>JANXHW010000003.1:127148008-128398008 GCA_026170595.1 Plestiodon gilberti rubricaudatus | reverse complement strand
GTGACTTGGGAGAAACATACAGTGGTTTTCACAAAGGTTTCCATGTGTTCGCTTTTTGGTTTTTTCCCCCATCCAATAACTGTTTTTCTCTTGTTAGCATAGTGGCAACAAAATTATCATCATATTGCAGTGGTTCCCAAACTGGGAGGCGTGGCTCCCACGGGAGGCACGGAAACCAGCCAGGGGAGCCACGGAATCCTCATGGAAAACAGTGCAAAGCCAACTGGCAGGCATCAACATAATGTAAAGGGGAGCCGCGGCCAATGGTCGCCAATGGTCAAGGGAGCCGCAGGTTGAAAAAGTTTGGAAAACACTGTCATATTGAAAAGTCTCTGGAACTAAGTCAGGACTGCATGCGGGAACAGCTCAATGAAAGTGTCGACCAATATTATTTAAAAAATGTACTAATTGATGGTAAGGCCACATTTGGAATGTTATGTCCAGTTCTGGTTGCCACATCTGATCATGAATATAGTGGAACCAGAAACGGAGCAGAAGAGAGCAACCAAAATGCTTAGTGGGCTGAGGCACCTCCCTTATGTGGAAAGGCTACAATGTTTGGTACTCTTCAGTCTAAAATGAAGGTGTCAGGGGGGGCATGGTTCACAGTGCAATCCTATGCATGTCTACTCAAAATGTAAGTCCAGTTGTGTTCCATGGAGCTTACACCCAGGAATGTCTATATAGGATAGCAGCCTGAGACATATAAAATTATGCATGGAATGGATAGTGTGGAGTGAGGGGAGTTATTTTCTTTCTGGCACAAGAACCAAGGGACATCCACTAAAATTGACTGGTGGGACAGTTAGAATGGACAAAAGGAAAGATTTCTTTACCCAGCACATGACTAAACTGTGGAACTCCTTGCCACAGGATGTTGTGATGGTACTTGGCCTAGATGCCTTTAAAAGGGGATTAGACAGATCTATTGGCCTGGTCCAGTAAGCCTCTTCTTATGTTCTTAAGTTCCGGGGCACACCCACGCTGTTCCTCATTCACTGGTGAAATACAATGGGGTGTTGGCATATTTGTTGTTGTTCAGTCGTTAAGTCGTGTCCGACCCTTCGTGATCCCATGAACCATATCCCGCCAGGCCTTCCTGTCCTCCACTATCTTTCTGAGTTCGCTCATTTTCATGTTCGTTGCATCGGTGATGCTGTCTAACCATCTCATCCTTTGCCTTCCCCTTCTCCTTTTGCCTTCAATCTTTCCCAGCATCAGAGTCTTCTCCAGAGAGTCCTCTCTTCGCATTAGGTGGCCAAAATATTTGAGCTTCAGCCTCAGTACCTGTCCTTCCAGGGAACAGTCAGGGTTGATTTCATTTAGGATTGACTGATTTGATCTCCTAGCAGGCCAAGGGACTCTCAGGAGTCTTCTCCAGCACCACAGTTCGAAAGCATCTATTCTTTGGCGCTCAGCTTTCCTTATGGTCCAACTCTCGCAACCATACATTGCTAGGCCTTCCCTTATTTAAGGTGTGTGGTGAGCTATCTAGGAACAGCTCTAAACAGCAGCTGTGAGTCTACAGTTCTCAGGCCTTGCTAAATAAGCAGACTATGAGATGGGCAGCCCAATCCTACCTAAACTCCTGCGCGGCAATGCAGCGGCATCAGTGTGGGAGAGTTTTGCATGCTGGAGGCCTCCTTGGGTTAAGGGGACATTTGCCCCCCTTGCCCCAGAGTAAGCCCCAGCATGTGCAATGGGTCACCTCGGACCTGCACCAGCTCTACAGCTGGTGGAAGTCCACGTTGTTCCGTGTTGGCCCATTCCGCGCAGGCACCACCGATCCTGCCCCTCATGGGCCCAATCCGCCCATCCCCACCCCCGTCGCCGCCCTCCCCGTGCCCTAATAGAATTGGGCTAAAAGTGTGAATGTGGCCCACTGATGCAGTTCACCTTAACTCTATGCTTTCCTAAGTGGACCAACATAACGAATTGTGAAAGCTCACTACTTCCTCGCAATTACAATGGTCACCACCAGTATATAAACCAGTATATAAACCACTACAGTTCTCTTACCAGAAGGTAAAGTAAATGTGGCAAATGGGCACTGCATAAAGCTTAACAACCACCATGAGCTTGCAATATTTATTTGTAGCGCACTTGCTTCTGCTCTCAATGGCAGCCACTGATGGCAAGTTCAACTGACTTTTATTCCTCCCACCACACCCATAATCACTGGGAAGGAATGCAACATTACATAGTCAAAATTTCCAACTTTTCTACAGAATGATCCATCTACTTTGGGTATGCAGATCTGGCAAGTTGGTAAAAAGTTTCATCACATTTGTCATGTGGAAACCACTCTGCTTCTCAATGTGCTATATAAATATTAACTCGTGTTTCACTGCTGGAACTGAAGGCTTGTTAATTTATGTTATCTATCATTTTGATCACAAAACACATATTACTAGGCTTGAAGTATTCATAATTAATCAGAACTAGTACTGTGCAAACCTTAGAGCTTAACCTTTTTGTGTAATGCATGTTTTTCTTTGGCAAATATTAATTTAAGAGGAATTTTGTTAGGTGCTGAGTGTATACCGGAGTTGCCAAAATCAGAGGCAGGATAAATTCTATGTCAGTTCCATGAAGCTTTTATCTGGACAGAAAAAATCCAATGGGAGCTCACAAAAGGAAATGAAGAACCAGCATAACAGGAAGTACAGCCCCCTACATGTCTGTGTAGTCCAGAATCCAACTTTCTACCACAGAAGCTGCGATCAAGAATTTTGAAAAATATCTGTGGATATTCTCTGGACCACTCACAACATACTGCACCAGCATATGAAACTTCATTCCATCCAAGGTTCCTGGTCTGCAGTCTGAGAGCCTAGAAAGATTCTCCAAATACAAAGAGTAGCAATTGCTTTTTTGTCCCAGTATGCTTTGAGTTTGTTACTATTATGAATATTTATATACCACTTTTCAACAAAAAAATTCACAAAGCACTTTACAGAGAAAGTTAAATAACTGGCAGCGCAATGCTATTTAAGGATCCGGCCGGCGACCCAGTTACTCTCCCCTTGCAAAATATAAGAGGAGCACCACTTGGGAAAGTGCCTCTTTTCCCAGTTTGCAGGGATAGGTGCTGATTAGGATTTACCGCCCCCCAATAAACACATGAGACAGATGGTTGGGATAAAAAACTGGGCTACATTATTGAAAGCCAATCAAAACAAGGAAGACCTACAGTGGGACAATCCTCACAGCTCCTCCCCCATTTATTGCGGGCATCTAACCTGGGGGAGACGGGACAGCAAATGACCATCTATTCCCTGTACAGGCAGGTGTTCTGGGACTGCACAGCCTCCCCTACTCCAGAAAAACTTTGAGGTCATCTCTTCTATTCAAACCCAAGGGCTCACCAGCCAGCCTCCCTGAGCCAGACATCCTGCTAGGACAGGGGTTCTCAACCCCTCGGCAGCGTTGTATCACCAACACCGCCTGAATCTTCCCATGTACCATCAGAAGTGACTGGCGATGAAGTCATCGCCAGTCACTTCTGAGTATCGGAGTTCAGGCGCAGAGGTTTTCGATGCCACAGAGCTCAGAAACCACCGGTAAGAGGCTCGGTGTGGGCAGGAAGGCCTTTTTCAGTGTACAAAACTTGCACGCTTCACCTCCGCTCACCAGCTGAGCCTCTTGCTGGCACTTTCCGAGCTCTGCTGCATCAAAAACCTCAGTGCCTGAGCTCTGATGGAGGGTGTTTTTGGAAGGGGGTTTGGGGTTCCAAACGATGGCATACCACCAGAGGTACCCCAAAGTGCCACTGCTGGTATGCGTTCCACCGGTTGAGAATCCCTGCTCTAGGGATTGGTACTGGCTCACCCACTGACTTTTGCTTACCTCAGGGTGCACACCAAAATCCCTACTCCTGCCTCGGTGGCCCACACAAAACCTGCCACAAGGGAGCAAATGGCTAAAAACAAACTACTGAACCAAATGAACAGTTTGGGGTAGCAAAGAAGCTGCCCACTACGGGCAACCAAGTAGACAGCAAAAAAAATCCTACCCAGCTCCAAAGGCAACCAGCTAATCTCAGATTGCACAAAAGGAGGGTGGATGGGGTTAAATGCTAGAGCACACTGAGACAACAAACCACAATGCCAACTAAGTTCAGCTAAGCTCTGTCCCCAAGAGCACCAATCAGGTTCCTGGAATATCCTGCCTCTATCTCATGCGCTGCAGGGGGTTGGGCAAGATTGCCCCTGTACGCAGAAGCAGCAGTGAAGTGGCACAATAATGCTTTTGCACTGGCCACAAACTAATCTACTTACATTACAAAGAACTTCCTGAATCGCCATCTTCAAACTGTAATATTGTATATGGTCTTCTACTATATTTTCTAATCTTCTACCATCAATACCTTTATTATTATTTTATTCAGAACGACATAAAACACAATCAACAGCGAACAACAATTAAAAAATGTTGTTGTCATCATCATCTCCTCTTCTTGTTTAACAATGAGCTTGAAGAAATTGTTCTGTGAAGCTTGAAAGTTAAATCTCTGCATCTTGATTTTTGAGTTGGCCTTAATAAAAGTATTATGATAGCGGTCCTGACTGATTACAAGAGACATTGTTAAAAACTGTCATAAAGGAGCAGAAACGTCATCTGGGAATGTAACAGTTATGTCATGCTAATCTAAACATAGATATTTCGTTCTGACAAACTGGTGGGGAAATTTATATTTTATCTTCACGCTAATTAACAGAAAGTGCCTAAATGAGCATTTGTCACACCCAGGGCATTATCTTCAAAGAAGAAGGGGAAGACAATGTGTGCTTTGCATTTCAAAGGGTCTATTTACTAATTGATGTTGCCTGATTGTTGAGAAGTCACTCTTGTTGTGAGAGACAGTCATGGCTGGGAGGCCTTTGTTGCTAGGGGAAACCAGTGACAATAGCAGAACCGTGTAGGCCTACCAGGACCCTGGAAAGGTGGTGAAATTAAATGTAATCTGAAATATTAATCTAAAGGAATATTGTAAATTTATGGAGGCCAGGATTACTTATTCTATCTACATATAGTCACACTATCTAGTATAAATGTTAAAAATTAACGGCACAATCCTATCGCCCGACTATGCCGGCGCAGCGTTGCTGCACAGGCCTAGGGTGTTGCAAATGTGCTGTTAGGCATGTTTGTAGCACCCAGCAAGTATGTGGTGCTGAAGCCTGCACTGCCCACCTACTGAGTGGCAGAAGACCCTGCACCATAGAGCAGGTAAGTGCAGCTCTGAGCAGCGTAGGGCCTAAGGGAGGGTGGGAAGGGGACCTAATGGGGCGGGTAGTAGATTTGGCCTGGGAGAGGGGAGGGACTGGGTCCATTTCTAGCGTTACAATATTTTTTTTCTCAATTCCAAACCAGGACCACCACCACCCCAGAATAATAAAAAGGCTGGCCAGGACTGGGCTCCAGAAACCGGGACAGTCCCGGTTTTTCTGGGATGAATGGTAGCCTATCTCCCCTCCTAGGCCACAAGACCTGACACGGGGCTGCTTGATTCTCTGCCAGCTAAAGAGCTGGCAGAGAACTGAGTAGCCCCATCACAGCAGCTGGGGGTTTACCCAGGGTAAGCAAGAGAGAGAGGGATCAATGAATAAAAGAAGGAAATGTACCTGGTCCTTGTCAGATCAGCTGCTACTTCTACTTGCATATTTTCTGTCTGCACATTGCAGCCAGGAAAGTTGGGCCCAGCAGTGTCCCTGAAAGAGAGCACAAGTAAGCAACAGGACCGGAGGCAACTCTTGTTCTTAGCAAGAGAAGTGTCAGCCTCTGCTTGCTTGCTTTCTGTTCCGTTTGCTTCTTCTCCATATTTCTCTAGACCAGCGATTTTCAACCTTTTTCATCTCGTGGCACACTGAGAAGGTGCTAAAATTGTTAAGGCACACCATCAGTTTTTTGACAATTGACAATTGGCAGCACACTGTGCTGCTGGTAGGGGGCTCACATTCCCCAATGGCCCTACTAATATATGACCCTCCCCCAAACTCCTGCAGCACACCTGCAGACCATTTGTGGCACACCAATATGCCACGGCATAGCGGTTGAAAACCGCTGCTCTAGATAGAGAAGGACTGGGCCCCATGGCACTGGTGCTGATCAGAGAGAGCGACAGAGCCGTCACAAAGGCGGACCAAAAAAACCCCTTTGGTCCATGCACAATTTGGTTGAGCCCTGATGCCAGCTCTGTCAGTGACTAATTACAGTGTTGTTTTTGAAGATACAGTATAAATATTTGGGTATGTATTCATAATTCTCTGAAGAATTCCATGTATTGTATATATTTTGCCAGAATGGTGGCTGATTGATGGGGTGCAATGCATACTCACAATGCAAACATTTCTCATATGTTTTATGTGATTTATAAATCCTTAGGGAGATTTTGTCCTTTTATTTTCCTCATGCTCTCCATCTCCTGGGCCGTGAGAGAAGGATATAGATATTAGCTTGTGAAACCCATCAATCAACCCTACCAAACAATGCAATGGCACAGATAAATGCTTCTGTGTCTTCGTCATCCATGGGGAAATGAAGACTCTATTAAGCTACTCAGTCTCTGGGTTGTCTGGTATTCCCTGACAAGTCTGTGTTACAGGTCAAATTCACTCCATTCATCACACAATGTAAATCTATTAAGTTCAGTTGCCATACTTCAAGGATGTTTTCTGGACCCCTAGTGTCAGTCAAAAACAGCACCCTTCCCAGTGAGTTTGCCTATCAAAATTCTATATTTGGATGTCACTGTCCTCCAGGGATGTGGATCAAGTCTCTGGGTCCAAGTCTCAAGTCAAGTCCCAAGTCTTTGCCCCCAAGTCCCGAGTCTTTGGTTGCGAGTTGCGAGTCCCTATCTATTTGATGGGGAAAACGGGTTTAAACCTGAATAAAATTCGACTTGTCGTAAAAGACTTGAGTTGAGTCTTTTACAATCGCCGAGTCAAGTCCAAGTCAAGTCATTGATGCAACTTGAGTCTGACTCGAGTCCGAGTCAATAGACTCAAGTCTACATCACTGCTGTCCTCCTTTAAAAGCCTGTACGGGACATGCGTTTATGACACGCCACCAGAGAACTATCCTTAATTCACCTCTGATTATTTCTATACGCGACATTGAATTCGCTCAGTATGATGCTTTGGCAGGATGTTCTGTAGTAGCATCCACCTGGCAAGCACTTCATACCAACCAGCTCCAAACCCACAAGGTGTCCCTACAGACCTCTTTAGGAAAATAGTAAATAAATACCCACAGATTGAAATGGACAGAATACTTTTCCCCCAAGAAATGAACATTAATCTTTCCGCTCAGGGTGAGATTTCCACTTAAGAGTTGGCCACAGAAGTGTCTTCAGAATGACAGGCTTTTATTTTTGATTAATAAAGACATTTGGCCCACCAAACAAGTCCTGTTTAATGACCTTCATGATCGGTAGTGATCTGAGAGGAAGATTTTATGCGGTATAAATAAATAACCATTTATATATAGCTGTGGATGAAGCAAAGTAGACTGAAGGATAGAGAGTTCTCAAGCCCCCCCCCTTTTTTTTTTTACTACGGGCTGAGTCACACAACTGCCTCAAATGTCTGGCTGCTCCTGAAAATTTGTCAGTCTGTATTCTAGCCTCAGCAGTGTATGCTGAGGCCTGAGGGGACTGTATGATTACAGCCAGGGCATTTGTTGCATGTAGTGGAAACTGGAAATAATCAGGCATTTCTGGTGGCATACTAAAAGCCAAGAACTCTCCACACGCTAGCAGCAGCAGGCCAATGGCTCTCACAGTGCACATTGAAATGGAGTGCTGAATGCATGTTTTCTGGCAGCAGCTGTATGTGACTGGATCTCAGTACAGCAAGTCCTCACTTAAAGTTGTTTAATTATAAGTCATTTCATTTTAAAATTGTTACGGGAAAAAAATCAATGCCCTGCTGGGGCCACACCACTGTCTGTGTGGAGTTTGAATGTTCTCTCCATGTCTGCATGGGTTTTCTCTGGCCCAGAAAGCTTGCATTTATTTCAGTGTTTTATATTAGAAGTATTTGGGGTCTTTATTGAGAAGTTTGGTGATGTTTTTGTGACCAGAAATATGCCGTAAACTCTTGTTTACCTATATCGTTTAGCTTATGATAAAATTGGCTTTGTTATAAGTTGTTTTGCTTAAAGTTGCAGTTTCCGAGAACCTATCGACAACTTTAAGTGAGGACTTGCTGTATAGTCTCTCTCTCTCTCTCTCTCTCTCTCTCTCTCTCTCTCTCTCTCTCTCTCTGTGTGTGTGTGTGTGTGTGTGTGTGTGTAAGCATATCCCAGTGCATTCTAATAAAATGAATTTGTTTGTTGGGATGACAGAGAGAAAAATATCAATCATGCTCCACCCCCACCTTCCTACATTCTGGAATGTGTTCCAGATGTACAATTGACATCTGAACGTCCTTGACGGTGCAATCCTGTGCAACTATCTGCTGCTGGCCTAAAGGGCCAGTCACGGAATCCTGAGCCCGTTCCCAGGCCACACCGGCGCAGCATGGGAACAACTCGGGAAAAGGGTATGTTTGTCCCCCCCCCCGCGAGTGTAGGCCATCGGGGCCTATGGTCCTTCTCGGATGCACGCCAGCTCTGAAGGCTGGGAAAGGGCTGGGGATATGGACGGAGCACGTTGGTGAGATCCCCGCCATCTTCCAGCCCTGTTTGGCCAATGGCCCCCTCCCTCACCACCCGGTCTGCCCTCCCCCCGCCCCTGCACTGGTTGGTGCAGGGCTTACCTTCACCGGCACGCACAGTGACAGTCCACCAGGGTGTGGGCTGCCGGCCTCCGTGCTGGTGGCCCTTACTCCCGAGACATCGCAAACGTGCTTTACGGCATGTTTGTGACATTCTAGAATGGCGGAGCACATGCTCCACCACTCTACAGTTACGGAGGATCGAGCAGTGAGTCTCTTCAGAAAGTAGGGAAAGGAAATACTGCTATCTTTCTAGTCCTCATTGTATGCATAACCAGTGGTGTCACTGATGCGTGGCGGAGGGCGGGGCGCCAGGGGTGACGCGCCCAGAGGCACCCGGAGGTGGTGACTTGCCAGGGGGTGACGCACCGGGAGTCCCATCCCGTCACCTCCCCACCCAAGCACGGGCAGGAGACTCCCTGCCCATTGCCTTCACAGCACAGAATGGTTCTGACGGCGAGGGGGCAGGTCCTCCTCGTTTTGGATTGTAAATGAGGGACTAGGATAGGGCACAACTTACAGTACCACCCCCACCGTAGAAACGCCTCTGAGAGAACATTTGTTCCCTTGCCTCAGGGCTGCATTTCAGCTACACCGGCGCTGGGAAGTTGGTTAGGATTGCGTGGTTAGAGTGCTTTTCCCAAGCCAGAACTTGGAGAGGTTCACCAGTATCTCTAGTTGCAAACCACCAAGTACATCTCTTGCTTTTTTTTCCAGTTGAGTTGGTGTGGGAACCTATCCCAGTGGTTTACAGAGACACTATATGCTTTTAGTGTAATTTTGAGGGAAAGAACAAGTCAGCAGGAAGAAGACTGATAGAAACATTTTCACTCAGCTTGCATGATTTCTCAAGCTTACATAATAGAAGAGGTTTTATTTATCTGACGGGGTGATTGTTCTCAAATATATTAGCTGCTGTGGTCACACCTTCAAGGTTCATTAAACACTATTCATCAAACATTTAAAACCAGGACTCTCCAATAAAGCTGAAATAAAAGAATGTGACAACCAGTAATTAAAAGAAAGGAAAAGGAACTCGATCTCCAAAAGCCTGAATAACCATCTCAAGGCACCAACCAGTTGAAAACTGTAATCCAGTTTCCATCATTCAGGGCCAAACTAAATATAGCAGTGATGGAAATATGTGTCTTTACATGTCTCCAGCCCATTCACATATTAAGCAGTAATTTTAAAATTAAAATTACTATTAAAACTAATGTAATAGTAAAAAGTCCATTTTGGAGAGAGTCACTGAATTAACCTACATAGTTTTTCTTTTCCTCCTGTTGTGCCAACCCATTTGTTCTATTCTTGGTTCATTACTCATATTGGAGCCAGGAATTGACAAAAATGGCGAGAGTAGGTGACTGTGGAAAAATGTGGCATGGAAGCATTCCGCACCCCACTCTATACACTTTTTAAAGTATTATAGCAGGGATTCTCAACCTGTGGTCTGCGTACCCCTAGTGGTATGCGGACCACAGACTGGGGGTACGTGGAGCGCTGTCTGTTATCTGCCCCATCAGCCGCTAATTATGTCTTAATTATAGTAATAATTCTTATCACTGCTTTGATGTGAACAGGACAGATATCTGAATGATGGCTCCAACACAGCTGATCTGGCCCTTAGGAAAGCAGTGCCATTTTTATCAGTGTTAAAAGTGATATGATGCCTGTCTCTGGGGTTAGGGAGGGGAAAGGAAGCTGTACCACTTGATGTTTTATGAACTGGAGCCATACAAAGCCCTCCTGAGAAATGGCAAGGATCAAAATTCCCTCAAAATTCCTATAGATGTTTTGCCTTGAACCTTTTAAATTTTCCTTACGTTTCACTTGGGGAAAGGGAAACTTCTTCTACTTCACGTCATTTGTCAGCGTTTGGCTGCCTGCCATTCCATGGACACATTCCTGGAAATAAGTCCCACTAAACTATGAGTAAACATATTAGGATTGGCCACAAATATCACAGGTACTATCCAATCGGTGGCCATAATCCTTGCACAGCCACAATTCACATTGCTCAGGGAGGGGGATAACATTTCCACCAGAACAGAGCGAATGCAGTTTCAGTGTTTAGAGAATGCGTTGTCTCTGCTAGAAAAGTACTACCTTGAAGGAAGCCATGATTCTGCAGAAGAAATCAGCTTCATGTTCGTTGCACTGTAGGACGTTCATCTTGAGACGTGCTTGGCGATGACCTTGTACTGCCCTGTATTAAATCTTGTGTTGAAATGACTGCCAAATGATTCAGATTTTCCTGAGACTAATCATGGAAAACATTAAAATTGCTTTGGTGACTTGAACGAAGCACTCAGAGCAATCTAAAAATAAATCTCAAGGTCCTTATGTGAGGTGTTTGAGTGCCTTGGCTATTTGAAAGAATGTGCAGTTATAATTCCTGAAGAGGATGAGTGTGTTGAAACTGCTGCTTTCCAGTTCTTGAAAGAGTTGCATGTTTCTAAGAAGTTTCAGTATGCCCAGTCAACTGTATTATAGGTGTAGAGCCCCAGGGATCTTCTCCTGGCCAGGAAAGGTGAGCAGAGCATCATTTCCCTCACAGGGTTGCTGGAATCTGTAGTCCAAATACAGGAAAAAGATGATTGGCTGGGACTTGGAGCACTGGCGTCACTGGAGCGTGGCGGGGGGGGCGGGCCGCCAGGGGGTGACGCGCGTCATGGGGTGATGCGCGCACCCCCTCGCGCGTCACCTCCGTGACGCGCGTCGCCCTCCGGACGCTCCGAGGCCGGCCCGGGAGCCGGCCTCGGAGCGTCCGACCCCGTCGACGCTCCAGGGCCTTCTGAAGGCCCAGGCAGCGCGTCAATCCGGGTATTTCCCGGATTTTCGCGCATGCCCAGACCCGTTTTGAGGGCAAAAAGCCCTCAAAACGGGTCTGCGCATGCGCGAAAATCCGGAAAATACCCAGATTGACGCGCTGCCTGGGCCTTCTTTCAGAAGGCCCTGGAGCGCCGACGGGTTCGGACGCTCCGAGGCCGGCTCCCGGGCCGGCCTCAGAGCGTCCGGAGGGGGCGACGCGATGCGGGGGGGGAGCCGGGTGGCCCCCTCCCCCCGCGCCTATAACGTCGCGCCCCTAGGGGGGGTGACGCGCGTCCCCGCACTAGGGTGACGCGCGTCTAGTGACGGCCCTGACTTGGAGCAACCCACGCTGCTTCCTCTGCTGTCGCCAATGGCTTCCTCCCACCGCAAGAGAAGTCTTTCAGGATACATTAGGGCCAGGGAAATGGAAGCCAGTGATGGCAATGATGATGTAAACAGCTTGCAAAGATAAGAGAAAACCGAGCCTTGATTCTTTGTGCTCCTTTGCACACAAGCAGGACTTGGTGCTCCTGATTCTGCTTGTAAGAAATCAATTTCTTGTGACATGTGTAAGAGATTCTGGAATGGAAGCTAAGTGGGACTAACAGTGCAATCCTACCCAGCTCCTCCACTGGTGCAGCAGTGGTGGAGGGCAGAACGGGAGGCTTTGGAAGGGAAAGGGGATTTAAATCCCCCTTTCATCCCCCTTTAAAGGGGATTTAAATCCCCTTTCCCTCCCAAAGCCTCCCGTTCTCCCTCCCTCCCTCCACCATTGCTGCACCACTACTGCACCAGTGGAGGAGCTGCGTAGGATTGTGCTATAAACCAAGTGGTGCAACACCCTTCAAAGTGTAGGGGTGCCTCTCTGAAGAAGAACTGTTGCAATCTGTTGTTGATGGTTAGGGGTGCTCTGTTAGCTACCTCCAGCTAACACTCAACCTGTATATTCAGAAATAAAACAAACGTTATAAAATTGCCATACGCCTCCAATATTCTCTCTTCAAAGAAAGCCAGAATCTGGTCAGCACAGCCCCTGGAACATCTCACTTCTTAATGAAGTGGGGGACGCATTTAACTATATAATTTTTAGTTATCACTAGATGGACTGGTTAGTTAGCACCATCTTCATCAGTACTGTAAAACGTAGCTGGAGAAAGAACAGCACAGCAGACCCAAACTGGGCTGAACATTTCTAAGGCTAAATTTCTAAGCAAATTCTAAGGTATCTTAGCAAGATTAAGGATGTAATGGTATGCCCTCTATATAAGTTACAAAGTACTGTAGTTCCCATTGAACTCAGCAGGAATAACTTCTTGAACAAACATGGTTTGATTGTGCTGCCAGTGGGCTATGCAGGGCCAAGGGCCAATATATGCGAGGCATTCCTGTTTTTGCCTGGAAAGTTATCAAATTTCATTCACCTGAATCAGAGATCTATCGATAGGTGAAAACACAAAACAAAACATCCATTTTCAGAACAAGCCTAAGGCTGCAATCTTCTGCACACTTTCCTGGGATTAAGCCCCATTGAACACAATGGAACATACTTCTGAGTAGACATGCCTAGGGGTGTGCTGTAAGGCTGCAATCCTATACACACTTTCCTGGGAGTAAGTCCCACTGAACACAATGGGACTTACTTCTGAGTAGACATGCATAGGAGTGTGTTGTAACAGTATTCAGTTCTATTCTGTAGTTCAGACTGTGTCATGATCTCAGTGCCATCAGGGCTCACAGATCTCTCCCCAAATGCAAAATGCCAAACTAGCCTCTCAGCCCTGCTCCACTTCTCTCTTCTTCCAAACATCACTGGTTGGATGTGTCAATGGGAAGACTTTAAAAGAGACTGCATAGTGCATTATGAGGCCTCTACTCCCTGGGGCACTGGTGTCGCTTCAGGGAGGCGGAGCTCTAAGTTCCGTCGCGGCTCTGACCCTCTGTTACACCGGAGCACGAAGCGGCCTTGAATGGTTCTGATGGCGAGGGGGTGGGGCCGCTTCGTGCTCCGGTGTAACGGAAGGTCAGAGCCGCGGTGGAACTTAGAGCTCCGCCTCCCTGCAGCGATGCCAGTGCCCTGGGGCAAAGAAAGCTGAAAAGGTGAAATCCCAGCTGACAGGACCTAGGATACCTAAGTAGTTAGAAGGGATGCCAAGTATCTGGAAATTATGTGTCCTGTGTCTCCTTATGTTGGGAATATTGTTAGAACATGGGTAAGAAAGAGAAAGAAGTATCTGGACCTTGCCAGTCCCCAACTGGGAGAATAAAAGCTTACTAGATTAGGTTCAGGGCGTGACTCCCCCTGGAATGAGGGAAAGCAACACACAGATTCCCCCCCCCCCCCGATCCTACCCAACACACACTGATTACAGAATAATTTTCAAAGACGTGGGCAGTACAGGTTTAAAAGCCATGTAAAAGAATAAAAATGTATTGAAACCAATAAAAACACACTAAAATCACGTTAAAACAAGTCAGTAACGGTCAAAAATACGTTAAAAATCACGTTAAAAACAGGATCCAAGTAGTGTAAACACTGGCACCAAAACAAAATTAACAAAACACAACGTTTCGTCTACTCCTGTAGACTTCTTCCAGGTGTGGAAACAGCAACATGCTGTGCGTTGTGTCTTGTTAATTTTGTTTTGGTGCCAGTGTTTACACTACTTGGATCCTGTTTTTAACGTGATTTTTAATGTATTTTTGACCGTTACTGACTTGTTTTAATGTGATTTTTGTGTGTTTTTATTGGTTTCAATACATTTTTATTCTTTTACATGGCTTTTAAACCTGTATTGCCCACATCTTTGAAAATTGTTGCTGGCCATGGAAGTTTCTGCTCTAAATTGATTACAGAATACTTTGCTGTGCCTGTGGAAATGATTCATGCACAAAACCCTGTTTCTATAAACAGACCATCCCACATTGAATTGAGCCCCAATATGTTTAAACATAATTATTTGGCTTGAGTGTCTCATTTTGTTTTTTTCAGACTTGAATTTCACTTGTTTTGCATCAGCAACACAAGCAGCGTCCCTTGCTCTTTGTATCTAATTCCAGGTTGATGTTAAAATATAAAAATATAGTGACTTCTAAAAAAGAATAATTTTACTACTGCAAAATAAAAGATGTTCCCTGCTCCTTTAAGGGCAAAGCAACCATCACAATAGGGAAGATAATAACATGTTCTTACTTGTAGCGATAATAACTGAAAATCCGCTTATATCCGTGGAGTGGAAATCATACATATCTGCTGTTTGAGAGAGGGAAAAAAAGTTCATTTCCTGAAAATCTGTCTGTGCAATTATAAAACTGGTGTGTCTCTCCCACATTTTAATGTATGCAGACTTTATGTGCTCTGGAACATTGTGCACATAGCTTTCCATAGAGTCTATGCTGAAGAGATCTAATGATATGGGGAAGAAAGGTGGAGAAGGCTGGAGAGAAGACAATGGAAGGGAGAAGGAACAAAGATCGGGGGAGGGGCAGGGAAGGACCAGGAACTCCCAAGCCATCTCCAGTAGTGGCTCCCAAGGATCTGCTACCTAGATCTCCTGAACCAGCTCCCACCCGGGCAAGCAAGTAGCCCATAGGAGAGGCATCCATAGGGGCTGACAGGGGTCAACTGACAGGGGTAACTCTGAGTTACCAAGCTGACAGGGGTAACTCTGAGCCCAGAAAGGGGAGTTCCATGGGTCTCACTGCACAACAACTAATGATAGGGAGACCTCTCAATTTGCTTGCCCACTGGTAACTTCAGCCTCACCCCCTCTGCATAAGCCCCACAATAAAACTTTATTTGCCTCTGTGGAGCATATTTCTTATCATCTATAATCATTCTTATATTACTGATCACCTGATCACCTTAGACCCACGCCAGCTATTTTGCTGGTGTGTCTAGGGCCAGACTTACCTGACCCAGTACAGAGGAATCGCCGGGGAGGGGGCGGGGGTGTCCATCACCCCCGGGCGACATGTGGGGGGTGTCAAAGTTGCTTTAGGAGGACTCCAAAGTGCTGCTCATGCTGCTTTGGAGGCTTTGGGAGGCTCCTGCCCGTCCGCTCAACCCCCAGGTACCTGTTTCGATGTCAATGATTTCCCCGGGAGGTGAGGCGAGTGACGTCAATTCCGAAAGTGATGTCATGGGGGTATCACAGGGGGTGCGGCCCCCCTCCTGCAGGGCCTAACTACGCCTCTGACCCAGCAACCACTGAGCCAGCATAGGGTCAGGTGTAGGCCAGGAGAGGCCAGAAATGCCTCAGCTGGGCAGGGTGTGGGCCACCGGCCTGCCGAGATGGGCGTACCTGTGTGTGACAGAGCAACTAAAGTGCAGCAAGTGTCTGCAGAAATTTTCCTGCCTCTCAGGTGAAGAGGCTTAGCATCCAGAAAGCAATCAGGCTAGGTGGGTGGAATTAGGTGACGGGGGGAGGGGGGGAAGGAACCAGCCAAGGCCAGAGGAATATAAAGAGAGGACCAGGTATAAGAATGGGTGGGTTGGGAGCCATGTGTCAGAACTTTGTGAATCTGGACAAGGGGAGCAGTAGGAAGTTGCTGTGCACCTTATTCCTTGCTCTGCAGCCTGTGAGAGGAAGAGGTGGACAGCCCTGGGAGATAAGCCAGGTGGGAGTGGCCCTGCAGGCAGTGGCGTTCCCAGCCCTCCCGGCGCCTGGGGGGGCGGGGTTGGAGCGCCCCCACAAGCAGCCGGGCTCGGGGCTGAGCGCCCCCGCGCCGCGTCCCCAGCCTTCGGAGGCTCCGCTCCGGAGACTGAGGACAAGCCCTCCAAAGAGACCACCCAGTTCGGCGGTCGAGGGCTTTCTGAGAGGGATGAACGCAACGCTGGCTTTTATAGGGTCTGCGCATGTGCAGAACCTTTCTGAGGGCAAACGGGCAGCTTAGAATGGTAAGAATGGGTTGGATAGAATCTGGTGTGTGCCTTTGCTGCTGAGATCTACCCCTTCTGGCTTGCTCCTTGCCCTCCCTTTCCTGAATGAGCACTTCCCTGCCCATGAGCTGCCCCACTTTACTGGTGGAGCATCTGGGTGAGTCTGGTGTGTGTTTGGAGCTACAGGCTGTTTCTGCCATTGACTCTGTTGCTCACAATGTTTGTGCCATTGCAGGGCCGTTTATGACAGTGGTTCGATAGAGCTGCTGTTGTAAATGGCTTAGAAGATTGAGCTGTAAATGGACCAATGGACTTGGTCTACTCTAAGAAGACAGCTACCTATGTAACTATACCACTTTGTGTCCAGAGACGATGCTGCGCCCCCACGTGACGCCGGGCATGATGTCACGCGGCTCCGACCACGCCCCCCACGCCATTTTCCAGGCCATTTCAGAGCCGTTCGGCGCCAGGGCGGGCGGGCCCAACCCACGCTCAGCAAAAGCGGCAGAGACAGCGACGGAAGAACTCCAGGCAAGTCATAAGAACATAAGAACATAAGAAGAGCCCTGCTGGATCAGGCCAAAAGCCCATCTAGTCCAGCTTCCTGTGTCACACAGTGGCCCCACCAGATGCCTCAGGGAGCACACAAGACAACAAAATACCTGTGTCCAGTCGCCACTCCCCTGCACCTGGCACAGAGAAAACCCACTTCTAAAAAAAAAAAAAAAAACCAGGAGGTTGCTTATGGCTTGTAACCTGTGATGGTCTTTTCCTCCATGAATTTGTCCAAACCCCTTTTAAAGGCATCTAGGCCAGGTGCCATCACCACATCCTGTGGCAAGGAGTTCCACAGATGAATCACACGCTGGGTAAAGAAATATTTTCTTTTGTCTGTTCTAACTCTCCCTCCACTCAATCCTATGCCTTGGGGCCCACCCACCCTCGCACCAACCCCCGCGACGCTTCTGTTTGTGTCCGCCAAACACTAGAACTCAGCCTGTTGTCAGACAGGTTGGGCAAATGCTCAGTGTTCATTTCATCCCCATCAGCAAACTTTGGAGACTGGGTTCACTTAGTGTAGCCCCCACATGGACACTTAGGGACTATGTGTGGGATGGGCCACCACGTAGTACTCACATGGTTGTTCATTTGTGTCTCTACATGAACACTGCCCATTACAGCCAGCATGAGTTGGGTGACTGTAGCAGCTTTCTCAGCCACTTAGAATGTCCCACTGAAAACACTCCCCCCCCCCATGGTTTTTGTTCTATTTGGAGGTTGGTCTACCTAAATAATTCCCTTTGGCATTAGAAATAATAGTATTGAAAGTACAGGCTTGTGGAATGAGACGAAAATGTTCATTTAAAGGAAAATAAGGTCTATTGAGCTTGGAAATCAATCAATAATCAATGTTTCCCCCAAAGGCACTGGTCAAATTGATGCGAAAATTCAGGAGTTAGAATGGCTAGTTGGCTAAGCTAGGGCATATGAGGTCATTTTGAATCTTGACAACCAGCAAAGAGCTGGAATGATTACCAGGTTCTGGATGCTAATAAGGATTGAGTTTTCATTAAGTGCTCATTGGCAGGGATCTTGTTGGCTTACTTTCTCTGGAGCCTTAAAGGATCATTAGAGAAGGAATGTTTGCCCATGGAAGCAAAGTCTGCACTTTGAGTGAACTCAGTTCACTTTGGCATGATATCAATTCAAAGCAGGAGGAATTTACAAAGGGTAAATCACCTGTAATGGGAGTATTTTTGCTCATAGATTTTGGTTTGGGCCATCATTTTATAAGAGAAAAGAATAATATAACTCCCACATGTCTTGAAACCATCTAATGAAGTGCTTCATTATATACTCTTAAAACAAACAGCAAGCATAGGTATAGGACAAGAATTATAATGGCATTTGCAGCTGTCCCATGAAAACTGGAGCTGACGGAGCAACATGTGAAGCTTTAAGAAAATGGGATTTTACACACACACACACACACACACACACACACACACACACACACACACACACACACACACACACACACACACACACTTATGGGTGGGGCATCCTGGTTTGGGTCCCTCAAAATCTGGTAAGACTAAACATAGTATCCCAACCATTATAGGTGTCACCCGCCGCTTAACGACGGGGATACATTCTAGAAAATTTGTTGCATAGTGAAACTGTCGTTAAGCGAGTCCTCAGCACCATCAGCACTAAAGTTAAAGATTTTATAGATCTTGCTTACTGTACTGTATTTCCACGGCAGCAGAGCTCTCTCTCTCTCTCTCTCTGCAAAGACGAACTGGAAAGACGCAGCAAAGCCTTGCAAAGACATGGTGGCGGCAGGGGGGGGGATTGATCCACAGAGCGTTGATCTCAGCGGTTCCATGTGGGGCATTCCAAGTGCAGCGTTCAGGCTTCTGATCTCAAAGACGTGGCGGCGGCTGACCCGAAAAGAAGTCACCCCACTGAAGAAAGGGGCTGAAGCAAATAAGGGGGACTGAAGAAAAGACGTGGCGGCGGCGGGGGGCTGACCCGATGAGAGACCATTCTTCGAGGGGAGAGAGAGAGAGCGCTCTGCTGCCACGGAAATACAGTAAGCAAGATCTTTAAAACATCTTTAACTTTAGGGGACCTCCATCATATATGCGGATTGCCGCTGAGTGACCCGTCATTAAGGGGGAGACACCTGTATATTTACAGATGTGTTGAAAGTTCTGACATCTTTATTTTAACATATTCAGCTGCCAGGTTTTATGAGGAAATTATCACCACAAAGGCAACATTAGCATTGCAGACATATGTACACTTGTGCACTGATTATTTAGCCCCTCTTGGATATCCCCCACCCACACAGTTCCTCCATTCAAACACTGCCAGAGTAGTGCAGAAAGAAGCCATTGGGAGATGAAGCCATACGTATTTGTGTGGTCACATATGAATCCATCTTTTGTCAATTGAAAAGCATTGTGTCTAAGGTGTGGCAAGGAGAAGAGAAGGTTCAGTCTGTGATGCCTCTTTCACACATGCTGCAGTCATCAAGTGATGAATAAGCATTCAGGGAAGAGTCAAAAATAAAAAAGGAACCAAGGGAAGCCCATCTGAAGAGGAATGGAGAATTAATAGCTCCTTTTCTAGAACAGGCCTTGTTTATTTCAACAGTACTTCTTAAACAGAAGCTGTCTATGCATATTGGCATAATTAAACCTAGACTGTAATCCTGTAATGTTTTCCTGAGCATAAACCCTACTGAACGCAATGGAAATTACTTCTGAGTAGACATGCTTGTGCTTACCCTTCTCGAGATAATGATGTTCTCATCTAACGGACTGAGTTTGGTGTCAGAAGTCCAAATTCACCAGAAGTGGGGAATTCTCCCTAGTTTAGACTTTGTCGGACTGAACGTCCTATTTTGTGGCTAAGGAGCAGTCAGGTACAACCTCGTTCACCATCCTCAGTGTAATATCTGATGCCAGTACTCTGTGCAGCCATATCATTTATCCTTCCATTTTGTAGCAGGAAGAAGCACACAATTCAGGCTTCTGTGCCTCATGGAGGAACCACATCCTCATGGAGAACTGCATCCGAAGTATGTTGTGAGCATGATGGAAGATGGTGTGCATGTCTGCTTCAGACCAGGGAAGCATCTGAACTGAGCTGCAGCTATTCATAGTTTTGAATATATCATGGCCCTTGCTGAGCTTCAGTTTCTGTTTTGTGTGTGTGTGTGTGTGTGTGTGTGTGTGTGTTTTAACATGAAAGTACCTATTAAAGAGAGATTACTCTTCTTGGCTTATCCCCTAGTACATATTAGTCATGAGTAATTTAAAGCACATTTCATTATCCATTCCCTGTGTGGATATAGCTACTATGGAGGCTGTGGGGGAGGAGACATGAAGATATGACTCTTTGCAGAGGATAAAAACCTCTCATAGCAAAATCTCACTTAATGATTAACGTACTCCTTCCTATATGTATATTTTTCCTCTGGGCAATAAATGAGTAATAAATAATATGAACAATCTCAACAGATTAAATTTCATATCATTGATTGGTTTCTTGTAGTGCTGGAGGGAGTTGTCTCGACTGGATGATATTAATTTTTTATACGTACGCACATGGATTTCATAAATCACTTTCAAAGGCTGACATGCCAGCAATATAAAACAAAGATGCCACATGCTAAAACATATCTGTGCTATCTCTGTACTGGTTGAAGGGTGTTTTTATGGTTTTGGATTTTGTTGTTGTTGGTTTTTTGTTTTTTGTTTCTGCAGATTTTGGTGTTTAACCAAAATGAAACAGCAGAAAGCAGTGTTATGTATTTTTATTCCATTTTTTCCCATTTTAACCACTTTAAAAGTGTGCTGGGTAGGTGGTATAGGTTCTATAGGTTGTACAGTGTCAGCAGATGAAGAATGATGCAAAATTACATGGTTTGGTTTTATTTAACATTACAGATGATTTTTAGAGGTGTTTTGTGTTTTTATGCAGTTATCAACAAAAAACCCACCCCTAGTAATGAATAAAGTATCAGGCTTTGGACAATGGAATTCTGAGTGGACAAGTTATCTCAGTGAGACTGACTGCATCAATCATGTAAAGATCAAATGAGATTTCCCTGAATTACTTGAAAAAGTATGGGATAAAATTATGGTTAACAATGTTAAATAATTCAAATGCCAGTGTTTCTGTTGCCTTTTAAGAAGGATCTGCCAAAGGGCGTATGTTCTGTCTATGTGAATTCCCTAACCTGCAAGTCCTAAACCAGTATAGGTTTTAGTTAGTACAAATGTTGAGAATATTCTTTCTGCCTTTAAACGGAGACTTAAATCTTGCTCAAGGATAATTTATTGTTTCTTTGTGGAACATTTTATGCACTGTGTTCATTTTCCCTCCCATTTTTCTGCTCACTGACATGGAATCTCCATTCCTTGAATTGACTGTACCATAAATTCTCCTGTCATCTTAATCACTGCCATTAAGCTATTGAATTAACTTTAATTTGTCACTGGTGATAAAAGTGTTATCATTGTTTTCATTTCATAATCATGAACAGTGGAGGGGGAAAAAACATGCTTTATGATCTTTTTAAATCGCTTTTGAAAGTAGTTTTTCAGATACAATTAAAAGTATAGAGCACTAATATATTATTAAGCTGGTTGGTTCAATATGGGGCAGTCCCATAAAGCCACTGAAAAATCTGTCAAAAATGATATATAAGTGCCACTTGGAAACCACCGACATTTAATAGGTATCTTCTGACCCCTCACACTTACCGTTGACTTCCCTTAATAAGGTTCCAAATGAAGTTTCATGATGATTTATCTGATTGCAGAGCATCTCCTACTGAAGCTGTATATAGCCATTTGTTGCGGGTAGTAATTTCAGTGAAAACTAGTTTGACGGCCCAATCCTGTGCAAAAATCTGCTTGCGGGATGCGCGCTTTGCAAGTGCCAGGTGTTGTAAATGCACCATAAAGCGTGTTTTTGACACCCTGAGAGTAAGGGTCACTGGTGCGGAGGCTAGCAGCCCTTACTCCGCTTCCCCCTGGATCCAGCACTCACTGGCGCAGGTAAGTCCTACACTGGTTGGTGCAGGGGCAGAGGGAAGGCGGCTATTGGGTGAGCCGGGCCTGGAGTGGGCGGGGATATTGGTGGAAAGCTCCACCGATATCCCATGCCTGTTCCCAGTCTGGGCAGCCCTTACCCCGCCGCCCCAGATGTATGTTTGCTCCAGAGCCAACGTACATCTGAGGAGGCCCATTGGGGCTGGGCAGCCCTACACACAGCGACCGGGAAGAATTCTCCCAAGGTGTTCCCAGGCTGCGCCGACGTAACTCGGGACGGATGCTGAATGCTGCGGTTGACCCTTTAGGCGGCCCACACTTCTTCGCGCAGGATTGGGCTACCCAGCTGCAATCCTACACACACTTACTTGGGAGTTGGATCCATTGAGCAGAGTGGAACTTACTAGTGAGTAAACATGCATAGGATTGAACTTTACAAGACTTTTTAATCTGTTTGCGTTAAAGGATAGCGTCTAGGGCCCTGATTGGCCACTAATTTATATGTTTTTCATTTTATGCAAACAAAACAAAAACCAACATATTGTTCTGTTACAGGATAGAAAAGATATCAGTGTTTAACACATTCATTGGGTCAATCCAGCTCCGATTTAGAAGCTCGTGGAAATCAAATTCATCAGATAACGTATATGTTTACATATCTAAGGTTTACAAATCTTTACGTTTCCTAAATATCTTCTAGAATAAAGATGGAATATCTTTATTCTAGAAGATATTTAGGAAACGTCTTCTAGAATAAAGATGGTTTAATGGTCTTTGTGGAAAATTGGGGGTTGTTTCCAATACCCTAACAGCGCAAACCTATTCATATCTACTCAAAAAGTATGTCTCACTCTGTTCAGTGGAACTTACTCTCATATAAGTGTGTATAGAATTTCAACCTAAATTCCACTATTCTTTTTATTTCCCCACTACCATCAGTAATCCTTGTATCTCCCACTCACCTAATTTAAGTAGCTAGGTGGGGCTATGGAGAGGGATACATTACTCCTCCCTTGGAAAAGCTGAAAGCAGGGAGTCATTGGGCACTCATTTTTTCATAAATTTCTACAATGCTTAAAATATTTGCATCTTTCATTACATCCTTGTATCTAACACAATTTGTGATCAATCCATATGTCAACTGAACCGGCCAAAGGATGGTCCATCATATGTAAAAGATGGTAGCCCTGAAATGCCTGGACTTATATTTCTGCGAAATTTACTCTAGGGACAATTGTCACTGCTGAACCACAGTGGGGTTGCGAAGAATGGGGGGGGGGGGTTTCCATCTATGCTGTCAGAGTAGCCCTATAAGGTGGAGGGGTTCAGATTGTCCAATCCTCACCCCCGATTCATCATTACACAACAGTGCATGATATAAGGATTGTTTATTAAAAAAAAAACCTTCTTGATACTGCTGTCACAGACTACCCTTTTCTTTAAGAAGAATATTTTTGTACCTTTTTGTATCTTTGCCCTATCTCTTTGGTAGCTAAGGGATGCTGTAGGAGTGGGATATATGCACCACAAAACCAAACTGATAATTAAAATACATTTTTAAAGTATGTCATTACAGCTAGGAGTACGTGACTATAAAGTCTTGCTCTGATGAAGGCTCAGGATCCTTCCTGACCTTTATCTTTAGTCTCTATCAGTCCAGAGTTCTCAGGATGGAGAATTCTAAAAATTTATATGCAAACAATGGTCTCTTCTCCTTGGTTTTCTGAAGAGAAGATATAAGGGAAGACTATTCTCTTCCTTAATGGTAAGAACACTTGGTTTATGATGATAACCTGGGTGGCAGAACCATACATCACTCTTTGATGTATTGTGGATGGTGGTGTTTTGTTAGATAGGCGACAGCTACAAGGAACCCACTACAAATTTAACACTGTTACAGTTCCGCCAAAGTGCCAGTTAAACTTTTTTTTTTATGAGGCCAGTTTGCTCTTTATTACTCTAATAAATGGAGACTACCATCAACATATGTCTGTAATGGTGCTCAGTGAGGGAAGAATTGCTGGTTCGCTGCAAATGTAATGAGGTATTTGGGAGTTCATGCAGCAGAGCCTACCAACTCTGCTCTCTCCAAATCATTCCTCGTTAATTGATCTCCTTATGAACTTGAAACAGCCCCAAAACATTGTGCTGGGTGTGATTTTGCACTGGATCTGTTAATTAACAAGGCAACAATAGTGACTGTCGTCCTACTTTGACCTCAAAATCCTTGTCATTTTTAAATACTCTGAAACGATATATAATTAAGGTTTGGAAGGGTAACAGGATTCAATCACCTCTTTGTGTTCATGAACTCTGAAAAAATAATAGCTTCCATGTGTATAGGTGGTCCTCATGTAGATTCTTTACATGTGATGGTTGACCCTGCTTTTTGTAAATATGCCATTTTGAGATGATTCTGTTAATTTAAAATTAGGGCTCTCAACAACGAATGAATGCTTAGTTTATTAATCATTTGACTCTTTTTAACTGGTTAATTGAGTATATGTAAATTTCCATATTTTCCCCAACTCAATATAATAAAAGCATAACAGCGCGATCCTACTTAACCTTTGTGACGGTTTAACCAGCGGCGCAGCGAGAACGGGAGGCCCCAGAATGGAAAAGGGATTCAAATCCCCTCCAAAAGAAGAATTCAAAGGGGATTTGAATCCCTTTTCCGTTCTGGGGCCTCCTGTTCTCGCTGCGCCGCTGGTTAAACCGGCACAAAAGTTAAGTCGGATTACGCTGTTAAGCAACTACACATCGGAAGGAAAAGCCTTCATTCCTGTTAACACACTAGAACCAAATATCCCCCTCCCCATGAATGTATCCCCTAAACCCATAGCCTAACCATCCAATTGATGGATGGTAGAATTAATAGTTCAACTGAAATTAATTTAATCTTTAGATGATTTATCTATCTATTTAGTTGATTATTAAAGCTTTTCGCCTCTGTCTTGCATGGTGCCACGGTGGCTTAGTGGTTAAGATGCTGCAGACTGGAAGGTTGGAAGGACAGCAGTTTGAGACCTGAGTGCCGTGTGACGGAGTGAGCTCCCATCTCCTGTTCCAGCTCCTGCCAACCTAGCAGTTTGAAAGCAAGAAATTGCAAGTAGATAAATAGGTACCGCTGCAGCAGGAAGGTAACAGCATTCCGCTAGTCATGGCCACATGACCACGGAAGCGTCTTTGGACAGCACTGGCTCTTCGGCATTAGAAATCTTTGGACAGCACTGGCTCTTCGGACACCCTTGAGTCGGACACGACTGGCTTTCAAGCAGGGGATACCTTTTCCTAACCTCTGTCTTGCACGCATGGAGGTGCCTGCAGAGTTAATGAAAATAGTAGTAAAGAGTTAGTATATAGGTGAAGAAGAATCTTCAGCAACACGTTATGTGGCAGAAGACGATCTTGTTCAGCTAACAATGCCCAATATGAGTGCCTGAGCGGTGTTGTGTTTTTATTTTGTAAGTTTCTCCTGCCCCTATTTATAACAAAACGACTTTAAGTGATGATTTGCTGTATATATTTTTTGTAAACCTTCCCAGTCTGTCACCTAGAAGCAATCATTATTTACAAGCCTGGGTGGCGCAGTGGGTTATACCGCTTAACCATAAGCTGTCGATCGAAAGGTTGGCAGTTCAATTTCCGCGACGGGGTGAGCGCTCGTTGCTTGGCCAGCTCCTGCCAACCTAGCAGTTCCAAAGCATGTCAATGCGAGTAGATAAATACTACTCGCTTGCGGGAAGGTAAACAGCGCTCTGTGTTCCAGCTGCATGCTACACGCTGCGGCAAGGAGAGTCATGCCGGCCACATGACCACGGAGGCGTCTTCGGACAACGCTGGCTCTTCGGCTTTGAAATGGAGATGAGCACCACACCCTAGAGTCGGACAAGACTGGACTTAATTGTCAGGGGATACCTTTACCTTTATGCATGCATAGGGTTCTTCTAACCTTAGTTGCAATACCCCCCCCCCCCAAATCCATGTGTTAAACACTTAGGAGGGTGATAATTTTTTCCAAATCCAAAATTTGTGGTGAACAAAATCCCTTTTCAGTATATTACTATACAATATATAGCCATCCCAGTTCTCTACTGGAGTGTATAGTTGGCTGTCTCGCAGGCAATGCAGATAAATGACTTCTCAGGTAATTACAGCCACATGTCCCTCACCCTTGCATTTCCCTCCATGTCAGAACTTAAGATGGAAAATATGCATTTTAATTGCAAAGAGAGACAGGGTGCTTCAGCTCACTTCTTATTAAGTTCACATTCTCTTCTAAGTGCTTGTTAATAATATCCCTCAAATGAATTTCTTGTTACCCCACCTTAAGCAATTACCGGTATATGATTTGACTTTGATCATGTGTGTACTTAATTTTCAGTGCCTGGAGCAGCTTTGCTTTGGTGGCCTGGTGAGTGAGTGAGTGAGTGAGTGAGTGAGAGAGAGAGAGAGAGAGAGAGAGAGAGAGCTATCTATATCTGGCAAAGAATGAGAGTTAAATTTAAAAATCAGTGAGAAAAAGGGCAGGATGTAATAGAAAGGATCATTTACATTTAAAAGAAGTGAAGTAATGAGAAATAAACCAGACAAAATAGGGGAAAAAGGGGGGGGGGGAAGCTACTCTAAGACCATGCTCTCAACTAACCTTATCTGAGAGAAAAGGCAAGATCTGAACATGCTGGATTCTGAAAGAAATCAAATGTATTAACTGAAAATAAAAGAGAGTCAATCAAAAGTAGATGGAAAATCTATACATGTCCATGCTTCATAATTGGCACTTTTAAGATTGCATTGTTATTTCCAAAGATTGAATCCTAAGAGGTTGTTTTTGTTCTATGAATTGTATTTTGTATGATGATTTTAATGAGCAGCTTGGGGGATTGGGCTTTGGTCAAGAAGCAAGATATAAATCTCAGAAATAATTCTAACGTTCATGAATGAAAGAGAGATATAATTAAAAAAAGCATCATGTGTCTAAAAACAAGATGGCACATTATGATAAAATGGATAATCGGGGGGGGGGGAATGGGCATACACACAACTTTCTTTGTCCATCTCCTTTTCTTTAGTGGTGATTGTAACATTATTTGGAACTATTTCATGTTAAGTGCTCCCTAAACAAGACATTGAAAAACCCTGTTTTGGAACCCATTTTTTAATTGACAGTCTTACATAGGAGGTGCTCTCTTGAAGAAGAAACAGGAGGAAAACTCATCTCACATCAACCCATCCACATCAACAGTCATGGTTCTTTAAAAACAAAAAACAAAGCCACAACATGTTATTGCTCTAGCAGCAAATTGCCTTTGCCTTGTCAGGTGACATCAGCTGCTGCTGGAGCAAATGACCAAGTGTACTGTCTTTTTAAAAGAGAGTCATAATAACTGCTGAGGGAGAGGGATCGGTGCCTTTTCTCCTCTTTCCTCTCTAAGGTCGGGTCATTTCATGTACAACTGAATACATGACGGCAAGGTTAGGCTCACTGCCCCATCCTTGCTGTGGTCCCCACCCCGCTCAATAGGCCCAGCCAGTAGCACACCAAGGGTGGGGCGGGGGGGAGTCCACCACGGGTGCAAGCTGTATGGGGGTGCCAGCTTGCCTGTCCCTTTGAATTCTGGGTGGACTTCCTCTGGGGGATCTCAAGGTGGATTCCAGGTCTACCCAAGGCTTCAAGAAACCAAGGGTGGGGCTGTGGGAGCAGTCTGCCCTGGGTACCAGTGATGCAAGGTATGCCACTGGACCCAGCATCTCTATATTGGTAGTGACATCATCACAGAGAAGCTATGTGCATTCATACCAATATGCACAGGCTCCAAACACTGTATTCATTCAAGGGTACAGATCACACATACAACACAAACACATGTTGGCATGTGCCCTGTTGGTATCTGTGCAGGCATCACTTCAATGCATAGAGGTTGAGCGTACTGTGGAACCAGACCAGTGGGTACTACTACTACTACTACTACTACTACTACTACTACTACTATTAAATAACAACAACAACAACAACAACAGTATTTATATACGACTTCTCAACAAAAAGTTCACAAAGTGGTTTACAGCCAAAATCCAATGAGTAAATGGCTCCCTGTCCCAAAAGGGCTCACAACCACCACCAGAAAGACACTGTGCTGGGGTGAAAGGGGAGGGCAGTTACTCTCCCCCTGCTAAATATAAGTAGGCTTACCATCTGTCATGAGGGGGGACATGATTGAGACGTATAAAATTATGCATGGGATGGAGAGAGTGGATAGAGAAAAGTTCTTTTCCCTCTCACACAACACTAGATCTAGGGGACATCCACTCAAATTGAGTGAAGGGAGGATTAAAACGGACAAAATAAAATATTTCTTTACCCAGCATGTAATTGGTTTGTGGAACTCCTTGCCACAGGAGGTGGTGATGGCACCTGGCCTGGATGCCTTTAAAAGGGGATTGGACAGATTTATGGAGGAAAAGTCCATCACAGCTTACAAGCCATGATGGGGATAAGCAACCTCCTGGTTGTAGGAGTAGATTTTCTTTGTGCCAGGTGCAAGGGAGTGGTGACAGGATACAGGTTTCTTGTGTCTTGTGTGCTCCCTGAGGCATCTGGTGGGGCCACTGTGTGATACAGGAAGCTGGACCAGATGGGGCTTTGGCCTGATCCAGCTGGGCTCTTCTTATGTTCTTATGTCCCGGAAAACCTGGGATCGTCCCGGTATCTGGGCTCCAGTCCCGGGCTTTCCGGGCCCGGTGAAGCCTCCACCGCTGCCGCTTTAAAGAATTTTTCCTGTCAGCCATCTTGGATCTCGTTTATCTGTTCAGCTTTTTGTAGCAGTCTTCTTGGCTCTCTCTTTTCCAAGCAGTAGCAGCCTTTTGGGTACGTTCAGAGTGGTCGTCAGTGCTTGGCGAAGCTCGGAATGCACTCGGAAGGCCATGCAGGAGGATCAAAGCCAGCACCTCACAACTGATAGTTGCATTGTGTACCACCTGCCAGCAGTCCAAGTACCAGTGGTGGTACGAATACCACCAGTTGAGAAACACTGCGCTAAGCTATGAGACAGGATTTCCTTGTTCAAACCTAATTTCTCACTTGATGGCCTTAGGAAAACCTCTCTTGGTCTCTCAGGCCCTCCCTCTTGAAATATAGGGCTACTAATGCCTAACCTACCTTGCAGGGTTCTTCTGAGACATGGATGGCCAACTTGAGACACAGGTGCTACAAGTGATGTAGGCAGCAGGAACTTGTGGCATGTCTGGACAGAAGCAACGCGTTTTCTAACTTAATAGACTAGCAAAACTATCCTAGGTTATGGGAGCTGCTTGTGTTCTATACTGTGCTAGTAAACCCTGGTTTGCCACAGTTAGTAAAATGCACAACTGGCAACAATTTCAACTGAGAGTCAAGGGGTAATGCTGCATCCGAAAATACCCCCAAGCTTCACTTCCTTAACAGAGATTGTGATCCTATTCTTCTCCCTCTCGCACAACACCAGAACCAGGGGACATGCACTAAAATTGAGTGGAGGGAGAGTTAGAATGGACAAAAGAAAATATTTCTTCACCCAGCATGTGATTCATCTGTGGAACTCCTTGCTACAGGATGTGGTGATGGCACCTGGCCTAGATGCCTTTACAAGGGGTTTGGATATATTCATGGAGGAAAAGTCCATCACAGGTTACAAGCCATAAGCAATCTCCTGGATTTAGAAGTAGGTTTTCTCTGTGCCAGGTGCAAGGGAGAGACAACAGGAAATGGGTACCTTGTCTGTGTGCTCCCTGAGGCATCTGGTGGGGCTACTGTGAGATACAGGAAGGAAGCTGGACAAGATGTGCCTTTGACCTGATCCAGCAGGGCTCTTCTTATGTCCTTATGTTCACTACAGCAGAACTACCAACTCCCCAATCGTTTGGATCAACCATGAGTAACTTTCCCATCTTGCTTGGATCTCATCAGATTTGTTGATATACAGGAGTGTAAAAAGTTAGCGAGCCCTGTGATTTGTTAATCAGGGAATTATGTAAACTTGTTTTCTGTTGGAAGTGTTTTTGTCAGTTATGATGAATTTTGGATTCCTGCCAATCCCTCCTGCTAGCAAGACAGACCTAATCATCCTGCCTCGCAGTGTAAATACAGCTAAACTAATTTTCAGGCTCAGAAATGTGGTTTGCCTATGTGGGGACTTGGATAAATGATGTAGGTTTGGACAACCTTCCCCGTGGGATTCAAAATGTCCAGAATGTGAACATCTATTTAATCGAAGAAGTGGTGGTGTTTACAGTTTAGAAACCAAGAAAAATTATAATGCTTTAGGTTAACAATTTCATCAGTTTTTCATCATGTCCTGTGGGAGAAAAAAAATGATTTTGTTTAGAGAGAATGCAGACTTAGTTTCATCTGCCTTTTCAACACTCTCTTATGCTGTGAAAGACATGCCTTTTCCCCATGTGCTTGTAAATGCAGGCTAAAAGATGTTTAATTTTGACAGCAGGTTGCAATTAGCACTTCCTGTGATGCATGCTTGAAAGGGTAACAGATATTTTTCTACAAAGAAACCCAAACAAGCCCAGACACTTCAACTCTGCCTAGCCAAAGAAATTAATCTGAGATCTGGATATTGTTTTTTGTTCATTTAAACATGTGCGATTGAACCGTAAAATCAGTTGAGCCATATCATTCTGCCTCTTGATGGCTTTTCTGAAGCACGTTATGGAAGTGATTAAGAAGTGTGTTTCTCATGGACAATGGCTTGTATCCACAAACAAGCTGAACGAGAATACTCGAATTGGGCTACCTAATCTGGAAGGATTACACCAGCTCAAATCCCAATATTGTAATGTAACTGATTTGCAGATTGGACCACGTTATTCACATTTCTGAGTTACTTGTAGGGTTGGGAAATTGGAAAAACGTATGGAAGTGTTTCTCTCACTTAAAGGCATTGGGTCACATTCAATTTTACTGTAGTGGGTCACTCTTTGCAGAAGCACTTCCACTGCTTGTTAGTTCAGATCGTGACAAATCTGGTTCAGAACTGCTTGAATCACAACCTTTTATGAGCAGACTTACCAATGAGACTCCAGCAGCAATAGCTTTTGCGAAACAGAAACAAGCTTACAGTGATTTCATGTGTTCTCTTTTTTTGTCTTGATTGACGCTGAAAACATTCCACACAAAGCCACACGGTGGAATCCTTGGGATCCCTTCCATCATGTAAGAGGAAGAGTAATTTTAGGTGTGGAACATTTTCCATGGAAAAATACATCATTGGGCACATGTCTTGAATGTTGCCCTACACAGGATGCCTCTCTAGGTTCTCACCAAACCACTGGCTTCTTCCTTCACCCTGACTAGTATGACTTCTTCAGGATTGGGGGAACAATATTTTGACAGCTGCTTATCTCCATTTTGGGGAAAGATAAGCCTAGAGTTCAAGTGGATATAAACCTTTGCCCCTAATCCTATTTTAAAAAAATGCCCTTCCTCCTTTTGATTCTTTCAGCTTTTGATACAGCCTCTGAATGTATAGACAAATCAGAGGTTAAAATGAACTCAGAGGTTAAGATCATTGAGTGTGTAATATACTTAACATGTATATCCATTGTAGGTAGTCACATTGATCAATAAGGGGAAAAAAAAACCAAACACCATATTCTAGCAATACCTTTAAGAGAGCTAACCAAAATGATCCAAAATCTTGAGCAACAGGCTTTTGAGTTCTTCAAAATACTTGATGATAAGAAAAGCAAAAGAGGAGGGATGACAACTCAAAAGCTAGCTGCTAAAAAAATTGGGTCACTTTGGTCAATTCTAATAAGTATTACTACAATCTGGCGTTTGTGGTTTTGACATTTATTTAGCGCTTGCTGTGAGCTTTGATGTTGACTCCAGGACTGTCCTCAATATTCTTGTCCTGATGTTCCTGCTCAGTTCAGGAGGCCTAGGGTTCAGTTGTAGTTGTGAAGATGTTGAAGGATGATGACGGTGGAAGAAGAAGATGACAGCAGAGAGAATGTCGGAGGAAGTCATGACTAGCACTGCACTCCTTCCTGGGAATAACTGAAGCCTCAACCATTGACTGGGTTGACAACATGAAGGGCAACGGTCTGTAAGGAAAAGCTAGCTCCAAGCCGGCAGAGCCTAGGATGTTTCTGGCAGTTCAAATGAACTTCCCTGTCCAACAAACTACCTAGTCTCATCCTGGGATCAGTGAGGAACTGCATCATGGGGGAAGCAAAAAAGGGAGCAAATCCTTAACTGAAATTGTAGGAAGCTTCATGCACCGTTCATCAGCAGCATGGTTTTTGCCATAGACCCTGAACTGGTTCCTCTCTTACCAGCACTTGAGGGTGCTATTAGCAGAAATAAACATGTTCTGAATCACCTGACATGAATCTCTAAATTCATATCTTGGTTTCACTCCTGGGTTTTAAAGTGCAGTATTAGAGATTAGCTGGAACAGTCCACTCATGAAGGGTGCCCAAACTACTTTGCAGCACAATCCTATCCAACTTACACCACTGGTGTAAGCAGCGGTGCAGCGAGAACAGGAGGCCCCAGAACGGAAAGGGGATTCAAATCCCCTCCAAAGGGGGATTCAAAGGGGATTTAAATCTCCCCTCCTCTCCAAAGCCTCCTGCTTTGCCCTCTGCCACTGGTTACACTGGCGGTGTAAGTTGGATAGGATCGCGCTGTTAAATAGAGAACCATACCAGGTTTTTGTTTATTATTAATAAACTATGTCTTTTAAACTGTAGGATTAGTTTGTTACGGAGTCTTTAAAGTACAGTAGGAATCGTTGCATGGTGATTAATGAGCTAACTGGGATCATCAATGAATGAATGTTAGCAAAAGGATACATTACAAAGAAAAATGTAAAGCCTTACTTATCCCCGTCTATACAATATGGTTGATGCATTATTTAGCTAACTAATGAACTCGCTCTGATGAATAAATATTGCAATTAGGGAACATATGTCTCCACTTCCTTTTTCAAGCCTAAGGAAATGAATAAGTATACAGTTAAAAAAAAATAACCCAAACAAGTTAAAAAACACCCCCAAACTCTTTGCAATATGACATTTAGAAGTTTGGATGATGCCACTTATCAGACATTGACATGCAATTTGGGGCACATTTGGATTAAAGCAACCACTTTTGCTGGCATTCTAAAACCTCTTATTTCCATTGAAAGGCATTATGCCAAATTACAAATAATTTCTGAAATGTCTTAGCTGCCCTTTCCGTGTTCAGCGGGAGCTGCTTTTCTGCAGGTTCATTCCACGGTGCAACTGCAATATTTAAAGGCCTGGTATGGGAACAATGAAATGGCTTGCCTATAATTCAAAGCACTATGCTGAATAAAAAGGTAAAGGTGACCCCTGACAATTGTCCAGTCATACCTATATGCAATTATGCATCTACTTTCATAATAGAGGCATGTTCCTGGTAACTCCTCGGCAAGAAGCTAGTCCAGTAACCCATTTCAAGAGTATGGCAACTCCCCTATGTCCTATGTTTGAAGTAGCTTGCAAATTGTGAGAATAAAAACTAACTCACAGCCCATTCCAACCCAACTCCTCTCCAAGTCAGGCATAAGTGTGGACTAAGTGCAGCCTAAGTTAGACAGAAGTTATGTCTGAGTTAGGTCAGAGGTATGCCTGAGTTAGGCAGGCTGCAGTTTCTGTGGCCCAGCACCACCCCAGGATCCAGGCAACACTTACCTCCCAGGCAGGCAGGCTCTCCAGGCTCGGTGTCTGGCTCGGGCATGTGCAGGCCTGTGTGTCTGCACGTGTCAGCGTCCATCCATGGCAGCTGCTGCAGTGTCTGTCACAGCCCGGTCGCAAAGGGGCTGACCGCAGGCAGGGGGGTTGCGCCAGTCATGTGGTGGACGCAGGGCAGGTGACAGGTGAGCGAGGTGCCCGAGCCAGCTGCCACAGGGCACCCTGTGCATCAGCCACCTGCTGCAGGGGAGAGTGGCCGTCCCCCCTCCTGCAGAAGGCGATGCCACCCCCATGCCACGTTGAGGCTGCACGTGGGAGTCATGGGGGGGAGCGGGGAGGGAAGGGAAGGAGGGGGGTGGGAACGTCACACACAAGGGGGGGCTCATGATGTCTGAAACTGCCTCTGACATGACTTGCCCGTGCGCTGCCTGAAGCCCTGGACCTCCAGGGCCGGGGCAATGCCCACAAAGAAGGCATCCCGGTGTGCGTTCTGCCCTGTGCCCCGGCCAAGACCGAGAGATGCCGTGGGCTTGTCTGCTGCGCGCGTGAAGGGCTCACGCAGCTCATCACGCCCCCAGATGGGGCGACGACGGCGCCTCTCGGCAGGCACTCTGGCAGGGTGGGGGGTGGCCAGCAGCCATCATCAGGGAGTGGGAGGGGAGGCAGACACACAGGCAGGCAGGCAGACAGTGGGTGCTGGGGAGGGGCACGGGTGGGTCAGAGACAGACAGACAGACAGACAGACAACAAGGCTGGTGGGAGAGAGATTCTGAGAGAGGGGTCTGCAGAGACCACTAGGGACACAGGGGTTGCTCCGCAGATGAAGGCAATGCAGAAACAGGTGCCTCTTATGCAGACGGACTGTGGGCGGAAGCGGCTGCATTACGGGCGGACCTTCGACGGAAGCAGCTGCATTACGGGCGGACCTTCGATGGAAGCGGCTGCATTACAGGCGGACGCCCTGGCTGGCGAGATCCCCAGTTGCTGAGCGGCCACTACACAGATGCAGCGTCCACAAGCGGCCCTGCTATGGGCTCCGTGGCGCCTGTCACTGTTTGCCTGCCTGAGAGGCCCCCCCAACTCCCCCTCCCCTCTGTGCCATGGTGGTCTGGCAGCCTCCCTGCTGTGTTCTCCCTGGGAAGGAAGTGGCAGTCCCTGGAAGGGATTCATGCAGGGGCTTCAGTGCTGGGGGCTCTCTGTGTGTGGGGGGCAATGCTTGTGTAACACTGGGCACATATGTTTCAAGGAGGCTCTGCCCGAGGGCCGTCTTTATTGTTCTGGAACGTTAGCAGAGATGGCCAGGCGAGGCAGCCAGGGGTAGTCACAGCAGCCAATCTGAAAGCAGCAGCAGCAGCAGCAGCACACATGCCCCATGGACCTGGAGACGCAGGCTCTCCCCCTGTGGAACCACAGCCTGCTCCATAGAAAGGGGAGGGACAGCAAGAACAACAGCCAGGGAGGTGGAGCAGCAGCAGCACCGGCAGCTGAGGAGGGTTGCAGGGCTGGCTCTCTGACCTCTGGCAGCAGCGAGGCAGAGGACCGTGGGGCAACCAGACTGCGGGCCCAGGGGTGCTCCCAGGAAGGTAGGTGGTAGTGGACGTTCCTGGGGAGACAAAAAACAAGGGGGTGTTACATGGCAGCTGGTGTGTGGTAGCAATCGGCAGTGAAGACAAGCCAGTGTGTCTGTTGCAAAAGCCTGCAGGGAGAGAAATAACACAGCTGATAGGTGTGACACACATAGCATGGTCTGAGCTGCTTACCCGGGTGTAAGGCAAGCATGATCCTGTAAGGGAAAAGGGTCAAAAAGAGAGAAGACAACACATATGTCACAACCATGGCAATCCTAGCAATACTGACCTGTCAGTTGACCCTGTGGAGAAAAAGGGGGGGGAACAGCTGGTGTCTACAGACAGAACAGCACCACCACACTCGTGGTGTTGTATGCTCACATGACAACAGGCGGCAATCCGACACAACAGTGGTAAAGCAGCACGTATCCTAGATATCATAGCAGGCATTGCAGGCAGGTATCTGACTACTCATTGGTAAAGAGGCATTTCAGAGAAGGCATTGCAGGCAGACATGAGAGGGCACATTGGTAAAGAGGCATATCATGGCAGGCTATGCAGGCAGCTATGAGACAAGACATTGGTACAGAGGCATATCATGGCAGGCTATGCAGGCAGCTATGAGACAAGACATTGGTATAGAGGCATGGATCCTATCTATATTTCTATATGCAAAGAGGCAGATGTCAGAACACATGTCAGCACAACCCCTGCTCTTACCTGCACTTACCTGCTGGTGTTGTTGCCTGTGTGTGTGGGGGGGAGAGGCTGGGAGAAAGACATGGGTTAGCAAATGGTAGCATGGAGACAGCTGCCCAGGCACAGCTGTAAACAGTTTGGCCAAAGCCAGAACAGCCCTCTCTGCCCTTGAGGGGGGCAGAGAGGAGAGGAGAGAGGAGAAGAGAGAAGTGGGGTGTTTGTGAATTTTGCCCTCCACCGACAAAGTCCCACTTTGTGGCTGTGGGGGACAGAACCCCACACCACGTGCTCAGAGAGAGAGAGAGAGACTGGAGGTCTGGGGCTGGGCTTTTGTGGGAAAGAGGCTGGGTGGGGCTGGGTGCTGATAGGCTCCCTATCTTTGGCATAACTCTGTCGGTTTCCAGACCTTGCTGACACAACTCCGACGTAACTCTGACCTAACTGAGGAGTAGGGTGTTAGAAATTTTCAGGAGAGGGCTGGCTTGGGTAAGGTAAAATGGCTCCTATGGGTCTCCTCGAATTTGGGTCCACCTTTTGGTCGACCTAAAATTTGTGTCAGCATTTGTGTTGGAGGGGGCGTGTCTGTGCTTGCCAGGGTCTGGAATCCAACGTTAATTGGTTGCTGCCCCCGTTACACCCACGGTCCGCCCCTGGAACGCCCACTTTTAGGTCAACTTTAGGTCTGACTTGTGCTGCTTAGCCCTTGGGTTGGAATGGGCTGTTCTTAGTCCGTCGGTCGTAACTTCGACCTAACTTTGACCTAACTTCGCCCTAAATGGTTGCGTTCCAGACCTAAAGTCGCCCTAAACGACTTAGGCTGACTTTAGGTCTGACTTGTGCTGCTTAGCCCTTGGGTTGGAATGGGCTGTCAAGTTCATTAAAATAAATCCTCCCTAACTAAATAAAGTTCATTAAAACAAATCGGCCCAAACCAAACACATTCTGCAATAACCTAGCAGCACATATTCACTAAGAAATTATTACTTTTAGCCCTGTTCAGATATTTACAGCACAATTCTGTCTAAAGATGCACAGCCGGACTAAAGGGCTGGCTGCTTCATCCTAAGACCATTCCGGGCTGCCTTGGCACTGCTAGAGTGCACCTCGGGAGAAAGGGCCATTTGTCCCCTTCCCTGGGTGCACTGGTGTTGCTAGAGCGTGGCGGGGGGCGGGCTGCCGGGGGTGACATGCGAAAGGGGGTGATGCACGTCACCTCGCGCATCACCCACCGGGTCTTCCCAAGGGCTCTGCGCATCACCCCCTGAGGCCACCACCGGCTCCACGTCGGAAGAGGGTCTCGGCGCGTCCTCTTCGGCCGGCGGCTTGGCCTCTTCTGACAAGGCCCTCAGCAGCGTTTTCGCACATGCGCACAATGCCACTGAGAGCAAGAGGCTTCCACTGTTGCACGGCTGCCACTGTTCACCATCAGAAGCGTAGGAGGTAGTGGGGCGGGAGGCCCCTGGGCGGCACACGGGGGGGACAACCGCACGGCGGTGGAGGTGGAAAAGATGCGAGCGTGCGTGCAGTGGCGAAAAAAGGTGTGTGCTGTTTGGCCTGCCCGCCCACTCGGAGCCTTGGAAGGCTTTGAACAGCTGCAGTGGAGGTGGCGGCAACGTCACCTCCAGCAGGGGGCATTTTTGTCGTCCCCCCCACCGGGCAAAGGTACATCACTGCTCACCGCTGTGCCACCAGGATATTAGATGCATTTAATATTGTGTTTTGGAAATGCATTGTGAATTTCCGAGCCTCCCCCTCCCCATCAAAAGTTACCCTTTGAGAGACCAGAGAGTCATAGTCCCATGGTGCATGTCTCATCACCTGAGCTGTAGTCTCCCTGGCAGGGGCTTTAGTACTGGGGTTGGTGTGATGTGATTGGTTGCCAAATGTAGTTTGCATCCTATGCTCCATCTTAGGGGAGTGGGCAGGGCAGAGAGATTGTGGGAGGTGTGGTTTTCAGCCATTTTACCCTTCCCCATTGTTTCATAGGGTTACTCCTACCTATGCCAGCTCAGTTGTTGGTGTAGCATTTTTTCGGTGTGTGACTGTCATCTGAGTGGGGTTAGGATATGGCACACATTGATTCCTCCTCATCCTCCCATGTCATGCCCAAACATTTTTTCCAACGTTGTGCTGGCTTCCATGGCATGTCCATTGGCAGGCGGACTTCTGTACTGGTGTCCTTGTGCCGGTGTACATGGAGATAAGCTGGTGTATTTGAGGATAGGATTGGGCTGGAATTCTGCAGTGCAGATGTATCCCAAGTTTGTTAGTCACTTGATAGGACAGTACCTCACTTCTTGCTACAAGAGAACTGAAGGTTTCACTAAATGCATTCCTTCTTCCCACCAGTGTATTTTGAAAGTGCTCATTTGAGCATCATTTCTTTTATTTCATAATGAAGCGTGAGACAAGAGAGACCCATTGTAAAGTAAAAACTTAATCTGATTTTGTATGTTTCAAATAATAGACTTCATGCAGGGACACTTTCATACTGTGAATCATTAATCATTCTGACAAAATGCAGCATATCTCTATTAGATTTCCTGTTATGGACTTTTAACAGATGTCTAATTAGACGCTACAAGTGAATTCCGAGTCAACCAATATTTTGCTGGAGTGGCAGGACTGGAGGAGTATCACTCCACTTTGTTCCGATATCATTCAGAGTATTTCTTTACTGGAAAAATAAATGGAAAGTAGGATCTGGAGTCTTGGGAGGAGGGGAGGGACAGCTTGAGAAGAAATGGACCTAGTAGAAAAAAGTTATTTTTCCCAGGCTTTCACATTTTGGATTAAATACTTATTTTATTTATAAGCTCAGAGTGATGTACATAGCACACTTGCCTACCCACATTTTATCATCCTATCCGTCCTGTGAGGTAGATTAGGCTGAGAAAATATTGATTGGCCAAAGAAGACCCAGCAAGCTTCATGGGTTTGAACCAGGGACTCCATGCTCCAAGTCTGACTTACATTATACTGGCTCTCAAGTAGTTTAGGCTGTGAGATAGTCACTGTGAGATAGTGACTTCAGAAGGTCGCTGTCAACCCAATCCTAACTAGCCTCTGGCGGCCATTTTGGGGATGGCGCAGAGGGCAACCTGTGCTGAGGCAGGTGAGCCATCGCAAGAGGTGGGCAATGGACAGGAGGTGGAACGGGGCAGGTATGGGGAGGAACGAGAGAGTTTCTGGGCAGGAAGGAGGGAGAGCAGGAGGCAGAATGGGGAAGGGAGGGGGTGGTTCCCAGCAGTAGTGACTTGCGGCAGGATCCTAACCCCGTTCCCTCTCCCCTTCCGTCTCTTGTACTCTCAGTTCTGCACCAGCAAAGTAGCTGGCGCAGATCTGAAAAGACCCACTCAGGCAGTGGAGGCTTGCCCCAGGGTAAGGGAACCCCTTACTATGAGGAGACCTCCATGACTGCCTCCCCCATAGAATGCAGCACGCTTTCCATTGGTATAGGGAGGGTTTAGTTAGGATGGGGCTGCTAGTGAGTCACATAGCAGAGTGGGGATTTGAACTCAAGTCTCCTTGGTTTAAGTTCAACACTTTAACCATTAAATAACATAGGTGCTTTCTCCTTTGGGATTGCCTCTTTTCTAGACAGGGCACATAACTTTGTGACAGGCAGATGTTCAGCAAGGAATGTATTCTTAGAAGAAAACATCCCATGCTGCAATTTTGCCTGTTATACTGCTGTTAAAAGCACAAGAGCCCTGCTAAAGAAAAGTGGGAACTCTATGTGGTCCAAACAGTCTCAAGGACTAAATTCCTGAGAAATATAACTTTTAAAAAAACAACACGTTCCTTAAAATGTCTATAGATGTTGCTTACCTGTGCATGACCTTTCCAGATTTGCCCTGAACTTTGGGCTCTAGCTCTATGTTACCAGTTCTTCTTTTGTCAAAATTAAAGATAGAATACATGGTTCCAGATTCACCCTCTCCCACTCCCCAGTGGATTGAATTTTATAAGATACAAAGATTCTACGCATTTGGTACATTTGCATTAAAACATGTATTTAAAAACATATATTAACATGTATTATTGTATCTGCTGTTTGGGTAGAAAATATGTGAACAGATTTAGGAAAATATGTATTTGAAATAAATATTTTTCAGCAATGGAAAAAAAAGTCTGGGAATTTTTAGCAGAAAAGAGGGGAAGGCAAATGAAAGGGAGTTGTGTGAAGGTCAGATGGAATGGAAACTGAGATTTGTCCAGCCCTGTGCTAGAAAGCATTGGACTTTGTTTTGTTTTTTGCAGATCTTAAGAACTGCCATTCCTTATGCAAGTAATAACAATTGCATGGATTTCATGTGCTCGCATAACATGCTGGTTTTTGTACAACTGAAGAAATAGTCGAAGAAAGAATAAAATGCAAAATTCCCATCCACTAGACATGGGACAACACCATTCTCCCCATCCTGCAAGGCATTTTTTTCCTGGACTCAGTGCCTTGTCATTTATGATATATACCCAAATCATTATTATGTCATTTCTGTCTTTAGAATTCTGAAATAAAATGGTAATGGAGCAATAACTGGCAAGTGATTGACTTCTGCTGTAAACCTGAAGTAGGAGGAGTCCTTAGATTTATAATGCTTCCAGGAATAGAATTCATATCCCTGACTCTCTTAAAAAACTTTTGTGTGTGCAAAATAAAACATTTAACCCCAACAGTAAACTTTTTTCCCATTTGAGCATCCGGTTTTCACTCAAACCAAATTACATGACATGGTGGGGGCTGACTGATAACTACTGAACTGTTACTTTTTTTTTCAAAAACTTCTCGAAAGAACAGCTGACTTCACGACCTGATTTTAATGTACGTTTTGTATATCTCCTTGAGTAGCCCTTGGAAGGAAATGTGCAAAAGTGTGGAATTAAAGAGCTTCATTGTCACGTCTTTAACACATCATGTCTCTACCACATCAGATCATGTCCCGTTTACTGCCGAATCATCCACTGCACCATGGCGTTGATGAAACTGTAAAATGAGTTGGTCGCTGATCTGTGGTTAATTAAAAATAAATATATGCACTTAAAATATTGACAGAAATATAATTGGTTGTGTTTACAGTTCAAGATATACAGGGAAATAACTTGTTAGTAGTTTGCTCAATGCAAGAAATGTGAAATGCCGTTATGAAGTGGAGAATGAATAAAGATATTAAATGAATAAATTTGCTTTGGATGACTTGTGCTGAGGGACACTTGGGCCCCAATCCTATCCCCTGCCACCAGAGCCGATGCAGCTGTGCCAAAAAGGCATGCGCTGCATCCTATGGTGGGGGGGGGGGAAACCCGAAGGCAAATAGAAGGTAAGTAAAAATATTATTTACCTCTTCATAAGACCTGGGACCGCCAATGGGTCTCCTCAGATGTACGTGACCTATTTTTAGTAGCATATATCAGAGGAGGGAAAAGAGGTGGGGAGGTTTTCAAAAGAGGAGATAAGATCTGGTGTGCGCCATTGCTGCTGAATCCACCACTCCCACCTCCTCCCTACCCCCAGTTCCTCCCCCAGAATGCCCAGTTCCACCCCCCCCCCATGACCTGCCCCCACACCAGCTTAGCTGCTCTGGGGCAGGTCACCAGCACCAAAATGGCTGCTGTATGGTCCGTTACAATGTCATAACCCTGCAGTTAGGATTTGGCTGCGAGTCTGCTACTTAAGTACGGGTTAGGTTGGGTTCCAGGGATCTGTACTTAAGTTGAAATGTGCTTAAATTGAACCATCTAATTCTTGCTGGCCTGGCACTATCTTGTCTAGCAAAAGTTTTAATTACAGTATTAAAAGCCAACTCTATCATGTCTGTTTGAAAGCACCACCGAAGGACGTACTGCACCTGCATGAAAGTGTCAATGCATCTGTAACATAGACATCTATAACTCAGATGTCCATAACTTGGGAAGCCAGTGTACTATGGGTGATGAAATCTTCGTAAATGAATGTATGAAAAGGAAATAAATCTGACAGAGTCATAAATTAGCTCTGTGCCCACACTGTGGAATACAAAGTCCTCTAAGGTTCATTAAAAGGAAAAGGAGTAGAAAACGTTGTTGGACCTCGCTCTCACTCTTTGTCTGCCCTGCTATTTTCTCTCTTCTATATTTTCTAATCTTCCTACTTTTGTTGCAGTTACAAATGCTGCATGAGCTTCATGGCTAAATAGTTGTAAAACCTATGGTCCAACTCTATATGTATTTGTAATGCTACCCTTTTCTTCTTCTTTTGCAATGATAGTCTATCAGCTGAGAGCCACACGCAACAGTAGGATTGTGAGAGGTATATGTAATCCAAAAGAGTGTTTGGGTTGAATGCGAAGAAAGTTAGTCATGAATTAGTCAAGTTAGTCCCATTGAAATTAATAACTTGGTTTAAAAGGCACTTTTACCCAAGGGTGTATACTGTATATGCAACAGGAGTTAAATGCGTATACCAGTGAGTGAGCTGGGAGGAAATGGGTTTTAAATAGCACGTTGTCAAGACAAACCTCCTTTGGCTACGATCTTCTATTTACAGGTTTAATTATTCCTTTTCTCTACCACTAGAAAGATGGTCTGGACAATACATCCAAACCAGCCTCACTCACATTCAGTTAGGGATATGGATCTTTACATGACTTATGGCCCAATCCTACCCAAGGAGGAGCAATCGGACAGCCTGCAGGATGCAGGCGGCAGCCGGATTGCCTACGGGTCTCTTCAGACCAATGCCATCTCCCCCTTTTGGTCCAGGAGAGCCAGGGGGCGTTCCATGGAGGGTTTCGGGGATAGTTGCTGCCACCAGATCCACCCCTCCCTCCCCCAACATGCCATGTTACTCCCCCTCCCCACCCACAGCCCACCCCTACCTACAACTCATTGGCACCAGTGGAGACTCTTTGAGCCAATGCCATGCTCTTGCCATCTGCAACAGTGGCCCAGCAGCATGTGACATTAGCCTGGCTTTTGCACTACTGTAAGGAGCCCATGTGATTAGGCTGTGAGTATTGGATTTGGCTCCACCGATACATGATTAGGGATGTGGGCATGTATGCCCCACTCCTCCTGCTGCTGCAACCTTCCCCTTCTCATAATCCGTGGATTTTATCTGAACTCACGTGCAATTTAAATACTATATTAAAGCCATATTTAAAAACTGTAGTGGAACATGTACACTCACAACTCTAATCATGTATGGGTGGGACCTGCTTGAATGCATCATCCAAACTAGCCCCATGTCTGCCCTGCCTTTCCTGTATGGGCACAAAGCCATGGTTCAAGAGTCAGCCATGAAAGTCATCCAGATAGCAGCTGAATTCATTCTGTGTGTCCAATGGGGGCTTTCGATTTGTTTTTTCTTCAAAGAGAGGCTTCCACCCCACATGCCAAATTGCATTTGAAACTGAAGAGAATGTTTTCTGATTATATAAAAGCCTCAAGTACCTATTTGGATCCCAGTTCTTAATTTTCGCCCCCTCCCTCCCTTTGACAACAACATTTGAATACTTCAATTGAGTTGAGTGACTTTAACCGCAGCATTGATGTAGTATTGCAGCTGCCACGTGGTCACTATTTTGTGGGAATTAGCCCCCATTTCAATAGACACGATGCTTAAAACCATGCATGAATGAATCCAGATGGAGTTCTCTGTCTGGATGTCAGCTGCAGACTGGTTGGCTGCTGAAACTATAAAGCCAGCCTCTTATGAAATCCATCAGAAGTCCAAGCTGTCTCTGCAGTGGCTCTGATTTCTTTAGCTCCAGGCTCTCCGAGTGGATTTCCATTCTGGCTGCATCCCTGAAGCAGCATCCATCTGACCTTCTTGAACTTCTGACCCATTTGCACATCTCTTTCCATTCCACCAGACTCCTGGAATGCCAATCTTTGCTTGTTTTTCCTGGAGTTCATGAGCCATCATTCTAGTAAAGGTAAAGGTTCCCCTTGCTCGAAAGCCAGTCATTACCGACTCTAGGGGTGGTGCTCATCTCCGTTTCAAAGCCAAAGAGCCAGCATTGTCGGAAGACGCTTCCGTGGTCATGTGGTCGGCATGACTCAACACCAAGGTGCATGGAACACTGTTACCTTCCCGCCAAAGTGGTACCTATTAATCTACTTGCAATTTCTTGCTTTCGAACTGCTAGGTTGGCAGCAGCTGGAGCCGAGGATGGTAGCTCACACCATCACGCGGCACTTGGCTCTTGAACTGCTGTCCTGCATACCTCCCGGTCTGCAGTTCAGCGTCTTAACCACTAAGCCATCAAGCAAATGAGCTTGGGACTATCAGCTTACTGTTTGCCTTGGGTGTTGCTTCTAGGGCTAGCGTTGGCCTGTTACTCTGCGACGGAATCCTATTAGCTTGCCGCTGAAAAAGGTGTATAAGCTTTAAAAACGTATTGGTTTGAATCTAATTGTTCAACAATGAAAGCTTTCTTTCTTAATTAGACCTCTATATTTAATGTCCTTAGAAACAAATTTAACATGCCTGTATAGCTCTTGACTCCTACTCAGGCATTCATTACAAGGGGATGCTTTAATTGTTTTCCTAGTTATTCCAGTTTTATGTTTCATTTTTCCCCCCACTCCACCTTACATTGTCTTGTGTCAACCTAATAACATTCCCCCTGCACATTTTTAATAACAAGGCAGAGCTGTAATAAACACCATGATATTAGGGCTGGTATTTGTGAATATTGCCATTTACAATGATGGTAGTAATTTAAATGTAATTGACTTCTGTAATTGCATAGAATAATTTATGGCCGTGGTAATTGTTAAGAGAACATTATGTATTGAGGATTTGAGTTCATCCAATATTTATCTGTGGGAATCAGATTGTTGTAGTACTCTTTAGGAGGGCAAGTCAAGGAAAATAATTGAATTGTTTAAAGAGATGAAACGTGTTTGTTTTGCCACTATGTGTGCTCTTTCACACACATACACCTAAGCACCTAGCTACATCCATGGACCATCTAACACTGATTCAAAAAATCAAAAACTATAACCTAATCATGATAATGGGGGGGGGGGGGTTTGGCCATTCTGGCATTGATGTACTGTATAGCCCTGACCTCCAAAGGCTCTTCAAACATTATGCCGCATCCCTGCTGAAGCAAGGATCCTGGTGCATACTAAGCATAACAGCTTTGTACACTTTTAGATTGCCTAGAAAGAAAGTTAATGTATAAATTCTTCATCACTGTAACTATATAGTGTTCATGCCTCTGGCATTTAGTATAATCTGAGTAATAAGAAGAATGCCAATTTTTTTTTGTTTATTTTATATGCTTTCTTGGAATTTACGTATTGATTTTATTTATTTAGACAATTTATACCGTACTGTTCTCCCCAGTAAGGGGCATTCAGGAAGAAATAAAAGGTGGTTCTGCATATACAGTAACCCCCCCATATCCGCTGAGGATATGTTCCAGGCCCCTCCGTGGATACTTGAAACCATGGATAGGAGCGAACATCCCCTCCATGGTTTCCTGAGGGTCCCCTGCGGGCAGGCATGCGTGCCCCCCAGCTCTTATTTTTCTTTCAGCAAGCTTTGTTTCTTCCTTAAAACAAATAGAGAAGCAGCCTCCATTGCAGGCAAGTAGAACGAGACGAAGTCCTAGAGAGGCTCTGCAAGGTTTCTGTTAACCTTGCAGAGCCTCTCTAGGACTTAGTCTTGTTCTACTTGCCTGCAATATGCAGCCAGAGGCTGCTTCTCCTGTTTGTTTAAGGAAGAAACGAAGCTTACTGGGGAAAAAAGTAAAAGCCTGGGAGGGGGGTTTCCCTGCAATCCGTGGATAACTGAAACCGTGGATAGCGGATCAGTGGATATGGGGGCCCACCTGAACTTTTGTTGGTTGATGCTTGGTTTGCTCCTGGATTGCTATTGCCAGATTTGCATGCCTGATAAGACTGACCACCTAGGATAGATGCCACTTGTGTGTAGCACAAAAGATGTGCACAGACCCATGACTCCGGGCTATTAGAGCACAGTCTAGAACTTCCATCTGCTTGTGTATGAAAGAAGAGGCAGTGTTGTGGTGGTTTCTGAAGCCAGAAGCCCTGAAGAAGAAAATCTGATTGGTCTAATGTCACTAGTGAATGTTCGATTTCATCTCAGTGGCCCACTTTGCATACTATCCTGAAGATGTGATTGCTGCTAAGAAGGCAGCATGGCTGTCTTTTATTATGAGAAGCTGATTGAATGAAGCACCTCTCATCAGAATCGAGCCAATTTGAACAAAAACGCTAATAAAAAAGTCCTACTTTTAGATGCATATTGCAGAACGTCTTCATAAACTCTACAGGTGTGCGTGTGTGCACGCACATGCGTGTGTGTGCGCGCACATGCGTGTGTGTGCGCGCACATGCGTGTACTTGAGTAAAGATCAGAGAACAAATTACCGAAGAGTTTGACTGGCTGTCCCATATAGATTATAAAATTCAATTGTCAATATTAAAAACGTAAGCAGACAACTTAAGAACTTCTGAAGCTCTCCTCAGAGAACAGAACAATATTTAATCAGAAATTATTCACTCACAATCTGCAGCAAGCTTAAGAACAAAGAGGTACAGCTGTCCTGCATTGTTTCATAGTGTGTGCATTCTCCATAAAGTTATGTTCCCAGAAGTGACTGGCTTTGTGTAATGTGCCTGCTTTATTTATCATTTTGACCTTCCAAGTTAGCTGGCTCATGCTTTGTACAAAAGATTGAACCTGGGAGAGATTGCGCCAAAACATTTTATTTCGAATCAAAAGGAATTTTATGTGGCATTGCAGGCTGCTATCTGCCCTTTTAGCACACTGTGTTCATGTGGTCATATAAGCTGCCACGTTTCTTTCTTGTAGGATTCCTTCATGTACCTTTTTAACAAGTGCGTGAATAAGCAGTATCTCCACAGATGAAAACTTCTCAATCACTGCATGTCCAGAATGCAAAAGTCTTCACCAGTTGATCTATCACACAACCCAGCTTTTGCAGACAGCCCACTGAAAACAAGAAGTGAGACCTTCATCTACAAGACATGCTTGTTTAACCCCTGCACAGATTTGAGTGTCTGCAGAAATCGTAAGGTCAAAAACAATGTGTGAATACTGTTCTTTCCCACCTCCCCACCCCACACTGGTGTAGAATTATTTTTATTTAGATTGGTTTGCGTTTCTATTAATGTAGTAATGGTGACTGCTGGTAGAACGAAAAGTTGTCAAACAAGTATTCATGCTTGTTTCAGGAACAACACAGTGGGTCTGTTGTCACAGAACAAAGGATTATGCCCCAGTAGAGGAAATGACAATGCTGTTTAGGGGGATGCCAGGAATATTCATGGTTTTCCACTCTCTGTGTGATAACTGCATCTTTATTGTTGCCGACAAGGACTGGAAAGGTATGATGGCAATCACAGGTCAAGCATTTTCCCTGTGTAAATACGGGGTTAGGGTTAGGTTTCCCTGCGTAAATCCATCTTGTCACTTATGGCTGGCACATTTATGGCTGGCACACTTGCCACATGGCTGGCACATTCAGCAGAGCCAAGAAGCCAGCAGTGTGCCTGCTTTATCCAATCATTGCTGGTGTGCTTAGCCTGAATCACATGTGCTGAGTTGGATGGTAAGTGTGCATGGGACCACTTACACTGGCAAAGGCATTACATGTAGCCATAAGTATGGCTTTTGGGGCCCTAACTGTGTTGAAATGGAAGACCCCCCCCCAAGTAGTGACTGAGTGTACAAACCGTTGTGAAATCAAGTCAATTGCACATGAACAGTCCAAAATTGATTCAGATCTGCATTCCGCTGCACAAAGAGCTGCCTGTGCCTATAAATGTGCAGTTAAGCCAGCTGCAGATAATATGCTGCCACACATGGTGCACAACACATCAAAATTATACTGCTTAGAGAAATATCTGTGTTTCGGAACGGGGAACGTGATGTGTAGTTTAGCAAACTGCATATGATAAAAAACACTTGCCATGCACAATGATTCATATCTGCAATGAAGAAATTGTGTGTCTGCTCTTGCAAATCAGCATGCATGTTAAAAGAATGCAGAGAAAATGGAAATATCCATGAAAATAAAGAGCATTGTTATCACTAACCTAGTAATATATATATATTTTTTCACGAGTACAGTAAAATAATACGTTGGTTGGGACACTGCAATGTATCTGAGTGTTCAGTTGACACAGAACTATCCCTTAGGCTGGCTGTTTAAAAAAAAACACAAAAGGAAGAAAAAAATATCTTCCCTTTTAAATTTCTGTAGTTTAAATAGGATGCCACATTTTCATAACAGCTTATTTTTAAAGGGGACCCTCTGCATATTTATTTAAAGGATGTATACCCTGCTCCTTCCAGGAGCTCAACACGGTTTATATAATTTTTTGAAAATAGACACTATTTCAGTCATTAGAGGAAAACAAATGACTATAGCCTACATGTATGCTACTATGTGTCTATTTGAACTTGGTTGAAGGGACTAATTAGTATCAGATATTACCTTCACAGTTATGATTAAAATGTATAATCTAAAATACCATTAGGCCTTATACTTTCCATCTCACTAGGTTCTTCACATAAACTAATTAGCTCAAAGGTCATTGTTCTCATTTTTCCAATACCAACAGATCGTTAAAGAAGTGCATTGCTGATTATGTTGATAGATATCTAGGGCACAATAGAGATGGAATTTTCAGTTTCATAAACGGGTGAAAACAATTATCATAAATTCCACAAAGAGATAATCTAATTACAACATTTTTCATTTCAAATGGCGCTGGTCCTAGGAAAGGAGAACGTTCAGAACCCGCTTAAATAAGAAGAACTGATTCAAATCTACGTCTATAATTCAATATGAACACATAACCATTTGTGGTCCCATGGAGATGGCCAAGGAGGAAAGAAAAATCTTTACTGAGGAGAAAGAATATTGACAACCGGTTGACTGAAATTATCACTGTACAGTATCTTGCTTGGAAGATGTGATGCAAGGTGGCTCAAATGTACCTTTGACTTTGGATTAAAAGAAGGTGGTGGGTTCAGTAGTGTCTATTGTTGCAAAACCTATGCCAGTCCAGCTCTTGATATGATTGTGATATCAAGACTGTGTTTGTGATCCATTCTGTTACTTGGAGAGAGATTGTAGGACATTTGAGAAAAGACTTTTTTTTTTTAATGCAAAAGTCCCAGGATCAGTTCCTGATACCTGTTGGTAGGGCTGGGATTAATTAAACAAAATGTCTGAAACCCTGCAAAACTGTTGTTAGTCAGTATAGGTAATACAGTGGACCTTGACTATCTGCGGATCCGGGATCCGTAGATTCTTGGTATCCATGGGGGGGTCTGAAACAGAACCACTGTGGATACCGAGGTCCCACTGTATTGACCTCGGTGGATCAATGGTGTAACTCAGGATAAGGCAGCTTAGTATTTTTCCATGGATTTGCTCTTGCTCACATTCCACATCATCTGCCTTCCAGCTGAAGTTGTAGAGTTTCCAAAATTCATTTCAGAATTGCCATGTGTGCAATATGTTGTTCAGATTTTTTTTTTCTATCGGGTTACTGAGGAACACCAGCACATATGCACATCGATTAAATTGTTGCAAAATAGACTCTTGATGGAAATCTATGATCACATCAAGATTCCTTTTTGCCCTGTGATTTAATCAGTGTGCATATGCACTAGTGCACATTGGTAGCTGTAAAAAATGAGAGATGAACACAAACTGCAGCAACCTTGGAAATCATAACTGAAATCAAAATAGAAGAACAGCAGATTGCTAATGTATCAGTGCTGCTCTGCAAACACAACCCAAATCATTCTGAACACCCAAATCCAGGTGTTCTGGATTCAGATGGGGATAATTTTGTACGCATCACTGCAATGCACAGTCTTTGCCTGGAGCTTGACAGAGGACACTGCACCTTATTGGCCCCGTTAGATTATTTAGTAGCTACTGGCCATGAGGTCTGCATTTAAGAGATTGTGCACATTCCTATCTGAGAGCATGATGATGGACAGTTGCTTATCATTTTTTTCCTACGGGGTCCATGGATGGTCTTTATTTATCTGCTAACCATCATTCATGCCTTCACAACCTTCAGTGTAGCAAGTTAATATTCTGTAAGCTGGGTTTCCCTGAGTACAGGGGAAAGGTGATGTCTTGAAGGAAACAAGCTTCCTTTTTTCAGTGATATTCTCCTTAGCTCTAGGCATGCAACTGCACTAACTTACAGGGAAAGATGGTTCAGCTTCAGGGCATATTGCAAGATCATCTTGTTATGAGTGACTTGTAAAAAGTTGGTCAGAAGTATAGGTGGACAACCAAGAGACAGAAGTGCAGATGGAGCTGCCCGTTTCTTACATTATTTTCCCTTTTCTATTCTCCTGGAAGCATAAGTGTTCTTTCTTGAATAATGAATGGCATCTTATTATTCAAACAAACAGAATTAGCAGCCCAATCCTATCCTACACCATTGTATGTAATGCAGTCATGCTGACGGAGAGCATGTTGCATCCAATGGTGGAGGGGCGACCAGATGGCCAACCAGAGGAAAGTAAAAAACTTACCCCTTGGTAGGCCTTCTGGCCACCTATGGGTCTCCTTGGACCCATGCCAGTTATGTAGATGGTGTATGTCCAAGGAGAGGAAGGGGTGGCGCAGGCTGGAAAATAGGAGATAGCATCTGGCATGTGAGTTTGCTGTTGAGATCCACCCCCTCCAGCCCACCCCCAATCCCTGCTCTCCCCCTCCCTGTCCTGGACCTCCCCAAACAGTCCACAGTCCGCTTCCACTGTCAACTTACCTGGGCCAGTAGAGCGTCCGGGCGAGTCTGAAGAGTGCGTGGAGCTGCTGGCCATTTCCACCAGCAGCTCCACTGTGAGCAATGGTAGCACAACATTTCCGCTATTGCTAGGCCTTCTGCGTCAGCAGATTGGAAGGTCCACTGTTGCAAGAGGACCATAGGATTGGGCCATTAAAGACATGTCAAAAACTGAGTGGTTAGGGCCATGGAGTCCAAGAACCTGAAAACAATAATTTAGCAATATAAAAACATTGTGCAGTTCTTTTGGCCCTTAACTGACAGTGCAATCCTACGCATGTATACTTAAACGTCAGTCCCATTGAGTTCAATGGGACTTGTTCCCAGGTACGTGTGTATAGGAGTGCAGCCTGAGAGCGTTTTGGTACTTTGACAACCTTGTGGATCCTAATGTTTTGCTGCTTGTAGTTCTTTCTCACTCTTAGCCTTTGTTTTTCACTCCAATTTTGTCTTTGTTAACTCACTCTTATGCAACTTTAATTCTCACCCAGAGTGCAGAGCTTCAATAATTCCATGGATGGCTAGAGATTGACTTTGGACTTGTCTCAACTAATCTTGAGCACAAGCTTTTTGTACCATGTTCTGATTCTTCTAAAATTGAATGAAGTCCTTGATAGCATTTTCCCCAAGAAATGCATTTGTTAAAAACAGACTCTCAGATATTAAAAACAGAGTGGCCCTCTAAGCAGTTCCTTCCACCACAAATTACTTTGTGAAACTAAAATGTCCTGAAATTAATGGGTGAACAGCCATGGCCAAAATGACTAGATGGGTAAGAATAATAAAACACAGATACTTGGCCAAAAATGTAAAACTGTATTGATAAAAACAATTAAAACACAGCCATGAGTTAAAAATTCCTGGGTGACCTTGGGCCAGTCACTATCTCTCAGCCCCACCTACCTCACAGGGTTGTTGTGAGGACAAAAAGGAGGGGAGGAAATATGTACACCACTCTGAGATCCTTGGAGGAAGGGCGGTATAAAAATGTGAAAAAATAAATATATAAAATAAATAAAAACACAAAAAGCTTTAAAATTAAAAACCCGGATCTAAAATGAAAGGTTTCGCTTGAATTTTATCGAGCATTCTCAAGCAAAACCCCTCATGTAGCGGGAAGATGTTACCCGAAGGTATGTGAGCTTGCTACATAAAGGCGGGAGCAGACTCGTACTCAATGTTGGATTAATTAACCCACGTGTGTAAGGGTAAACAAAGTGTCCATCCGCAGCCAGATGACCGCAACTTTTTGAAAGTTGTTGCCATTCTTCCTAGGCTGGATCCATGTAGCTATTTACTGTGGAAGGCCCCTTACCTTGGATCCATTCACACAGGAAGCAAATTATCCCTGGAGGGTCTTAGAGACAAATGACTTCTTACACTAAGGCACCATTGCAGTCTTATGCATACTTTCCTGGAAATGAGCACAATCAAACAAAGGAAAATTTTGTTAAAAGCATGCCATTAGTTCAATGCATTTAACTCCCATTGATTTCAATGGGAAAGTTTGGCACATGCTGCTTTAAGGCTACAATACTATGCACACTTACCTGGGAGTTAGTCCCATTCAACTTAATGGCATTCTTCTGAGTAAACATGCATAGGAGTGCGCTGTAAGTTTATTTTGAAAGTGCCATAGCTATAAAAATTGCTCCAACTCAGATCTGTCCAGTGCTCAAGTCATATGTCACAATACTCATGTGCAGAAATCCCTTGAGGAATTGCACTTAAAAAAAAAAAAGACACTCCTTGGACGTCCCTTAAACATTCTCAAATATTTTGATTCAGGAAGAACTCTGAAGTTTACTTTGAATTTCACTTTCTCAAAGTATTCGTGCCAATCCTAGAGTAGACCACTCACAAGACAGGGATGGAAAAAAGCAGAAGACAGTAATGTGTGAACCTAGTCTTTGGTGTTTGTTAATAAAGATAAAGCTGGATTTGTACTTTATTCTACTCTTTCCCAAAAATGTTTGGGGGAAATTGCCCTCAGTCTGTTCCTGGGGCATTAGCAAAAACAACTAGCACAGGATCTCAGTCAAGTGGCCATTAAACCAAGGGTGGATTTCAGTTGTGGCTGTTTTGACTTAATACAAATCAACTGGAACATTCTGTGTATGGCCGGATGATGGGATTTTCTTGCATAGATTATGTGTTACAAAGCAAGCACTTTCTACACAAGGACAAATGCTAGCTTCTTTCAGAGTGCTGAAAATAGATGTTCTATGTTTTCCGGTATTAATAACGTTCATGGAACCATATGTATGTGATATACCCTTTGCAAGAGTGTACACAGTGACATTTATGAAGTTCTCAAATAGGTACCGTATTAATATAGAATTATATAACATAGAATTGTGACAGGTTACCATTCATGACGAGCTTTCTTAGGTTCAGTGGGTGGCTGTGCTCACTCCTTTTGCAGCATGGAGCAAGCTCAGTCTCCACAATCACACAGCTATTATCCTGTGTCAGAAATGAACCCAATGTTGGGCCTGCCTAGTACAAACTGAACCTTGAGTCTATGCTGCAAGTATGTTAGCCCATTATGTTTGTACAGTACTTCATTGATCTATGACAGTGTTTCTGAAACTGTGGGTCGGGACCAATTTGGTGGGTTGGTCGGGACCAATTTGGATCACTAGCACAGGTCCAAGGAGACCCATTGTGGGGCAGGAGGCTTACGGAGGGGAGCCTCCTGATTCCCCCCCCCTCTGGATACAGCACACCCATTTTTGACATGGCTGCACCAGTGGGGGGGAGGGAAAGGATAGGATTGGGCTGTTAACCTCTGTGTCAACATGCCTCTTACTTCTCCTTTGAATCATTGGTCACCATCTCGTTTTTATTCCCCGCCTTCCCCCCTCCCCTGCCAAAATCCCATTTTGATTTGTCAGTTTTTAAAATAAACTTTACTTCTACAGTTATGCCTATCTGATCTCTGCACACTTGAGAAGGAGCAGGCCTGCCATGTCTCTCAGGCTCTCTTGTTCTGTTACTGTTTGCGTTTTAAGGGGATCCTCTGAATTGTGGGGCTTTCTGTTAATCTGGGAGGGAAGCTTCCCTAAAACAACCTGCTTCTACCTGAGTGACCTATCTTTGGGCTGTGGCAGTGAAAGCGAAGTTTTTTTTCCAGTCTAATCTCAATTTACCCAGTAAGAAGGTGAAGCAGAGAACAAGGGAGAAAGGTGCAGTCACTGGCCACTAGGTACTACTCCCGTTTAGCCCTCCACCGGCTGTGGAGTTTCACTGAGTATTTCTCTAAGGCTCAGCAGTTTCCTGAGGCATGTGCTCTCAGACTCACAGCGCAATCCTATCCAACTTACACCACCGGTGTAACCAGCGGTGCAGCGAGAACGGGAGGCCCCAGAACGGACAGGGAATTCAAATCTCCTTCAAAGGGGATTTAAATCTCCCCTCCCCTCCAAAGCCTCCCGCCCTGCCCTCCCCCGCTGGTTACACCGGTGGTGTAAGTTGGATAGGATTGCGCTGTAAACTCTCTAAGTGAATGCACTGCTATGCAGTTTTGTTAAAAGAGTGTAAATTTACTAAACCTTCTGAGAGGAGGCCAACAAAATACACAGAAAAGTAATGTGACTTTCAACCTATACGAAAAGGAAAACACTTCTGAGTGGTTTCAGCACTGCTAGTTGTACTTACATTTATGAAAGCTATTGGCATATTCGCTCCGTCTTTTTGGTTCCCTCCTGTACGCATTCTGTTTATCCCAGCTTTAAAGACTTCTCATACACCCGTTCTCTCTGGTGATATTTTAAGGCTCTTTGCCCAAGGTCAAGGAAGCTGTTAAAATCAATAGGAGAAAATTAGAGTACAGTACCAGAGGGTATCCTTGTTGCTAACTGAATGTAAAAAAGAAAGGCAGCACATGTGAAATAATCAATGGGACTCAAAACTTTTACTCATTTTGCAGGAATTTCAGCCCAACTGGGGCCTCATTAATCTGTAGGAGTACATTATCCAGACCCACTAGCTTTAGAAACATTATATATTTTGCCAGAAAATAATATACACACCTACCCGGTACTCTTCAGGTGCCGTAATGCTTCATCTCTAGTAACTGAGGCAATCCATATTCTCTTAATCTTTCAAGCAAAGCATAACAGTGACAGTCTCCCTTATTATCTATCTTATTTCTTTCTTCTTCCTAATCCCTGTGCATAATGAGCTGCAAAAAAGTACATGCTGAAAACAAAGCAAAGTTATCTCAAGCTTAACTTCCTTTTAACACAATTTTCCACACTTGTTTGGATAATTCTGACAAGGAAGCCCTCCCAGGGAGGCTGGTCTGAATCCTCTCATTTCTAGATACACAGATATACACAGCTTGAAAGTTGCCAAGCTGCATGTCACTCATTGACCATGTATAGTGGCCCACCAAGTGTATGACAAACCTGCAGTTTCTGCTGGTCTGGGACTACAAAAACCAACCAACCAAGTGGGATGCGGGGTGCTGTTAAATACCTGGCAGGCCACATGGCTGGTGGACGGCATTCAGCTTGATAGGTCACAAGTTTTGCAAAGCTGGTGGAGGAGAGATAAATGAGGAATAGGAGGATAAATAAATAATAGCGCAATCCTGTCTAGGCCTTTGCAAACGTGCCATAAAGCACATTTGTGGCACCTGGTGAGTAAGCGGCACTGGCAGAGGCTTGCACTGCTCCTCCAGCGCCGAAGAATGGTGGAGTGCCGTGGCAGAGAGGTGAGTCTCCGCCAGGCAGTGGAGGGGAGTGGGGAGGGCAGAATGGGGCGTTCCGGGGGGTGTGATTGGTCAGCCGGGCCTGGGAAGGGGGAGGGATGATCAACAGCCTCCTCCTCCATATCCTACCCACCTTCCCAGGCCTGGTCGTCATTACACAGGGCTCTTGGACTTGCGCCAGCAAAATAGCTAGCACACATCAGAGTAGCCCCAGTGGAGCAGTTGGTGCATTACTCGGGGTAAATGGACAAATGTCCCTTTTCCCTGAGGAGGTCACTGGCTGCACCGGGGCAAGCCCAATCCTGGATAGGATGTGGCAGTCACCTTATGTGCGCCACCGCGTCCAGCTAGACAAGATTGGGCTGCCCGACACTGAGAAAGCTAGAGCAAATGAGATCAGTCTTGGTGGAGCAAGTTACAGTTACGGATAACTATTCATGAAGTCTGAAGGAAAAGTAATTGTTAGAGGAACTAACTTCCAAACTGGGCATTCTTTCTTCAATCAGATGGGAAATGTAAACTTGAAAGACACTTGGAAAAGAAAAGCCTTACTTGCTATTAATCTGAGAATTGTGGGCTATGGAATCCCTTTTATTTTTATCTAAAACATTAGCTGATTAATTGGGGTGCAACTAGGATGAAAACCATGGCAGGGGAAAACTACAAAGCCCTGCTACCTCCTTGCTGTGGTCTTGTCCCATTTCATCCCTCTTTCCAGTTCCTAAGTCCCAATTGAGGGAAGCTGAATGATTAAGAGCATACCTAACTAGACCCTAAGCAGCGGGGCCACATCTCACTGGGGCGCCCGGAGCAAGGGCGGGCCCTAAGTGCCGTGCCGATTGCACCCTGTGTAGCCAATCGGAGTGCGGAGGGAGGGAGCTGCACGTGCAGCGCGGCTCCAAACGCCCCCCCGCCAGTTTCCTTGTCATTTTGGAGCCGTTCAGGCTCCAGGGAGGGCCAAAACGAAGACGGCCGAAGACGAAGGTAAGGAGAGGCGGTGGGTGCAAGAGGCGGCGGACGCGTGCCGCGTGCCCCCGCCCGGAGCAGCTGCTCCACGCGCTCCGCCCTACTTTCGCCGCTGACCCTAAGATAGGCCCAGTCTGAGACAGCCCAATTCCGCTGCCCTCCTACTCCAACAAATGTTTTTTAAAAAAATGAAGCGGCTCTGTCATCAGCATGTCAGAGGGCAGCAGTGGGCAGACTCGGGGTGTGGCCAGGCTCCTCTTATCGGATTACTGCTCCACCCCAACTCACCATTTGAAGAGAACCTTTCAGTTGGCCTCATTGCTTGGCCAGCCTTGCCCTTAGGTGGCCAATCCCTTATCCAGATGCTCCAGGCAGTTTACTCACACAGATTTTGAAAATGCAGACTGCCAAAGGCTCTTTAATTCTAAGTGCTGTATAGTTTTTATACCACTTTGCTACTATGTAGATGAAGCTAGCATCCACTGGCTATTATCCAAGCATTGTTTTAGTGTTGAGGTATACGTAGACATCTGAGGACCTTAAGGAGAAAGGGATGGCTTTTCATGATGAAATGGCTGACATACTGTAAGCCTTATCCAAATAGATATCCATAAATCTCTACAGCTCTTGGTTCCCAGTGCCTCGGCTGTGACCACAGCATTATGAAGACCAGTTCCTAAGGCGGGAGTTTTTGTTCAAGAAGGAAACAAGAAACACATTTTCCCTGCTCCCTTTTTTAGGTTAAGTTAGCATAAATGTTTTAGTTAATGGCTGAAAGGGAAACCACACAGGATAAATGGATTTAAGATAGCTCCCATTTTACTAATGTCCTGCTTATTTAGATTGTCACCTGCTAGGGAGCACTTAACTTCATGGCAATCTTCCTCAGGCTATACTGCCTTTGAAAAGGCAGCAGGGAGGGAAGCATAGAAACTTTCATATTTGTAATATTTTTCCATTATTTTTCAGGAAGGCAAATACTTTTCTCTCTGCCATCCACCACAGAAAACAAAGGCGTTCATATGTTCTGTAGACTCACCCATTTCAGTGGCATGAAGTAAAGAGGCTGAAGTAAGGTTAGCCTGAAAAACAGCCAGTCTCCCTCACAGTATCTCTTCTCTAACAATTGGCTGCTGACAGGATATAACAATATAGCAGTTGAAAGGACTTTTTATGCAAAACCCAAAGTGTACATGGAGTAGACTTTGCCGAACTGTGCAGAAATGCTCTTAGTTCCCTCAATGGGCAGGATGAACAGAATCCAATTACTATCAAATGTTAGGTCCAAACTCTACAAACAAAGGTTCAGATGCTTTGGCCTCTGGGGTCAACCCCCCCCTCCCGCCTTATTCAATGATGTGCTAGCTTTTGCTTCTCCCACACTCCGATGTTGTAGCTCAGCACTCCCCACCACGTATTCTCTTCCTCTCTGTCCCCCCTACCTTTTCCATTCCAGGTGGTAGAAGGAGAAGCAGTGGAGGCAAGTTGGCAGACAGAAATGAGCATCCCCACCAATCTGCTCCCTGAGGAGACCGCTTCAATTGGCCTCATGGATGAGCTGGCGTGTGCCCAATCCAATATTTTATTTATTTTATTATTTATGTATGTATTTATATACTGCCTTTCTTATCCTCAGATTGCTCTTCAGATGTTATTCAAGGTGGTTTACATAGGCAGGCTTATCTAGCTCCGATAAGGATCTTTACAATATTGTTCTGTATAGAACCCTACAATTCCAGCTGGTTTCCTCCATGGTGTAGTCATCTTCACTAGCTGCTGAACACAAGCCTTGAGCTCTCTGCAGGACGCCACAGATCATGCTGAACAGGGAAACATTTTTCCAGTTGTCATCGCTCTGTCACTGACGTTCTCAGCATTCCAGTCTGTTCTCTGGCCCAGTGAACCGCACCATGCAACAGCAACTCCTCTCTGCCACCGAGGGTCACGACAGCTTATCAGTGACTTCCTGGTCTCCCTTCCAGCATGAAAACTGACTATTCCTGCTTAGCTTCCGGCAGTCTTCAGGCAGTTCAACCTCGGGACCACACCTGCAGTCTTCTTTCTTCCTCTGCTTTGTTCTCCTTACCAGAAAATCCAGACAGTCATCTAGTGGAAGTTCTGGTCAGTGGCATCCCTACGCTGGTGCAGGGGGTGCAGACCACACCATGTGACATCCTCGGTGGGGGTGGTGACATCACTAGTAGACAAAATTGTGAAAACCTTTGTCTTTACGAATAATATCATCATGGTATATATCAGTCGATGTGTAATCTCATGCAGAATGCAATGAAACAAACAGTTTCAAAATATCTGTATTCTATCAAACGTTATGGCCAAATAACCGGAAACAGAATACATAGTTTTCTTGTGTAACAAAAAGTGGATTTCCTTAACTCAAAACAGACCAATGAGACTGATTGTTCTCAGACTTGAGTTGGTTACTGATTTGTTGGGTCATCTGTACTGTTATATATTAAAATAAATAAAGTTAATGCTCTCATACTGGGTGACGCAAACCCTTGTGATGCCTCTGTTTAGGCTGCAAACATACATTAGGCTGTGCGTATAGTATTGTAAATTTAAAGGTATAATTTTGATTAAGCCAGGAGATGGGGAAATGGCATGGGGGTGGGGTGATGATGCGTTTCCCCGCCCACTGCATGAAAGAAGGTTCATGATGGGGGTGACGCACTGACCTCCCGCACTGGGTGACGCAAACCCTAGGAACGCCCCTGGTTTTGGTTATTATTAATCTGATTGTCCTAGTTTATTTATGGATCAGACAGGGTGGGGGCATTCATCACTAGTTCCCATTGTCAGGGTTGGGAAAACAATTGTGAAATCAAATTTATTATGTGAGTGAAAAAGGAGAATGGCTTGAAAGAAACTAGCTCAAATACGGGTTATTTTTGTTCAGTGAAAATAATCAGGAAACAGGAGATAGAGCTTTGCCCATTATGCAAACAGGATTTGCAACCACATAAAAATAATTACTCCAATAAGAAAATTAAGTCACTGATAAATAATGTGAAACTATTTTCCTTAAACTAGGTGAACCGTGAACACAAAATAGTTGTGTGTTGAGAATTGAAAAAATAAGTGGTAGATATTATGTTATGATGTCTATAAGATGGGTCAACATAATCATTATTAGCTTGAATTAACAGTCCAATAGGCTCTTTTGTTTGCTCACCTTCTGCTAATGCATGCAAACTGAACATAATTCATTCCTACTTGTGTAAACTTTTCCGTGAGGAAAGCTAATTTTGAAATCCTATTACAGTATATGCAAGTTCACCTGTGATTATCTGCAAAAATCATCATTATGCCATTATGATAATGTCAGCAGTTCTAGCTGAGTAAGGTTGAAGACTGTCTTGTACTTAATAAAGCCACCTGGATCAAATAGAACTCTAAACAACCTGAGCCTGAGATCTCTTAGCCCACTTATGTTATACTGGTCAAATGTTAACCACTACTCGTTGTCTCCTTCAAGTGTCATAAAGGTAACATGAGAAGCCCTGGGTCCTACGACAGGAGATGACACAGTGTGGCTCTTTCCCTTTTCACAGTTGCTCCAGTTTTGAAAGGAGCCAATACTGTTCTTCTCCCACATGGTACCCTGGTACAGGTAGCATGAATGGATCTGCATTGCAGTGGTTTCTATGACAGCAGTCATAGAAGAAAAGAGCCTTGGTAATCCACCATATCCGGTGACTATGTGCTGCTGGGAACCCAACACCCAGGAGTTGCCAGCTCACAGCCTCATGAGATCTCAGTCAGCTGAACACTGGCTGATGGTGGTAGGAGTGGCGGTAGCAATAGCTGAGAGATCGTGTTTGTGATGTGTATACATGTGTTGTGTCATATGGTGTGTGTGTACGTTTAAGTAGGTTTGTCAGACTTTTCGTTTCCTTTCCCCCTTTTGAGGCCTGTGCAGGCGGTGTGTTTGTTTATTGTCATATTGGCGCTTAATGGAGAGAACTGTTTGATGGGCTGAGCAGGGGTGTGAGTGCAACACTGGCAGAGCAGGTAGCCTCACCTCCTATTCTTATGCCCCAAGGTAAGGTAAAGGTATCTCTTGACAATTAAGTCCAGTCGTGTCCGGCTCTAGGGAGCGGTGCTCATCTCCGTTTCAAAGCCGAAGAGCTAGCGCTGTCCGAAGACGTTTCCATGGTCATGTGGCCGGCGTGACTCAACACCGAGGCGCACGGAACGCTGTTACCGTCCCGCTAACACAGTACCTATTAATCTACTTGCAATTTCTTGCTTTCGAACTGCTAGGTTGGCAGGAGCCGTCGCACGGATTCGAACTGCCAACCTTTCGATCGACAGCTCATGGCTCAGTGGTTTAACCCACTTAGCCACCCGCTGGCTCTATGCCCCAAGGAACTCCATACAATTGGAGGTCCCCTTCCTGGCACCTGCAGGAAAGCTATTATGGCCGCATCATAGGCACTAGGAACTCTGGGAACTACGATTTTCAGTGGGCTTGTGAGTCCTTTAGATGAGTGCTACATATCCTCACGTATTCACTTTGACAGTGCACTGCGGTCACCACTTGGTTCACAGCTCAGTAGTGCTTATATGACGTTGCCCTTTAAAAAGAAACAGCACTTCCTCACATGCTGCCATTGAGATCCGTGGGTTGCGGTAGCCCACAAGAGTGCCGCGCTCAGCCAGCTCCAAGTTACAGCAGCTGCCCAAGCAGTTCTGTAGGGAGGCGCCAGTGCTCACAAACAGCACCTCGAAATAGGCATTATTGGTTTACAAGCCTGGTGGCAGCCTCAATCCACTCACAAGATGCCCCCGTGATTGCTGAGGGTTATCTGAAGCAGAGCTGTGAACACATACGGAGCTAGATATAGAAAATGCTGCATAGTAAGCTGTAGCTTTGGAGATGGTGCAACACACTTCCTTTTTACTTTCAGTTTAGCATGATGATTTATCTCAGTTTATAATTACTTCTATTATAATGCTAGACGATTGTGGAGCTGCTTCGTATGGTTGCAAATTCACTCCGCAAAGATAAATTCAAATTAATGATTGTTTACCACTTACAGTGGCTAAATAACTGCAACCAGAGTTTGCAAGTATTGAATGCACTTTATTAAGATTTCAACCCTTCCTGTTGTTTGTTTGCTACCAGAGCTGTTCAGCTTCTTTGTGCCACGTTAAAATTTATTACTGTGCAACTATTTCTTTCAGACTTAAGTATATATTATATAAACTGCATGAATTATGCTTTCTATTTAGGAACAATCCATGAATCTCCTTCTGTATAGCCAAGGCTGTGCATAGTCTCTGCTAATAAATAAATGAATGATTTTTTTTAAGAAAAAGAAAAGAAAAACCATAATGGACCATGATAATTCCAAATTCTGCACTAAGAAAAGCTAAATATGCAAATTAAGCACATGTGAATGATTTCCCCCCCTTCTTTTGCATTATATTATTCCTTTTAGCTAATCATGTGGAAGGCAAGGAGCTAACCCAATCACTAAAGGCTCCCCCCCACACACACACACAATCACTGGAAATATTATCCAACAACTTCTCTACCTTCTGAAATTTTGGTAGGTGTTGTCTAAGGCAGTGGTCTTCAACCTTTTTCGTGCTATGACCCCCCTCCCACCCCCTGCTCACATCGCCACCCTCCCCCAACCCCATTCTGCCCCTCCCCTGTTTCACCCATCCCTGCCCTCACCCTGCCTCTGCATAGCCCAGCGGGGGATTCACCTGCTCTGGCTGGCCTCCTCCACTGGGCCAGCATGCACATGAAGGCCTCGGCCTTCATGCTAGTGCGGCTAGCCTTCGTGCCATCAAAAAACGCTTTGTGGTGCTTTTGCAATATGTGGAAGCCTTGCGTCCTGGCATTGCAGACACTATACTAGCGCACAAGTTAAGTAGGTAGGCTTGCATACTGTAAATAAAACCCATGGGTCGCGACGACCTCCCATATGAGGCATCGCAACTCCCAGGGGGTCGTGATTCATGGGTTGAAGAACACCAGTCTAGGGGAATGGCCATAGCTCAAAGGTAAAGCACTTGTCCAAGGGCAATCTGTGGCATCTCCAGGTTGGTCTGGAAAAGACCCATGTCTGAAACCCTGGAGAGCCACTGCCAGTCACTGTAGTGTAGACAATACCAAGATAAATAGACCAATGGACTGACTCAGCATAAGACAGCATCCTGTGATACAACCTTGAGAATAGAATAGTGTTCCTCCCTGTATCTCTCAGCCTCTACATACTCCAGACGGTTGCATTCCATAGACCTTTTCAGCTTCTGTTGCACCATAACATTGCTCTCAACAACTTTTGACTCAGCCTTTCACTTCACTCACTATCAGTGATGTAGACTTGAGTCTATTGACTTGGACTCAAATAGAACTCAAGTCGCGTCAATGACTTGACTTGACTTGGACTTGACTCGGCGATTGTAAAAGACTTGAAAGACTCAACTGGAGCCTTTCATAACAAGTCAAATTTTATTCAGGTATAAACTTTTTTTCCCCTATTAAATAGATAGGGACTCTCAACTTGCAAACAAAGACTTAGGATTTGGGGGCAATGTCTTGGGGCTTGACTTGAGACTTGGGCCCAGAGACTTGAGACTTGACTCGAGACTTGGAGTCAGATACTTGATTCATATCCCTGCTCACTATTAACTTACAGAACAACTGTTCTCAGGTGTGCTTCAGGTTGAGTTTACATCCAAGGCTGACCCCTCCCCTTGCCCCAGCCCACCTATTCATGCCCTAGTCAGTCCTGACCGCACCTGGAAAATCCTACATTAGTGGCATCCCTACCCTGGTGCGGGGGGTGCAGGCTGCACCATGTGACATCCTCAGGGGGGTGACATTACTAGTGGCCAAAATCGTGAAAACCTTTGTCTTTATGAATGATACCATCATATTATACTGTATATCATTCGATGCATAATCCCATGTAGAATGCAATGAAACAACAAGCTTCAAATTATCTGTACCTTACCAAATACCTGGAAACAGAAAACACAACTTCCTTGTGTAACAAAAAGTGGATTTCCTTAACTCAAAACAGACCAATGAGACTGATTGTTCTGAAAGCCGAATTGGTTACTGTTACCTGTACTGTTTATATATAAATATAAGTTAATGCTCTCATAGTGGGTGACGCAAACCCTTGTGATGCCTCTGTTTAGGCTGCAAACATACATTAAGCTGTGCATATAGTATTGTAAATTTAAAGGTATAATTTTGATTAAGCAGGAGATGGGGAAATGGCATGGGAGTGTGGTGATGATGCGTTTCCCCGCCCACTGCATGAAAGAAGGTTCATGATGGGGGTGACGCACTGACCTCCCGCACTGGGTGACGCAAACCCTAGGAACGCCCCTGGTTCTGGTTATTATTAATCTGATTGTCCTAGTTTATTTATGGATCAGACAGGGTGGGGGCATTCATCACTAGTTCCCATTGTCATATGATATTGTAAATTTAAAGATGTAATTTTGATTAAGCAGGAGGCAATGGCATGGGGGCAGGGTGATGATGCATTTCCCCACCCACTGCATGGGGGAAGGTTCATCATGGGGGTGATGCACTAACCTTCTGCACCAGGTGACGCAAGCCCTAGGAACGCACCTGTCCTACATTTCCCTATCTTTTAAAAATACTGCTTTATAACCAAATCCATGACTCCAACCTTACTGTAGGAAACGAAACGAGTAACATATCACCTAGAAGTTGTCATTGATGCCAGCCTGGTCCTGATAAGGAAAACCTCTCAATTGTCTGAGATGTTCACCACCCAGCTCAAATTGCTTCAGATATATTTTCCTGACATTTTTCGAGCCAATTTAAAGTTCCCAAAAGATTCTGAAGAACTTTCAGATTTTCACCTGCTTATTCTCACCAAACAAAATGTTCTCAAGTTTGTTCTGCTCTGGTTACAGTTTGTACTGAACATCCGAAGTGAAGCATCTGTGCCCACGTGGATACCATTTCCTTTAAATCATGTCTATAATCTCAAAATCGCTCCTTCTTTATAAGATAAATGGAAATGTTAAGTCAAAAATCCCTACCATTTGGCTATTACGACGAAGAACCATGATTCCTATATTTATACTAATCTTTGAAGGAAATGCTATTTAATCATTGGAAGCTGCCTTATATGGAGTCAGACCGTTGGTCCATCTACCTCAGTACTGACAACACTGGCTGTCACTGGCTCTCTAGGGTTTCAGATGGGGTGTGTGTCTTTTCCAAGCCCTACCTAGAGATGCCAGGTATTTATGGCCCAATCCTATCCTGGGCCAGCTCAGAGCATGCAGTGGCACCGCCACAGCCACCACTGCATGCTATGGGCCAGCCAGGAGCCAGGCAGCAGCGGGTTGGTAACTATGGGCGCAATCCAATCCTACTTAGGACGCCGTTGTAACCAGCGGCCCAGCGAAAACGGGAGGCCCCAGAACGGAAAGGGAATGGAAATCTCCTCCAAAAGGGGAATTCAAAGGGGATTTGAATCCCCTTTCTGTTCTGGGGCCTCCCGTTTTCACTGGGCTACTGGTTACAATGGCGGCTTAAGTAGGATTGGATTGCGCCCTATAGAACTTTTATACTTACCTACGCTGCCACTCCCTGGTCCCCAATGAGCCTACTCAGATCTATGCCAGCTCTTTTGCTGGTGTAAATCTGACTATGTCAAGGGGGCATGCCAGGCCTGGGCGAGAGGCATAGGATATTGGTGCCGCTGCAGAGATCTGCCCCAGCCCGGCCAATCCCTGCCCTGATCCTCCCACAAACTGCCACCTCATCCACCTTACCAGCACCAGGCAATTCTGGCGCGTACGCAGAGCCACCATCCGTTTGTGCTGGCAGCTCCAAAGCATGCGACAGCGGTGTGGCTTTTGTGCTGCCACAATGGGAATTACGGCAGTGGATCGCAATATCCGCTGCTGTAGGCCCTTGATAGGATTGGGACATTAATCTGGGATTTTCTGTATGCAAAGCATGTATTCTCCCACTGAGCTATGGATCTTCCCTAATCATTCCAATACAATTGTCTTTAAAGTGATGCTTCAACAAGTCATGATTTAAGGCATAACTTTCTATTGATTTATTGTATCTTAGAAAATCTGAATGCACTCACTTGCACACACATTCAAATAATGTACAGTTCACCAGTGTACTATACAGTATGTACCAATGTCAATGTGTCATATTAGTTATCTCAAATTACCTCCCACACCTGATATCTTTAACTGTAATGCTCCTTTAAATTAGTCTTAATTATATAGCAGCTAGATGCTACAGGTCTCTCCTTTCAGTTATTTTACATACTTAAACATGGCCAAGAATAAGCACAGGTCAACTGATGCCAACAGCTTACTTCCTTCAATTGTCTGACTGAAGTAGAGTTACAGCCTCCTCTGTGACTAGTTCTAGAAAAGCCTAGCTCTGGGCCCACCCACCATCATGGCTGTTTCTGCCACTAACTCCTTGGGCTTCAGGGATAAGAACATAAGAACATAAGAAGAGCCCTGCTGGATCAGGCCAAAGACCCATCTAGTCCAGCTTCGTGTATCACACAGTGGCCCCAACAGATGCCTCAGGGAGCACACAAGACAACAAGATACCTGTATCCTGTTGCCACTCCCTTGCACCTGGCACAAAGAAAACCTACTCCTACAACCAGGAGGTTGCTTATCCCCATTATGACTTGGACATAAATCTGTCCAATCCCCTTTTAAAGGCATCCAGGCCAGGTGTCATCACCACATCCTGTGGCAAGGAGTTCCACAAACCAATTACACGCTGGGTAAAGAAATATTTTATTTTGTCTGTTTTAATACTCCCTCCACTCAATTTGAGTGGATGTCCCCTAGTTCGAGTGTTGTGTGAGAGGGAAAAGAACTTCTCTCTATTCAGTCTCTCCATCCCATGCATAATTTTATACGTCTCAATTGGCTTGGATTGGATTGGCCAAGATGAGCCATCCAGTGGACACAGGCACATATAGACAGTGCCTCACCACTGCCCCTGATCCACATCAGCCATATCTGGAACTGGTCATCAGCCTGAAGCATCTGGTAGAGTATATTGCAGAGCTATGATTTGCTCATACTGTGACAGACCTGTCCCCCAAGAATTTTTCCAATCCCCTCTTAATGGGGCGGAGTCAGGGGCAGGGTGTATTGAGGCCAGGAAGGGGGCTGCTGCAGCAGCAGCTCTGCCAAGCAATATCCTATCCCCTTCCCAGCCTCACAACACAATCCTATGCAAAGTAAACTCCATTGATTTAAATAGGACTTACTCCCAGTGAGTGTGCATAGGACTGCAGCCTCAATCTGCCTTCCCAGGTCCACTCGGATTTGTGTCAGCAAAATTCCTGGCGCAGGGCCAAGTAGACGCATTCAAGCAGCAGAGGCTTGCCCCCGGGCAAGGGAACAAATGCTTTGTCTTACCCAAAAGAGACTTCTGGGACTGCCCCCCCCCCCCCAGAATGCAGCTTGCACTCCAGTGGCGCAGTTGAATTGGTGGGGGGTCGGGGGCTTTAGATAGTACTGTATTGGACTGTGCTGGCCATCTTGCGGTTTTTACTCCTAACTCCACATACTTTATGAACATGTTAAAAAGCACCGATCCCAGTACGGATACTTAGGGACCCCACCTCTTACTTTTCTCTGCTGTAAACGTTGCCCATATATTTCTACTTTCTGTTCCCTGTTCTTTAACCAGATAACAACCCATAAAATGACCTTCCTTCTTATTCCATGATTACTAAGTTGACTCAAGAGCCTTTGGTGTGTGACTTTGTCAAAAGCTTTTTAAAAGTCCAAGTACAAAATGTCAACTGGCCTGTTGACACTCTCAAAGAAGGTTAGCGAGGCAGGACTGACTTCTGCAGAAAACCATGCTGATTCTCCTTCAGCAAGTCTCGTTCTCCTATATGCTTCATAAGTTTATTTTTAATTATGCTTTCTTTCCACCAATTTAAAATAGACATTAAGCTGACCATCCTGTAAATTCCCAGATCTCCTGGGTCCCTTTCTAAATATCAGTGTTACGTTGGCTATCCTCCAGTCCTCTGGCACAGAGACTGATTTAAAGGACAAGTTACATATTTTTGTTAGAAGGTAAGCAATTTCACATTTGAGTTCCTTAGGAACTCTCAGGTGAATGCCATCTGGACTCAGTGATTTGTTAAGTGCATTGGGCAATATCACTACCAGTGAGGATTCAGGCCTACTGGGCCCTGCGATAGGATTCCCAATTTAGCAGTCTCCCATCCTGACATTGACTTCTCTGTACAGACTAGCTTAGCTTGCTGTGCAGACTAGCTTAGCTTGCTTCTCTGTGCAGACTAGCAAAGTTGCTGTACCATGACCAATCAGTCCGTGCCCTGGAATGTCAATTGTTCCCCCTTCAAAGCTTTCCTTTGTATTCTATTATATAAGAACGATGATGCCATTTCCAGAAATAAGCTCTAACTATTTCAGCTAAGACTGATTAGATTTGAAAAGTTAATTATAGCTTACTAGTCACTCTGTCTCTCAGCCATAAAGATGAAAAAACACAAAAACCACTTGTAGCCTCTTGTTCTGAAAGCCAATTACCAATTTCCTCCATATTTACTCAAATAATACTAGTTATGCATCTTTAAGTCACAGTTTACTTACTGCTTGTGATAAGATGTGTTTATGCTGTCTGTATTTCTGTTGAAATTGAATCTGCGTATTTGCTAATTGTCAGGCAGTAAAATAACGGACTATTCGTCAGAAATCATATATGTGCATCTTTCTCCTCAGGTGCTTTATACAGTATTTTACTAGCCAGCCACCAATATGATAACTACAGATGAAGGAAAGAACCTTTTGACAGCCAGGCCACTGGGGGGACAAGCCCACCCCCTCCCCCCGGACTGCTTATTTGGGGTGCATATGTTTTTGAGCTAGCAGAGATTGTTTCTAGCTCGATTCATTAGCAAACGACAACAAGCACAGAAAATGGCGTCGAACTTACTTCATGGAGGGTGCTTTCATGAAGTTAAATATTTATTTACAAAAGTTGGAATTGGAATCTGAAGATGACAAAGTGTTGTTGCAAACCACCTTAGCCATTTTCAATAAATTCAAAATGGTGCTCCTTTTGAATAAACATTTTTTGAAAAGCCCTTCTCAAGATGGCAGCAGCTGCAAACCTTGTGTTTGACCTGCACCTCATGGCGGCCTTCTTTAGGCAATGTTCCTAGCTCGTCTGGGAGGCAAGTTATGTATGGAGGCCGTAATGTTTAAAGTTTAATACCTTTGAGCTCGAAAAAAAAGTTGAAAGAGTCATGAGCATTCTAGAACCTCAAAAACATATGCACCCATAGCATGCTGGAAGGAGATTTACTACATACACCTCTAGCACGCTACTGGCGCTAGTTCAAACATATCTGCACCCTTGGATGTATCCAAAACCTGGGACTTCTGAGATGAGGCCTGGTGATGTCACAAGATGGGGCCTGGTGAAGTTACGAGACTGCCAACCCTTGAAAAATGGATTAAACAATCTGGTACTGGGGCGGAGTCTCATGCTAAAGAAAAAAGGTTCAGATGAAGAGTGGCATATCCCTTGGACAGTTCAGTAATGGCCTGAGATTCCTTTGCTGCCCATCCATCTGAGGAAAACAAAACTTGGAGAAACAGTCTCATTTTTGGCAAACTGGCAAAACATCCCTATTTTCCTCCCTTTGGTGTGCTCTGGACCTCCTCATCATCTAGGCTTACCATATTTTCTCGGATCCAAACCGGGACACACACCTCCCCCCCCCCAGAATTAAATAAATAAAATAAGTATATATTTTTAAAAAATAGGGTGCAAAGCACCCTTCTGCCGCCCGAAGGGCCCCCGCATTATTTATTTATTTATGGCCATGAAAATGGCCATTTTTGCCTTGTAACGTTTTTGCCACTTACCTTGCTGTCCCCGCCGCTCTTCCTCCGACGATGATGCTGTCGCCTTCCCACCGCTCCGCTGCCATTTTGCTCCCTGGGACAGCAAGGGACGCCATTCCTCCACCGCCGCAGCTCCACCGCCAGTGGGACAGCATTCTTCTTCTTCCCTGGGGACAGCACTCCCTGGGACAGCATTTCTTCTTCCACTGCCACCGCCGCTCCTTAGTCTTCTGGCCCCCTGGGGTGCCTGGCCAGCCGCATCCAGGCCAGCCAGGACTCCCCCTGATGTTTCCGCCACCACTTGGAAAATGTGAAAACTTATCTTTTTCGGGCGCCGCCATCTTGGATCTCGTGAAACCTCGCGAGATCCAAGATGGTGGCGTCCAAATCTCATAAGGGCACATGAGGCAGTATCATGTGCCCTTACAAGTTTTGGGTGCTGCCATCTTGGATCTCATGAGATTTCGTGAGATCCAAGATGGCGGCACCCCCAAAACATAAGTTTTAACATTTTCCAAGTGGCGGTGGTGGCGGTGGAGGCTTCATCCTGGCCCGGAAAGCCTGGGAGCTGCATCTTGAGAGCTACAACATTGGTGATATAGAAAGGTTCTTCTGTCCTCCATTACTTCCATAGCATTACTGCTCCCTGTCAACTTTCAAGTTTCTGTAACATTAAAAACAATGAATTGTTGGGGTATAGAATCTATCTAATCTACAAATATGATTACAGATGTCACAAAATGGTGGAGCGTTGCTAAGCGTGAGCCACCAAATTATTCTGGGGTGGGGCTAGAACTCAGGAGTGTTGCCTACGTTTTGCAAGCATGAAGGCCCAGGTTTAAGGCCCCCCTCCCAAAAAAGCATCTCCAAGCGAAGAATAGAAGAGCTCTTGGGATGAAAGGGAGGAAATGATGGCAGGCGCCTCTTGATCCTATGAATGCAATATTAGTTGATCCTTAATTTTCACAAGTGCTGATTGCAATTCAATAAAATCCTCCATAGAATACCTGGACCCTTTTTTAAAAAAGGAGAACATGACCCTATTTGTACCATGCTTCTAATATGCCAGACATAAGAACAAAAGTATTTATACAGTATACGAGGAAGTGACTAGAGAAAGCAATTGCGAGAACAAGTCCCAAATCTCACTAGTCATTAGCAGTCAAATATTCCGATGATCGTCTCTTTTCTATGCATGTGAAACGTTGTTCATCTGCCTTTGTGCACTGCAGAAACTATTTTAAAAATTAATCATTGTTTGTATCCTGTTTGCCATGAGCAGTGGTATCACATTTTGATGAGATGGTCTGATTTTCTTATGAACAGGAAAGGCTCATATTTTTCCTGATATTTGGTTAATGAAAACAAAATGACTGTGAATTTTTGAGGAAGTGCTGTTTGGTTATAAGCTGAGGAGGATTGCGGGGAGGGGGGGGGAGAAGAGACCCTTTCCCTCTCTAAATAATAATGCATAGTACTGTATTTGTGTAGCACTTTGAGTGTGCGAAATGCTTTGCATATATTATTCTATGGGCTGAATGGCAGCATGATCCCCATGTGTTTGCAGGCAGCACTTGTGGACACTCTGATTTGCATGATCACAGTTTGCTCCCAAATGGTTGTGCAAGTCTTAGTGGTCATGTGTCCCTTTTCACAAATCACAATGACCATGTGTCCCTTTTCACAAATTATAGTGGCCACGTGTCATTGCTCATGTATAATTAGGCTACTGCGTCTAGAGCAGGCATTCTCAACCTTTGGAGGCCCGGGTACCCCTATCACGGTCCAATTTTCTGAAGTACCCCCTTCTAATTAACTGCTAATTAATTGGATTAATCGTTAAATAAAAAGTACTAAAACAATTTTAATGTGAAAAACGTATTATTTAACTCTGTGTGTGAGAGAGACAGAGTCAGACATGCAAAAATCTCTTTTTTCCTCCAAGTCACACTTCCCAAAACAATTTTAAATGTGAAAAACGTATTATTTAAGTGTGTGTGTGTGTGTGTGTGTGTGTGTGTGTGTGTGTGAGAGAGAGAGAGAGAGAGAGAGAGAGAGAGAGAGAGAGAGAGAGAGAGAGAGAGATGCAAGGATCTCTTTTTTTTCTCCAAGTCACACTTCCCAACATCAGCTCCTCCCTCCCCCACCCCACCAAAGTACATTTTCCAAAGTACAAAAATAAGCCCCAAACCAAAATCAGAGAGACAGAAGGGCTCCAAAAATAATTACAATTTAAAATCCATGTTAATTAACAATTAGCTGCTGATGGGGCAAATAAGGGGCAGGGCTTGGCGTACCCCCAGCAAGAGGTCCGCGTACCCCTAGAGGTACCCGTACCACAGGTTGAGAACCTCTGGTCTAGAGACTACAATTCCCTACAGCTCCTGTGGGACTCTGATGTGGAATAGAGTTGTCCTTCCAGAAGGAGAGAAAGGAGAGAGGCTGGGAAAAGCAGAAAGAGAACACAACCAGAGGCAATGAAAGAAGTACTGCCTGGGAGCAAGTGGTAAAGCATCAGCGGGGACTTTCAGAATTGGAATGAAAGACTATTAACAGACAGGACTGAAAGGTAGTTCTGGAATTCTTGTTACAAGAACTGACTATGCTAGCAAACTCTAAGAAAAGAAGGGCCTATTATAATGCAAGACTTGTGCCGTTCTGTTGCTGAACTGTCAACCATGGAAGCCAACTTCAAAACCTGACTTGCTACTGTTTGAATTCTGTCAATCCTTACATAGCCCCCACCCCTGCCTCCCCTTCATCTCAAGTCGGGAAGTGACATCCTGGGGTCATGGGAAGGATGTTGTGCACAAGGTAAGCCAGGGAGGAAGCAGATCTCTTTGGCACTTATTGGGGGTCAGTATACGGGGGATTCATTAGCCACAAGGTTGCACCCTACTCCTGCCTCCTTTTTGTCCTTGCCAGAGGCCCACTGGCAGGCCTGGTGGTTTAGGTGTGGGCCAGTGTTCGCTCTGGCCCCTCGCTCTGGTAAGCCTTCCAGGGGAGACACATCAGGACCAGTCTTGTGTTGAAATTTGAATGCAATGCTGCCTGCAGGATTCTGGAGTGCAGTTTACTGTCCAGTCATCTGAGCACTGGCGTCGACAGGGGGAAGCGGGCCGCCGGGGGGCGTCGCGCGTACAGGGGTGACGCGCGATCCCCCCCAGTTACATTTTTGAAGTGAAGGTGGGCCCGCCCGCCCTCCCCTGTGTCCGTTTGGCTCCAAAATGAGCCGAAAACGGAGCGGGGAGGGCGCTCTGCTCCTGCGCGTGACGTCACGCGCGGGGGCGGAGCCTCCCCCTTAAGGGCGACGCGCGCCCCCGCTCTGGGGTGACGCGCGTTGTCGCGACGCTGCTGCATCTGAGACCATCCACTTGACCCTCTCTGCGATTCCTGCAGGAGATGTGGTCCTTAGCACTATTTCCTTCCACCCCTCCTTTTCACATTCTGTCTTCCTCCCCAGACATCTCAGCAGAAGGATGTGCTCTGCTGCAGCTTGCACACAAAGGAGACAGCTTCTAGGGCACCCTGTTCTAAAGTATTAGGGCCTCTGATCCAATCAGAAGATGCATGTACAGTAATCAACTATGAACTATGAGTAAAGTATTTGATATGAAACTGTAACCAAAGCCTCGGCTCCTGTCTAGGTTTATTGATAGCAGCTAGCCTCGGGTGGGATATAACTTACCATAGGAAGGGGGTGCTTTTGTTGATTACTCTGCTATCCCCCTTCTCCCAACACCTTGGAGGGCTGACTGAATGTAGTGAAGGTGTTGCACCTGAGTTGGGCCTGTGCTGGGTTTCCCAGGGAAGGTGGTGGGGGTTTCACAAAAGGGAGGGTTGTTTGGAGGCCAGGACACCTGCCCAGGTAACCCTGGCTGATGCCCGACACATGTTAGCCTGGCTGGTGGGGTGGTATTTCTAGGATTGGGCACCCTCTGATCCCACCTGGGAACATGTCTTTCCCTCCTGTTCCCCCCCCTCCTCCTCCAGCTCTGCCTGCAGTCCCTGCCTTTCTCATCTCTCCTTCCTCCTAGCCATTCTTCTCTTGTTCCTCCACAGGCCTCTTCCCTCTTCCTCTTGTCTTGACCCTCTTTCATTCCTTCTTTCTTTCATTTCATTCCTGTCTTGACCCTCTGTCATCCTTTGCTCCTCCTTTATCCTTGTTTCCCCACTTTCCTCCACTCTCTTTGCCTCAATCCTTTCCCTATTTCACCACCCCATCCCATCCCTGAAGCAGATTTTTGAAGGCAGATCTCCATCCCCTCACTCTCTCTCTCTCAGTCCCTTGCAGGATCAGAGTTGATAAGTAGATGTTTATCAATACTCAATGGGACTAATATAAGGGCCAAACTGTCCATCACATTAAACTCACAATTGATGACCTCAGCTTTTCTTTCAATTTTCTTTCAAAAATAGAAGCCGTGGGGGGGGGGAGCCTGATCCAGTTTGGGAACATGGGGGGGCAAAGGGGGGCTTTAACTCTCTGACCCTGCTATGGTCTCAATCTGGATGCCCCCTTCCCATGAGCTCCCTTCAACACCAATGGGAGCTTTATTTCCCTTGTCAAATAGCAGCCATGCTGATCCAGACCGGGGCCCTGATGGGAGCAAAGCATTAAATCTTTCTTCTCCACATTGCATAATGGTATTAAATGAAATCAACCCTGACTGTTCCCTGGAAGGACAGGTACTGAGGCTGAAGCTCAAATATTTTGGCCACCTAATGCGAAGAGAGGACTCTCTGGAGAAGACTCTGATGCTGGGAAAGATTGAAGGCAAAAGGAGAAGGGGAAGGCAAAGGATGAGATGGTTAGACAGCATCACCGATGCAACGAACATGAAAATGAGCGAACTCAGGAAGATAGTGGAGGACAGGAAGGCCTGGCGGGATGTGGTTCATGGGATCACGAAGGGTCGGACACGACTTAACGACTGAACAACAACAACAACATCAAAGTGGCATGCAGATTTTCATGGCTTGTTACGATGTATACAGAAGCAGGGATTATGGGGTTTTCAGCCATGTGAATTTTTCCAAGTTGAAGCAATAAAGATTTACATACAATAACTTGTCTGGAGAAACTCCTTTTACTCGTACACCCCAATGTAGTGGGTAAACGCTTTCAGGATTATCCAAATCAGTCAAATACAAGAAAGCCTTAGATCTTCCGCTTGACGTTTCTTCCCTTCAACAAATCCTGTTGTATTTTGCTTTTGAAAAAATCCCGAGAGCAGGAAGAAACGTAAAGCAGAAGATCTAAGGTTTTCTTGTACTTGACTGATTTGGATAATCCTGAAAGCGTTTACCCACTACATTGGGGTGTACGAGTAAAAGGAGTTTCTCCAGACATGTTATTGTATGTAAATCTTTATTGCTTCAACTTGGAAAAATTCACATGGCTGAAAACCCCATAATCTCTGCTTCTGTACAACAACAACATCATATATAATAAACTAGAGGAACTCACACTGTAGTGGAACAGTTGTCATCGAAAGAAATATTTTTCTTCCTGTCACCTTAAATAGACTGGTGATTGGTGCACAAGGTTCAGAGATGCGCAAGTGAATCAGTTAATGTACAATGAGTAATGCCAGAGGGAGAGGACTGGGCCGGGCTCAGATGAGCTACTGTTGTGCAAAGGTTTGACCTAGGCTGGGCACTAGCCTGTAGTAGAAATTTCCTCATTTTCTTTTCTGAAGGCAGTTAGGTTGGCCTCCACAAAAGGAGGACAGGTCTCCTGTATCTTTTAGTAGCTGTGAAAAGAAAAGAAAAGAAAATTGGCAGATGGAGCTTTTCTCACATCTGTAGCACGATGACCTGACAGGCTGTGGCTGCCAGAATTCACTCATCTATAAACCATTAAAAGTTCAAGAGGCCTTTTCTCTGTTACATCTGGTCACTCTAATGCCTGCAGAAAAGGAAAGTCCTACGAGAGGAGAGTACACTGCCTGACGCTGCATCTGATCACTCTACAGTTGAGCTGATCTTGGTTATAAATGCTGATTCAACAGCAGGAGGTGAGCCCATGCCCCCCCCCCAATAGCCAGAATCCAGTCACCAAAATGTTTGCTGTTGGGTTTGGAAGATCCAGTATTTACTAGAAATGGGTACTGTATTAAAGTTGAATTTGCTTTTTTAAATAAAGTTGGAAAACATGCGAGTCCCCACAGAATGAACAAACAATATACGGTTTAACCCCCAATCTCTTAAGCTGACAAATTTAAACTGGCCCATCTATAAGCCTGATGTGGGAAAAGAATATGTACTTAGGGCGGGGCACTATCACAAACACATACAGTATGTACCTCACTGCCCAATCCTGTGTAACTCTTACACCGGTGTAACAGTAGATCCACCGGTGTAAGAGCACGTATGGTAGTGTAACTAGCCATATGCAGACAAGACGCAGGACGGACACCGGCGTAACCCCTCTCGGATGCCGAACATGCACAGTTCAGACATGGGACAGACACACTGTCTTTTCCATCAAGCACTGTTAGGAGATACTTCTTTGCAAAAAGTCTGATGGGAAGAAAATGAAGGTTACATAGGAGCAGAGAAGGGCAATGAGTGAGCTGGAGCATAGAAAGAGCTGATAATGCTCTGGTGGAGGGCCAGGAGCTCTGGTTGTGTCAAGAGAGAAGGGTGGTTCAGGGAATAAGACTTCTACTCAACTCCTAGAGGGCCCCCAATCAATGAAAAATGCATGCATGTGTGTCTGAAGCAAAAGCAAGAGTTTGAAAGATAAAAAGCATACTACCCTATGCCCTTTGTTTCCACTTAATGTGTTGGATAAGATAATTACCAAACACATTGGCAAGAAAAACTAGCCTCTGTCAAGCTCATCCACAGCTGCCATCTCCTGAATCAGACTGCTGCTCGATCTAGCTAAGCACTGCCTACTCTGACCGGCAGCAGTTTTCAGACAGGGGCCTCCCCGCAACCTGCCAGCCAGGGACTGAAACAGGGACGGTCGGACCTTTGGACTGCAAAGCAGGTGCTCAGCACTGAGCTATAACTCCTTCTCTTCAGGGATGATGAGCGCCATTGCTAAAGAACCATCTCTACACTAAGCTCTCTTACTGCCAACCAAGGAACAACAAAACTTCTCCATAGTGGTGTGTCAAATGCATTCCAGGGGCTGCAGAACTACCTAACTAACTAAGAACTCAGCAGGTCCTTAACTGCCCTTAAAGGCTACCCAGTGGCCCAGGCTTTTCTTGAATAAATTATTAACTGATCATCCAGGAAGTGTCTTTGGGTGAGGGGCTTCATTAAGTGCCTCCATACCCTCATGTACACCTCCCTGAGGGGAGGGGCTGAGCCCTGAATGTGTCAAGTGACTCACCTCTCACCTGCTGTCTTTGAAAGGAACAAAGGTAGTAGCATTTTTGGCTGGCAGTGTGTGTTTGCAGAGAGAGGCGGAGGCCAGAATGGAAGCCAAGGGAAAGAGCCAGCTTAGGGCCAAGACACGGTGTTCATCAGCTGAAGTGCATGCCCTGCCTGCGCTCCAGCTGATGATCAGAAAGGCACTCAAGCTCCTGAGCACCTTTCTGAGCATCAGTGAAGTGCAGGCACTGGCGTCAACGAGGGGAAGCGCACGGGGTGGGCCGCCCGGGGGCGACGTGCGCACAAGGGTGACGCGCGTCCCTCCCGGTACTCACATTTTCGTTGGAGCTGAGCTGGGTCTGAAATGAGCCGAAAACAGAGCGGGGAGGGTGCTCTGCTCCTGCGCGTGACGTCACGCGTGGGGGTGGAGCCTCTCCCTTAAGGGCGACGCACGCCCCCGCTCTGGGGTGTCACACGTCATAGCGACGCGACTGAGTGCAGGCATACTCTTCAACCGACAAACTCTCCACAGCATGCCCCACCCACCCTTGCTGACAAGCCCAAAGGCACTCAGCTCCTGAGTGCCTTTCCGTTCATCAGCTGGAGCATGGGGGATGCACTTCAGTTGGTTGGCTGAAGTGCATGCCCCATGCTCCAGCATTTGTCACCCAGCCCCCCCCTTGGGCTTCAGTCCTCCGAGACTGGAGGGGGGGGCAGCAAAGGCAGCTGTCCCAACAAATTCCCAATTTGCCCCTTTAAGAGGTAAAGATCCACCTTTTTGCTAATTAGTTCCCCTTTTCTATTGACAAGTCTGTCAGAGTCTGTAAGCTAAGTCCCTAAGCCAGGTCAAAGGTCAGTCCATAAGCCGAGTCAGTAAGCCAGTTTATTGATTTAACCAGCCTTCTCCCTTTCCTCCTTCTGCTACCCGCACCCTGCCTTCAGGTGCTGTTTTTATCCCTGAAGACCTGATTGCCTCTAGTGGCCACAGCTGTGCAGCATTCCTATTGCTAGAGCCTAGGCTTTAACCCCAAATTCCCCAGATTTGCCAGAAGAAGGGGCCACTGGGGACACAACATACTATCTCCTCGGCAGAATGGCTTCTGCATTTCCACTTCGTGTGTGTGTGCGCACACGCGCACGCACATACTGTGTGTATATATATACTGTGTGTGTGTATATATAAATGTGTGTGTGTGCGCGCATTTAATGAACTTAAATCTCAAAGTTTCAGTGGGGCAGCTAATTGTGGGTGGAGTAAGTGTATATATTGAATATATAGAGAGCAAATATTTAAATTAATTTGCATTAGGGAATATGATTGCCTATTAGAGATAATATTACATGTTCCCTGTTCTCACATTTCAACCAAAATAGAGTAGCAAATGAGAAGAACCTTCTTTCTTAGGCAAGGAGTCCCACAAGAAAACATGGCTTACAGCACAATTCTACCCAGCTCCTCCACTGGTGCAGCACAAGGGTGTCACCTCACCAGTGTTGCTCATACAGCATTGTTGTGCTCCACCACTGTAAAAGACTTAGAAGTGGGCCTAAGGCAGTGTAAGTGGGCCTAAGGACCTTGAGGCAGCAGTGTTTCCCAAACTTTTTCAACCCGCAGCTCCCTTGACCCTTGGCAACCCTTGGCTGCAGCTCCCCCTTACAGTATGTTGATGCCTGTCAGTTGGCATTGCACTGTATTTCGAGAGGATTCCGTGGCACTCCGCGGCTCCCCTGGGAGCCACGCCTCCCAGTTTGGGAACCACTGGCCTAAGGATTATGGGATTGCCTTCCTGAATTATTTTTTTCTCAGCCACTTGACAGAAGTGCCTGGATGTTCACGAAGAGAATATGAAGGTGAAGGCCTTTCCTCTTTGGCACCAGCTTCTCTCCTGGAGGTGTTATTTTGCTCTTGTGGTTAATAGCCATTGACAGATCTATTCTCTAAGAACTTGTCTACCCCTTTTTAAAAGCTGCCTGTAGTGAATTCCACTGGTTAATTAGGCAGAGTGCGAGTGGAACTGGGAATGTCTAATGTACCTTCCTAAAAGCCACCCGGCGCCAGGGACATTAGCGCAGATATACTGTACACACCTGACATTTGACAAAGAGCTATTAGAATGGGATTGCAACTGACATGTTGCGTGTCTAGCTGGACCTGCCCTATTTGCCTTGAACAGGATATTTCTGTAGCTATGGTGACACACACCAATGTCTGCATTAAAGCCCCTTTGAATGGCTCTGAGCTCCATCTTGTAGATTTGCCCTTTTGAGAGCTGTGAGAGGTGAGAGTCAGGTTCAGTGGGTTTCATTATTTTGGTGTTTTCATCTGACCTATCCAAGCCACTTGTCTTCAAATAATGTACATAAGGAACACCACCCCTGATTGAGCATGTTCAGTCTACTGTGTGCACAGTACTTATGTGCATACACATTTAGAGTCTGTCCACAAGTGGATAGCTTGCTGCTATCCACTACCTGCGGGGCATTGTCCACATAGTTTGATGGTCTGAAAAGAGCTTCCAATAGCAAAGGCCATGCAAATCTCCCCCGTGCCATTTTTTGAACTCACCTTTGTAACTTCACTGAGTAGACGTGTCTCTATACAGCCTTTTCTAAACTTGGCCATTAAGGCTATCTAACAATGAATGTAATTCTGTTCTAAGCATCTTCATTTTAATATATATATATAATTCTTTCTTCAATATTTTGAGCATTTCTTCCAATCTTTCTTGTGTGCACGTGTATATGTGCACATGCATGGATGCGCACACACATAAACACATTAACAGCCGAATCCTAACCAACGTTCGGTTCCAGCATCGAAGCAGCCACAATGCAGCCCTGAGTTCCCTTACCTTGAAGATGCCTCCATGATCACCCCCCCCCATCTCAGAATGCAGTGTGCACCCTGTTGGCATGGCTGCATTGATACTGGAATTCTGGTTAGGATTGGGCTGTAATTGTATAAGGTAAGGGTATCCTTTGACAATTGTCCAGTCAAGTCTGACTCTAGGGTGCGGTGTTCATCCCCGTTTCAAGGCCAAAGAGCCAGCGCTGTCCGAAGATGCTTCTGTGGTCATGTGGCCGACATGACTCTCCTTGCCGCAGTGCGAAGCGTGCGACTGGGACACGGAACGCTATTTACCTTCCGGCAAGCGGTACCTATTTATCTACTCGCATTGACATGCTTTCGAACTGTGAGGTTGGCAGTAGATGGGCCGAGCGACGAGAGCTCACCCCGTTGCGCGGATTCGAACTGCCAACCTTTCGATCAACAGCTCATGGTTCAGTGGTTTAACCCACTGCGCCACCCTGCTAATGTATACATAATATCAATTGCAAGAAAGTATAAATAAACCTGTTCTCTTTGGTCAACCCGGCTTACATCTTCTAAAATGAAAACGAAACTCTTACATACATTATACATTTATTTATCTCCTACCCTTTCGTTCTGAAAGAGCCTATCAGACTTTTCACATGCCTGACGGAGTAGCAGTTCATTTCCTTGGTGTTTTTTTTCTTAATTACATCCTCCATTTTGGCCTGTTGCCTAATCTGAGCTCTTTATCCTTTCTCTTTTTTTCTTATAGTTCCCTTATGCCAAGCATTGATGCTTCATGGCCACCTGTGCCTCCACTTCACTTCCTCTCAATCTTTTTTTAAAGCAAAGTTTGCATTTCATTGCCATATGTCAGGCCTAGGAAGACATTATTGTGTAATGCTTTCTTTTTTTATGTAGGCAGGAACACATGGTTACTATGTTATAGGAACTCCAAATGTTTAACATCCAAACAAGTTTCGTTTATCGGTACTTTTGTGTGTGTGCTATTACAATTACAAAATCAATAACGATCTGAGCTTTTAATAACTCTTGCAAATAAAGATCACAAGGATTGCTGTCAAACAAATGTGATAGTCCTTACTTATGACAAACCTAACAGTATTCGTTAAAGGAATACAATATCCTTGTTGCAGGTCCTGTCTGTAACCTCAAAAGGCACAGCAAAATATATTATACAGAATGTCTGAACTCAGAAAGTTGTCTACCCAGGAAGAGATTTCTATGTGAGTGGCTATACTGTACTTCTTAGAGATCAGCAATTCATTTACACTCAATACAGAATGTACTTGCATTGTGTGGATAACTGAAGCTGGTGTAGCATATTGGCTAAAACGCCTGAGCTCCAGTTCAACTCTGCGTAAACTCACTGGCAGCCCAATCCTAACTAGGGCTTTATGGCAGCAGAACGAAGTTTCGTTATCATGAATGCCCATACAGTGTGGTGTACACAGAGTACCGCCGGTGGCCAATTCGGAACTGCCCCCACAAATGGCAGCGGTGTCAGCCGCCCGCTGCTGCAGCTGGCTACCTGTGGGAGTGCAGGTAAGCCAGTGTGGGGAGCGGATGGTGGGAGGAACAGGGCGTGGAGGGGGAAGAATGGGGAAGTGTCTGGGCAGGGAGGGGGCAGGTGGGAGGCAGAACGGGGGTGGGAGAGGGTGGATCCCAACAGCACCAGTGTGCACCAGGATCCTATCCCCATTCCCTCTCCCTTACTCTCTTTGGTTTTGCGCCAGCAAAATGGCTGGCAAAGATCCAAGGAGACTCATTCAGGCAGCAGTGTCTTGCCCCAGGGTAAGGGAATGAAAGTTCCCTTCCCTTATGAGACCTCTGTGACTGCCCCCCCCCCAGGATGCAGCACAGCTGCATCGGCAGGGGGGTTTAGTTAGGATTGGACTGTAGGTGGGTTTTCTCTGTGCCAGGTGCAAGGGAGTGTCAACGGGAAACAGGTTATCTTGTTGTCTTGTGCTCCCTGAGGCATCTGGTGGGGCCACTGTGTGACACAGGAAGCTGGACTAGATGGGCTTTTGGCCTGATCCAACAGGGCTCTTCTTATGTTCTTATGTTCTTTAGGTGGCTTTAAAAACTTCACAACAATTTATCACAGAATGCTTCAACAATATTTTTCAATATTGAAAGAGGGACACAACAGGAATATGACTAAAAGGCAAAGACAATCAATGCAAGAAAACTATTTATTGGAAAATCTGTTTTGGGATTTTCCCAAATGCTTGATACGTTACAAAAATCTGCATTCTTCCTCATGGAAATTGAAATAATATTCATTTATTAAACTCAATCTGTTCTCAAGAAAATTAAACACAGAGCGTATCCTTCTGCTACAATCCATATATACATTCTAATCAAATATATTTAAGAACACTTTCAAAAAACCTTGTTCAAATATTGAGAAACTTCAATCCAGTGGTTTACACGAGGTTGAAGACTAATGTATTATTACAGATATTAATGGCCCAATCCTATCGAGAGGAAGTGCCGGTGGAATGTGTGTTATGCCGGTGCTGGCTGCTGCAAAAGAGCCGTAAAGCGATTTGTGGCAGTTCAGGGAGCCAGTGTGCCAGCAGGAAGGAAAGAGACTTCTCACAAGCGCCAGCAGAGCGACAGAGGCTGGCCAGAGCAGGTAAGCCCAGCACAGGGGGCAGAATGGGGCAGGGGAGGGTGCAGAAAGGAGTTGAATGGTGTGGGGGAGGGCAGAACGGGGAGAATATGGGGTGGGGTTAGGGGATTGGGCCTGGGAGGGGGCAGGTTTGGCAGTGGTGGCGCATGCCGAATCCCGACCCCTTTCCCAGGCCTGATCCACCTGCATGGATCAATGCGGCTTGTGTCAGCGATATTGCTTGCACAGGTCTGAGTTGACCCTTTGCAGCAGCTGGGGCTTATCCCGGGGAAAGGGAACGAATGTTCCCTTACCCCGAGAAGACCACCATCCCCCATGGGATGATGCATAGCCCATCCCAGTGTCACTGCATCATCACGCAGGAAATTTAGTTAGGATTGGGCTGCCCATCAGCATGTTTACTAACTATAAGGAACTGTAAAACTAAACACAATGTCTTTCAAAGTTAATAATTAAATGTCCAGTAACGATTTTAAGTTTTCATGACCTGCAATAATTCTTGAATTTACTGGAGCAAACGGGTAAAGAGCCATGCTGAAAAGGTTTTAAAATGGTACTAATAAAAATGAGGAAAACTTAAGTGCAACTTGAAAAAAAAGAATAAAAATACTGTGTAGATCTAAAAATCCACACGTTGTTAATTAATTAATATCGCGGATATTCTCCTTCAGAATGGAATGGTGGCATCGCCCATTTCAAAACCAACATTATTCCTTCATATCTTCATATAATGAAGGGGGCCGTGGTGGCTTAGTGGTTAAGACGCTGAACTGCAAACCAGAAGGTCGTTAGGACAGCAGTTTGAGACCCGAGTGCCGCGTGATGGAGTGAGCTCCTGTCACCTGTCTCAGCTCCTGCTAACCTAGCGGTTCCAAAGCAAGAAATTGCAAGTAGATAAATAGGTACTGCTGCGGTGGGAAGGTAACAGCATTCCATTAATCATGCCGGCCACATGACCATGGAAGCATCTTCGGACAGTGCTGACACTTCGGCCTTAGAAACGGAGATGAGCACTGCACCCTAGAGTCGGACACAACTGGCTTTCGAGCAGGGGATACCTTTAGTTCATCTTATTAGTTTACTGTGACACAAGATGGCCATCACCAGTATGTCCTGCTTGTGAGCTCCTAGAGGCATTTGGCTGGAAGCTGCTAGAGACATAACACTGCTAGATGACAACACTGCCAATCAGCTACAAGGGGAGAAATCTGCCGTGGCAGCACACGTGCAGGAATCCGGACACCAAATTGCCTTTGACCAAACTCGCTCCTTGTTCACTGAAGCGAGCTTAAAACAGAGATTAAACTTGGAAGCTATTTCGATCTCTCAGAGGAGACCTGTGAGCCTTTTGAACAGACAGCAAGAACTGTCATTTGCCAATAAGATCTGGCTGCCTATTCTGAAAAAAGCACGTCTGCAACCAACGAAGCAAAGAACGACCGAGAGGTTACCTCTGGTCAATGCGGAAGTCAGCGTTTACGCTATCAATTAGCGGTTCCCGCGCTTTTTACCCTTATATGCCTTCAGTGCTCTACATCGACAATGTCATCTAGCAGTGTTACACTGCGTTACCTTGACAAGGTCCCTCGTGTGGGATGAAACGTTGGTAGGAGATTTAAGGACTTTTTGCTTGTGACTTAAGAAGCTTTTTTGCGCGCATATCTTTATGGTGTGTGTTTGAAAGAAATTTCTTGAGACTACAATTGCAATTGAAAGTTTTTATTTCTCTAAATTCAAAAATATACATGGCTGTAAAACCCATAATTCCTGTTTCATTGCAAATTCTACCAAGCCATGAAAGTTTCCACAGTACAATCAGGGCAACGTTTATGTTCTACATTCTTATTGATATTGTTTGAAGAACTTCCAAAATATAAAACATTGGTTCCAGCTATGCCAATGTCACTATACTTATTTTTCCACTGTCTGCTTACCAAATCCGTTGCCCTGGATGTCTTCTACAGGGTGGCATGTAGGAACTCTACATGCAAAGATTAACCTATAGGGACTGGTTTGTATTGAAATGTACTATTATAGTGTATAAGGCTTGGTTCAAAAACGAATCCATTTTTTGGAACCAGAAAAGACTCATAGAAACAGAACGGTTGAGAGATGTGCAATTTTACCAGTCTTTGACCCACTTGCTTTCTACAGAGCTTCTGGTAACCCAGAACACACAGATGGGAGACTGCTGTTGCGCTGACACAAGCTGCATTTCTGGGCTGCTTTCACGTAGGAGTCTCTACTATACTTGGGTTCAGCAACAAGCTAGAAATATTAGAGAAGTCTTCCTTTTGCACAATGTCCTTGGATACTGTGGCATGGGTCAACCTCATTTTACCTTGACTTGATGGGCAACAAAGCCTACATTATATCAGCCCCATCAGCTGCTTACACAAGAGCTGTTCACATATTATACAGAACAGCTGTACCCTGGTACAGCTGTCTGTACCCAGGAACACATTTCTGTGTGAATGACTGTAACTGGGTTCATTTTTACAGATCAGCAATCCATGTTCAGTGCACATAGCCTGTACCCACATTGAAAGGAACATGTGAATAGCTGGTGTAGCATAGTGGCTGATGGCCCAATCCTATCCTCCCCCCCACACACTGGTGCAGCTGCATCGAAAAAGTGTGTGCTGTATCCAGTGGGGGGCGGAGCGAGAGGCTTTGGAAGGGAAAAGGGATTTAAATCCCATTTCCCCTCCATAAGCCTCCTGCCCAACAATGGGTCTCCTCGGACCTGCACCAGCGATTTCACTGGCGCAAGACTGAGGAGAGAAAGGGGGTGGGGGGGCTGTGGGTAAGGAGGATAGGATCCGGCATGTGCCATCGCTGCTGGATCCACCCCCTCCTGCAGCCTCCCTGCCCCCAGTTTGTCCCCCCTCTCTGCCCAGTTTTGCTCCCTCCCCGCCCCCATTCCGCCTGCCTCCATTCCCTTCTGCCTCCTCTGCTGGCTTACTTGTGCTGTGCTGGAGCTCACTTTACAGCTACACTTTACAGCTAGTTCCGCCAGTGGGGCAGCCCAATAGGACTGGACTTCGCAAGACTGAACTCCATTCGAACCTCACTTCTTCAGTGGTGGGCCTTCTCAACCTTAGCTTCCCAGATGCAATATGAGGATAATATTATTTACCTTACAGGGATGATGTCAAGACAATATCAAGATAGCACTCTGCACACTCCAAAAGTGCAATGCATTGTTAAGTATCATTACATATTAACTGTACTCAGCTATAGACTAGCAATGATTGTTCCCAGGTATACAGATTTATGCAGAAGTTCTGACCATGAAGATTTTGGGGGCTGATTGGATTTGATTCCCCAAAGAAAACCTATGCAAATATGCCCATACAATCGTTCATATGGCCCATAGTGAGAGGAGATGTGGCTTAGTTAATACAGTCACTGAGCCAGGAAATAGAAGACTATTACCACAGAGGAATTTAATGGGAACACACAGAAAGGAGTTTGGACTTTGAAAAAATTGCCCCCTTCACAACCATCCAAATAAGTTGTAGTCTATGTATATAGAAAACATTTTTGATACTACATGCCAGGCTTCAACATAATCGGCCATAAAATGACAGAATAAGATCTTCACATTCCTACACTAAACTGCAGAGATGTCTACAATAATTACACTCCCTATTTTATTATCGAAAATCTCTTTTTGTTCTGAGTCAGGTAACAGCACTTGCCATTTTAGGTGCTTAATGGGTTTTTCTTCCCAGTTTTCACAAGGGGAGTAATGGGATGGAGTCTAGATTGCAGCAAAGCTTTTCATTGCCTTTGCTTTCAGCGTAGCTAAGTGGCTTCTAAGTCCTTCAGGCAGATCCATGTCAGAAGCCATTTAATTGGGGCTGAAGAGTTTCATTTACTAAGCGGTTAGATTAATTCATTGGGCAACCCAATCCTGCTCTAAAGATCCACCGGGCGGCCAAGGCCGCCCACCGGATCCAGATCTCCACCGCGGGCAGCCTGCAGCAGGCACCCCGCGGCGGAAAGTCTACTCAGGGAAGGGGACGTGGTGGAAAGTCTACTCGGGGAAGGGGACACTTACAGAAAAGCAATGCTCGTCCCCTTCCCCGAGTGTAACTGTGGCTGGGGCCGATAGGCCTCCTCGGATTTCCGCCAGCTATTTTGCTGGTGGAAGTCGGAGGAGGCTGTGTAACAGCTTAGCTGATCGGTGGGGGTCAGAATACAGCCAAGGCCGATCCCCGCCCCCTCCCCAATTGGCTGGGCCTATCGACCCCTGCTGTTCCCAGCCGCACCGCCCCTCCCCCCGTCCACTGGATCCTGGGTCCGGCGATGGGCTGGCGAGTCCTCGGCTGGCGGAGCAGGGAAGGCCGGCCTTGCGCAGGCCTTCCCTGCTCTTGAGTCGTCACAAATGTGCCTTACAGCATGTTTGCGACGTCTTCGGTCAGCGGAACACACAGTAGGATTGTGCGGTAAATCTTTTAGGTTGCAATCCAAAACTCAGTTACAAGAGAGGAAGCCCCATTGAACCTAGTGTGACTTACTTCAGAGTAAACATGCATAGGATTGCACTATTACACAGCCCAATCCTATCGGTGAGATACAACAGTGTATCACCATGTACACCAGTGGAATGCCAGAAAAACGCTGCACCGATATAGCTTGGATGCCACTCGGACGTTAGTGTGGAGAGAACAAAATGGGGAAGAGATTGGGGCGTGACATGGGAGAGACTTAAGAGGGTGAAAAGAAGTCATTGCATGCCAAATCCTAACCCTTCAGATGATGGGCATGCCCTTGGTGCTGGAAAAAAGCTACACCAACAACAGAGCTGGCATAGGTAAGAGTAAACCCATAGGGAACAATGGAGAAGGGAATAGCAGCAAAAAATTGCACCTCCCACTACTTCCCCACTCCACCTACTTTTTATGGCTGAGCACAGAATACAGAAGTTCCCTGCGGGATGCAGCAGAAGCCACGCCAGCACTGCTGCATCACCGGGCGGGGAGTTAGATAGGATTGAGCCGTAAATCATTTACAGAAAGGCAACGTTTGAAATTCATGTCTGCTTTGCAGGCTGACGTTGCCCTCGTGGAACCTGTTCCTCAAACAAAAATGGCCGTCACTAGAGTGAGCAGTGTGTATTTGTAGATAGGGAAGGGGAAATGCCACATCTGTGTATATTCCTGTGTGACAAGCTCCTGGGCCCTTTTTGCATGTGGTGTGCTATATAAAGATGTGTATGTGTGCACGTGGTATGCTTCTGCTTATCTGCTTGCACGTGGCACACTAGACCATGTGTTGGTGCATGATGTACCTATGTACAATATTTGCATGCTACAGGGCATTTTTGCGTGTGGTGTATTGCAGCATTTACAGGACCACAATTTCCAGCCTTTAGTAATGATAGAATGGTGAAAAGTCCACTCCACTTGCCCCGGCTCTATAAGGCCTCAATGGTTTGTGTAATGGGCTGTTTATTATGTTTGTTGCTGCTGCTTTGCTTTGGGACTTTGTCCAAACTTTCTTTTTACATGCAGCAATTAGGACTGAGCATAATATTTCATCTGGGATTAATAATAAAAAAGTGTGACTGTTATGATGCTGATACAGCCAACTGTGGCTGGCTGGTGTCCTTCGTCAGGAATAGATCCACCTTTCACAAGTTGAGATGCTTTTGTATGGAAGTTGCCAACATACAGCAGACCTACTTGGGATTAAGCATCCCTCCCCTGCCGTCTGGCTCTTGCTGTCTCTCTTGTTCTTCTGTAGCTGCACTCACTGCCCTTCTGCTATCATCCATTCCACCTCACCAGCCATTACTACCCTTCAGTATTCCAGTATTCAGATCCTTGATACAGCTAGCTCAGTGTTGCCTACACTGACAGCTCAATCCTCTACAACCCCCCCTCCTGACATTGCAGCAGCGCCAAAATGGCAGCCGCTGCATCCTGTGCAGGGGGGGGGGACCAGGAGGCTTCTGCAGAGAAAGGGAATGTTTAATCCCCTTACCCCCGTGTAAGCCTCACGGCCTGCAATGGGTCTCCTCAGACCTATGCTAGCAATTTTGCTAGCGTACGTCCAAGGAGAGGAAAGGGGTGGAGAAGCTGCAGAGAAGGGGGATAGGATCTGGCGTGGGCCTTCCATGTCGGATCCTCCCCTTTCCGCAGCCTCTCTGCCCCCGTTATGTCTCCTCCCCACCCAGTTTCACCCTCTCCCTGGTCTCGTTTCGCCCTCCCCCCACCTTCCTGCCATCTTACCTTTCCCGGCGTGTGTCTGGAGTTCCTCCAACGCAGCTGGGGAAGCGAAGGCCTTCCTGTCGGCATCCCCAGCAGCGCGCTGACCAGAGCGCTGCTGGGGAGTCTTTTGCGACTAGCGCAGACTGCTTTATGGCAGTCAGTACCAGCATGGGAGGCGTGCCGCCATTAGGCGAAATGCTTAGGATTGTGCTGTGACAGACGGTGACTCCCCAGGGTTTCGGGGGGGGGGTCTTTTCCAGCCCCACCTGCAGATACCAGGGATTGACCTTGGAACCTTTTACATGCAAAGCAGGTGCTCACCCATTGAACTACATCCCCCTCATTGTTAATGACACATGCCTGCTAACACTGGTGTCTGGAAACACAGAAACGAATACCTACAATTACTTTATAGAATTCATAATAAATGACAGAAAATGCATTTCTGGAACATTTCCCATCCTCTTGCTGGAAAATGCAGTCATTTACTTTGATGGAAATAAAGTAAGAACTGAGGTGTTTGTTGAAGGCAGAAATGGTGTCAGAGGTTGGACAGGTCAGGCACTGACCAATGGCTCAAGCACATCAGAAGGCCCACCTGGCCTGGCCTGGCTGACCTCTAAACCCTCAACATTGGTTTTTTCTGTAGATCCAGGATAACAGGCGGCGTCTTGGTAGACCTAGTGCTGGGATTTGCCCCCGGGCCTCCAGGAACCTAGTGGCAGGACTGACTAAAGGCATTAAATCATGTTTCAGATGTCCTAATAAGTGTTGGAAATACTGGTGTCACAAGACTTGTTCTTGACACTTGCCCCCATCCCAAGGTAAATACCATCTTTTATGGACTGATACAAATTTTAGATTTAGATTTAAATCTGGGATGTGGAAAATCTTGAGACTTATTGGCAAATAGGTGGCCAGCTGCTAGTATGAATATTAGGTTAGCTGCTGAAAATAGCAGGTATTTTTTTGTTAAACGAGGAAAAGTTGTACTTGGTTAAGAGTAGCAGAATTGCTTGGGGAGGACTATAATTTCATTTCGAAGGCTATTGAATGAATGAACTCATGCGCGCCCCACTCCCTCGCACTGCTTCGTGACTATTAGCATAATCAAAAGAGTCAGTAGGCCAATAAATATTACTGCTTTAATAAGCTGTTTTGAATGGGTTTTAGTAGAATCTTGATCATTGTTAATAGTAATTTGAAATAATATACAGGGATCTACTTACACAAGATTTCTCTCTCTCTCTCTCTCTCTCTCTCTCTCTCTCTCTCTCTCTGTGTGTGTGTGTGTGTGTGTGTGTGTGTGTGTGTGTGTGTGTGTGTGTAGAATTGAGTTGTTTGCTCTGTATGGTAATAGATAAATATGCTGTAGAAACAAATTACCTAAGCGGAACACATTTGTGTCCCTAAGGCTTACATCCCATGAACAAAGGACACTGTTTATGCATTCTTTTAGAATGGGAAGTCAATTCATTCCATCTAAGTAAACAGCATTATGCTCAATTCTCGGTTGACCCACATAATCCTCCAAACAGCCCTTGGGTGAATATTCCAATTTAAGGTGGGAAATAGAGCTGCTAGAATTGCTCCATTGGTGGATATCTCAGGGGTGTGCTGGGAAAGCGCAGGCATGCAAGCAATTATTACCATCAATCATTTATATAGCACTTATAATCTTAACTCTGCTCACCCACACAACTGTTCTGGGAGGTATGCCATCGTTTTTCAGAGGTTCGAATTGGAGAACTGGAGCTAAGAGATGGTGCCTTGCCCAAGGGCACCTTGTGAATTGATTGCACAAATAGGATTAGGCCCAGGTGTTGTACATCCAGGACACAGGACTCTTATTTGTGTCATAGAGCATGTACAAATGGCAGCTCAGGCTGTCCTGCTCGGGTGCTGTAATCTACAGATCTGTGAATCTGTCTGTTTGGGAAGTGACCCGGAGAAGGCAGGCATGCCCCTATGGATACAATGAAAAGCCAGTCATGAAGATGGTGTAATTCGCACCAGTTGTAAAGCAGCGTCTGTGTCAACCACATTCCGGAGTGGCATTGAGGTTGATCAGGTTGGGCACTGGCTAAGAGTCTACATCCATCAGAGGTCCTTCTGATGAGACTCACTCCTGAACCCTCAAAACCAGTGACAGTGGTAACACCCAATGTACCATCAGGGATTGGGTGGCATTGGGAGTGCACCACTTCAGGCTGAAAAGCAAATTGCACACTTAAAAGTGCCATGTAACAAATCAACTGCCCTTATAAATCTAGCGCATCTTCCCTGATGTGCTAGTTTTGTAACTTCAGGGTGTGTTGATAGAGGTGGAGCGCAGGTGTAGGCGTGTGTGTGTTCTTACATTTTGCCCAACAATCAAAGTTAATACTGAAAACCTGTACAAACCAAAATCAGTCCTCAGTGAAAAACTATAGAAATATGTTTCTAAATTACTAGGATGTGTAATTCAAAACCACAGCAGTAAATCAGAGTCCATCAATCAACTGTAATCTTTTTTTAAAAACAAGCCTCTCAGTCTCTGCTAGCGTTTTATATGGAATGTCCTTCATAATTTGTGAGAGACCTAAAAGTGGGCCTCATTTGTTTATTAAAGTTACCCCGTATTTATCGGCGTATAATGCGCACTCCCCCCCCTGAAATTTAGGCTCAAAATAGTAGGTTGCACCTTATACGCCGAAGCTGCAAAATCCCCCCCAGCGGTTTTAAAGCATTTTTTGCGGCACTTGGCCGCTTACTGCATTGTTGCTTGCCACATGACATTGCTTTCCACCTCCACTCTTTGTCCCGCGGGCCGGCTGCATCGCGGCCCAGCTGGGACTGCCCCCGCTCGGCAGCTCCTGCCTTCCAGAGCAGACGCGAGTCTCAAAGACGCTGGACGCAGCTCCAAGCTCTCCGGAAACGTCTGAGTTACTCGGACGTTTCCGGAGAGCTTGGAGCTGTAAAGTAAAGTAAAGTAAAGTAAAATGTCTTTATGTCCTCTCCTGGATTGTCCTCTCCTGGATTGCCTGGTCCCCAGCTGTCCCATAGATGCAGTACATGCTGTGGCGGTGCACCCTGCAGGCCGGCCCTGTGTAGGATTGGGCCATAAATCCCCAAGATGCGTAGTGGTTCCGTTCTGGAGGTTTGTCTGGAAGTCAGAACGTACATAAGTCGAAACAGTCAGCTGTTGCTGTACCAGTGCAATCGTGTCTGTGCACAAGTATCACAATGACGAATTGCTCCTGCGCGAAAGCACTGTCACAACCATCTGTAACTCGGATGTCTGTAACAGTATATAGTTTTGACTGCACGGTATTCTTTAGGTGGAAAACGATGCTGAATCTCACTGCAAATTGAAAAAAATATATGCCGTTCTGAATCAGAAATATATATGAACCTAGTCATACTGTTCCATGCTAGCATTTTAATATCAAGCTTAAAATATTTTCCAAGGAGCCTAAGATCACTGGTCTAGGAAATGAATCAGGGTTCCTACAGAAGTTGTCAATATTCTAGCAAAGCTGCAGCTGTACTTTTGAATCCCACCAACAGTTAACTTCTGACAGCTCTGAATGGTTCTTTGTGGCTTCCTCGCTGAATCAAAGCTGAGCTCCTGGAAACGTTCCAAAAGGCAGCCTCTTGTCCTCCTGAAGCGACACTCTCCAAGTGCACACTGAGAGACAGACCAATCTAGAGACAAAATCCTGCCACTGAATTTTTTTCCTTCTCCACATATTGATAGTGGGCTCCTAATTTTGCATTCCTTTTGTTTACATGAACATATATGTATATACAGGTGCACATGTATGTTGATCCCCCCCACCCCACTTTTTGCTAATATGACTAATTTTCAGGTTAACTGAAGATTTCCGTACTGTGATATTTGCAACATACGTATATTTATATAGTATCATGGGTGGGGGAGGGGGTTAAGCACCCCCCCACTTGCTGGTTCTCCCCTGCCCTTTCATACATTTCTCTTGCAAAGTGTAATTCCATCATAAGTCTTTTTGAGACCAAAAATCTTCAAAAACCACTGTCTTCTCCAATTTCTATTTGCAGAGATAGAAGCCTGACATTCATCTGTTGTGCTTTTTAAACTGCTGATCACGGTCACAGGCATACTCATATCATTTCAACAGTGTGTTAACCCGATTCAGCTCAGCAGGATTCCTCTTTCCCAGCCTCCAAGGTGTTATGGAGAACTAGCAAGGTGGGATTCAGAAGGCCTGTCAAAGGTTCCAGACCTCAGCCAATCCCATAAGCTATAGCAGAACAATAGTTACAGGAGCAGGATGTGGAATGGAGAAATTCTGTTAAATGTGATCCTGGTATATTCTGTGTAAATCCAGGGACAGAAGGGTGACATATTTAAAGCTGCCAACTGACCACAAACAACAAAAATTTCCTAACGTATTTTTTTTTCTAGCCAATTGCCAAAGAAGCAATGGACAAGGCTGGTTTTTTTCCTTCCTCTGTCATCTCTTAAGTTCTACATGTTAGGTAAATAGACCAGCTTTTGACCTTTGCTCCATGCTCTACTGGCACTGGCGTCACTGCAGGGAGGGGCGGAGTTCTAAGTTCCGCCACGGCTCCGACCCTCCGTTACACCGGAGTGCGAAGCGGCCCCGCCCCCTCGCCTTTGGAACCATTAGAGGCGGTGAAAGCATCGCTTTCATCGCCTTGAATGGTTCCGAAGGCGAGGGTGCAGGGCCGCTTCGCACTCCGGTGTAATGGAGGGTCGGAGCCACGGCGGAACTTAGAGCTCCGCTCCCCCCTGCAGCGATGCCACTGTCTACTGGGCTCTTTGCCCCTAGATCTACGGTAGCCAGGTTGAGTGCATCCTGAAACCTGGCATCTCTGAGGCAGGGCCCAATGACATCATGAAGCGGAGCCTGATGATGTCACAAGATTGCCAGGGCCTGAGGAGGGGTCCAGCGATAAAGCAACAGAGCCCAGTCAGCAGCAAGCTGAGATTCACCTTTGCTGCCCATCTACAAGAGAAAAAAAGTGGGGGGGGGAGTTAACTTGGAGAATAACTCTACATACACATCTGGAGTTCACCCCAAGATTACCTGAAACTATGAGGCCTTGCTCGGACCCACTGCATGCTCATCCTTGGGCCTCACCCAGAATTTTAAAAAATGTCCTAAGTTGGTAACCATACATTTATTTGTTGTTTACAATAACAGTGGAGTGACTTGCTCCGCCTTTGCTACAGATGAAATACCACACTCAAAACCTAACACTGGTTTATGGTCTTTTGCTCCCCTACACATTTAACACGTTTCAAATCCACTGACCGACTCCAGATTTAGAAGGGTCTGTCAGGGATCAGAACTATGCTAAGCTGTTTTTTTCCCCCACAAAGCCTATGAATCATTTATATTAATGTGGGCAGCAGAAGCAAAAAGATAGAAAGCGCTGTGAACAGAGGGGGAAAGGTTTCTGAATGATTTCCCTGAGAACTGGGTCAAAATGTACCTTTGAAACTACATGTTGTTTATGTCAAAACCACCTGGCAAGGGTTTGGATGATAACGAGATGTAAGAAACTGAATGTTTAGCTGATTATAATGATTTAGCCCCTATGGTGTTGCCTGTTACTGGTTCCCTTGCAATGCCACAGGAATGTGAACAAAGCTTGTGAAGTTCATGAGTAATATTTGCAAGTTTGAATCCCTTTGACAAATCACTTTCCTTGATTTCCTTCTCCTGGAGATATTCTTTGCTTGGTCTTAAGACCGGTTTATTCAGTCGGTCTGTATGAAATATTTTGCACGACAGATTACAAAACCCAGGAAACAGTACTATACTGAGTTGGAATTAGCCGAGTACAATGCGTATGAAATTGTCTATGATGAGTATGTGGTTCACCTGAAGTTCTGAACTTATTAGTTATTTTGTCATGACTCAGTAGTTGGGCTGACAAGAAATGAAAAGATCAATCAACTTGACCAACTGCCATTTGACTCTTTCTCTCCCATATGTCCTAAGCGGCCGTTCTACTGAACTTTTTGGAATTGGTTTGTTCTCCTCTGCCCACCTGTAAAGGAAAATTCCCTTCGCAGCACCAACCACTAAGGGACAGGTTCCTTTTTCATATCGTTTGAGAGCCCCGCTCCAGCGGAACCCTCAAACCTTTTCCTCTGGTATCCTGTCTAGTAGACTATAAATTTGTGAGCAGGAGTCGTGTCATTTTTTTAAAGCAACATACAACACTGCTAACATTTCAGATATTATAATAATAGATGTATAGGTGGGCCAGTTCACATAATCTGAAATCTGGAAACAGTGTAGTGTGGACCACAGGTGCATCCACGCAAGTATTTTGTTGAGTCCTCTTGCACATTATAGTGAAATTGCCTGGTTCTTTGTTACATATTACAAGATTAAACTCAAGGAAAGAGACGAAAATAAAAACCAGATATCAGAAGTATTTTATTGGCTTTTAACTATACAGTATTCTATTTTGTTATGATTCAGTGTTAGCTGCCTTGGGATCTGTTTTTTTTTCTGACAGAAGGATTAAGTACTTTTTTAAGCATTTGGGGTGTGTGTGTGTGTGTGTGTGTGTGTGTGTGTGTGTGTGTGTGTGTGTGTGTGTGTGTGTGTTTTAATAAGACAGCTTTCTACATAGAAGTCAAAAATCATACAGTCCAATCCTGTGCACTGCCCAACGCCAACAGGACAGAGTCCTGCTGCCGTAAAGTGCTTTTCAGTGATGCTCACAGTGCACCACCAGCAGCCATTTCTGAGCTGCCACCACAAAGCAGCAGCTTCAGAGGCCCGCTACTATGGCTGGCAGCCTACATTGCAGCAGGTAAGCCAGCATGAGGGGCAATTTGTGGGCAGGCAGGGGGAATAATGGGGTGGGTGGAACAGGGGGCTTGTTGGGTGAGGGAGGGGGTGGATCCGGTGGCAGTTGTGCAAGCCAGATCTTATCCCCTTTTTTTCTCCCCACTCCCTGGCTCTCCTTGGACTTGCACCAGCTATTTAGCTGACGTCGATCCACGGAGACCCATAGGCAATGGAGCAGCCTACCGGGAGGTAAGTATATTTTTACTTACCTCCTGCAGGCTGCCTGATTGCCCCCTCCCCACCATAGCATGTGGCGGCGTGGCCTCTGTTGGTGCGGCTGCATATTATAACATGATGGGGGATATGATTGGGGCAATATTTACTGATTTTGCACACTACTGGACCTGTGATCTCAATGTGACTATCCTATTGATCCAAAATGAGATAGCTAAGATTACATGTGCTAAGCGAAATGTGCACTCATGAAATGTCACTAAACCACATTAATACAGTGCATTATTAATGCTGGTAGATATTCTGATGTACATAGAAATAACTGAATACAGTGCTGGTTGCAGCTTAATAAGGATCATGGGGAAGGGCCACCATCAATCGACACAGGCAGATTGAGCTATTAATAATGAATGCATCATGTACCATAGTCTACCCTGATTAGGATTTCAATTCTAGCAGTCCTTGGAGACAAACATTTTGGTTTGGACTTTATAGGTGTATTCTTGTTGTCACAGTATTCCAGTACACTGTGAACTCTCAGCAGTGCTGGTTTATATGCAAATCCTCATCAGATGAACTTGTTACTTCCAAGGAGCTCATATGTCAATTTGATCAAGCACATATTAAAAAGAAAAGACTATCTTCTCAAATGAACACTGAATAACACTCGTGATAAGCCAAATAGGTCGCAGTTTCTACAGACTACAAGGTTCAGTTGGTTTCATAATGGTTTCACAGCTGAATTTGCCCACAGGCAGAGTCTAAATTAGTTGGTTAGTGGCCAAATCCTGTTTTCGGACGGCGCTCTAACACTGCGGCCACAGCATCGGCCTAGGGTGTCTCAAACATGTTGTAAAGCACATTTGTGGCACCCGGTGAGTAGGTGGCGCAAGCACCAAGGCCTGTGCTGCCCACCACCAAGCACAGAGGACAGTGCCACGGAGCAGGTAAGTCCCACTCAAAGCAGGACTGAGGGCCATAACGAGGTGGGAGAGTATGGAGAAGGGGGCAGATTGGGCCTGGGAGGGGGTGGGATTGGCGTTGTTGGCCGCCATAGCCTATCCACTCTCCCAGGCCTCCAGGCCCAAACGGGGCTTCTTGGTTCTGCCCTGCCAAATTAGGTGACGTGGATCCAAGGAGCCCATTGCGCAGGCTGGGGCTTTACCTGGGGTAAGAGGACATTTGTCCTCATACCACATTTATCCTCTTCCCCCGAGGAGACTTCCAGCCTGCTGTCCAGCTGCATAGGATATGGTGTGAGCTCCACATGGCACCAGAATAGGATTGGGCTGTCAGTGTAGTTGCACAATTAAAAAGAGGAAAGTGCTCAGAAAATAATCTAAAATAACACAGAAGGTATCTTCATGCCCTTATCATCATACCCCATCATTGGCAGTTCATCCACAGTGGTGTTCCCAGCCCTCCCGGCGCCTGGGGGGGGCGGGGTTGGAGCGCCCCCCCAAGTAGCCGGGCTCGGGGCTGAGCGCCCACTCCGCGTGTCCCCGGCCTCCGGAGGCTGCGCTCCGAAGGCTGGCGATAAGCCCTCCTTAAAGCGACTGCCCCGTTCGGCGGTCGAGAGCTTTATGAAGAAGCCGAACACGTCGCTGGCTTTTATAGGGTTTGCGCATGCGCAAACCCCCAGCGACGCGAAGTCGAACGCGTCGCTGGCTTTTATAGGGTTTGCGCATGCGCAAACCCCCAGCGATGCGAAGCCGAACGCGTCGCTGGCTTTTATAGGGTTTGCGCATGCGCAAACCCCCAGCGACGCGAAGCCGAACGCGTCGCTGGCTTTTATAGGGTTTGCGCATGCGCAAACCCCCAGCGACGCGTTCGGCTTCTTCATAAAGCTCTCGACCGCCGAACGGGGCGGTCATTTTAAGGAGGGCTTATCCCCAGCCTTCGGAGCGCAGCCTCCGGAGGCCGGGGACACGCGGAGTGGGCGCGCTGCTTCGGAGGGGCGCGCCAGCCGGGCTCTGGTGCCGCACCGCTCTGCGCAGCCCCGAGCCCGGCTGCTGCGCCCCTCACCCACTCAGCGCCTGGGAGGGAGCACACCTGCTCCCCCCATATAAGAACGCCACTGTTCATCCACACCTTGAGTTGGCAGACAATGAACATAGATCAATGCTCTCTTTACAAAAGAAAAGGAAAAGATAGCTTAGAAGCAAAAGAGAAAGCCAACAAAATTTCTGGAGTGCAGAACTGGAAAACAGATGGGTAAGGGAAGAATATGACATCTTTATACAGAACCATGAATGTGGATAAATAGGGAACAGCTGTCTACCCTTTTGCACAGCGCTACAATTGGAGGATACCTAATGACTTCATTTTATCATTCTAGCTTTATGTTAAGTGTAACTGACTGTATGTTACATGCACACTCTTTGGAATCAAGTTGTTGTTTAATCAGGAAGCCACTCTGAACTTCTTGTCTCATTGTCTCTTGGAGCGCTATTCCTCTCATCTTTTTTTTTTCCATTTGTCTACATATTCCTGGGTCCTAAGAGTGGACAGAAGGCATCTAATGTAACTCTATCTCCAACCTTAAGTCGAACTTAGTCTGGCCCGTTCCTGGACAGCAAATTGTCTAGGAATTCAATTTATTCTGCTGTAAAGTCTTCAGGAGAAGATTAAAATACAAATGTATGAAAAAAATACATTTATATGGACAGGAAGCATTTGAGGTCCAATGTAGTGTCTAACGGTGCTGGGCTGGGTGCATGAAATACAGATTTAAATCCTAGCTCCCACATTGAGCTCACTGTGTGGTCTTGGGCAAGTGCAGAGGACAGGGCAAGGAGGATATATATATATATATATAAAACCCCTTTTAGTCTTCTTCTCCAGCCCCCATCTTGCTTTTCTGTTCCATGAAGTCTGCCCTGGGGATAACTGAGGGCTGGCCCAAAGCTTCTGAGTGCCTGAGGCGTTGTTCCAGGTGCCGCCTCCCTTTTACCTAGTGATGTACCAGCCTCTCCTCCACAATTTCTCTTCTACTGTGTTCCTCCTCTTCCTTATTACAGTCGAGGGAGTGGGAAGAGGAGAAGAAGAATCAGAGGGTGGGCGGAGTTGAGTGTCCCCAGCCAATCTGCTGCCTGGGGCGATGACTTCAGTGGCCTTATGGATGGGCCGGCCCTGGGACAACTGCTCCAACCTCTCAAACTGAGAAATGCCGAGCTTGAGCGCAGGGGCTGGGAGCTCTGTGGTGTGAAGAACTGGGCCTGAGCAGTGAGGAAAGAAATGAGCTTGCTTGTGCCTCCCCCCTCACAGAAGACTAGCTGCTCAAGCTAGGTGATTCCTAGCTCCAGCACAGGGCTGGAATGGCTTCTGCAAAGAGCATAAAAGATTCAGGGAGGAAGAATAGAGGGTTGCCTTATTATACCTGAGTGCATATGTCCCTCAAATCCAGTCTCCCCCTACATGCAATTAAGGCCCTAGGGGCTTAGAAGAAGTAAGCAGCCTTCACATGCATGTCCTTAAGGAAGCAAACAGTCTTCAGGGGTGGGTGGGAAAGGAGAAGTAGGGGAAGGCAGGTTAAGTAAAGGCCTGGAACTCTCTCTCCTTCTCCTGTAGAACTCGAAGGGTTTTTTTTCTTAATTTTTTTTTCACATTTTTATACTGCCCTTCCTCCAAGGAGCTCAGAGTGGTGTACATATTTCCTCCCCTCCTTTTTGTCCTCACAACAACCCTGTGAAGTAGGTGGGGCTGAGATAGTGACTGGCCCAAGGTCACAGCGACTGGCCCAAGGAAGCTTCGTGGCTGAGCGGTGATTTGAACCTGGATCTTCCAGGTCTAAGTCCGACTCCCAAACCACTACACCATCCTGGTGATAATAAATAGGACATGGTTGCCTGGTTGTTTCCCAAGGAACCCCACACATAACTTGGCAACTCTTTCCAGTGTACTGCTTTTGGGGCCTAACCAGTATCAAGGTAGTTGGAATATTTCCCAGCTCCCGCAAGACATCAGCAATCCCACCCCAGTGGGCTGTACACCGGCATGTGTGAAACCTCCCTGTGATTATATTACTAGTGTTATCAATATATATTGGAAGCGTGATATAGTGTGTGAGCTGAGCCACCCAGTGTACGGTCAGCAAGTCTGTAGATGTTGGTTTCCACTAATAGGGGGTGTTTGTTGCTGGTTTAAAGTTTTCTGGTGGCTTCTTTCCCTTGCATCCGATGGACCTCTGGTTTTTTTTCCTGTCTTGTTGTTTTCGGCCTACAAGTAACGGTGAGTGCAGTTCTCTCATTGTTCAAGTAAAACTCCTAATGAAAGTTGGTTTTGCTGTGTATGGGGCTGCCCTAATTCCTCATCTTTGCTAACCATCAAGACAATATTAGAAAATCTAATATTTTCTATTAGAAAATAGAAATTGCTTTGATGTTCAATCTGGAAAGGAACCTCCCAGTTTATTTGAAATCTGGATTGAGCATTGAGGTGAAACCTGCTGACCTCCTAAGGGTGTGGTGAAAACCTCCATGAGGAGTAAGTCACAAATTTATTTCAGTTTTCGCTTTTGGCCTCATTTCGGCAGCAGCTCTGCCTCTCTAATTTATTTATTTTATTTATTTAAAGAATTTGTAGCCCGCCTTTCTCCCGAAGGCACTCAAGGCGGCTTACAACATATTAAAATACATATAAACAACTTTAAAACAATTAATTAAACACATTAAAATAATTAAAAACACTTGAGATTAAAAACAACCCCAATGGGTCACCAGCATTTACATATATAACCATTTGTTAAAAAGTCAGCCCACCATGTCAGACATTAAAAGCAGTCCTGAATAAAAACGTCTTAAGGCCCCGCCGAAAAGCCTCTAAAGAGGGAGTCGTTCTTAGTTCCAAGGGGAGGGAATTCCACAATTGGGGCGCCACCGCCGAGAAGGCCCTACTCCGCGCCGCCATCCCCCTCACTTCCGCCAATGGCGGCACGGTCAACAGGGCCCCCCCTGATGACCTCAGAGTACGGGTCGGATTATAAGGACCCGTCTAATGGCCTTTTATTCTTGCCAAGGGAACTTCCAGTCCTTATCTGCTTAAATGAGCATCCCAGCTTCTTCTTGACTGACAGCCCACCTTTCTGAGGAGCGCTTGAGGGGGCACAGAGAAGTTTTACCTTGGGTGTCAAGGTTAAATTCTGCTGTTTACAAGCCATAGTATCTTCTGAACCCTGTATTTCCCTGGAGTTGGAGTGCCTGAAAGACAGAACATAAATTATTCTATCATTATATGGATCCATTTGGTTTAGAGCATCCAATATCTCTGAAAGGATTCTCTAGAATCAATGGTACAATATGCCTTGCTTTTTTTTTATTAAATAAGTTTTCTCCATCTATAAAATATGAGTGTTTATCGCCAAGGTCACTGCTTTTAAACGTTCAAAGAACAAACTATATAGAACTTTTTTTTCTTTGCAGTGAAATATGTAAAAAGTTAACTAAGCTAAGAAGATGTGAAACTATGACACCTAAGAAACAAATTGACAAATCCAGCAATGATAATGCCCACAATCCATTTATTTGTAATCTAAGTAAGTTTGTCCCTGATTTCACTTTCCAATTCCTTTTTTCGAGGCTCAGGCCTAGATTACACAAGCAACAGATGTGATGGTACAACTGTTTTTGGACTGTACATTTCTTTAAATGGGGAAGTTTCAACAATGTGATCCTCATTTGCGGTACAAAGTGGTACAATCTAATAATGTTTTAACCGCCTCATTTGTAGCTAGATAATCTGGCCCTCAAACCAGATTCAGCCAGAAAATAACTGAAGACCTGTGTCATTGGATCAGACCAGATCCCTTTAATTCAGCATTTTGTTTGCCACAATGATCAGCCAAATGCCTTTGGGAAGCTCACAAGCAGGACATATTGGTGATGGCCACCCTCTGCTATTTGTCCCCAGCATGTGACACAGAGCAGGAATCCCAGAGAATATTGTTTGATGGACCAACATGAGTCTGCGAACTGTGATGAGTCTATTCTCCATATACTACTTTTCTTAAAAGTCATCAAAACTGGTATTCACCGCAGCATGGTAAATGAATGCATTTTGTGTCGTATTTAAGGTTGCCAGTTTTTTGTGACAAGGCTCCTCTGCCTTTAAAAGCTGCATAATTGACAGAGGCAGAGCTGTTAAAACTGGAGCTTTTCCTCACGTCGAGATACGACGGGGATAGTTGCATTGTTTATTTCTACACAGGAGCCCTGCCAGAAAAAGGTGGCAGTCCTAATTATGTAAAAAAAAGTATGACAGATGCCCCTTTTTTCTCACGAATTAGCCACCTGCAAATTTGCTTCACCGAGGGTGACTAACCTGAGAAGTAGGGGTCCCCATGGGGACTGGGTGTGGCACCATAGTACCATAGTTTGCAGCTGCCTGGGCCCCCTGCCCAGTTCTTTCCACCCGTGCGCTTTCTAAGTATTCGAAAAGCTTCAAACAGTAAAAATAATAATAACGTGATTGGCTGCATGTGAACCAGAAGTCGTTTCCGATCGTGATTTTTTTACTGTTCGTTTGAAGCCTTTTCGAGGACTTAGAAGGCGTGCGGGCGGCAAGAAGTGGGCGATGGGCCCGGGCAGCTGCAAACTAAGTACTGTGCTGTGGCGCCGCCCCTCTCCGCTCCCTCCCCCACGCTGATTTCTTTCAGCGTGGTTTTCAGCATCCCCGGGGGGGGGGGTTCCAGTAGCAGAACCCCCGTGGATAAAAAGGGCCAACTGTACTTTCATTTCTCTGTCTTGAGACTGCTTCACTGAGTACTCCAGCAGATGAGAAAACAGAAAAAATGTCTCTGTATTTACTGGCTTCACACCATTTAGAAATTCATAAAGCTCTGTCATGTTCTTTCTTAGTCATCTTATTTTGAAACTAAAAAGGCCCAGGCGCTTATCCCAGATGAAAGGTGCTCCAACCCCATAATAATTTAAATGACCCTCTTCTGTACTTCTTCCATGCCTGTGATATTCTCTTTGAGTTGGTGGGAGGGATGGACACAGTTACAAACTGCCTCAGGGTTATAATATTTTGTTGTCATTTGTTTTTGCTTTACAAATCTGGCAGAGGACAAGTCCAGCCCTCTTCCTGCTTCTTATTAAAAGCTGGTGTGTCGAATAAAGATGCTTCTCCTTCTTGAATTTACTGGAAAAAAAACGGGTGTAGAGCCATGGCACACAAACATTTTAAAATGGTACGAATAAAAACGAGGAGACTAAGTGCAACTTGAAGATTGTAGTTTAAAATATAGAATATTAAAAAACCATGTTAACACCTAAAATAACATCGTTTAAAAATTAAAACCATCAAATAAACACTGCAACGTTTCGCTCGTCTGTCACGAGCATTATCAAGCATAGCCCTCATGTAGCAGGGAGATGTTAGGGTTAGGGACTATCAATGCAATAATATTCTATATTTTAAACTACCATCGTCAAGTTGCACTTAGTCTCCTCGTTTTTATTGATACCATTTTAAAACTTTTTTGTGCCATGGCTCTACACTTGTTTTTTCCAGTAAATTGAAGAATTATTGAGGGCCATGAAAACCTAAAATCGCTTTATGCTTCTCATTCTTTGGTACCAACACAGAAGTCTCTGGGCTGGTTTGGATGATGCTTAGCTCGTTCAACTGACCCCATGCAATTACAGACATGCACACTCACAATGTTCACATGTCCTGGACACAACTTTCATTACTGTAAACATCTCTAAGTGTGTTGGGTTCATCTGCTAAACAAACTTATCAGTGCATCTACTGAGGTGATTTGTCTCAACCCCCACCCCCACATGATTAACCTGGAAGGGAGGAGAGGAGCCAGGACATACATGTATCATTGTGTGCACATCTTTCCTCATGTGGGATTGATCGGACAGGGTAAATATCACCCAAATTAGCCCTTTCTTTCCTGCAACCCAATCCTACCTAACCTCCCCCCCCCCCCCCACACACACACACATCAATGCAGCCACGCCACCGGAGCATGTGCTGTATCCTGCGGGGAGGCAGTCCCGGAGGTCTTCTCCAAGTAAGGAAACATTTGTTCCCTTGCCTGGGGGTAAGCCTTCCCTGCCCTGCTAGGTCTACTTGGATCTGTACCAGATACTTTGAAGTCTGAGTGAAGTACCAGCTACCAGTGGACCCAGCAATGCATATCTACCAGCTACCAGTGGACCCAGCAATGCTGAGTGGACCCAGCAATGCATATCTAGGCCAGGAGATATCGACGACGTGGCTGCTTTATATTGCCCCCTTCCCAGCCTCAATCTACCCCCCAACCCAGTCTCTTCCCCTTCCTGTGCCCTCCCCCATCGGACCTACCTTTCTAGGGCTGGTGATGGGCCTCCAGCATTGCCGTTACTTGTGGAAGTGCTCTGAAATGGCCACGGGTGGCATGCTGTGTGTGCCCCCAAGAACCCATTTCACGACAGAGGAACTGTGCTCCGCTGTCATAAATCCATCAGTATACTGGCCCAATCCTGCATTGGGCCATGTCTGTATCAGCGGGTGGTGCAGTGGGTTAAACTGCTGAACCATGAGCTGTCGATCAAAAGGTCGGCAGTTCGAATCCGCGACGGGGTGAGCTCTCGTTGCTTGGCCAGCTCCTGCCAACCTAGCAGTTCCAAAGCATGTTAATGCGAGTAGATAAATAGGTACTGCTTGCGGGAAAGTAAACAGCGCTCCATGTTCCAGCTGCATGCTACGCGCTGTGGCAAGGAGAGTCATGCCGGCCACATGACCACGGAGGCGTCTTCGGACAACGCTGGCTCTCCGGCTTTGAAATGGGGATGAGCACCACACCCTAGAGTCGGACACGACTGGACTTAATTGTCAGGGGTCACCTTTACCTTTTTAAGTTTCCTGTAATGAAGATAGAACCATATTGGCCTCCTAAGCTTATAAGCACTTTTTAAATATATATAAAAGTTTCTTACCCTATCTTTTCAAATTTGCATTCAAAGAAAATCTTTAATTCCCCTTCCCTCAACACATAGACATTCACACCCATTTTTAAGAGGTTTTTATAGACTCAGGTGAATACAGAGACACCTAGTGGTTGTACCCTGACTTCACTTTGTTGAAAATAAAATAATCAACCTCAGAATAAAAATACTGTGTAGATCTAAAAATCCACACGTTGTTAATTAATACCGCGGATATTCTCCTTCAGAATGGAATGGTGGCATCGCCCATTTCAAAACCAACACTATCCCTTCATATCTTCATATATTGAAGGGGGCCGTGGTGGCTTGTGGTTAAGACGCTGAACTTCAGACTGGAAGGTCGTTAGGACAGCAGTTTGAGACCCGAGTGCCGCGTGACGGAGTGAGCTCCCGTCTCCTGTCCCAGCTCCTGCTAACCTAGCGGTTCCAAAGCAAGAAATTACAAGTAGATCAATAGGTACCGCTGCGGTGGTGGGAAGGTAACAGTGTTCCATTAATCATGCTGGCCACATGACCATGGAAGCGTCTTCGGACAGTGCTGACTCTTCGGCCTTAGAAACGGAAATGAGCACCGCACCCTAGAGTCGGACACGACTGCCTTTCAAGCAGGGGATACCTTTATCTTCAAATTATGTATAAAGCAGCAATGTCGCCATACATTATAAGTAAGCTCTTCCTTCAGGAATCTCAGGGGGTCTTGCACAGGAAGCTCCTCTGCAGGCAGTGCCCAGAGCGAGACCTCCTTAGCTTGAACAGTGTAATTGCATCATGCCCTCGGACCACTACGTGCGCACCAGAGCTGTTGTTACCTGCTCGTGTCGAGTCGAGTCAAGTCAGTTTATTGTTTAACCAAAAGGTCATAACAGCATAAAATGTCACGCAGCAGGGGTAAACAAAGGAGAAGGTCTAGTTCATGTGCACATGTTTACCATCGGTAGTGAGCGCATGGAAAAACATTTTCCTTAATGGCTGAGGCGCAGCCATAACAAATGTTGCAACCCTTAGCGTGACCAATTTCTCTCAATGCGATAAAAGGAAAGCAATCTTTTTGGAATTGTTGAAATTGACTAAGTCCACAAGCGATGCCTTTATGTATTTGTCCCTAGGTTCAGTGTAAATAGTACAATCAGGTACAATACAATAAAGAACCTTCTCAATTTCTTGGGTGACCCGCTTTTGTATATTTACCTGCACTCCTGTGCAGACTTACCCGGAGTACATCTCACTGAACTCTGTGGGACTTATCAGTAGGCACGTAAAGGATTACACTGCATATGTGTTGTTGTTATTTATGACTGATGCTCAGCTTTCCTGCTTGCAGGCCCAAAGTGACATGCAATCGTCAGAAATACATTCATCCTATTAAACACAATGGATTGGCAAACTCCTCATCCTCTCCTCACCACAGCAACTGCCTGTGCCCTCTACAAAGAACTGACAGGGACCCCTGTACCCAGGGTTCAAGTTCCTTCACCCCACCCATAGAAGCATATACATCCAAGGAATACCTTTCGAGTAGAGCAGTACAGAGGGTCAGAGGTAGCTCCCTTGGAAGAGGATAGCCATGTGAAGCAAACACACACACACCCTCCCCCGGCAAGGGGTTTAGTCCTCGTGGGGACACTCACCAGCTGAAAGAAAACCTTTTCCCAGGGGAGAGACTGGGACATCACAAAGGGAGACTCAATAGTACTTAGGCAGAGCAGGGTGCTGGGGGGCTCACTTGTACAAAGGCACAGGCTGTAAACAAGGTGAGATGGGTATGAGCCCAGCCTTCAGCAACAAGATGCTCCCCTTTTGCATGGCTGGCCAGAAACACTCATGGCAGGGACAAAAGAATTGCTGCTTGCTAACCACCCAGCCATAGCAGGAGACAGATTATTTGCCATGCTTGGGGCCTGACATGTTGCTGTGAATTGTGCAAGCCAGGAACCTCTGCCTCCTGCTATCTGCGGGTGAAGAGGAGGATGGCACCCTTTGAATGTTCTCAGCACCAGCCTTGAGACGCCACAATCAGGCAGGTTATGTATTCAAACAAAGACCCCACATTTCACCTAGTTCCTATTCATATACCCCTCCCATGTAGGGTTTTCATACTTCATTAACTAGGAAGGGTTTTCTCTCCCTGCCCCCTCCCATGCTCACCAGTTAATTGCAGTCAGCTAAACTACTGACAATGGCACACAACAGAATAACAGAATTACGGTATTTGTACTGTACACAGCTCATTCCCATTTGTCCATAATTGTTCTTAAGCGCCATTTGTTACAGAATGTTGAATTTGTCAATTGAATTCCCCGGCTTAGTGCTAGTTTCATTGTGTCATTTATCAATTGGAGTTTGCTCCTAGAACTGACCTAAGTAGCGTCTAAAGGCATTTAGAAGCTTCTTGGTTTATGCACAGTGTGTGTTCGCCATGTACAAGCAATTCGTATTCTGCCCTATGAAAACCACCGTTGCAAAGTTACAGTTATAATCGTATGTAGTCACCCCACCTTCAGTAATCTGTATGTGCTACATCTACACCGGGAAAATGGAGGTTGCCCGTAAGATTCTGTTCTTAAAGTGATTGGCTTATTCATTTAGTTTTGGCAAAATGAGAACTTCACCTTCTTGCAAAACAAGAACTTCACCTGACACATACATAAAGTATGGCTCGCAAATGCAGATACAGTATATCGCTCATCCTTAGTTCGTTTTTAACACCTGATTGAGGATGAGATTGGTAACGAGCAGGATAGCTCATTACTACCTGGGATGTACAGGGGACCTGCATGGGAAGTTAAACACATGTAATCATCCGTACCCCCAGCAACATTTACTTCTTGCATCTTATTTTATCTTATGCAGGACCGGGTTGCCCATTCCCTGTTGTGCCTGGCTACCGCTGAACCATGAGCTGTCGATCGAAAGGTCGACAGTTCGAATCCGCGACGGGGTGAGCGCTCGTTGCTTGGCCAGCTCCTGCCAACCTAGCAGTTCCAAAGCATGTTAATGCAAGTAGATAAATAGGTACCGCTTGCAGGAAGGTAAACAGTGTTCCGTGTTCCAGCTGCATGCTATGCGCTGCGGCAAGGAGAGTCATGCCGGGCACATGACCACAGAGGCGTCTTCGGACAACACTGGCTCTTCGGCTTTGAAATGGGGATGAGCACCACACCCTAGAGTCGGACATGACTGGACTTAATTGTCAGGGGTCACCTTTATCTTATATTTTTTTCTCACCTTTTGCTGCTTGTCTTGGATCTCAGTCTTTACCCTGCTTCTATTCTAAGCTTGTTAATCTTACTGTAACGATTCTACAAACAGTATCTTGCCAAAGTCTTCGTCATTCAATGTGCCAGTATGAAACTGGCAGCCAAATCTTGTGTAAGGATCCGGCGGTGGATCCTTACACAGGATTTCGATGTTCAGACTGCCATGTGGCTGGTGGCGGAAGACTTAACTTTCGCCGCCGGCCGCATCCTCGGTCCGGCAATGGAGTGAGGGAGGCCGGCCTTGCTCCAGAGGAGGCACAAACGTTCCTTATGGCATGTTTACGAGGCCGGCCTTGCGCAGGCCCTTACTCCAGAGGAGGCGCAAACGTGTCTTACGGCACGTTTGTGTAAGAGTTAAAATATTATCCACCATATTAGATTCCAAAATGGAGTCGGTCTGGTTATCTAAGTCTCTCAGTTACACTTCACTACTAACTCCTATGAACCTTGTTACACTCAATAGTTCTATACTAAAGGCTTGGCTGAACACACTTAGGTCACAATGACTTTGGCAACATTACAAGAACATTGTAATGTTGCCAAAGGCACATCTGGAGTCTCTTTTCCTGTCTTACGTAAAAGTTCCTTTGGACAAGAAAGATGGGTCAAAATGACTTAACCATATATGGGAGATTAGGAGATCTGTGATATTAGGAGGAAAGGAATGTTGAAAAACATGTTATGAAACCACCCACTCCTATAAAAACCCTACCCACTTCTATTGGGGTATGAATCGCCATGATGTATCCCCTCCTTGCAACTTGGTACTCTTGCAATGACGGTAAATAAAGCCTATTGCTTTGAACTGAAATATGGTCTTCTGTGTCTTTACTTAGGCTGATGACTCTTAACCTCTCAGACAAACCCAACCTGGCAAAGAGCTCAGAAGAGAGTTGTTGTTGTTCAGTCGTTAAGTCGTGTCCGACCCTTCGTGATCCCATGAACCATATCCCGCCAGGCCTTCCTGTCCTCCACTAGAAGAGAGTATACCACCTTAATTTTCTCTCTAACATTTGCGACACCTTCTGGTGCCGGAGCGCTCACTCTGGCATCAGAAGGTTACGGTGGATTTCATCGTGAACAGAATACACACTGTGCATACACAGTGTTCACCTAGGAGACGAAAATCATTGGAGCCTGCCTTGGTCATCTAGACAGTTCAAGCCATCCCTTCATGATGCCATTCATGAAGTCATGAACGTGTATGCTTGAGCCAGCCGTGTGTGTGTGTGTGTGTGTGTGTGTGTGTGTGTGAGAGAGAGAGAGAGAGAGAGAGAGAGAGAGAGAGAGATTCAGTTATAGGGCCATGTTGAAAGTGTCTTTTTTTTTTAGTAACCCAGCAATATTTCCTCTTCCAAGATCATCATTACTCGTTTGCAGAATATCAAAATCCTTCCTAACTACTGTATTCTTTTCTCACTTAGAAAGTAATACCTCTCTGCTCTGTCTTCCTAGTGATTGTTACTTTTGAATATGAGAATAAAAGCAAAAGGATACTGTGGGGAAAAATATGGTACTTGTCTAATCTAGAAAGCAGCAAGGAAGTGGTCTAGCACACACAACCTACTTGTACCGTATTGTTTTAACTGGGGTGGTTTTAATTTCAGCAACCAATGAGAATGAAAATGGGTTGCTTTGTGATTGGCTAGGCCAAGTAGCTTCTATAAACTAGGCAAGACTTAAGGCAGGGGTTCTCAACCTTTGGAGGCCCGGGTACCCCCTATCATGGTCCAATTTTCTGAAGTATCCCCTGCTAATTAATTGCTAATTAATTGGCTCAATGAATTAATTGGCTAATTAATCATTTAAAAAGTATTAAAACCATTTTAAATGTGAAAAATGTCTTATTTAACACAAAAATCAGAGAGACAGAAGGGGGGATTGCATTTTCTCAACTACAAAAAATACACTGCACAGATGGGAGAGAAGGAAGAAAATACCAAACAAACAGAGAGCTTGATCTCATGTTAGCGCGAAAAGACACATGCCAGGATCTCTTTTTTCCCCCACTCCACCCCACCCCACTGAAGTACATTTTCCAAAGTACAAAAATAATAAGCAGGCAAACATCATGTTGCAAAGATCCCTGGGCACTCCTTCTGCTGCTCTGAACTGAAAATGAAAGTGAAACTGCAGAGCAGTTTGAATTTGAAAATACTTGGCTAATGGACACTCCATTGATCCAGCGAGATAAGGCTCTTAAGTCTTAAGGATCTTTCGGGCGGGGACTGCTGCGGATGCATGCTGGGGCGGAGCTTCGGCGCAGAAACAAGTAACTTTAAAAATTCTGGACAATCAGCTGCTGATCGCAGCTGATAAGGGAAAGTCTCTGGCCTCAGCTGATAAGGGAGAGGTTCTCCCAGCCATTGGTCTGCGTACCCCTAGGTACCTGTCAGGGGTTATTCCCTTAACCCCTGACTTAAGGGAATGCATGTTATACAGGTTGAGTATCCCTTATCTGGACTGCTTGGGACGGGAAGTTGTCTGGATTTCGGATTTGTCTGGATTTCAGAATATTTGCATAAATAATATAATGAGATTTTTGGGGATGGGACCCAAGGCTAAACATGAAAATAATTTATGTCTCATATACACCTTATACACATAGCCTAAAGGTAACTTTATACAATATTTTAAATAATTTTGTACCCCAGCATGCCTTGCACCATGCCAGCCAAGGGCTGGTAGTAATATATTTTTTTAAAAAGTCATAGACCCCAAAATGTCTGGATTTTGGAATAGTCTAGATTTCGGATGTCCGGACAAAGGGTAATCAACCTATATAATTAGATTTTGAGATATCTCCAGTTTTCAGGTAGTAAATTGCATCTTTGTCACTTTTTTTTTTTAAACAGCTGGGCAGCCTCACAGGCTATATCTGACTGGGCAGCCTGCCAGCCTCACAGGCTATATCTGACATGGTGGTATGCCTGTGCAACCACCATGTCATCTGCATACTTGCTTCCTGGAAAGAAGGGGGATAAGAAAAGGGATGCAATCTCAATCCTCACAGATTCCCTGCACAAGTGTTATTACCACTGCAGAAGACACTGGGTTCTATGTGTCACAAGACGCTAGTGGCTATGAAACATCAGAACACATAGTTGCACACCTGACTCAGCATGATTTATTGCAGCACATGTATGAAATCTGCTAATTGATTAGACTGCCTGCTGCAGAGTTGCCACAAAACCTGGCACAAATGTAGGCATCTCAACAAATTGGGCCTGAAATTCAGAAGCTTGGCACTCGGTTTTGATGGGATGCTTGGAACGAACGAACGAACGAACGAACGAACACACACACACACACACACACACACACACACACACACACACACACACACACACACACACACACACACACACACACACACACACACACACACACACACGGCAAGGAGGGAAAGTGCGGTGTGATTTGTTGTTTCTTCAAGACTAGATCCTCTAGCTGACTTCTGATTCCTGGCTGGCAGGAAAGTGCCACCCCTGTACCAAGTATTCTTGTCCGCGTAAAGCATACAACAAGGCTGATTCCCATGCTTAGGAATTATCATCAACCTCACCATAACAACAAAAAAGGCAAAAGGAGCCCACTGCTTTTGGCTTCAAGCTAAGCGAGCATTCCTGAAGAATGTCAATTTGATGCCTAACACTGCCATCTATTGGTCGCGAGGGCGTACTGTACCCCCTTCCTTTCCACCCCCTCCTTTCCCGCCAGACTCCAGCAGCTCCAAATGTGTCTGAGGCAGCTTTGCTAGAACAGCAGCTCCATGCAGAATAAGTGGTTTCGCCTCCTCTTCCCTTCCTATGGAAACCTGTCTTGAGTCGCTCTCTGGGCCTCTCCCCTCCCGCTCGCTTCCTCTGCCATCTGAGGAGCCGAGATGACAAGTTGATCACAGTTCTTGGTGGGGCAGAGCGAAATCTCGTCCTCGCCCCCCGCCCCCTCCGCTATCTGACACTCTCCTGGGAAAGAGATGCTAAAAGGCGGCCGCCGCCGCTGCTGCTGCTGAGTCTCTGAAGCTGGGCAGACTCGGTGGATAATAGGCGAGGCCGCCGGCGGGCTTTTTCCTCCCCCAGCTAGGGGACTGCTGCGTTCGAAGAAGGTTGCAGTGGAATGTATCAGAGGGTGGCACAACTTCGCAGCGCGGCGGATCAGCCCCAGCAGCGGGGGCTCCCGGGGAAGAACCGGCGAGGACAGCCGCCGCCGGGGAAGACGGGTTCCCTGCGCCGTGGTCGCCAGCACTACCATGTCCAGAGCGCGCTGCAAGAAGAAGAGGAGGCTTAAAGGGACGGCTCGCCGGATCCTGTCTTGCTGCCAAGGCTTCTCCGAGTGGGATCTACCCGGGGCGCTGGGAAATGGTGTAAAGAAGGAGGAGGCAAGGAGGACGGGAGAGGGAAGAGGGGGGAGGCGCAGCAGCGGGAGAGGCTGCTGCCGCCCAGCAGGGAGAAAGTTGACCTCTTCAATGGAAAGCGTGAGTACCGCCAGTCGGGGGCTGGGTGGGGGGCGGCTGGGAAGGAACTGCTGCTGCTGCTGGTGGTGTGTATATCGGCATGTGCGGTCGCTGCTCGGCAAAGTGACTCGTGCAAGCTGCCCATCCTGTTGACTGCAGGAAGCAGTGACAGTGCGCGGACACCCCCCCCCCGCCGCACATTTGTTCTCGCTTTTTCATTGCCATTCACTTTCCCTTCCTCCTTCAGGCCTTCGCATTGAATGCCCCGAGTTCCCCCCCCGCCCCACTCGCTGTCCCCCGACTTCCTCAGATATCAAAGACACACACACACCCTCTTCCTCCCTCTCCTTACTTGCAGCACCATTCGTTTTCAGTCTTGCAAGTATCACCCCGTCTCTTCCCCTTCCCCCTAATTCCCCACCGATGCTTCCTCTCTGCTCCCCCTTCCCTTCCTGCTCCTTCCATCCTCTTGGGCCCTGCTGGTCCAAACTGCCCTATACACACAGACACAGACACAGACACAGACACACACACACACACACACACACACACACACACACACACAGAGAGAGAGAGAGAGAGAGCGTCTTCCTTGACGATCAGCATTGCCCAAGACCCCCCAAGTCTTGCACGCCCACCTGCCCCTACTTCACCGCTCTAAGTCCCTTGCCTCTCCATACGTCCTTCCCCCCCACCACTGACCCAGATCCGTACCCAAACATAGAACTCCATTCATTGCCCTCTTCTTCCCTTTACAATCCCCACATTCGCATCCCCTTGTCTCCAAATCACTCCCCCAGCCAGGTCCCTCATTGCCGCCCCCTTTCTAAAAATTCAACCAGCGCTCTTTCCCCTCCTCCTCTCCCCTAGATCCCCGAACAGCACCACCAGTCAAGATGTACCACTAGTGATGCTCAGACGGACCCCTATAGACCACCCAGCCGACCCTTGCTTCCTATTGTCCTCTCGCTGTGTGCCCCCACCTCACTTTCCTTCTCCTTGCCCTGCTTGTCATTCAACAACTGTACACGCGTACGCACGCACACATACACACACACAGCTATTCCTCCTGATCGCCCACCCTCGCTTCCTCCGACCCCCCCCCCATTAGTCGCCTGCTCTCTTCGGATCCCGCTCGCTCGCTCCTTCTCTCCTCCCCCCATTTTCACTCCCGCCCTCCCTCTTCTCTAGTTCGCCCCTCCCTGTCTCTCCACCCCCCCCCCGCTTTCCGCTACCAGGGAGAGGAGCTTCGGAAGGCAGCCCTTGGCACCGCCGCTGTGTGTGTGTTGTGTGTGTGTGTGTGAACTTGTGCGTGTGTGTTGGCGAGGGGGGGAGGCGTACCTCAGCGGCGTGTGCAAGGCTGTGCGTGTGTGCTCTGCTGGCCAGGCAGCCGCCTTCCCAACTGCAATTCCCCACCGCCTTCCTAACTCTCCTCTGCCTGGGCGGTTTGCAACACACCAAAGCAAGCGAGCGAGGCAGCTTTCTGGCTTGCAATGCTTGGGCCCTGGAGATTTCAGCTTCAGTAAGTAGCGAGGGGGTAGAGGTGGAAAAAAAGGGGGGTTGATCCGTGTCTCCTTGTTGCTCTTGGCTTCCCTTCCCCCCGCGCTTTTTTTTTTTTTAAAGCCAAACAACACCATCGCTTCCAACTCCCACTGCTGGAACAATTGGGAGAACAGCTTTTTGCTTGCAAGCCGAGGCGGCTGCTTCAGTGCGGTAATCTTAGGGGTGGAACTCATTTTTCGGGGGGAGGGAAAGAGGAGATGGGCATTGAAGAAGAACATGCAGCCCCCGTCCACACTCCCTAAAAAAAAAATTCCAAATCTGAAAGACATTTCAGTTCGCTGCTTCTCCTACTCTAGCTTTTGCTGCCGGATCTCTAAGCGATCTCCTATGCTACATTCAACTTTATTTGCCTCAGCACATGCCTTCCCCCCTCCCCCTTCCAACATTTTGGAGTGGGGAGATAGGCAGGAACAGAGCATGCAGATAATTTGGTCCTGGCACGGTTGCTACCTAAGGTTGTAATAAAGGTATTTTTGGGGGGCGGGGGGAGGCCGAGAGGATTAGTTTGCTTGTTTATTTATTTATTTATTTGCTTATTTGAAGAGCAGCCCCTGAATAGCTCTCATGGAGCTGGGAGTTGTTTTAGGAGGTGGAATCCCCCCTCCCCAGATCCATGCTTGATGCAGAGAGAGAGAGAGAGAGAGAGAGAGAGAGAGAGAGAGAGAGATGCCTATTTACCTTCAGTTAGCCCCAAACCATTCCACTGGAGAGCCAAGGACTTCCAGCCTAGTCTGCCTGGATTTTGCTGCAAAATGCTTGAACCCAGACAGATAGTCAGACAGGCAGACACTCAGCAGTATCTAATCCTTGCCTAGGGAAAGGAGATTGTAAATATATATATAATGTCCAGCATCTTCAGAAATACAAGCTTCTGAGAAGGTTTGACCTGAGCAATGTAGCCCTCTTTTTTTTCCCTTAAAAGCCCTCTTTTTTTTCCTTAAAAAAAGAACAAAAAAGCAAGCAACCCCAAACTCATTGCTTAAGGTTGAATGACTTCTGAACCCCCCCACCCCCCACCAAGTCCCATGCCTTCCATCTTCTTCCTCAAGATTACGTTCCGACAAGTAGAAGTCAGAGGAACCTTAAGGGGGTGACAGAAGCAGGGAGGGTGGGGGGAATCGGAAATTGGGGTTTTGTTTCCATCTGGATGCAGTTCAGAGACTCCATCTCAGACGTAGGTCACCATCAGAGAGGGGGGATGAATGGGATGGAGAGGTATTCCCCCATCCACCTGTCTCGGATGCTTTCTCAGAAGGAGGAAGGATGCTGATAGCCATGGCAGCAGCTGAGAAACAGCCACTCCACTGCTCTTAGATCCGGTGATGAGCTGCCTCTCTGAGACCCACTTAGCTCACTCCATTGCAATTAGAGGAGTTTTGAGAAATGTGGGGAAGAAGAGATATATCAGAGATGGCTGATGCTGCAGGGACAATCCTCAGGTCCAGCACCTTTGCCAAATTCTGGGTGAGTGGCTAAAGAGGACAATGCTTTTTGACTCGTGTGTGTGTGTGTGTGTGTGTGTGTGTGTTGCATTGCTGTTTGGCCAGTGCCTTTGTGAAAATAACTTCTTATCAAGCTGATCAATCCATCAGCAAGCGGTATTGATGACTTCTTTACGAAAATCTGCTTTTAATAAGAATTCATAAATATTCCACCAGTGGCTAGCTAACACTGTCAATTTTTTCCTTTTTTTTATGCCTGTGAGGTAACAAGGGGGCGTCTTATTGAATTACTCTGCTGGAGAATTCCATCACTTGTGTGATGGTATCTCACCCCCCCCCCTTTTAGTTAAGATATGGATTAGTATTTTTACATAAGCTTGTATAGAAAAAAAAACTTGTTTAGGAAATCAGGTATTTGGGGATACATCAGTTTTAGGGCTTTGGTTTGGTTTTGTTTAAAATCAAAAATATTACTGCTGTATAATGTTACAATTGCTTTTTCAATGGACCCCTGCAGTGGCATTTCAAGCAATGGTTAAAAAGGGGGGGCAAAAAGCCATGGAGAGAGCAGTGTGCCTTAGCAAAAATGGGGGAAGACCTTCCTTTGCAGGTCACTGTTCATTTGGAAGGTTCTGAAATGGAGAGGAAAGGGGGGGGGCAGTGTGGGCGATAGGTGAGGCTGAAAAGCTCGTAAAATGGTGCTTCGGTTCTCTGAAATTAGAACCAAGTAACTAAACTGACAGCCATTTTATGTATATTTATGGACAGGTTGTGGGGGGGGGATGGGGGAGGGAAAAGCCGACTTGTCAAAAATAAAAGAAAGATTGAAATGCAGCCCTAGGATTAGGAGCAGAATGAATGTCCATTGTGACCTTTCCTTGGGAAATACAGAACCCCCGTCATTTGTATTCTTATTTCACAGCGGTTACCTGGGGCATCTTTTAATCAAAGCTCTTGGCAATCAGAAGCAAATCTAATTTCTCAGAGCGTTTCCCTGCCTTGAAACTCCTGACTTTTGTCGTTATTTGGTTTCAGTCCCTCCCTGCACTCGTGTCACAATGGTGTGTTTCTTTTTTCTCTTCTTGCCCTCCGCAGGAGATAGCATGTATGCTTGCTGCTCTACCGTGACTTTGGAGCTGGATCTCAACAGGAAAATGCATATCTGGATGGTGCAAACCATAGCCTTTGCTTTAACATCTTTAGTCCTGGTGTGGGCAGAGAGCATCGAATATTATGGGGAGATCTGTTCAGTTGTCAAAGGATGTCCTTGCGAGGAGAAGGATGGCATCTTGACGGTGAACTGTGAGAACCGAGGGATCATCAGTATCTTGGACATCAGCCCTCCCAAATTCCCCATCTACCACCTCCTGCTGTCTGGGAATCTGCTCAATAGGCTCTACTCTAATCAGCTTGTCAATTACAGTGGGGCTTCCATTTTGCATCTGGGCAGTAACGACATCCAGGACATTGAAACAGGAGCCTTTCATGGGCTCCGGGGCTTAAGGAGGTTGCACTTGAACAACAACAAACTGGAAATACTGAGGGATGACACTTTCATGGGGCTGGAGAGCTTGGAGTATCTCCAAGTCGATTATAATTATATCAGTGTTATCGAACCCAGTGTTTTCAGCAAGCTGCACCTGCTGCAGGTACTGATCCTGAATGACAACCTCCTCTCTTCGTTGCCCAACAACCTGTTCCGTTTTGTGCCCTTGACTCACCTAGATTTGAGGGGCAACCGGCTGAAGCTGCTCCCCTACTTGGGCCTCCTGCAGCATATGGATAAGGTGGTGGAGCTGCAGCTGGAGGAGAATCTGTGGAATTGCTCCTGTGAGCTGATTGCACTCAAGGATTGGTTGGACAGTATTTCCTACTCGGCCCTGGTGGGCGATGTGGTTTGTGAAACGCCTTTCCGATTGCATGGGAGGGATTTGGATGAGGTCTCCAAGCAGGAGCTTTGCCCGAGGAGACTCATTTCAGATTATGAGATGAGACCACAGACCCCACTGAGCACCACAGGGTATTTCCACACCACACCAGCCTCTGTGAACTCTGTGGCTACTTCTTCCTCCGCTGTTTACAAATCACCCTTAAAGCCCCCCAAAGGGACCCGCCAGCCCAACAAGCCCAGGGTGCGCCCAACCTCTCGCCTGCCCTCCAAGGACCCGGGATACAGCAACTATGGCCCCAGCATTGCGTACCAGACCAAATCCCCGGTGCCTTTGGAGTGTCCTACAGCTTGTACTTGCAACCTGCAGATCTCTGATTTGGGCCTCAATGTCAACTGCCAAGAGAGGAAGATTGAGAGCATCTCAGAGCTACAACCCAAGCCGTACAACCCCAAGAAGATGTACTTGACTGAAAACTACATCGCCCTAGTGCGCAGGTCAGATTTCCTGGATGCTACTGGGTTGGATTTGCTTCACCTGGGCAATAACCGCATCTCGGTCATCCAGGACCGGGCTTTTGGGGATCTAACTAACTTGCGGAGGCTCTACCTGAATGGGAATCGGATCGAGAAACTGAACCCGGAGCTTTTCTATGGGCTTCAGAGTTTGCAGTTCCTCTTCCTGCAGTACAATGTAATCCGGGAAATTGAAGCAGGCACTTTTGATCCTGTGCCCAATTTACAGCTCTTGTTTCTCAACAACAACCTGCTGAGATCTTTGCCAGGGGGCATTTTTTCTGGCCTCAGTCTCTTCAGGTTGAACCTGCGGAGCAACCATTTCTCCTACCTTCCTGTCAGCGGGGTGCTTGATCAACTGAAATCCTTGCTGCAAATTGATCTCCATGAGAACCCATGGGATTGTACATGTGATGTGGTGGGCATGAAGTTATGGCTTGAGCAACTCAACACCGGTGTCCTTGTGGAGCCAGTGATCTGTGAATCCCCTAAGAAATTTGCCCAGAATTACATGAGAAACATCAAACCAGAACTGCTGTGCCCAGACTACTCTGACATCATTGTTTCCACGCCCACTCCATCATCCATGCAGGGACCAGCCAGGACCACCCCCTTCTCCAACTCCGGGCAATTCAACAGCACCTCGGAGGAGGATGACTTACCATCACCTTCTGGTGGCTCTTCTTCCTCCTCCTCTTCTTCCACGGTGCCTTTGTCAGTGCTGATCCTCAGCCTGCTACTAGTCTTCATCATGTCCGTGTTTGTGGCTGCGGGTCTCTTTGTGCTGGTCATGAAGCGCAGGAAGAAAGTCCAAGGTGACCATGCCAGCACCAACAACTCGGATGTAAGCTCCTTCAACATGCAGTACAGTGTTTACACAGGAGGGGGAGCTCCCCATTCTCATCCCCATGCCCATCACCAGCAACATCCACAGCATCTGCACCGTGGTGGTGGAGGAGGAGGTGGCCAAGCTTTGCCTAAGGTGAAAACTCCTGCAGGACACGTCTATGAATACATCCCTCACCCCTTAGGCCACATGTGCAAGAACCCCATCTACCGCTCCAGGGAGGGCAATGCGGGTGAGGATTACAAAGACCTGCATGAGCTCAAGGTGACCTACAGCAACCATCATCTCCAGCCCCAACCCCCACCGCCCCCACAGGCCTTGGGGCAGCCCACAGTGGCTCCAGGGGGGCAAGAGGAGACCCTCCGGAGCCCCACATACAGTGTGAGCACCATTGAGCCTCGGGATGAGTTGCTTTCCCCTGTTCAGGATGCTGATCGTTTTTACAGGGGCATTTTGGAGCCCGACAAACACCCTTCTTCCACTTTGGGGGGCAGTAACCTTCCTGAGTACCCCAAGTTTCCCCCAACTGCCTACACTTACTCCCCTAACTATGACCTTAGGCGCCCCCCTCACCCCTACTTGCATCCCGGCCCGGGGGACAGCAGGCTCCGGGAGACAATGCTCTACACTCCCCCAAGCACTGTTTATGTAGAGCCCAACAGGAACGAATACCTGGAGCTAAAAGCAAAGCTAAACGCAGAGCCGGACTACCTCGAAGTATTGGAAAAACAGACCACATTCAGTCAGTTCTGAGACCCCCTCCTCTTCCTCTACTCCCAGCCTCCCTCCTAGAGCATTTGTATTTAACAACCACACACAAAGAAACGCAATGTCAATCTCTTTCTCCAAGTCCCTTTCGTTCCCCACCCTCCTTGGCTTCATTTTGTTGGAAGGTGAAGTGCCTTGGCACAGGAATTTCCAGCTACGGGGAAAGCTACCGAAAGGGTGTGCTGATTCCATAGTTATAGTTCTTTCTCACTGTGTGTCTTTCTTTCTTCTGCATTTTTTATAGCCAATAGGAACCAATTAATTGGGTGAACTAGGCACAGAATTTGTTCTCTCACCCTTTTATATGGTGTGTGTTGTGCTAAGGGAGGCATGGAGGTGTGTAGAAAAAAAAGAGAGTCTCATACGGCTGGATGTCAAAACAGGTCCTAGAAATCACTTTATCCCTTTCGTTTATGTCAGGTATGCACTGCTGACGAGTTTGTTTTCCTTCCGTTGAAAAAGTGCAGGGCACCGTATTTTTTTTTTTAAGCCATGGATGGGTCTAAATGGCTGTTTGGGGTGGGGGGGGAGGGGGCAGGATTAGCACACCCTGACTTTACTACAAGGTTGTTTGTTTTTCCCCTCCCTTTTTTTAAAGAAAAAAAAGATGTATTTGTATGTTTCTGGACTTTTGAATTAAAAAAAAATCATGATCTTTCAAAGGATCACCATAGATGTGGACGAATCAATAAAAAGTTCAGAGATATATGATCCATAACTGGTTAGTAAAAATAACTTATTGAAATATATACAAAAAGATATTTTATTGTAGCTCCTATTTTTATATACACGGTAGCATTTCCTTTGCTCTTTGAGGGGCCTCTCCTCCTGAACGCTTTCGCCTGGCTTTCGTTCAGCTTCCCTTGATATCACTGGGCCTCTTCACACATTATAGGTTTGGTAGGTGGGTGCCTAGAAGTGAAGTGTGTGTAATGTGACCAGACAGGTGTTGGAGAACAGATATCAGCCAGCTTCACTTGGCAAGGATTGGCTGTGGCTCCCTGTTGAGTGTATTCTGGGGCTTGTCACTGTGTAATGTGTGAAATGGCCTTGTAATGCTGGCGGTCTGGGAAGCCACCCTGCAAACGCTTCGGCTGCCATTCTGCGCATAGTTAGGGCCCCATTAAGCAGCGCACTCCGCCTCGAATGGCAGCCTTAGCCTGCAAGGCAAAATTCGATTCATCTTCTGCATTTGAAGGAGCAGAATGCTGCTCAGTTCATAGGACTGACAAGTTTTTCCAGGGTGCAGAAGAGCGTTCAGGATGAGGCCCGGAATCTGTGAGTTGCTCAGCAGTGGCGCACTGCATTCTGAGCTGTCTTTCCAAAGCTGCAGTGGTCTCTGAAGAACATCAGAAATCAGTGAAATCAATAAATAATCGTCATGATGACCAAAACCTAACAGACAATCCAAGTCAAACAAATCGGGTCAGGAAAAAGAAAGAGATATAATATATGATCTATTTTGTTGTTGCTGTTGTTCATGAATTATTACTCTTAGGGGGCCTCTTGCTAGGATGACTATAATTGGGCTAATTAGCGAGGGACACATCAAAATGGTTTCTTTTCGCAGGCGTGGTGGTGGTGGTTTCTTTTCATTATTCAACCAAAATATCTCAGTTTGGCTCGTGCTGTGGCCAATTTTGGATTACTCAATCAAATACACCTGCCCTTGTACAGATCCATATGTGTTCCGGTACCTTGAAAGGCCAGTGGTGGACTGTACAAATCTATTTATGAAGTACTGATTCTTACCCCTTTGGGCGTCAGGCAGTGGCAAAGATTTCCATCAACACAGCATCACTGTACAATGGGACAGGTTGTGGTCTCATCTGTATCCCAGCACATGTAATTTTTTTTAAATAGTTTATGAATAAACACTTGATAACAATTTCAAATGAAAGGAAATGAACTAATCTTTACCTGACATCCAGTGATTTATTTCCAGTGCCATGTGTTGTTCATGCACCAAATTTGTCGTCCTCCTTCTTACGGAGTTCATGAATTTCATAGCATCAGTCTCATGCCAATACAATGCATTCTTTCGGATGTTTCTCAAATTCTCCACACTTAACCATTCCCAAGGTACATAAGTGGCATTCAAGAGTCATAGACCCCTGGTTTATGCGACTGTAGTTTCACCTTTAAATGTTGTCTTCTTTCTATAGTTTTCGTTTTATATAAGTGACATTGGGTAAGTGATATTTTATGTTGATTCCTCTCTTTGTATTCCATCCAAGGGTTTTTGTTTGAGAATGTGGGACTTATTTTGTTGAATAACTTTCCCCAAAGAGGTCTCTATCTGGTTTTTTTATATGTGCAAGTATGCTATTCTTATTTTTATGTTCTAAAGAAGAGGCCACAAGGTACTTGCCTCAGCTTGCTCCCCACCTTTTCATGCAAACAAAAAAAGAGTAAATAGTGTTACGAAGGTATATTTAATTTAAAAGAATGTGTCTCAATGTCAATTGTTACGAAGGTATATTTAATTTAAAAGAATGTGTCTCAATGTCGATTTTATCATTGTGGAAATGTGTTTAATTTGATCTTCAAAGAAGGGTTAAGATGCAGTTTCACTAAAATTGAACAAAAGCCTAACATTGAGCGTTTTGAATTTTGACATGGGTTAGACTGCAATCCTATGCACACTTTCCTGAGAGTAAGTCCCATTGAAGACAATGGGACTTACTTTTGAGTAGACAAGCATAGGATTGTGCTCTCAGTCAGTAATTGTCAGCAAATCCAGTTAAAAAGCTTACAAATAATGTCTTGGTTGAATGACTGAAGACAGTGTCAGTGGAAGATATATCTAATTTCATACAGGATGTCAAGAGTTGACTACCAGTTTTGATAGCGTCAAATGCCACCTACAGTTTGTGTCTGAATTTTGCTGGGTTTCATGATCTGACCTCATTCATCATTGAATATTTATTTTTAGAATTGACTGGGATAGGTTTTAGGCAAGTATATTTTTCAAGAAGTGTAAAGAAGAAGATTGCTTTGGGTTTAAGCAGTGCATGATACAGATTCAGATCCTGACCTAGAGGTGTATGAATGGAGGTAGATGATGATGTAACTTGTGTGATGATTGCAGTCACATCTCCTGGAGAACTGAACGATGAGTACAAATTCAACATAGATATCTTTCCTCATCACTGCCTGTCAAAAAAACAGTAGCAATTTTAATTATCTTATGCACAGTTGAGTCCCATCATGTGAGAGGCTGAAATTCTGGAGTAAGCCCCAGTGATCTCAATATGACTTACTCCTGGGTAGACATATATAGGCTTGTGCTGGTACCGACTCACCATGAAGTGGTGTTACTATTTGCTAAGGGCAGTAGCTGTTAGTTGGAAGAAAGTTCACATGTGATGTGATTCTCACCTTGATACGGCTTGTTAAAAGGTTGTTTAGCTCCACCTAGATACATATGTGTGTCGTTAGGGCCCAATCCTATCCAACCTTCCAGTGCCAATGTAGTCCCGAGGTAAGGGAACAAACATTCCTTTACCTTGAGGAAGCCTCAGTGACTGCCCCTCCCTACCACAAAATACAGCACATGCCTTATTGGCACAGCTGCATCACTGCTGGAAAATTAGATAGAATTGGGCCTTGAAGCATCCATTCTCATGTCTTCTGTAAACTTGAGTTAATATCTTCAGTCCATGAGCTATTATGTCCTTCTCCTCCTTTAGGTTGGGAAGCCTAAATAAGGCCTGAGTGATGTGTTATATTTGCTATGGGGTTGGGTGCTTTGTGGCAAGTTATACCCATGTACACTCTGGTGTAATAACAATTTCAGTGTATACTCCTATGGAGTGTATACTCCTATGATATGCACCATGACATGAGCAGCTGTCTTCATAGTCCCTGCATCTCATTTGTTGTCAGCTTCGGTTGCATAAACTATTTACTGTGGAATGCCACTGTGTAATGTGATGTGAGGGAAATAAAGGCAAGCAGTCATTTTCCCACAGCGTTTATGGTTTGAGAACTGCAGGCAACATAGGCCAGGGAAATCTCTCAAAACGCACAAACTTCTAGAATGAATGAAACTTTTGGAAGAGCAAAACATTCAAAGACTCGCATTGGCTCGGCTTGGCCAGAATTGCACCTGAAGGTTGTTGTGTTAGAATGAGAATAATTAGTGTAATCCCTCCTAGGTCCCATCACAGCTAGCAACCTAAGGCACAGGACAGACACTTCCTTAATCCCTTTACATCAGAGCCAGGTAGGCCAATGGTATTTCAGTTTTACAGATTACGGGGCTAAGGTTGAAATGGTGTGACTAAGGGTGCAATCCTATACACATGTACCGGGGAGTAAATGTCATTAAATACCGTTAAGTGGGACTTATTTTTGAGTAAACATGCATAGGCTTGTGCTAGTCACCACCAACTGGATGAAAAGAGATTTAAACCCAGGTCCAAATCAGTTCAGCCAGTTCTTCCTACTAGATTACAGTGACTTCAAAAGACTTTGTAATGTAACATAGCAGGGCTGTTTGAGACCTAAGAAATACAAAGTGTGATTTTTTTTTAATTACTGTCTAGGGCTGCAAACCTATACACACTTTCCCAGGAATAAGCCCCATTGAACACAATGTGACCTAATTCTGAGTAGACATTCTTAGGATTGGGCTGTAGAATGATTAATTTCCCTGATAAAAATTGCATGTAGATGCAACAGAGATACAAATCTGATTGCAACTAGAAAGCTGTTTCTTCTATAAAGAGGAACATTCCTCTCTGTCTAGTTTTCATTTATTTTACTATATTTACTTGGTTATATTTTGTTTGCTTTGTGAACTTTTTGTTGAAAAAATGATATGCATAATTTTTTTAATTATAAAATTGTATATTGCATAGTTTCTGTTATACATAGGCCTGCAAGCTTTTATTGGTCTAATTAGAACTGAAGAATTGGCTATAGTTTTAACTGATTCCAAGGTGGTACACAGTTATAAGTAGAAGCAATTTTAATCAACTAAGTTGAGAGTTAAGGGTGCATCTGTCTATTTTTGAGGCTATTTTGGTTCTGGATTGTTAATATAATAAGGAATAGAAAAGAAGATGTTGAAGAAGGCCTCTCAAGGATACCTTTTGAAAAATACATTTTACATATCCCATATTCTGTATCTCAAAACAACACCTGTGTTGACATTTTTGGTAGCGTGCAAGTCTGTTTAAATTTACAGATTAAGTGGTCCAAAGGCAGGTGATTAATTAAATTTCTTTAATTAACGGACAGGCTAAGTTATATTGGTGAGATAAGATGCTGAATTAGTGCTGATCAATGGAGCATTGTTTCCAGTGAGCTTTTGCTGTTAAGACTAGAGTATTTGGGATTTTTCCTCTTGGCCCTCCCCAGTCATCCCTTTCAAACCTTTTCTGCCTTGACAAAGGAGGTTGAGTTTGCTAAAACGAGTCTACCATCTACCTATGTATTTTTGTTGACTAGAATCTGAAAAAGAAAATCTATAAGGGGAGTGAACATTGAGAGGAATGGGGTTGCTTGATTGTAAAAACACATAGGCCAGATTGCCCTGTTTGCTTTTGAGGTGGCAATCGCAAGATAATTTTACCTTGTCAGTCTCGCATGGTGAAATAATCCTTAGGAATGTGCTCTCATATGGCGACAGCTAGTATTTACTAAATCAGGGGGAAAGCTTGTGGTCTGATGTGGTAACTACTAGCTGTCACCACCTGGGGGTGCATTCATGAGAAATATTCACCATGTGAAACTGACAAGGCAAAAACATCCTCACAATAACTTTACCACATCGAACAGAAATATGGGAATCCAGAATTGTGCTCCATGTTCCTGAAAGTAACTTCTGTGTCTAAAATCAGCAGATGGGAAGGGATAGACATCTGTTTGCTCACCAGAAGTGTTTACTATTGAAATGCTCCCGAATTCTCAGTCTAATACTGCTGTGACTCTCTTGAGTAGAATCATACACAATTTCTTTCCAAAGATATCTGTTCTTGTTTCAGACACAGAAGTCACTTTGAATAACAATTCTTGGTGTGCCACACAATCCTTTGCGTGTTCACTTGGAAGTGATGCCCCACTGAGTTCAGTAGGACTTATTCTTATGTGTGTTTGTCAGATTGCGGCCTTAAAACCATAAGTAAGATGTGTGGATTTTATCTGACGATAGAAAGTCTATATCACAGTAACAGTGCAATCGTATCCAACTTATGCCACCGGTGTAACCAGCGGTGCAGCAAGAACGGGAGGCCCCAGAACGGAAAGGGGGATTCAAGTCCCCTCCAAAAGGGGAATTCAAAGGGGATTCAAGTCCCCTCCAAAAGGGGAATTCAAAGGGGATTTGAATCCCCTTTCCGTTCTGGGGCCTCCCGTTCTCGCTGTGCCGCTGGTTACAACGGTGGCATAAGTTGGATAGGATTGCACCCTAAGACAATGAAAATTCCTTGACCTCTCTGAAAGGTGTGTTGTAAGTACTATGGTCTAAAGCAGTGTTTCCCAAATTTTTTCAGCCTGCGACTCCCTTGACCATTGGTGACCATTGACCACCGTGATGGGTTTCCTACCCCTGACTGTCATTTAGCACCATGCACCACATGAATTTATTTATTTATTTTCTGTATCCTGAGTATCCTGCTGTGCATTTTTTGCCAGTGACCACCAGTGCTGTAGGATGGGACCCATGAGTGGTTCAATAGACCTAGTTTGTTCGTTTTTTCTGCCTGGCTAGAACTGCAAACATGGGGGTCCCCCTCAGGCAACTGGGAGGTGATGGTACATAGTTGGTGAGATGTGACTGTCTTGAGGCATCACAAGTTGCATAAACCTTTTGCTGAACATTACAGTTGAGGTGAGGATGCTACTGGCCTTGAGCATGCTGATTGTTTACCCCCTCTAGGACTTTTAAATAAATGAAGAACTCCTGTCCATCTGTTTGTAGTCTAAGAGGGTACACGTTTTAGTGGAGAAGCCTCTTAGCCTTGGATTATTTCCATACTGCTGCCAGAAGGTTTAAGGCATATGTTGTTATACGTCTTGTTCCTCAAGGGAAAATTATTTGTTACAAGTTGTTCATGTATACTTAAACGTTTTATTTAATTCTCAGGGAAGAGCTCCTGCTCAAATCCAAAGGTTGTGTATTGTGATGCCCTCCTAGTGGCTTACGGAAGATGTTAAGGAAGGTGGAGAAACTTTTGCTAAGGGGGAGACTGACGGTTTCATTTGGCTTAGGACTTACTTGTTGAATCTGGAGTTTATCTGTACATTGTGTGCTTTATATTTGAAAGATCCAAGGGAAAATTGTAAGGTGGTTGGCTGGCAGGCTTGCATGAAAGGCAGGTTTGCAGGAGCAGTTTGGAATTGGGATTCATATTACTATTGTCCTTGCTGCAATGCAGCTACTCGTAGTCATCGTGTTTAGATGAGCAGGCTGCTTTATGCTATGAGTGGTTTCAGAGGCGTTGTTATGGTTGGGGCGGTGGGCCCCAAGTGGCGGGTGTACCTTCTGGTGCTCCTTCCGCCGCTGGCCCGTCTTCATGCTGCCGTTGTCGGCTGCAAGTTTTGCCCTCCTGCCCTCCCAGGTGCCGTTTGGCTCAAAAAAGGAGCCGAAAAGTGCCGTGTGTGTGTTTCCGCGCGGCGGCAGCGCGTGTTGATGCCACGGCCCCAGGGGCTGGGCGTATTGCGTCCCAGGGGGGGTGTTGTAGCGGTGGCTCACTCCCATGGGGGATGTAGGGCCGCTACTGAGTGGTTCAGTATGTGTTCCCATGGCATGCCAACATAGATCTAGCAGATCTGATTTCTGAATGCCGTGAAAACCTGGTATTATTAGTCTACTGTCTGAATGTGTGTGCTGAACCATTCAAAAGAATGAAAATCCATATCTTCTCCATGAAGTAACTAACTACTAAGGGTCCTCTTCTGGTAAAAACTCAAGCCTTGGTTGTGTTAATTCATCCTGTCGTTTCTATGTTTGTACATCTCTTATTATAATGCTTTTGGCAATATAAGTAAGTAAGGATAAAACAAGATGAGCAAAGGATGTGCTTTCAGTACTTCTATTGTGGACACTCTTTTAATGTTGTCGTTACATTATTCAGGGCCCAGTCCTATCTAACTTTCCAGTGCCGATGCAGCTGCAATGCAGCTCCGAGAAAAGGGAACAAACTTTCCCTTACCTTGAGGAGGCCTCCGTGACTGCTCCCCCCCCCCGCCCCACCGCAGGATGCAGTGCACACCCACCCTGTTGGCATGGCTGCATCAGCGCTGGAAAGTTGGATAGGACTGAGCCCTCAGAGTATTAATATACCACGTTTCGACAAAGAATTTCACAAAACAGTTTACATAGCAAAAGAAATGAGAAGATGGTTTCTTGTCCCAAAAAGACTTGCAAAATGAAAAGGGGGAAAAAAAGACACAAAAGAGATGCCAACAAATGGTGACTGGGAAGATGCTATGCTGTGATGAATAGGTAGGCTTAGGAACTCTTCCCCTGCTAGATATAAGAGAGCCACCACTTTGAAAGATGCCTCTTTGCCCAGGGGACCAACAGTTAAAAGTACTGTTGTGTAGGAATCCACAAGTATCATTCCATTGGTTACCTATTGCCAGAATAATAGCTGCTATTCCTTCTGCCATGAGTTAGAAGGGAGAGAAGAATTCAGGAGATCTTGGAGTTATACAAATACAACAAAGTGAGAAGGTATCCCCTCTTTTTCTTTTAATGGCCATGCTCTTGCATCTGTAATAGCAACACAGATAGGTCATGAAGCTGCTAAGCTTAGTTTCACCTGCTACATTTCTGAATGTCGGGTTACTATTCATGGCACAGGAGTAGTGCCTATAATAATAATAATAATAATAATAATATATAAAAAAGGTGACAACCCTAAAAAGATATAGTGGAATTATATAAAAAAGGTGACAGCCCTAAAAAGATATAGTGGAATTATACAGCAAAGTATATGGGATTTGTGCATAGATGTTTCACTTCTAAAGGCAACTGGATATAAATGTGTATAGGATTATTATGGCCTATGTCTTTTGTCGTCTTAAGCATTTCAGCATTCAGATCATATGGAGTTATGTCTTTGAAGTTTCCTTTCAGGCTTTGAATTTTGGTATATTCTTCGTGTGCGTGCGCACGTCAGAGGTGTGTGTGTGTGTGTGTGTGATACATTAGAGAGAAATCAAGTATAACCTCATATTATTTGACATTTATATTATAATATAGTCACTTTCTCATGATTCATATGAATCTCATAAGAATAACTATTTAAGCAATAATACTGCAGAGGCATTGAGAAGAGCTGGCCTGGATTCTATTTATAGTAAGGTCTGTTTCCATCCCTCCAGGCAGTGGAAAGGTAAATTACATTTACAACACCTGAAGATCTCCTTGCACTCTGAGGGAAGTGGAGAGGGAGTTTAGTATAAAACAGACTGCCCATATGTTTTAGAATAAGAGCTCTTTTTCCTAAACTGCTGATCAGGAATAGTACTAGGAGAGAGAACCACAGAACGAGGTACATTTGGATCCTAGAAGCCAGAAACATTTAATTTATTGGATTTTAGAAGGAATAAAGTAAAGATAGGAGTTAAATTGTTATCAAATTATCTTACTTTCCAATTCAAGGGCTAGATACTTACTGAGGAGTAAATCTAGTGTACTTCCAGAGGAAAGATGCAGTTATGCCAGTGTAATTGGATACAGATTTCTTGAATTAGTCATTTTAAACATGTCATTTTGTTAGGGAACATATATTTCAGTGCTGAAAAGCGTAATGTATCTCAGTGGATTAAAACAGAGTCATACATTTGCGCACCCCTATTCTCTCTCACAGGATATTGGCATGAAGGTCAATTATCAGAAAACTAATTCAGAGCACTTGAGGACAACATTTACCATGTTAATAGCTCTGTGCTAGAACATATGCTGTGCCTACTGAAAGTGCCAGGTTCAATTCTTGGCATATCAGGACTTTGTGACTTGCTCTGAGTGTGACGCAGAGGCGTCATTAGGGGGGCGGGGGGTCATGGGCCTCCGGGCGCAGGGGTGTCTAGCTTGGGGTGTGTGTGTGCACTGCCACCGCTTCTAGTTCGGAGGGGGTGCACTGCACCACACTTTTTTTGTGGTGCCGCCTTTGCCGGCGTGGAGTGAGGGGGATTGCTTGCCCGGGGGTGTGTGTGCAAAACGGTAGGGCTGCCCCCCAAAAAAAGGCTAGCTACACCTCTGGTGTGAGGAGACAGTATTGAAGCTGGATAAACCAGTGATCTGACCCAGTGCAAGGGATTTTATATGTATTATGCAGGATCACATTTTTATTTTTAAAACAGAATTTTCTTGCTTTTGCACATGTTTTTTTTTATAGTTTCAGTGCTTAAAATGTGTAAAATACTAAACAATATCCTTTGAAAGTACTTATTTTAATGTATGCGTCTTAAACATCCTTTAAAAACAGATGTTTACATTACATTATGTATTTTCCTTAACTATGTAAAAATCTAGAACCAAAATTCTTTTTTTGAAAATAGTAATTATTATTTATTGAATTATTATCCTGCTTTTCTCTCCCATAGGGGGCCCAAAGAGGCTAGGTTAATCATCATCCTAGCAATAATTCATCTTTTTGAGAACTAGATGTAATTCTGAAATCATTGAGCAAAGTGTGACAGACTGTTGCACATTAACGCAAAGAGCATTCCTGTGCCTCCTTTGCTCCTAGACCAACATGGCAGAAAGAGGAAAATATAGGACATTGTAGTCTAAGTCAGCGTTTCTTAAAGTCTTACAGGGGAGTTTACTCCCCTGTAAGTCTTTGTGGGGGCAGGGCGATGTTGGCGGTGGTACTCCAGGATTGTGCCTGCCACCGACCCAAGAACGCTTTTTGAAGCATACCTGGTTGTCCTGCCAGCTCCCAAAGTATCCGGGGGGTGCCTTTGGGCGCCTCCACAGGCCTCCCCAAGGCTCAAAACAGCGGTGATTGCATTCCAAAGCCCACTTCCGGTTTCTGTCACCCTAGACCAGCGGAGCAGCGCTCACCGGTCTAATTTCTACACAGGATTGCGCTGTAAGCCTGCACTGACACATCATTGCCCATAATGATCTGTACAAACCACACAAAGATGCACATTCTGTGCAGAAAGTATTGCAAGCATTCTCCACTGGCTGATATTTGTTGTCTCATTGATTTAGATGCTTTTTTTGTGCCAGAGTCGATTCATTTACATTTTTATTGTAAATCACTTTGAGAATATTTTCTATGAAAAGTAACTAATTTATTATTGTTAGGGCTACCAGATCACCGACCGGGATACTTTTGATACTTTATGTGCAGCAGTTGATTGACCCTATTCTTTTAATGGAAAAAAACACCTCAAAATAGAGCATAAGGCCAAAAATGCATCAATATTTCACCAGCACAAGGACTGAGGATCAAGATATTAAATGTGCAATATTGGTCAGTTCTTAAAGACCTTTATCAAAATGACAATGACATCTCCTTTAGGAGACTGATCATTCTGACATAGATCAAACAGATGGCCCAGATTGGCCAAATAATGCCATTTTCTCCTCTTCTCCTAGACTACTTTTGAAATGTCTTTTTACAGCCAACTCGCAGAAGTTGCAATTCAGTTATGGATAGGGAGGGAAGTTGATGCCAAATTTCTGTAGAGTTAACTTAGAACATTTGCGCACATTGCAGTCCTATTGAGTGCATATTGAAGACATGCTTCATAGCATAATGCTGCATTTGCTTGAATGGATTTGGCTCTGGGCTAATATTATTTTGTTGGAATAAGAACTATAGGGTGTATTGGCTACTGCAGTTGTGATGGGATTTGGAGTTTCCTTGATAGTGATTTCAGATTTACCTGTTTGAGTCAGGGAATCGCTGGTTGCTAATCATTTTGGATGCTAAACTTCCTATACAAGATGCAGATTTGTCATATAAGTTGATTGCTTTGCGTACCAATGCAGGCAATGGTACTTTGAATGAGTGGAGAAAACTGTTCATTGAAACATATAATGGGTCCCAACACATTTTAAGCTCTAATTGTTATTCATTGGGGAATAGTAATCTGTTTCAAGAGTCTCCTTCCAAAAGGAGCTGTAAAAGATGTATGTCTTGCAAAAGTTCTTTTCAGCACACACACACACACACACACACACACACACACACACACATCTTCCCCAACTTGTCTTACAGACTGTGAAGGGAGATTCTCGAAATACCAGTGTGCCCCTAAAGAGGAGCTATTGGCACTTGTAGCACTGTAGAACTCGTCATACACTTCCCAATTAAATTGTTTCCTGTTTTTCTTAAAATTAGTCCTTGGTGATTTAGGATTTGTGGTTCTATCTTCTTTGTGATACTCCTACCAAAACATAAACTTGACAGCTGCATCAGTAAATCTGTGTTGCTTGAGTAGGCAAGGAAGCAATTAATGAGTCTAACAGACTCGCACATTTCCTTTCCAAGGGGACCTAGACATGACAATTGCAAGCAAGGGTGATCTTGGGACTGAGTAATAGAAGGTGTGAATGGACCCTTGGATGCTTGCGTTTACTGACTCACAAATAGTCCAATCAACTCAAGTGGGCCCATAGATGAATAAGACTCTTCAGACTGTAGGCTAAATGTTTTTACTGTTTGCTTGAAAACAAAAGAGAACTCCATTAGTACACCATCATTTTTTCCTGCTTTTAGTAACGTCTCCCGCTGCTCTAAAATTATGAATTCCTTTGCTTCCATTTAAACTATTGGTGCCTGACTACATTTTGGATTATACATTTTGGGTTATTTATTTATTTTTCACATTTTTATACCACCCTTCCTCCAAGGAGCTCAGGGTGGTGTACATATTTCCTCCCCTCCTTTTTGTCCTCACAACAACCCTGTGAGGTAGGTGGGGCTGAGAGATAGTGACTAGCCCAATGTCACCCAGGAAACTTCGTGGCTGAGCGGGGATTTGAACCTGGATCTTCCAGGTCTAAGTCCGACTCCCAAACCACTACTACACCATCCTGGCTCTCTGGTTATAGAACATAGATTTAAATATAGTACCAAGATTATGCCTGACCGTATGTTCTATGTTCTATGTAATGCAGACTGGAACAAGATGCTATTTTGTCCAAAAGAAAGATGATGCATCTTTGCTTTCTATCCATATAAAATGTTTATATATGCAAAATATGCAATATGATATATGCAAATTTGCAATATGCAAATTTCTCAATCCCTCCTCCATTTCATTGTTTCCTGCCAGTCACCATGGGTCACCCAAGTTGGAAGTGCTCTGGGGGGTCCATAGCCCCCCCCCCCGGGCCTGCTTCATCAATGTCCACATCACAGAGGCAGCATGACTTGTTCATCCTGCGCAGGGGTACAGAGAGCTTTTCCTGGGGCCCACCCAAAACCTGGTGATGATCCTGGTTGTCATTTGTAAGGACTGGGACACTTGCAGGAGAGTTGCTACTGGAGAGTGGAGGTGGTGTGGGGCTACTTCCATAAAACTTATTTCTACACCAGGGGTGGCCAACCTTTCAACATGAATGCTCCTGGCCCTTTGATGGTTGTCTAGGTGAGGGCATTTCAGCAAGTGCAGCTGCTTTAGCAGCACCATCAGCACTTGTAGCTGCCAAGATTCTGCCTTCTACACAACTCTTAAGAATGCAGAGCCCCCACCCCCCGGCCAAAAATGTTGGCCACCCCTGCTCTACACAATAGCATATAGCTTTACTTCTCCTTCAATGTTCAGTTTGGTGCATGAAAGTCAGCTTTCCTGTCTTGAGACATAAAAACACTCTCAGTGCGATTGCTGCATCTTTAAAATTGGGTGTATTGCATGTGAAGAAGAGTAGTGTGATCCCAACTCTCTCTCTCTCACGCACATTGATTTTTGCCTACCTACGTTATGGTACCTGGTATGAGTTTGCTCATATCTCTATATAGACAGATGTTTAACTTAGGAAAACAAACCAAAAGAACACCTCTCACTACAAAACATCATAGCCTTATTGGCTATTTTCAAAAATCCATTTAGGACATATGACTTATTCAAATATGACTTTTTTGTATGCAAACCTCAATTTCAGGTGACCTCTTGGCTAGGAGGCTACCCTAAGAATACCATTCCTTTTTTTAAAGGACCTACATGAAGCTTCATGGTCATAACCATTAGCCTAAAGGAAGTAAATACCCTTCTCTAATCTATAGGGCACTTCTATAGGGCACTGGGATGCAAAGGCCTATTAATTGGTTTCTGTGTTCTCTTGAACGCACTTTACCAGGCAGTGTTTGAGTTGTGGATTGAAACATATAGAAACATAGCCCAAGACAGAGGCGAAGCTAGGGCGGAGCGGGCGGAGCACCCGCTCCGGGCGCCATCGCCCGAAGGGCGCCCCGCCCGGCGCCCCGTCTGCGAGTCCGAGTCGGGCTCAGCAGCTTGATCTATATATGTTACTAGTGACCCAGTCCTATTCTTCATTTGCAACAGTAGAACTTGCGTCCTGCTTCAGCTGTCGCAAACACAGCAGTGCTACTGCAAATGGTGTGCTGCTGCCAGGAGCTTCGGAGCCGCAATGCGAAGGTTTAATGACTCCATGCGCATGCTGACCCAGGTTAGGTGGTAGCAGGGGTGACCCATGGACAGTTTGGGACAGGGGGAGGGCAGCAGGGGGGGTGGATCTGTGCAGCAAAAGTGCACACCAGATCCTACTCCCGTTTTTCCAACCTGCCCTGCCCCCTTCCTCTCCTCAGACGTACGCCAGCTACATAGCTGGCATGGGTCCGAGGAGACCTGCAGATTGCCAAAAGGCCTCTTGAGGAGTAAGTAACCCCCCACCCCACCATAGCATGCAGTGAGTGCTTCATTGGTGCGGCTGCATGCTATACCATGGAATAGGATTGGGCTGTAAATCTGTGTGTGTTGTATATGTGAGGTTGAGCAAGTGGAGAAGACATTAGAAAAGATATGAACACCTTCCCAAGACTTCTAAATTTCAGTTTGCTTGAGATTTGTATCATTTTCAAATGCAGGTTTGAATTCACACTTGATCTAGTCTCTGCATACCAATTTGTAGGTGTGGGTGCTTTCTTTGAGATGTATGTACTATAGTTTCACTGTTAGGTGAGAATTGGATCAGAAACTACTCCCCCCCCCCAGCTTTCAAAGGTTATCACGTTTTCAGGTTTTTATGGTGAAATATATTGCCCGTCATGTACTTTCTCCAGGAAGCCAGTGCGCTGAAGTGGTTAGACCATTGTACTGGAATTGAAGAGACTCGAATTGAAATCCTGACTCAGCTCTGAATCTCACTGCATGAGCTTGGGACAACAGTTTCTGACCATGTGCTCAAGGCTGAGCAAGGAAAGATGACAACCTTATGTTTATGGTCAAACACTGATGTTCCTCATGTCTCCAACTAGCAGTGGCTCCTTTGTGGTCTATAGTCCTCAGCAGCTACCTGACCATGCTTGCTGCTGATGTGGGCTTGATGTAGATCACTGTAATTGGATAGTTCTAGGAGGGGTAAAGATCATACCGCTAAATCAGTATTTTAAAAGGTGTTTGAAAACTTTTAGATGGACTGTCAAAGTGAGGCAGTGAGAGTAGGGCTTTAATGTGATGCTATTGGTAGACAAACAGATGTCCAAGTCCTCCTGGACACTTGGATTCTTAGGGAGCTGTCAGTGAGAGTATCCGCTGTTTTCATGTCTATCCAAATATACCTTTTGCCCTATTTATACATATTCAGAAAGATGATTGTGCTTGTTCTCAATCTGTGTTGATGCAGGTTACACGTTTAGTACAGGTTGAGAATCCCTTATCTGGATTGCTTGAGAGAGGGAGTTGTCTGGATTTTGGAATATTTGCATAAATATGATGAGATACCTTGGGGGGTGGGGCCTAAGTCTGAACACAAAATTCATTTATGTCTTATATACACCTTATACACATAGCCTGAAGGTAATTTTATACAGTATTTTTAATAATTTTGTGCCCCAGCATGCCTTGTGCTGTGCCAGCCAGGTACATGAAAAGGGTTTTTTTGTTGTTGTTTTGAAAGTCATAGCCCCCAAAATGTCTGGATTTCAGAATAGGCTGGATTTCGGATGTCTGGATAAGGGGTAATCATCCTGTAATGGATTTTTTATTAGTAGTAGTATTAGTATTAGTGTGCCATCCATATACATGGTGATTTACAAACAATTAAAGGACAGGTCCCTGGCCTAGGAGACAGTAGTTGCCCCACACCCTCCACCCATCCCAAAAGGGGAGATAGCTGGGGATGTATGGGCAGGAAGAATCACATTTATGCCAGAATGCACTGGAGAGGAGGGATGTATGTAACACAGGTAGGCAGGTTGGTCCATGATATGCAAACAGTCCATCTGCTGGCGTGGTCACTCCAACTAGTTAAGCTCACTGGGGAAGCATTCTTCAAGGCCCTAAATTAAGGCTACCCATACCCTGACCTCAGGCCCAAAGGAAGGGACAGATAGACCCAGCTGGGGAGTTGCAGTGGGTAGGACACCTCCAATATAGCTGCCGCTTGCCGTGACCTCGGTTACCTCGGGTTGCTGGGTCAGTGCGTCAAGGGATTCCCCTTCCTCTACCCGCTGAGAGCACCTGCTCTTGTGCAGCTGGGGACCTCCCTGCAAACTCCCCTGCACTCCCAGCACCTTCTCCTCTCTGTGCCCACCTGCTTCCAGTTTGTCTTCCTTTTCCCAGCTCCTTCGTCCTGTCTTTTTCTTGCTTCTCTATCTCTTTCTCGCACTGCTTTTCTCGGTTTCTCCCCTTGGTTTCTCCTCCTCTTGCCTTCTATCTCTGTTTCTGAACATTCCCACCCTTGGAAACTTCCCAAACAGCCATCCAAGCTAAGTCCTTTCAGCCTCCATCAGCTCTGCAACACCTAGAAATGACCTCGGCAGCAGCAGTATATTCTCGCCTCGCGGGGAGAACTTTTGAGAAATGCTGTTTTAACAGGTCTCTTTATATTTGAATAGACACATTCATGTACTGTACATATACATTCAGTTAGCATTCTGCAAGCACAAATTCACATTCCAAACTGCTGGTCAGTGGCGTTGCTGGGGTGGGTGGGGGTGGACCGCCCCTGGGTGCACGGCCGGGGGTTGTCAAAGCCCCTGCAGTGGTGGCAAAATGGCGGTGAGTTAAAGGCTTCTGCAACTGCAGAAGCCTCCATGTGAGCCAGTGGTGAGAAATGGTGCCCCTGCCCCCCCCCCCAGCCTCCAGGAACGTTTTTGTGCCGCGTGACATCACTCGGGGGCAGGGCGAGTGACGTCACGGGGAGGTGTCGCGGGGGGGGGGGGTAGCTACATTACTGCTGGTGGTGTCACCAATCCAGCCCAACTATGATTCTAGTCTGCAAAGGGGTAGTGGAATTTTCCCAGGCCAGTGTTTCATCCAGTATGTGGTTTTACTGCTTGAGAATTAGAGTGTTGCTCTGTATTATGAAGCAGTCATCATGTCTTATGTTTTAGCTGTTGGGTTTCAAAATGTCTCATTTTCATTTTATGAAGTCAGGGTATCTTGGGCTATGTTTCTATCAAGTTTCATCTTTAAGCTTTCTAGCTAGTGTGGTGTAGCTTAGCCATCGGGGCAGGGGGGGAAATGCTTCATGCCACTATTTTGAGGGAGTGATGCATAAGTGTTTCTCCTTCAGATGTTTCTAGCCATCAGAGTGTCTCAGGCTGTGCATATATCAAATTTCAGGACACTGGCTTATAGAAAAATGCCTTCCCAATGTCAATATCTGAGTGAGTGAGGCCCAAGATACAATGCCACAATCTAGCACAGCTAAGATAAGTAAAGGTAAAGGTCCCCCTTGCTCGAAAGCCAGTCATTACCAACTCTAGGGGTGGTGCTCATCTCCGTTTCAAAGCTGAAGAGCCAGCAATGTCCAAAGACGATTCCATGGTCATGTGGCCGGCATGACTCAATGTCGAGGCGCACAGAACACTGTTACCTTCCCGCCAAGGTTGTACCTATTAATCTACTTGCAATTTCTTGCTTTTGAACTGCTAGGTTGGCAGGAGCTGGGACCAAAGATGGTAGCTCACACTGTCATGCAGCACTCGGGTCTCGAACTGCTGTCCTGCCTACCTCCTGGTCTGCAGTTCAGCATCTTAACCACTAAGTGACCGCGGCTTCACTGCGGTATTGATATACAGTGTGTGTATATATATATATATATATATATATATATATATATATATATATATATATATATATATATATATATATATATAAATGCCACAATCTAGTACAGCTAAGATACACCTAAGTAATTGAGTATGCCTAGCTTTGTTCTGCTACACTGAGAATGTAGGCATAAAATCTGCCTCTGCAATGAGTCTGCCTTTAGTGACAGTCGTATCAGTGTCCCATTCTTGTACTGGAAATGCGTACTTAGAAAAAGTTGATTGTCCCCTTAGTACGTATATCTAATATTAATAGGATATCTGCTGGTGTATCAAAGACAAAATGTACCCTGAGTGCTGGTGACTAAATTGTTTTCAGACAGCATGAGACATTTTGGAATGGATCTGTCTGCTTTTTGTTTTTGTTGCTGTCAGCTGGATTCCATTTGGGATTTACAAGCAGTGATATATTGCAGGAGGAAAAACAAAACAAAACTCAAAGTGTATATTTGAATGTATCATATATATCCGCCACATCGGTGTCGAACAAATATATTCATTTCAGCCTACATTTAACAGGCTGGAGCAGGATCAGTGCCTGGAGTTAGGCTGCGATGACGTGTTTGGCAGTAGGTCCTGGTTGTCACAACCAGACCTCTGTTGGAACAGTTCTAAAGCAGCAGGTCAAGGAACCGATTTTGCAGTGGAGAAGCAGGAGGTAAGAGGAGTGTGCTTACTCCTTCCTTGTCCCCTGCTTTGCCCCCAGCTGGGATTCAAGAAGCATGCCTCACAGGGGAAAACAGCTGGGGGGAGGAGGCTCTAGGAGCAAACGTAGGCAGAGGAAGGGATAAGGACCCTCCTCTCACTTGCCCCTTCTCCACTGCAAATCATTTCCTTGTTTCCCCACTTTGCAGGTGTGCTCAACCATGCCGTTTCACAGGGTTCTACTGCCAAGCCTGTTGCTCTAGCCTCTATATTCAAACACCTCACTTCTTTCTGTTGACTAAGGCCCCAATCCTATCCCTTTCCTCCCCCACCAATGCAACTGCACCACTGGAGCACATGCTGCTTAGCTTCCTGCAGGGGGGAGGCAGTCCCGGAGGTCTCTTCTGGGTAAGGGAATATTTGTTCCCTTACCCAGGGTAAGCCTTAGCCTCCGGTGCCAGAATGGATCTACTTGGTCCTAATAGGTAGGCCCTGTGAACTATTTGGGACTGACGGTTGTGGCTTTTGTGTGTTTGTGGGCCACAGAATGTATGTGAGAGTTCTTATGCAAAACTGCTTGAGGTATCAAACTAATAATGTACATTTATATTAATATTTATTAATAGTTATTATAATTGCTTGCAGGAACTAGACAAACATACTGTACTCTAAACAATGGAGGTGTTGTGTTCTGGAGCCTGCTGTAATGAGTGGGGTGTATGTACACACAGACACACATGCTGTGGGTGGGGATATCCTAAGGACTAAATAGTGGAGTAAAAATATAATGGTCGGAATCCAAAATGCCCCATGTACATAAGAATTGGTGATTTTTTAAAGTCTGGTTATAGCAACTGGGGTGTTTGGGATGCTGTAGAGTGACTTTTTGAAATTAATACACAACGTACAATCTGATGACATGACCCAAAATAGCAGTGATGTAGACTTGAGCCTATTGACTCGGACTCAAGTCTTGACTCGGCAATTGTAAAAGACTCGAAAGACCTGACTCGAGACTTGGAGCCTTCTACGACAAGTTGAATTTTATTCAGGTTTAAACCCATTTTCCCCATTAAATAGATAGGGACTCACAACTCGCAACCAAAGACTTGAGACTTGGAGTCAGAGACTTGATCCACAACCCTGCAAAATAGTGGCTTACGAAAGAGATAACATTGTGGGTAGTCAGTTCTGCAGTTAGTGACAACTAGTGTCATGTGATTTAATTGTATGTGAATGCATCTTGTATGTTTCTACGCTTTCTAGTTAATTGCGAAATCAACTGTGAGGACCGCTAAATTCCCAATTTGTTTAAAAGTGGTAGGGTAGATAATGAATAGTTCTAAATTAGCTACAGTATTTTGGTTGCTTTTGATTCCTTAGAAAAATAGTTTCTAAGATATGCCATATATTAGGTACTGAATGTATATTATAGTTATTATAAATACCTCTCAGGATTTTTCGGAATGTGTATACAGTCGTTTTTTATGAGATGCAGTTTTTAAGATCAAGAGATATTACTTTAAGTGTTATATATATATTTCTTTCCTAACCGTACAGTAGCAATAGAAGAATTTACAGTTTATAGCTAATAGTTAAATTTGGGAAAAAAATATGTTATATATACTACAGTGAAATTACATTTGGTGAGTGCAATCATTCACATGTTCCGGTAAGTGCTGAATCTTCTACATGAATGTCCCAACATTCAGAGATATACTGGTAAATATTCTCGAGTCACTTAAATATGATTGTACACATTCACTTGTATATGTTCAGTAAGTAAGTTCAGAAAGTGTGTACCTTTATTTTTTATTTTATTTATTTTTCACATTTTTATACTGCCCTTCCTCCAAGGAGCTCAGAGTGGTGTACATATTTCCTCCCCTCCTTTTTGTCCTCACAACAACCCTGTGAGGTAGGTGGGGCTGAGAGATAGTGACTGGCCCAAGGTCACCCAGGAAGCTTTGTGGCTGAGCGGGGATTTGAACCTGGATCTCCCAGGTCTAAGTCTGACTCCCAAACCACTACACCATCCTGCCCCTCAGTAGCCAGTAGGCTCTTGGAACTTTATGACCTGATGCTGCCCTTTTAATTGTCCTTTTAATGTTGTCCTTTTAATATTGTTGTGTATTATTGTTTTTTAATCAGTGTTTTATTGATTTTAACTATAAAGATGGTTTTTTTTTTTTAAATTAGCATGACTTTTAAACCCGGACATGAATTGAAATCTATTTTTTAATGTGTACCTGTTTTATACAGATATACACAACATTTGTCTGAGGCTGTCAGCATTTGCATGTGAATATAAATGTTGGTCATCAGTATCACATTATTATTATTATTATTATTATTATTATTATTATTATTAAGAATACAGTAGACCCGCATCATACGCGGACTCTGTATTCATGAATTTGACCATCCGCTGATGGCTGTGAATACCGAGTCCGCATTTAAACTATGAAAAGAATGTAAAAAGGAAGAATTGTTTTTTTAAACTTTGTGTGGGAAACCACGCTGTCTGCAGCGCTGTAGGGCAGTCTCTGGAGTCCCCCGCAACCACTTCCGGGTGGCACCGAGGTCCTCAAACCCCCTCCCTTGGCCCTTGCGTAATGCATTCTGGGTCTAAGGGAGACGGGCGTGGGCCTTGGCACGACCCAGAAGTGGCTGTGGGAAGTTCCAGAGACTGCCCTACAGCGCTGCAGACGGCACAGTTTACTGCACAAATGTAAGAAAACGCTTCCCCCCCCTTTTTTACTTTTTTACATAGTTTAAATGTGGACCCCACCAACCGTGGTTCCGTGTTACCCACGGGGAGTCTGGAATGGATCCCTGCGGATAACAAGGATCTACCTGTATTCAAATATTGCTTTGAAACAAAAATTCTCAAATCAGCTTCCATAGCAAAATGAATGAGAAGTTGGTTCCCTGGCTCAAAGGGGCTCCTAATCTAAAAACAGGAAGACACTGACAAACAGTCATTGAGAAGGATGCCATGCTGGGCTGAAAACAGCAACAGTTGCTCTCGCCCTGCTAAACATAAGAGTCGCCACTTGTGAAAGCTGCTTCTTTGCCCAGTTTTTAGGAGGTAACATACATACATATTTTAATGTACCGTAAATGCCAGAAATTCAGTGAATGGTGGCAGTTACTTGTAATTTTTAAATATTTTTTGGAGCCCCACACCCTGCACCCCGACTTGAAACCTGAGTGGTACTGGCTTTCTAATACGATTTTGCATTCATAAGGTTCAGTAGCAGCTAGATATAACCACCTACCACCTACTGTACTGACTGCATAGGCTTTCTCATCCACCTAGAGTAACATACTCAAAGCCTGGCTATATAGCATGTCAAGCCGCTGCTTGGATTGAGGAGACTATGTGTTCCATATTTCTTTTATTAGTGCATATATCGCTTTGTTTACCATGTGATGGTTCAAGAATTAGCCACTTCCACTGATGATCATCATTAGCCAAATGTCAGAGTTAGTAATTCGTCTTCAGACTGACACGGCCTAATTTTAGCTTGCCATTACCTGATGACATACTCGTCTTCTTCCATTTTGTTTTACAATTTTAGCGGCTCTTATCTTCCACTGTTCGTGTCATTGTGAAGCCTTCCTGCAATCGTCTTAATAAATCATGATGGCTCATTTTGTTCCGAACTGTAATAGTCCAGGAATTTTTCATAGCAATGGAGACAGAAATTCTAGTCTTGGGCCTATAAACGCTAAGGCGTGTGAATAGGTTTGCTTATGCTGATAACCTCACTGGACAGAAAGTGTCTGATTTACACACACACACACACACACACACACACACACACACACACACACACACACACACACACACACACACACACACACACACACACACCGTGATTGCAGTTATTTATGTGTTGAAGAAAATTAACACAGAGGAGATGCAGCAAAGAGATAGTATCTGTTTTATGGAGGTCTGTGATTCCAAGGTTTGCAACAACAAAAAATAAGCTCTCACTGGCTACCAAGGAGGACTCTTTCATGCAGACATTTAGGTTGCAAATATGTACCTTCAGTTTTGTAATCAAATATGTACCTTCAGTTTTGTAATCAGAGGCGTCACTAGGGTTTGCGTCACCCGGTGTGGTAACTCATGGTGTCACCCCCATTAACTTTGTTTTAATATATAACGGTACAGGTCACCCAAGAAATCGGTAACCTACAAAAAAATCAGTGGCCAACTTGATGACACTCGCACAACTGAACAAGAGGTCTAGTATTAGCTCTGATACTTAGAAATGAGAGCTGACTCATACTAACGCTTTAATGGTTCCATGCTGTGTCATAATAACACCTCATTGGCTGTGTCACATTATGCTGTGTCATAATAACACCTCATTGGCTCTCGGAACAATCGGTCTCATTGGTCAGTTTTGAGTTAAGGAAATCCACTTTTTAAGGAAATCCACTTTTTGTTACATAAGGCAGTTGTGTTTTTCTGGTTATCTGGCCATAACATTTGATAGAATACAGATACTTCAACATGGTTTGTTTCGTTACATTCTGCTTTACATTACCTTCCCAATTATATACAACTTTATGCTATATATTCATAAATACATTATTGCCACAATTTTAGGCACTAATGGTGTCACCTGCACCCCCTGTGCCACCCTATTGATGCCACTGCTTGCAATGCAAATTATCTTTATTGCTCATTGCCTTCAATTTTGCAGGGAATTCTTTCACGCACAAGACTGCCATTTGTGACTTAAATGCAGTGCGTTCCTGGTTGAACTGGAGTGTGAGCAAATGAATATGAAAGTCTCTTGAAATTGAACTATGAAAAGGTCAAGTTAGCTGTGCACTTCTTATCCTGGCTGATATATGCTACAGACCTATTTTCATCTAGGATGGAAATGCGAATTGGGAGAAGGAGCCGGACGGCAGTGGGTAGTAGCCAATCAAAAGAAAGACAGGCTTCCTATACTGTTGTGTAGAAGAGAACATTGTGGCTGCTTTTTTTCCAACCCTGCAGGCCAACCTCTATTCTACACTGCTATTAAAGGTGCCAATGCCCTACCCAACTTTACGTTGGGTTACCGTGGAAAAACAGGGTGTCCATTCTGTGCTTTTCCTCATGGTTTGCATGCATGCTTTCCAGTAGGACGCTTTGTTTGTTTCTTACCTAGGTGAGCTAGGCATGGGCAATGATGCTTACCAGGCTCCTATCTGCAAAAAATGGGCAGGCATGCTGTTTTCAATGCGACTTGCTTCTTAGGTAGTTGTGCACATTCACCTGGGAATAAGCTCCATTGAATTTAGTGGGGCTTACTTCTGAGTAAACCTGTTGCAAGCTACCGGTATGTTTTTCATGGATCCTTTCTTACCCCTAATTAGCAAGAACAGTGTTTAGCGAAGAGGGACATTCTCCTCTCCCCTGTTTTTCAAGCCACACTTAGATTCCTTTGTAACATTTTCTACTCTTGACCAGTACATTATGTGACTGTTTTAAACAGGCCTAAGCAATATATAGTTCAGTGGGTCCCTATAGGCCAGCGGGTGGCACAGTGGGTTAAACGCTGAACCATGAGCTGTCGATCGAAAGGACGGCAGTTCGAATCCTCGACGGGGTGAGCTCTCGTTGCTTGGCCAGCTCCTGCCAACCTAGCAGTTCCAAAGCATGTTAATGCGAGTAGATAAATAGGTACCGCTTGCGGGAAGGTAAACAGCGCTCCGTGTTCCAGCCGCATGCTACGCGCTGCGGCAAGGAGAGTCATGCCGGCCACATGACCACGGAGGCGCCTTCGGACAACGCTGGCTCTTCGGCTTTGAAATGGGGATGAGCACCACACCCTAGAGTCGGACACGACTGGACTTAATTGTCAGCGGTCACTTTTACCTTTACCTTAAGCAATATATTCCATTAAAAAAAAGTTTACGTCTGCTGCTTAGTGATGTTGCAGAGCTTGAATAGAGGGGCATGGTGTTGCAATGCAGATTGCAGATCTTTGAACGTTTTTAACTTCAAAGGTTGGTGTTCTGCTTCATAGAAATATACCCCAAATTGAATGGGGAAACCCCTCACTTTCTAGTTTGCACTGTTTGAAATAGATTATGACTTTGTTAGGACAGCGGAGACAAAGAAAATGATGATAACGTTATCCCTTTATATATGTTCGTTCTTGTGCATTGTAAGCTGTTTTCCAAATAACAGAACCTCATCCGGCTCTGAGAGCTTTAACAATGTTCTGTGCCCACTACTGAACTAACAGCCCAATCCTATCCTCCCCCCCCCCCTTGCTGGTGCAGTTGCACCAAAAACGGGTCCGCTGTATCCAGTAGGGGTGGGGTGGATTGGAAGGCTTCAGCCGGGAAAGGGGATTTAAATCCCCTTACCCAGGGTAAGCCTTCCTATTCCATAATGCGTCTCCTTGGGTTCTCCAAGTCTGAGGAGAGAAAGGGGATGGGGAGGTTGCTGCCTGGGGGATAGAATCCGGTGCATGCTATCGCCACCGGATCCACCCCTTCCTGCAGCGTCCCTGCCCCCTGTTCCTCCCCCTTCCCACCTCTCCCACTCTGGCGGGCAGGGGGAGAGCCAATGGCATGCGTGGAAGGCTCCGGCTCTCCTGCCGGTGTCCCGCAACATGCTACTCGGTGCACTGCCAGAAAACACTTTATGCTGTTTTTGCAGCAGTCACTGCCAGCAGAACATGTGTTCTGCTGGCAGCGCCCAATAGGATTGGGCTGTAAAGCACTCTGTAATAAGCAGTGGATAAACCCACACTTTAAACCTGACGTTAATGTCATTTCCAGATGACATTTCTTGGTGCGTATGGAAGACCAAGATGTAAAAAGCAAGGGAATTGTAAAGCTTCATGTATTTCCAGTTTGAAATGATGTTGGCCCTCCAGGCTTGCCTGATCTAGACTTACCAGATCAGTGACCCATGCCATTATTGCAGATACAATTTGAGAAGACAGGAGATCTGATAACAACTCACCACAGTTATTTTTGTTCCTTCACAAATGATATTTTTTGTCAATTCGGCCAAGGCGAATTCTCTTGTGCATGTTCAGCACACATCATTATTGGCATTATGTGTGAACGGACTCCGCTTTAAAACGGTGTGCTTGAGGTGTAATGTAAACAAAGTGCTATCTGTTGTGTTTAATCTGTGAAAAGTGTTTCACATATGCAAGCCCTCGCTCAATACTTCAAACACTGAAAGATGAAAAGTCACATGTGTGTCAGCTCTCGTTGCTTCAGTATCAGTGTGTTCTGAGCGCCTGACATTGATGACAATGACGATGATAAATTCACATTTTTATCGTCTCCACCATGTCTAAATGAGAATGAACTCGACAAATCCTGAGCAACCTAATTGGTACTTTACCGTTTATGTTTAGGTCTTTTGCTCAGGACAGAATTTGCAAGGGGCGATGATAAGTTAGAAAAAAAAAAAAGCCAACACATTCCAGATTTGTGATGTAAGAAATGACAAAGATAGTTATGTCACTCTGAAGGCCAGCTCACAGATGCATGATGTATGGACATCACTTGACTACATAGCACTTGGTGACTGGCAGCTGAATGTGGTGACTGGCAGTTTCTGCTGTGAAAAGTCTCTTGGGCATTTGGTTTCTCTAGGCCCCTTGTGTGCAGAGGCAGGACCCCCCCCCACACACACACATTGCCTTGTTCCCTGTGATTCCCCTCCCACCCCCTGTGTGACAGTTTCTCTCCCTCTGCCTCCCTGCCAAAAAAACTCCTGGAAGCAAACCTGAAAATCTAGACTTTGGTGATTACTCTAGATTTTTGTCTCATTGCTAATAAAGTCTTGAGGGGTGGATTCGGAAGTTGTGGACCCCAGACACATAATTGGGTAGGCCTGCTCTTGGTCACCATCTGTAGTGTTTGAAATCCGGCCTGTGGTGTTTGTTCTGTGATTACATATCCATACGTGGGCGTAATCATCATGAGGCTGTCATCCTGCAGGATGTGAACAAACTACAGGATACCTGCTGTGGGGTATGCAATGGAAACGAGGCCAAACCAGACTCATAATGGTGGGCGTTAGGAAAGTATGTGGCTTGATTGGTTTAGCTGGGTGTGTATGTATATCTTTACAAAAGGAAAAAAGTAACAGAAAATTTGATATAATGTATCTAAACTGGGAAATTTATAAAGGTAAAGGTGACCCCTGACAATTAAGTCCAGTCGTGTCCGACTCTAGGGTGTGGTGCTCATCCCCATTTCAAAGCCGAAGAGCCAGTGTTGTCCAAAGACGCCTCCGTGGTCATGTGGCCGGCATGACTCTCCTTGCCGCAGCGCGTAGCATGCGGCTGGAACACAGAGCGCTGTTTACCTTCCCGCAAGCGGTACCTATTTATCTACTCGCATTAACATGCTTTGGAACTGCTAGGTTGGCAGGAGCTGGCCAAGCAACGAGAGCTCACCCCGTCGCGGATTTGAACTGCCGACCTTTCGATCGACAGCTCATGGTTCAGCGGTTTAACCCACTGTGCCACCCGCTGGCCTATAGGGAAAATTATACCCAGCCCTTTAGTAAAAACTCTCAGGTCAGCTAACAATAAAGCATGCCCCGGTTCTTAACAATAAAGCATCAGGGTCTTAATGTTCTCAAAGGAGCAGGAAAGTTTGAGGCCGAACCCAGAGACCTCAAAATTGAAATTCTAAAGTCAAGACACTTCTGTTAAACTGTATATGTTTTGCTAGCACACCATGGCCTTTCAAGTGGCATCTTATGGGTGCAAATAAGTTTAGCAGATGTAGAGCTTTACAGTGAAAAGCCATTGGCCATGGACGGATGAGAGTTTCTGGGTAGGGAATGGTATGGGAGACATGTGGACTGGCTGCTGAGGCATTTATGTGGCAGGCTGCATTCTGGGAGGGTTTGATGTGTGGCTATGGCATTGTTTACATGGGCAACCAGAAGATTCTGAATTTGCTGCAATCTGTTTTGTGGTTTGTCCCCTCTGGGGCAACGTTCCAGAGACTCCATCACTACTAAAGCAGTCTAGCTCATTCTGCAATTTAGTTTTGCTTGAGAGTAATTACTCAGGGCTTGTTCACACATGACGCACATTCCTTGATTGCAGCTTCAAGTGGTGACTTGTTTGTGTGAATGAGCAATCACAGATCGAAGCACACAGGTAGCACTTCCATATCAGTGCTTTCATACATATCGGCTCTCGTGACCTCACACACAATGAATTCCACGAAGAGTAGAGAGATAACTTCAAGTGTTGTAAATGCGTGCAGGAACCATCTCCTAGAAATTGGAACCTCTAAATTCTGTCACACCAGCTGTGATGCTATGTACCAGGATGGCCAAAACATGGCTCGTGAGCCACATGCATCTCTTTGACATATAACGTGCAGCTCGCGGAAATACGTTGGCTGAGCTCCTTTTTGCATCGCAATTAATAGGTAAATAAAAAACTTTCAAGCTTTAGAATTATTTACTCAAACTAAGAGTCCACTGAATTAAAAACATACATTTAATGTTAATGATGAGTAAATATATTTAAGAATTTAAATGCTTCTTAAATATTGTGACTCGCACATCTCTCTTGCAGCTCTCAAACATCTGAAGTTTAGCGCATGTGGCTCTTACATTAAGCAAGTTTGACCACCACTGCTATATATCTTCAAGTCAGCCTAAGTAGAAAAAGCCTCCTAAAAAAACTTTCCTAAGGCAATACAAACCCCCAAGATTCTTTTTTTTTTCTGTTTAGTTTTCACTCTTATTGCCAAGGGTAACCTAAATCTTGAAGGTGCACCAGCATTTTACCTAGGAATGGATGCCAAGGCAGGCTTAGGGTTGCATTTGATTTTTTTTCATGCTTCCACTTGCAAGCTACCCTTGCATTCATTGCATTCATACCTTACCATTGATTTTTTTTCATGCTTCCACTTGCAAGCTACCCTTGCATACCCTTGCATTCATACCCTACCATTCATTCTTCCATACATTTGTCAGATCATGACTTCAGGAATGGAAAGTATACCTGTGAAGGACAAAACAACATAGGTGTCTGCCCCTCTGTGTGCTTGTAGGCATATACAGAGTGCTCCAAAAGCTTTTGCATGTAAACAAAGCTTGCTTATTTGTTTGCATTTGGATTGCAATTACAAACAGAATAAAAATTAGATCACCTGAGCAATGATGCCACCTGGAATGATATAGTCAAAATACTATTCATTTGTAAAATATGAATTTACTATTCCTAAATTATGTGGTTTTCATTGTAATTACTGTACTTTAAAGGCTTTTTTATTCCCACTTTTTATCTCCACCTCCCATGGTGGGAGCACCACCTCAAGGGGGCTTGAGAAGCTTATCCACAGGCCAGGCCAGATACAGCTTGTTCATTCTGGTTGAAAGCAGAAAGAGGGGAGGGGTTGGCTTCATCTGCGGAATGGCTCCAATGGTGAGGCGGCGGGGCCGCCTCATTCCGGGTTGTAAACGGGGACTAGGATGGGGCGCGACTTACAGTGCCGCCCCTACCGTAGAAACGCCTCTGAGGCACGATATTTCAGGTGCAGTGTTGGTATGCTCTGGGGCCGGTTAGAAAGTGAAGGAACTACTAAAGAATGCAAATCATAGATCACATTTGTACCCTGGTAGAGAGCTAGGACTTTATTTACTCCAGTTTTGCTGAATGCAGTGTTTCAGCAAGAGTTCTAGGGCAACTCTTTCTTCTTATACATCTATATAAACCTCTTAGCCTTAGGAGAGACGTTTGTTACAAGAACCCATCGTCTATACCAGTGTTTCTCAAACTGTGGGTCGGGACCCACTTGGTAGGTCGCGATCTGATTTCTGGTGGGTACCAGGTGATGGAAAGATCAGATAAGTAATTGCCACAAGCCTTAAGGTTATTCAAAAATGAGATAGCTGCTAATTGCCCTGAAAAGAGCTGAGCTATTGCAGTTTGCAAGTTTGTGTAAATATAGGGAGATAAATGTTTGAGCATCTTGTTTTCTGGTGTGTTTTTCCAAGTCTGTCAATGACAGGTGGTGGGGGCAGGTGAAGGCTGGGTCACATAACTAAGCCCCTCAAGCCATGAGGCTATTTTTTATGGTTGCCTCATAACAAGAAATTGATTGAGGTTTTTTTTGCAAATAAATAAATAAAATATTACTTGTAAATAAATAAATATATTTTTCTAGATGTAAAGCTTGGTGGGTCCCAATATAGTTTCATTTTAAAACGTGGGTCCCAGTGCTAATAATTTTGAGAACCACTGGTCTATACTATGTGGAGTTGTGTGGAACTAATAATTAACTGAACGTTTTGCATGTTCATCATGACTCAGCGTTAACAGAAAATTTAATCTCTGAAAATACTTGGAAGCTATTCATCCATAAAAGTCAATTTTGTTGAATCATCAGATGCAATCCAGATTGTTGGAGCTTATGGACTTATACCAAGCCTTTTCATGCAAGTCCATAGATGTAGGATACGTAATTTACTAAGTTCCGGTTCATTCCATACCTCGACACTTTGTTTCTCATAGCTTTATTGCTCGACACTTTCAGCCGAATATGTGAGATGTCTCCTCTAAAACGTGTTGTGTTAAAAGGTTAATTATCATCTGATGCCACTCTCTCTGTGACTATTCATCAGTGATAGCTCATTCGTCCATGGAAGTCATATATCAGTGCTACAGTTGATGAGCTCTGAACAAACGTGCTTTCCAATTCTGGTTTGGAGGACAAGTGTAAGTGTTAGTTTACTGGTTTAGATGTAGTTTAGATCTACTGGTATAGATGCATATGGCTTATGCTTAACAGGCATCAAGCAAGCAAGTACACAAGAAAAGGAAGAATCCCATGAATCAATCCCATGTCGTTCCTGCAGTGAAATTCCTGATGCATGAGTGGCTAATTTAGGGATTTGCAGAAGTCCCCACCCACCCACACACACACACACAAACTCTTGAAAAATTTCACTTGTCTTATAGAAACTCATTTGTCTTCCTTTTGAAGATAGTCAGATGTTCCAACTTGGGAGGAACCTTGAAATTCACTGCGTGAAATGTCAGTGTCAGCCATAGGCTTTCCAACTCTCTAGATTTGGCTTCAAAGTAGGAACAACCCAGATGTTTATGCCACACCATTTCCTTGTGTCGTTTTTGGGAAACCAAATTTGCAATTTGAAGGGGAAAATTGTGCTCAACTTGCAAAAGCATTTACGAACGGAACACACCCCTCCCTGATCACAATTCATATCATTGCAGGGAATAACAGTTTGCTTTCTTTTTGGGTTCACATGTTTCATCACAATATCAGTCTCTCAAATTTCATGCGGTGACCTACTTTCTTGTATTTGTGCATGACTCGAGCGTGTCCTTCATTGTTGCAGCCTAGTGTTTGTTCAGTTTAATAGGAGTCAACCTGACAGTACAAGAGGTGAATGAAAAGGAGCTGGCCCTAACTTCAGGTAGCATGAAATCAGGCCAACTAATCATTTGATTGTGGTTAAGTAAGATGTTTCAAAACAAACATTTTTCCATCCTGGTGTTTGCTGCTTGAGTAACTAGGTCAGCTTTCATCAACGATGAAAAGGAGAGGGGAGGAATTGTGTGTGGGGTCCAATTTTTGTCACCTTTGGCAAAGGAAAATGTAGACTCAGCTAGTCCCAGAAGGAAAGCAGTGAGTATTAAGCAAAGCAGCAGTGCAAGTCATCCTTTCCAGTTTGATGCTCACAAATGTGGTCATATAATCACTTATACACACACTCCTGCACAGTGAAGGCCAAGTTATGTTGCATAAACAGCATTTGCATGTGTCAATTTGCACGAGTGTCCTATACTCACAGGCCTGGTGTTTTCTTAGGCAAGACTTAAAAGAAAATCTCATTCAGTGTTTTAGCCTCCACCAGTAAGAATCGGTTTATTCGTGCTGACACTTTGCCTTGTCAAACATAGCAGGCTGACGAGCATTTGCTGCCCAAACACTTCTTCAGAAAATATCCTTGATGCTCAAACATTCCTCTCATAATTAAGTTTGCTGCATGTACTTCATCGTTAGTTAATGCTTTCTCCTTCACTGATGAAGGCACCTCTTATGGCACCTAACTTGTAGACAATTAGTGATAACTATGTTGCTTGATGTGTTTCTGTCTTCCACTGTCTTTCTACTACCCCTTTAATGAATCCTTACTACCAAACAGAGGAAGAGGCTGTTCTTATTAACTAGCAACATGTCTGCCGTTATGATGTGTGGTAGGTGAAAAGCATTTGTGTGAATCTGTCTCTGTACGTCACAAGATGCATCTCAGCTTCTTATGAGGTCCCTATCCAGAGGTGACTTGGCCTCTTGGAGTCATGGACTGTGGGCAGGTTTTGCCCCCCCCCAACCCATAAATCTTTCCTCCAGTGCAGTGTTTAAGGATCAAACTGTACTAGTGCTGACCTAGACTTTCTCATTTGCAAACGTTTCTCCTGAAATGTATACGTGAGGACCTCACGACGAATCTGTTGCGGTTGGCAGAGTCCACCTTTTGCAGTTTTTCTGGCTTCTCCCAAGTTCATCTCTCCATCCTTCATCAATTCAAGCATCTGACTGCAATGTATCAGCAATACGAGAGCTAGTTAGCAGTATAAGGTATGTTTTGTGGCATCTTGATCATTAACAAATATATTTCATCATACACTTTCATAGACTACAGTCCACTTTATTAGGTGCATCAGATCTTCAAATGCAGTAGGCAAGTCTCTCTCTCACACACACACACACACACACACACGGACAGAGGAAAACAAACAAAAGTGAGATCAGCAGTGTCGGATGGTAGGAAATAAATCTTAATGACAAGCTTAACTGTATGAGATAAGCATAGTGACAATTCACAATTGGAAAGATTGCAGGCGAAATAACATGCATTGGAAGAACTGATCCAGATTGTGACTGCAGATTGGCACTCCCAACGTGTACGGTTTTCATTTAATGGTGATAACAAAATATGGCTCAAACTGTCTATTTATTCAAAATATTGTGTACTTCGACTGTAATGTTTTGCTATACAAGTGAAAGGCAACCATCCATATCTCTGCAGGAAACCAGTTGCCCTCAGGAGTACTACTGTGAAGGGGCTAAACTGGTTGTGTGACCTGTGCTATCACAGGTGCAGAGGAATGTTTCCCTTTTTCCTATGAAATGTGTCCCAGGTTAAACCCTGTATAGCCTATCTCATAGAATTTGGTAAGGGTAATTTTGAATTGACTGTGGACTCCCTTAATCTTCATACCTCCTCTTTGGGTTCCATTTCTTTGGTTGTTCTAATGTGCAGCCAAAGCATGGGAAGTAGCTTTCTAAACACAGTGCTAGATCAGTGGACAGAAATGATTATGAGACCAAACGTATCAGCAAGACCTATAGGTTGGCCCCTGTAGCAGTAAAATATTCTTATGCAATACCTTTCAGTAGGGCTGCAGGCTAATGCACACTTACCTGAGAGTAAGCCCCGCTGGACACAGAGGGACTTGCTTCTGAGTAAGCATGCATGGGATTACAGGTGGGCCCCCATATCCGCTGGGGATATGTTCCAGGCCCCTCCGTGGATACTTGAAACCGTGGATAACAGTGAACACCCCCTCCATGGTTTCCTGAGGGCCCCCCCACCCTGCCTCCCCTGCAGGCAGGCATGCTTGCCCCCCCCCCAGCTCTTATTTTTCTTTCAGCAAGCTTTGTTTCTTCCTTAAAACAAACAGAGAAGCAGCCTCCATTGCAGGCAAGTAGAATGAGACTAAGTCCTAGAGAGGCTCTGCAAGGTTTCTGTTAACCTTGCAGAGCCTCTCTAGTACTTAGTCTCATTCTACTTGCCTATAATAAGCAGCCAGAGGCTGCTTCTCCTGTTTCTTTAAAGAAGAAATGAAGCTTACTGGGAAAAAAAAGTAAAAGCCTGGGGGGGGGGTTCCCCATGATCCGTGGATAACTGAAACCGTTGATAGCGAATCGGTGGATATGGGGGCCCACCTGTATGTTGTAAAACAGCTATCGTGTGTGTGTGTGATGTGTTTATAATTTGCTTTTTCTGCTGATCCTGCTGGCTCCATCCTGTACAGAAAGGCTCTTCCCATTGAATAGAATCGTGGAAATAATTCAGGGGACTTTCTTTTGATTGAGCAGAAAGTCAGGTAGAAGTGTGGGTAAAGCTGCAATCCTTTGTGTACTTACCTGTGAGTAAATCACATTGGCCTCAATAGAGCTTACTTCTGAGTAAAAATGCATAGGCTTGTGCTGTAAGATAAGCAACACATTTCAAGGGCACGGGGTCCCAAGAGGTCTGCAATTTTTAATTGGTATCTTGATGATGTGGCAACAGCTCCTTAAACGTATCTTTTATGTGTGTGTTTTAATGTACACATCTAGCCATCTGAAGTCTCTGTATGTATGTTATGAGAATTGTTAGAAACTCTGTGAATTACAACATATTTGGGGACTTTTTATAACATTTTAGGAGAACCATCATTTTCTAGTAAAGGACAACATTACCCCATAGTAAGTGGGTAAATATCCCAAACCTGCCATAACAAACACATTGATAATGCATTCATTTGTAAAGCACCCAAGGCAACTAAGTGCTAAAGTGTTGTAAGCCACCTTGGGCATTTGCCTTCGGCATAGGATATAGCAGGATATAAATTTTTAAAATAAATAAAGAGAACATAACCGCATTGGAGAAGATCCAAAGAGTTATGGTAACTACACTCAAGGACTTCCATATTACACAGTGGAAAGTTTAAGTTTGTCTCCTCTTCAAGTCAACTTAGTCAAAGTTGACACACCTCTTTAGTCAAACTAAATGCCAATACCGTGTCCCAAACTGCTTTTAAACTCCCCACAATTCCAAAAGCAGTTTGTGATGCATCTTGAATGAATGGTGTTCACGAAATGGAAGTCCACAAGCCCTATTTGGGCACTTTTGTGTGGTGCTTTGAATCTTCACCAATGAGATTGTTTCTGATACCATACCTACCATGTGTGTTACCACTGGTACTCCGATTATTTTGGGGAGAGTGCAGGGTCAGCTTCAGAAGGATTAGGGTAGCAGGTAGCTAAGCCCTCTCCGGCTTTTACTTTCCCTGAAGAAGCAGCCAGTGAAACAAGGGATCTATTAGATGCAACGACCAGTGTCGGCCAGAATCAATTCAAGAGACAGGCGAGTTTGCAATTTCAAAGTTACAGGAGACTTATGAAAGGAACTTGTGATTGTACCAAACAGGTGTGTTTGTATGAAATGGTCCTAGGCTGTGGTATGTGCATGTGTGCTATTGAAATTGGTGCACTGGTAGGAAAGGAAAGAGAGGAATGATTTTCAGGGAAGGAGAGTTAGGAGAGGATAGGTTAGCCCCATCTCTAAACACGAGTCAGGAGAAAGTGGGAATGAGACTGAGGGGAAGTTGCAAAAGGGGAAAGAAAGTTTCAAAGTGCAATTATAGTTACCTGATTCTGGAGGGTCTTCCAGGGGTCCAGAGTGTTCCAAGCAGCTTCTGACTTGATGCAACACACACTGAGGTGGTTTTACCAGGTAGAGTAACCGCTTGCTGGTCAAAACCCTCCAGTATTTAAGGAGCTACATGCAGCTCTGGGGGGGGGGGAATTGGAGGGGAGGGGGGAGCTATCAAGGTGAGAAAGGGGCTCTGCAGTCTTCTGTATTAGTGTGTAAATGTGTAACCTGATGGGTGAATGGACTCTTGAGTGCTGATATGCCTGTTTCTGGCACACTGCCAAGAGAAGCCCTTCTAATCAAAATGCAGATAGCCAGAGGATGTGGTTGATACAAACCCTTAAAGGTAACGGCTCAAATGCAGGTGTACATAGAATACTTCACAACCAAGATGCAAATAAAGTTTCATCATGCAAATGTGAGGGGAGCATGTAAGGCAAAAGGTGGAATTTACATAGCACATTGGCATGGGGTTACATCGTTTGTAAAGGTTATGTACAAAATACAGATAGTGACACTTTTTCAATGGAAACGGTAGAATGCAGATGTAACATCACAATGTAGACTCACAAGACCTATTTCTCAATGGGTGCAAGCAGGATGCAGCAGTGGCGTCGCTAGAAGGGTGTTGGGGCTGGGCAACACCGGGTGACACCCATTGAGGAGGTGACACCACGGCAGAGAAGTCTGCTGCGCCGCCCAAGCTCCTCCGTCTTCAGCCGTGCAAAGCCGAGTCACGCTTCTTCCTGTACTAGCTCCCAAGAACAGGAAGAAGTGTCACTTGGCTTTGTGTGACTGAAGAGGGCTGAGGCCAAACAAGGGTATCGCCCTTGCTTGGCCTCAGCCGTCTTCGGCTGCTATGCCCATCTGCTTCCTGTTTTCATGAGCTATACTCGTGAGAACAGGAAGAAGTGACTCGGCTGGCTCGGAGGCTCCTAGCCCAGCCAAGTCACTGCTTTGGCCGCTCTGAGTCAGGACGGCTCACTTCTTCCTGTTCCATGGTTACTTGGTGACCTGGAAATAATTGGTGGTGATGCAGTGATGTCACTGCCAATTACTTCTGGGTCACCAAGTGATGGTGGTCACATCGTGTGACACCAAAGTTAGTGACGCCATTGAGATGCAGAGATTACAGGCATGAGCTACTGACAGGCTGCATCTAGTAGGGACAATACAAAATACAAGTACGAAACAGGAAGAGTACTTAAAGGTGACATTGGAAGCAAGATGGGATTATCTTCTTAGAGTGTGTGTCATGGGATGGCAAACAGAGTTCTTAGGCTTGACCTGACTTTCAGGGAAAGCTGTGTCCAACGTTCATATTGTCCATTCAGGGAGATCTGGATCCATAACGTAATAATCCATGATGCAATGCAAGATGGAAAATAGTTGGCATGGGCAGGTAGGATTGACTTGTGGTGCAGCCTAGCATTAAGGCATATATAGTACTGTCCATGTTTGCAAAGTATCAGTGAAAGAAAATAAAAGTAAGTCATTCCAGAAAAATCAACACCAGTAACACCTATTTAATGACCCAATTCTATCTGTGCCATATGCCATCGAGGCAGTCTCTCCAACCATCTGAGGGGTGCTGCTGCCAATGCAAGGTCCAGAAGGCCTTGTGCTGCCAGCAGTACAGCACAGACCGGCCACCAGTATGGTTTTGCTGGTGGTGGATTGGGGTGGGGCTTGAGTTTGAATGGGGCAGGTCTCAGTGGTACTGGTAGCCACCAAATCCTATACCCCCATCCCAGACTTGACATGCCCCCTGTAGTGGTACAGATCTATGCCAGCAAAAGAGCTGGCTTAGATCTGAATAGGCCCATAGGGGACCAGTCAGCAGCCAGAGACCAGCCTGGTCCCCAGCTGGTACACAGGATACGGCACAAGTGGCCCGGCATCCTCTGCACTAGCGGGGGATAGGATTGGGCCGTAAATGTTGCAACTATTGAAACTAACAAAGGATTTCCAGATGAGGCAATCTGTTTCCCTACTTGTCCATGATAGACTGCAAGACCTGAGTTTGAACGGCTTCAGGTTATGTTAGCAATAAAAAGCCATAGCCTTGAAACATGGGAAGCAATGGAAAGCAGGGTGCCCCTGAGCATGTGTAGTGCTTATCCGTCTTGTGATTAAATATCCACAGCTTGCTCTGACACATTAGATAGAGGTTCACGGCTTCCAAATCAAAGAACTTGCCATCTAGGCAAGCTCTGCCAGTGCAATGGCTTTTTCTTCTGAGAAATTACGCACTTTCTTATTCTGCTTTATTCAGGGCTCTCAGTCTTAAATTGTAATTCGGTATAGCTGGATAGAACGTTCCTCTTGTGTTCTGTGTTTTTTTTTTATTATCATCCGCGAATGTGTTATATATTTTGAAAAGAGTCAATTGTACCGTTTGATAGGTTTTTCTTTTTCCCGTATCGCTGCGATGCAGTTGTCAGATTCTCATGGAGGCTAATTGGAATATGTGTGTGTGTGTGTGTGTGTGTGTGTGTGTGTGTGTGTGTGTGTGTGTGTGTGTGTGTGTGTGTGTGTGTGTGTGTGTCTTTCCATTGACATAAGCCGAGTTCAACTCTGGCAGGATCTAAAGAATTGATACTGAGAATGTGCTCCCGCCTCCTCCCTTGGTTTTTCCTAGCTTAAATGCTTGGCATGCAGACTGTTGCCGTCTGAAAGGCCTTTATATTTCAAGGGTCAGTGAAGTGGAGTGATCTTTTGCACATGCCTAGTTGGCGATCCCTATAAAATGTCAAAGGCTTGAGAAAGAAGATCATTAAATAATAATTTATTGCAATCAAAAGATGTGGCTCAACCCAAAGGAGCTCGCCGAGGAGCCAAAGTGATTTAGAGCAGAAAAGTTAAAATTTATGGAGGGAAGATTAAGGAGGTGGAATGTGCGCGCTTTAGAGAAATGACAGCACAGGGAGAAAATTGCCTCCTGGAATTGTACAGTTAACCAAGCAAAAATGTACTTGGAAGTCTTCAAAACTGATGGCGAAAGTAAGAGAGAAGTTACTGCATAAACCACAATCCTATGCATGCAAAGAGGCCAGCTACACATTACACTGCAGCTGCATGTAAGGTTAACCAGACTATTCTCTGTTGCAAAATATCTGTGCAAGAGGGATGCAGGAGCAGAAAAGGTGGGGTGGAACTGTGCTTCTTTCCCCCCTGAAGCTTTCTTGTCTCTTGCTGCTTTTACCTGCATGAGATGCTGGACACGAGTGCATGACAGACATCCAGAATTGGTGGTGAAATGACCCAATGAGGTGTGATAATGACACAGCATGGAACCAATAAGGTGTCAGTATGAGTCAGCTCTCCTTTCCATGTTTGAGCTAATATTAGAACTTTTATCAGTTGTGTGAGTGTCATCAAGTTGGCCACTGGTTTTTTGTTGGTCACTGATTTGTAGGGTGACCTGTATTGTTGTATATTAAAATAAATAAAGTGATGGGGGGGGGGTTGACACCATGAGTTACCGCACCAGGTGACAGCAACCCCAGTGACACCACTGGGCAGATGAGCGAAGGTTGAAGGACAGGAGAGTCTGGTGACCCATAGGGCTCTGTGGGATCACCTTTTGGGATGAGCTCATCAAGGAGCCTTCTTTTGTGGCTTGATGGCCCTTGATGGCTTATCCCCTGTTCTGAATGAGTCCTTCCCATGAGAATGGTTTCTCACATAACTCAGGAGGACAGTTGCTTCATTAGCATACCTCCTTGATTGAATTTGGCCATGGAGTTGGTGAAGACAGCTAGGGCTGGGCATCCTTCTTTTGAGTTGTTAACAACTTTGTTTGCTTCAAGTCAGGAAGCTCCTGGGAGGCTGCATTTGCTCCCAGAGTCAAATGATCAAGCAAGGTGCAGTCGCCCATGGCATTTTCTAAGAAACAGGTAAGGCTTTTTCCAAATCAGCCTGATAGTGTGTGTGTGTGTGTGTGTGTGTGTGTGTGTGTGTGTGTGTGTGTGTGTGTGTGTGTGTGAGAGAGAGAGAGAGAGAGAGAGAGAGAGATGGTGGTAGTGGTGGTGGTAGTGACAATTAAAAGTGTGGTTTCTTGCCATCAGTCCAGTTTCAGAGTCGCTTTACTTGCCTGTTATGCTCTTCTGGCTGGCACCATGTACACAGGTGTATCACACATCCTGCATGTACTTATATACAGTGGCGTCGCCAGGCGCCCCTGCTACTGGTGCGGAAAACTCCGCCCCCCCCAAACTCAATTAGCATAACTTCCGCTTTTTTTGGTTTTTTTCCGTCTTTTAAAAGATTTTAAAGGGATTTTTAGCGCTAGCGGGGCTTCTAATAGTTTATGTATGCTTTGTGCAACTTATCTTTTGTATAGGACCCTCCCGCAACGATCTTCCGGGGCGCAGATCGTTCTTCTGCTCCCGGGCGCGAACTCTTTAAAGCGCCCAGCAGGGCTTGCAGAGTTCACGCATGCGCAGACCGACGATTGGAAACGTCGTCGCTCTGCGCATGCGTGAACTCTGCAAAGCGCTCCCGGGCTCTTTACAGAGTACGCGCCCGGGAGCAGAGGAACGATCTGCGCCCTGGAAGATCGTCTGCGCCCCTGGAGATCGTCGCGGGAGGGTCCTATACAAAAGATAAGTTGCGCAAAGCATACATAAACTATTAGAAGCCCCACTAGCGCTAAAAATCCCCTTAAAATCTTTTTAAAAAGCTCAAAAAACAAAACAAAACCGAAACTTAAGGAGGCTCCCGCCCCCCCCCCCGGAGCCTTCCCGCCCCTACGCCCTGGGGCCCACCGCACCACCGCCCCATATCAGCCTACGCCCCTGCTTATATACCAGTATATCAAAAGCCTTATCAGGCAGTAATGAGTCCTTGTTCATTTCAGCAGAGGTGGCATTTTTGTATGGGCAAAGAAATACAAATCGATGATGAGTGCCCTGTTGAAGAGAATGGATTTTGTCCTGGAACAATTTTGTGACATCATGCTTAGATTTCGGTGTCGGATTCTTGTATTGTGGCTGTAAACTATGCTTTATTACTATTACTATTACTACTGGGTATTACTATTATTTTACTCCTATAAAATGGCATTTCCCAGAATATTATATCCCAGAATATCCCTGCTCCAGTCCAGCTTGCTCTTCATCCTTTACAATTTTGCCTCCTTGTGGGAGGAGGAAGGATTTAAAAGAACTTTAGCCGCTATATCCGCATTCACAGAGGATACAACATCAAAGTAGTGGGCAATCCTTTTTGTTTGGCTGTGAAATGTGGAGACAAATTGAAACCAAGTGATCCCTTTGATCACTGACATATAACGGATAGCGGATAGCGTAATCATGAGAAAATGTACGGACTAGGAGCAATAGTGTTGCGTCAAACACTTAGGGATACTTGTGTTCAATTTCATAGAAATTCTATTAATTCTATTACTCTGTTAGCATGTTGTGGAGATTTACAAATAGACTGAAGATGAGATATGTAGGACCATCCTCTCTCCTGCCCAAGAAATGTTGCTAGTCTTACCGAAACTCTCCAGGCTTTTCTCAAAAGAACACTGTGCAGGGGAGCTATAGCATGGGGGTGTTTGTTATTTATTTAAATAATTTATGCCCTGCCTTTCCCCCACAGTCGGGGCACTCAAGGCAGGTAGAGCATCTGTTTCGCATCCATAAGGTCCCAGGTTAAATCCCTGGTATCTCTGTGTAGGACTGGGAAATACCTCCAGCCTGAAATATTGTGGAACTATAAACCATGCTGAGCTAGATGGATCAAGGGTATGACTCAATAGTATAACTTGCAGCATAATCTTAAGTGCACGTCTACTCAGAAAGTAGGTCCCATTGTGTTCAAAGAGACTCGCTCCTGGGAAAGTTCGTATAGGATCGCAGCCTTAGTTGCCTATATAAAATCCCTCAGGTCTTTTCCCTGAGGAGGAAATTTCAGTGTAGTTGACACTTCTAGAACCAACTCTACGTCAGAACATAAGAAGAGCCCTGCTGGATCAAGCCTACAAATATACAGTACCTACAAAGAAGCTCTTTGATATAAGAAGCTTCATGACAGGCTGGATATAGATTACAGTATGGGATGGTTTTTCATACTTTGGGTTCTCTAGTAATCATCAATGGGCTGGGCTGTTGCCACCCCATCAAATAGTATAGACAAAATTGCTGGAGCTATTGCTCTGCAACATTGGGGTGATTCATTTTGGGGTCATGACTACAGGTAAAAAGCATACCATTTTCCAGGCTTGGATTAATTTCCTTCAACAAATACTTACCTTTGAATCTGAACCATGTGCATATTTATCTCTGTCCTACCTCTGCTCCAATATCTGACTGCCATTGTTTGCATAACACAATATTCTTCTCCGTGTTTGTTCCAGAGAATGAGATTCAGAAAGGTGATCTCCTTTTATTATACCGGTGTCTTTAGTTTTCCATCTTTGCACAAAACTTTTATCCAAACAAGAACTTGTTGCCGGTTTCAAAAATGTGAACTCTTGGGAGTACAAGTTAGTTCCATGAGAGGATTCATTTTGTGTATGAAATCCTTCCTCATGGCCTAAAAAGGCAGTGGGCATTTTGCTTCGTATAACTGCCCAGTACTGGCCCTCTGGATAAACTGAGCAGCTTATCTTTGTGATTCAACAAAACCAACCGAACAAAATGTCTCTCCTGGAGGAAAGCTCATTATCTCTGTCTATTGTAGGGTCTGGCAACTGGCAGTCTGCAGCACGAATCTGGCCCACGAAAGGCTGCTTACCTGGCCCCTGAGGCAATGTTGGTTTGGAAGCAAAACAGTTCTGGAACTTTTTGCTGTCTCTACTGTCAGTTTAAATGAAGGTCCAGCAGCTGCGTAATATTCCAGCCAGGTTGTAGTTGCTCAGCAACCGCACACAGACACCCAATTTCACTTCCAGGTTAAGCAGAGATGTTTGCATTATTGACAAGCAACCAGACACTTGATTTCTCCCTGATTTTCCTTCCCCTCCATGTCACGTAAGATGAGATAGCCCATGATGTGGCTCTTGTCTCCCATAAATGGGAGTAGACGTTAATCTGAGCTCTTTGACTTGAACTTGGCAGAAAGCCATCATAAGTCCTGATGATAAGGGATGTTTGTTACTGAGGACCAAACTAGAAATGATAATGGGAGCTTGGTGACTGGGTATCTGGATGTTTACCTCTGCTAAACCTGTTGGGAAACTGTCTACACCCATAAGTGGATGCAGTGCCCAGTTGTGACTTTACCTGTCCACTAGGCTTCTTCTGTTTGCTCTAGTTGACTTGCTGGCTAGCCCGACCTGGCTCTGGGAGGATTGATCCGTTCCAGTGGCAGGCCTGGTGCTCAGTTTTCAGATCCAGCCATAAAATCTAATTGTGCTCTGAGGATCAATGAATCCTTGCTAGAGTCTCTAGAGATAGGCCGCCCAATACAGTGTAGCTAGGCTGAGGTAGAGCCTGCGCTGCATCCTCTCCAGATAGGATCCAACACTGGCATGGCAGGAATCTTCTTGGGGGAAGGGGACATTCATCCCCTTACCCTGAGTAGAGCCCCAGCCGCCCCAATGGATGTACTCGAATGTGTGCCAGCTGTTGTGCGCTAGCACATTAATGAAGTGTTGCTGAGATGCTTAATTTTGTCTCCGTAAATAGCAGCCATGGGAGGGGGGGGGGAGAGAGGATTGTGGTGTGGGGGAGGGGGCTTTAACTCGTTGGCCTTGCCATGATCTTGATTGCCCTGGGACAGAGGCATCGCGATGCCGTCCCCCGTGACGTCACCACCGGAAGTGACGTCACCGCCACTGCAAATCCCTTCAGTGATGCAGGGTGGGAGGGTGGGCCAACCCCATTGCCTTTGCCGCCGCCTGCTGTTCCCAGCGCCGAAACGTGGTGGTCACCGCTGCCGCCCGCACTATCGTCGTTCCCTGCGTGTCAGCTGGGGTGGACCGCTCCCCCCAGCGATGCTCCTGCCCTTGCAGGTGCAAAGTTGTGGCAAAATGTTAGCCCTCCTCCACCCATGCCATGGTTCCAATCCAGATCTCACCTCCCCATGTCTATTTACAAAAGAAAAGAAAAAACGCCAGGGTCATTCATATTATTAACATAGAGCATAGTTCAGACTTTAGTCAAGTGAATTCTGACAGAATCTGACCAAATTCAAAGGGCTAGACGAGATTTTTCACACACACAAACACAGGAATTTTGGACCCTTTCCCATGCACGCACACACACACACACACACACACACACACACACACACACACACACACAGAGTGCGAGCGCGCATACCCTGGCACCACGAACAGCTGCTCATGAAAATTGAGAGATCTTCCAAGATGAGAAAAATGTAGAAACACTCCAGGCTTGGGCTGAAATATCTATTATGTTTCAAGAAGCTCTCTTTAAGATGCACGTGAAAGCAATACTGAAAACAGTGTGACCCATAGCTGCTGTGGTTTATTGACTGAAAAGTAGAGTAGAAACTAGGATGGAGTTTCGGATCACTGTTTTACAATCAATTAAAAAAATCCCCAAATGTGCTGAATCAAGGCCGGTTGCAAAGGCTCCAGTCCTTAATGACTACATGATTGGTTGATTTCAAGTTCAAGAATAGTCCCTGGAGGAACTTCACATGATGCTCTCCTGACTATGCGCAATGACATTAGAAGTCTATAAGGAGCAGGTAGACTTGGACCAGTGTTTGGGTCTTTAATTGTGTCATATTTGGGGCAGGATTCATCCATTGATAAGCACTTCAAAGTCCCTTTAATTTCAGCTGGAGAGATTTAAGATGTGCTTAATGCATTGAAATCAAAGAGAATTCAAAAGTGCTTAACTTTGGATGGTTGTACTGTATCCTTCTAATTGAAGTGGTCTGCTAAAGACTGGCTTAGAAATGATAAGAAAATTGATTAAGAGACCTATCAGAAGACAGTCCTACTTACCTCCAAGTCAGTGTATATAGGATTAGAGCAGAAATGATGTAGAGCACCTAATCAGAACACAAAGGGCTCAGTTTTTATGTTTTGACAGAGGGCTATTTATATGTTTAAAAAGACATCACTGTGATCCTTTTGCAAAATGCAGCTCTGCCAACTGTGATATTGCAAACGGATATTACAAAACATCAAAGTGAAATCCTGTATGGGTTGATTTGACGATATACAATTTATTACTGCATCCCACAGAGACGTTACTTAATTTGACGTGTGATGCATTTTTAAACTTGGTCTTTTTTTTTTTTTTTTTGGTCTCCCCGCTGATTTCATGTTGGTGAAGATGAAATGAAATGGAGCACACAAAATGGAGCACACACAAGTGACAGGCTGTTAACTTTGTTATCTTAACAGCCCAGTGCTACAAGTCTGTATCCAGGAAGGCTTAGAGGTCATAAGGATTTCTGTGCTGGGAGGGGAGTTTGCCGTCTACTAGAGTGGTAGATTATTTATGACAGGGTGTAGGCGTTAAACTGAAGTTCTTTTGCTCATTGTGCCCGGGATGAATAGGCCTTGCTCATGACATTTATTTATTTATTTTTATACCGCCCTTCCTCCAAGGAGCTCTGGTACATAGTTGCTCCCCTCTTTTTGTCCTCACAGCAACCCTGTGAGGTAGGTGAGGCTGAGCGATAGTGACTGGCCCAAGGTAGGTCACCCAGGAAGCTTCATGGCTGAGTGGGGATTTGAACCTAGATCTTCCAGATCTAAGTTCAACTCCCAAACCACTACACCATCCTGAACCCCTTTGTTCATGGCTGATGGATCATATGATTAGGACCTGCTCTCATGTACTTTTTGATGAGCATAGGCTGATGAATATTCAAGGTTCTAAGTATAGCCGAGCAAACCTGCATAAGTTCACTCCGCTACCCTACCTACCCTGTGTGTAAGGGCCCAGTTCTATCCATAGTTCCAGCACCAGTGCAGCCCCAAGGTAAGGAAACAAATGTTCTCTTACCTTGAGGAGGCCTCTGTGACTGCCCCCTAAGCGCAGGATGCAGCCCATGCCCCATTGGCACGACTGCATCAGTGCTTGAAAACTGAATAGGATTGGACCCTAATCTACACAACCAGGTTGGAATGGAGGACAGGGCCAATCAGCTTAATCTAACTTCCTTCATTTTTCTGTCACCTGCAGTAGGCCATCACTTGTGCCTCTGCCAGTTAACCCCAGTAACCACATCTGCAGGTGAAAAAATTATGAGCTAACAAAAGAAATCCTGTTTTGTACACACCTAAATCAATGAGTTCACATAACATTTGCATTTATTAGTTGTATACTCACTTGCCTTCATCCTGCCTTTTATCCCCATCAGTGCTGGATTTATTCCTTTCGAAGCCTGGTCCTTTATTCCCTCTCTTGAAGAGCCTACAGAGGGGCAAAAGAAAGTTTTGTTTTTCACTCTATGGATGCAATTCTCAGCTCAGCATCTTAACAATTTCTTGGACTTTGGGCCCAGGAAATTGTTAAGGTGCCATAGCGAGAATTCTATCAGAGAGATGGGATCAGTTTCAAAATGTTGTTAAGCAACCCTGTTGGGGCGCATTTCGTATTTTTCATTGACCAACACTATTTTTCACAGTACTGGATTATTTTGTTGCTTATAGCAAGAGTGTGCATTCGTGCATGATGTACTTTTTTTAAAAAAAAATCTCTATCATGGTAATCCAAATTCTCTGACAAGAAAAGCTAAATTTTGTAACCTGTATAAATAGTAGGCACATTAATACATTAATAATAATTCTAATTCTGCTTGGCACAAGACAGGGCAAGGAGCTATTCAGGTCAATAAAAAAAATTATCTGTACTATTCCTTATTTAAAAGTAAGGGTGTTGTTGTTTTAACTGAATGTGATTCAGATAATAACTGCATGGTGGCAAAATTCTATTTATGAGTAATTCAGTTAAAATATAAAATAGTAATATTGAACTCTTTATTTTAAAAATGTAATGAAAACTTTTATTTGAAAAGCTTTCCTAATCACTTTTGGGGGGGCGGGGGGGCAGGAATCCAAAATAAAATACCAAATACATTCAATCAATAATATTTTTCATTAACTCTGGGACAGAATGTGCACCTATAACTTATGGTGCAATCGTCACTAAGTATAGAGCAGCGGAGTGCACGTTCCGCTGCTCTAAGTCGTTGCAAACGGGTATAAGCGGTGCTGACGGACCAAACCTGCACTGGACGACGCAGGTAGGGTCTCTGCCGCATGGTGTAGAGGCGGGGATGGGCGGGCAGGCCAGCAAGGGAGGGGAGCATTGGCCAGCCCGGGCTAGGAGGGGGCAGGGATATTGAAGGCACACTCCGCTGATATCCTATGTCCATTCCCAGACCGGTTCGGCCTTACACAGCCTCCCAGAATGTACTCCAGGTCTGGACCCATAGGGCCCCGGCCGGCTTACACCTGGGGAAGCGGATGAATGTCCCCTTCTCCTGAGGTGCTCCTGGGCTGCCCCGGGGCAGCCTGGGAACGGCATAGGATACAGCAGCTGACCCTTTGGCCGGCCATGTATCTTTTGGCAGGATTGTGCTGCCAGACTGCATTTGAACTTCATTGTAGTTTTAAAGAGGCTGAAATGTTACAGAAAGAAGGCATATTTATTATTGTAGGAGCAAAGTAAAATTATATAATTCAACTCTGTCATTCTATAAATAATTATATTGTCTCGCCCCAATTCCAGGTAAGTAGACTACACATTCTTACCTACAGGGGTGGTGTCAGATGCTGGCCAAAGTCCGAAGGCCCATCAGGGTCTAGGCTGACCGTTGAACCCTTAGGACCAGTGAGGTAGCATCCAATGCACTATCGGGGATGGATGGACAGATCTATGCAGGGCTTTGCCCTAAGACCTCGAGCAATTTAGAACTGACACTGCCTATCTAATTGGCAACCATTTGTGCAACCAAGGGGCCTAATTCTATCCAACTTTCCAGCACCGATGCAGCTGCAATGCAGCCCCAAAGTAATGGAACAAATGTTCCCTTACCTTGATGAGGTCACTGTGACTGCCCCCCCCCGCAAGATGCAGAGCACATCATGTTGGCATGGCTGCATCAGTGCTGGAACATTGGATAGAATTGGGACCAAGGTGTGCACACACTTCCTATTTTCAATCTAGCACCTGGTTTGTACAGATACCTTAAAAAAAATCTGGAATTTTGGCGATTTTCTGCTTGGTAGGAGGATCAGGGGCCGGATTTAGTCCTTGTTCTCCATTCCCCATTGTAATTTTCTCTGTCTGCCTCAGGCAGGGTTGCTGCAAGAGGGGTGCACTTCTTTGTTGTCTGAGACTTATTACAAATTCAGAATTTATGCAACATGAACAATACTTAATAATAATAATAATAATACCAATTCAAAAACAAAGAATAAAAGCCCTGTTATGTGGCTCCCAAAGTATTTTACGGCTTTCAGAAGAAAAAAACAACCCACTACAGAGTTTTAAGTAATAGCTGGGTAGCCCAATCCTATCTAGAGCCAGCGCTGAGAGGACCCACATGGGACCCATAGGTCCGGTGCGGCTGGAGCTCTCCTCGGGGGGAAGGGGCTTACCATAGTTAAAAATCCACAATATGATTTGAGATTTGACTCTGATTATACTCTATAAAATGCTGCTTTGTGATCTTGGAAACTCTTACCTGAGAACTGAATTGCTTTCCTCATTTTTAGTGAGAGAATGCTAATACCACCCTTCTCAAATGCTTACCTCAGTGACTTTATGGTGCTGCTTCCTCCAATACCCAGGAGATGGTGCTACCATACAGCCCTGGATGAACCATTAAGCAAAATAAGCACGTGCCTAGGACATCAAGGGAAGAGGGGGGGCACTACAACATTTTCCCCAGTGCCGGATTTACCGTGGACCATGGTGCAAAAAACCCAGTTAACCTAAACAAAGTTTGGAAAAGAAGGGAGAATCACTGAACCCAAAATATATTAATTTGAAATATAGTTTATAAAAAAATGAGATTTTTCTTTACTAAATTATAATTTATAATTATATTTTAAACTAATAAATATATATATGGGGGCACCATAATCTTTTCAGTGCTAAGGGCCTGTAAAGGTCTTAATAAAGGTCCCTGCTGCCATAGAACATGGTAGAGATGTGAAGTTGAAGAACATAACCAGAAGCTGCATGTACCCTTCCCCCCCCCCCCGTGGCACTTTTGTGTCACCTTTAGGTTGGCAGAGCACTCGCTCCACCGGCCTAAAGTTGGACAGGATCGGGCTGCCAATCTTGCTAGCTTCCTCTTCTTTACAAATCGGACAGGAACTGTGGCTGCAATCCAAGACACACTTTCTTAGGAGTAAATCCCATTAACCACAATGTGACTTACTTCTGAGTTAGGCTTACCAGAGTCCCGGTATTCACCGGGACAATCCCGGCCACGCCCCCAGTGTCCCCCTGAACTGGCTGTGTACCCCTCAAATTGAGACTGTCCCGGTGGCGGCTGCTCCTCCTCCTCTTCATCCCATCCAGCCAGGACCTCCCCCACTGCAGCGCTATTGCACTGCGTCTTCGTCCCATGATCTGGGACTCTTCCTGAGTAGACATGCATAGGATTGTGCTATGTATCTGTGAGACGTTATTTGTTCCTTTAAAGCCGCCTACCTGTGGAAGGGGAGGGGAGGAAAAATGTTCCTTGCTTCACAGTACAAAAACAGAGGAGGGTACTGTGGGGCTGTCTTTACTTTTTCCTGCCTTTGTAATGGGCATACCTATGTTAGTACTTCTCAGTTTAACATGGTGTCTTTTTTTCAGATGAACAAATGAGATCATTTGACCTTAAACTACTCTCTCTTTCATTCTGTTGGACCAACATGGCAACAACACCCCTGAAGTACATTCTCCAGACACATCTAAGAGGGTCGAAGTCCTTAAAGGAAAAAGAGAAAAAAAAGATCAGTAATAGAAGTCATTTTCCTGGGTGCACAGAATGGCCTCATTTGATAGCAATATAGCACCAAGACTGAAATTCTTTTTTTTTTAATCATGTATTCCTTTTTTCCCCCTCTCGTACTGTCCTGTCACAATGAAATGAATAGCATCCACTCTAATTTTCCTTTCCTGAATGAGAAGAGCATTGCCACTTGTGCCTGCAATCGTCAATTTAATAGCTTTCTGTCTCTTTCTGGAGTGGATTGTAGAGCTAGGTGTCTAATCTTGACCTAGGTCAACAGAAACTGTGGGCAAGTAAAAGTCACTGAGAGTCGGTCAGTACTTAAAAATGAGTACAGCCCATTCAAACATCACACAGTTCTTCTACCCGAAATCTCTGTAAACATTTTCATATACGGCTGAAGAGCTCGAAGATAACACATACCCAAAAAAGAACATGGGAACAAAGTTCACCTATAACTACAAATTATGTTTTACCGTGGTAGAAAAATGAACAAATGTTTCATCCTGGGAATGATTAAGAATGGGAGTGAAAATAAATTGGCTGGTATAATAATGCCTTTCTATCCCCCCATGGATTGGGCACTTCTGGAATAGTGTGTACAGTTTTTGTTGCCCCCATCTCAAAAAAAAGGCATGATAAGTGGTGCACAAAAGGGAAGCCAAAATGATCGAGTCAGGAGCAGGTACATGGAGGCAACAGGTTTCCCCTGCTGTTTTGTACCTCACAACTGTAATCATTGTGACATGCTGCCTCTGAAGATGGAGCTTCCATAACCCTATCCCTCCATGACTGTCCAATCCCTTTCTATCTAATTCCTTGCATTCTGGGACAAGGCTGGAAGAGCATACGCGCAACCGGTAAGTGGATCGGTAAGCTTAGAGAAGCCCTCCAGAGGGTTGGAAACAGCATGGTTTGCTGCCAAAACTTTTTTTAAAAATCCAGTATTTTTGCCTCTCTAAACTGATTTTAGCATGGACCCCTGGTTATATATTTTATTCCCAGACTTTCAGTAGCTGAATTAACATTAAAAAGCATGTTTCTTGTTTATACCCAGAATGGTTTACCATACAGTAAGAGTTACTGTGTTTCAGCAGCCACACTGAGGTGTATGTTACCCCATGGAGATGAATGCATGAGGGGCTTCCCATGAGCACATCCATTTCACCTTGTGTTCTCACTGATATCACAAGCTAGCCTTCCTGTTCTCCCCATTACCAGAGGTTTTTCTGCAATGGCAAACACTGACTATGGGGAGAGCTTCTTCCTGTGATTGGAACCTTGGACCATTCCAGGGTTGCAATCAGGAGAGAAGTTCTCCCTACATTCCACAAACCAACACTGATCATTGAGAGGAGGGCAGGCCTCCTATGTGTTATCAATGAGAGCAAGGCTAAGGGGGCATGTTCCTGGGACGTCCCTCACATGTTCCATTTCCATGGAGAGACAAACTGAAACTGAAACACAGAGCATGGGTTCCTCTCATGGTGCTGTCAGCATGGTGTGTGATGTATATGTGTCAATGCCGCTACTGCATGTGTAGAGCTGATCAGGTGGGAAGATCCCATAGAATTCCATAGCCCTGCCCAAATATATGTAGTATTGGCATATATATTGCAGTTGCATAGGTCATGAAAAACCGCTTCCCATGTAGCTTAAAGTTCACACCTACTTGAGAATCTCTTCTTGAAACCATGGTAGAAAGGACTGCTGTTCCTCTACCTGGAGTGTAGGCAGGATAATTTTGGTAGAACATTGCAGCATTTCTACACTACGTAATGCTCTCCCGAGCTTGGTTTCACATCCATTTCTTGTGATGTTCCATTTCAGCATTGTTTGAGCTGTACAGGCATGATGTCAGCATAGGATTGTGCATTGCTATATTGTACTTTCAAGGGACTTGAAAGCCTAGATGGGGTTTGGATAGATTCATGGAGGAAAAGACCAGGGCCATTCAGAGGAATTTTATCAGGGGGTGCAAAGTTTCTTTTGGGCCCCTTCCCTACATATGAATTTAGCTCCTGGGACCCCTTTTTTGCTCCAGGGCCCCCTTTTTGACCCATTTTTTGCCCTGGGCCTGGGTACAAATTACCCCTTTAACCCCCCTCTCAGAGACCCTGGAAAAGACCATCACAGGTTACAAGCCGTAAGCAACCTCCTGGCTTTAGAAGTAGGTTTTCTCTGTATGCCTGGTGCAAGGGAGTGACAACAGGATACAGTTATCTTGTGTGCTCCCGGAGGCATCTGGTGGGGCCACTGTGCGATACAGAAAATTGGACTAGATAGGCCTTTGGCCTGAGCCAGTAGGGCTCTTCTTATGTTCTTACCTTTGGAAGGATGACTTAAAAGAATGTCTTCTCATTTGTACCAGGCTTACTGATACCAAGCCTGGCTGAGGGGTGCTCCTCCTGCTATTCCCCAGGTAGCCCTGTCCACTCAGCTAACTCCCAACCTCACCACTGCCTCCACCTTTTCTATCTGCTCTCCTGACCCTCTGCTCCCACTCTTCCAACTGCTTCTCCCCCTTATAAGGAAAGCTCCAACATTAGCATACTCCATCTCTGATTGGCTGACCCTGTCTGACAATGCCTCCCTCTCCCCCTTATAAGGAAAGCTCCAACATTAGCATACTCCATCTCTGATTGGCTGACCCAGTCTGACAATGCCACACGCTCCACGATGTCACAAAGGGCCTTTGAGGGTGAGGACTGAGTGTTGTGGGCTTGTAGGCTTTTAGGTTCTTGGAGCTGCAGTGAGTGGTCATCTTTTGATGGTGCTCATCTCTTCAGTGCTTTTTTGACAACGGCTATTAGCTTATTTTACAATAGAAGTTTAGAATTTGGTTAATTTAGGACTTTTAGTTTAGGATTAGGTTAGTTCAGGACTGTTAGTTTAGAATAAGTGTTTCTTGATGCATGAAATACAACCTCTTCTGAATTGAGGTAAGTGGATGTTAACACTTACTGGAGCAGAGTATGAATGGTCTTCAAACAGTGGCCTGTGACAAATGACAGTGGAACGATAATGACTATTAGAGAAAAAGGAGAGGAAGGTGGAGGCAGAGTGGTATATTGGTTACAGTATCAAATTTGGCCAGAGATTTGGCCAGATTCAAATCCCCACTTGGCCATGATGTTTACTGGGTGGCTTTGGCCTCGTCAGCTTAAACAGGACCACTGGGATGATGATATTGTGGGAGGGGATGTGCAGGCTAAAAAGCATCTTCTGCTTTTTTCCAGGTTAACTAATCCCAAACCTGACTGAGGGAAGCTACCTCTACTATTCCTCAGGAAGCCCTGTACACTCAACCAACTCCCAACCTCACCCCTGTCTCCATCTTTCCTACTTTTTGTCCTGAACCACATTCTAACTTCCCCAACTGCTCATCTTGTCCTTATAAGGAAAGCTCCAACATTAGCATACTCCATCACTGATTGGCTGACTCAGTCTTATTATGACCCACTCTCCCCCATGTCACAAAGGGCTGCTGAGGGTGAGAGCTGAGTGTTGTGGGCTTGTGGTCTGTAGTTAAATGTACATGGCACTCTACAAAGCATAAGAGGACAGTTTCCTGCATCTTTGCTGAGCAGTTTACAATATAAGATAAAATATGGGGAAACAATAGAAGGGCAAGAAAACGAAGCAAGGTAAATGGGAAGAATATGCATTCATTTCAGCTATAAGTAGTTGCGTTTAGCTACAGTTTGGAATGGAGATCAGATTGAATCATCATCTGTATTTATATACCGCCTTTCTGGATACTGGTATGGATACATCTGTTCTTATGTTCTTATGACTTCTCCTAAACTTCTGGTTTGGCACTAAAGTGCCAGACTGGAGACGCTCCTGAGCAAATACAACCCTCAGGCCAATTCACACAAACATCTTGGCCGTTTCCAGAGTGATAGACTGCAGCAGCAAAAACAATGAGGGCTCTTGTGGCACCTTAAAGACTAAGACATTGATCGTAGCCTAAGCTTTCATGGACGATAGTCCACTTCATCAGTTGCATGAAGAGAAATCCTCAGTTGCCAGATATATGTGCATGGGTATAAAGGAAAAAAATTTGAAGTTGGGAGTCTCAGTCATCAGAAGCCATGGGGAAAAAACAAAATAAAACACTGATCCATGTAGATTAGACTTCTAGCTGCTGTAGTCCATGCCAAGTCAGTTATGTCCATGCCATTCAGGCTGAATCCAGCTTCTGTGATAACGGTAAACCAATGTTTGAAGCAGGGATTCTTAACCAGGGTATCCATACCCCTTGGGGATACAGGAACCAAATGATGGGAGTATGAGTCTCGATTGCTGAACATTTTTTTTAAAAAATGTTGTTATATTAGACCAGTGGCTCCCAAACTTATCTGGCTCACAACGCCCTGCCAGAGATGTAGCAAGGCGCCCCCCTTCCGGGGACTGGAGGCCGAGATGATGCCCCCCAGGAGGCCCCGCCACTTGATGAATCCCGGAAGCCATGCCGGGTTACGTCACGTGGCCTGTTAGAGGCCGAAAAAGGCCCCAGGGGGCAGGTGGGAGGGCCGAAAACACCTCCCCCGACCTTGTGAAGCCTCAGCAGCAGCGCTACAAGGCTCACCACCGCTGCTGAGACCTGAAAAAGAAAAAAGCGACACAAATGGAGCCGCCGCCACAACTGCTGTGACTGGGGGTGAGTGATACCCCCTGCTGCCCGGGGGCATACCGCCCCTGCCTCCCATTCCTACACCACTGTGCCTCGCAGCCTCTTCTTCCTGGCTCACGACGACCCCGGTGGCTCCTCCTATCTGTTTTTTTGGTGCCACGACGAAGACCTCGGTAGCTCCTCCTACCTGTTCTTCTTGGTGCCGCCATCTTGGACCTCGAGATTTTGCGAGATCCAAGATGGTGGCGCCAGAAACAGGTAGGAGGAGCTACCGGGAATATCTCACGACGCCCCTGTGACTGTGCCTCAACGCCCTAAGGCATTGCGACTCACAGTTTGGAAACCACTGAATTAGATCATTAACTATCACCGTTATCAATACAGATTGAGGTGTTCTGTTCCTAGCTATCCATCTGAAAAGTAAAACGAAGCTTTTGATATCTTTTTAAGTCCTACTGGTACCTAATAGGACTGGTGGTGATGATGATTTCGACAGTCTGGCAAAGGGGGTATGGGGACATATTGAGCAATCCATTGGGGGTCTGTAATCATAAAAATGTTAAGAATCCCTCGTTTAGAGTCATTTGCAATAACATTCCAAATAGCTGGATCCTGATTGAATTCAACTAGTGGGGATGCACCACTCCAGAGGCTGAAGTGCCTGGATATTAGCATTTGACTGAGATGGTGGTGTGAATTGGGCATTAGAAGCAGAACACCAAAAGGTCGCATAACTCTGAAAAGAGATTTAGCTGACAATGGCGCCCCATCCATTCACGAGTCAACAGATTCTAGAAAACCTGATCACAAATCCCATTTATTTCATCACTGAATAACCTAATTGGAATATATACTTATCTCTTCAATAAATGTACTTTCTGGAAAAAAAAGTACCTTCTAAGTTGATATATTTTTAATGAGAGCTTCGAAGAATCAAGATTGCATTCATAAAAAAAATGAAATCCAGCCTTTTAGCATAAAAGGTGGAGCTCTCCTTCAAATGTTCTCTTAAACCATGCTTATTTCAGATTTCATGCATTTTTTATTTCATGCCTCATCTCCCATATTTTCAATGGGAAATTATGCATAAAATTAAAAAAATTGTGTCGAAAATCTGAAACAACTGAGCTTTTCCTTTAAATAAAATAAAACATCTGAGTCTTATCTATTCTGATTATACATTTATCAGCATCATAGAATCTGTTTGATAAAGTATTTTGGAAGCTTGGTAAAAAAAAAAAGTCCTTGACAGACAAAGCGTATCTAATCAAGTCGTACTAACTCTGTTTTTTTAATCACTATATGTACTGAACTTTAAAAAAACAACATATACACATATACTTACCAGTATTCCATGCCAGCTGAGTATGGAACGAATCGTGAACATTTTGATAAGCTTCAACAAGACCGAACTATGTAAGGCAGTTGGGTTATTTTTAGATGTGTCGGATCATGACAGTAATATCCTGCATCCACAGATGAATAGTGACAAAGTAATTTCCTTTCATACTTCCATGCAAACAAATTTCAACCTATGCTGAACATACTCTTAAGATTTCAGTCATAATTATTGGAAAGCAAGTTCTATGAATGAGAGTGCAATCCTGCCCAACGTTCGAATGGTGGAGCGTGTGCCCCGCCATTCGAAAGTGTCACAAACGTACCGTAAAACACGTTTTCAACTACTTTAAAGTAAGGCCACTGGCATGGAGGCCGGCAGCCCTTATTCCGGCACCAGATTGACCCAGCCGCCGGTGGGGAAGGTAAGTCTCCTGCTGGCAGGTGCAAGGGTGGCGAGGGAGGGCAGTGGTTGGCTGAGCTGGCCTGGAATTGGGGTGGGGATGGCAGTCACTGCATCCCCATCCCATTCCTGGCCTCAGCGGCCATTACACGGCCACCTCGGAATTACGCCAGCTCTGAAGCCAAGCCAAAGAGACCTCTGGGCCGCTCCGGATCCTCCCAAAATGGATATTTAGGCAGGATTGTGCTGTGAATCATGTCTTTAAGAAAGAAATTAGGGTTATAGGTTTTGTGTAGGCAGAAGCACCTGTAGACAAAAGCCTGGCCTGCAGCTTGCCATTGGGTGTAGGGTTGGGATGGTAACCCTGGTCATCTTCTTCCCAGAACAGCCATCCAGTAGTTGCTTTCCAGCCTTAGCAGGTAGTGTGACTTTCCCCTGTAACAGTTACCACCCTGGGGAACTAATGAAAAATTGGCCAGTTGATAACAAATGACAAGAAGTCAATGAGACTTGCTTGTGTTCAGTGGTTGAACTGCATTGAGAGTCCAGAATGGGAAAGACTCACACCTTTACAAAGAACGATGGAAGTTGTCAAGACCTGAGGTCACGGCGTGATTCTAGATAAACCTTCTGCAGTATTGGAATAGCACTGACCTCTTTTACAGGGCTGGCGTAATGATGACTTAGAAATGTATGTGAAGTGCTGGGATATTTGAAAATGCTTCATAAATGTATAAGTATTTTACTGATCCTGTTGAGAAACCTCTTCTCCACCATTTTGAGCAGTGTAATTTTTCAAAGACACTAAAGGTAAGGATGTTAGAATGCTAACGGAGTGGGTTCCTGGACTCATTCCCTATTTGCACCACTATTAGAATGGACTGATATTATTGTGATTACTGGTACTTATTCCATCAATTACTACATTTATATGTTGGAGGAAGGCGAGGGAAATTCCTGCTTTTTCTTGGTGTGCCGTTGAACCAGGGAAAAGAAGTCCATATCCTTTTCTAAACTGTTGGGATAAATTCAGTTTCATTGAGGGACTCGTAGTGCAATCCTATACATGTCTACTCAAAGTCAGCCCCAGTATGTTCAATGGGACTTACTCCCAGGTAAGTATGTCTAGGATTGCAGTCTTGCATGTATTGTGTCCACGGGCAAACCTGGGGAAAGAAAGCAGCTTTGCCTGAATATCTGAAGCTGTATTATACTATGTTGAGCCATTGGTCCCTCTAGGTCTGCATTGTCTGTGCTGACCTATAGCAGCTTTGCAGGGTCTCAGAAGGGGCCATTCCTAACCAAGGATGGTAATATGTATGCACCCCACATACATGTGCACATGTACAGACTCCCTGCCTGTAAATAAGTAACTGACAGAATAGGTATTGCTTCAAACATTTTGGCTTCTGCTTTCCTAAGTAACCTACTTGCAATTTAAATGAGACTGGGAGTTTTAAGAATACAGAGGATGGAAAAATACAGTGGCACATGAAAGACATTTTTAAAACAATAACAACAATAATAATAACAATAACATTCTTGATTGAGGCCAAAGGACATTAAGGTGTTAAGTCTACAGATCTGGAAGTTTTCTCTTATATTTGTTAGTTTCTCTATAGGAACTATTTCCAAGTCAGAAGGGAGATTTTTATCTTCCCTATTAAAAAGATTATATACATTCAGGTGTAATGATACTAAGAAAGTCTGTGGCCTTCTTAGTCCTACAATGAGGTGTGTTTGAGCCTTTCATACTTGTTGAGACCTTGTGGCAGGAAGGATGAGGAGAGACAATAGCAGGGAGAGGTTCATATCCAGATTCTGCTGATACTTCCCTGTGAAAGCTTGATTTTTCTCAGTCTGCCTTACTAAGGTGTGTAGCTAATTATGTTCCAGATTGATTTCAGGTAGATTTAGAATAGGTAGCAATATATTCTCTTCACAACAAGCCTGAGTGCGAAGTCACTAGGATGAAATATATAGTGGTTTGGCTGAGACCACATAGTCTATTCATGGAAACTTCACACAGTACAAACATCACACCTCATTGCCTTACAGAAGCCATTTTGGGTAGCCTTCATGTGGAGCAAGCTGCAAGTCAATCCATTCCCAGTGATTTGTGGTTATTCACTTTCCTACTTCTCATTGAAGGCAGAGGGAAAAGAAGTTTTACAGTCCCAGGGTGGCAATTGGTTTAAATGTTCCAAAGTCATTTGATGAGGCAACTTTGCCAAGGGTCAGCAATGCCTGGTCTGAACCGTGTTTGGATGAGAGAACTCTGGAGACCCGCAAATTCATGATCCAGGGCAACCAGGTAGAAAGGACTGAATAAAAATGTAACACCTATCCTGTGAATTACTTTCAGTGCCCAATGGGGCTGAAAGGTAGGATGCAAACTGAGATAAATACTGTAAACGTCTCCTTGTATCACTTCCCCCAGTGGATTGTAATGTAGGGCAAACTAATCTCTCTTCCCTAGCAATTGCACCTGCTCCATTAGGAAGCATTCCTCCCTTTGGGAATTATGATTCCGCAATGTTAGCATATTTTACACAGCTGTTTTCTTCCTTATACACCACCTCACTCACTCACTCACTCACTCACTCACTCACTCTTTGGCCAGGGATGTTACCCATCAAAATTATCTTCACATAATCATATTTATTAGAGGACATTCTCTTGCTAGAAGAACAGTGGTTCTCAAACTGTTTAGCACCAGGACCCACTTTTTAAAATGACACACTATCGGGACCCACCTAGCTTTATGAGATGCTCAAACATGTATCTCCCTATATTTACACAAGCTTGCAAACTGCAGGAGCTCAGCTCCTTGCAAACTGCAGGAGCTCAGCATTTTGAAGGGCAATTAGCAGCTATCTGTTTTTTATTAGCCTCATGGCTTGTGGCAATTACTTGTCTGATTTTTCCATCACCTGGGACCCACCAGAAATCAGTTCGCGACCCACCAAGTGGGTCCCGACCCACAGTTTGAGAAACACTGTGCTAGAACATTCCATAGATCTCTTTAGGTGCATCAGCTACTGAGGGTCAAAAAGGCATTCTCCTTTGTCAAATTATGTTATACCTCGACAACAGCAGCCTTTCAACTTATGGCAAATATTAAATCCCCATCTCCAAGAAGCATGCACTGAAAAAATTGTGAAACATTCCTAACACAGTTGGCACTGTTATTCAAATAGAATTTAAGACACAGTTCCTCTGTGCACATTCAGAGGGACTTTCCACTGAATGGACCTACATTATGTGTGCGGGGTTTTTTTCTTAATCAAAAGGATGCAAATCTGCAGTGCTCCTGAGAAAACTGGTAAGGAACAAACAGAGATCAAGCTAATTATGATGCCATGTATGGACACCAAAATGGTATAGGGCAGCATTTTCCAAACTGTGGGTCAGGACCCACTGCTGGGTCACGACCTGATTTCTTGTGGGTCCCGCAGAGCCTCCAATGAAAACATGGGTGATGGAAAGATCAGATAACTAATTGTCTCAAGCCCTGAGGCTATTAAATAATGACAAATTTTGAATGTGTGATATACAAACTTAAAAACAGAAACAAAGTAACCGGACCATAATCAAGATGCAAAAATGTATGTATTCAGTGACTGAAGCTATTTTGATTGCATTTTGATTATCCTTGGGTGCCTCTAATTCGGAACTAGAAAGGCAGGATATAAGTTGTTAAATTAATCAGCCAATCACTAAATATACATCTCACTGTAGCAATAGATGTAAGCAATCAAACCTGCAGGATTAACTTTAAAATGTCGCTTTATAATGCCTATTAGTTAGATAACCAGTTATGCAAGTAAAGCCCACCAGTACTTCCATACTGAGCTATTGTCAGCTCTGACTTAACAGTGAAACACACACACACACACACACACACACACACACACACACAAAATCTTTGTGTGTTTGTGTGTGTAATGGGTGGTGTTTAGAAGTGAGAAATGGTTCTCTAACTCAGAAGCAGTCCAAGCGGATACTTTTTTGTGCAATAGGAATAGATAAACTGAAAAAGCAGGAAGAAGCTGAACATTTTTGTGAGGAAATGACAAGGAACTGTTCAAGAAACTTCTCACATGTTTCCTGGCAATTATTCAACTATAATGATTATAACAGAAGCTTGTTTTAAAACTTTTTGCATGCAAAAAATGTGTTAAATCTATAGGAATTTAGCATTCATGCTTGCGTGTATGTTCTCTTTTTAAAGCGAACATTGAGATGCTTTTATCCAATGCAGAAGAATTTTGTTATGATTCAAAAACAACACATGCTTATCCTTCCAATTGATCTTGAGTTTGAAGGCTCATTTCCATATACACTAAACAAAAATAATTTTGGAAAATGACACCATCGAAAGGACAAATTATGGACCCTTCTAAATGTGGAAACCACAGCTATCATCTGTTTACAGAGAAGATATTTAACACTGAAGAAGTAGTAAAGGTAACAGATTAAATTCTGAGTGATGTAAAATTGAGGGTTTCCTGTACTGCAAGCAAACTGACTCACAAGTCATATGTTCTTGGTGACATCAATAATTGTCCTTTCAAAAGGCAGAGAGTCAATAGTGTTGGGATCATTTGTGACTCTTCCATCATCTTTTCTTGATATGTGTTTGGCAGCATCATTTTGTCATAGAGTCTGCAACAACTCTTTTTAAAGCACTCCATCTTTTTCCCTGAATGAAATCCAGTAGGTTTCTTGGTAAATGCCACATGCAACAGGAAAACATTGGGGAGCACATTGATGTGAAGTTTTATATGGCAACCTGTTGGCAAATCACTACAGAATCCATCCTTATTTGTCAAAATAGTCAGTCCATTTGTACCATTGTAAAGGCAGAACTGGGAGACTGGTTAAAACGGACAAACAGCATGGATACTCACATTTTATCTGCAGTGATTTTATCTGCAGAGAGATGTACTAAACTTTCCCTAATACTTACACAGATATTTCAGCACTGCCAAATAGTGACATCCTTAGTTCCTAGTTTTTTTCCCTAGTTCAGATACTTATTGTGATATGTCTCTTATCTGCTCCTGTATGTGGCTTTTCTTGTTCTGGGATATGAAATTCCAGATAGTTATTGCATCCTGTGAGCAGTGGTGTCATTAGGGTGGGGGCAGGGGGGCCATGGGCCCCAAGGCGGCGGGCGCATGTGGCTGGGGGTGTACACAATTGTGGTGCCACATACACACCTTCCTAGGAGCAGCTTTCATTGAATTCAACGAGATTTACTTCTACGTAGACATGCAAAACATTGCACTGTTAGGCCCACAACCCAATAAATGTGTGTAAAAGCAAATAACCGGCAGGAAGATTTAGACTAAACATTCAAAATGCTATTACAAAATCCATTTTCCGATGACGGAAATGGCCTTGGGAAGTTACAAAAATGCCCTTCCTTTGGAGCGTTCAATGTATTTCAATTCCATGGAGATGTCTTTTCTTGGATCAGTAGTTTGGCAGTACAGTTGAGAGTCTTAGAACTCTGGCATATGATATTTGTATCCTATCGTTTCTCCAAGGAGCTCAGGGTGGTTCCCCCACCTCCCTTTTATCCTCAAGACAACCCTGTGAGGTCGGTTTGGCAGAAAGATAGTGAATGGCCCATGGTCATGCAGTGAATTTCTTGGTTGAGTGAGGATTTGAACCCAAGTCTCTCCAGTCTTAAGTGTGTCCTGATCTGACCCCCAAGTGGATGCTGGCAAGATACGTCTGGATTACAGAACCCCAGAGAGCTCCAAGTGTAAACCATTTGCTCACAAGGACCAGAGGAGAAATGAAGTCTTATACATAGTACTTCCAAGCTCAGAGTATCCCTCCCAAGCTCCATCATGTTGCCTGGGAAGTGGAGAGATTTTAAAGGGCCAGCCCTCTTGTACTGCTCCTTTGCTTCATTGCACTTCTTTTGGTCCACTACTGGCACTGAGGTGCAGGCTCAGAGCAGCTCGATAGGCTGCGGCTGGGAAAGTGGTTCCTTGTGGAGTGCTGGTTCTGGCTCAGGGTGTGCTGGCTCGGACTTCTTCTGTTCTGGGGTCTTTGGCTCAGTCAGTGACACATCCTGGCTGGTGGGCTCAGGCTGGGGTTTAAGCCAGGAACAGGGTCTGGGGCCAGTCCTACTGATCCAAGTGTTCGTCCCTCCTCAAGGTCAGATTCTGTGCTCAGGCCAGGGACATAACATAGTGCAATGTTCTAGCTGATTCCTCATGCCGAGTCTCTTGAGATAGACACACAACAGGGTTTATTGGTTGGCTTTCCCCTTGCATCAGAATATAGATGAGTACAGGCTTTTGAATGCATATCCCATTCATTGAAGGCAATTCTTTTCCCTCTCTCTCTCCTGCCCCCACTGTTCATGAAACCCCAGTGCAATGTGGTTAGGCAGAATCAATACTCAGATGTACATTCTACTGCAGATTTGGAGGTGCATTAAATTTATATCTGTGGTCCCTGATCCAACAAAGGCAGCTAAGCACATGGCAGGATGCTTAGACATGTGGATCTCCTTGGCTTGCTGAAGTAACAGTTCTTCAGACTTTATTTTATTACTGACAGGGATACTTAGTAACAATCAATCTAGATTATAACATGTACATCCATTTGTATTCTATATTAAGCATGTACTCAAGGTCAACAGTTATTTTTATAAGAAAGGTAGCCATAATATAAAGATGACAGTACTTTGACATTTGCCTACATTGCTTTACCTATCATTTTTCCCCATCAGACAGATGTGACTTGACTGTTCTCAAAAACAGATTCAAGATACTTTACCTGAATACTAAAAAGCAGATCTCAAATATCCAGGGCACTATTGGTTTGCTACTTTTGCATTACTACTTCTTGTGGTTAGGGCTTCTTTCCCCATCTCCAGCAGTCTTCAATATTCATTGTCTGACTGAGACAATTTTAGCCAAGTGAAACCTTCTTGCAAGCATCTGATTTTTTTTTAAAAAAAAATATATTATCTCTGTTGTCAGTATGCAGAACGGCAAAGAATTCGGCCTCTTTTAAAAAAAGTGAGTTGTTTTTACATATAGAATTCAGCTCAGAGAAGATGAAACTAGAGAAATTCTTGGAGGTAGTATAGTAATAACTTCTGCCAATATTGTCAGGAAATGCATAATCTTGTTGGCATGTAGCCAGCAGCATGGCATACCAGAGACCCCATATACCTGCTGTTTTTACTGCCTGTCTGGGTCTGCAAAAACATGGCATTGCAACGTATTTGCCAGAACACAGTGTGCAACTGGTGGGCAGCATTTTGGCTTGATGGGTCACCCGTTGTGCAGGTCTGCCTTAAGTCTTGGCTTCCATGACGCTGTTGTGTTGCTCTAACAGGAACTACAAAGAAAACGTTGATTTCCTTGAATGACCCGTTAGACTTTTCAATGCCATTTTTTTTAAAAAAAATTATGCATGTGGTGGTTTTTCTTGACTAAATTGCAAGATCTCACATTTTCTTCAACATCTGTTGCCCTGTTCAGAAGGTATAGAAGTGTACAGCAAGCTATGGGGTGGTGGTGCAAGTAATTGTGTACAGGTTTGTTTGTTTGTTTATTTATTTAAATAATTTTTACCCCACCTTTCTCCCAATAAGGGCAATCAAGGCAGCTTAAAATTAAAACATGTTAAAATACATACTAAAATACAATACAATAAAAATAATTAAAAGAGGTAACTAAAATAGTTAAAACAAGCAAACCCCAGTGGGTCACCTTACAATTACATTTATTAAAATGTAATTTTAATACATTTATTAATTCCCACCCCTGTGTGAAAAACCTCCCCCCCCTCCCATGCACACACTATTTGTCTGTAGTGAAAAACACTGTTCCTGGGGCAAGATCCCTTCCATGATCAGATGCCCTGCAAGACATGACAGGCTGGGGTCAGGCCTTCAGGAGCATATTGGCATGGGTTGGGGCTTAGTAGAGGGCCCTCTCTTTCCCTCCACCACTGTACACACTTCTAGGATATCTGAAAAGGGCTCAAACCTGTATTTGGCTACATGCAAACTTATTATTATTATTTTTTTTCAAAAGCAGAAAACCCGTCAATTGGCAGTCCTAGTGTACTTTGTTGTACTGGCATCAATGGTATTTTGATAGTTTTTGTATGCATTGTATTGTTACTGCATGACTTGGTCTTGGGACCATAGCTGAGTAGAAGAGCAGCTCTTTTGACTGCACCTCGGTCCCTCCATATCAGGCTGGGAGACCCCACCTCTGAAGCCCTGGAGACCCTCCTATTCAGGGCAGATAATACTGAGCAAGATGGCTGAATGATCTGACTTAGAAGAAGGCAGATTATTACTTTGCACCTAGGATAATGACTTTTCCAGCCCCATCCTACCTGGGCCAGCTGTCGTTGCAGTACCTCTTCTGCTGGTGCTGACTGCAGTAAAGCAGTCAGCGTCAGTTGTAAAAGGCACTCAGGCAGCATGCTACTCAGATGCTGTTGGGAATGCCGGAGCCTTCCTGCTGCGCCAGTGGATCTGGAGCTGCCTCCTGCCAATGGTAAAGTGGTGGGGGAGGTGGGAGGGTCGGGGAGGGTGGAATGGGATGGGGAGGGCAAAATAACGTAATGATGGGGGAGGAGGATTGGCAGATCGGGTTCAGCAGTGGCCGCCAAATCCTTACTCCCTTCCTGGACCTGATCCCACAGCATGGGTCCACACGGACATGCACCAGCTATTTTGACAGTGCAGGTCCAAGTAGACAAACACCTCCCCCACCATGCCGTAGAGGCTTACCCACGGATAAGGGAACGATTGTTCCCTTACCCAGAGGAGACCTCTGTAACTGACACCCCCACAGGATTCCGTGGTAGCCAATTTGGTGCTGCAGCATGGGCAAGGGGGCAGGGGAAAAATAGGATTGGGCTCTCTGTCTATAATTGTTGGATGGTTCTCTCCCTTCTTCCCCTTCCAACATATATCACAAACGGCCTCATCCTATTTCTGGAGAGATAGGTAACTGCGGTGGCCAGAATCGCCTTCTATCAATTGCACATGGTATATCAATGTAGTCCTTTCTCAATCCTGGACCCTGGCCTCTCCAGTAGAGCTTAGAGACCCCTGTTTGAAAGCTGGGGGGTCTGCTTTTGCCAGTCACTGATCTAGACATGTACTAACTTAGATGGACCCATGGTGTGACACAGCAGAAGACTGTTTCATATGTACTCCAGCTGAACTGAATATAGGAGAAGGCAAAAGCAAAATAGAAAGAACCGTATTCAATATTAGCTTGACTTACCTGTGTGTGCAGCGGTGTTGCTAGGGCATGGGGGGGCGGGCCACCATGGGTAACGCGCAGGAAGGGGTGACGCACCCCTGCCCCCCTCTCCCCCGCTGCTGCTCGGTACAACCCACTCGCGTCGTCTTCAGCCGCTTCTAACTAGGCCAGGGCAAGGCTGAAAGTGGCGTTCTTCACATGCACACAACACCGCTTGAAGCCTTGCCCTCAGAAGGGCTGAACGAAGATCCAATCGCGTCTTCCTTCGGCCCTTCTGAGGGCAAGGCTTCAAGTGGCGTTGTGTGAATGTGAAGAACACCACTTTCAGCCTTGCCCTGGCCTAGTCAGAAGTGGCCGAACTGAAGAAGATGTGAGCGGCGAGCAGGATCGGGTCGTATGGTACTGGGCGGCATCAAGGGGCGGGAACGGCATCATGGGGGTGATGCACTGACCTCCCACCCCTAGTGACACGCTGACCTCCCGCCGAGGGTGACACGCCTCCTAGTGACGTTGCTGTATGTATCCCTCATCCCCTGCTCCCTAAGCTGTTGTTATGAAGGAAAATTACATGTCATATCATGCAACAATTTACATTTATGGAAGCTTCTGTTGGAACCTACAGACACCAGAACTACAATGAATATAACATTGGAAGGAAGATCAACACCAAAAAATATACAAAAACCATCCACAAAAAGGGGCTGGCAGAGATTAAAAAACAACTGTCTTTTTAACTCAACCTCTCCACAGAAAAGTCTCACTGGTAATCTGATAAGAGAAACAAGTGGCTGATACTGAAATCACCTGAAGCTAATTTCCTATGCACCCTCAAATCTCCATTCTCAGATTTCAACCTTCTGTTTTATTTCTGAATTACCTATGCTTGTGAATACATAGCTTTTAAATATCATTATCCTAACCATTTCTACAAAGAAAAACTATGTTCCAAAGCTGAATCCCTACAGTCTGCTGACAGTAATCTTTGTCGTGCTTGAAAAGGCATGGATTAGAGCTGCCCTTTCAGAACCTGGAGAAAATTATTTTGCGTCTCTTTATGGATATGCTTAATAATCTGCTCAGAGAAGCTGGACATTGCTGCTCCTCAAGAAGCATTTATGGAATTCTTTACAACTTCAAAATTTACTTCATACTATGATGCTGTGTGGTGCAGTGGTTAGGATGACTGACGTCTTAAATATATAGGGGTCCATAAGTGGTGGTAGTTCTTGAATAAATTGCAAGCTCTCACACTTTCTCCAACATCTGTTGCCCTATACAGCTGTTATAGAAGTGTACAGCAAGCCGTCAGGTGTGGATCATCAGACAAGAAGCTCACTGAATGACCTTGGGCTAGTCACCATCATTAATCCTAATGCTAAAAGTCTCACAGGATTGTTGTAAAATTAAAAATGGAGTAGCCTATATGTATACCACTTTATGATCTTTGAAGTGTGAGGCACAACTATGCTAAATAATACAGGTTGAGTCGTAATGGTCTCTGGGATTTTAGTGTACCACTACATAGTAATGGAAAGGGATAGGGTAACATAGTTAATGGTGATGGAAAGAGAAACATTCAAAGATTTTTACAGACCTTACAAATGCTGGATGTGTCCGCCCTTTGTGACACGGCAAATGTCTATCCCGTAATCCTATTCGGCCCACACTTGCACCAGAGGTGTCTGGTCCACCTGAGTGATAGCCATGGTAATGCATAATCCTGACTGATGGGAACTTCCGCTATAAGCCAAGGATGTACGACTGTGCACATACAAAACTTGGATACTTTCTACCACCATGTATAGTCCGATGGTGTTTGCAGTAGCAATGTATGGTTGCGAGAGTTGGACCATAAGGAAGGTTGAACGCCAAAGAATAGATGCTTTCGAACCTTGGACTGCTAGGAGATCAAATCAGTCAATCCTAAATGAAATCAACCCTGTTCCCTGGAAGGACAGGTACTGAAGCTGAAGCTCAAATATTTTGGCCACCTAATGCAAAGAGAGGACTCTCTGGAGAAGACTCTGATTCTGGGAAAGATTGAAGGCAAAAGGAGAAGGGGAAGGCAAAGGATGAGATGGTTAGACAGCATCACCGATGCAACGAACTGAAAATGAGCGAACTCAGGAAGATAGTGGAGGACAGGAAGGCCTGGCGGGATATGGTTCTCCCTTACCGTTACGGTGTTATGGCTCGCCAAAATCCCAAAGACCATTATGACTCACCCTGTATTATAAGCACAGCCTTGAAATAGCTTACACAGTCATTGGACATAGTGCGTATATAGCTCCTGGATTGCACTCAACCTGATTAGCAATGGTACAAATCCGTTTTATGTAGGCAGAACGTTTTGCCTCAGCAGCCAAAAGATAGAAAATAACATCAGAGAGAGGTTAAAAATACCATATCTTGATGATGGTGGTGGTATGTGAAGCCATCTGGAGCAGATGACAGCCTAATACCAGAGCTTCACTTCCTATCTGAATAAAAAAGCCAAGATTTGAAGATCGTTAAAATCAAGCTCAGCTTTATTGCAACATGAAATAAGGATCAGGGTTGGTGTCAGTCGTTGGCCAGAGGGGGCGCTGGCTGAGGGTCCATGCTCACCAGAGGGTCCAACTGGCCAGACTGACCACTGAATATTGGTCTCAATGTTGGTGGCCCAGTGCATCATCGGGGAGCAGACGAGGGGGACCCATCTTTGCCCCAGATCCCACAGCAGCCTGATACTGTCCATGACAAGGATGGCCTGCCTATGAAATAATTGGATGGCCTGCCTATGAAAGTGGTAGCAAAACCACATAGGCTGCTGAAAGACTCTGGACATGTTTTCACTATGGAAAATCGTGTAGCAGTGAAGGAGCAGCTTGGCTCATTTTGAGAAGAAATGCAAGCAGAGTGGGCTGCTATAATACTGAAGCAACATTGAAATGAGATGTCTGCAAAACTGAATGAGCTGGAGGCTGCAGCTAATGAAGCATTTCAAATGGGCGTCTAGATTAAAAGACATTTTCTTAAAATTGATAGAAATGAAAAAGGGGCAACCGTGAAGATCTGGAGAACAGATCCCAAAAAGTGTCCCTGGACATGAAATTCGTAATGGAGAAGGGCAACGCAAGGGTCCTGGATCACTTTTAGCAGACAGAATAGTGGAGTGTGGCTCTGCCTTGCCACATTCTGCAGTGCTAAAGGGAGGCGAGAGCAACAAGTGTCCTTCAACCAAGTCGCTCATGTTCCCCTCCCATTGCTGGGTCCTATGGTCACTTGAAGGAATGGTTCCCCATGGGCTCACTTCAATTTATGTTTAGGAGAGAAGCATAATACAGGTTGATTACCCCTTATCCGGACATCCGAAATCCAGACATTTGGGGGGCTATGACTTTTTTTAAGAGAACTTTTTTCCAGCACCTGGCTGGCATAGCACAAGGCATGCTGGGGCACAAAATTATTTACAATATTGTATCAAATTACGTCCAGGCTATTTGTATAAGGTGAGTATGAGACATAAATGAATTTTGTGTTTAGACTTGGGTCCCATCCTCAAGATATCTCATTATATTTATGCAAATATTCCAAAATCCAAACAAATTCAAAATCCAGACAACTTCCCGCCCCAAGCAGTCCGGATAAGGAATACTCAACCTTTATAACCATTATTTCTGTTTCAGATATCTAATCTGTGGGACAAAGCTTTCCTCTCCCTAGCCCTACATGCATTTTGTCTCTTCAGTACGGCAAGTCCTCACTTTACGTTGTAGATAGGTTATTGGAAATTTGTGACATTAATTGAAACAATGTATAATGAACTGATTTTCACCAGCAGGCTCAGTGATGCTCCAGGGGGCTCTGGCGGCTTGCTGCACGCTGCAAAGCCGCTTCTGGGCTCCTTGGCTTTGCTCTCGCCTCAGAATACCTTGCAGAAGCTACATGCAAGGCATTCTGGGGCACAAGTAGGACCAGGAAGTGGGGCGCGAGCCCAGCATGAACCGGAAGTAGCTACAGCCACAGAGACAACGTTAAAGTGAAATAACGATTAGCGAAACGACGGTAAGTGTGGATTTATAATATATTTTTATGGTTCTGTCTCTGCTAAAATGAACATCGAGAGATGTTCTGCTAAAATGAACATCGAGAGAACTGTTGGGGGAAAAAAAGGCTAAGGTGCATTGTTACTAAATTGTCTAACTAGAAGACCAAAAAAACGTCCACACCCACTGACTGCAAAGTATTTAATGTAATGAGGAATCTGTCCTGGTATTTCAAGTAGAGACCCACTGCAGGAGATTTCTTAAGCCGATTAATGCGCTGTTGCAAGAACCAAAACATCCACACAAATGGAGTTTTCCTTTGAACCGCAAGTATGTGTAAACAACAAGATACGTTCACATACAAGACCTAGGAAGAGAAGAAAGACTTCTAAAGGTATTAAAACTGCAAATGCCTTAGAAGTTTGCATCAGATTATTCCAGTGACGATTGCTGTTTCGGAGATTCTAATCAAGTATGGATTAACATTTCCAGGGGAAAACCCCCCCCCCCAGCTAACTTAGACAATCGAAGTTCTCCCAGCAGATTTATTATTTATTTCAGAGATTTCAGTCTTGCCATTCTATTTTCCTGAGAGTCCCTTGGACTGCTAGGAGATCAAATCAGTCAATTCTAAATGAAATCAAGCCTGACTGTTCCCTGGAAGGACAGGTACTAAGGCTGAAACTCAAATATTTTGGCCACCTAATGCGAAGAGAGGACTCTCTGGAGAAGACTCTGATGCTGGGAAAGATTGAAGGCAAAAGGAGAAGGGGAAGGCCAAGGATGAGATGGTTAGACAGCATCACCGATGCAACGAACATGACAATGAGCGAACTCAGGAAGATAGTGGAGGACAGGAAGGCCTGGCAGGATATGGTTCATGGGATCACGAAGGGTCGGACACGACTTAACGACTGAACAACAACAACAATTCTATTTTCAAAGCAATAAAATGAAACAATACCAAGTAGTTAAAAACATGAATACAATACAGCCAAAATCAAGCAAATAATAGAAAGCTAGGAAATAAATACAACTGCATACCTATCATTTTCAACTAATGGCAAAGAAAATTGTACCGTGGGGCTAAATGGATTTCTCAGGGTAGGAAGTTCTAAGTCCTAGGTGCCACAACCGAGAGAGCCTTTTACAAGTCTCTTGTTTTGCACCTTGATCATGAAAAATCCACCCTGAGTCAGGTAAATTCTTGAGTGAGCAGAACTGTGCAGATCAGGCGGATGTCATTTGGAGCACCACTGCACTCTGGGGGGAGGGGGAGCACCAGCTGCCATAGATTTTTTTTTAATGACAATTGTTCCTGTTCTTAAAATAATCTCTTATTCTTTAAATCAGTGTTTCCCAAACTTTTTTTTGGCATACACTGGATCTTATCTCCTCCTTGACCATTGGCCATCTCCTCCTCCCCATTACATTATGATGATGCCTGCCAATTGGCATTGCACTGTTTTTCGAGAGGATTCCGTGGCTCCCCTGGTTGGTTTCCGTGGCTGGGAGCCACGTCCCCCAGTTTGGGAAACACTGCTTTAAATGAAGACTGTTCTGTAACAAATGTTAAAAAGCCAATTCCCCCTAGCTGGGATAAACACTAAGCTCTGGATGGGGTTGTGAACCCACTGGCCTCACCCTGCCTCTGGCTCTGCCCCCTCCTCACATTCAATTTTCATCCCTGTGTTGAGTGACTGAATGCATCCAGCAACACAGCCCTGAATTGGGTGGCTGGTTCATGTTTTGTTTAAGGGATTCATAGTGGCTAAGTGGTCTATAATGCACTCTGGACAAAAAGTAATCTCTTGACCCAATCCTATCCATTGGCTTCTCCTGGCAGAACGTACGTTCAGCTGGCAGAAGCACCAGGATCCAAGCAGAAGTGCTTGGGTCCTGGGGTGCATCGCATGACATTGTTGCGCTCGCAGATGCCGCTAATGAGTGCAACGAGGCTGCCAGCGGCAATGATAATGAGAACGTTCATCAGCACCGGGCAAGTTGATGGGGAGGGTGGGCAGGGAGGGGAAGGGAGTGGGAGGAACAGAGGCATTTCTGGGAGGGGAGAGGCAGAAGGGGGTAGATCTGGTGGCAATGGCATACACTGGATCTTATCTCCTCCTTTGAAATCGTCCCCACCCTTTTCCTCTTCTTGGACATATGCCACCAAAATAGGTGGCATATGTCCGAGGAGACTCATTGGAGATCGAGCAGCTCACTAGGAGATAAGTACAAAATGCAGTCTTATCTCCATGGTGGTGGTGGGGATTATGATAGGATTGGGGCCTCTGTCAGTGTTAATGTACTTGGCATTTCCAAAGAGCGAGGAAAGGTAGCTCAAGCTCTTGAACTCTTGAAAGCTTCCTTGGGTTGCCACTGGCAAGGAAAGAGGGATACAAATGATTAAAAATAAAATTATTTGGGCAACCACAATTTCACTTTCTCTGGAGTAGGAAACTGTGGATGTTATGAAAGGAATAAGGTAAAGGTACCCCCTGCTCGAAAGCCAGTCATGGCCAACTCTAAGATGTGGTGTTCATCTCCGTTTCTAAGGTTGAAGAGCCAGCGCTGTCCAAAGACACTACCGCAGAGGTTCTCAACCTGTGGTACCGGTACCCCTAGGGGTACACAAACCTCTTGCTGGGGGTACGCCAAGCCCTGCCCCTTATCTGCCCCATCAGCAGCTAATTAAGTGTTAATTAACATGGATTTTGAATTGTAATTATTTTCGGAGCTCTTCTGTCTCTCTGATTTTGGTTTTGGGCTTATTTTTGTACTTAGGAAAATGTACTTTGGTGGTGTGGAGGAGGGAGGAACTGATTTTGGGAAGTGTGACTTGGAGAAAAAAAGAGATCCTTGCATCTCTCTCTCTCTCTCTCTCTCTCTCTCTCACACACACACACACACACACACACACACACACACACACACACAGAGTTAAATAAGACATTTTTCACATTTAAAATTGTTTTAGTACTTTTTTATTTAACGATTAATTATCTAATTAATTAATTGATTGATTAATCCAATTAATTAGCAGTTAATTAGAAGGGGGTACTTCAGAAAATTGGACCATGATAGGGGGTACCCGGGCCTCCAAAGGTTGAGAACCCCTGCACTACCGTGTTCATGTGGCCAGCATGACTAACGGAACGTTGTTACCTTCCCGACGCAGTACTCAGATATAATCTGTCTGCAAGAGGCACACTTTGAAAACAGCCCAAAACAAACTATTTAAATTCCCCTGGTATGGTGTAATTAAATTCCAGGGACCTCCAGATCTAGAGGGATTATAATGATCTTGGCCAAAAGAGTGGTTTGTGTATGTGAATCTTTTTTAAATAGCCCAACAAATACACTTCCTCCCCCCCTTTTTGGTATATGTATGTGTGCTAAGGGCACCTTGAGAGATGAAAAGAAGCCTCTGGGATTTATTTATAGTCCAAACACAGAACAGCTAGATTTTCTTAAAATGCATTCTCAATTCTAGAACAAAATAGGAAGGTCCATTTTTAGTGGTTTGCAACCTAAATTGTGCGTTGATCCTAAACTGGATTGTTGATCCTAAATTGGATAGCTCTGAGGAAAATTCTGTCCAAAAACAAATAGAGGTTTCCTAAATTCGCCTCCAATCTGATGAATGTGTGGAATAAATGCTAGCCAGCCCTTAGAGACTAGATCTTTTTCGGCTACTCAGTATATGTACTCCCACGCTGATTATATTTTATTTTCACATAATTGGGTTGCAGATAGTAATGTATCCCAGACAGGGCCGAGACTGCTCTTGGAACATATACCAGTGGACTGCATTATTTCTCAATTCACCCCACAGCCCCAAACATAAACTTGGAGGATGAATGTTGTATTTCTTCAAAAGCAAGTAGCAAGGGAAGCAATTAGTCGGGAACTATGACACTCTTTTCAGGAGAATAGAATCCCAGACATACCTTTTTTCTACAAGTTGGGATGCCATGGAAGCAGTTATCCGTGGCCTTTTAATTAACAAAGCTGCTACTCCAAAAGGAGAAAACAGAAAATGGAAAGCCGGAAAAATGAACAAATTGGAGCAATTAACAACCCAATCCTAATGGGGCCTTGCGCTGCCGGATCTAGCAAGGCCCTTTATGGCTGTTGTGGAACGTAACACCATTCAAAATGGTCAGGCTACTGCCGCAAGCAGTGAACAACCACAGCTGTGTGCCAGCAGCCAGAGAAAGAGCCCCAGCACCGGTAAGTCGGCTTGTGGGGTGGACTGAATAGAGCATGGAAGGGAGGAATGGGGCAGAGAACAGGGCACGGAGGTGAGATTGGCAAGGCCAGAAGGTGGCAGTAGTGCTGCTGATATCCTAGCCCTCTTCCCAGCCTCGATCCACCTTCCCAGGTCCACTCGGACTTGTGCCAGCAAAGCAGCTGGTACAGGTCCGAGTAGACCCATTTGGGCATTGATGGCTTACCCCAGGGCAAGGGAACAAATGTTACCCAGAGGAGACCTCTGGGACCTGAAACTCCCTTGCGGGATGCAGCGCACGCTCTGGTGGTGCGGCTGCATGCATCTATATCTTGTATCCAACCACTAGGACCATTCATGGGAACTGTTGTTAAATTTCAGCAGCCCTACTGAGTTTTTATGACGAAATGTTTGTTTAGCATGATGGACTACAGGTTAGAGGGCTAAAACAACTTGTCACCATTTTTAGACATTGCATTGTAATTTTGAAAGCCAGAATGGTTTTTCATGCCATGAAAATTCATGTCTTATTATATTATTACTATAATTCTTGGCTTATTATAAAACGAATTATATCGTTTACATGCTGAGGCTCTCATGGTCCGCATTCATCTTGGCGGATTTCAGTCTTTCCGGGTTTAAGACCGTGTAAAAAGCATTTTTTAAAAATTATAATTACTTTACGTTTCGCTTTGTACCATGCAACGTTTTGTCAGAAGTTCACCTATTTGCTGTTCCGGAACCATTTTTACAGTTTAACAGATCATAAAGTTATGAGCACAGTCATCCCCTTATACACCTTCAAATACACTTTCCCTTTTCACTCTTTTTGTTTCAGCGTACTTTAATACCAGAAGCCACATACTGTTTAAACTTCGAGTCTCCTCCTTCCTGTTCATATTCTGCTGATGTTTTACAATCTCTATCGCTTCCCTATGTATTAGAGTCCTATATTCCTTCACTGTTGCCAGGGACCTGGTGTTTCTAACATCCATAGTTTCTAACATCCACAGTATTCAAAGTATGTTCCGCTATGGCCAATTTTTCACCTTGTTTTAATCTGCAATGGGGCAATACCAGGATAAGCGAACATGAAAGATGTTGCAGATTAAAACAAGGCGAAAAATTGGCAATAAGTAGATGAAGCTCCTTCATTGTAGAGACAAAGCTGACTGGATTTAAAACTCTTTCAGCACAATCCTGTGTTACCTTGCATCTGTGTAACAGCAGATGCACAACAGTAAGTGCACTTACACCGGTGCATCTGCTGTTACACCGGTGCACCTGCTGTTATATCGGTGCAAGGTTACATAGGATTGCACGGTTTGTCAATTTCACTTCTACCCTGAAGACTTTTTCAGGTGGCAGGATTGTCAGTTTCATCACTAGTTTTTGCAGCCTTTGTATAATAATATAATAATATAATAATATACAGTATTTATATACCACCTTTCTGGTCATTGGATTTCTCCTCCGACTTTATTCAAGGCGGTGTACGTGGGCAGGCTGTTCTAAACCCCAAAGGGTTTTTACAATATACCGTATTGGTCTGAGTATAAGACTCATTTTTTTCTCCTAATTTAAGTTTTTAAACTAGGGGTGCATCTTATAATCAGGCTGTTGCAATAATGCCAGTAATTTAATTAAAAAAATTTAATAGCACCAAACTTTAAGGGTGCGTCTTATAATCAGGTGCGTCTTATACTCGGGACAATACGGTAATAACATTCTAATCTTTCATAGAACCCTTCATTCGAGTTGTTTCTTTCACAGTCCATCTCTCTCTCTCTCTCTCTCTCTCTCTCTCTCTCTCTCTCTCTCTCTCTCTCTGGCGTTCGCCTCAGCACGCTTCAGCTGCTCCACTCCCCCACAGGGCTCTGCAGCTTATCAGCTCGGCATGCCAGCAGCTCTCCGACAGACTTCCAGCCGTCTTGAACTGCTGTCCTGCAGATCTTCAGGCATTTGTGAGACGAACGCTCTACCAACTGAGCCAGACGTTGCAAGACTCCAAGCTTGTACAAGATGTTGTGCATCCAATTGTATCTATTTTTTTCTCCGAACAAGAGACACACATCTCCACATCTAGCTGCTGACATATATTTCTTTCTGGATGAAAATTAAATCAGAAACATCATGTGAGGAAATGGAGATAATCTTATATTGTCTTCACAAAACCTGTGAGATAGGTTAGGCTAAAAGGGTCAGCCAGTGAGCTTCATGGTTGACATGAGGAGACATGACTGGTCTTGCCTGTCAAAGTCCAATCATGCTACACTGAAGGAGATTCTGGTAGTCTCTATGTCAACAACAGTTTAAGCTAGATTGAAATATGTTAAATACATTACATTCTATTTATATTCTAATCACTGGCCATTCAGTGCTGTTGTATTGAATTCAACTTGGCCTTGAATGGTTTGAGTCAGCATGGTCATTACACTTATTCATCTGAAGTAGATAACCCGAAGTTGTTCTGTCTGAATGCCACTAATGCCACATGAAGCTCATGTATATAAAATAATAATTTTGGAAATATTCTCTGACCTCAGGCATGATCAGTTGACTAGGTCCATTAAAGCCATGCGCTTTCAACTCAATGCGCTTTCACAAGGGATGTGCTAGAAGAACAAACCATCCATTTTCTTCTTTGCCTCTATAAATGAGGTCAAGCAGACTATATTCCCTATTATCTGTTGCATTTTGCTTTATACTGTAAAATAAGAAAACTATTTCCTAGTGCCATTTTTGGCTAGTATCACTTTTATTGATTCCACAAAAGTTATATCATCAGGTTTGTAGCAAGCGTGTGAAAAATATTCAGACGGTGGTCTGTTCGGCTTTGGTCAGTACTAGACTTAAGGGAATAATTAGGCTTTTTCACATAGAATGCTGGATGTACAAGGAGTGGGGTTGCATGCATAACTTTTCTACTGTTTCCGATTTTAGAGTAATAGCGCAATCCTATCCAACTTACACTACCCGTGTAACCAGCGGTGCACCGAGAATTGGAGGCCACAGAATGGAAAGGGGATTCAAATCCCCTCCAAAGGGGGATTCAAAGGGGATTTAAATCTCCCCTCCCCTGCTGGTTACACCGGTGGTATAAGTTGGATAGGATTGTGCTGTAAGAGTTGTACAAGTGTCAGTGCTATAAACACCCTACACAGAATGCTTTGAAAGAATGTGTGATCCCTTCCTCCCCCAACACGCTTTGATTTATTCAATATAATGTGTGAAAAAAGAGTTTGGTAAAAGCAAGTAGTGTTTTTAATTTGTAATTATACCCAAGGTGGTTATATAAACAACGTTAAGATATCCATATTTTTAATTGACTGAAGAGCAAGCTGTGATTTTTGACTATTTTAAATATACATTTTATTCAGTACAATTAAGTTTTATTTCTGGGTTGTCTATATACAATGGCAAACTATTAAACTTCTCTTGCTGCTAAACAAGGGCTATCACATAGATCCTAATGGGGTTGCTCATTAATAAAGAGAATGATCAGTTGCTTAATTATCTTTCCTGAATTGGGCTTTGAGAGAGTGCAAGGTAAGCCCGATAAAGCAATATTATGTCTTATTTGGATGTTCTTAGATTTTGTGATAGCCTTTAATCTGAATAATAGGGTTCATAGATTTTCAATAAATATATAGTAAAAGTGGTGACGTGTGGCCGTAAAAGGGAGACAACATGGTTATTTATGAAGCTGGGCTGGCACTCACCTTTAATGAGATGGTAAAGGAAAGATGGAGTAACTAGCACATAAAATGAAATATAATCCTCATTGTATTTTCAAGGAGATGAGTTTAATTCAGATGGCAAGGTCCATCTTTGGAGACTAGCAGCCCAATGTTAACTAAATGCTCCTAGCTGATGCAACTGCACCACTTAGTCTCCTTAAGAGGTAAGGGAACTTTTGTTTCCTTACCTTGGGGTAAACCTCCACTATCCCAATGGGTCTCCTTGGATCTGTGCCAGCTATTTTGCAGGCACAGAACTGAGAAGAGGAAGGGGAAGGAACAGGGTTAGGATCCTGGTGCACACTGGGATCCATCCCTTCCATGTTCTACCTCCCAGAGGCATATCAGGAGCGGATGCTGCCTGGAGCACTGCTCGCTGATACGCCGCCCCAAAGGGGCGGGCCCCGCTCCGGGGGGGCAGCCCCACTCCGGGGGGGGACCCGGTTTACCGGGGCGCTCCGAGGCCTTCTCCCTCGTTACGTAAACGTTCTGTGCATGTGCAAAAAAGGATAAATAGTGCACAGCCGCAGTCGGCCGCCTTCAGAAAGCCCTGTCCACCGGTCATGTGGACGCTCCGGGGCTTTCTCCGGCTCCGAGGCCGGGGGAGAAGGCCTCGGAGCGCCCGCCCGCATCACCGGATGGGCAGGCGGGCGCACGCTCACTCCGTGGAAAGACTGGAGCAAGCGGAGCAGCGCCGCCCTGCGCCACGGTGCCGCCCGGAGCCACTGCTCCGCTCGCTCCAGTCTTTTCACGCCTCTGCTACCTCCCACCCGCCCCCCCACCCAGACACTCCCCCATTCCTCCCCCTCCCCACCTCTGCTAAAGCCCAGTTAGGATTGGGCTGAAAATTTTAGAATTGCTACGAATTCCACGGCATGAAAAAACTTCTGTCACAAGTGGCTAATTCTTCTGGGATTTTCACCATGATGTAGAAGGGAAGAATCTCAGTCAAATCTAAAAATTCACATTCTGATATATTCAAGATTACACTGTCCTTTCATTGCATTTTCTTTTTAAAAAATGCTACTTTTTATATCTCATAATAACTGTTGCAGTGTGATCAACGCAGGTCAAAGAATCCTCTTCCATCCCCCCCTTTTTTCCTATAAACTAAAGGGATTTGTGCCTTCAACATGCATTCTGAGAATGTAAACCCATTTAATGGTTTATAAGAATAGTCAGTTTAGAACCACGGAGATGTCCGGAAATATAATGGCAGCATGAGGTCTGAAACTTGTGGAAAGGGGACACTGGAACCTTTTCAAAATGGCTCCCCTTGCTGTCATCTTCTGGTAGTCCTCGCATCTCACCTTTACCCTGTATGCACTTTTCAGTTGTACCCTATAAATGCCAAATAGGAAGAACATAAAGCTTTGCCCTTGAAGGTGACAGAGTGTTGGCTGAATGTGGGCTAAAGCAAAAGCTTTATGATGATGCTCTTATAGGAACTGGAACCACATCCCAAAAAGACATCTAATAACCCTTTCAATCACAAATTAGATGTTCAATCTAAAATCATGTGTGGTTCTAGATCCACAGTGCAATGCTATCCAACTTACACCACTGGTGTAACTAGCAGGGCAAGGCAGGGCAGGAGGCTTTGGATGGGAGATTTAAATCCCCTTTGAATCCCCCTTTGGAGGGGATTTGAATCCCCTTTCCGTTCTGGGGCCTCCCATTCTCACTGCACCGCTGGTTACACCGGTGGATAGGATTGCGCTGAAAGACACCTCCCAGCCCTGGGAAGCAGCCCTTGATTGTGAAGCACAATAATTCATGTATACAAATCCTGCAAGGAGCAACCTCCTGGTTTTAGAAGTAGGTTTTCTCTGTGCCAGGTGCAAGGGAGTGACAACAGGAAACAGGATATCTTGTTGTCTTGTGTGCTCCCTGAGGCATCTGGTGGGGCCACTGTGTGATACAGGAAGCTGGACTAGATGGGCCTTTGGCCTGATCCAGCAGGGCTCTTCTTATGTTCTTAAGGACAAACCTGTTTCACTGTCCCTATTTACATTTACAAAGCTCTATCAGCATTCATCTCTTATGCAGGATTGGGACTAGATTGTTGGCATTTATGGCAAATGTGCATTGTTATCTTCCATCAATTTTTTTTCTTCCATGGAAAAAGTCAGTTGACCTCATACTGTACAAAGTCCTATTGGCAGTTTGTGGTAAAGGAGACAGTGCTTCTTAATAGCTGGTGTTTAGAGGCAGGGAGTAGCATCGGGGCTGGACAGGTTGGGTACTGACTGACTGCCCACATCCATCAGAGGGTGCACCTGGCCAGTCTGACCCCTGAACCCTCAGTACCTGTAGCAGTGGTAGTGGCTGATGCACCATTAGGAAGTGGAAGGGGGGCTGTGGGGGGTCTCAGTGCAGGGCTTTGCTCCAGGGCCCCCCAAAACCTGGTGCCAACACTGTACAAAAACAGACACACTATATTGGTGTGTTTGCTTAGAGCAATATATAGCATGCATAGGTGTGTTCGCTTAGAGCTTCTCTTTAATGATTTCAGCAAAGCCTTTGCCATCTTGAGATGTCAGGACCACTTCAACAGCAATGCCTTCAAGGTTTAAATAAAGCTATTTGGAAAAGGGCCTGACTCATCATAATCATGTGATGTGACAAGGCAGGCATGGTCTTCTTTTTATATGTTTACTTACCGTTTAAATGCAGAACTCATTGAAATAATCCGAAGTGACACAGGACCCCTTTCCTTACCAAGATGTCAACAGACAGAAGAAACGTGCTCACCATTTTGCCAGGGTGGAAACCTTTTGCACGCAGACGGTGGCTTCTATAAATGAAGTCAAAGGACTTTTGGTCACTGTTCTTTATCTGTACAGTGCACATGGGGGCAAGATATTCTGTATGATCCACATTCTGTGCTAGGGAAGGCCGGTGGTGTGCTTACAGTGTTGCTGCTTTTGCCCCGCCCCCTGATGGGAAGGGAAGGCCGGTGGTGTGCTTACAGTGCTGCTGCTTTTGCCCCGCCCCCACAAGGCAGGGGCTAGCCAGCTGATTGGCTGGAGCCTTGGCTACAGGGAGAAGCTTTCTGGGGAGCGTCACTCTCCCGGTCAGTCCACTCCGAGATGCGACACCCGCCTGCCCTGCCCGTCACTCAGTCTGGGGATTAGCTGGTCACCCTGTTGGAGGCTGGGTAGGATTATTTTTGCTGCTACCATGATTGAGCTGTTGGTGGTGGGGTTTTTGCCTACCTCAGACTGGTGGTGGTTGCTTTGGCTTAAATTACGTCCCCCTTGAGTTTTTGCCGTTGGCAGGTGTCATGCGGGCCGAGTAGGCAGTTATCACATGTTGGCGTCCATTCTGAGGTTAGTAAGGCCAGGAGGTGAGCCAGGACCACTCAGATGATGCTTGCCCAGCTCAGTGAGGCTGGCTGGAAAGCCCCCTGGCTGGAATATGTGCACATCTCCACTTGGCATGGCCATGGGGGTGTGCACTATCCAGCTGCCTCTACCCTTCGGGGTTAGCAATGATAAGCTTGCTTGGGCTCTGACTGAGCGCAGCTTTGAATCAGGTGGTGATGCCCATTTGTTACCTGGGGGAGAGGCACTGTCTTCACCATTCCCCCAACCAGATGCCCACACGCTGGGGGGGGGGGGTTGGAGTAGCCCCTGCTGCTTTTGATTTGTGTGTTTAATAAATTCCCCCCATTTATCCAAGCCACTGTCTTGCATGCTTATTGGGGTGCGAGGGTAAATATGAATAGTACAGTCTGGCCAGCAGCCTGATTTTAACAGCACACTCATTCCATAGTAGTAAGCCCCACGGTGTCCAGTGGCACTTACTCCTACTAAGTATGTGTTCAAGGGATTGTAAGATGAATCATACAAAGTCAGTCAATTGGCAGACATTTACAGCCTGATCCTATCCCCCCCATCGTTGTCCACGATGCACCTGTGTTGATGGAGTGAGTGCTGCATCCAATGGAGGGAAGGCGACCAAAAGGCCAATGAGGGGTAAATAAAAAACATACCCCTCAATAGGTCTTCTGGTGGCCTATTGGTCTCCTCAGACCCACATTGCTGGCGCAGGTTTGAGGAAAGTGGACGGGGGGGGGGGACTAGGAAAGAGTGGATAGGATCCTGGTGCAAGTCATTGCCACTGGGATCCACCCCCTCCCTCTCCCGCCCCTGCCTTCTTGCCCCTCCGCCCTGGAATGCTCCAAACCACCTCCCACCCTCTCCATCAACTTACCAGCATGGGTGCGCCTCCATGAGCTTCTGGCACACAGGTTGCACCTCTGCCCATTTGTTGCACTAGCCTGGAAGTGAATGATGGAGGCCCAACCAGAATGCAAATTCAACAGTGCAAGGCCCAGATCGTACTGGGCCATTAGTATTTTTATATGTTTAGGATTTGGACAAAAATAGGTCAATCATCAGCCTTGGCTGAAGCACCTAAGTACTTATGAGGCTCCCCAAATCTGCACCCTCCCCTTACCTATCTCAATGGCTGCGGGGCTGCAGCAAAAGCAGCAGCAACCATTCCTTTGGAGAGGAAGAAGAGGTGTTTCCCTTCTCTCTCTCTCTCTCTCCCCCCCCACATTGTTACAGTGAACCCCAGTGCACCAGGAGAAGAGTGACCATGACCAAACAACCACTAACGTTCATCCTCTCCCGCTCTGCTGCTGTTCCCATTTGAGTCAAGGGACAGTGTCCCTTGGGTTGTGGACCTTTTCCTACTGCAATGCAATAGCGCTCAGCAAGATTACACACCCCAAGGGTCATTGTGCCTTTTCTCTAACAAGAGTGACAACAGGAGAGGAAGTGTGAAGAAAGGAGCCAATCTCCTTTTCATTCCTGCTTGGCCACCACTGCTCTACTTCTGGCACTCTGGAGCGCACCATGGCAATAGCGTCACTCTAGAGCAGGGGGGTGCGCGTCACCCCTCCGCCCTAGGGTGACCCCCCAAACACCCCCTCACCCGAACTCGAGGCTGGGGAGCTGGCCGGGGAGCCGGCCTCGGAGCATCCGGCCCCACCGGCGCTCCAGGGCCTTCTGAAGGCCCGATGGTTCAAAACGTAAAGTTTTACTTTTTCGCGCATGCGCACTACATTTTGAGGGCAAAGGGCTGCCCATTTGCCCTCAGAAAAGTACTGCGCATGCACGAAAAACGTAAAACTTTACGTTTTGAACCATCGGGCCTTCAGAAGGCCCTGGAGCGCCAGCGGGGCCGGACGTTCCGAGGCCGGGGAGCCGGCCTCAGAGCGTCCGGAGTCGGGACGGTGACGCGTGGGTGACGTGCGTCACGGAGGTGGCGTGCTGGGGTGCACGCGTCACCCCTTTGCGCGCGTCACGCTCGCGTCACCCCCTGGCGGTCCACCCCACCCGCCGTGCTCCAACGACGCCAGTGCACCATGAAAATAGAGGATGAGAGAAAGAAGGAAATGCCAAGTGATGAAGACTTGAGTCTATTGACTCGGACTTGAGTCTGACTCAAGTCGTGTCAATGACTTGTCTCAGACTTGACTCGGCAATTGTAGAAGACTCGAAAGACCCGACTCGAGACTTGGAGCCTTTTACAAGTCGAATTTTATTCAGGTTTAAACACGTTTTCCCCATTAAATAGATAGGGACTCATAACTCACAACCAAAGATTTGGGACTTGAGGGGAAAGACTTGGGACTTGATTTGAGACTTGGACCCAGAGACTTGGGACTTGACTCGAGACTTGGAGTCAAAGACTTGATCCACATCCCTGGAAATGCCTCCCTTCTACCTGCAGGAATGACTCTACAGCTGCTGTTGTTCCTGCTGACCCCCTGCGCTGTCCAGATATGTAAGGACAGAGTAGAAGATTGAAGGGGAGGATAATTTCTCGGACCACCTCATATTAGTTTGGTGCATTATCTGAGTTCTGATTTTGGGGGGGAGGGGGCAAAGAGCTTCATCATTTGCATTTGTGTGTGCTTCTGAAGATTCTCTGTCTAGTTTTGTCAATTTTGTCTGAATGTTCCATGCTTATTGGGATCACAGAGAGTATGAGAAACTTCATCACTATTATGATAGACTTATATTCATACTCCAGGGCATGAATAGTAGTACTGTATATGACATAAAGGGTGAGGTTGTGACAGAAAAGATGAATCAGTTTCTAGTTAGTGGCTTCCAGTTTCAAATTCAAGACAAGAAATGGTGCTCATGTTCAGCTTTTCTAATGTGCAAATGACTTTACACTCTTTATCTTGTTTTTCCTCATAACCATGTGTGAAATAGATTACATGACAGACCTGCAAATTTGAGGGTCAAAAAACCTTAAAAAAATTATGGTGGTTTTATATGAATTTGGGGTGCTGAAATGGGTGGTTTTATATGAATTTGGAAATCATGGGGTGCATGATTTGAGACATACATCTCATGTAAGCTCAGCCCATCATTAGCTCCCTTATGTCAAAATCTATATGAAACTTGTAGTAATGAAGCATGCTAAATGTTTTCAAATACATAGAAACCAAGTTTTTAAATAATTCAGCGTGCTTCTGTCCCTCAGAAAGGACATTTTTAAAAGCAACATTTACAGTTCCACAGTGACTGTGAAAGCATCGTCCATCCTATAAATCTCTCCGAAAAGTTTGCAGGTCTTAAAACAAAAACGTATGAAATGTTCAGATCGCTTCAGTGAGAATAAACAGTGTTTTAGGGATAGACGAAAATTGCACTAAAGTGATTTCTTTTCCCTTCAGGTATCTAGTAAAAGATTCTTTTTTACTTTTATTGCTTCAAATATGTTGCTTGTAAAAATGAAGGATTGATCGTCATGTTTTAAATTGGTCAAGCAGCAATTTTGCCTGCACTCATCAGCTGGGACAGTCTGATCATCCTCTCTGCAATATTCTAGGCCTGTCATTCCCAAACTATGTGGCAGAGCACACTCCTGGGCTATCCATGAAAGAATGGTCAGGGTGCCTTGAGAAATGAATGACTGAATTCATGAAAGGTACTTGCAAGCCAAAAAAAAATGCCTGCCCACTGTGTCACTACATGATTGACAGCCCAATCATATCCTCCCCCACCCCGCTCATGCAGTCGTGCCAAAGATGGGTGCACTGTATCAAGCGGGAGTTGGGGGTTGGGTTGAAGTCGGAGTCTTCGGAGGCGATTTAAATCCCCTTACACTTCTGTACGCCTCCCACTCTGCAATTGGTCTCCTCAGACCTCAGATTTCAGTAGACCTCCACATCCAGTTTCTCTCCCTCCCCATCCCAATTCCACCCTCCCCCATCTCTCCTCCCTTCTCCACCATCTTGCCTTACCGCATCACCTGCCTTTCCACCAGCGGCCTGGCAGTGTGCTACTTGGACATACTCCATCATAGGTGGCCCCATGCCTTATTGGAGATAAGAAACAAATAATTTACTTAGCTCCTATTTGCCTTTGAGTTGCCCCCCCCCCAAGCATAGGATAAGATTGGGTCCTAAGAAATAGACAGAAGCGATCCCCCCATGGGGGTGTACTTATTACTCTTACAGCCCAATCCTATCCTGGGCTGGCCCATAGGATGCAGTGAAGCTGGCACAGTCTCCGCTGCATGCTATGGGCCAGCCAGGGACCAGGCAGCAATAGAGAGGTAAGTAAAAATGTTTTTTACTTACCTACTCTGCTGCGCCAATGGACCTACTCAGGTCTGCGCCAGCTCCTTGGCTGGCATAAACTGAACGGGTCCAGGGGGCATGTTGAGGCCAGGGGCATAGCCAATAGGTTATCGGTGGAGCTGCTGCCACTGATATCCACCCCTAGCCCACCCTCGACACTCCCCAGAACACCCCTGCTGTCTTACCTGCTCCGGTGGGGGATGAATGGTCCATTGCCACATACCCAGGGCTGCCAGCCATTCACACTGGTGGCCCCAGCAGCCTGCATGACATCGCTGCAGCTGCTGCCCCCTGTTGAAGTTTGTTGCAGCGGTGTAGCCCCAGAGGCAGGTTAGATCTTTCTGCCCTCAGTTCCTGGATTCTTGGTCAGAAGAGAAAACTCAGAGACGAAGGTAAATTTAAGAGTTCTATTTACAGTACTTACAAAGGTAGAGATCTATTTACAGCAGCTTGAAGAGTTTCTGCATACAGCAGATCCAATACACAGCAGACATAACGACGTCAACGCAAGATAACGACGGAGCACTTAAGATAGCCAGAATGTCAGATAGCCAGAATGAAGGAGTTACACAGCCATACATTGATACTTCTGCCACCTGTTTAGCTGGCGAATCAGATTCCACATTATCTCATTCCTACATCACCTCATGTCAGGTGCTTCTCATTAGCTCCTCTGTTGCTAAGCTGACTACAGAATGACACAGCAGTTTCTCCATTTTTTCTAACTGCTTGGCTGCTTGCCCTTTTCTGGCCAGTTCTATTCTGTAAATTTTAGGTTTCTTTCTTCACAAACATTGACACACCAGTGGCCCAGGACTTGTGCTGGCAGAACACAAGGTTGGTCAACAAAAGATCTGGATAAGATTGAGCCATTAGTAAAGTTCTTATTTGAAAAGTACAACTTTTCAGATATGAGAATACGTACCTCTGATGTACGAGAAATAGGGTCTTATAAGGCAAGGATTTGGTTAAACCAGCTAAATGCTATGATTTGGGGGTACTAAGGGCAGGAATGAACTTTTTGCTTAGTTTTGGGTTGACCTAATGGGGATTCCTAACATTCGGAGGCCTGCATTCCCCCTATGTGGACCTCTGACCCCCGTGTACCCCCTCCGGGTTGCGCCGCACGCGGGAGGACCTGCCCTCCAATGCCTCAACCCAAAAAAGAAGGCTACAGGCCTACACTGTCCCTTGCAGTACAGGCCTGCATCCTACCTTTTCTCAGCGCCGCCATCTTGAATCTCGCAAAATCTTGCGAGATCCAAGATGGCAACGCCCAAATCTCATGAGGGCACATGAGGCAGTAGTGTGCCCTCACGAAATTTGGATGCCGCCATCTTGGATCTCGTGAGATTTGTGAGGTCCAAGATGGCGGCGCCGAGAAAAGGTAGAATGCAGGCCTGTACTGCAGGGGACAGTGTAGGGTTGTAGCCTTCTTTTCCGGGTTGCGGCACGGGTCCTCCTGTTCGTGCCGTATCCTGGAAAAGAAGGCTACAGCCCTGCTGATTCAGGTACGCATACCACAGGTTGGGAATGCCTGGGGTAGGATATTTGGCTTAATCATAGAAACACTTTATAGCAAATCGGGAGGCCACCTCCAGTGGAAATGATACTATAACATAAAAGTATCACTTCCTATTTGTGGTCCTCCCTGTTCATAATCTGCAACATAACTTTCTTAACAAAAGTATATTGTATGAATGTACAAGTAGATAGCGCATCAAATTAAACTTTACTTGAATGAAAGATTACTGAGTCATACATACTGCTTCATTGCAGTTTAAGTTGGAAATTGTATTTTGCATCAATCAAGTCATTTTTTATCTATAGATTTTTGGAAAGAAATCCATTACATTGTGCAATTAATGAGCTTGTTACCCAAATTGGCACATTGTAGAGATGCAGTTCTGTGATCTCAAAAAGAAATAGAGCTTTAACATTTTAACCAACCCTTTTGGAAAATGGCTATAACTGCTAAAAGTATAATGTCAAATACACTGAAAGTGAGGCCAGATTGGGTCAGATTGTGATATATATAATTACAAATGAACTATCATGTTTTATCTATATGGGCTTAAGAAAGTCAGAACTTCCCATGCAGCATGTTATCCAATGTGTACAAAGTTTGCGGATGACACTAAACTTTTCCGGGTGGTAAAGACCAGCAGGGATTGTGAAGAGCTCCAGAAGGATCTCTCCAAACTGGGAGAATGGGCAGCAAAATGGCAGATGCGCTTCAATGTAAGTAAGTGCAAAGTGATGCACATTGGGGCAAGAAACCAAAATTTCACATATACGCTAATGGGTTCTGAGTTGTCTGTGACGGATGAAGAGAGAGATCTTGGGGTGCTGGTGGACAGGTCGATGAAAGTGTCGACCCAGTGTGCGGCGGCTGTGAAGAAGGCCAATTCCATGCTTGGGATCATTAAAAAGGGGATTGAGAATAAAACGGCCAATATCATTATGCCTTTGTACAAATCGATGGTAAGGCCACATCTGGAGTATTGTGTCCAGTTCTGGTCACCATACCTCAAAAAGGATATAGTTGAATTGGAAAAGGTGCAGAAAAGAGCGACCAGAATGATTAGTGGGCTGGAGCACCTCCCTTATGAGGAAAGGCTACAGCGTCTGGGGCTTTTCAGCCTAGAAAAAAGGCGCCTGAGGGGGGACATGATTGAGACTTATAAAATTATGCATGGGATGGAGAGAGTGGATAGAGGGAAATTCTTCTCCCTCTCGCACAACACCAGAACCAGGGGACACGCACTAAAATTGAGTGGAGGGAGAGTTAGAACAGACAAAAGAAAATATTACTTTACCCAGCGTGTGATTCATCTGTGGAACTCCTTGCCACAGGATGTGGGTATGGCACCTGGCCTAGATGCCTTTAAAAGGGGTTTGGACAAATTCATGGAGGAAAAGACCATCACAGGTTACAAGCCATAAGCAACCTCCTGGTTTTTTTTAGAAGTGGGTTTTCTCTGTGCCAGGTGCAAGGGAGTGGCGACTGGACACAGGTATCTTGTTGTCTCGTGTGCTCCCTGAGGCATCTGGTGGGGCCACTGTGTGACACAGGAAGCTGGACTAGATGGGCTTTTGGCCTGATCCAGCAGGGCTCTTCTTATGTTCTTATGTTTTATGTTATGTACTCTAAGGTAAAGGTATCCCCTGACAATTAAGTCCAGTTGTGTCCGACTCTAGGGTGTGGTGCTCATCTCCATTTCAAAGCCGAAGAGCCAGCGTTGTCCGAAGATGCCTCCGTGGTCATGTGGCCGGCATGACTCTCCTTGCCGCAGCGCGTAGCATGCAGCTGGAACACGGAGCGCTGTTTACCTTCCCGCAAGCGGTACCTATTTATCTACTCGCATTTACATGCTTTGGAACTGCTAGGTTGGCAGAAGCTGGCCAAGCAACGAGCGCTCACCCCGTTGCAGGAATCGAACTGCCAACCTTTCAATGGACAGCTTATGGTTCAGCGGTTTAACCCGCTGCGCCACCCGCTGGCCTTTAATGTGTACTCTAGTCTACATCATATCTTAAAGGCTCATTCACACATGCATAGGTGATTGATGTATACTTGGAGACTGGCAGGTGAATGTATTCTATTTAGGGACTTCGAGGAGGAATGATATGAAAGTTCTCACCACAGTGTTATATTTGCAAAGAGCCATGCACACATGGAAATCTTCCCTTGACGTTGGAGTTCTGAAGTGATGAACAGTCATGAAGGAACCAAAGCAAATTCTTTCTTATCCTTGTTTTCTCTGGGATTAGTTTCCTAGCCACGGAAGTGCCTTGAGATCTGACAAGAACTGGTTGCCGGACCCAGAAATGTAATGCTTTCTGGATTTGATTAGTTCTTTTTTTCTTTTTTTTAATTCAAAGGTCTATGACTACATTTGGACTCGGGGGGGGGGGGGCTGTCTAACACCCAAGTGACTGATTCGTCTGAACTGGATTCTCATTCACTCTCTTTACCCAAACACAACTTACAATGCAGAATGTGAACTGAAGAAGTAGAAATGTCCAAGTTTCAGATTTTGAGCTTAGTAGTGACAACAGGGTGTGGTTGAATGCACCTGCCAGATCTTGGAACTTTTTGTCCAAAGGCAGGGCTGACCACACCACTGTGGTGTGTAGAGAACAGGCTGGGTTAAGCCTTCTCACCCATGCTGTGACCCCAATCTAAATTGCTCCTCAAAGCTACTAGTCATGGACAGAAAAGCATGCAGGCATCCATTCTCCACTTAAATGCCCATAGGATTGTTGTGATCAAAGTGGATCAAAGTGGAGGGAAAGAACCACACACGTTGCACTGAGCTCCTTGGACTAGGGGTGGGCTAGAATATGTAAAACAAAAGAAACCAAACAAAGTTGATCTCAGTGGCAAAATGTCGCCCTTAATTGTGCCTAGTAATACGCACTACAGCATGGTAAAGTGAAGGTTGACAGCTTGAATTCAGGTCACCTGGCTTTTGTGTTGCAAATCAGACAAGCTTTTGTTCCCATTGTAACATTTTTCCTTCCAAGTTTGAGAAACTGACATGTTCATTGTTTGCATATTTCTCTCTACAAACACACACACACACAACACACACACACACACACACACACACGAGAGAGAGAGAGAGAGAGAGAGAGAGAGAGAGAGAGAGGATCTACAAGATGAAAGAAACTGTTGAAAAACAAAAGGCCAACTGGGTTCTATTAAAAAAGGTACATTCTATTTGGACAGTGCAGTGGATATATTTTAAAAATATATTTTAGACATAACTGAAAACTGCTGTGCCCCATTTACAGTCATTTCTCTTTATATGCGAATTCACTACCTGCGAATTTGCTTATCTGAGGGGCAGAATTGCCTCTCCATATCCCTGATCTGCTCTCGCTATCTGCAATCTCATCGGGGCCATTGTTCTCGCGGGTGTGTACTTAGCTTTTTTTCACTGGTCTCCACATTGCTCTGGGAACAAATTTCCCTGCCTTCCTGCTTCATTTACTGTAGAAGGTAATCTCTCTCTCTCTCTCTCTCTCTCTCTTGTGTATGTTTCCTGTTGAGATGAATTTACCACCCTCCCCGTCCACTTGGCAAGCCCCGCCCGGGCAGATCTAATCAGCCATGCCAGACAAGGGTCAAGCGGGCAAGCAGATGGAATTAGGAAGGAATTAATTTGCTAGAGTTAGGAATTGTTCCACAACAAAGAGCCACTATCACCCAGCCCATAGACTTCAAGGTAAGGTTCAGGTTCACAAAGTTCATACAGTGAATGGTGAAGAGGGTCCCCTGGAACCTTATTCCATTTTTCCCATAGGCTCAATGATTTGGTATCCCTAGGAACCCTAGCGGATAACAGGAACTGACTGTACTTAGAACAGTGATCTTGAACAGGTGGGTTGGACCTGTGATCTGCCCCAGTGAATTGCAACCTGACCTCAAGTGGGTCACAGCACTGCCACCACAATTTTGTTTTGTGGCCCAGTCCTGCAGAGGTTGAACAAGAGCTAGGACAAGGGGTCTTAGATGAGATCAATTCTGCTGGAGCTTTGGTTTTGGAGGGATTGCTTTGGTAGAAGAGGGGCAGCTCCTAATCTTCAGTGATGCACCCTTAACCTCCCACCAATCCTCCTGTCCTCCCCTGCCACGATACCATTTGCCTCACTTCCTCTTTCTCTCCCTACATCTTTCAAAATTGAGTGCATGCTGTTGCCATGCCACTCATCATCCCCCCTCTCCTTCCAATGTACCTGGAAGGAAAGAAGGAGCAGAATGGCGCAGTAGCAGTGTGCGCTGATTGTCCACTACCTGCTGCCACAAAAAAAGAGGTCTTTGCTGGCATAACTCTGTGGAGAGACAAGGGGTAGGTCCGGGCTCAGAAGGGGGAATAGGATATTGGCATATGCTGCCACCGCCAAGATCCTCTTGTACCTCCCACCCCCTGCCTGGCCTGATCCCTGCCCAATCCTCCCCTGATCTGCCCCCTGCCTGCCCCTGCTGCCATCGTACCTGCTCCAGTGGGCATCTGGGATCTGCTGGCGGGCGCACACAGCTCCTTTCATGACCCTGTAACAAGACTTACTGCAGCGGATTGTGAGATCCGCTGGCATAGGTCCTGCATGGTATTGGGCCACCCTTCTTCCAAAACGCCTACATTTGCAATACCCACTCTTTTTATTAGATAGAAAAAATTTCCCCTCAAAAGATCCGCTAGTAGCTACAACTAGCAACATATCATTCCGTTTTCTTTTATCATGTTGTGCTTCCCCAAACCACTGCATTCTTATTTTTATCACCACATCAAATACACTGAAAGGCTTCATAACTCTGCCACAGGCTGAAAAGAGCCCAGTATTTATAACATTCAGCTTCACCCAGAATTGCATTGTATCCCACTCACTCCAGTCTTCTCAACCCCAATCAATGAAGCAAAAGCTCACCTACCCTCTTATGGATCTTCATGCAAATACGTTGGATGAACATGCAGAGATTGGGGCCAGCGCAGCAGATGTGATCCTGATCCCTTCTCCGCGTGTCCATACCATGACACATCATCTTCACAGCAGGGTTAAGATGCTCCCCCAACAGTCCTAACTGCGTATCGATGCCATAATCAGACATAATGTTTTGTTGTTTTAAAAGATGGGCATGCAAAAAGTTCTAAGGGATCAAATTATTAAGAAGAAACGTCTTGAAAAACTAGCACCACACATTTATATTTATACCCAGGAACTCGAGACTTTTTGTAGCCAAAAGTGCCCTTCTGCATGTGGAAGGTGACCTTCACGCTCAGAAGGGTTGCTTTTCACCTGGCACTGAAAAGGGAAACAAAATCCAAAGATTCTATTCCGCAGTCACATGACCTCCAGCAACCTCTTGCACGAGCAGAAGCATGGAAACAACTTACCGGGTACCTATTATATGGTATGGAAACAACTTGCCTATTATAGTGTTGCATGGACTCTTGGGTCAACTCTTGAGCAGGCATTTGCGGAATAGCGCTAGCGGCTATTTCATTCCACTCACGTTTTTTTGGATCCAACTCGTGGGTTAATGTACATTGGGGTTCATCTTTCTACTGAAGTCCAAAGGATGTCAGATAAAAATGAAACAAAAGAGGGTCAACAGCAAACATGAAGAATAGACTTTTGAAATGATGCTGGGAGCAAACAGAATCAGACCCCTACAGTTTCTAGAATCTAGGTATAAAATAATTTCACACGATCTCCTCATTTTGTTTCTGCTCAATCGTCCCTCTCTGTGTATAACCATAATGAGACTGGCAGCAGAGAGGCAGTGTTATAAAGTTGTGCAAGCTTTGGGATTTGAAATAAAGCACATATACCAAATTGCCTGAAAATAATCATGATGGCCAGTGAAGTGGGATACCTATTTTGCATGCTAGCAGCGGCAGAGTCGTCGGCTTCCCTTGGTTTCTATCAAGAATAATAAACAGACTGACTTGCCATTTGCTTTTATTACCTTGCAACACTGGAGTGCCTTCAAAAGTTACCTAAAACCATGGTCCACATCATTTTGTAATCAGAAATGTGTGGGCCACTGTGGAAAGTAAAACTTGACAATGGAGTTTCTATCCATGGCTTTGTTTATTATGTAACAAGTCTTATCGGGCATCACCAGATCACCCCAGAGCAGCTCCAATGTTTGGAACACATGTTCTAACATGCTTTGTAGCCGTCACAAATGGGACAGTGCCAGAGCGCACAGACTGGCCACCGCCTCAAGTGGCGAGTGACTGGGTCCATGCAAAGACGGACTGAGGACGGCTGCTGGTGCAGGTAAGGCCATGCAGGGGTGGGGAGAGGTGGACCAGGGCAGGGGGGCAGAGATGGGGTGGGGTGGAAGGCAGATTGGGCCTGGGAAGGGGGAGAATCAGCGGCAGTAGCACCTGCCAAATCTTAATCCCCTTCTTGGGTCTGATCCATCTTCAGGGGTCAACGTGAACTTGTGCCAGTGATATATCTGGTGCAGGTCAGAGTTGACCCATAGCAGCAGCTGAGACCTGGGGCAAGGGAGCAAATGTTTCCTTGCCCTGAGGTGTCCTCAACATGCCAAAACTCCTCTGTGGGATACAGTAGATGCTGAGTTGGTGCCGCTGCATTGCCACATGGGGAGTCACATGGGCTGTAAAACTCCTTCCCCCCAGTGTGCAGGCATCTAATTTAGGGGAGACAGTGGGGCAACCGTATATTCCCCAAGGGATGGGTGTGACCACCATGACTCAAAGCTGTGATCCAGCACTGGAATGGACCGAGCTTCTCACTGCCAACCCATAAGGGTTGAGGCAGCTAGCCTGCACAGGTGTAACCCAAGCTGGAAAACATTGGAAGTTGCCAATGTCAGATGGTCATTCCAAATCAGATGGTTCTCCAGCCAGCCTCCTAAAGTTGGCAAACATCTGAGGAACCATACTGGTTCACCCACTGACCTTGCTACTTCAGGACGCACACCGAGAACCCTACTCCTACCTCCCTGGTCCACAGTGAAAGTATAGTAAAAGCAACACAAGCAATGCAAAACACAATGTCGAGCATTCCAGTCAAATGCCAGTCTGGGGCAGGCAACCCCCCCCCCGCCAGCTACAGCCAATCAAACTGGCAGCAAAACATTCCTACCCGGATCCCCGAAGGAGGCAACCAGCTAATCTCAGACTGCACAAAGGGAAGGGTGGGTGGGGGTTGCATTCCAAAGGGAAGAAACCCCAGACCCTGGCAATTATCTGTTAGGCTCCGCCCCATCAAACAAGCACCAATAGGGTGCTTCCATTCTCCCACCTCAGCCCTGCGCTATAGATAGGGACAAGCAAGACCGTTGCAAGCTCTATAAGGACTGCAACTGGGATTCCCTTGTTTCTACGCCTTAAATAGCCCATCACACAGACACTTTTTCCTGTGTTTTTCTACCACTGATTTCCATGTCGGCAAAAGATTCAGTCTCTGGTTAAAGGTATAGGGCAGGCGTAGTTAAAAAAAAAAGAGGTGGTGATCTACTTGCTATGTAACTTAGGAATGTGGAGGAAAGTGAAGTCAGATTAGGTTAGTGGATGCATATGAGAACGTAAAACGATCTCTGTTGGATTAGACCAAGGGGGCATCTAGTCCATCATCCCATTTTCCAGAGTGGCCAAACAGTTGCTTCCTTTCAGGCTTTCTCTGAATTTGAATCTGAAAAGCCTACACCTTAGTTTAGGAGATGTGCAAAGGGACAATTGCGCACTAAACAGCATAGGAATGAAGGACTGGATATCCCCCACCCTGCACCATAACCACAGTCCAAATCCCCCACTGTATTTGCTTTTGAAAAAGAAAAAAAAATACGTTGGGACTTTCAGCCATTTTCTTCAGGACCACAGTTGGAAGGTTAAAAAAAACTCCTCTCCCCTGTATAGTTCCTGATTTTCGTCTACAAACCGTGGCTGTTACTTATAATTTAAAAACAAAATGACCACACGAGGGCCAATAATGGCCAGGATAAGTGTAGTGGTTTGGGAGTCGGACTTAGACCTGGAAGATCCAGGTTCAAATCCCCGCTCAGCCACGAAGCTTCCTGGGTGACCTTGGGCCAGTCACTATCTCTCAGCCCCACCTACCTCACAGGGTTGTTGTGAGGACAAAAAGGAGGGGAGGAAATATGTTCACCACTCTGAGCTCCTTGGAGGAAGGGCGGTATAAAAATGTGAATAATAATAATAATAATAATAATAATAAATGTGATTAATATCACATCTGGTTTGGCCCTCAGTAACCCCCAAAGCTGTCCCTAGGAGGCTTTCTATGCTCTAAACAGCTCTGCAAGACGTTATCCATCTCAGATGTTCCTGCCCAAGCTACCTTAAAAGCTCATTAGGTTGCCGAACTACAGTATAATGTGTTTTGCTACAGTCTCATGAAATCTCATATTCATTATATTGTTTCTTAGTCTAAGTATTTTAACAGCTCACTGTGATTGCGACTTTCCTCTTTTGTTTCCTTTCCCCCATATCCAGTAAGAAACATTGTCTTAACCCCACATGAATCCTTCCCTTTATTGCCAGGTAATAACCAAAATCCATCTCCAGCACTTTTTATTTTGACTATTTATCATTCAAATGACAGGATTTGGAGTCAAATGCACTACTGATAGATCCCTTCCAGGGATAACTATTGGGTAGTTTAAGTCGGTGGATAATTTTCTGTTTCCACATCCCTATCAAGAATTCTCCCCCGTGAGGCTTAATTTCGTATTCCTAGCTGCTCTGCTTACAGAACAAATAACTTTGCTGCTGAATAGAGATATAAAATTCAGGGATTCCATTTCAGGTTTCTGAGAGATGGTCACATTGCAAATAATTGGTAATTATTCATTAACTTCAGATCTTATTGCATTGCTTTGAGGAAGAGTAAGAAATCTCCAAGCTCCTCTACCTCATTAGAGTTCAGCTGGACTAGATATAGCTTTGCATATTTAAGTGGTCTCTTAACTCATTTCAGCTTTGGGCTGGATCACACATGCAGGTACCTCACTTCATCTGTTTCCTAGGATTGTAGGCTTCTTCATGGACTCCTGCGGTTTTGACAGTCACCTGATCTGCAGATACCAAGTGGTCATGTTTGTTATTGTTGGATTACTGGGAATATTTCACACTGATATCAATTGAGGCTTGAAGGGATAAACTTCAGTGTTGTCCCCAAATTACCAAGATGGTGACCGTGGAGGCCCTTACAATGCAATCCTGTCTAGCCAGGCTGTAGCGCGGGCATAGAGCCTGCACTGCATCCTATCCAGATAGAATGCAGGGCTGGCACAGCTGGGGCCCTTACCCTGAGTAGAGCCCTAGCAGCCCCGATGGGTCTACTCGAATGTGTGCCAGCTATTTTGCTGGTGCACATTTGAGTGACCCATGTAATGGCGGCCAGGCCACAGAATTAGGATAGGATATGGTGGAGGAGTGGCGCAGTGGGTTAAACCGCTGAACCATGAGCTGTCGATCGAAAGGTCGGCAGTTCGAATCCGCAACGGGGTGAGCTCTCGTTGCTTGGCCAGCTCCTGCCAACCTAGCAGTTCCAAAGCATGTTAATGCGAGTAGATAAATAGGTACCGCTTGCGGGAAGGTAAACAGCGCTCCGTGTTCCAGCCGCATGCTACGCGCTGCGGCAAGGAGAGTCACGCCGGCCACATGACCACGGAGGCTTCTTCGGACAACGCTGGCACTTCAGCTTTGAAATGGGGATGAGCACCCACCCTAGAGTTGGACACGACTGGACTTAATTGTCAGGGGTCACCTCTACCTTTTTATGGTGGAGGAGGCCTCCAAAAATCTCTCCCCCTTCCCGGGCCTGACTGACCAATCCCTCCCCTTTAACACCCCGTTCTGCCCTCCCCATGCCCCCGTCACACGGCTGGGAACTCACCTTTCCCGGTGGGCACAGCTCTAGATCTGCATAGAGTACAGTGGCGCTGGCTACAGCGCCGGTGCTGTCTACAATCCGGGGTGCCGCAAAAGTGCTTTGCAGCACGTTTGCGACACCCTAGACCAGCGGAGCGCATGCTCCACCAGTCTTTTTCTAGACAGGATTGGGCCGTTGGAATCTATCTTGCACGGATACACATAACGCAGCTCAAAACTTTCCCTTCACCCAACTCTAAGGTTTCCTGGTTTTAAACAACAGAATGTGCGATTGTCAAAAGTGTTTTTATGTACCGTGTACTTATTGGGCACATTTAGTGCTTACTTTTTCCATGCAAAGAATAGTACCAACCTTTTTTTAGCATCACAGAGAGTTTCGTAATGAGGCATTTAACATTTTTTTGGGTTTAGAGCACAAGGGAACGGATAATTCACATTATGAAACCAGATGTCATCCCCATACATGCAGGTCTCTGCCCTTTTCAGAAAATGACCAGCTCATTGCTTTTCAGCATGACCGGCAATGACCCTGAGACCAACACACTGGGGAGCACCACCTGTAAGAAGAACTATCCAGTCTGGCACAAAATTAGAATTCTTTCCATAATCTACTTTAACGGAGCTGTCAAAAGGAGAGGATTTTTAACTCTCTGGCAAATTCCACAAATGGGCCAGAGCAGTAAAAAGGTTTCTAATTTTATTTTAAAATTAAAATATAGTGGCATGAACTAATTAGCTAAAGTCTCCTGCGTAGTAAATCATCCTATGCAGGCTGTGTATTTTGAGAGCTGAGTGGAAGCTATGACAGTGCATTGTTTGATAACATCATAAATCTTATTTATGAGGAATAGTCTCATTATCTTAAGAGGAACATTGTTTGGCTATTAGTTATAAGAGTGGCTTGTATTTTTATGGATGTGAAGGTGAAAAGATTTGGCTGACAGCCATAAAGTCGGAAATGCTCATTGTTCTGGAAAAAACTGGGCAAGGCCACAAGCTGAAGGCACACTTGAATGCTTAAACACAAGATAGAATCCATTTAGAAATGATACTTACGGATGGACTGGGGCCCAGGTAGCAAATATTCCTGGTTGACTTCATCCACTAAATATTCTTGAGCCGTTCAGCTGGAAGTTTTGTATCCAGTCTCCAAGACTCCCATTGCATGCTTCTATCTTGGAACTGCACAACGCACAGATGTCAGCTGCAAATACTGCATATACTCATGTATAAGTCGATATCATGGATAGGTTGAGGGCGTTTTAAGCCAAAAATCATGGAATTTGATATGACCTGTGGACAGGCCGAGGGCAAAACTTTATGAGAGAGTTTATGAAATTCTTTAGTTCTTTGAAAATGGCTTACCAGTCATTGTTCTGAGGCAGCAACAGAAATTCTCCAAACAAAAAGAAAGGTGAAAGAGCTTATGGGAGTTGTAGGCTTCGTGACGAGTCCAGTACAGTACTTCCATAGCAGCAGCACTCACAAAGACTACAACTCCCGTAAGCTTCTTCACCTTTCTTTCTTCCTGTTTCGAGTATAGTTATGTTTCTGTATTGCTTCTGAATAGCTCATTTTTTAATCCACCCCCGCGTGTCCTGCCTCTCAGCCCAGTGCCCACCCCCACCTAACCAAGCAGCAGTTCTTAGAAGCAGTTCAATTTTAAGGCATACATTTTTCAACTTATACATGAGTATATATGGTAGATCAGAGCGTTCCATGGTAGTGCTATCTACAACACTTGCTGCACCACCTTAAATTTTACAATGCAAGCATCCAGGCAGGACATACACACCAAACATCTATGATAGGAACTTGCAAACATTTGTACATGTTGCCATTTTGAATTGGGCCCAATTTACACAGTAAATATTGTTTTGTGAGAACAGGCCACCCTGGTCACTCTTGTAATTAACCACAAACTAACAGCCCAATCCTAACTAGCAGTTATGACAGCAGAACCATATGGGCATTGGCAGCCTGCTGCTTCTACTAGCTACCTACAGGAGCACAGGTAAGCCAGGGGAGGTGGGTGGGAGGAATAGAGCAGGGAGAGGAGGAATGGGGGAGTTTCTTGGCAGGGAGGGGGAGGGCAGGAGGTGGAACAGGGCAGGGATGTGGATCAAGTCTCTGACTCCAAGTCTCAAGTCAAGTCCCAAGTCTCTAACTCCAAGTCTCAAGTCACGTTCCAAGTCTTTGCCTCCAGGTCCTGAGTCTTTGGTTGCGAGTCCCTATCTATTTAATGTGGAAAATGAGTTTAAACCTGAATAAAATTGGACTTGTCATAGGCTCTAAGTCTTGAGTCGAGTCTTTCGAGTCTTTCACAATTGCCGAGTCAAGTCCGAGTCAAGTCATAGACTCGAGTCTACATCACTGCCCTAGAGGCACCTGACTAGTCTTGCAGGAAACAGGATGCTGAACTAGGTGGACCATCACTGGAACAGGGGGGAGGGGTGGATCCCAGCAGCAGCGACTTGTGCTGGGCTCCTACCCCCTTCCCTTACTCTCCTCAGACCTAAGACAGAAATAGCTGGCGATGATCAGAGGAGACTCATTGGGGAAATGGAGGCTTACCACAAGGTAAGGGAATGAAAGTTTGACAACTGGGTTTGCAGTGCAGCCTTCAGGCACCTGTTCCACTATCTCCGCATCCAAATAGTGTGAACAAATATCATGACTGCAGAAGTCTCAACTTAGTTGTATGAATTGCCCTTGTGGTCACTCAAAATGCACAGGGTAATACAAGAGCATGATGTACTGTGAAAACAGAAGGAAGAGAGGAGGAGTTGCCTCCTAAGACCAAAGGAACTAAAGTGGGAGGAGAACGCCTCACAAAATGAGTGGGGAGAATACTTGTATATGAAATGTCAACTTTGTACCGTGAAACAGAACATATAGAATCATACAGAATCAAAAGCTAACACTCTCATGCAAACCAAATAGAGCTGAATGTGTGAGGAACAAAGAACTCAAATAGACATTGGGACTCAATCATGACACTTTGCAGAACATTCCAGAGTCCACCAAACAATGCAAACGCTTGCTTATGAAGGATCTTGTTGTTACACCTTGGTACTTATCCATCCTGGCTGAAGCTGCCTGAAAAAGTATTGCAAAGAGAGGGCTCAGAGAAGGCTGAAAGAGTGATCAAGGATGGTGGATTGCTGTATTGCACACCCGTAATCCAAAACAGTGATGCATTCTTAGAGAGGAGACTCAAAGGTTGGCGGCTATACCCAGGGCCGGCCTGCCCATGAGGCTTGCCCGTAAGGTGAGATGCCTGCCTCAAGCGGCGGATAGATCTGTGCCCATCGGTCACCCCACCATGCCTCCACGTGCCCCCTCATCATTGTCCAGAGCTTTTCTTCTCCCCTACTTTTTGCAATGGCAGATTTGTGGCTCAGGGACTGGGTTGCCAGAAATACTCCTTCCTTTCTTGGAAATGGGGAGGGGCTTCCTGTTTCTAGTCCCTGCCAGCTCCCCACACTTTGAAGCTCTGCTATTTCAAAACTCAGAATGCTAAAATAGGGTGGCTGGGAGATGATGGTGCAGCCCCTGCAGAGGAGAAGGAGAAAGTGGTAGAGTTAGGAAAGGGGGGTAAGTCACTGGGGGGGAGTTTGGGGGAAAGCCATGGGGAGTCTCAGTCTGGGCACAATGGCTATGGGGCACAATGAGGCCAATACTACTTGACACTCCCATGCTGCACTTCTAACCAATTTCAAGACATGGATTTCCTGAACCTCCAGGCCCAATGAATTGTTCCCCCTCCCCACAATGCCTTGTCCTGGGTGGGTTACGTGTGCTACGCTGGCACAGAGGGCGTTTAGGATTGTGCTGCAAGACAATAACTTCTCTTCCAAAAGATCACATTGCAGATCAGGGAAATGTGGGGGATGGGCCTGGCAGGCAGTGTAGGGCGGGGTAAGCACCATTTCAAGCTGGCTCCAACTCAGAGGGGTCAGGGCCCAGCTTATCCTCCCTGCTATTGATGTTTGCCTATATACACTGGCGTTGCTGGAGGTGCGGCGGAAAGCTAAGTTCTACAGCTTTCCACCCCACCGTTACTCTCCTGTACGAGGCGCCCCGCCCCCTCGTCATAGGAGCCCGTCAGCGGAGAGAAAGCAATGTGCAGGAGAGTCCCTGCGCATTGCTTTCTCTCCACTGATGGGCTCCTATGACGAGGGGTCGGGGCGTCTCGTACCAGAGAGTAACGGTGGGGTGGAAAGCTGCAGAACTTAGCTTTCTGCCCCACCACCAGCGACGCCAGTGTGCCTATATATATATATATATATATATATATATATATATATATATATATATATATATATATATATATATATATATATATATATAAGAAGTGGAAGGGACTGAAGAAAGTGGTCTCCCCCTTAGTCAAATTTCCAATAGACACAACGTCCTGATCCCTGCTGGGGAGGGGCCTTTCAGTTCAGTTTCCTTGGTTCAATTTCCTTGGTCTGCATGGGCTATAGCTGACTGGTGCAATACAGGGAACTGAGCCTAAGATGCCAGTTCATATTAAGGAGGAAGGGAATTCATAGCCAGTTTCAAGATGAAACTGGAGAAAGCAGGGCATTTTAAGTGCAGTACTTTTTATACCCCCCTTTTTTTTAATAAGCAGAAAGAAATATCCTTGCAAATTAAGGGGGCTCTACGTCCAGTTTATGTAGATATTTTTTTAGATAATTGGCTGCCTTTTCTCAACTTTATTGATTCTGCAAAATTCACATACACAAGACTAGAGAGGTTAAGATCATTTTTTTTAAAAAAAAGCATAGGTTTTTCGTACAATTTATGGTCAGCTCTTGAACTGCATTTAGTGATGTTAAATCCAAACTTTGAAAGTTTCTTGCCTTTTATGTTGCGTAATATGTCTACTTTGTTGCCTGTAGTATGATTCTGTTTCATAAAGCAGTTTCTTTCGCATTTATTCTGAGAATTTCTTTCATTGTCTTTATGGTGAAAGTCTTCTGAAATTGTATCTGTATGCTTAAGAAAAAATGCAAGTCCAATTTATTTGTTTTTCCCCTCTTCTTTTTGAATTCCCCTCTTCTTTTTGCTCCTATAGGATAATGACAGATGCTGTCTGAAAAATCAGAAATGTCTGAAAAATCACTGTGATTACCTCCCATTCCTCAGTCATGACTTATCCCCTCTGCCACCTTACCTGCTCCTGTGTGGTAGTGTGGCCCACATGGGCCCACACTGGGCGGTGTGGTCCAGTGTGGCCCACATGGGCCATTAGTTTATCTGGGGAGCGGCCAGTCATTTCCTCTGGCAGCTCCCTCACACTTGGCAGTAGCATGCCATTTATGGTGGCCCGCCATGCCATTTACGGCAGCAGAATGTGAGCTCCACTTTTGTAAGTCCATTATAGGATTGGGCTGTAGAACCAGGAAGTCCATGGCTCAACTTCCTGTTCAGCCATCAACAGACTGAACATGGCTGAAGGTCACTGGGTGACCTTGAGTCCCTCAATTTCAGTTTAATGTACCTCAATCGATTGTTGTGAAGATAAAAGGGGAGAAATCCCACGTACGCTGCCCTGAGCTCCTTGGAGAAAGGAATGGATATACAGATGAACAATAATGACCACTAGAGATGGGCAGAAGCATCCTGTGAAATCTCACTTACCCTACAGAAATTTTGGCTTCTCTTGAAAATTGTCAGCCATCTCCAATTAGGGGGAGATTGGAGATCCTAACGTCAGTTACCAACCTAAACACCAACCAAAGTTGATGAAAGGTTCTTCTGGTGATGGGCACCACCTGTGAATCCATCGGCAATGATTGATCTAAAAGGACCTCCAAAATTCAAGCCTTTCTCTATCCAGAAGAGGTATGACAATTACAGCTTATCAGCACCAACCCCTTTAAAGGGAGCTGGAGGAATATCTGGACTGCACCATCCTCCCCAAGTCACCAAGTCTTTGAAGTTGACTTTACAATCCATGGGCAAGGGGTTTCCAACCAGCATCCCCAAGCAGAGAAACCTCTAGAGACCAATTCTGGGGTCCCCTTTGCCCATGCCACTTCCTCAGGATGCATCAGGAGATCCCTAATCCTGAAGCCCAAACTGCACTTACTTGTCAGTTGTGACCACCTGGGTAAATTACAACCAACTCACTTGGTCAGTATGAAGTACTGTATGAAGTACATGGGTGATGGGTTGTGGTCTGCCTCCTGAGTCTCAAGATGCTCTGCCATGCTGCTTCTCTGCTCCATACTGTCGCCCCCTCCCCGTGGATTTTATTGTTTTTAAATTTTTAAATTTAGTTTATGTACCGTTATGTATTGTTTTAAACTTATTTTATGTATTATTTTAAATTATGTATTTTAATTTCTGTTGTAAGCCACCTTCGGCATAGGATAAGGCGGGGTATATTTTTTTTAAAAAATAAATAAATAAATAAATAAATAAGTAGGCAAAAAAAAAAAACCCCACCACCCTCCCAGCCAGAGCCAATTAGCCAATTCCAAGATTCCAAGTTGGCCTCAAAAATTCCAAGTTGGTTACAAAAGAAGACCAGCTAATCTTGGACTGACCTCTTGGTGGGGTGGGAGGGGCAACACTACTCACATATGCACCCCCACAGCATGGGATCCCCACCACACTGTTCCTCCACTGAAGTCCATCACACAGCATGTGTGAGCATGGATGGCTGTTTTGAATAATCAATAATTTGATGAATCAAGGTGAATTTAATACTGTCTTTAATGCTGAATTTAATATTGTCTCTCCAGTCAAGCTGATTGGTTCCCCCAAATAGGACCACCTGATTATGTTCTGTTCTTGCATATTCATAGGTTGTCCTTTTTGTGCCAGCAGGTCGTAAGTAACCCTGTGATATCTTACATTGGTATCCTACAGTGAAAAATCAGAGAAATCATGATATGCCCCCCCCATTTGGAACCACTCCTGATGGTCCTACATTTTCATCCTTGATATCTGACCCCTCTGCCTGTCATATCTCTCTTGATCCCATTTGCTGATGTGCTGTAACAGCACTGTGAAGCCGGGCAAGCAAAAGTGGCATAGCCCCTCTGGCTGCTATTGCTGGTTATTTGATCAAGGCAGCCATGGAAGCCATTTGAGACCTTAGAACTAGGATTATTTCCAAGACCTATGAGCAACTTTTGTTGTTAAATTGCACAAATAAGTATTAGTTATGGGCCATGGACTTTCAAATGACTGTCATGTGGATGAAAATCGGTTGAACAGTTGACAGACAGACCAACAATTGCTGCCACTTATGATATATGATGACCAAAGGTCTCTAGAAAAAGCAAGGGGAGAATTATCAGTGTTCCTGAGTTTGGGGGAAAAAGTCAGATGTGATTATAGTGGAAATATGTATATATGTCCTTCCAAAAGGGGGAAAATAATCTCTCTGCAGGATTGGCAAGTTATAACCCTCAACTATTTATTTGAATCAGGCCACTGTCTCAATGCCACTTTGGCCAGTAATTTGTTTTTGCCGTATGAAATGTATGCTGCTGCTTATCTCTGTAACGAACAGCTTGCTTTGAAAGCAGATGCACACGTTTGGCACAGGTTTACACAATTCAGCACAATATGGTTGACTTGGCAGGCAGCACTCAAAGGGAGTCATCAGCATTTTAGCATACAATGCTCCGATCTGCAAATCCCTGGACAGTGTGGTCCTTCTAGATAGGAAGGTAAAACCGCTGGCATGGTAAATGTGCCACTTCAAGTGAATAGCACGTTGAAGATCTAGCAAACAACATGGCTAAGGACCAGCAAGTTTATTGTCCAATTATTATCAACAATGCGCTCTTCAATGCAATGTTTCTCAACATTCTGATTGTTGAGACACACTTTTTCAGAATGGAAATGTTGACTTGTTTAGATTTACTTTGAAAATGTGTGAGAGTAAGAAGAACCTGCCCTCAGAGATGCCTATTCCATGTGTCTCTGTGTGTGAATCACACATGCGGGCATGACTCCTCTGAGTACAGGTAATTCTGTGGAATTAGGACCAGTTGGACTAGCCAATCACGCCCACAATGCAGAGATAAAGCGGGATTGCCCTCACCCAGCAGATGCTGATTGGACAGAGGCGCATTGAGAACACGGACTCCTACACAGCTGCAAGTGCACAGTGTTTTCTATGTGTAGTGCCTTGGGATCATGTGAGCCTTTATTATTGTTTTAAATTAACGTATTTCTTGTAGTACATGAGCAGTTTTGTCATGCCACACAATTGGGAGTTATTAACACCTGTCTAGCAGTATTGAATTTTGTACAAATGGGAAGGAAACTTTAAATGGGGCTGGAGCAATTTAGACATTTCTAAATAAACTGGCATTAGCTTTATGAGATATTTTGAATAATTTTGACTTCTATTCCTCCTAGCATAATATTGCAGTCATTGGCTCACAAGGCCTTCTGTGCACCCTGTATGCGTGGTGAGATGTGGGAAGGAGTATGTGCTTGCAAGTGATCTGTAAGGCAGATGGCAGGCACAAACATCTAATGCACAATCTTCCCACCCCCATATGAGGTGGGATGATCCTGAAATAGAACACACAGGCATACATACCCACGTAGCATCTACATTCCATGTATGGCAAACAAGTACTGATGACAAATATGCAAATCACTCTGATGCCCTGGCAAATATATGGACCTGGAAGGTCCATCATATCAACTGGTCATTAGTTCATGTATAAGGAGTGCCTTGAGATGGAATGCTGGTGAATGTCGGGAATGAGGTTGTCTAGCTTGGGGTAGCCTCATCATTATGCCTCATCGTATTTTCCACACCCTGTCCCTGGTTTCAATCACAAACTTCTATTTCTTACCTTGATGGGCGAATCCATTCATATTCAATACAGTGGTTCTACATTCCAAAGCTTCTACATCATTTAGGGAAGGGTCATCTGTATGTAGCAGACTTCATTAGTACAAGTATACCCTTCTTTGCTAGACTCTCAGACTTGGAAGGAAACTTGATTAATGCAGAAGGAAACTTGATTAATGCACTACCCGCATGTAAGAATAAAATAAGTGCCTTGATGGATTAGATCTAGGATCTATCTACGCAGTGTTATGTTTTCAACCATTGAGAGCCGGAGTCCTCTGGGAAGCTCACATATGAGACATGAAGGCAACAGGCCTCCCTGATGTTTGTCCCCAACATTGTGTTTGACATATTGCTCATTTGTACTGCAACAAAAAGAGTTCTTGGACAATTATGCAGTTTGCACTCTGTGTACAGTGTTTCATTTGGTGGTCATATACGACGACAGCATCAAGTTTTGACTTGTTTCTGTGAATGAGCCATCCAAGATCTAATATTGGTCATAAACATTTCATATCAGCCAATGTTGCTTCAAAATACAATTCTGATCAATTGTGTCTGTTCAAAAATAATTCAGGGATGAATCACCTAATGTTGAGTAACTTACTGCCCAATCCTATCAAGGGCTTATGCTGATGGATCTCGCGGATCATCAGTGTAAGTCACATTCTGGCGGTACAAAAGCCGTGCCACCGTCATGCACTTCAGAGCCGTCGGTGTGAATGGCTGGAGGCTCCATAGGTATGCCAGTGACTCACTGGAGCAGGGAAAGTGGCAGCGGGTGCAATTCAGAAGAGAATAGGAGCAAGGAATAGGCTGAACCAAAAGTGAGAGGGGAGAATCTCAGTGGCAGTGGTGGCCACCAAGATCCTACCCCCTTTTGTTGGCCCAAAACCCCTCCCCCTGAGGTTCCTTGTACTTACACCAGATAAATAGCTGTTGTAGGTCCGAGGAGACCCATTGGAGGCCAGGCAGCCTATAGGGAAGCATGTAAAAAGCTCTGTTATTTGCTTTTCTTGGGTTGTCTGGTTGCCCCCCCCCCAATAATGTAGCATGCACTCCATCAGCTGTGCTGCATGCTCTGGGCTGAAGGGGGATAAGATTGGACTGATGGGCTACAATCATATAAACACACTTACCTAGGCGTAAGGTCCAGTGAACTCCATAGCACTTACTTCTGAGTAGACATTCATAGGCTTGTGCTGTAAAGCTGCATGCCTATGCACAATTACCTGGGAATAAATTCTACTGAACTATTTTCTCTGGGCTACAAGCAATGCACATACACATGTCAACCAGCCCTATGAGTGTGATTCACACCCAAATTAATACTGATGTGACATCAACACTGGTTGCCAGAAATGAAGATAAGTGAGAAACATACATGAGATCTTAACCATTTTTGAGTGTTTCTACCAAATTAGATACAAACTCTAAAGACCAAGCAAATGTTTCTCTATAGGTTTTACAAATCAGCTTATTTATTCATTCCAATTACCTTTTTTTCCTGCAGCTACAACAACAGCAGTAGTAATTATTATGATTAAAAATGATGCATAATTTTTCTTCTTCCAAGTCCCTTGAAGGTGAACTAAACCTCCAGACTTGGCCAGCTTTTATTTATTTATTTATTTATTTATTATTATTATTATTAGCAGCAGCAGCAGCAGCAGCAGCAGCAGCAAATTGGCAAAGGGGGGGGGGGAGAACTAGATAATTTGCCAACCACCCTGTTGTTCAATTTACTCTTTTGGTGTTGTTAAACTGGAAAATATATTTAGGAACAATTTCCAAAATAACATTTAGAAAAGCCTCAGGGTCTGGCTAATTAACAGTATAGTTTGTTCAGTGAGAATAGTACTTGTACAAATAATAATAATAATAATAATAATAATAATAATAATAATAATAATAATAATAATAATAATAATGGAAAACACAAGGACCTGACCTTGACAATATTATGTTTCCAGTTATGGTCACCAGAATATACTTTCAGTAGTGTAGCTAGGTCAGTGCGGGGGTGCGGGCCGCACCCCAACCCGTGGTGGTGGGGCAGAGCGCTCATTGCTCTGAGCAGTCAGAGCGGCGAGCAGAGCGCTGAAGGGCCCTCCCACCCTTGCCTGCCTTTGGCTTCAAATTGAAGCTATTCCAGAAAAAGGGGTGACATCAGGACGTGAGGGGTGACACGATGATGGGGGAGGGGTGCATGTGGCGTAATCACGTCTTTCCGGCACTGACTGTCAGATGGCCCAGCAACACCTCTGTATACTTTACCGGTCTGAGGGAAAACAAACTATCATTATTCCTCCTCCTTCCTTTACAGTTGAATTGACTCTTCTTCACCAACACCTCTGAGGATGACAGTAATTTGACAGCAAGCATTGGCAGTGGAAGCTATTAGAGGGGAAACGCATGCACCCCCCCTTCCAAATTGTTTCTCTTTCCCATTGTTTTGGAAGAAACAATGCATGGGGTGCACACGTGCAATTTGACACTGTATGTTGCCATCAGGATTGAGTTAAGAGCTTTACCCTGCCCCCCCCCCCAACGCTGAAGCATGGTTCAGCTCATTTTGGTATACCCAGGGTTACTTACTAACCTGCCCAGATGGGCCTGGACACGCTCCAGCTGAAGAGCTGGCGTGCATCTGAGGAGGCCCATTGGGGCCTCTGGCACTTACACCGGGGGAAGGGGACGAATGTCCCCTTTCCCCAAGGTGAGCCCAGGCCGCGCCAGCACAGCCCACATCCTGCTTAGGATGCAGCAGCCGGCCATTTCTGCCGGCCGCCGCATCTTAGGCAGGATTACGTTGTTAATAATAATAATAATATAGTATTTCATAGGTTCACAAGCTTATTATAAGAAATTTTATTATACAATTTATTAACAACAGCAATAATAGCAATAGCAATAATAATAATATTAATAATATGTGCAGGATCAGATCTTTATCAACACTGAGCATCTGCACAGCTCATTTCGGTTTACAGTGTTTCACTACCTTAGTATATTGGATCCCAAGTTGTTGTTTTATTGCCAGGAGCCGCTGAAAATTTTATTGTATAAATTATGGAGACATCAAGTCCCCAAACAAGTATGATTTCATATAAATAATAGAGCAATTCATTGGGAACGAAGGCTGCTCCTGTCTTTTCCATATATAAAGCATGGTTCTACACATTTGAATTCTTTTCGTCTGCATCATAGGACTAAGGTTGCAGAAGATAAATATCCCCTTCTCCTTCCTAGCTTTTAATGGCAAAAATCTTTCTTTATCTAGCAGGAGCCACCAAAACAAGGACTTTTTTTCCCCCAGTATCTCAAAATTGATGGGCAAAGAGCGACAATAGATTTCCAGAGTAACCAATATCAAACACAGTGGAAACAAGTTTAATCTTCTGGGGGTGGGTGGGGAGGATGGTGTTCCCTATAGTCCAGGCCTTGGTATCAAGAGAAAGAACACAGATGCAAACAAGGAGAGCATATATGATGAGCGGGACTACTAGTCAATCACCTCACGTTTTTCTCCTCAGTGAACATTTCTTAAAAGAAGGAAATGCATCAAGACATAGACAAAACAGTTCCCGGAAATAAATGTGTATTTATCGGTAAGCAAAGTATTCACAGTCACCTAAAGTCTCAATCCTAAAATTACAAACTAGAGACGTTGCCTGACCTAATTGGCTTAAAGGCCCAGAAAATCTGGAGCTGACTCATCTCTGAGACTATTTTGGTCTATCTCATTACAATGTACTATAATCTCAACTGGCTTTTCAGCAATTGATGTTTTTGTAGGGGGTAGGTTGGCAAACACCTGGTATTCTAGCAATCATTCAAGATTCTAGGAATGACTAGGGCTGCTTATTGCAAAAAGAAGAGTCCTATGACACTTTCAAAGCCAACGATCAGTATAGGCTTTCACGGCTTTCACGGGTGTGAGGTCACTGGGCCAGATACATGAAACAGTCTCTTAAACTGTCAGGAGTAGACACACATTGATAGCGTACAAAAAAAACAGATTTCACATACTGGGTCTGAAAGATAAAAACAAGAATGATTTAGCAGTAGGTATGTTATAAGTATAAATATAACATTTTCACACATGCAAGAATCCCCCACATAACTGCCCGATCAATTATTTCCTACCAATAAATGCAGTGTGTCCTGCCTAGGATACTCCAACACTGCAAATGCTCCTACCCTGGAGGAGATGGCTAACCTGCCAAAAACCCCTTGGGTGAAATCACCCTGGTTCCAAACTTGGAATCATCTCACTGCAACCCCACCCTTTTTACCACCAACCACTGGAAAGGGGGTCAAGGAAGTTGAATTGTTCTGCCTTCTCCAAGCCAGACAGCCTTTAAGGTTGACATCACAGTTCAACCTGAGGGGTCACCAGCCTCACAGTCTCTTGAGTTTGGTTCTGGTTTTCCTTCAGACTCTGGTTTGCCTAAAGGCAGACACTGATCCCTAGTCCTACATCCTGACCCATACTATACCTGCCAGTCATGGCCTGCCTGGCTAATACCCCCTATGAGAACAGTCTAGAGTAGGAGAAAAATATCCACTCCCTGGCCAGTCAGGAGCAAAGCAAAAAAAAAAAAAAAAATTCCTACCAGGCCCCAGATGGCAACCAGCTAATCTTGGACTATATAAATGGGCAGGTGGGTTGGGTTCTTATGCTCAATGGAACCAGAATGGCATGGGGAGGTAGCTGCATTGAATAGCAGTGCTCTAAGCACCTCCCTGCACCTGTCAGCCAATCGGGTGAGGCCCCATCACTTGTCACATGCAGGGAGGAACCTGGCAAAGAGCACTCCCACAGATGTTGGGAAGAGAGCAGCAATCTCTGGCACTTCCAGGTAGGAAAGGGAACACTCTCCACCTAAAATTCTGGAGAGCTGATGCTAGTCTGTATTGGCAATACTGACCTAGAAGAGGAACCAACAGTCTGATTCGGAACAAGGAAGTCTCAAGTGTTCACATTAGTAAATGGACATGTCTACTATATGTGTGCTATGTGCTGCTCAGAGAGCCTGCATTGATAATATAGTAAGTGCATGCAACCTGTTGTCTCTCCATGAAGGATTGTTTGTGGCTGCTGAGATCTCCATGATGGTGGCAGCTTTAACCTTGTTTAACCTCCAAATACATAGTTTGGGGACTAATGGCTTCTCCTATTCATGCCAAATATTCATTTCTACCCACAGTCAATTAATGCTGACCTCAGCCACGAATGCCGGGGATTTGCATCTCTTCTTTGATGACATATTGAGGGCACTGACATTTCAATGATGCCACAATATCTCACATGTCAGTTCTCATTTAGACCAATTTTGCTGGAATTTGAGCAAATTCTGGACCAAAGCGAGAACTTCATACACACCAGTGTTGCCGTCTTTCATTTTGTGTCAAGGCGGAGAGAGTCTAAATTAAATGAAGATTGCCTTCTCTTTCCAAAAGATTTATAACTCTTCCGTGTAAACTACTTCAGTGCTAAAATGTGGCCTAAAAGGCTTCAGCTATAGAGTACATTCATTTAACAACTTCAGTATAAAATGGCTTCATTCTTTCTCAGCAGGGTACAAATCATAAGTGTTTTATAGCTAGGACACTTGTACTCTTCTCGTACAGACCCTGTTGATTAAAACACTGAAGTGTCGCAGATTTCAAATCCATAATGCTAACTACCTCAAGGCATGTTAAAAAGAAAAAAGGGAAAACCATAAAATCAAATATACAGCTCCAAAAATGAATGTCTTTTGAAGTGAATTAATACACAACTGTTTCCTTCTCTTTGTAACGGCTGTGGGCATCGAAAAACAACCTGCACACTTCAAAGTGCTACAGCTGAAGATCTATATCTAATTGTAAAAATGCATTGGATCACCCCATGTGGATTATTGAGGAATTCAACCAAAAAGGGTTGCCACATCTAGTGGCCACGGCCATTTTGAAAATTACATGATCCATTGGAACAAAATGTTGGCCTTCACATGAATACATTTGAATGTTCAGTATCCATAGCTTTCATATACTCTGTAGAAGCCAGTCCTGATATGTTTTGCTAATATCAAAATGCTTTGTTTCCCTTGGTCAGCCTAAGCAGGTTCTTTCAAAAATTGCCTCAAATATTGTTTTAGGGTAAATTTGATGGCAACACTAATTTAAGTTTCTGAAATATGGATGCTGTAGGGCCTGCCAAATTTCTAAGTCTATCACTCCAACCCTCAAAAGAACCCATCCCACACCTACATGCATCTACATATACTTAGCATCACTGGTCTGCACACTATTTTGATGACAACACTGAAAGGGGGAAGTGGCCTTCAAGCAGAGGACCAAGCATCCCTGCAGACATGCCCATCCCATTGGATAGTGTCTCTGATTGGTGGCCAGCTGTATATTGCCTTGCCCTTTCATGAACCAATCCTGTCCCCCTTTGCTGCCACAATTTTGCAGTCACCTCCACTGGTTTAGCTCTCCAGCAGCAACCCGTCAATAATGTTGGGTCACAGTCACGCTCCAAGGGGCAGATCTTGTTGCCTCTCTAGGGTGGCCCTGTTCCAGCAGCATCAACAATATGGCCAGCTATGTAGTGGGTCATATGTGTAGTTCATACAGGTGTACACTAAGAACATTTTTAAATGGATCCCCTAAGGGGAAAAAGAAAAAAAGAAAAAAAGAAAAAAAGGACAAGTACTTTATCAGAAAACAGGGGGAGTCTACAGTGAATACAGGCAACTGGAGGAGCGTGTGAAGAACGGATACATTTCCTGCATTTTATTGTGTACCAATTTCCTTGCTATTGACTTAATTCTGCACACTGTTAGCATTAAGTAAATATGGGAGCCATACTCCCCCCCCTTATGATTATCTATGTTTCTTTCCATTCCTTTGTAACAGCGCAATCCTAAACAATTTTACAGGGCCGGTGCAGCCACAATGCAGCCCCGAGGTAAGGGAAAATATGTTCCCTCACCTTGAAGAGGCCTCTATAACTGCCTCCGTACTGCAAAATGCAGTGTGTGCCCTGTTGGCACTGCTGTATCGGCGCTAGAAAGTTGGTTAGGATTGCGCTGTAAGTGTGTTTTGTTTGCTTTGGAAAAAGTGCTTGGCATTATTCTCTGTACAATAGGAAAGTTTCCTCTGACTTTATCTGCAGTTCTAATGGTTTGTTTTTCCCTATGTACCAGGAAATGCAACTATCAATGATTAATGTGAATATTACAGATTTTTTTTAAATCTCACACTTTATGATTAATACATGTGTTTGTGCACAAATGTTTAAATTATCTTTTCGGCAGACACCCACACACATTTTGAGAAGAAGCTTAGTTATACTGCACTGTCCATCATAACATATTTCCTCTTAAGAGGATAGCGTTTATGCGTTGAAATACCACTGATTGATTACTTCTGGGAGATTTTAAACACTGAGTTTCCAGGCAGTTTGGTCCAGTAATGCATTTGCCTTTAGTTTATGCATCAATCTCTTCAACTGTCCAGAAATCCAAAAACAATTTACACTATATCATAACTTCTCCCTAGAAATATACTTTATTTGCTTTATTGATGAACTATTTTATTTCTTATTACACTGGACAAATTGATATTCTCTACGACTATCCAGAACATGGACGACTTTCAGACACAAACTGCATATAAATCTGCCACTTGCAATTTCATATTTCATTTCCTTTTCTATATAAAAAAGTGCGCACAAGAAACCCTTACACCAGCTTCTAAATATAAATAACATTGTAGGAATTGATAACTGTAGATGACACCTGTTTTAAAGGAGACAATTTAATTGGAGCTCCGCTGTAGAGCTGAATTTTTCAAACCCTTGATTATTTAGTTCTTAGGAGGGTCTTTGCAAAAAAAAAAAAAAAGACATCACTTTTTTCCACAGATACTTTTGCCCTCCCACCTACTGGCATTGTATATTTTGAACATTTGACAATGTGGATCAAAATACATTGTTGCATACATTGCATGCATATTATTATCCAAAATCCCCAGTAGCTCCAGGTTGGACAGATAAAGTTGTCTCCGAAAACTTGGAGAGTTGTTAGAAATCTAAGTCACTATTAAACAGCTTCCTATGTACCACTGTGTAAGTGTGAGTCAGTTTGCATACCCAGTGGTCACATTTATTTTGGCAGATTTGATGATGACAGCTCAATCCTCTGCTGGCCTCTGCCAATGGTACTGGACTCTGCACTGTCGCAAACATGCCATAAAGCAGGTAAGATCCGTGCTAGGCAGCGGGGAGGTGGGGAGAGGACAGAGCGGAGATGAGGAGGGGGCATTTCGGGGTGGGAAGAGGGTGGGGAGAAGGGCGGATCAAGCCCAGGTGGGCGAGCTTGGCGGAGGAGGCCTCCGCTGAATCCTATCCCCCATCCTGGGCTTGAAATTCCAACGTGGGGTTGCTCGGAGTTGTGCTGGCCATTTAGCTGGCGCTTCTCTGAGTAGCCCCATAAGGGCTGCTGGGGCTCAACATGGGGGAGGGGAACCTCCAGCCCAGCACTGGATACAGCAGAGCCCGCCCCAGTGCCACTGCATCCCAGTGTGTGGCTTTGGATAGGACTGGGCTGTGGGAAAGATATCTCAGATTCTGACTGTTCAGGATACTGATATACAACAGCAAACACTGTTTATTGTTTTCTGGAAGGAGAAAATGTCAGATATTTGTGAGATCCTTAGTTCCTAGGGGGTAAGTTTAAATTCAGTTCGAGCATGGAATGCCCCCTTTATTTGGGACTGCTGGCTTATGTTGTTTAAGAACATAAGAACATAAGAAGAGCCCTGCTGGATCAGGCCAAAGCCCATCTAGTCCAGCTTCCTGTGTCACACAGTGGCCCCACCAGATGCCTCAGGGATCACACGAGACAACAAGATACCTGTGTCCAGTCGCCACTCCCTTGCACCTGGCACAGAGAAAACCCACTTCTAAAAACCAGGAGGTTGCTTATGGCTTGTAACCTGTGATGGTCTTTTCCTCCATGAATTTGTCCAAACCCCTTTTAAAGGCATCTAGGCCAGGTGCCATCACCACATCCTGTGGCAAGGAGTTCCACAGATGAATCACACGCTGGGTAAAGAAATATTTTCTTTTGTCTGTTCTAACTCTCCCTCCACTCAATTTTAGTGTGTGTCCCCTGGTTCTGGTGTTGTGCGAGAGGGAAAAGAATTTCCCTCTATCCACTCTCTCCATCCCATGCATAATTTTATAAGTCTCAATCATGTCCCCCCTCAGGCGCCTTTTTTCTAGGCTGAAAAGCCCCAGACGCTGTAGCCTTTCCTCGTAAGGGAGGTGCTCCAGCCCACGAATCATTCTGGTCGCTCTTTTCTGCACCTTTTCCAATTCAATTATATCCTTTTTGAGGTATGGTGACCAGAACTGGACACAATACTCCAGATGTGGCCTTACCATCGATTTGTACAAAGGCATAATGATATTGGCCGTTTTATTCTCAATCCCCTTTTTAATGATCCCGAGCATGGAATTGGCCTTCTTCACAGCCGCCGCACACTGGGTCGACACTTTCATCGACCTGTCCACCAGGACCCCAAGATCTCTCTCTTGATCCGTCACAGACAACTCAGAACCCATCAGCGTATATGTGAAATTTTGGTTTCTTGCCCCAATGTGCATCACTTTGCACTTACTTACATTGAAGCGCATCTGCCATTTTGCTGCCCATTCTCCCAGTTTGGAGAGATCCTTCTGGAGCTCTTCACAATCCCTGCTGGTCTTTACCACCCGGAAAAGTTTAGTGTCATCCGCAAACTTGGCCACCTCACTGCCTATCCCCAACTCCAGGTCATTTATGAATAAGTTGAAAAGCACCGGTCCCAAGACCGATCCTTGGGGCACACCGCTTTTCACCTCTCGCCATTGTGAAAATTGCCCATTGACTCCCACTCGCTGTTTCCTGGTCTTCAACCAGTTCCTAATCCACAAGAGGACCTGCCCTCTTATTCCCTGACTGTGGAGTTTTCGCAGGAGCCTTTCATGAGGGACCGTGTCAAACGCCTTCTGAAAATCCAGATATATAATATCCATGGGTTCGCTCGCATCCACATGCCTGTTGACCTTTTCAAAAAATTCTAACAGGTTTGTGAGGCAAGACTTCCCCTTGCAGAAGCCATGCTGACTCTCCCTCAGCAGTTTGACTGCCTAATTGTGAAGAATGTCTTGTCTCTTTCCTGCCCTAGATTAAAAATGATTAGAATCAATAGCCATTCTTACAAAGCACTGAAAGTGCATCCACTTTGGCTCTGATGTTTCTCTTTAATCTCAAAACCAATCGCTTCATCATCGGAAGTTATGATGCTCAAGAGGTGACCACCCAGAGGCGTCGCTGGAGCGTGGCGGGGGGCCGCCAGGGAGTGATGCGCGCCACAAGGTGACGCGCGCACCCCCACGCGCGTCACCTGCGTGACGCGCGCCACCCTTCGGACGCTCCGAGGCCGGCCCGGGAGCCGGCTTCGGAGCGTCCGACCCCGTCGGTGCTCCAGCGCCTTCTGAAAGAAGGCCCATGCAGCGCGTTCATCTGGGTATTTTTTTTAATTTTCGCGCATGCGCAGACCGTTTTGAGGGCAAAAGGCGTCCGGAGGGCGACGCGGGGGGGAGCCGGGTCGCCCCCCCCGCGCCGTGATGTCAGAGCGTCACTAGAGCGTCACTATGCACATCTTCCTGTGAATAAGTCCCACTGGACTCAGTGTGGCTCACTTCAGAGTAAGCATGTTCTGGATCTCAGATTGTAGGGGCTAGGTTGGAGTCTTCAGTAGTGACTAGTGACTAGGCAGCCCTGCCTTTCTGTCAAAAAGGCTGCAATATTATGAACTCTTACTTGAGAGTAAATGTCATTGGACTCAATGAGACCTACTTCTAAGTAGACGTGCTTAGGATTGTGTTTTCAGTGAGCCAGTAATCACAGTTCAAACGCCTGCCGGTAAAATCCCCACCGGTCGACAGAGGGGCGTGGGGGAGGGCTAGCCTGGGAAGGGGGAGGAATTGGTGGCGGCCTCCTCTGCCTAATCCTATCCCTCTTCCCGGGACTGGCCACCATTACATGGTCAGCTTGAACACTGGCGTCACTGCAGGAGGGGCAGAGCTCTAAGTTCCGCCGCAGTCAGACCCTCCGTTACACGGGAGCACAAAGCGCCCCCGCCCCCTCGCCTTTGGAGCCATTCAAGTCGTTGCTTTCACCGACTTGAATGGCTCCAAAGGCGAGGGGGCAGGGGCGCTTCGTGCTCCCATGTAACGGAGGGTCTGACCACGGCGGAACTTAGAGCTCTGCCCCCCCTGCAGTGACGCCAGTGAGCTTGAATGTGCGCCAGAAAAATAGTTAGCGCACGTTCGAGTAGACCCATCAGGGCAGCAGGGGCTCTAGTCGGGATAAGGGTATGAATGTCCCCTTCCCCCAAGGAGAGTTCCAACCATGCTGGCCAGGGGCGTCGCTGGAGCATGGCGGGGTGGGCGTGGCGCCCCCGGGTGACGTGCGCCACGGGGTGACGCGCGCACCCTGCGCGCGCCACCTCCGTGACGCGCGACACCCTTTGGACACTCCAAGGCCGGCCCGGGAGCCGGCCTCGGAGCGTCCGACCCTGTCGGCGCTCCAGGGCCTTCTGAAAGAAGGCCCAGGCAGCGCGTCCATCCGGGTATTTTCCGGATTTTCGCGCATGCGCAGACCCGTTTTGAGGGCTTTTGCCCTCAAAACGGGTCTGCGCATGCGCGAAAATCCGGAAAATACCCGGATGGACGCGCTGCCTGGGCCTTCTTTCAGAAGGCCCTGGAGCGCCGACGGGGTCGGACGCTCCGAGGCCAGCTCCTGGGCCGGCCTCGGAGCGTCCGGAGGGCGATGCTGGGGGGGGGAGCCGGGTCACACCCCCCCACGCTGCGATATCGTAGCGTCACTAGGGTGACGCGCGCCCCCTGCCCCAGGGTGACGCGCGTCCTAGTGACGCTACTGATGCTGGCACTGGGTCTGACCTGGATAGGATGCAGCGCAGGCTCTATACCTGCGCTGCAGCCTAGCTAGACAGGATTGGGCTGCCCATGTTTTACAATGCTATCTTTATATACAGTACTCTTGGGAATAAGTGCTGCAATACAACTAAGGCTTTAAATAAGTGCTAAGATGTTTCTCACTTTTCAGTTGAATATCTCCCTGAGTATATTCTATATCGACCTCTCCACAGTGTTTGGATTGTATCCTAAGAAAGTTAATCATGACTAAGCACCATTGAAATCAGTGCAGCAGAAGAGTTCTGATTAACTTAAGCCCAATGGGGCTTTGGAATCCTAACTTTCATAGGATTTATCCCTTTGTCAGCAACCATTTATAATGCCATTACCAATTCACAGGCACTAGATGTTATGTGAAGGCAGCTGTTGCATTGTCAGCTGGTGCAGGGACTAGAACCAGAAAGGATTAGGTCTGTGTTCTGCAATGACTCCTTTAGGGTTGCAGGTCAGATGGCTTCCTAGGCTTCAGTGATCTCCCAGGCCCCAGGGCAGCCCTTTGGCTTTCCTTGGCTGGGTAGGAGGATGCAGGCTTCAAGGTTCAGGATGCAAATTTCCCAGGGTAACAAGCAGCATTAACTGGGCGCCTAGTGTCATGCAGACGACCTCTCTGGCCGCCTGCTGTGTGCAAAATTTCCTTTCAGGCTCTCGTCCTATGCCTGTGCCTCCTACTTTGTGCTCTCTGCTTTCCTCTTCTTGCTGCTGTAGCCAAATTAAGCAGATAGCAATTAATAATGGAGGACCAAGAAGACTGGTGAACAAGAGAAAATGGTACCGGGTTTATTGTTACGCAGCGCAGTGGACAGCACCCCAAGAGAGAAATGCTGACCCCTTGCTACAGGAGAACACACTTTTTATACATTTGCAAAGCAGAACATCACATGCCTACAAGAGGAGGGCAGACAGGTTTCCATGTGACCACAGATATTTACATTTCTTAGGGAGAATGAGAAGAGGTAGCTTTACATCAGAATCTGATGACTCGTGATGGTCGCAGCCATTCTTGTGGGACTTATGGCGCAATCCTATACTAACTTCGGTCGGCAGAACGAGCGTTCCGCTGGCCGAAGACATTGCAAAAGTGCTGTAAAGCACTTTTGCTATGACCTGAGAACAGGGAAGGCCGGCGCAAGGACAGCCTGCCCTGTTTTGCCGCCCGGACTGTCTCCTGCCCAGTGGAGTCACTAGGGCGCGCGCCGCCCGAAAGCGGTGGGGGGGGGGGTGCACCACCCTAATGACTCTTGTCGCTGCCACAAGGCCGCGCCCCATTTTTCTGGGGGGGGCGACCCGATGGGACGCCGCCCCGGGTGCATCAGAGCCTCCGAGGCCGGGAGAAGGCCTTGGAGCGACCTCCCCGGCCGACGCGCCAGGGCCTTCTGACGAAGGCCCACTGCGTCACAACGTTATTCATAACGTTTTTCACGCATGCACGGAAAACGTTATAAATAACGTTGTGACACAGTGGGTCTTCGTCAGAAGGCCCTGGCGCGTCGGCCGGGGAGGTCGCTCCAAGGCCTTCTCCCGGCCTGAGGCCGGGAGAAGGCCTTGGAGCGGAGACTCTGGAGGGCGACGCGTGCAGGGGAGGTGACGGCACATGGGTTCACGCGTAGCCCTCCGCGCGCGTCGCCCTCCGGCGGTCCGCCTGTGCGCACGTCACCCAGGGGCAGGCCGCCACGCGCGCCTCACGCTAGTGACGCGCCTGCTCCCGCCTGCCGCCAGACCCAGGTAAGTATCCGGCGGAGGGGGTGGCGGTTCAGGAGCAAATGGCAGGGGCCTGTAGGCCGAGCCGATCGGTGAGGGGTTGGGGATCGGCCTCTGCCAAATCCTGACCCCCTCCGATTGGCTGAGCCGTTATACAGCCTCGTCTGACTTCCACCAGCAAAATAGTTGGCGGAAATCTGAGGAGGCTAATCGGCGCCAGTCACAGTTACATCCGGGGAAGGGGACAAGTGTCCCCTTTCCTGAGTAGACTTTCCGCTGCAGGCACGGACATCGCTGGAGCGTGGCAGGGGGACGGGCCTCCAGGGGGTGACGCGCCCCAGGGGGTGACGCACGCACCTCCGCGCGCGTCACCTCCGTGACGCGCGTCACCCTCCGGACGCCGCCGGTGCGTCAATACGGTACTTTACTACAGTGCGTCAATACGGGTACTTTAACGTTTTTCGCGCATGCACAGACCATTTTGAGGGCAAGAGGGCAGGCCCTTGCCCTCAAAACGGTCTCTGCACATGCGCAAAAATTGTAAAAGTACCCGTATTGACGCAGCGCTTTCAGAAGGCCCTGGAGCGCTGGCTGAGCCGGACGCTCCGAGGTCGGCTCCCAGGCCGACCTCAGAGCGTCTGGAGGGCGACGTGGGGCGGGGGAGCACCTGGGCCAAAGGCTGCACCGATTGTTCCTTTAATGGAACATAATCGGGGCCTCACTAGGGTGACGCGTGCCACCCCGCCTTGGGGTGACGCGCGTCCTAGTGATGTCACTGGCCGCAGGCTGCCTGCCCACGGCGGAGCTTGGGAACCTCATTATCTGGGGGGCGGCCCTTGGCCGCCCAGCGGATCTTTATGTTAGGATTGGGCTGACTGTTGAGTTAGTCCAAGGGAGTTCCTGACTCCAGGAGCCAGCCTGAAGTGTGTGACATTCCGGAGAGGAGGGAGTGGTGAAGTTGTTTATGCGAGAGATTCTCCCAGTGCTGATGGGTGAAGGGACCTGATTAAAACAATACCAAAAATGTCTGCATCACTGCACAAGGCCCAGCAACCTGTATACTGTATTTATGCTGAAAGGAGATCATTAGATGAAGTTGTAGCTGTAGTTTTTGTGAAGGTGTTATGCCAATTATGAGAACGTGAAGAAGGTCAACACAAATAACGACAAGAGTCTCCAGGGCAAGATTCTCTTGTTTACTGTAGAAAAGAGATTTATTGAAGGGTGAAGGGTGTAATCCCTAGTAGAGAAACATTTATTGAAGAAAGAACATTGCTGGAAGACTCAAATCTTCCCATCAGCATGGATAATACCCTTAACCAGCTTTGGGGCTCCTGAAGAGCAGCAGGAATAGGACCAAGTTTTCAGAATTCTCCTTTGAACTGGACTCCAGAAGGAGATTTTCATCTCTGGAGATACAGAAGATTTCCTTGTGCATGGCCTGTCTTTGAAGATAATCCACAAAAGGAACAAAAACCTAGTGCTTTAAAGCAAGCGTTTCAACTATTCTTTCTTTTCTGTGATACTCCAGTCCCCTTAAAACATGGCATAGGGTGGATTTTTTCCCCCTTTTCTGTAGTTGAAAACCTGTCCAGCTTCCTCTGTCTAGGAAGCAGATTGTGCTTCAGAAAACAATGACACAAGGCAGGTTTAACAATCATCACAGGGGGCCCAGAAGAACTGACCTGTAGGCAAGAACAAGATTTTTTGGTATTAGGAGCTTAGGAGAAGACTAATCGAGTGTTAACTGTTTGAGATCTGATTTACTGCAGGTGATGATTAAACAGGTGGGATGCCCTGCAAGGCAAACAGCAAAAGGACATGATGTTCTTCTAATTGTGAGAAGCAGATTGGGCGATAGTCTGGTCCAAGGCCAGTAGATGCTGAATAATTTGCTCAGGTGGCACAGACAGTCTTCCGAGGCAGGATGGCAGCTGTCTGTCTGGGAACATGCCCCTGCTGCCTTAGCCACCGAGCAGAATCATCTGCCACTTTTGGCAATCGATAAAATACCAATTTGACAACCTGCAGTAAGCGGGAACAGAAGGAATAGCTGATGTAAACAGGATGCAAGTCCCACCAGATCTATATAATTCTTATGTTAATAATGCAATTAATCTCAAACATGTTGGTTATGCAGGCTACTCCCTAAATACGGGAACCTGGAAATGTAATGATCCGTTCTATGAATGCTTTGCAAACCAGCATATTTGGTTCACAGTGGCCTCATCCTAATGATTCTGGCGATCATTGAGCTTTCTTGCAGCGCAATCTTGCACAACGTTATGTGGCCGGCCCTTTAGGGCACCAGCACGGCCTAGGAACATCTCAGGAGAAGGGGACATTTGTCCCCTTCCCTAAGCGTAGGGCTGTATACTAGCTCTGAAGCTGACGTGCATCTGAGGCAGCGGGGTAAGGCCAAACCGGGCCGGGAAAGGGCTGGAGATATCGGTGGAGCGTGCCATCAATATCCCCGCCCTCTCCCGGCTCACTTTGGATAATTGCCCCTTCCCTTCATGCCCTAGCCCACCCTCCCCCTTCCCGTGCACTGACGGGTGCAGGATGTACCTCCCTCCACCAGTGGGTGCCAGGTCTGGAGGGTGCCGGAGTAAGTGCTGCCAGTCTCCATGCCAGCAGCCCTTACTCCAGAGTACATTTACAGCACATTTGCAATGGCCTAGAGCAGCGGAGCGCGTATTCCGCCGCTCTAGGACTTACACTGGATTGGGCTGTTAGACCTTAATGTTTTCTCATTTATGTGATCAGAATTATTAATTATAGTCTATATTTCCCCATTAACAAAAAATATATATTACAGAGTGGTGAAAGCAAGCAAGCAAGCAAGGTCCTTGCCTGCAAGGAGCGTACAATATAAATATTCCCAAAGGCCAATAATGTATTTATATTACAGATGCTTCATGGAAGAGAAAGCTTCAGCAAGATTGCTGCCTTGCTATTGTCAACATTAACAGCCTCTGAACATCTGGAGTTGACTTATACAGAATCAGGCCATCAATCCATCTAGCTCAATCATCTAAACAGCTGGCAACAGCTCTCCAGAGCTGTTTGTGCTCTCCTTGGAAATGTCAGGGATTGAACCTGGGACCTTCTGTAAACAAAATGTGCTCCACTTCTGAGTTATGTACTCTCCAAAGGTTAGAGTTAATCACATGTTAAAATCAAGAGCACTTAAAAGAGCTTAGCACTGACTGGATCACGCCTATCATCACCACTGATACTGTCTCAGTTTGAAAAGTTGGAAGTAAGTCCGACTGATTTCCGTAGTACCTGCTTCTACATTCATTGCAGCCCAACAGTCTGCTACAGCCACAAGCTGCAATACCCTCACCCCATGCTGAATCTCTGAACAGACCCCAAATAGTCATGTAATGTATGTACCTCTCTGGTTACTGAGTATAAATTTCCACAAATTGGTTTTACTTCTGGGCTGGACAAATACGGTCCCAATAATCTCTCTCTCTCTCTCTCTCTCTCTCTCTCTCTCTCTCATTCATGCCAGTGGACTCAAATCCTCACAAAAGCAAGCTGTGCTGTTGAAGCTTTTACTACTAGAGCCCAAATCCTACCCCCCTCCAGGTTACGCGATGCAGCACTGCCAAAGGGAGCATACACTGCATCCTATGGTGGTGGTGGTGGTGGTGGTGGTGGTGGTGGTGGTGGTGGTGGTGGTGGTGTGTGTGTGTGTGTGTGTGTGTGTGTGTGTGTGACCAGACGACCCACTAGAGGTAAAATATTTTTACTTATCTTCTGGTAGGCCACCTGGCCACCAATGGGTCTTCTCAGATCTATGTCAGCTATTTAGTTGGTGTACGTTCAAGGAGACTCAGGGGGTGGGTCCAGGTCAGGAAAGGGGATAGGATCCTGGTGTACGCTGCTGTTGCTGAGATCCACCCCATCCCACCCCCATACTGCCTCCTGCCCAGCCCTCTGCCTGCCCCAATCCTCCCCCAAACTGCCTATGACCCACCTCTGTTGCCACATTTCCTGCTCTAGCACAGCCTGGGTGGGCTGTTGGCACACACACATGGTGCCTCCAGCCATTTGTGCTGGTGGTCCCACAGCTCACAACGTGCCTTTTGTGGCACTGCACTGGCACATGGTGGTAGATTGGGAGATCCACCACTGTAAACACCCAGTAGGATGGGTGTTGTGCTACACCAGCACCATCTCCGGTGGATGGGACCTTATACATGCAGTGGTAGCCAAAAAGAAAAAAAATGTTTTCACATCTGCCTTTGCCATTTACAGAACAGATAATTTTCACATGCTCCCGGCTGGCCTTAAAGTATTTAATGCTAAAGTGATTTCCCAACTTCTCTATGGTGCTTCCATCTGGTCTGAACTTGACTAGACAGCCTTAGATTCCTTGCAGGCAGTTTTTGATAGAAAGCTTCTGTGTCTCCCCAGATGTATTCCTAATTCTGCAGATTTTTTCTTGAATTGGGGCAATCTTTTAATTTCCACTATGGTATGGCAATTGAGATTTAAATATTGGTTACGCATTTTATTCTATGCCCATGCAGATAGTTATATTTTTCACTTTCTCCCAGACACATTGACCCCTAGATGGCTGGAACTGGTATGGCAGAAGGTGAGAACCACGGGCCTCTCAGTAGAATACCTTACTCTCAGAGAAATCCTATCCAACTTACACAACCGGTGTAACCAGCGGTGCAGCGAGAACGGGACGTCCCAGAACTGAAAGGGAATTCAAATCCGCTTTGAATTCCCTTTTGGAGGGGATTTGAATCCCCTTTCCGTTCTGGGGCCTCCCGTTCTCGCTGCACTGCTGGTTACACCAGTCATGTAAGTTGGATAGGATTGCGCTGTCTGTTTTCAGAGGAAGCATTTAGAAGTGTAACCAACTTCTTTTGAATATTGAATTCCAGACTCTTCATTCCTCTGCTCCTACAACTTGTACTCCTGTTTTCTTTAATATTCCTTTCTCCCTGGGTTGATTATCTCCCCATCTTTCTTTTCAAATACCGGACCGTCAAGCATTAATACATGCTAGATTGAATGTTGTTCCATCTCAAGTCCTGTCAGGCAGATTTTCCCAACATTCCACTTTCTGAACGTCATTGTCCCTGTAGTTCTGGGGCTGTGGGTTTGGGAGTCGGACTTAGACCTGGAAGATCCAGGTTCAAATCCCCACTCAGCCACGAAGCTTCCTGGGTGACCTTGGGCCAGTCACTATCTCTCAGCCCCACCTACCTCACAGGGTTGTAGTGAGGACAAAAAGGAGGGGAGGAAAAATGTACACCACTCTGAGCTCCTTGGAGGAAGGGCGGTATAAAAATGTGAAAAATAAATAAATAAATAAATAAATATTTTTTCATTGCAAATTTCATGTACACTCTCAATCCGAATACCTGGACCCCATACTTGTGAAACACCCAGGTCACTCAGATGTTGTAAAATTGTTCTATATTCTAAATGACGGATTGACTGAGATGGTAGGGAATGTTGTAAAATTTTTACTGTCAGTAGAGCGCACCTTTCAGGCAAGGTTCTATTGAAAGTCCTTGTCTTAAACTGTGCTTTATAGGTTTTATTGAAAGTCCTTGTTTTAAACTGTGTTTTTTATGGATAATTTGTGTTATGCCAATAAAGGTACTTATTATTAATTTTCACATGCTGGTGACATTGTAAAAAAGAATGTCTGGTAGTGGCCATTTCAAGAGCTAAAATCGACCATTTCTGGAAATGTAAGTTGAGTTGGACAGATTCTCATGGTTGGTGGACCTGTAAACTCATCTTGTGCTGGTAGGTCATGGATGTAGTTCACGACATGAGAGACATTCATGTTAATATGGATCCTTCTATTATTTTGTTGAAGAACATTGGTTCTAGATACCCTTTATTGGTGAGGCTATTTATTTTGAATGCTTTAGTGACAGCTTGGCTAGCCCTTGCACGATCCTGGAAATTTGCTATTATACCATCTAAGAAGGAATTATACCATCTAAGAAGGATGCAGATCACAGAGACTGGCTGAGATAGATACATGTCCTGATTCTGTTAGAAAGGAATCTTATTTCTGTGTTGGCGAAATGGATGTTATTTATATTGTATTGGAATACACACTGTATTGTTTTCTCCCTGGATAGAACTGGGTTGTTGGGGTTTTTGGGGAAGTGGACTGTAAATTTAACTAGGTAGGCAAATGAAAGGAGACAGAATCTAGAGAGAGGCTGGCTGAGGGGAAGCGGCAGAGTGAGCAGCAGGCGCGTCACCAGGGAGCGGCACTGGGGAGCGGGGCGTGCGCATCACTCTTAACAACGCGACCCCGACCCCGACCCCGCGCATGATGTCACGCGCATGCCCGGAACACCCCCCCCGCGCCATTTTCGGCTCATTTCAGAGCCAAACGGACGCGAGGGCGGGCGGGCGGGCCTAGCTCCACCGGCAAAAAGTAAGTGGGGGGGTCGCACGTCACCCCTATGTGCGCGACACCCCCTGGCGGCCCGCCCCCCGCGCTTCCCCCCGTCGACGCCCATGGTGAGCAGTAGAGTAGATATCGGGACATAGGTGGTTACTTAAAGAACCAAGGAAGCAAGTGCTTGGCAGGTCTAAACTATGGGAGTTCAAATGCCTCTAACAGCCCAATCCTTTGTAGGATACAGCAGCCTAAAGGGCCGGCCGCCATATCCTATCAAGTTCCCAGGCTGCCCAGGGGCAGCCCGGGAACAACTTGGGAGGAGGGGATGATTGTCCCCTTCCCCGGTGTCAGCGGCGTTAGGCCCACTGCCTACCGCCCACTCTAGAGCTCGTGCACAGTAACACCAGCTGTTTCAGCATATCCGAGGCCTGGAGGGAGCTCAGGATACCGGTGATCTCGGCCCCCGGTATCCCCACCCCCTGCAGGTCCCAGGCGGCCAATGACCTCCCTCCCTCGCCGCCCAGTCCACCCTCCCCCCGCCCCTGCCCTGACCGTCATAGGTCTTACCTGCTCCGGCCGGCGCAGGGCCATGGAGACGGCAGGGCAAGCAGCGCCGGCCGCAGCGCTGGTGCTGCTTGCTCTCCGGGTGTCACGCAAGGGCTTTCCGGCACTTGTGTGACACCCTGCTCTGGGGCAGCGCATGCTGCCCCGAGGCTTGGGCTACACAGGATTGCGCCGTAAGAGTTGCATAGAAGTGGGGGGGGGGACCTGCAAGTTTCAGACTGCTTGTAGCAATGCACATGTTTTGTCCTAGTGATATGAAAACTATTGGCACTATTGTGAATTCATAATGTAAATTTGCAGATGAAATCAGTCAATTCCTACTCTCTATTCAGTTCTGCTGATTTGGAGAAAGGAAGGGTTTGTTTGTTTTCCTTCCAGCAGAAATCAAGTATAGTTTAAAACTCAGAAGACACTTTATTGAGATGGAAATGTCCTGTAGGGAAACTAGCATTTGTCTCTCCATCTCCCAAATTACTTTATTAATTTCTCTTGAGCATCAGTGGAAAAGCTGCTACGAAAGAAGATACTTTAAGGTTCTTGTTTTCCAACACTCGGTATTCACTGTCCACCAGAGACACAATTGAGTACTACTGGAGATAATCAAATAATGTGCTCACCTAGATATGCGCATATAATGCAGCTTGTTCATCACACATAGCGTAGAAAACTCATATAGAGTCTTCCATCTTTTTATTGACTAGGAATAAGAAGTAAAGCAGAAGGGCTGAGATTTAAAAAATGTAGCTTCTCATTTGTCAACAACAATGTTTAAAAGTAATGTTTAGGGGCAGCGGAGAGAGAATTGGATCTGATTTACACATGTACAGTATCTCATTTGAGCTCTCATCAGTAGATTCTTCAACACCCAGTAACTCAAAGACAAATGTATGAACTGTCTCTGTTTCAAAGTTTTGGGTTTGAGTTGACATTGGGTGACATGAAAGTTTTATCTGTGGGATTAGGTCTGTGCTGACGGGCAGCCCAATCCTATCCTAATTTCCTGGGGTCTCCTAGGGGGAAGGGGATGTTCGTCCCCTTCCCCCGGTGTAGTGCAGGGAGGCCCCAATGGGCCTCCTCGGATTTCCGCCAGCTATTTTGCTGGCGGAAGTCAGAGGAGGCCATATAATGGCGAATCCGGCCTGGGAAGGGGGTGGAGATATGGTGGCCGCCATCCCGCCCCCCTCAGGCCGGCTCTGCCAATGTCCTCCCTCCCTCACTGCTTGGACTGCTCCCGCGCCCGCCAGGGGATCGCTTACCTCCTCCAGCGGCTGAATGGGTGATCCGGCGGCGGAGTGAGGGCAGCCAGCCTCTGAGCCGACCGTCCTTACTCTAAAGTCATCGCGAACATGCTTTATAGCACGTTTGCGATGGCATAGAATGGCAGAGCGCTCGATCCGCCATTCTATCTTTGAACAGGATTGTGCCCCCATTCACACATGCAAGCCATTAGTTAAAATTCTCGTCAATAAGTGACGAGCATGAATGTGTGAACCAGATCATTGCAACTAAGGAGAAAATAGAGACACTGACTGAAGTACAGAGTTTAATAGATATAGGGGGCATTCTTGTGAGGCCTTCCATAGCTATTAGGAGGGCGCACTTGTACATGAAGGCTTACCTTTCAATGTCACAACTTTTCAAAGGTTAATAATTTGAGTGATCATACTGTATTGCTCTCCTCTTGGCACTTTTACCGATGGAATATTGGCACGAATTTGTTCAGTTGCTTTGAATAGATATGCTCCCTTCTTCTGCTATGTTGTCATTTGCTTGTCTTTAAAACCAGATCTACCTCCTATTGAGACTTTGGTGGTGAAAGAGAACTTCATTATGTAGTCTTTGAGGGACTTATTTAAAGTCTATTGAGTTGGCCTAGAACACGTCCTGGCATGTAAATACACAATGTTTTTATGTTCATCAGCTGATTCAAATGACCTCTGATTTGGGTTACTTTTGAGGGCCCTTCAAAATTGTTCATGGACTAAAGAAAATACAGAGAGGCACACTGGCGTCGTTCAAGGTGGGGCGGAATGGTGGGGTAGACTCCCTGCACGTTGTCTTCGCCGCACTGAATGGCTCCGACAGTGAGGGGGCGGGGCCACCTCGTGCCGGGGAGTAAATGGAGGTTAACACAGTGCTAACTTACCGTTCCGCCCCACCTCGAGTGACGCCAGTGGAGAGGCATCCCAAGCAAGGTCTAGTTTTAATTAAAATTGTTTTAGTATAAGCAAAGGGAAGCCTACCTGAATCTCTTGTGGCTGCCTGATCGGATCTAGACTGATTAGAAGTAAAATCTGAGTCGAAATTGCTCCAGATTCTGGGATACTAGAAAGCAGGCAGGACTGGACTTCTAAACATCTCTTCTGATATTACCTCATGGCGTGAAAAAAAAAATCATTGCAGCATGATTCTTTTCTGCTTCACAAAGGAAATGCACAAACCCCTTGTTCATGTGGGAGAAATCTACAATGCAGTTCCTGTTCAGGGAAGCTATACTCTTTCCAGAAACTGAAGTATTGATGGCATGGCAAAGAGCTGGATCCCACACAGGTATTGGCAGAGTCAGTTAGCCAGTCAGTATGTTTCGTGTTGACTCTAGTAGAATCAAAGTAAACATGTATTCAGGTTTAAACCTGAACATTAAATAGATAGGGACTCGCAACCAAAAACTCAGGGCTTGGGGGCAAAGACTTGGGACTTGACTTGAGACTTAAACCCAGAGACTTGGAGTCAGAGACTTGATCCACATCCCTGTTCTCAACCAGTGGTACTAGTACCACCAGTGGTACTTTGGCTGACTGCTGGTGGTACTTGCTGAGAAGGGCCCTCCCATCTTCCCAGAACCTCCTACCTGTGTTTTCTGGCCTCTGAAAACCTGAAAACACAGACGTCACTGGTGATGATGTCATCGCCAGTCATTTTGGTGAAATCCAGCAGGAAAGTGGTGCCAGAAGTGGTACTCATCCGGGAAGGGGTTGAGAACCCCTGGACTGGAGGAAGGTGAGCAAAGGGAAATTACCTATTCTTAGTCTTCTGGGTAGACTGCGGTATGCTGTCCTTTTGTGAAGCAAAGCCAGGCTGCATGGCTTCGGGTCTAGGGAAAAATGGAAAAACTCAATCAAAAATGTGCCCCTTGGTGGACAGGGGAAGGCAGTTCCTTCAGAGGTGAGGGCAACTACCATGGCTGGAGGCATTCCAAGCAGGGAAACAGACCGAGTGGAAGCATTACTTCAGCATATTAAACTTACAGTCCAATCCTATTATCCCCTCCCCGCCAGTACAGAGGCGCCAAATTGGCTACCGCTGCATCCTGTGGTGGTGGTGGGAAGTTGCAGAGGTCTCTCTGGGTAAGGGAACAATTGTTTTCTTACCCTGAAGTAAGCCTCCACAGCATGGGGGGAGGCAAGCCCCATTGTGTTCAACTGTTCATAAGGTTTAACAAGCTACACCTGCCCACATTCCTTCTCCTAAAAGTCTACACTCTGTCCCAGCAAGAAATCTGGTAAGCCTAGGGTTAGGAATTATCCATGCCGCTGGATTGGGCCTGGGATGGGGAGTTAGGATTTGGCAGCAGCTGCTGCTGCCTAACCTACCCTTCCCAGATCCTATCTACCCATCCCTATGCCCCGTAACCGCCCATCATCGTCTTGTTACACCCTCCCCTGCCCTCATTCTGCTTCCCCCACCATTTTACCTGATCTGATGGCTCCAGCAGGAAAGCATAGGCTTTCCCGCCAGCGTCCCCGGCAGCATGCTGAGTAGCACGCTACTGGAGTGCCTTTTACGACTGGCGCTGACTGCTTTACGGCAGTCAGCACTAACAAAAGAGGAGCATTGCCAGCGGGAGGTAAGTGTAGGATTGGGCCCCAAAATAGGCAATTCACATGAGGTCCCAATGATCTTTGATCACTATTTTTTTTCCGAAGCTGTGAAATTGCTACATTTTTAAATGTGCTGTGACTCCTACCTTGCAACATTTTCATCCTACTCATTTCTATTCTTTTCTGTATTTCCAGATTTATAAAACATGTGTACGGATTATCAGCGCTGATAGCGTTAAGCATAAAATGCAATACGATGCAGAGCATTTTCCATTCTTTAATGCATTTGGTGGGATCCACATTGAAGTATCAAAGGGTCTGAATACATTTTACATTTTCTTTGAGGTACAGCTAGCAACCATGTGTGGTTTACAGTGATAAGCTAACTCTTTAGGGGCTGAGCAATGCACTACTGTTAAAGCCATTCAAAGGTTTAAACATTTTAAGTCAAGACTGTTGAAATACAGGCCCTTGAATGCAAAGCATGTTAAAATAATTTCCAAGGATGTTGACCTTTGTTTCATTTAAACTATGTTGTTAAGAAAACGCTGGAGAACATCAGATTAAGGACGTTGCTGGGGATGTATAGCCATATAGGATAGGATGCAGTTTCACCTTGCCCAAGGTTAATGTTCTGTTACATTAAAAGCATCAGTGTCATTTTATTTCAACTTTCAGAACATGCATCCTTTTTTTTTTTTCCAGGAAAAGAAAATGCCAAAAAGTCTAAAATTGATGTGACAAAAATAACAAATTAAAGTGTTGTATCATATGGACAAAATGAGCTGTAGATTAGCTCAGCATGAGGGCAGCCTGATGCTGATTTTGGACCAATATCTTGCCTGTAGCTGCAGTCATTACATTTTCAGGAATATGCCAGCATGTCAGGATTATATAATGATGGGTTGACGCTTTGGTGTTCAATTTTGACCCTTTATGTGCTTAACAGCACAATCCTAACCAACTTTCCAGCGCCAGTGCAGCTGCAATGCAGCCCTGAAGTAAGGGAACAAATGTTCTCTCGCCTTGAAGAGGCCTCCATGACTGCTCCTGCACTGCAAAATGCAGTGTGCACTCTGTTGGCATGGCTACATTGGTGCTGGAAAGTTGGTTAGGATTGTGCTGTAATACATGTTGGGGGGGAACAAAATGTTTTTGCACAAGTAGCAAATTTTAAACATTATAAAACTCACGCTGCCTCCAAGGCTGGGCACATGTTCCACTTGAAATCTAAGACCAGTAGGAATCCAGTTACATCTCAAAGTGTGAACCCTACTCATTGGCACTGATGTGCTGCCCCCCCCAACTCAATCCATTTTTCTAGCAGAGAGCTTGTTATAGCTCACTTGATTTTGTCTTAATGTTGAAGCGCTCCCTGTTGAGTGGACGGACTTCCTTCACAAAGTTGTTGTGAGAATAAAAAAAGTGTAGCCAATGTGAGCTTGGTCCCATTCCCTGGCCAATGGCTTAGCTTAGCAGCCCCCCCCAAGTGAGTAATTCAGACATCGGGTGCTGGACTCCAGCATCCCTGGATCCTTGTTATACACCGTGTGTGTGTGTGTGTGTGTGTGTGTGTGTGTGTGTGTGTGTGTGTGTGTGTGAATTCTCCCTTCTTTTCCTTCCCCCTTCTCATCCCTTCCCAAACCCTCTCAAAAATCAGATCTGAACATCAAATCATCTCAAATCAGCACCAGAACATAGACTTGTCTTCCCCACTGTCAAAATTTAGATTGTAAGCTTCTCAGGGCAGGTACCTGCTTATATTGCTTTGCAGAGCACCGTGTACAGTGATGGAATTATCATCAAGAAAGGCAGAAAAAATATAGCTAGAAACAATGTAAAAAGGACACATATTACACATCGTAATATATAGTGCACATTTTGTTATTTTCTAGATGGGCTGTATCCATCATGTTCTGCCTCATGAGAATGTCTATTAGCTAAGAATGGCTCACAGGAGAACACTGATCAGTTCCACAGCTGCTTAGCTTCAATAATGCTATAGCATCAGGTCCTTTCAGAGAACAGACTGGGCCCATATAGCAAATGTTCCATTATGGAAGATCATGCAGGTTGTGTGTGTGTGTGTGTGTGTGTGTGTGTGTGAGAGAGAGAGAGAGAGAGAGAGAGAGAGAGAGAGAGAGAGAGAGAGAGACCGGGGGAGGGGGGAGGAAGAGAGGAGACCAAAAGCATCTGATAGCATCCAAAAGCATCCAGGAATGCAGAGCTGCCACTGCCATTGAAACTCCTATCAGGAAACTCAAGTGATCAGTCGCATGGATAAGAGTGCAGTTTCATGCCCTCAAAAGCTCCACTTCCCTCCTTTGAAGCTCCCCCATTTGGGAACATCAATTCTTTGACAAGGTGGGTAAGAAGAGAGGGGGGATATCTGACTTGCAGCAGTTCCACTAGTGTGTCGTAAAGTTCCATGGAATGGTTAAGTGCAACAATACAATGCTGGAATAGACAATGATTTATTGGTAGAGCTTTTGTTAGCTGGATGAAAGGGTCACTGTGAAGGGGTCTCTCTAGAGAACAACAGAGGAAACTGAGCTTTAGATATAATCATGTTCAAAATCTTATAAACGGTGGGTGAAATGTATTGCTATATAGTAACTTTATATCCAATGAAATTAGCCATGAAATAAGGCATTCTATCCACTTGCATCCTTACCCCCCCCACTCCCCATTGCCCTGTGATTTAATCCTCAGTGCTTGAAGAAAATCCATGTACTTAGTCTGTATGTACATAATACAATACATCACTATGGGCGCAATCCTATCCTACTTACGCCACCGTTGTAACCAGCGGCGCAGCGAAAACAGGAGGCCCCAGACTGGAAAGGGGATTCAATTCCCCTTTGAATCCCCTTTCCGTTCTGGGGTCTCCCGTTCTCGCTGCACCGCTGGTTACAACAGTGGCATAAGTTGGATAGGATTGTGCTGTATGTATAGTTATGTGAACATAGACTCATCTACCACCACTGCCTAATCTGACACAGCCAGTCTTTTTTTTTTTTTTTTGGCCCTTTCTATGTCTATTGCCTCTCAGTCAGTATACGTTTGCCTAATTCGGAATGAACAAATATCCAATGTAACATTACCATTCAGAACTTTTCACCTCTAAGATAAGGATAACTGCTAGAGATGGGAGAGCTGGAAACCTTGGGGGCTTTTCAAGTGATCCAATCTGAATGAGTTTGGAATGTTCAAAAACTCAAAAAGGCTGCCACTTCCGTCTCCACATAACAACAACAACAAAACATCTTAATTTTGGGGAGGAGGAAGGAAGTGGAGCTAAGCAGTGCCAGGGACTTGGGATGTGCCTGGAAAAGGCGCAGGTTATGGCAGTGGCACCTCTACTGCTACCTCCCCATCCCCAAAGCAGAGCATCTTTTTTCCTACCAGGGTTCCTGTAACTTGGCTACATATTTTAAGAGGGTTGGTGTGGTGTAGTGGCTATGGGACTGAGAGCCCAATCCTATCTATCCCCCCACACACACACAAACACACTGATGCAGCAATGCCAAAATGGTATCCCGCAGGAGGGGGGCAATTGCAGAGATTTCCTTTGGGTAAAAAAAAAAGTTCATTCCCTTACCCGGGGGTAAGCCTTCACAGTGCGGAGGGGTCTACTCGGACCTGAGCTAATGAATTTGCCTTCCTCCACCCTCAGCGCAATCCTATCCAACTTACACCACCGGTGTAACCAGCAGTGCAGCAAGAATGGGAGGCCCCAGCACGGAAAGGGGATTCAAATCCTCTCCAAAGGGGGATTTGAATCCCCTTTCCATTCTGGGGCCTCCCGTTCTTGTTGCACCACTGGTTACACAGGTGGTGTAAGTAGTTGGGTAGGATTGTGCTACCTGTCCCGCCTCCCCTTCTGTTTTACCTGCTTCAGGGGGTGGCCGGTGATCCCCCAACATGTGGGGGGAGGCTTTGGCCTTCTTGCCAGCACTCCAGCAACATGCAAATTGGATGCAGTCGGAAGCGCTTTTACAACTGCTGTAAGGCAGGCAGACCTGGTGGAACTCTTGCTCCGCCAGTGCTACAAGCCCATAGGATTCAGGCTGCAAGATGAAAATCAGAACTTCCCCAGTTTGAATCTTTCCTCTGCCATGAACTCAATAGACAGCCTTAGGCAAGTCACTCCCTCTCAATTTGAGCTACAATATGGGGTAATAATCCTTACCTTACAGGGTTGTGGCATCAAGATAATACATGTGAAGTACTTTGCACACTCAGAAAGTACTGTATAAAAGCTAAGTATTAAGTCCCAGGATCCCCAATGGGAAATGATGCTCTGTGGACCATTTCCCCACCAAGGAGGAGAGCCTTGATTCTGTTCATATGCAACTATATGCAGATTTAATTGTGTGAGTCATTAATTAAAACTATTCAACTCACTGACTATGAATTCTTTAATCAGGTTATCGTCCTATACAGATTCAATTTGAGTGAAGCTGGCTCCAGCAGAAAAATCCAGTGTAGACACAATTCACTTCTTACATTTGGATATATCTCATCATCACATGAATTACAGCCCAATCCACCACTGTAGCTCCTTGCAGGTGATGCAGCGGAACCAATGGGGAGTTTTGGCATGTTGTGGCCTCCTATGGGTAAGGGAACATTTGTTCCCTTGCCCTGGGGTAAGCCCCGGCTGCTGCCATGGGTCAACATGTGCGCCAGTGATATTGCTGGCACAAGTCCACATTGACCGTGAACCTGATTGAACCTGATCCACCGTGAAGGTGGATCAGGTTCAGGAAGGGGGTTAGGATTCATCGGACGTCACTGCCACTGAACAATCATGTTATCATCTCTAAGCACACTATGTAGCTTAGGCCCTCGAGGTGAACTGGGTCTAACCAGGCTCTCCAGATTTGCCTGTTATGAATCCACACAGGTTTGTCGGAAATGCTTGTGCAGACAACTTTTTAATATTTGAGAATGCAATTTTTTTTAATGAAAAACGCAGTGTTTAATAACATACATTTTCTGTCTGCATGGAAATTGAAACAAAATTATTCATGTCTTTCGTGATTTAAGGAATTTCAAAGTAGAACTTGTTGTGCATCTGCTATATTTCCACTTCAAGGCTTTTGTGACAGATTGTGCATTAACAAACTAACCTAATAATAACCCTCCACTAATGTGCCTTTGAAATTAATCAGAGCCGCGCTGCATTCCAATGAATGGAACAGGCCTGGCAACAGAGTATCTTTTATGGTAAGTTTTGAAAGTGAACAATCAGTAGGGGGATAAACTACAAAAAATGCTTATTCTGGATGCAAGACTTCAGAGCAGCAGTTTCACTTAAAATATTCTGCTATACCCTCAGATAACCAGCCTGTGATATGGCACATAATGTATTGTCATCACATTTGGCCTGCTCAGTTGTACACACATGTATTTTGTTGATCACTAATGATGAGTTCCCAATGTGTAGCCCAAAAGGTTTAGAAACAGCTTTGTTTAATAAATGCTTAATGTCCCGCATTACATTCCCAGCACGCTCTAATTAAATTCCTTTCCATTTTAGTCTTTGTAGAGTCTCAGAGGGTTAGCGCAGCTCCGGAATATTTGACAAAATTCAACGAAGCAACTACCTGAATTTGATACATTAACCTTGACACTGCATACAACGTGATTCAGTCCACGCATTCAAATGCCACCTTTTTGGCAATGACACACATACACATGCACAAATACTATATTCCACTCAATGCAGAGAGGCTGTAAATCAATAATTATCACCACCTCAATATAAGGAGAGCTCTAGGTTGCCATCCATCAAGTGTGGCTCTTATACGAGTCCTTGTTGCAACAAATCGGGGCTGCATACAAATATTTAGAAGCGCTTGTCATGTATGCTGCAGCATGCTGTGGGGAGACTAATTTGAAGGAAAACCACCAAAGGAATAGGATTATGTTAAAATCAGCATTAGCTATTGCTACATTCTTGTTCTGGACTGGGTTAGCCCTACGGTTAAAACAAAAGTCAGATTATCAGACCACCATTTACTAGGGTTGGCACAATGTTCCTGTGTTCACATGGTCCTCAATGCAACTCTAGGCGTAGGCAATAACTGGTGATCCTGGGTCAACAAGTGCATCCCCATGTGAGCCAATGGATACATCCAACCAGTTCAGATGAGACCCCCATTACGTAGCTTCAGGCATGATGAAACTGTTTCTGCGTTGTGATATCATTGTTTGTTGGACTGGGGGAATAGTCTGTGCACATTTCTAGATGTGCTCCATATGCACAGAAGGAGATGTGCTCAGAGTTCTTCCCCCTCTCCCATTGAAGCGAAAGGAAAAGAGCATGTGGAAGAGCTGTGCTTTAACTTCCAGCATACACAAGGAGATTTTGGGGCTGGACTGTGTCCATTTCAAGTCAGGAGCTTTTCTGGTCGATCAGCACAGTCCTAACCATGTCTACTCAGAAATAAGTGATATTGTATTCAGTGGGGCTTACTCCAAGGAAAGTGTGTATAGAATTGCAGCTTAACAGAGGAGGCTTCATTGTGCAGCAGCCACTTAATTTGATGTCCCTAAAATGGGGGTGGGATTTACAGGCTCTGTAATACAGTGGTGGGCAATTGAACTGGTGTGACCTCGTTGTGCTCACCAGCAGCATTGGCGAGCGCAATGATGACACACCGCGTACTGGATCCAGGCACTTCTGCCTGGATCCTGGTGCTTCCATTGGTGGGAATGTGTGTTCTGCCAGCAGGCAGTTTTGGATAAGATTGGGCTGTAAGAAAAACAGACAAGACAGAAGTATTGCTAGGCTGATCACATATGGATGGTAGAGATTCTCAATTTTAAAGTAGATCATACCAGAATAAAGTCAGTTCTGTTTCAGAATATGTACCTTTCCCTGTTATATTGAACTCTTTGTCAAACAGAAGAGCTATTTATTACTTTTCTTCCACAAGTATTTTGCATGCTTCCACACCCCGTTCAAGGTTTTTACTGTGTATGTCACAAACTCTGATTATTGTTCTTGCCAGAATAATCTGAAGCCATTGTCAATTTTCAGACCTACACTAGTCCTCATGTAATCAAGTTAGGGCGAAGCAGGAGTACCATTTGTAGTGCTTCCTTCTAAAGCACCATATCCCGTTAAATAGATCCTCTTAAAACCTATGATAGAGTCACACCACAGTCCTAAGGGCCATAGGCTGAATGAGATAATGCATATGCAGATGGGTGCTCTGTGCAGATCTGGCTGGATTGGAACCACTATGTAATGTCTAAACTTCGGGTCTGGTTTCATTTTTGCAGATAGTTGAAAGGTAAATTTTGAAAGAAAGGTCATTAAATGTAGTATAATTGCTTCCCAATGTGTAATGAATATGGATCTGTCTCCTAAGAGGAGGCTGGATATTTAGAACGACTTTCATTGCTGAAGGTGAAAAGCTGAAGTTAGTGTTATGAGGGGGGAAAAGTCTAAACTATTATGCTGGAAGACTAAACTCTGAATTCCTGATTATGCTTGCAGCACCTTTTGAAGGTACCCAAGAGATGCATATTCAAATTGTACTCAAATCAAACCTCATTTTTTAAAAAAAACTTCCATAGGAGTAGAATATTGGTAATCATTTTGTCATCAATTTTCATTTGGGTTGATATTTAATACCATCTTTTCGATAATACCAAAGCTGCTGCAGCAGAGTCACTAAACCTTGATGTTACCCAGTGCGGGACCCAGAAGAAATAGCTGAACTGGAAGTAATTCATGGTGACACTGTGAATTTTTTTCCGATTTGGTGAGACACAAATACATGAAGGCAACGAAGGCAACACGAAGCCGGGTGAGCTTGTTGCACTATGCAAGGTGAGTCGAGAGCCCTCGGCGGCTCCACCTCCAAGTTGTAGTTGAGTCACGTCTTCATGAAGCTGCTGAAGATGGGTGAGCTAAGAGGGTGTCACACCTCACGGAGGGAGGGATGACACATTTGCTTGGCTGGCTGTTTTTGGCTGCTCCACGTCGCCTTGTGTTCACGCTTCACTTGCGAGAACACAAAGAAGCGACTTGGAGCGGCCGAAGAAGACCGTCGAGTCTGGGTGGTGCAGCAGGGCACGGTGGTCGTGCACCCCCAAAATTTGTGTCATTGGGTGCACCCCGCACCAGCTGCACCCCTGATCTGCAGTGCTACCTTTTAACTTGATTGGTTTATTTGACATGAGTTTTCATAAACAACAACCGGTTTCATCAGATGCATAAACTGGATGGAAAAGGTAGATAAAGGTCATTCATACAGACAAAGATATGTCAGACCAATGCAATAGTACAGAATGCAATAGCACAACAGCAATCACTTAAAAAAACAAAACAAGAGAATAAAAACATCTTTCCTCTGTGCCTGAACTCTAGTTGTGAACTGGTCGAGTGTGTCTGCCTGGGAAGCTGATTCCAAAATTGTGATGCCACCACAGACAACAATCTGCCCTGGCCACAGAAGAGTACAGTTCCCCTAAAGAAGACACTGAAATATGTTCCAGCTGTACCTATTTACCAGGGACCATTCCTGTTTTCTGGTTCCTGGGCAGGCTGTCCTATCCATGAGGTCAATTGAGGCAGTCAAATTAGATAGCAGATTGGTGGGGGACTCCCACGTCCATCCACCCATTTGTCTCCATTGCTTCTCTTCCCACTCCCTGAATTGGAAAAGGGAGTGAGAAAACATGGAGGAGAGGAGAGCACTAGGTTATAGCATTGGGGGCACTCTAGACCACCACCACCCTCTCTCCCATGCTTCCTCTTTTGCTTTGTCCCCCTTATTTCCAACCCAGTGGAGCAGAGGCTGATCAGGTAAGTGGGAGCTGCATTTAGCACTCCCATCCAGCACTAGGAGGTCTTCGACTAGCCCTGGTGGTATCTCTTGCTGGCAAATCATTCTCCTTCTAAGGTTCTCTATTTCATGTGTAGACAGGCACATCCAGGGTACATAGGCATTTCTAAGAATAAAGTCATCTCGTGATAGGTACAGTTATCACCAGAAAAAAAAAAAAAGATGATCAGTCCACAGCCATAGTAGAGATATAGTTTCTGCATTCAATTTTCTAGGGCAAAGCAAAGCAAAACCATAAGCTATGCATATAATAAACCGAACAGAAACAACAACATTACTGTTTCAAAGGCCGGAGAGATGCTTTCCTAGATTTCCGTAAAGGCGTAAGAAAATCGCTCACTCTTAATACTTTAATGCATTTTGAATGTAAATGGCTTAAAACGGTTATAAAACTCAATATGAGAGATTGCTGTGAAAGAACACCGATTAATCACTTATTAGACATAGATTAGATTTGCCAGAGAAGCCAGTTCAGGTGTTCTCCCAAGTGGCCATCAAAAGGAGACTCTTAAAAGAATAAAACTTATAGCAAGTGCTGTATAGCAAGTTATAGGAAAAACAAATGATGAAAGAAATAAATTGCTATACAGTTGGACCTTTTTATCCACGTTTTTTCATCCATGGATTTGACTCAACACAGGTGGCAAAACTGTGGAAGAGGGAGTCCACATTACCTTTTTTTCCAGTGTTGTCAGGGGCCTGGCAGCCACGTCCCGCCTCCTGCGTGTGTCCAAACTGCTAAAAAAGGAAAGAAAAAAAAAAAAACCGCAACCGGGAATCTGTTGGGGGCCTACCAGTAGCTTCTGGGCATGTTTAAACTGTTGAAAAATGCAACCAGGTGTCTCTGGCGCCACCTACAGTTTGCTTCCAGTAATGATTTTTCTTTTTTCTTTTTTTTCCCAGTCAGTTTAAACAAACTCAGGAGGAGAGAAGCGGCGAAGATGCTGGACAAAAGGTAATGTGGCACTGCTCCCCACCCACCCCCAGGTTTTCCTATAACACTGTTTTTTTATCCACTGGGGTTCCGGGAACAGAACCCCAATGGATACAGAGGATCAACTGTACATTAAAAGCAGGTTGAAAAGAATAGTCCAGTCTCAAGTGTACCGTGGTGTTGAAGTGATTCCCCAAAGAGGAAAATACCACATGGGAGACTGTAGGAAAGGAGGATGGGAAGGCTGTACCGCCTGTTGTAGTCCATTGAAAATAGCCACCGTCTCCCCTGTGATTGCACGCATGCGCCACCCCCTTTCTGTGGACTATGACAGGGGTGGTTCTGCCTCCCCTGCCCACGTGTTCCTGGTCTGCACGTGTGAACAAATCCTCACTGCCCTTGTGAACACCAACTGCTGTAACTTGTTCTTATCTTTGGGGCCAGTATGTGAACAGTATTTCCCCTGCTCAGCCTATATGTATCTATTCTACACTAACAGTTTAGAGGCCATTTCAGTCGTCTGCCCCAGTGATCTCAAGCCCATGAAAGTGGATATCACAAGGCAATGCTTTGACTTTGAAAATGCCGCAAGGTTCTTGTTTTTGAAATACAATTTTTGTTGTAAAGCGGTATATAAAAAGATAATGCGGCCATGATCATTCGTAGAACCTTGAATGATTGCTAGCAGTGCAAATGTTTGCCTGCCAACCCCGTATGAAAATATTGATCTCTTCCTTTTTTTTTTTTTTACCTTGTGGACTCATTACCTCTGCACCCAGAAAAGATGAGACGAGACAACAGGCTGGAATGTAACTGGGCCACTTTATTAACTTGGAATTAACAATAGTCAAAAACAGCAGGGCCTGTACCCTCCAACCATGCGGATATCTAGCTGGGGGAAACAGCCTGGCTGTCTACCTCCCCCTGGTGATCAGGATGATCAACGGGCGACGCTCCTGGCTCCAGGCTTCATTCGGTGTAAACCGACTTCACCTATCATCGCCAACCTTTAACGGGTCGAGGCAGCTGGAGAGTTCAGACCCCAGGCGAACCCAGCTAGTCCTTACCCTCCAGTCCAACGCAGTCACCAGCCTGCCTCAGAGGCCGGGCCGGACACATCTGAGCGGTTCTGATTTCCACGTTGGGCTTCGCTGCCTCAGGAAGGACGCCAAACATCACCTAGCTACCCGCCATCCGCACGGTGCCTGCCACACGGGGAGGGCAGCCTAGTGCTCGCCCTCTACCGCCCCAAAGCGCGCAAGCACGCTCAAAAGGCCCTGCTGTATACTGCTAAGAAAAAGGTCCGTGCCCTCGGGGGACAGGTGGACCCCGTCACTGCGGAATAAGTGGGGCGCCCGGTACCCAATATAGGGATGCCGGATGACTACCCCACCCACACTTCCACCCCCCCCAGGTATGCATTTAGCTTTTGCCTGGCCCTATCCACCCTGCGTGCCCGCCTAGCGCGCCGCCACACCCTTCGGGGAAGCCAACAGGACCAAAGAATAATGGTCCCGGGGCATAACCGCTGAACTCGAAACAAGTCCCTACGGACCTGGAGCCTCAAGGACAGTGACGTCCTCTGGCCCAGGTCGTTCTCCCCTAAGTGAATAAGTAACAAATGAGGGGGGGGGTTTGAAGTGCAGGAATTCCCCAAGTAGAGGCAAGAACTGGTCCCAGCGCATGCCTCTCTTCACGGACCAAGCAACAACCGCCCGTCCTCCAAGTCCCAGCTGCGTGCCCCAGCTGGTAGCCGCAGCTCTCTTCCAAGCCCAGAAAACTATCGAATGGCCGCAGATGAGTATCCTGGCCGGAGCAGATCCAAGCAGACCTGCCGGAAAAAGAAATACAACGTCAGGGAATGAACCCCATAACCAGAAAACCACGGTGGGCCTCGCAAGGTAGCCACCAGCCCTCTAGGGGAACCTACAGTAACTGCAACTCTGGGGGTACGGTCAGAGGGTTCACCTTTACCCACCAACGGACCCCAGCATGTCACGCCACGGCGATAACATGCCCTGCCTTGCCTCAGCAAAGATAATACTTGAACGCCGCCGAGCACCAACGCCCTATCCTCCGAATGGCCTCCACAGAGAAGCCAGCGTTGGCCGCCGCCACCGCCGCCCCAATCCTAAAGGAATGGAGTGAATAAGTGTCGCGCCTGACCCCCATCCAATCGAGGCAGCGATAGAACACTGACCGAAACTGAAAAATGGTCAGTGCTGTACCATCGCCGTGCAAAAACAGCGGCCCGGGAATTTGGGGTCTTCCGCGAAGGAATTCCTCAAGGGCCCACACAGGGCAAATCACTGGGTTCCTAGCTCTCTTAAGCACAACCCTTTGGCCCCTCCCCAGTTGATCGGTTTTGGACATACATAACACCAGATCTACCTGCTCCCCCTCCTGACTTACGTCCTGGAACTGGAGTACCCGAGGATCCGACCCAGCAGCCGCTCCAGCCAACACCTCACTGGGGCGAAATGCCCCGAAAAACAATGTGAGGCATGCTGCTTTGAACAAAACAGGCTCCCGCGCCGAAAAACAAAGGGCGCGGAAGGCCAGGCAGAAGCCATGTAACATGTTGGCTGTGATCGGCTTCCTGGCGTCCCCCCAGGCAGGCTGCGCCCTACGAAATCCCTCCAGCATCCTCCTTACCCGGAAATCAAGGGTGGGATTCTCAAAGCCCCTGGCCTTGGCGTCGAAAGCTATAGCGGCCAGGTAAACAGCGATGGACCTGGGCGTCAGTCCCTCATCATGTAAGTGGAGCAGGAAACGCATGACATGTTCAGCAGGGACAGGCCATGCGAAGGGGAGCCCAACCGCCCCCCGAAAAATTTCAAAAGCACTCGCCTTTGCAAGGTAGCTTTGACGAGTGGCGGCAGCTAGCGAGGACCAAATGGCCCCCTCTGCTCTGAGGAGCCAAGGCTCCAGAGCCACGGGGGCATTTGATCAGGATTGCGGTGGGCAGCAGGTGCAAGGTGCCGGAAACGCTCCTCCTGAAAGTGAGAAAGAGCGTCGGCTATGTTGTTTAGAACCCCTGGCACGTGCTTTGCTATAAACAGGACGTTCAACTTCAAATACTGCAGGACGAACGCCCTGACTAACCGCATCACCCTGGGTGACTTGGACGTCTGCCGGTTGACGATGCCGACGACCGCCTGGTTGTCACGCCAAAAACGGACCGTCGAATTCGCCAACCACTCACCCCAAATGTGAACCGCCAATGGAAACATTTCAAGGAAGGTCAGGTCCCTGGTGAGACCACGCTCGGCCCAGTCGGGTGGCCACGGAGCGGCGCACCAACGACCCCTGCAAAACAAGCCAAACCCTGCGCCACCAGCGGCGTCCGAATGGATCTGCAGCTCAGCCTCCAACAGCCGTTCAGCCCTCTAGAAGGAGACGCCGTTAAACCGCTGGAGAAACGTGAGCCACATCTCCAAGTCGCTTCTCATCACCGCCGTGACTCTAACCCTGTGATGAGGCCGTCGCACAGCCGACGGACAAAGGCCCGCCCCGGAGCCACCACTCTGCAAGCAAAATTGAGATGGCCAATTAGTACCTGCAGTTGGCGCAAAGAGAGCTTCCGGGCCTGCACTGCTTCAACAAGAAGGGAAACCAAACGGGCCAATTTGTCCGCCGGCAACCTGCTGGAGGCAGACCTGGTATCGAGCTCAATCCCCAGGAATGTAAGGCGAGCAGTGGGGCCCTCAGTCTTACCCTGCGCCAAGGGGACCCCCAGCTCCGCGCATACCCCAGAAAACGTCTTGAGGAGGAGACGGCATCGGTCGGATCCCGCCTCCCCCACAAAGAGGAAATCGTCCAAATAATGTACAATAGACCCCCAACCTGACCTAACCTGTACCGCCCAATGTAAAAAGGTGGAAAAATTTTCAAAAGCAGAACAGGATACGGCACAGCCCATCGGAAGTGCCCGGTCAACATAAAAAGCCCCTTCGAAGTGCATACCCAACAAGGGAAAGTCGAGCGGGTGGACGGGGAGCAGACAGAAAGCCGATTCAACATCTGCTTTGGCCATAAGGGCCCCGCGCCCCTGCGCCCGCATGACTGATACCGCCTCGTCAAAGGACGTATACCGCACCGTGCACAGGTGATGCGGTATGCCGTCATTGACAGAGGCACCAGCGGGGAACGATAGGTGATGAATGAGGCGAAATTCTCCCGCCGACTTCTTAGGCACAATGCCCAAAGGGGAAACTACTAAATTGGGAAAAGGGGGGTCGCTGAACGGTCCCGCCACTCTCCCCAAATCAACTTCCTTCTGCAACTTCCTCCGCACCACGTCCTCCAGTCCCCACACCGAACGAAGGTTCTTGGACATAACCGGGGCAGAAGGGGGTGGTGCAGGAATACGGAACCCAAACTTAAACCCCAACAGTAAGTAATGCGCGTCGTCGCACCGTGGGTAACCACGTAACCATTCTTCTAATGTCGCCAACCTAATCGGAGAGGGGCCCTTTGTTAGCTGGAGGCCCAGACGGAGGACCCCCTCCACGCTTCCCTGCCCCCCTTGGGTCTTGGAACCTTGTTTGAACCACCCGAGTTTCTGACACGCTGATACGGAGTGTTTACCTCCGCATAAGCTGCAGGCGTGCATGAAGGCGCAGCCTGTCTTTCCACACTTACCGGTGGAGTTAAATTCGTAACACATCCTGGGGGGTTGAACCCCAGGCGCGCCCCCTCTACCTGGGCAGGCAAATTGCGGGCGATCAGGTGCCCGCTGTCGGCCCGATCTCCAAAAACGGGATGAGAGGGGACTACCAATTGGACCCAGAGTTCCCATTGCGGTACTCGCCAGTCCAGCGCTGGGTCGTGGGCCGATCTTAGACAAAAATGTTCGTCATAAGCCAGGCAAGCCGGACCCGCGTAATCCCTATACGCTTTGTGTATTATATCGATATATTTCACAAGGGCAGACGCCCTGGCCGGAAGAGCCTGGAGCACAACCACAAAGTACACCAAGAACCCATTTAACCAATTTGTCCAGTTCTTGTCCACTTTGCGCTTGCGCACCAACTCCTGATCCCGCGCCGGCTTGCCCACACGTGGAACCGGCTCGGGCTCAGATTGAAGGAGACTAAATATGTCGACAAATTCGCCCCTCCCTATCTTCACGCTCAAAGCAAGATGTCCCCCAAGGGGCAGCGCCAGGTCGCCATAAGACGAACGCGGCCGCTCGGCCGCGCCACCCCAAGCGGCCTGCGCGGCGCCCACCGCCGGGCCGCCCCATGGCCCCAGCGGCGCCATCCCATAAGCAGACCCATCCACCGGGGAGAACCCGAAGACCTGCCAGGGGGAAGCAACTGCAGGGAGCAGGGCCTGGCCCCCAGGATACATAGCCGGGGCCGAAGGCCATGCACCACCCGCCTGCGGGACCCTCAAGGGTGGGGTCCCCCTGGGGGGAACGCCCCACCCGTGCCAGTACTACCAATACTGGTGCCCGGGGCTAACCCCCTCACCACGGTCCCCTTTGTCTCCCCAGACACTGACTAAACCATCCTGCAAGCCAGTCAACTCACCTTCAGCACCCACGCCCGATGGGGTGTGTGCCTCACTTGCGGCTACCTGTTCCCCCCGTCCTTACTGGGACCCGCGGGGCCCTTGGGAGTGGTCTTATCTCGTTTGCCTTCAAGGGCATCCAATCTGGAAAATAGCTGCTTCAATCGGGTGCCGCTACCCGGCCGGGTAAATTGGCGAGTTTGGGGGGTACCCTGTGACGCCTCACCCCCATCCCCCAGCCCAGCCTCCCTCAAGGCTTTCTCCCATTCTAACGCCTCTACGCGTGCAATCAACGCGCGGACCTCCCTGGAGTCATCCTCATCCTCAGATGAGGCCGGGGCCGCCCTGGCCGGGGGGGCTGGTCGTTTGGGGGCTTTACCCCCCGACTTTTGTGGCCTCTTGGGCATGCCGAAGAAGTGTGTGCTCAAATTCAACCAAAGGATAAACATAGCCAGCAAGCCAACTCCCCAAGAGGGAGGAAAAAGGCTCCTGGAGGTCCCTCGACGATCAGGTCCAACGAGAAACTGCCCGCGTCCTTGGTGTCCCAATGCGCGAGAAGAATGAGGTGGCCGAGGGCCTGAAGGGCCTTGAAGAAGGAGCGGCGGCCGCACGCACTCCCAGCCGCTCCTCGGCGAAGAAGAAATGCCCCCAGGAAAAACACGCCGCAGCAACGAGGTGGCCGAGGGCCTCGCAACAAGCGCGGGCGGCTCTAACGCTCCCGAGCCGAGCCGCGCACTCCGGCACCTGCAAGCCACAGGGGGCCTGTCGGCGAAAGGAGCAACCGCAGCCAAGGCAGGCCTCCAGCCGCTCCTCGTGTCGACACATCCTCCTGCTTCGGCTCTCCGCTCCGCACTGAGGGAGCGGGGAGCGCGAGCAGGACGACGCGCTTGGCCGGCGCCGCCCCTTGCTCGCCTCCTCCAATGGGAGGAGGTCAGCCTGCCGCCTCGCCTCGTGCCTGGGGCGGAGGAAAAACGGCCGGCGGGGCAGACACCCCTCCACCAGCATTATGTGAAAGTTATTTCCTTACTCACCCTGCTGCCACTCCTCCATCCACTTTAAACTGCAAAGTGCATTTTACACAAAGACATTGTTAACAGCAGTTTTTGCCAGATCACTTTCTTGACCAGTCATTTAGGAACCTGAGTATTTTGCACCATCCCTATTTAAGATGGTAACTCCATACCGTAACACAACAGGTGTACTGCATAAGAAAGGGGCTGTGACTCAGCGTTAGTGTGTTACGGTATGGAGTTACCATGTGTTAGCAGTTTGTGTAAAATGCACTTTGCAGTTTAAAGTGCATGGAGGTGATATTGCCCTTCCAGGATTTTTCCAGGATGCCCTAAAATAATTCCTGATGCTACATAATAATGTCATTTGACCAGGAAAACAAAGTGAATAAAGGAAAACACTACCTGAATGTTCAGTCTGGCTGTTTCATTCTACAGTAATTAAAGAGCAGGACGGCACTTAAACAGGCCGAATGTTTTCTACAAACTTAAATTAAATTTCAGACATCATTGGCCTCAATCTGAGGAATGTAAACATTTATTAAATGACAGACTGAAACTAGTTGGCTTAACAGAGAGAGATTGCTTGCTATTAATTCTCTGTAGCACTTTCCTGATCACTGCTTTGGATGTTTTCTAAAAAAAATACCATCTACAGTTCTCTCATTTCTCATAGCTACCTCTCACCCAAGGGAAAGCAGTATGCCAAAGTAGAAAAAACATTGGTTTAGCCAGATCATGTCCTCACACATCTCTGTGGACATAGCCGTTGTTTCAATACAATCTCACTTAGGCAAACAGCAGTGAACCGGTCCAAAGGCCACATTCAACCCAGTAAGCATAAGGGGCTCTGTTGTGTTCGGCAGCTAGCGAAGATGACTACACTGTGGAAGAACCAGTTGGAATTGGAGGGTCCTTATCAGATCTAGACAAGCCTGCCTATGTAAACCGCCTTGAGTAACGTCCGAAGAGCAATCTGAGGATAAGAAAGGTGGTGTATGAATGAATGGATGAATATTGTTCCTTTAAATGGAGTGAGACCATCCCTGTGTGTAAAAGAACGCATGCAAACCTGCTTTTCCATTAACACAGTTTGAGTGGCTGGAGTGTTGAACTTGTACAGGGAGAACCTGTTTGGCAGTGATACTCATTGAGTCAGACTTGGGCAAGCTGCTATTTCTTAGTTTAACCTATCACAGAGTCTTACAACCCCCCCCCCACGTTGCAGCCGCACCAAAGAGGCTTGAGCAGTGTCCTGAGTGGGGGGTAGGGTGGGGTGGGTGGGGGTTGTTACCCTATAACCCTGCTCAGGCATTCACTCAGCATTGTGCTAGGTCTGCTTCCTCTGACACATGTGCTTATCCCCTCCCCCCTTCCTCATGATTAGTGATTGTCTTAAGTGACTGAACACGGGGACTGAACCCATGATTGTCACCTATTGCCCATCAGAGAGAGAGAGAGAGAGAGAGAGAGAGAGAGAGAGAGAGAGAGAGAGAGGCAGGCAGGCAGGCAGGCAGGCAGGCAGGCAGGCAGGCAGGCAGGCCGGCACCCATGCAATATTCTGCTGTTTCATTGATTGTATTGATTTTTGCTGTTGGTTATTATGTACTTCATGCGTTATACCTTTTTTAAGCGTGGCGCACAATATTATTATTATTATTAGTCCTATGTATATAACTAACTAAACTAACAAAATAATATCCATACACGACTGAAACTAAATAAAAACGATTAAGTCAACAGAATCATTCCAAAAGTAATTAGTCCTTCACACACAATAATGTACAAATCAATCAAACCCAATTTCATTCATTCTTAGAACTCAACTACTCCCAAACATGTTTTGAATCCCATCTTCATCATTCACTCTTGTACGTCATATGGGACTCCAAATTTATCATATTCAGTATGAAGGGTCATCTTCATGTGTAGGATAAAAAATTTGTTATGCAAATGAGGCTAAAATATACTGGAACCATTGGCTGAACCGTAAGAAAGCTTCTGAAGCAGTTACAAAAATATTTAACACATTTATCTGATCCACTACTTCCCAGGTTGTCTCAAAATTCAGGGGTGACATCAAAAGCTAGCCCGGTTGGGCAGTGGCCAAAGGTCCATGGACTCCAAGACTCCAATCCTAGAAACCCCTCAGTGCAGGCAGCTGCACCATACGTCACTCAACTAAACAACTTCCACTGCCATCACCATGTCCCACCATCTGCAGTTTGACTTCTCTAAGTGCAGAGGTTCCCAACCTTTTCGGCCTGCATACCACCTAGGTGGGTCTCTGACCAGCCGTGTACCACCGGAAGAAAGTGCCGATGATGTCATAGGCACTTCTGGGTTCGCGGCCACGTCCAGAGGGGTAGGATGGGATGGGGGTTGGACCGCCCCCAGGCAGCAGGTCATCAAACCGGAGGCGGGGGGCATAATACAGGCAGCATGGGCGATCCGGGTGGCGGCAGAGAATGCGGTGGAGCAGCTCGGAGGAGCCTGCAGAAGGCTCCTGCTGCCTCCGTGCTGCATTTGTTTTGGCCCCCTCCCTCCCGCCCAACCCCCGAGGGACGTTTGGCTTCAGCTGACGTCACTCGGGGGTGGGGTTAGTGATGTCAGCGTCACAAGGGGGCAACTGGTGCAACACCAGCTACACTTCTGGCCACGTCGGAGCTCAGAAAGGCAAAGTAAGGCACAGGGGAAGGTAGAAGGGCCATTAACTGTGCCTAGAGTCCACATGCTCAAGCTCTGCCAGCTTGGTAGAGCTTGAGCTGCTGCTTTTCAGGCTCGGACGTGGCACTGTGTGGCCAAGACGGCAGCCGCCATCATGGCCGCCGGCAGCCCACATACCACCAGCCTGTGGTCTGCCACATGTTGGGAACCTCTGTTTTAGTGGATGGGGAGGGTGGGAGAAGAGACTGCTTGGGCACCCCTCCCTCAGCACCACTGGAGAGCTGAAGAAGTGGCACTCTCCAGTCACTCCTCTTCCTTTCCCTGACCATATCAGGGAAAGGAGGAGGAGTGACTTTTAAAGGGCACCTCTCCTTCAGTGCCTTACCAATCCAAGTACTGAGGGAGAAGTGTATTCCTTGGAGATGATGATTCCCCCTTTCCCTGACCACGAAGGGGGGAAAAATGAGGAGCAGTTTTGGAAGGTGCCTCTTCCTCAGCACTGCCAACGTGCCAAGGAAAGTGTCAACCAAGATCACTCTGTGTGTGTGAGTGCTCAAGTGACCATGGGGCAGGTGGGTGCAGAATTCGGTTTGGTCCAAGGGCCCCATTTACTCGGGTGCTGCCTCTATCAAACATAAATGAGTTGCAGCCCAAACCTAACCAATATTGCAGCGCCAATGCAGCCGCAATGCAGCCATGAGGTAAGGGGACAAAAGTTCCCGTACCTTGAGCAGGCCTCCGTGATGTTGGAAAGTCAGTTAGGATTGGGCTGTTAATGTGCAATGCATTTGCTCTAAGTTCACATTTTTCTTCTGGCCTTTTTCATCTGTGCGAATGTAGCCTGATGGCCCTTAATGCTTTTCTGTTTATTGAGTTGCTAAATCTTTGCAGGTAGTTATTAAATTGCTGACACAAAACAGAACAGATGTGTTATGTTGACTGTTGTACATGAAAATGCTGTAAAGTATGTGTATATAATCAGCACATATATTGATTTCCATTGTGGGCTTTCTGAGAATTAAAAGGGGGAAAAAGTCAGTTATGTTTTACAGTTACAAGATGTGACCTCATATATACATTTTATTATTCACAACCAAATCATAGTTCAGGGGGGGTGGTACGACAGGTAAATTGGCAGAGATCCCTAGTAGATATGAATTAAAAATCACAGACCATATCCTGGTGGTCCATGCATCTCTCCCAGAATTGATATGTATTGATCTAGCCCTGTAGTCTCTAGTTATCTTCCAAGGAGAATGGTTCATAGGTCTTATGACTTGAGCAGCTACTGTATGCATTTTCTGTGGATGAAAAATCTTAAGGATTCGCAATGACAAATTCAAATCACCTCTTCAAATCACAATTAACATTTTTTTTTTAAAGTTACAGATTGGTGGTCCAGTCTTATGCGTGTGTAACTCAGAAGTGAGTCCCATTGAGTGAAGTGTGATTTACTACCAAGTCAGTGTTCATAGGGCCCTACAGTCTGTTTCCTCCTATGGACAAGTAATGACAGAGCAATGTTGAGAAATCAAGAGTGGACCATTGGTCCATTAGCACATCATTGTCTATTCTGGCTTACAGCAACTCTCCAACCTCTCAGGCAGAGATCTTTGCCAACTCAATTACTCTAACTCCAATATTTCAACCATAGATGCCAAAGATTGTAACAGGGATTTCTGGCATGCAACACATGTGCTCTACCCCTAAGATGAAAGTAGTTAGACAGTACTAGCCCTCTAAGATCTCAGGTAAAGGGTCTTTGCTAGCCCTGCTACCTGAGATCCTTTTAACTAGCAATGCCAGGGACTGATTCTGGAAGATTCTATATACAAATCAGGTGTCCCTTTCCCCCAGTGTAAGCAGCATGGGCCGCAATAAGCTTCCTCGGATGCACGCCAGTTCTGAAGCTGGCGCAAAACCGGGGGAGGCTGTGTAAGGCCAGCCCGGGCTGCGACGGGCATAGAATATTGGCACAACCCAGTGCCGATATTCCCACCTCTTCCCTTAACATTCAGTACTGGTTTACTGGTAAAGGTGACCCCTGACAATTAAGTCCAGTCGTGTCCGACTCTAGGGTGTGGTGCTCATCCCCATTTCAAAGCCGAAGAGCCAGCGTTGTCCGAAGACGCCTCCGTGGTCATGTGGCCAGCATGACTCTCCTTGCTGCAGCGCGTAGCATGCGGCTGGAACATGGAGTGCTGTTTACCTTCCCGCAAGCGGTACCTATTTATCTACTCACATGAACATGCTTTGGAACTGCTAGGTTGGCAGGAGTTGGGCCAAGCGAAAAGAGCTCACCCCGTCGCGGATTCGAACTGCCGACCTTTCGATTGACAGCTCATGGTTCAGCAGTTTAACCCACTGCGCCACCCGCTGGCCTACTGGTTTACATTACCATTCAGTATTGATTTCCCAGGGAAGCCCTGCATCTACCCTTTGAAACTTTGCAGAGAACTTCCTTAGAGTCAGCTTTGCATTTCCTTGGACTTTGGTGGAAAACAAAACAATCTTCTTAAACCTCCAATGCTGTTTTTTTAATGTATAACTCCTGAGTTCCTGCACTTATCTTTCTGAAACGTTGCAGGGATCTTGTCCAGGGCCCCTCTCTACATTTCCTATAATTTTCATGCAATGTGGTCACAGAAATTGGCAAGAGCAGCAGAAACCTTTTAAAATGATCAAACTTCAATTGCCCCTCGAATGAACATCCCAGCATGTATACCAATGACATTTCACAGGCTTATTTCCCTCATGAAGGGCTTCCTCCCTGGAAAAAAAAAATCCAATTATGAAAAGTAAGTTAAAACGTTACACTGAATTGAAATTTTCCCATTAAAATAATGAGATTCAAAAATGAATCAAAACTGAAACAAAACCACCACTCAAATCAAATACAAAAAGAAGCAAATTGTTGAAATGAGCCAACAAAACTAATCTGGTTGTGAAATGTCAAGCAATATTTTATTTTATTTTATTTTACTTTTTTTCACTTCTCTAGCATGTTTTGGTGAACATTAGGAAGGGTGTACTGTCTTTGGGAAGGGTGTATTGTCTTTGTGAAGATGAACAGCCCAACCCTGCCTAAGATGTGGCAGCCAGCTGCTGTGATCCTAGGCAGAATGCGGGCCATGCCGGCATGGCACGGGCTCACCTGTGTAAGCGCTGCAGGCCCCGATGGGCCTCCTCGGATGTGCATCAGCTTTGGAGCTCGGCAGCGTCGTCGTTGGATGGGGGGCCCTGTGGCTCAGGGCCCCCAGCGCCAGCTTGGGGGGGGCGCGGGCGCCGAGTCCGGGGCGCCTGACTCGGACTCATCCGAGCCCAAGCCGGCCGACCGACCGGAGGCTCCGGCAGCCCCGCACGCCCTCACCTCGGCCGCGCGCGCAGTCTCAGACTCCTTTTCAACTTGAAAAGGAGTTGCGCGCGGCCGAGATGACCAATTCAACCCGGCTGGCTGTTTCTGCACATGCGCAGAAACAGCCAGCCGGGTTGAAAAGGAGGAAGTTCAGTCAATGGGATGATCCCATTGATTGAACTTCCTCCTTTGCAACCCGACTTGGGATGTCTCGAGTCACGCGAGGTGAGCGCGTGCATCGCGCGCCCACCCCCCATCGCGTGCGCTCACCTCCCGCTACTCGAGACATCCCAAGTTGAAAAGGAGTTGAAAAGGAGGATGTTGAAAAGGGTTGAAAAGGAGGACGTCCTGGCGACTCGGGCAACCAACAGGTAAGAGAGCGGCGCGGGGGGTGGGGGAGGAATTCTAGCAGTGTGGGGGGGTTGGGATTTTAGCGCCCGGGGGGATTCTAGCGCCCAGGGGTGGGTGGGAAATAAATAAATAAATAGTGGGATTGGTGCCCCCCCAAATCGGGCCACCGCCTTCGGCGGCGCCAAGGAGTGAAGAAGACAAGGGAGGGGCGCCAATTCCACTATGTGCCCCCTATAGATTATGGGATAGGAACGCCACTGGAGCTCGGGCACATCCAGGGAGGCTGTGTAAGGCCGGCCTGACCTGGGACAGGGCGCTGGATATCGGCACAACCCAGACCAAATAACTCCACCAGGCTGGTCTGGCCAATGACCCCCTCCCTCGCTACGCCTGCCCGCCCTCTCCACACCCTCCCACCGTCCGGCATAGCAGTCATCTGCATCCAGAAGCATGGAGTCCATCCGGCGGCAGTGTGAGTGGTGCTCGCCTCCGCACCGGTGCTTCTGACATTAGTCAAGCCACAAACATGCTTTTCAGCACATTTGCGACTCATTAGTTCAGTGGAGCACATGCTCCGCCGGCCTAAAGATGCGCTGGATTTCTCCGGAAGGCTGATCCACAGTCCCACTACATAGCCATTTTTTCTTCCATTGTAATGATTCCTCTTCCATTGATGGAATATTGAGAAAGCAAAGCATGTCTCATAAAGATCTACCATGGGTTCTGTTCCAGATTGTGTCTTCTGAAACGAAGTTTATGAGCATTTGAAAGATTTGAAGGGGCAAGTTCAATGACTTGAAGAGGCATCTTTAGAAGATCATTTAGGCAATCATGTATGGTGGCAAAAAACCATCTCTTTTCAGAATCACAGGATGGGAAGGGACCTACAAGATCATTTAGTCGAACCCCCTGCCAATACAGACCATCATTCAAGATCCCCAATAGATGGATCACTAGCTTCTGCTTAAAGACCTCCAACAATGTAGAGCCTACCACCTTCTGAAGCAGACTGTTGCACTACCAAACAGTTCTGACCATGAAGAAGTTCTTCCTAACATTTAGAGTTCAATCCTATTGTAACCCCCACCGATGCAGCAACACTAAAATTGCTACCGCTGCATCCTGAGGTGGTGGGGGGGACAGTCCAGGAGGTCTCCTCTGGGTGAGGGAACAATCGTTCACTTACCCAGGGGTAAGCTTCCACGGTATGGAGTGTCTACTTGGACCTATGCTAGCTAAATAGCTGACGCAGATCTGTGTGGACCAGCACCACAGGATCAGGTCCAGGAATGGGGTTTGGATATGGTGGCTGCCAAACCCATCCCCTTCCTGGACCCAATCCAACCACCCCCTGCCTCTGGCATCACCCCATTCTGCCCTCCCCCGCCCCTGTTCTGCCCTCCCCTGCCCCTCCCGCCTCCTCCACCAACTTACCTCCACCGTTGTCTTTGTGCTGCTCCGGAGTGCACGGGAAAGCTCCAGCCTTCCTGCCCGCGTGCCTTTTACGACTGGCGCTGACTACTTTATGGCAGTTAATCAAAATCTCTCTTCTTGTAATTTAAACCCAGAAAAACACAGCCAGGATAGTAAGATACTAATGTATGTCCATTTGAAATAGTTGCAACTATTTTAAATAGTTGCACATGCATACGGTTGATCTGAACCAAATCAGAAAGCAAATGTAGTTGGATTGCCTTAAGACAGGATTAGATGCTCACAGCAAATCTAGGAAGTCACCATCAGTTGCAAGATGGTGGGTTAAAAAAGGTACAAGTGGATGTTAAGAGGGGTCCTGAACCCTTCCCTCAGTCACTGTTTCACCCCCATTCTCCCAAATGGGAAGATGATACATTGTTCTTGCATTGCAGAGAAGACTACGTGGTGGGGATGGAGGTTGTGGTGGAAACAGCGATGCAGGGCAGGGTTAAGCAGCCCTCCCCTGTCCACTGCTTCTCCACTTCAAGCCACACTCTCCACCCGCCACGTTGCATCTGCCTGGGACCGAGGAATTGGAGTCGTAACGCCAAACCATTGGGAGAATGCACCGTCAAAAGGACTACGATAGTGTCTCCATTTATATGCCACTGTTGATAGCCACATCAGAAGAGAGGCATTTTGTTTTCTCTCTGTTTTGTAAATGTCTAGCTACTCAAATTGGAGGTTACACAGAAGCAGTGAATGGGAGCATATAATGCCTCCCCCAGTGAAATTATATTAAGCAGCAATGAGGTTAACGATGTCAATGGGAACGACTTGGTACTCCGCACCGTTTCAAAAAAGTCAGGCGGGCGCCTAAATATAAGTATCCAGCCTAATTTTAGCGCCCTCTTATTTACAGCTGTGACATTGGGTACATAACGGTTAATTATCCCACATTTTTGCAGCCGTGTTGGGAGGATTTCATGGCAGGTAACAGTTTTGCCAGAGAAATAAAAGGCATGTCAAATACACTTTATCTCACTGTCACAGAGTTCTTCCCAAAGTGTAATTCACTCCCACATAATGTTTCTGTGGAGAGCCAAAGCACTGTAAATGAGAATAAGGCCTGTGGTGTTTTGCCTTCAGTTTGCACATCTGCTCACAACAACGGCGGTGACAGCAGAGGAAAGGACCCTGAGCCTCTATTTTCTTTGCTATTATTTTTATCCACGACTTCATTGCTGGTGTTGGCATTCTGCTCCGATATAGCGAGAGGAGTAATTCCCAAACTTTGTGCCAGGCTATACTAGGGCAGCACTGCTGTGGTGCTTTGAGAAATAAACACATGTATTAAACATCTAAAAGTTTGCACAACTCCCAAACACTAATCCGCAGAGAAGGTTGCTCAATGGATCTCTACAGGACTCCAAGTTCTGCTTTTGCCCTCCTTCCAAGCAGCCTCAAAGGCAAACAATTCTGCTATGTCTCTTCATTGGGAATGATGAGATAATATTCCAATTAGAGGCAAGCAGAGATGCAGCAGAATTATTCACAAACCCAGGAGAAGCGGCCCATTGGCATTTATACAAATTAAAATCTAGGCCTAGCATCAAGGTCTTGGAGGGCTCTCAAGCCAGGCCCTGTTCTGCCCGCCCAATGGCTGCCATGGTAGCCAGTGACACGGGGTGATGAGGGCAGCATACCAACCTGGCACATTGGCAGGAAACAGATGCAGCAAAGGGCATGGGATGTGTGTGGGTGTGACTAGCTGGACACTGCAGTAGGTGCGCAGTGTCTCACACCAGTCCAGGGACTTGTCCATGCAGTGCTCCCTCTGATAGGTCCATGTGCCTCTCAGCCAGGTTTGCAGTGACGCAAGGTGTTAGATGCCAAATGAGGTGCTCTTTGCCTGTCTCCTGCTATGGATGGGTGCTTAGCCGGCAGCTTTGTGGAGTGGCCAATGTGGGTTCAAGATCTGCGACCCTCTCTGTTTTTGTCCTTGACATGGGTGTTTCTGGCTGGGCATGCAAAAGGCGAGTGACTTGCTAACCGGTCCCTTGGTTGGGCTCAAAAAAACCATCTCACCTGTCTCCCATCCTGTGCCTTTGTACAGTGAGTCAGCCTCCCCTTGTGACTCATCCCAGTTCCGCCCCTGGCTGTAGTTCCTTCGAGCTGGCAGATGCCCCCACGGGAACTTGAACCATTACCTTGGAGGGACTTGTGTGTTTCTTTCATATGGTTGCCCTCCTCCAAGGGACCATCTTTCTACCTTTGCTCTGCTCTGTTCAAAAGGTATTCCTTGGTGTTTGTTTCTATGGGTCGGATAAGGAGACTCTAATCCTGGGTGCAGGGGCGCCTAGCACCTCTTTGCTTTTGCCCCTTTGCTGCTGGTGCCTGTAGGTCAGGGGGACTATGGCATCCTTGTGTGTGTGTGTGTGTGTGTGTGTGTGTGTGTGTGTGTGTGTGTGTGTGTGTGTGTTGGGTGTCCTTGGGGCATCTCCCCATAGTCAAGGTGATGCCTGTTGCTGTGTTATTTATTCCTAGTGACTGGCAGGGGTGGGATGTCCCCCCAGCATTGGCCATTTATTGTCCCTGCACCTGCCCACACCTCCTACTCATTTCACCTTGGCGGCGTTTCTCGGGTTGCCAGTGTTGAATGCCATTATTGGCTCCTTGGACATCCTACTAATGACACATGTACATCACACAGCTGATGCACCAACTTCACAGCAATGACACACAGCTGTCATGTGGATGACTTGCTGACTTCATGGCGATCAGACACGGATCGCCATGAAGCATGTGCTCCGCAATGATGCGCTGCTGTTAGGACACTGCTCCATGGATAACAGGTTGTTCTGGTGTTTACATTGACACTGTGGGTGTTACTGGGAAGGGCTGCGCCAGTGTTGCCTTGCCAGGACAGGCTTGGCATTTGGCCTTTGCTGCACTGGTTTTGGTGTGCCATCGGTATGGCAATGAAATAGAACTGGGCTGCGAGTGACTCGCAACACTGCTGTCCCTTCAGCCAACACCCAACCTGGCCAACCTTTGGTGCTGATCCTGCTAAATGTAAACCTTGTGTGGTATGTGATGAAATTGTGCCCGCAATTATTATTTTTTTAAGTGCTGTCTATGGAGTCAGTCAGAGGAGTAGTACCAGATGTGGCTATTTGGGGTTGTAGTTGCACTGTGGTACAGGAGAGATCAGGTCAACAGCTTCCTCAGCTTGGGAGATACCCCTCTAGCAGTAGGGTACCCACACCCTGCTGTCAGAGACCCAAGTCTGAGATCCTCAGTGCCTTATAAATGGCATTTCAAATGTGATCATGTCTGAACTTCAAAATCAATTTTAAATTCTTTTTTTTCCGAATTAAAATTTACTGAACATGCTGGATAAAGATGTGGATGCAATCCTTCAACCAGTCATTCTTTATTTATTTATTTGGTTTATTTAATGATTTTATATCCTGCGTTTCCCAAACCAGAGCAAATGCCCAAGGCGGCTTTAGGGCTTTCAATCTTGAGGGACCCCGTCACTCAAATATGTGTGCACCACTTGATTACTCAACACTTGGTTCCCTGCAGATGAATGTGTGAACTGCCTTCCTTGTAAAGCACTGTAGTAGCGGTGACACAAAACATCCAACTAGCTGGGGAGAGTGATCTGTGATGATCTCACATATGCAAATCACGACTGGAGGCTACACTCAGGAAGTGATTGACATGCATTTCTGGATTGCCTGACTGCACTGCTGTTGAGATAAGGCAAGTGTCCATTGTATAACTGGCTTTAGGATTCCTCAGTCTCTCAACAGCGGGCATTCTTGAACAAAATGATAGGAGGACAAAAATGGATCATAAACCAAATGCTGTTGGTGTTGGCTGCAAAAATCAGTATTTGCCCAATGAAATGGATTTCCTGTTATATGAATGAACTAATGAAACAAATAAAATGGGTGAGTCTCATAAATAATTGCTTGTCATCTCTAGATATGGCACTGGCTCTGTAAATGATAACACAAAAGTTTAAAATGGTTGCTGCTCAGTGCATAAAGTAAAAAAAAAAATGCAAAATGCTCAGGATAATTTCCAGAATCCATTTTGTGCCTCAACTTTTCTGTTTTACTGAACTCGAAGCCAAGTAATTTAGTCCAGTTTGTGGGAGGTAGTAAAACAAATTATCTGCTACAGTTTTGCATATAATCCCATTAATCCTAATTACTACAACATTGCAGATAACATGCGTTGGGAAGGCATTTTATATTTCTGGTTGTCAAAGAGGCATTGTGTGTAAAAATGATAGAGGTCACTGAAAATAGCCTGTATGTTTTATTTCCATCTGCAGGGAGACAAGTTTATCTCTTTGACAAGCAATTATTATATTGGACATCACAGATTTTTATTATAAATAAACTTTTAATAACAAAGGACAGGCAAAGTGAAGGGCTTTTATATTCCCCTGATTTCAATGGAATGCAGACGCAATCAATAGGAAAAGTGCCTGATCCTAGTCATATTTTTAATGAACATAAATCTCATTAATTTCAACTAGCTTCTAGAATCCAGTGGAGTCAGTCAGCAGTAGGGCCACTAGGGCGAAGTTCTTTTTATAGTGCTCCTTCCAACACTTCGTGAGCGGCTAATATAGTTCCCTAGAGTTTCCTGTCCAAATACTGTATGATTGAACACACCAATATTGCCTTTCAGATTTACTTCCTGAGCTAGAAGAGGTGAACATTAAAATAAGAACCTGCCTAAGAGTTGGTACGAAGATGAATGAGGAGCTGAAGAGTGTCATAGACACTGCACCCAATCTGGAAGTTCAGCATGCACATGCGCTTCTGGCATGAGTGACTCCCCCAGTCATTCTAAGGTGAACATGTGCACAGCAAAGGACACGTGCATCTATTCCTCAGCCCTCGTAGCCTTAAGTTTCATTGTGTTCTGGCCCAGTCTGTTCTGATATTTCTAAGAACGGGGTGAGCCGGAACAGAAAGGAATTTAAGGCTGGGCAGCCCAATCCTAACTAAATTCCCCTGCGCTGATGAAGCAGCACCAGCATGGGCTACTATTGCTGCCCTCCCCCTGCCCTCCCCAGCCCCATTCCACCCCTGCGGTGAATATGTGCTCTGGCAGCTATTGCTCCACATACCAGCCTTCCCACCAGCGCTGTTGATTGTAACAGTCACAAAGCACTTTACGGCTGCTTTGGAACAGCTTGCGCTGGTGGAGCACATGCTCCGCCGGCGCAGAAGAAGCATAGGGTTGGGCCATTAGTGTCACAGAGAGAAACTCTCCTAGGCTTTGGTTTCTTGTTTCATAATGAGCTATGTTACCTAAAGATAAGGGAGGGGCCCACTTGGCCCTTCCTTTCCACTTTGCTTCTTTGTTGTAAGATCAGCTGTGATGACGCATTCACCTTTATGCATATGAAAAAGTATAAGAAGCCACACCCTGTCTTTGTTTCTTTGTTCAGCTCTCTCTTTGCTCTGGAGAGGATTTGAATCTGTGCACGTTAAAATAAAGCCCTTATCTCTCCCTATGTCTGATTATTTAATTCCTTCCGGGCAGAAACTCTCAGCCACATGAAACTGACTAGCCATTTAGCGGCGAAAGTAGGAGGGAGGTACTTGCATGCATCGGTGCTGTAGTATGATTCTAGGGATTTACAGAGAGTGAATGTCTGAAAAGTGCTCTAGTTATTGCTTTGTTCCAACCCCACTTAAGTCTGTAGTAGGTCACTGAGCTCCTGAAGTACTGAGTACTGGCTGTGCAAGTGTATTTCATTCATACCACTTGGCACTGGAAGCATTTCTATCCAACTGGCCATCCATCTTTTAATTCTCTATTTTTAATTCTCTATAACCACCAGTAGCAATGTATGGTTGCGAGAGTTGGACCATAAGGAAGGCTGAGCGCCGAAGAATAGATGCTTTTGAACTGTGGTGCTGGAGAAGACTCCTGAGAGTCCCTTGGACTGCTAGGAGATCTAATCAGTCAATCCTAAATGAAATCAACCCTGACTGCTCCCTGGAAGGACAGGTACTGAGGCTGAAGCTCAAATATTTTGGCCACCTAATGCGAAGAGAGGACTCTCTGGAGAAGACTCTGATGCTGGGAAAGATTGAAGGCAAAAGGAGAAGGGGAAGGCCAAGGATGAGATGGTTAGACAGCATCACCGATGCAACGAACATGAAAATGAGCAAACTCAGGAAGATAGTGGAGGACAGGAAGGCCTGGCGGGATATGGTTCATGGGATCACGAAGGGTCGGACACGACTTAACGACTGAACAACAACAACAACAACATAACCACACAGGAGAAGATGCCATGATAGGATACATTGCAAACATTTGTACATAAATACAAACATTCAAAGCCTTGTGAGAGTTTGTGGGTGACTTAGGGCTCCCCAAGTCTCTCAGGATCTTACAGAAGGGGCCCAAATACATGATATCTCAGGGGATGTCGGGAGGAAGATTGTACAGATCCAGGTTCTTGTGAGATATTGTGAGAGACCTGAGATCTCAAAGAATGTTGATATTGGAGACCTAAGACCTCCTGGCATATCACAAGTAAGGCGAATGGGCTATAAAATCCAGCGCATGCTATGTCTAATGCACTTCTCTCATTCTGCTCAGAAAGTAATCTCCAATCTCTCGGCGACAGAGTTTAAACCTCTTTGTCAAGGTAAGCTACTTCCTGAGCAGTATAAAGTGGCTTTGGTGCAAAATGAGAAAATGACCCTTTTCTTTGAAACTCTCTTTCAAGCCTCACTTTAGCAAGCACTTATATACATGCACAAAGCGAATAGTCTCCCTGACTTCCCACAGAGTTCCTTATATACTGAAATCAAACTGCATGCCTTGCTGACTCAGTCCCCTTTCCCTTTTTGTATTGTGAACCATTTTGTGTAGACTGATCTCGCTTTCATGTTTTATTTTCTACAGGTTTTTGTCTTTAAGAAACACCTCAAAGAACATGGTATATTATCCGGTCATCAAGTACAGAGGGAAATGGTTAGATGATGTTACGTAGGTGGTCCAGCAGTTCAAAAGGGGGGGGGGGTACAATAAAATATGTGGCAAGTACTAGATGTCTCTATTAACTATATTAATTACTGAACTCCAGTTTAAAGATGACGATATCTAGCCTAATCCAAAGATCTACACTCATACACTGAATTTCTGCACAAACTGCCTAATCCTATCCCCTGCCGTTGGCGCAGATGCACCATCCAGTGGTGGTGGGGCAATCAGGAGGCCCTGCTAGAGCTAATTATTCATACCTCTGCATAGGCCTTTTGGTTCCTATGGGTCTCTTGGACCAATGCCAACTATATACCTTGAGTAAATCTGAGGAGAGAAAGGGGACAGGGCTGCCAAAAAATGGGGGATAGGATCTGGCATGCACATTTTCTGCCAAGATCCTCCCCTTCCAGCCCTCTCCCTGTCCCCTTCCCCACCCTGGAATGCTCCCCAAACCTCCCCCTCCCTGCTGCCAACTTACAGGTGCCTGCGGAGCCTCCTGGAGCTGCTGCTGGGTATGCCCAGCAGCGTCACTGCAGGGGGGGCGGAGCTCAAAGTTCCGCCGGGCTCTGAGCCTCCGTTACATGACGGGAGAAAGCAGCCCTGCCCCCTCGCCTTTGGAGCAAGTGCTTTCGTCGGCCGGAATGGCTCCAAAGGCGAGGGGGCGGGGCCGCTTTCTCCCGTCATGTAACAGAGGCTCAGAGCCCGACGGAACTTGGAGCTCCGCTCCCCCTGCAGTGACGCTGCTGGGTATGCCGTGCCAATTGGGGCAAGAAATCAAAACTTCACATACACGCTGATGGGTTCTGAGCTGTCTGTGACGGATCAGGAGAGAGATCTTGGGGTACTGGTGGACAGGTCGATGAAGGTGTCGACCCAGTGTGCGGCGGCTGTGAAGAAGGCCAATTCCATGCTTGGGATCATTAGAAAAGGGATTGAGAATAAAACGGCCAATATTATTATGCCGTTGTACAAATCAATGGTAAGGCCGCATCTGGAGTATTGCGTCCAGTTCTGGTCTCCGCATCTTAAAAAGGATATAGTGGAACTGGAAAAGGTGCAGAAGTGAGCGACCAAAATGATTCGTGGGCTGGGGCATCTACCTTATGAGGAAAGGCTACAGTGTTTGGTGCTCTTCAGTCTAGAAAAAAGGCGGTTGAGGGGGGACATGATTGAGACGTATAAAATTATGCATGGGATGGAGAGAGTGGATAGAGAGAAGTTCTTTTCCCTCTCACACAACACTAGAACTAGGGGACATCCACTCAAATTGAGTGGAGGGAGGATTAAAACAGACAAAAGAAAATATTTCTTTACCCAGCGTGTAATTGGTTTGTGGAACTCCTTGCCACAGGAGGTGGTGATGGCACCTGGCCTGAATGCCTTTAAAAGGGGATTGGACAGATTTATGGAGGAAAAGTCTATCACAGCTTACAAGCCATGATGGGGATAAGCAACCTCCTGGTTGTAGGAGTAGGTTTTCTTTGTGCCAGGTGCAAGGGAGTGACGACAGGATACAAGTATCTTGTTGTCTTGTGCTCCCTGAGGCATCTGGTGGGGTCACTGTGTGATACAGGAAGCAGGACCAGATGGGCCTTTGGCCTGATCCAGCAGAGCTCATCTTATGTTCTTATGTTCTTATGTAATCAGCATTTGCATCAGAGGCCTGGCAGTATGAGATAGTGGCTCGCCTCTTGCGCTGCCGTAAGATGCCTTGTGCTGCCTGAACACTAGTTCCGGCAGCGCAAGGCCCACAAGATTGGCCAAAATCTTCACTTTCCCCCCCCCCCAAGAGGCAGCTCAATACAGAGTAAAGAAGTGATACTCAATGGTAGAACACTTGCTTTGTATGCAGACATTGTAACCCCTGGACCCCCCAGATCAAAGATCTGAGTTGCCTTAACACAAAACGTTGACTAAGAATATACGAGACACTTTGGCAAAAGATCAAAAGACCCCATTAGAGGGACAGAGGGACAAAATGTTTCAGCTCTGCTAAGGCGGGCTCAAGATCCCCTGACACCTGAGTAAACATGCCAAATGCTGCCTCCCTTACCCACTAACGTGGCACCGTCTGCTACTCCCACTCTACAATCTTCTAGCTGAGCACTCTCCCCCCCCTCCACATTTCCTCTTCCTTGCTGTCTCCCTCTTCCTTTGCCTCCATGGTTCCTCTTTCTATGTCTACTCTCTGGATTGGATAATAGGCAGACAGAGATGGGCGCCCTCCCACCAATCTGCTGCCTGAGGTGACCACTTCAGTGTTAGCCTCATGAATGGGCTGCTCCTGAGCTCTGCTACAATTTGGACCTACTGTATGCATCTTAGAAGGCAGATCAGCAAATGAATTAAGCGTTAACAATATATTACAGTTAATGCATACTGAAAGTATATGTACTACAACTAGAATGGGTAAATATGAAAAAAAAAAAAAAAACACCACCCCAAACTTATCAGCAGAATATATAACTCACAGCCCATTCCAACCCAACTCCTCTCCAAGTCAGGCATAAGTGTGGCCTAAGTGCAGCCTAAGTTAGGCAGAAGTTATGCCTGAGGTAGGTCAGAGTTATGCCTGAGTTAGGCAGGCTGCAGTTTCTGTGGCCCAGCACCACCCCAGGATCCAGGCAACACTTACCTCCCAGGCAGGCAGGCTCTTCTCCAGGCTCCGTGTCTGGCTCAGGCATGTGCAGGCCTCTGTCTGCATGTGTCAGCGTCCATCCATGGCAGCTGCCACAGGGTCTGTCGCAGCCCGGTCGCAAAGGGGCTGACCGCAGGCAGCGGGGTTGCGCCAGTCATGTGGTGGGCGCAGGGCAGGTGACAGGTGAGCGAGGTGCCTGAGCCCAGCCGCCACAGGGCACCCTGTGCATCAGCCACCTGCTGCAGGGGAGAGTGGCCGTCCCCTCCCACCTGCAGAAGGCTATGCCACCCCCAAGCCACGTTGAGGCTGCACCCCCAAGCCACGTTGAGGCTGCACTGGGGGGTGAGCGGGGGAGGGAAGGGGAGGGGGGTGGGAACGTCACACACAAGGGGGGTCTCATGAGGACTGGAACTGCCTCTGACATGACTTGCCCGTGCGCTGCCTGAAGCCCTGGGCCTCCAAGGCCGGGGCAATGCCCACAAAGAAGGCATCCCGGCGTGCCTGCTGCTCTGCGCCCCGGCCAAGACCAAGAGATGCCTTGGGCTTGTCTGCTGCAAGCGTGAAGGGCTCACACAGCTCATCACACCCCCAGATGGGGCGACGACGGCGCCTCGCGGCAGGCGCTCTAGCAGGGTGGGGGTGGCCAGCAGCCATCCTCAGGGAGGCAGACACACAGACAGGCAGACAGGGGGTGCTGGGGAGGGGCATGGGTGGGTCAGAGACAGACAGACAGACAACAAGGCTGGTGGGAGACAGATTCCGAGAGAGGGGTCTGCAGAGACCGATAGGGACACAGGGGGCGCTCCGCAGATGAAGGTGATGCATAAACAGGCGCCTCTTACGCAGACAGACTTTGGGCGGAAGTGGCTGCATTACAGGCGGACCTTCGATGGAGGCACCTGCATTACGGGCGGACCTTCGACGGAAGCGCCTTCATTACGGGCGGACCTTCGACAGAGGCACCTGCATTACGGGTGGACCTTCGACGGAAGCGCCTTCATTACGGGCGGACCTTCGACGGAAGCGCCTTCATTACGGGCAGACCTTCGACGGAGGCACCTGCATTACGGGCGGACCTTCGACAGAGGCACCTGCATTACGGGCGGACGCCCTGGCTGTCACTGTTTGCCTGCCTGAGAGGCCCCCCCTGACTCCCCCCTCCCCTCTGTGCCATGGGGGTCTCGCAGCGCCCCCTGCTGGGTTCTCCCAGGGAAGGCCGTGGCAGTCCCTGGATGGGACTCATGTAGGGGCTTCAGTGCTGGGGGCTGTCTGTGTGTGGGTGGGGCAATGCTTGTGTAAACACTGGGCACATATGTTTCACTGGGGCTCTGCCCAAGGGGCATCTTTATTGTTCTGGAACGTTAGCAGAGATGGCCAGGCGAGGCTGCCAGGAGTAGTCACAGCAGCCAATCAGAAAGCAGCAGCAGCACACCTGCCCCATGGACCTGGACATGCAGGCTCTTCCCCTGTGGAACCACAGCCTGCTCCATAGAAAGGGGAGGGGCAGCAAGAACAACAGCCAGGGAGGTGGAGCAGCAGCGCCGGCAGCTGAGGAGGGTTGCAGGGCTGGCTCCCTGACCTCTGGCAGCTGAGGAGGGTTGCAGGGCTGGCTCCCTGACCTCTGGCAGCATCGAGGCAGATGACAGTGGGGTAACCAGACTGCAGGCCCAGGGGTGCTCCCAGGCAGGTAGGTGATAGTGGACGTTCCTGGGGAGACAAAAAACAAGGGGGAGTTACATGTCAGCTGGTATGTGGAAGCAGTCACCATTGACGACAAACCAGTGTGTCGGTTGCAAAAGCCTGCAGGGAGAGAAATAAAACACAGCTGATAGGTGTGACACACATAGCATGGTCTGAGCTGCTTACCTGGGTGTAAGGAGAGCATGATCCTGTAAGGAAAAAGGGTCAAAGAGAGAGACAACAACACAACTTGGGGGTCACAACCATGGCAAACCTAGCAATACTGACCTGTCAGTAGACCCTGTGGAGAAAAGGGGGGGGGGGGAGAAACAGCTGGTGTCTACATAAGGCTAACAGTTCCACACTTGTGGCATTGTCTGCTCACATGACTACAGGCAGCAATCAGACACAACAGTGGTGAAGAGGCATGTATCCTATATATCATAGCAGGCAGCTATGAGACAACACATTGGTAAAGAGGCATATCATAGCAGGCTATGCAGGCAGCTATGAGACAACACATTGGTAGAGAGGCATGTCATGGCAGGCTATGCAGGCAGCTATGGGACAAGACATTGGTAGAGAGGCATATCATGGCAGGCTATGCAGGCAGCTATGAGACAAGACATTGGTAAAGAGGCATATCATGGCAGGCTATGAGACAACACATTGGTAAAGAGGCATATATCCTTCCTATATTTCTAAATGCAAAGAGGCAGCAGTCAGACCACATGTCAGCACAAACCCTGCTCTTACCTGCTGGTGTTGTTGCCTGTGGGGGGGGGGAAGAGGGGCTGGGAAAAAGACATGGGTTAGCAAACACTTGCATGGAGGCAGCTGCCCAGGCACAGCTGTAAACAGGGTGGCCACAGCCAGAACGGCCCTCTCTGCCCTAGAGGGAGGCAGAGAGGAGAAGAGAGAAGTGGGGTGTTTGTGAATTTTGCCCTCCACCGACAAAGTCCCACTTTGTGGCTGTGAGGGACAGAACCCCACGCCACGTGCTCAGAGAGAGAGAGAGAGAGAGTGACTGGAGGTCTGGGGCTGGGCTTTTGTGGGAATGAGGCTGGGTGGGGCTGGGTGCTGATAGGCTCCCTATCTTAGGCATAACTCTGTCGGTTTCCAGACCTAGCAGGCCCAACTCCGTCCTAACTCTGACCTAACTCAGGAGTAGGGTGTTAGAAATTTTCAGGAGAGGGCTGGCTTAGGTAAGGTAAAATGGCTCCTATGGGTCTCCTCGAATTTGGGTCCACCTTTTTGGTCGACCTAACTTTTGTGTCAGCATTTGTGTTGGAGGGGGCGTGTCTGTGCTTGCCAGGGTCTGGAATCCAACGTTAATTGGTTGCCGCCCCTGTTACACCCACGGTCCGCCCATGTTCCGCCCACTTTTAGGTCAACTTTAGGTCTGACTTGTGCTGCTTAGCCCTTGGGTTGGAATGGGCTGTTCTTAGTCCGTTGGTCGTAACTTCGACCTAACTTTGACCTAACTTCGCCCTAAATGGTTGCATTCCAGACCTAACTTTGACCTAAACGACTTAGGCTGACTTTAGGTCTGACTTGGGCTGCTTAGCACTTGGGTTGGAATGGGCTGTTAGTTCATTAATGCAGAAATAAAATATATTTTAGTGACAATTAAAGGTGAAAGTTAAGATATTTGGGGCCCAATTCTATGGACCAGCTGCTCTGCCGGAACTCGTGTTCTGGCAGCGCAACGTGTTTTATGGGTGTTGCAAAAGGTGACAGGCCATAGAGTGCACTGGTACGTCAGCGTGGGCGGAGGGCAGAAACTGGGGTGGGGAGGAGTATGTGTCAATGCCAGAAAGGTGGTGGTATTGGCAGCAACAGCACCTCTAGTATCCTATCCTCTTTTCCAGCCTCGATCTGCCTTTCCCAAGTCCACTTGGACCTGCACCAGCAAAATCACTGGCGCAGATCCAAGTAGACCCATTTGGGCAGTGGATGCTTACCCCTGGGCAAGGGAACAAATGTTCTCTTAACCAGAGGAGACCTCTGAGACCCCCCCTCCCCCACAGGATGCAGCACGCACTCCGGTAGCATGGCAGCATTGGGGGGAGGGATATATAGGATTGGGCTATTGGTATATATTAGAATTGAAACAAAATTTCACAAGTTATTTATGCCTCCAAGGAAGTAAGTCCCATTAAGTTCAATGGGGATTACTCCCAGGTAAACGATGCATAAGGCTGCAGCTACATTTGACTTTTTCAATTTAGCAATTTGGATTTTGAAGTTGACACCTCAGAATTTGACACTGGCATTTTAGATTTGAAACTTGGCATCAAAATTCAATTTTGATTGATTAAATGAAGTTTATATACAAAAGTGATATTTTATATTACAAGATTTATCTGATAACATCAAATACTTACTGCTCCCGTATGTCAGCAGGCAAATATTATTACATACTCATTGTTACTGCATACCAGCAGAGAATTTGTGTTGATTTCTACTGCAAAACCTTCGGATATTAAGTGCTGAAACAGAAAATTAATTATTCATTAAATTCATAGATCCAAAGTATACCTGGAGAATAGTCACCATCAGAATTTGCAGGGGAGATTTTGGAGGGAGATGGGGGGGGGGGAATAAGAGCAACTTCTTGAAAAGAATACTGCAAATCAAACTTTAAATGTACACATGTACATCCACATACCCCCATAACCCTCTCTTCTGACACAGTCTTAGGACGTCATTTTTATTCCCTGGATGCCTTATGCTGTTCTTCAACGTGTCTAGTTTCCATTTGTTTCACAACTCTCCTTCCTCATTATTTTCCAGATATTCAAAGTAACTGTGGTGTAGCCATTTTTGGCATCTCTTGTCCCTCCTTGCTTTACTCTGGTCAGCTGGACTTTCTCAGATCCTGAACAAAAGACGTGGGAGAGTAGCTGCATTTTATCTCACAACATCACACAGATCTACAGATAGCGATAATTTGCACACAGCATGCAAGCACGTAAAACCCTCCAGCATAGCACTGTTCTGTCTAGGATTCTCCAGGTTACAATGATATATCGCTGAATCCCATTAGGCACATTAGCATTCTGTTGACAGATGCACCCCTGACTAATGGAAAGGACCTTGCTTCCGCCAAGCTGAGCTTCTCTTATAAATATATCACTTTAGGCGACAGAGATTCGAGGGCCCTTCATAAATGCCCACACACACACACACAAACACACACACACACACACATGTGTGCGTGTGCACAAAAATACAACTAGTTTTCAGATAATAAAAAGCATGCATACTGCCGACTACATTTCTTGGGGGGAAAAAAAGATATACAGTATAGCCATATTGTTCAAATAACACTGCACTGTGGCCGTCATCCCAAACTCTTGCCTAGTCAGGCATTCAAGTTGATTGGCAATATAATGAACCAATTCCTCTAGGAATTGCAGGACAATTCACAGCCCATTCCAACCCAACTCCTCTCCAAGTCAGGCATAAGTGTGGCCTAAGTGCAGCCTAAGTTAGGCAGAAGTTATGTCTGAGTTAGGTCAGAGGTATGCCTGAGTTAGGCAGGCTTCAGTTTCTGTGGCCCAGCACCACCCCAGGATCCAGGCAACACTTACCTCCCAGGCAGGCAGGCTCTTCTCCAGGCTCCGTGTCTGGCTCAGGCATGTGCAGGCCTCTGTCTGCATGTGTCAGCGTCCATCCATGGCAGCTGCCACAGGGTCTGTCGCAGCCCGGTCGCAAAGGGGCTGACCGCAGGCAGGGGGTTGCGCCAGTCATGTGGTGGACGCAGGGCAGGTGACAGGTGAGCGAGGTGCCCGAGCCAGCTGCCACAGGGCACCCTGTGCATCAGCCACCTGCTGCAGGGGAGAGTGGCCGTCCCCCCTCCTGCAGAAGGCTATGCCACTCCCATGCCACGTTGAGGCTGTACGTGGGAGTCATGGGGGGGAGCGGGGGAGGGAAGGGAAGGAGGGGGGTGGGAACGTCACACACAAGGGGGGGCTCATGATGTCTGGAACTGCCTCTGACATGACTTGCCCGTGCGCTGCCTGAAGCCCTGGACCTCCAGGGCCAGGGCAATGCCCACAAAGAAGGCATCCCGGCGTGCCTTCTGCTCTGTGCCCCGGCCAAGACCGAGAGATGCCTTGGGCTTGTCTGCTGCGAGCGTGAAGGGCTCACGCAGCTGTCCACGCCCCCAGATGGGGCGACGACAGCGCCTCTCAGCAGGCGCTCTGGCAGGGTGGGGGGTGGCCAGCAGCCATCATCAGGGAGTGGGAGGGGAGGCAGACACACAGGCAGGCAGACAGTGGGTGCTGGGGAGGGGCACGGGTGGGTCAGAGACAGACAGACAGACAGACAGACAGACAGACAAGGCTGGTGGGAGAGAGATTCTGAGAGAGGGGTCTGCAGAGACCAATAGGGACACAGGGGTTGCTCCGCAGATGAAGGCAATGCAGAAACAGGCGCCTCTTATGCAGACGGACTGTGGGCGGAAGCGGCTGCATTACGGGCGGACCTTCGACGGAAGCGGCTTCATTATAGATGGACCTTCGACGGAAGCAGCTGCATTATGGGCGGACCTTCGACGGAAGCGGCTGCATTACGGGCGGACGCCCTGGCTGGCGAGATCCCCAGTTGCTGAGCGGCCACTACACAGATGCAGCGGCCACAAGCGGCCCCGCTATGGGCTCTGTGGCGCCTGTCACTGTTTGCCTGCCTGAGAGGCCCCCCCAACTCCCCCTCCCCTCTGTCCCATGGGGGTCTGGCAGCGTCCCTGCTGTGTTCTCCCTGGGAAGGAAGTGGCAGTCCCTGGAAGGGATTCATGCAGGGGCTTCAGTGCTGGGGGCTGTCTGTGTGTGGAGGGCAATGCTTGTGTAACACTGGGCACATATGTTTCAAGGAGTCTCTGCCCGAGGGGCATCTTTATTGTTCTGGAACGTTAGCAGAGATGGCCAGGCCAGGCTGCCAGGGGTAGTCACAGCAGCCAATCTGAAAGCAGCAGCAGCACACCTGCCCCATGGACCTGGAGACGCAGGCTCTCCCCCTGTGGAACCACAGCCTGCTCCATAGAAAGGGGAGGGACAGCAAGTAGGCAGCCAGGGAGGTGGAGCAGCAGCAGCGCCAGCAGCTAAGGAGGGTTGCAGGGCTGGCTCTCTGACCTCTGGCAGCAGCGAGGCAGAGGACCGTGGGGCAACCAGACTGCGGGCCCAGGGGTGCTCCCAGGAAGGTAGGTGGTAGTGGACGTTCCTGGGGAGACAAAAAACAAGGGGGAGTTACATGTCAGCTGGTGTGTGGAAGCAGTCGCCATTGAAGACAAGCCAGTGTGTCGGTTGCAAAAGCCTGCAGGGAGAGAAATAACACAGCTGATAGGTGTTACACACATAGCATGGTCTGAGCTGCTTACCCGGGTGTAAGGCGAGCATGATCCTGTAAGGGAAAAGGGTCAAAGAGAGAGAGAAGAAAACACATATATTGGGTCACAACCATGGCAATCCTAGCAATACTGACCTGTCAGTTGACCCTGTGGAGAAAAAGGGGGGGGGGGAAACAGCTGGTGTCTACAGAAGGTTAACAGCACCGCACTCGTGGTGTTGTATGCTCACATGACAACAGGCAGCAATCTGACACAATAGTGGTAAAGCGGCATGTATCCTATATATCATAGCAGGCATTGCAGGCAGGCATCTGACTACTCATTGGTAAAGAGGCATTTCAGAGAAGGCATTGCAGGCAGACATGAGAGGGCACATTGGTAAAGAGGCATATCATGGCAGGCTATGCAGGCAGCTATGAGACAAGACATTGGTATAGAGGCATGTATCCTACCTATATTTCTATATGCACAGAGGCAGATGTCAGAACACATGTAAGCACAACCCCTGCTCTTACCTGCACTTACCTGCTGGTGTTGTTGCCTGTGTGTGTGTGTGTGGGGGAGAGGCTGGGAGAAAGACATGGGTTAGCAAATGGTAGCATGGAGACAGCTGCCCAGGCACAGCTGTAAACAGTTTGGCCAAAGCCAGAACAGCCCTCTCTGCCCTTGAGGGGGGCAGAGAGGAGAAGAGAAGAGAGAAGTGGGGTGTTTGTGAATTTTGCCCTCCACCAACAAAGTCCCACTTTGTGGCTGTGGGGGACAGAACCCCACGCCACGTGCTCAGAGAGAGAGAGAGAAAGACTGGAGGTCTGGGGCTGGGCTTTGGTGGGAAAGAGGCTGGGTGGGGCTGGGTGCTGATAGGCTCCCTATCTTAGGCATAACTCTGTCGGTTTCCAGACCTAGCAGGCCCAACTCCGTCCTAACTCTGACCTAACTCAGGAGTAGGGTGTTAGAAATTTTCAGGAGAGGGCTGGCTTGGGTAAGGTAAAATGGCTCCTATGGGTCTCCTCGAATTTGGGTTCACCTTTTTGGTCGACCTAAATTTTGTGTCAGCATTTGTGTTGGAGGGGGCGTGTCTGTGCTTGTCAGGGTCTGGAATCCAACGTTAATTGGTTGCCGCCCCCGTTACACCCACGGTCCGCCCATGTTCCGCCCACTTTTAGGTCAACTTTAGGTCTGACTTGTGCTGCTTAGCCCTTGGGTTGGAATGGGCTGTTCTTAGTCTGTCGGTCGTAACTTCGACCTAACTTTGACCTAACTTCACCCTAAATGGTTGCGTTCCAGACCTAAAGTCACCCTAAATGACTTAGGCTGACTTTAGGTCTGACTTGGGCTGCTTGGCCCTTGGGTTGGAATGGGCTGTTAGGCTGACTTTAGGTCTGACTTGGGCTGCTTGGCCCTTGGGTTGGAATGGGCTGTTAGAAGGCTGCTAATTCACATTCTATGAACCTCGTGCTCGGGCACCCCCTCCCCGTTCAAGTTTCCAAAATTTTATCAGTGATTTTGGAAACTGATACGTTACACTATGGCTCCTATGGAGAATCCTAGCCTGCCTCCCCCCCCCTCCAACTGCTAGACGTTTCACATTTGGCAGAAAGTCTGAAATGGAAGCCAGGGGGTCCAAACTGCATGAAAAGCCTATGCACATACATCAGTACGTATATAGCTCCCCTTGCAGACCTTCTACCTGAGGCATGAAGGCTGGAACTGGCAGGCATGACCCCCTTCTCTTTCCATGCATTCATTAAATGCAGAGTGATAGATAGGAACCTTTATTGGTATAAATAAATGCAGGGGGGGTACATGAATTGCCTCTTATTCCTTACCTTAAGGCATTGAATAGGCCTGCACAATTTGCTGCTATACTAGGAATTCAACATCCAATAGGACTAGAAATGCAACAAGTGCAGTTCACCAGTCATTTGTGATAACTTGCAAGGGGCTCAGTAAAGGGGTACCAGGGGGCTGCCTGATTCTGGAAAGGGGATCCTGAAGGTCCTGGCAGGCCACAATACGGTGGTGGCATCAGGGGTTGGCCAAGTTAGGTGTTGGCCAAGGGTTCACACCCATCAGGGGACCCCCCTGGCTGGACTAACTCTTGAACCCTCAGTGTTGGTGACAGTGGTAGTGTTCAAGGTGCCATCTTGGGGTTGGCGCTGGGCTAGCGCCAGCAATTTAGTGGCAGCACTGCTATAATATATCGCTGGTGTTTTGCATTGGCCTTGGTGGGTCACAAGATCTGGCATCGAGGATTCTTATTGGTGTGTTGCTGGGTGTCAAGTCTCAGCCTAGCCTACTTCATAGGCGAGAAAAATAGACAACCCCATTTGTGTTCACTTGAACATCTTGGAAGTAGCATTGGATACAAATGTGAAAAATAAGTTCTCTGCTTCTGTGTTTAATTACAAAATAAGGGGTCAAAAACGGTGAGGAAACCAATAGGAAAGAAATTGTCAGACTGTCTAAGAATAGCAAAGAAGGACAACAACAGTGAAGTACTTACAAAACTTAAAACTCCTTCTGGCTCCAGTGATTTCATTGCAGGTTTCTTTAAACAGTTCAGTGAACTTCTCTCTCCCCAGCTGAAACTTGCATTTGACAAGCTACATTCTACAAGCTGAGTCCATGAATCATTCTCTGAGCCAATGATCAGTGACTGAATAGCTAATACGAATTCCTAGTCCAGCAGTAATTATTGACCCCTCTTGTTTATTAACTTTTGCCAATATTCTAGCCAACAGAATGGAATGAGTTATGCCTAAGATCATTTCAATTGCAAAGAATCAAGTAGACTTTCTGAAACGATTCATTGGCATCAACACGTACCTGACATCTCGGTTACTATCTTTTGGGTTATCCGAAACTGACAGCTACCTGTCCCTCTGAGTTTAGAATTAAAATATTGAAAATGTTTTCCCTAATAAATTTTATTTGGTAAGATAAAACCAGCAATCTCTCTCCCCTGCAAAAGAAAAAAGAAAAACAAAAATTCCACCAGGAAATGTCATACTGTTTGGTTGTTGGTTCAGCGGAAACATGCTTAGCTGGTACAATTAGTAAACAGCATCCCCAGAGACTGTACAGCAACTCAAATGGGAAAAGAGCAAGGAGAAGATTCTTCAGGTCTGTAGGTCCTTCCTCCCAGGTGGCCTGCTAGCAGCCCTGCTAGCAGAACTAGTGCTCTGGTAGCACTGACTGAGTGCCAGCGAGAAAGCTGAACCCTTCCTGCATGCGTCATCACATGCGTTGTCACATGTGTTGTCACCGCAGGAGCAGGTAAGCCATTTCAGGAAACGGGAGGGGTGGGGGAAGGCAAAATGGGGTGGGGAGTGGCAAAATTGGATGGGGAGGGTGGAGGAATGGGGGTTGGGAGGCTGCGGGGGGTTGGATCCGGTGGCGATGGTGCACGTCAGATCCTATCATCTGCAGATCCTATCCACTCCCTTTCTCTCTTTGGACTTACGCTAGCGAAATCAGTGGTGCAAGTCCGAGGAAATCCATTGCAGGGCAGGAGGCTTACAGATGGGAATAGGGATTTTAGTCCCCTTTCCCAAAGCCTCCTGCTTTCCACCGGTGGTGGTGGTGGGGAATAGGCTTGGGCCATATGTCCCATTTCATACAAAGAGACTTACTTCTGAGTAAGTCTGTATAGGATTGCACTCTAAACCTAGGACCTCAAGAATGCAACACACATATTCTGTTATTCTATAGCAGAGCTATAGCCCTGTAGCCTTCGATGATAGAGAGTAGATACCTACCTTTAAAGCCATCCTCCAACATGGATCTGAATTTTCTTCATATTTATCTGTTCAACCTTTCTTTGATATGTCTCTTCTTTCCTTCTCTGTCTAAGGCCAAACTAGACATTACCATCAGATGTGTATGATTGTTTATTTACTTTCTTTCTTTTTTTACTTAGGAGGCTGCAGTTAGAAGCAGAAGAGCAGTAGGGGTTATCATTGGTGGTAACGTTTGAACAATATGCTCCCATAAGGCAGATCCAAAGCAATACATTCACATTTTTGTTTGGCTCCACCAGTCCACTGCCTGCTTTATCCTTCCATTACCCTAATTCACTTCTCACTCAGTCTCCTTCATGGAGAGTAACACAAGGATTGGGGCTGTGATACTCTACCTCCTCCTTCTCTACCACTACTTTTGCCCAAGACTGCAGTGACAGAGCTGGAAGAGAAGGTTTGGGAGCCACAGCAATCCTGTTCCCAATTATTGTCCTTTCAGAACAGAGAGCAGGAAGAGGATCATGGTTGCAGGACCCGTAGGCTTGCCAAGGATCAAACCTGGAACCTTCTGTGTGTAGAAGTGGCCCTGAGTTATATTATATGTGGACTTTGTATTTGCGGATTTGATAAACCGCTGATGGCTGTGAATACCGAGTCTGTAAAAAAGGTAAAGAAAAGACAAAAGTGTGTGGGGGGGTACCGTTGCGCACCGAACCGCACCACCTGCAGAGCTGTAGGGCAGTCTCTGGAGCTCCCCATAGTCACTTCTGGGTCATGCCGAGGCCCATGACCCTCTCCCTTGTCCTCAGAATGCATAGCATTTACATATTGTAAACGCAAATCCCACCATCTGTGGTTTCGCGTTATCCGCAGGGGGGTTCAAAACGGATCCCCAACAGATAACGAGGGTCTACTGTATAAAGTATGTGCTCTACCACTGAGATATGGTACGCTACCCTCTGACCCCCACCTTCCTCTCTTCAGAGGGAAAGGGGACTCTCAAGTTATTATACGTGGCATATTCTAGGCCTGGCCCAAACTGAAGCGGCAGCCACATTTTTCAGAGTAGCTGAATGTAACCACCATTGCAATTGTAATGACAGACCAATTTAAAGCTGGCTCCTTGGAGTGGCCCTTAGCATGTACACCTGTCTTTCAAAAATGCTATGTTTAAAATAAAATAAAATATATTTTTCAATTGTAAAAAAAGTATAGATCTTTCCTATCTGGGCTAGCCACCTTGGTTCAGCAAAATAAGATAAAACATCTCATTATCTGTTGAACCTGTATAATAGAAATCACATTAAGATGAATGGCATTCATTTTCCATTCATCAAAAGCATTTTCTGCTCCATCAAATAGATCACTTTGTTCATGCCACATGTCCCATTAGTGTCATAACAAGATGCCAAACTGCAGCTTCTTTCCTGAGATGTATTACCTGAGTTTGGATATGGGTCGGCCCATATAAGCACAGATATAGTTTCATTCCACGTGTTCACTCCACTGACGTGTTTGTTCTGAAAGGTTATTCACAGCCACAATATTACTGGGACCCAGATGAAAATATGTGAAACATTTAGTTCCTAAACAAACAGAGCATAACTCTATTGATTCGTTTAATTGACCAATCAGACAAATCAAACAAATACAACCCTCTGAAAATAACAGTTCCATCCTACTACTCAACATAAATCTAACTGCAACAGTTGTTAAGTTGATTTCCATGGCCAAAGTAAAGCGGAGAATACCGAATTTGTAGCTAGTCTGTTACAGGAACAAGGAGGATAAACTCCATTCAGATGTAAACTTTTGGAACAGTAGTTTCTCTCCAAAGGGCAGTCCATACAAACACTGCCAATCATACCCAATTGGTTAAAGACAACATTTCTAGCTCACACCACCAATGATTAGGGCAGTTCTCCGTGGGTATTACAAAGTTCTCTCTCTCTCTCTCTCTCTCTCGTGTGTGTGTGTGTGTGTGTGTGTGTGTGTGAAAAACCCCTCTCATCCCATTGGTCAAACAATTAGCTCTGTGTCCCGCCCTCTCAAAATCATGAGCATGGTCTGCAGCTGATTGCAAGGGAACCTGGGAGAGCACAGCTCTCCCACATTCCATGGCAATTGGCTAAAAAGGCATCCACACATGCAGCTCGTGCCCAGGATGCGCTGGGAGAAGTGCGGAGTAGATCAGCCTTTAGCCTTGTCTCTCTCTCTGATGAGAACATATAAAGAGCCCTGCTGGCTCAAACCAAACATACATCTAGTTCAGAATTCTGTTTTTCATAGTGGCCAACAAGCAGGATAGGAAGGGAACGGCATCACTCCCCCCCCCCCCCGCACACACACACACTATTTTTTCTTCCAGCAACTAGAATACTGAGGTACATTGTCTCTGAACTTGAAGGTTCCACGTAGCCATCATGGCTGTGATCCAGCAATAGACTTTTCTTCATGATCCACTCCTCTGAGAGGTGGAAGCAAAATTGCATTGTCCCTGCACAAGGCCGGCAGGAGAGTGTTGTCAGGAGGTCTCCTCCTCCACATGTGCAAAGCATTACTGTGTCATTGTCCATATCAATGGAACAACCGTTGGCATAAACAATAGCAAATTATATCTTGAAAGGAACTGTGAAATGTCTTGCTTTTTTTCCCCCTCACAACCCCATGTTTGTTTCATGCTGTGGTATCAGGAATCCCCAGCGTTAAATCTTGCATATGACCCAATATAATCTACCACTCAAAATGGCAAGAGGTGCATTATTCTGACACACTGAAGTGTTCAAGAGAGAGAAAATCTATCTCAAAAATTGCAGTCAGTGACTAGACTTTATCCCAGCCTCAGAAGGCACAGCTGGACAGGGAATGTGTCTTTGTGACAGGCATTCTTTGGATACCACACTAATGATAAGTGGTATGTTCTGGTGACTTTGAAAACCTCCAGTTTAAGAAAGAAGAAAAGAGTGAATCAGCTTGCTACAAATTCAGAGTGAGAGAAGTCTGAATTACTTTTTCCAAATACCAAGTTTAGCTTCAGCAAGCTGACAAAAGATGACAATACTGCATGCCGCTGGTAATTTTAAAATGGTTAAAGAAATTCCCCCTAATTCAGCTCAGGAGATTCAGGCATGTAAGAAGATTTGTGCATGCATATCACTTGCCTTTGATATCAAGTGACACCATAATGAAATTAAGAAAAGACCGCTTGCTACTTACTCAAGGACATTTCTGTTTCCATTAACTATTTGACCACATTCAAATCACAGGCAGCCAATTGATAAGGCAACTTGAAATACAGTATTTGATCTGTGGATTGATGGGGGGGACAGCCTTAGCTGATAATGTGATACATACTGGGGGGGGGGGGGGAGAAAGGAAAGAAAAAGCCTCACATCCTTCCTATATATGCCAGTGGGCTAGTCAATCCCATGATAAAAATGGTAATATTATGGAAGGATATTTGCCTGACTCGCTGAGAGTATTCTCAGATGCCGGAGACAGCTCAGTCTTTTTCCAGTGAACATTAATGTGACTGTGTGTGTGTGGATGGGTGTAGGTGTGGTATGTGTGTCCAGGGCTCCCTGAGACAACAAATTGCAAATCTGCAAAAGCTGAGGTAGTCATTCAACTTTGCAGCACCTTCTCAGTCTCCAATAAATCTGTCTAGCACCTTGTGAAATGTGAAACCCAGGTTGCTGGCCTTAAATTGCAGTTTAGTGCTGAAACGAATATGCTTCTTTCGGAAGAAACACATCAGTTAGGAAAGGACATCTCTGTTTTCTAGTTTGTCATTTTCAAGGTGTTTCCTGTTTTTAAAAACATACCTCGGATAGATCATCATCAGGTCCATGTTTGGGACTTTTTGTCACTGAGATTTCGTAGCCCCATAAGACAGACTCAATCACAACAATACATACCAAATGAATCAGGGGAGTTAGTTCAAATTCTTAGTTCTCTAACAGGGACACCACTCTCACAACGACTGAGACTACATGTGATTCTTCACAGGAGATACCTACATTTCTGATTAATTCACTGGCTTTGCACACTGAGTTGTTATAAACCAGCGGTTCTCAAAGTCACTGCTGCCGCGACCCACCTTGTCCTGCCATTCCCATGTCATGCCAAATTCGTCCTGCTGCCCGCACATCTCGCCAAGCTTGGGATGGCCTCCGGAGGCCTCTGTGGCCTCAGAAAGGCCTCTGGACACAACTGAAAGTCTCATTGGCGAAAATGGAAATGACCCGGAAGTCACTTCTGGAGGGCTTCCAAGGCCCGCGGAGACTTCCGGAGGCCGTCCTGGACCCGGCACAATGCGGGAGCAGAAGGACAAGGTTAGTCAAGACCTGGAAGTCGCTTCTGGTTGCTTCTGGTCAAACTGAGGCACAAGGGGGCCCAACTGGTGACCCACCTAAGCATCGGGCCACGACCCACCAAGTGGGTCATGAACCACAGTTTGAGAAGCCCTCTTATAAAATAGTTAACTGGGTGGGCCTCTGCCCAAGTATGTGTACCAAAGATGCAAACCTTCTATTGAAAAGGAATTGTTTGACCAGCATGCTAACATGGTTATTATGAGATGTCAAAAAGTACAGTACCTGGAAAAATGCTCTGCCTCTCTTTGGGCGGGGTGGAGGGGGGTGACAGTGATGCTGATGGTGAAAGTGATGCATGGGGTGAAAACAACAACAATCTACCACTATATTTTTCATGAAACTGGGTTTTTGTTGTTTTTGCATTCAAAGTGATGTTGAGAGGCATTAATAGATAGTTAACAACACTACCACCAATGATTAACCAGAAAAGACAGTCCACATTTTAGGAGACCTAAAACTGCATTTCTAAGCCTAAGGTCTTTGCAGAGACATAAAAAGTGCTTTAAGAAGCTTTGAGGAGACCAAATCAATTTTTTTCCTAGCTCTGTGAGATAGCAGATACAATGGATACAAACAGATACAATCTATTATTGTATAGTGTCAATGCATGCACTCTATTTTTTTCTAGTAAAGGAAGGGTACAGAGTGTCTCTAACAAGGCCATTGCTCAAGGGCAAACAAGGGTTTCTTCACTCAGTATTGCTCTGGGCAGTCCTATGGGGCCAAATCCTGTCATTTCACAGCAGGAAACCTCTTGCAGGAGTACTAAACAGGTGCGTTTTGGGTGTTTGTTTCTGTATAACATTTATGCAACCTTGTTTACTTACTGGCAATAGTATTTAGTAACTTAAACAATGTTGTTGAATTATTTTATTTTGTGTGTGTGGGGTCTCGTCTGTCTAATTTGTACAGTTGAGATTTTATTCTATTTACTATACATAGTTCTTCTCAGGGTCAAATCCTTAACCCAAATCCCCAAACTTGACTGTGGGGTCATTTTCCTACCCCTTTTTATATCAAAACATCTTTATAAAAAACACCCCCTGGGACGGGGGAATGTTTGTATTTTCCTGCTTCTGTTTGTTAAATAGGCCGCAGAATTTGTTTTTTTGTTTGCTTGCTTCCTCTGGCTTGAGATTCCCAGGTAGGAATTCAGGAATTGTTTTTGTTTGGTCTTAAATCTTTTATAGCATAAAGACGGTGAGAGAGGAGACATAGGCCGGTAGGAGGAGACACTGGTGACCATCTCAGAGCGTTAGAGTGATGAGAGGAAGCTTACTCGAACCAGTCTTTCAAAGCTTGCTGGCTTGAGGTGCCTGGGAGAGGGGGCCTCTATGAGACCTTGAAAACCTCATTGATCCCAAGGTTCACTAGCAAAGGGGTAGATGAGGCTGACGGGGCCTATTTGGCTCCCATTTAAAGAATCAGGGCAGTGAAGAGAACAGACTGGTTGTCAGAAGCGTCACTAGACGCGCGTCACCCTAGGGCAGGGGGGCGTGCGTCACCCCCCTGCCCTAGGGTGACCCCCCAACACCACCTCACCTCAGAGGGAGCCGGCCTCGGAGCGTCCAGCCCCGCCGGCGCTCCAGGGCCTTCTGAAGGCCGGATGGCTCAAAATGTAAAGTTTTCCGTTTTTCGCGCATGCGCAGTACATTTTCTGAGGGCAAAGGGCTGCCCATTTGCCCTCAGAAAAGTACTGCGCATGCGCGAAAAACGGAAAACTTTACGTTTTGAGCCATCCGGCCTTCAGAAGGCCCTGGAGCGCCGGCGGGGCTGGACGCTCCGAGGCTGGCTCCCCGGCCTCGGAGCATCCGGAGGGTGACGCGCGGATGACGGAGGTGACGCGCAGGGGTGCGTGCGTCACCCCTTTGCGCGCGTCACGCACGCGTCACCCCGGGGCGGTCTGCCCCCCCCGCCACGCTCCAACGACGCCTGTGCTGGTTGTATCTCTGATTGTATCCTGGAGACAGAGTGGAGTTGACCAGAAAAGGAGAGCAGCAGGAGATGCTATCAAAGTGAGATACTTATATTATATTTCTTCTATGGTTTGGGAATTAATTGTGGAACTCCTTGCCACATGATGTGGTGATGGCACCTGGCCTAGATGTCTTGGGATTGGATAGATTCATGGAAGAAAAGTCCATCACAACTTACAAGCCATAATCAACCTCCTGGTTTTCGAAGTAGGGTTTCTCTGTGCCAGGTGCAAGGGAGTGGCGACAGGATACAGGTATCTTGTTGACTTGTGTGCACCCTGAGGCATCTGGTGGGGCCACTGTGGGATACAGGAAGCTGGACGAGATGGGCCTTTTGCCTTGGAAGGATGACTTAAAAGATTTAAAAGTCTTCTCATTTGTATCAGGCTTACTGATACCAAGCCTGGCTGAGGGGTGCTCCTCCTGCTATTCTCCAGGTAGCCCTGTCCACTCAGCTAACTACCAACCTCTCTACTGCCTGCATCTTTTCTATCTGCTCTCCTGACCTTCAGCTCCCACTCTTCCAACTGCTCTTCTCCCCCTTATAAGGAAAGCTCCAACATTAGCATACTCCATCTCCGATTGGCTGACCCTGTCTATGCCTCACTCTCACCCTTATAAGGAAGGCTCCAACATTAGCATACTCCATCTCCGATTGGCTGACCCTGTCTGACAATACGTCACTCTCCACGATGTCACAAAGGGCTGTTGAGGGTGAGGACTGAGTGTTGTGGACTTGTGGGCTTTGAGGCTGTTGGAGTTGCAGTGAGTGGTCAGCTTTTCATGGTGCTCATCTCTTTGGTGCTTTTTGGACAACAGCTATTGGTTTATTTATTTTACAATATATTAGTTTTGAATTTGGTTAATTTAGGACTTTTAGTTTAGGATTAGTTTAGTTCAGGACTTAAGGTAAGTGTTTCTTGATGCATGAAGTACAACCTCTTCTGAATTCAGGTAAGTGGATGTTGAAGTTTCCACAGGGCTTACTGGAACAGGGTATGAATGGTCTTGAAACAGTGGCCTGTGGCAAATGACAGTGGAACGATAATGACTATTAGATAAAAAGGAGAGGAAGATGGAGGCAGAGTGTTATAGTGGTTACAGTATCAAATTTGGCCAGAGACACCAAATTCAAATCCCCACTTGGCCATGATGTTTACTGGGTGGCTTTGGACTCGTCAGCTTCCTCGCAGCTTAAACTGCCTAACAGGACCACTGGGATAATAATATTGTGGGAGGGGATGTGCAGGCTAAAAAGCATGTTCTGCTTTTTTTTTGGTTAACTAATCCCAAACCTGACTGAGGGATGCTACCTCTACTATTCCTCAGGCAGCCCTGTTCACTCAACCAACTCCCTACCTCACCCCGTCTCCATCTTTCCTACCAGAATCAGGGGGACATGCACTAAATGAGTGGACAGAGAATCAGAACAGACAAAATATTTCTTCACCCAGTGTGTAATTCATCTGTGGAACTCCTTGCCACAGGATGTGGTGATGGCACCTAGCCTAGATGCCTTTAAAAGGGGTTTGGATAGATTCATGGAGGAAACGTCCATCACAGGTTACAAGCCATAGGCAACCTCCTGGCTTTAGAAGTAGGTTTTCTCTGTGCCAGGTGCAGGGGAGTGGCAACAGGATACAGGTATCTTGTTGTGTTTTGTGCTCCCTGAGGTATCTGGTGGGGCCACTGTGAGATATAGGAAGCTGGACTAGATGGGCTTTTGGCCTGATCCAGCAGGGATCTTCTTATGTTCTCACATTTTACTGAATTTGGGGAGGCAACGAGTAAAACACGTTGCTGATCAGAAATGTAAATCATTAAAGCTGTGGCCTTCAATTCTATCTACTGTGCCTCATACCTTTGTTTTGGGAATGTATCCCCAAATATTGTGTTGCAATATTGCTCACAATAAGGCCAGCTATATCACCTGACTTACAAGTACTGTTGGTTCTCAAAATAGGTTTATAAAAGTCCAATCAAACGGTGAGCTTTGCTTTATATTGGTTAGGAATATATCTGTGTTTAGCCACCATAATATATTTGTTTATACATGACAAGGAAGTACAGTAACAGTTTCAGCAGAGGGGTTGTTAAGACTATTCTACCCTGTGACACATAGAAAGCACTTTGTTTCGGCTCACAATAGCCTCTTGAAGACCTGCATTGAAATTATGGTTTGGGACAGAGAATCTACACACATCTGAAGGCAAGTATCATATAGCCTACTTCTTATATACTTACTGGTGCTAATGCTGGCATGAGGTTGGTCTGGACCCTACGGTCAAGTCCAGCCCTCAGGCCATTCATCCCAATGACTGCCATTGCCATGAGGTATTTGCATTTGAGGATCAGCCAGAGTGACTCTCTGATGAATGTGACTTCTTGGCCAGTGGCCCACCTGGCCAACCCTCAATGCTACCTGATTGATGATAGTGTCTATCATAATATCAGGTAGTTTGACATGAGATTTCATTTCATAATGTTCTTGAGTGATCACTAGAGATTCACTACAATTACTTCTTACATATGAAGATGTAAGAAATTCTACTGCACTCTCCCTTGGGGGAAAAGCACACAGACCACTTTTTCTCCATAAGCTGCAGGGACCTGTAGTTTCAGAAGAATCTTGGAGAGGAAAAGATGCTCTTCTGGGCCTGTTGATGCTCTCACTACCTTTGCTATGGATGGCATTCACTGTTACCAAAAGAGCTGGTTCTTAGGGGGAATGCACCCAACTCTATGGAACATGGGATCTTAGACTAGATACAGATCAGCGTAATGCAGAGCTTCCCTTTTAACTTAGCAAAGAGAGACTGAGAGAAATACTTCCAATAAAAGTTAATGGATTTATTAAGAAAGGACAAAGGTAAAATTATTGCATACAGAGAAATAATATATTCAGCAATAATAATAATATGCCCATGGTTGGACACCAATAATGGAAAAATACATTTCTATTGTCCTAACCATAGTGTAGGTGTTCCTGTCTTGATGATGGTGGTTGCTTGTAATGCAGAGTGTATTTGGTGCAAAGGAAAGGGGGGGGGGGTCAGGGAGAGAATTCTGGGTGTCCCTGCTTCTTCCAACCCAATTCCTAACAGCTATGAATAGGGAGAGAAGGGGGGGAGGGAGAGAGGTTTCAGAGGTTTCTCATACTATCTGTCTTGGAGAGGAGAGCCTTGTCAGCGTAGCAGGTCGGTGGTTTGGAAACTCAGGAGAGTTACAATTTGTAAGGGAAAAAGCTTTCCTTTTTAAGGATTTTAGAGTTGGTGCTATGTGCAGGCTAGCTTATTCAGGATAAATGTGTAACATTGGGGATGCTATGTTTGATGTGTAAATCGGTAGCTTGGGATGAGAATAGAGAAGGAACTTCCCTAATCCTTGCAGGATGTAGGTAAACAAGTAATCTCCTGTTGCTTCACTGTGTCAGCTAACATGCAAATGGAGTAAAACACTGGTGCCAGAGAGATGTCTAGCACCCTAAAATGACGTTTACCCAAGTTAATGCAAACATACAGGTATAATACAATTATTGAAGATGTTTTGTTACAAAGTTACAAGTTACTGAAATGTTCAGAAAGGCAAACATAGCTGTAGAAACAAAGGATGAGTAAAGGATTAAAAGTTGCAGTCCACAGACATGATGGGATTATCTTTTCTTCTTCCAGGATGTGGGTTTGTGGGGTAAGAGTTCACATAGAAATTTGAGCTTCCACAGAGTTCTTGTCTTGAACCAATGTCTTTGAGAAAAACATGGCTTGTAACAGTTCAGTTCATTTGGTGCATAGGTTCTGGAAAACAGTTCATTTTGCACACCAGTATTCCTTGATGTTCTCATATGAAATATCATGTTGCTTGGTAGAGTCCAGAATGAAGAATGAAACATTTTGGGGGGGGGGAATGCCCTGATAACATCCCTGCTTCATGATAAGTATCTCCAGTACAGGTAACATCCCCCACCCCAAGGCTGCAATCCTATACACACTTACCTGGGAGTAAGCCCCATTGAAATAATGGGGCTTAATTCTGAGTAGACAGGCATAGGATTGTGCTGCAAGGTATGTTTCTGGATGCCTGGGGGCACAGAGAAGAGAAACTGGCAGTAGCAGAGGAAGAATGGCATGCCTAATATTTCCTGCCTCCAACTCAACCATTGCCTTCCTTCTGCCCCCAAGGCAAACTTCTGGGTGCCTCAGGATGGAGAGGAGGGCTGGAGGCAGAAGTGGTTGGGCACCTTTAAGTGCATGAGTATCACAATCACTTGGAAAACCTCACAACATGCACAATCCTGGAGTCCCTTTGGGTCCAGCTGAGAGATGCTTTTGTGCTTCTCTAAAAGAAGAATAGATCCCTAAGAGCAGCTTCAGATGTCATTCCAAACCTTGGCTGTCAGACACTGCTTTGGGGAGGAGAGGAATAGGGAAAGGAAAAACAACAGGTGGTCGGTCATAGAAGAGCCACCTCATCACTCAGTCCAATAGGCAAGCCTGACATGGATATTTTTATAGGGGGGTCAGGAAGAACCACGTGACCTGCTCTGACCAAATGTATTGGCAGGATCCTTTGATGGTCTTCCTGGGTTCCAGGTAGTCCCTGGTTTGGCCAGTATTTGGTAGTATGCAAAGGGAGGTCCTTGCCTGACCTCCCTTAGGTCTCAAGTTATTGAAAAACATCAAATATTATTTTGGAGGTACAGCAGAAATAACATCCATAAAGTGAATTGCAATCAGTCATGAGAGTGGTAAATATAACAGTAATCAGCTTTCACCACAGGTAGCATCATAGATACCTCAAAGGCAAGATATAGTGGGCTTGTTCCTAATGCCTGAAAAGGATCTTGGACAGGACAATAATACAGGCTGTATTTGCATCAAAGGTCCAGGCAAATCCCTCTCCAGAGATTACAAAAAGCACCACCAGCGGGTGGTTGTGTTTGTTTGAAAAAGTCCATAGCCACTCATGAGTCCTGCAGGTAAGACACTACAGGGCGATTCAGAGCGGATGCCTGAAAAGCAACATCCATCTCTATAATGACTTGGTTATCCTATTTTTGATCTCGGAGTCCTCCCTGTTTGAAGATGGGAGTCCTATATAAGCCCTTTAAAGCTAAGATAAAAACCGTGACATTTTTAGTTAGATTCAGCCACATAAAACCACTGTGAAAATTTATCAATACCGGCATAAAATCAATTTCCTTACCTATTCCTGTGGTGATATATGGCCCCATGGAAAAACATATCTAATTACATTTTTACTTGCCTTCCACTGAATATTTCTGGCCCAGAGCAATGAGAATTTTTTGCAAATGTAGTTGAAATTAAAATTAATGGAAGGGATACATGCTGGAAAAATGACAAGATACCATAAATTGAGGCTGCCCGTCTTTTCCTAGAGAATCTGTTCCTTTGTTGTACTTGAAAGCACTTCTTTAAAAAGCTGGCTTTTTTCTGCTGAAGCTCTGTGTGTGTGTGTGTGTGTGTGTGTGTGTGTGTGTGTGTGTGTGTGTGTGTGTTGCATTGCTGAAAAAAAATACAGTAGGGACCCTGTATCCGTTCCAGGCCGCCCCTCACGGATACGTGAAAACCACGGATAGTGGCGAATGCCCCCTCCATGGTTTTCTGAGGAGCCCCCCACCCTCCCCCAGCCCCCGCACTGCATGCAGCAGCTCCTGCCTGCTGTCACACAGTGGTCCAGATTCAGCACCAGCGGGATGGCACAGGCCTTCCTGCAGGTGCTCCTTGCTGACAGGGTGTCATGACATGCTTTATGGCATGTTTGTTATACCCTATGCCGGTGTAGCGCATGCTACGCCGGCGCAGCATGTCAAGAGGGTTCTGCTATAACCTCTCCAATGCCTCTAGAGCCGTTGTGATTTGGAATATCCTCATAGCTATCATTGCAAAGTTTTTCTAAGACTGCATTATATTTTTTAATCTTTTTAACATGCACAATGTTTTAATCATTCTTTTTCACAAGAATGTTTTGGCAAGCTGATAGTATTGACATGCATTCAGCATACTTACAATGTTTAGCTAGACATGCAAGCCCAAATCTATCCATCATCTTCGGATCGTCTTTGCGTGGGTGGCTGGGCAGGGTCGCCAGTGATGTCTGTACGTTTATGTCTGCTACCCTTGTTGACCTTGGTCATCTCTGTGGGGGCACAGTCCGCTGACTGTGGCTGATCATTAACCTCAGACCTATCCTTGATTGTGCTATTCTGTAAAGCAGTGTTTCCCAAACTTTTTTGACCTGCCGCTCCCTTGACCATTGGCTGTGGCTCCCCATTACATTATGTTGATGCCTGCCAATTGGCATTGTACTGTTTTCCAACAGGATTCCATGGCACTCTGTGGCTCCCCTGGCTGGTTTCCACGGCCCCCTAGGAGCCACGCCTCCCAGTTTGGGAACCACTGTTGTAAAGTATCATATTTGCTGACAATGCTATATAAATAAGCCTTAAAAGACACAGAATAGTTCTTAAATGATAAAATGATGAAAAAGATTAAAAAATGATGAAATGTCAATGGAGGTTCCCCCCCCCCTTGTTCTATTTGTCTGGCTTTTACCATACACAAACATCTCCATTTATCTGGAAATACTGCTGTTTTAAACAGACAGATGTGTGAGGCAGAAATCTTTTCTGCAACAATAGAAATTGTGCATTGTCGGGATTCAGAAAGAGGCAGGATTGCCCATGTTTGTCAATATGATAGAAAGGTGCGTGCTTGTGTGTCAGATGCGATTCACATGCTGGAATGACCAGGCTGCATGGGGTTTGTGTTCCCTCCTTTATCATGAAGTTGACTTGGGCTCGCTTGATGTAATGTATATGTCGCCGCGTGTGCGCACGAACAGCATCGCAGAGTGCACAGCCTGTTATTTCACACACCGGCGAGGCTCATTCTGAGCTGCTGATAACATATTGTAGACCAGTGATGTTTTTCAAGTATACCTTTGCCAAGAGAACAAACAGCCTCTTGGATTTGAGGTTGCAACAGGACAAGCTATTTCAGGGTAAACTAACAAAAGCAGAGACTTCAGCAGTGTGTAACAATATGTGTGCCTGGAGGGGAGATCTCAAGCAGGGGTCCTTAGTCTTGGAACTGGGGTGTTGCAAGCATACCCTTATCTTCACCTGTGAAATGCTGGAAGGCTTAGGATTCAACCTTATACACATTTTTTTCCTGGAAATAAGCCCCACTGAATATAATAGGACTTACTTTTGCATAGACATGCATAGGATGCAGAGGCATCGCTGGAGGGGGGACGGTACTGTAAGTTCCGCACCGTTTCACTCCCAGTTTACTCCCCGGCACGTCGGAGTCATTTCGTGCTGCTGCTGTGGTGAAGGCAATGGGCAGGAGACTCCCATCCCGTTGCCTTTGCCGCACGGAATGGCTCCAATGGCGAGGGGACGGGGCCACCTCGTACTGGGGAGTAAACGGGGAGTGGAACGGTGCGGAACTTACAGTACCGCCCCCTCTTCAGCAATGCCTCTGATAGGATGGCACTGTGAACTGGCAATCCTATGCATAGTTTATCTGGAAGTAAGCTCCACTGAACACAGTGCGTCAGTCAAGTGTGGGAGGTGCCGGCCTGCAGAAAAGCCAGACTGCAAAAGGATACCACCTGGAATGTAGCTGTTCACGAAATATTTTTAAAAAAACCACATTAGGGGTGTTAGGAAAGCCTGCCCAAGTACACCGCCTTGAATTAAAGTCGGAGAAATCTAATGATCAAGAAAGGCGGTGTGTGTGTGTGTGTGTGTGTGTGTGTGTGTGTGTGTGTGTGTGTGTGTGTGTGTGTGTGTATAAAATTAAACATGCATAGAATTGAGGATTGTGCTGTAAGTAATCTAGACAAATGCTATCATGCTATCAATGATGTCATCACTAAACTGGGATCTGAAATCGGGATCACTAAGTCGGGATTTGAAATCGGAACCTAGGTTTTCTGCAGTAGTTTTTATTTTAGTTTTAAACACTACTTTAAAAAGTGTTTCACTCATCATTCTGAAAAGAAGATATTGCAATTTTTCCACAAGAACAATCCATCAAAAATAGTATCTTACTTCCCTTATTGGGGAAGCCCTCCCCTTTCTAGGAGCCTTCACATTTTGGGTACTGCCCCGTTACAGTTGGCCTCTGCCAATCATCAGATCTTTTCATTATTACAGATTGGCAGCCTTCTGATGTCAGAAATCTCAGGCTTTCAAATGCATCTGGCTTGCCACCCCTTAGTGCAGTGTTTCCCAAACTTTTTTGACCTGCGGCTCCCTTGACCATTGGCAACCATTGGCCGTGGCTCCCCATTACATTATGTTGATGCCTGCCAAATGGCATTGCACTGTTTTCCAAGAGGATTCCGTGGCACTCCGCGGCTCCCCGGGCTGGTTTCCGCGACTCCCCTGGGAGCCACGCCCCCCAGTTTGGGAACCACTGCCTTAGTGACATGAGGCAAATGTGTGTAACCTTGCAAACAGGAGAAGTGGACGTTACACAAGGATGGGTGTAGCACTTGAGGGACAGGTGTGGAGGTGGGTGTATATGTTGCATGTGACACAGGGGGGGGTGTTATCAAATGCAACAAATCATAATAGGCTCCATGCAGGCAGAATTAGCAGCAAAGGCAAATGTTAAAACAGGTGCAGCTAAATTGTGGGAAAGCTTTGCAACTTGCCAAATTGCTGATTAGCAAAGAGGAAGAGGGAATTTAAAATGCCTAATTAATTTTTCAAACATACCACAACTAAGTAGAGGCATGCAAAGGAAAACACTGCAATGCATAAAGACATTTCTAAAATGGAAATTTAGGATTGTAATCCCCCCCCCCCATAACCTGCCAGTAACAGCAGAATAAGGCAGGAGGTAGGGGAAGCCAGGGAACCTTTATACACATGACCACTTAGGCTGCAATCTTATACACACATGCCTGGGAGCAAGTCCCATTGAATTCAGTGAGACTTACTTCTGAGTAGACATGCATAGAACTTCTCTTATGGCACAATCCTATTCTCTTCTTGTGCCAGTGCAGCAACTGCATGCTGTTGCAAATGTGCCATAAATCACGTTGTGACAGTGCAGAAGATAGGGGCATTGGCGGGAAGGCCTGTGCTATCCTGCTGGTGCAAGGGCAGACCTCAACGCACATCAGAAGGTAAGCACCCGCTGGGCAGCACGGGTGGGGGAGGGTGGAGGGCAGGGAGGGGGAAAAACGGGGCAAGGGAGGGTAGCGATCGGCAGATTGGGCCCAGGAGGGGGCAGGATTGGCGGCATCGGTGCACACCACATACTATCCCCGTACCTGAGCCTGAAACCCCAACACATGGCAGCTCGGACTTGAGCTGACTATTCAGCAGGCGCAGATCTGAGTTGCTCCATTGAGTAGGCTGGGTCTTTACGCAGGACAAGAGGATGAATGACCCCATATGCTGGGGAGACCTCCAGCCTGCAGTATTCCCATGCAGGATACAGCGTGGCCCCCACGGCACCGTTGCATCAGCGCGGGATAGGATTGGGCTGTTAGAATTTCACAGAACGTATACAACACAAAATCATTATTCTTTATTTCAAAACTGATCTGACCTTCAAAACCATTCAAGTTATTTTTCACCCCTTATTTGTGATGGCCCCCTCCTTAGAACATGTATAAATATGACTAGAATTTATGCTACATAGTCTCCCCTTCCCCACTCCCCCCTCATTTAGCTCAAGGTCATCCATACATATTTTGTCCAATGCATCAGGCCAGTGGCATTCCATAGAGACAATGCTATCCCACTGTAAAATATTAACAGCTGTGCATTTTATCACAACCAAAACCAAAATCCTTGTAGCCTACATGAGAGCTAGCTGCCAGCAATAGCCAGGAGAGAAATAAAGTGTGGGAAAGCATTTAAAGCACATGTTCTAGAACTTAATAACTACAATGAAGTTTTGGAAGACAAAACATGCACTTCTCATTTCAAAGCAAACTGAAGTTAATTATTTTCCCCATTCTTTGTGATATTGCCTATCCCTTTAAAATGTACCTATATGCCAGGATGGTGTAGTGGTTTGGGAGTCGGACTTAGACCTGGAAGATCCAGGTTCAAATCCCCGCTCAGCCACGAAGCTTCCTGGGTGACCTTGGGCCAGTCACTCTCAGCCCCACCTACCTCACAGGGTTGTTGTGAGGATAAAAAGGAGGGGAGGAAATATGTACACCACTCTGAGCTCCTTGGAGGAAGGGTGGTATAAAAATGTGAAAAATAAATAAATAAATAAATAAATAAATAAATAAATAAATAAATAAATATACCGGTAATTAGGACTGAGGTTACTGCTAGCTAAACAGTTTTGCCTATGTCCCTCCAATCAACTCGGTACCCAGCAGAGACAATGCCAGCTCAGTGGAAAGAAGCAAGATAAATACTTCCAAATGGCTCTGAAATCCTCAAAGGTGCCCCCCCCCCTTACTGTCTATTTTCCTATTTGTCATTTTTGAAAGTAGCAGCAGGAAACTGGAGGTGACATCAATATCCTCTTGGGTAAAGATACCCCCTGCAACATGTTCCTAGCATTTCAAGGTGACCTAGCCTTTAAGAACAGGACAGAACAGTCCTTTAGGTTAAACAAATGCGACAAATTTCTCAAAAAATTATCTCATATATGCTTCCTACCATATTTTACTGTGACTTAGAATGACCCATAATGGCATTTTTTAACCCTACCTGCTGCAGAGCTGCAACATTTTTGGAATGTGTTGCATGTGTTGGAAGAACATTTCTCAGGGAGCTCTGGGGATCTGCTAAATAACCCACAGATTTAAACAGGGTCATGGCATATCATATGTTGAAGCTCCCAGGTTCAATCCCCAGCATTTCCAGGTAAGGCAGAAATGTATGTAGTCCAAATCAAACTGATGTACCTGATGTTTACAGGTAATGCTAGAAATACAGTAGGTCCAAATTGGATTTGAATGGAGTCATTACTCCATTTTTTTCCCCTGCAACGTTCCCCTGCACCCCTCCTTCCCTTCCTGGAAGAAACCATGAGGACATTTCCTGAAGGCACTGCACTTGCCTAATTGCATCATTTAGGTGTGGCGCATACACAGCAGCAGCTCTAGGAGGATCCGCAGGTATAGTAAGTTGGTAGCGGGGATAAGCTGTGAGTGGGGAGAGGGAGTTTCAGGGCATGTTGGGGGAGGAACTGGGGGCATGTTGGAGAGGGAGGGGGTGGATCTGGCACCAGAGACTTATGCCTGGATCCTGTTCCTGAAACCCCTTCTCAGAATGCCCCCTGGCTCTCCTCAGACTTACACCAGGAAAATGACTGGCATAGCTCCAAGGAGACCCATAGACAATTGGGCACCCTATCAGGGGCTAGGTATTACCTCCTGCAGGCTTCCCAAACCCCCCCCCCCCAATAGCATGCAGCATAGCCTCAGTTGGCATGGATGCATGCTATGACATGGCAGGGGATAGGACTTGGCCAGCCAGTCACTGAATTTCTCTATCCCTCTTACACTCACCCTAGAATCTTTGTTTCCCCAAAGACCTCTTTACCCCTGGGTAAACTCTCTCATCTCCATAGAACGTTCACATCTCTGCATTATACCGCCATTCTCCCCCTTGCTTCTCCTCCTCTGATCAGGGAACTGAGTAACGTTCTGTCTCTCTTGCTCTGTGCCTATCTCTGGCTTTCCTTGGAAGTGGCACCTTATTGCTTAGAACCATTTTGTAGATAACTTTACTGTGAATATATTCATAGGAATCACTGATCATCTAATTCAGTGTTTCCCAAACGTTTTCGACCTGTGGCTCCCTTGACTATTGGCGACCATTGGCGACGGCTCCCCATTTCATTACGTTGATGCCTGCCAATTGGCATTGCACTGCTTCCCAAGAGAATTCCGTGGCACTTTGCAGCTCCCCTGGCTGGTTTCCACGGCTCCCAGTTTGGGAACCACTGATCTAATTAATTGCATCTCAGTTTCCCCTCCCTCTGGTTGTACGTTTTCTCTTCCAATAGCTAATACTGCGTCTGCACCTGTCTCCTCTGAGTTGCACCACAAGCCAATGGACCAAAGACCCCTTAGGACAATACATGTCTTGCTACTCGTGTAAGTCTGTTTCCACGTGTTACTGAGAAAGCGTAGTCTGACAGTATAAGGTACCTTCCTGTGCTCCTCATAGGCAAATAATATGCAGGACAGGTTCCAAAGAGTTAAAAAGGAACAAATTATTGGCAAGAGGACCGCCTACATTGAGTTAATAGGTTTGCATTGATCTAGAGATATTGTTCACAATGCCACTAGAAAACCTGAAGCAAGAAAAAAAATCAATATACATGGGAGGGTGTGTGTTATGAAACTATGTAGGCTGTCCCTGTATAGGATCAGGACACACTTCAATTTCAATTTTTGATATCTGATTTCAATTATATGCTGTAGCTTTGAAGAATTCTAAATATAAAGGCTCATAGACAACATCAGCTCATACTTACTGCTACTGCTGAAAAAGCAAACAGAATGTTAGGAAATATTAAGGATGGGATGGAGAATAGCATGATAAAATAATAATAATAATAATAATAATAATGCAAAAAAGTGGTAGAGATTTTTATGGGTTTAAAAGATCATGTAATTTTTTTTATAATATCAAACAAGTAAGAAGAATTCCAGTTTAAAATATATAAAAATATATAAAAACACAGAGAAACCACATAAAATGTCAATATGAAATTTCATTTTGCACAGCATACCTGTGTTTCCCTTGAGAATGTCCAGAGAGTGGATGAAACGTTGGGACTGATATTGACATTTTATGTGGTTTCTCTGTGTTTTTATATATTTTTATATATTTTAAACTGGAATTCCTCTTACTTGTTTGATATTATAAAAATAATAATAATTTTACATGATCTTTTAAACTCATAAAAAACTCTACCTCTTTTTTGCAATATGTCTGATCATGAGAATATCCATGCTACAATAATAATAATAATAATAATAATAATAATAATAATAATAATAATGCCACTACATAAGTCTACAGCATGAGTTGTGTGTGCTCTGGTAACCCCCCCCCCCCCAAGGTGGGAAAAGTACAAAAAAAGAACCACAGCAATTATCAGAATATGGAATGCCTACAATCAATGACCAGATCAAATGGCTTAGAGAAAAAATGGCAGTTATTTACAGAAATATTCAGAAACATGAATGCATACATCTTTTTGCCAAGCATCAGAATGAGAAGGCCTCTGCTTACATTAGCATGCCTTTGGCTTGAAATACAGGAAGGGTGACCCTGCAACATATAACTAGACTTTGGAACTATTTCTATAAATTAATAGTTAAACTGATTTTTGTTGAGGGTTAGACCCAATTGCAGGCAGTGACTGAGTGACTGAGTCACAAACTGTGACTGAGTCACAAATCACAATTCTTCTTTATAATTATCAGAGCGATGTGGGAAGCCCTATCCTCTGGGCCTAACACTTGCCCTAGGAGAAGAAGCCCTGATTGGCCATCAGGGGAGAGACCTCTTTGCTCTTGTCAGAAACACTTGGCAAGCAATGTGTTTAAAAAAGAATCAAGAGTTTATTTAAAGAATGCAAGCAAAAAAGGGGAAAAAAAGGATGGTAGTAAAAACAGAGGAATAGGCACTTTTACAGCGCAATCCTCTCTAACTATTTGTGGCCAGTCTAATGGACAGGCCGCCGCCGCTGTATCCTATGGCTGTCCCAGGCTGCCCTTCCCTGGGTGTAAGATAGCCGGGATCCTATGCGCCTCTTTGGATGTACGCCAGGTTCAGACCTGGCATACATTCGGGGAGGCTGTGTAAGGCTGACCTGGGCTGGGAATAGGATAGGATATCGGCAGAGAGAGAATTCTGCAGCTGGCACTGAGTGGGAGGCAGTGCTGCGGTCAAGTCGATGTGTGGGAGGCGAATGCCAGAGAGAGGCCAGACTGTGAAGGAAATCACCTGGAATGAGCATTCTATGCAAGTTTAGAACATTTGTAATATGTAAAAACCACTTCGGTTTAGATAGCCTGCCTATGTAAGCTGCCTTGAATTAAAGTTGGAGGATAAATCCAATGACCAGAGATTGTTGTTTCTACCTGTTTGTAATAATGGTTGCAGTTCTCTCTTTATTCTAATAAAGTTCTTAACAAAAGTCAGTTTGCTGTGTGGAGGACTGCTTAATTCCTTCAGCTTTGCTAACAGAAATCACAGCTGCTTCACTGGTATCACGATTTGTTTTTCAGTACCTGGATAGGGAATTCCCAAGTCATCCAGAACCTAAACATCCCAATGCCCAAACTGATTTCACTGTCCGATCAGCAAGACCAATAAGTATGTAATGGGGCAGTGTGGGGGCCATTCCACAAACCTAAAGATGAATCTTGGCCGTTCTTGCCAGCCTCTCTCTCAAAACTCCCAAGCTATTTAGCATGGTTAGAATGAGGGGGGAAACTCAAAATTGCTGGCTTCAAATATATAGTGGTCAATGTAGCACATCTTTATTAGTTTCTTTTGTTGAAGACATCAGAAACTAGCTGCTGTTTCTGTCCAAAGTCTGTACGAATAGCCTGCTAAACCTGATTTATGAACTACGCTTTTATTACAGAAAGCCATAAAACTATCCAAATGTTCTGCAAATTGTTTCAGTTCTCTTTCATACCGGCAAGATACTTTCTCTGCACTGTGGCTTTCGCATTACTTCTTTCACTGTGATTGCAGCCCACTCTATGAATCAGAATGTATTTAGAGGTACTCCGTTACAGAACATTCAGTTGTACTTGCTGACAGGTCTATTAGCCTATGGAGACAATATCTGAAGAGCAGTGCAGGAAGCATAGAGGAATGCCAATGGTTACCTTCCCAAAGGAGGTTTTTTTTCTTCAAAAAAGAAGAAGAATCCCGTAGGAAACATTTTGAAGAGAACACGTTAGCTCATGTCAGTGTCTGAAATGGATTGTCCAAATCATGATGTAATATGATTGCACTGAAATATGTTACTAGTGAAAAGACAGGAGAAGGTATCCAATTGACAAATCTTACCTGAGTTGAATTCCCACATAAACTATGGCCGTAATCCAGCCTAGAAATAGGCTGGCGGAGCGCACTATGCCATCCTCCACGACCTGCGCCGCTGAACACAGGTAAGCCCTACACCAGGTGGTGGGAGGGCATGGAGAGGATGGGCTGGGGTGGCGGCGGAGGGGGCCATTGGCCGGCCAGGCCCAGGAGGGGACGGGGATATTGGCGCCGGGCTGCGCCGATATCACAAACCTCTTCCCAGGCCTGGCCGGCATTACATGGCCTCCCCAGTTGTGCACCAGCTAAATAGCTGCCGTGCAACTGAGGAATCTAAGATCATGGCATCTGGGCCCATCAATTCCTGGCAAATAGAAGGGGCAGAAATGGAAGCAGTAACAGATTTTACTTTTCTGGGCTCCAAGATCACTGCAGACGGAGACAGCAGCCATGAAATTAAAAGACGCTTACTCCTTGGAAGGAAAGCTATGGCAAACTTAGACAGCATAATAAAAAGCAGAGATATCACCATGCCAACAAAAGTTCGTATAGTCAGGGCGATGGTGTTCCCAGTAGCAATGTATGGTTGCGAGAGTTGGACCATAAGGAAGGCTGAGCGCCGAAGAATAGATGCTTTTGAACTGTGGTGCTGGAGAAGACTCCTGAGAGTCCCTTGGACTGCTAGGAGATCAAATCAGTCAATTCTAAATGAAATCAACCCTGACTGTTCCCTGGAAGGACAGGTACTAAGGCTGAAACTCAAATATTTTGGCCACCTGATGCGAAGAGAGGACTCTCTGGAGAAGACTCTGATGCTGGGAAAGATTGAAGGCAAAAGGAGAAGGGGAAGGCCAAGGATGAGATGGTTGGACAGCATCACCGATGCAACAAACATGAAAATGAGCGAACTCAGGAAGATAGTGGAGGACAGGAAGGCCTGGCGGGATATGGTTCATGGGATCACGAAGGGTCGGACACGACTTAACGACTGAACAACAAAAACTGAGGAATCCCGAGGGGGAAGGGGATGATTGTCCCCTCCCCTTCTCCTGAGGTGAGTGCCGGCTGTGCCAGTACAGCCCACAACCTGTTTAGGATACAGCAGCCGGCCATTTTGGCCTGCGACTGCATCTTAGGCACGACAGGGCTGCCCATCTCTTTCAGCCACACTTGTTCTACACATCTTTCAGCCCATACAATTCCTGCACACAGAGCTATTTCCAATCAAATTGGGTGGTAAAAATAAATAAATAAAAATAAGAACTAGTAATATTGCGGTGGGGGTGTGAGATATCTGAACTTGCAAGATATGTGTACTTGCTTTCATGATTTTTGTTTTAAAAGCAGGCAACAAATACTGTATATCTATGCAATCTTTCCAACTGGTATTGCATGCATTTACTTTAAACAGGGGTATCCCTGCCTGAATACAAATTCTTGCATTTTTGTGATTCTCTGCCTACCTGTATTTTACCATTCCATTTTGGGGTACATTTATCCAGAAGACAAATACCCATATGTGATTTTCATAGCTTAGGTCTGATTCACTGCCATGCAACACAAACATATTATTAATTACAATTCTTTATTTTATTCATTGAGGATATTTATGTCTTCATATATTGTGTATATCTTACCTCTTCATCACAGTTATCCCTGAGTTGGCTAACAAATGCAAAGTTTAAAAATACCTCTTGAGATCTCACACACACACACACACACACACACACACACACAAAATTGCCAATACATTACAATTCATACAAGTAGAAACAGGGTCAAACCATATTAAACGCTGACTTCATTACTCCTCAGCTTCCCCACTGAAAAGTACAAATGTCTCTCTAAGCAGTGTAATGAAGATCTGCATAAATGTTGTGTGTCAGTTGACTAAACTGTGTAACAGCTTCCGCTGCCATCTACTGATCTCTCGCTACATGTGTGTGTGCATGTGCGTGCATGTGTGTGTGTGTGTGAATCCAGCAAGGGGGTGCAGAAATCCAGTGCTCAGTTGCCACTTAAACTGCTGGCCCTGGTGCCTGATGAGAGAAGGAACCTACACTGATCACCTATGGTATCAATCTATGCATTTGTTAGCAGAAGCGTCGCTCCGGTAGGGGCGGGGCTGTAAGTATCGCTGCGGTTACAGTCGCTTTACCGAGCGAGGAGGAGGCAGCCCCGCCCCCTCACTGTCCGAGCCAGTCCCCTGCGGAGAAAGTAGCAGGCAAGAGACCCTGCCTGCTGCTTTCTCCGTAGGGGACTGGCTCGGACAGTGAGGGGGCGGGGCTGCCTCCTCCTCGCTCGGTAAAGCGACTGTAACCGCAGCGATACTTACAGCCCCGCCCCTACCGGAGCGACGCCTCTGTTTGTTAGCCATTGATGTCATCATTCCTCCAAAGAAACTAAGGCATCTCATCACTAGCATCACTACAGGGGGGGCGGAGCTGTAAGTGCTGCTGAAATCCGAGCCTCCCTTACACAGATGAACGAAGCGGCCCCGCCCCCTCACCCTCTCAGTCTTTCAGAGAAGCAAAAGCAACAGGCAGGAGACTCCCTGCCTGTTGTTTTCGCTTCCCTGAACGGCTAAGATAAATCCTGTTGCCTGTTAATCAGAAGATTGGTTGTCCTTTTACTTATTTCAATGGCTTCCAAGTTCTTGCATGCTCTATTGTTTATTTCATTACATAAACTTCTGGTATTTTCAAAGAGTATTTTGTGGCCAGTGGAAAAAGAATGCTCCGCAATTGAAGATTGTTACTGGTGTTTTAACCGGGTTGCTCTTTCGTGCTCCACAATTCTTGTTTTTATGGCTCTTTTTGTAACACCTATGTAATCTTTCCCACATGAACATGGCACACAATACACCCCTGGCGAGGAAAGGGGTGGTCTTGGGTCTTTAGGGTTTCATAATAATTGTTCAAGTTTTTGCATTGGTTTAAATATAGTTTTAACCTCATATTTATTAAAAATCCGAGCAATCTTGTCTGTTATTCCTCTAATATAGGGAAGTGAAATTCAACTCATTTCTGTTGTGTTGGTATCTGTGGCATTTATTACCTTGTTGTTAGTTCCATTTTTCTTTCTGCTAATCTGGTCATATTGTTTATTCCAACATTTGTCTATTAACAATTATTAATATAATATATAATAGTCAAGAGACTGAGCTGTGAATCATGACATCTCTGGTTTAAGTCCCGCTTCTGCCATGAACTCATTAGGTAGTCTTCAACAATTCTGTCTATATAATCTTTGAGAACTTGTGGAGAACTGGGGAAGTGTTCGGAGCCTGAAGGCGAAAGAATGCGGTCCCTGTCTTCAAAAAAAAAAAAAAAAAAAAAAGGGGGGGGAGAAGATCTGGGCAACTATTGACTGGTCAGCTTGACGGTGATACCTGGAAAGGTACTGGTGCAAATAATTACAGTAAGCAGTGCATCTGTGAACATTCAGAAAGGAGGGTGATGATTGCCAAGAGCCAGTATGGTTTTCTAAAGAACAAGCCTTGTCAGACAAACCTTATCTCCTTCTATGACAGAGTGACTAGCTGGGTAGATCGGGGGGATGCTGTCGACACCATATCTGGATTTCAGTAAGGCTTTTGACAAGGTTCCCCATGACATCCTAGTAGACAGGCTGGTGGAATGTGCATTAGATGATGCTACTGTCAGATGGATCAGTGGCTGGATGACAAACCGTACTCAGAGAGTACTTGTCAATTGGCTTCTTATTCTGGAGGGAAGTGATGAGTGGGGTGCCTCAGGGCTCTGTCCTGGGCTTGGTATTGTTCAATATCTTTATAAATGACTTGGATGAGGGAGTAGAGGAGGGGATGCTCATCAAATCTGAAGATGACACCAAACTTGGATGAGTAGCTAATACCCTAGACTAGGACAGGAACAAGATCCAGAATGACCTTGTCAGGATGGAAAACTGGGCAAATGCAAACAAAATGTACTTCAACAGGGATACCTGTAAAGTTTTCCAGGTGGGTAGGAAAAATCAGCAGCACGCATGTAAGATTGTGCCTGAGCTGTAGTACATGTGAAAACATGATCTAAGGTATGTATGAGGAGTCCACATCATGGGTTCTCTCCATGCAAGCATCAACCCTTCTTCAAAATGCTGATGTGGGGAAGAACAGTGGCATGGATTCCTCCCATGTGGCTGCAGGCTCCCATTAATACCAAGCACTGAGGAAAAGCAACACCCATGTTGCTGTGACTCCCATGCCACTCATTCAACATCAAAAAGGACCTTGACTTGGGGCTGAAAATGGCATCCCCTTGATCATGTCTTGCCTTTTTTCCATACCTGGCCATGATGATGTCTTTCGCTTGAAGAAATTATGGGGAAGAAATTATGACTTCATGCGATATCCCTATCTCTTTGACCTGTTCTTGCAAGTGATGAAAATGAATGGCCTAAGGTCTAAGAAGTTCAAGGGGCAGGAAGGCGTTAAAGGCATTCCTTTGCTTGGCATGCTGCAATGTCTTTTGCATTTAAAGGGGTTTCTTTGTAGAAAAGCCTGTCAAAATTGATAAATTCTCCTGTAGCATAAAGAAAGCCAAGCTTCCAAAAATAGAACATAAAGTTTACTTGGTAAACTGGGTAAGACGCTACAGCAATTGCATGTTGATGTCATGCTCTTTTTAGGTGTCTTTATTACTGTTATTAAAGTAAAAGTTATGGAAATATTTCTAATTTCTTAATGGTCTTCGTGACCATTGGTATGGCTTGGGGACCAGAGTGTTTGCTTTGAGTGCAGAAAACCCAGGTTCAAATCTCTGCTTCAGAACTGGCACCTAAATTTGAACTGACTTTCAGGCAGTCGCGTCACAAGGACGCGCATCACCCCGAGCGGGGCGCGTGCGTCACCTTTAAGGATGCGGCTCCGCCCCCGCGCGTGACGTCACGCGCAGGCGCGGAGCTCCCCCCCGCGCCGTTTTCGGCTCATTTTGGAGCCAAACGGACGCGAGGGCGGGCGGGCGGGCCCAGCTCCAGCGAAAAAATGTAAGTGCCGGGGGGACGCGTGTCACCCTTGTGCACGCGTCGCCCCCGGGCGGCCCGCCCCGCGCGCTTCTCCCTGTCAACGCCCCTGCTTTCAGGGCTCCTCTTGAGGTGAAATATCTGAGAATTTTCAAGGGAAGCTAAAGGTGGTTTATAGTTAAGCTTTATGGACTATAGTCCATAGTGAAGCTTTCTTACTTGGGTGGCTTTGGATAAGTCCAGGCTAACCTGTCTCAACTGTAGCATCATAGGTAGTCTCGTAGGGCTGTCTCATAGGATAGTCTCATAGGACCATCAAGGGTAGTCTCATAGGACCTGCATCCAATGAAATTGACTCTATTAAGATCTTTCAGGAGCTACAAAACTCTTTGTGGATTCTACTTCATTGGTTGGTTGTTGAGGCTAAACATAACACTCTTTGGCACAGTTTATAGTTTCATATGGTGGGAGCAATTATGGAGTTTCACATGGTGACTGGGGCTTTAACTGGTATAAAAACCCACCCTAAGACACGCTGTGGAGATTTATTCACATACCTGTGTGATAGCTTTATTATCTTCATTATGATCATGGCTTCTGCAGAAAATGGTTTTTTTGGAGCTTAAACTTATCAAGATCTTAAAAGCCTTTAGTGACTAAAGGAAGATTAGTATGATTTGGGCTGTTTATCAGTAGAATATAAACTGGTAAAAGTCTTTACGACAGTACTTTGAAAAAGCAATTCTTATGCATACTTAAAAAAAAAAATCTTCAGGATTTTAGTTTGGGTTTTTCTTTAACAAATCCCAGCACATTTTGTACATACAGGGACGCTGTGCAGAATAACTCCTGGAGCTAGTTTATACCACAGCACTGCAGACGAATTTATCCAAAGGCAAGACAGGTGATGGTACTAGATTAGATAAAATATCCCATTCGTAGATGTCAAACAGACAGAATGTTCATCTTGCTTGATAGTCCTTCAGACGGCTCCCTTTTCCATTACAGATTCCAAACCTATTTTCTATGCATAAAATGAAAACGCTCTGCTCAATCCCCTTTTCCTATCTTTCACAAAAGCTGAACAGCAGCAGCAGTAAGTAGCAAGTTAGGTTTGGGGAAAGAAGATGACAGAAATGAAATTGTAAGGTGGAATCAATTATTACAAGTACAAATATCCTTTTCGAAAATGGACTGCATAAAGAATGACGGTCTTATGATGTGGATCTGATGTACAATTATAGGGATTTTCAAGCAGATTCATCCTAACGGAATACAGTACTAGTGTTGCTGAACACACACACACACACACACACACACACACACACACACACACACACACACACACACTATAGATTAGAAGAGAGATACTAATTCTACTTGTGAGCTCTGAGCAATTGTAGGGTACAGTAATACCTGCCATGACATTGCTTCCTTTAGCTCTGATTCGTTACAGTGCTCTTTGTCCCAGAATGATTGACAGTTATTCCATCCAATGGAAGCAGTCCATTCTGGGCCAATCTGGTCCCATCTTCTGCCTATTATTAGATTAATGATTAACTACTACATGAACATGCTATTCTATAGTGCTGTTTTAATGCAGTGCTCAGCTTTTCAGAAAGGATTCACCACATTATGAGAGGCATTACTATACCAGACCAGATCATCCTTCAGGGCTACCAGCAACTCTGACCAATCCAAAATCATTTCAAAGCCATGATCAAAGAGCATTCTATACAATCACTGACGTAAGAACATTGATTTTTTTTTGTCTTCTGATTAGCCACATTGAAAATATTTATGTGCTGTACCTGCTCTTCAGCAAAAAATAAAAAATAAAAAAAATCAGGTGGTGGTTTGCATAGCAAAATAAACAAATACAGTAGTTAGCAAGGGAAACTCAGCCCAGCAAAGTGCAATCCTGAGGTGTGTTCATGCGTGTGTAAAAACAACCAGAACAAGTCAATTACTGTACATTTTGTGACTGGTGCCATTTCCCCAAGCTGCCATTTTGCACCATGCTCCCCTCGTCCGGCCATTTTGCACTGGTAGATCCCAAGTCTCTAGCAAAAAAAAAAGTAGCTCCTACAAGCCTAAAGACAGCCCACACCTGGTATTCACAACATAAAGAGTGTCCATTCTACATTGTACGAAAGAAAACAGAATTGTGTAAGAGAGCCAAGCCAGGAAATGATACAACAAAGGGAAGTCTTGGGAAGGTGCTAAAGCCCTGTAAATGCCAAGTCTTAAGCGTTACTTTTACAGCAGCATCTCTTTTAACATTTTTATTCAGCAAAATGTTCAGAAGCAACCCAAAATATCTTAACAAACTAGTCAGTACTCTTTATCCTAGCTCCTACATCCCTCTAAATAATTTCAGCTTTTTTACAGTGCAAGTCTATGTATGTCTACTCAGAAGTAAGCCCTACTGTGTTGAACAGGGCTTACGCCCAGGAAAGTGTGTATCGGATTGCAGCTTTAGAGGGCTTGCAGCAGGACCTCTTGTAGGGGTGCCACATTCTCTCAGATTAGCAACCAGTCCCACTTGCAATCATAAGCACATTTACAAAGTAACAAGAACAAAATCAAAGTGTATGTCTTGCGAGGCTAGTCGGATTTTTAAAGCAAAAGATGTTTGCGAGTGGAGTGTGTTAAACACTTTCTCTACCTGAAGATTACTTTCCTACCTTCCTTTCCCCTCTTTATTTTCATATTCTTTTCTCTTTTAAGCGAATGGCCCTGAATTTGACATCTTTGATTGATCCTAAAAGCCATACCATCAATATGGTACCATCAGGAGTTACAGTAGGGAGATGATTAAGGTAATGGTATCCCCTGCTTGAAAGTCAGTCGTGTCCGACTCTATGGTGCAGTGCTCGTCTCCATTTCTAAGGCCGAAGAGCCAGCGCTGTCCGAAGACGCTTCCATGGTCATGTGGCCGGCATGACTAACGGAACACTGTTACCTTCCTACTATAACGGTATCTATTTATCTACTTGCAATTTCTTGCTTTCAAACTGCTTAGGTTGGCAGGAGCTGGGACAGGAGATGGGAGCTCACTCCATCACGCGGCACTTGGGTCTCGAACTGCTGTCCTAATGACCTTCTAGTCTGCAGTTTAGCATCTTAACCACTAAGCCACTGTGGCCTCAAAGAGATACTTAAAATCCCATATTGAAATCGTAGATAACCTTGTAGTTTAACTGAGGTGGAGTCCCTCATTCATATTTTTTATATTGTCCCCTACATGAAGAGGTGCATAATCTTTATTTGGCACTGTCTCATTAATTTGACAGGCTTGTCAGATGTTATTAAGGTGAAATATTTGCTGAACAATTGTTCAACTGAAATTTTGCAAGGAGTAGCCAATTTTTTTGTTGGTGGTGGAAGAATAGTTCAAGGGTAGGCCTATTTGAAACGTTCTCAATGGTTGTATCTTGTAATGATTGTTATTTATTCTATTGTATGCCAATAAAGGTATCTGAAATAAGAGCAAAAGAGAAAAAAACAACAGAGGATGAGTTGGCAGACTGCAATAAATTATGATGTGTCATTTAGTTTTCCAATTGAATAAAAAATTATGCATTAATAATGCCTTGAAAGAAGAACATGTTCCTCTGTGTTCATAAAAAGAAAACACTGCATTGAACACAGGGTTTACTCTTGACCATACTGCCATGAGCATCAAAGGTAACAGAAAATTAATACAATTTAAATGAATTTTTATGTAAGCAAATTATTTCAGTTTAACAAACATTCTTATCTGATATAAAGCATACAACATGTTGGACCTAAGACTAGCTGATATCATACTATGGTATACAAAGATTTTTCAAATTGTAGTAAGCCTTCAAAGTTAACAAAATATCCAAAGAAAGACAGGTGGTTGTATGAGATTAGAAATATAACTTACTAAACTTCCAACAAATGGTATTTGTACCCTATTTGTAGATGCCTTCAGTTTTCATTACATTGATTGGTTTTGAACAAAGTACAGCATCATCAGTACTCTGCCGCCGCCGCTTGCAAAGTGCCAAAAGGCACTTTTTTCCTGTCAGCGGCCATCTTGGATCTTGTGAAATCTCACGAGATCCAAAATGGTGGTGCCCAAATCTCATGAGGGCGCAAGGCAGTACAGTATCAAGTATTTAATTAAATAATTGATAGGGGGGTATCCTGGTTTAGAACTGGGAAAATCTGGTAAGCCTATATATGCATATCTATTCAGAAGTATGTCCCATTCAGTACTATGGAACTTACTCCCATGTAAGTGTATATCCAATCCTATCCCACGCTGATGCAGCGGGGCCGCGGAGCCCACACTGTATCCTGCATGCGAATACTGCAGGCTGGGTGGTCTCCCCAGGATGAGGGGACATTTGACCTCTTACCCTGGGTAAACTCCCAGCCTGCTCAATGGGGCTACTCAGATCTGTGCTGGCTAAATAGCTGGCACAAGTCCATGCTGCATTGTGTCAGGCTTTCAAGGATGAGGATGAGACATGAGCCCTCACCGCCAATTCTGCCCTCTCCCAGGCCCAATCTGCCCACTCCATCCCCATCGCCACCCTCCCCCACTACGTTTCACCCCCTTCCTGCCCTTCCCTCACCACTGTGCTGCTCGATGGGCACTTACCCGCTCTGGCACGCATCAGGGCCTTCATTGACACCAGCGGGATGTCGCAGGCCTTCCCGAAGGCGCCCCTATCTTCTGTGCTGTCACAACGTGCTATATGGCACATTTGCAACAGTGCATGCAGGTGCAGCAATTGATGCACACGCGCAAGAAGGGATTAAGATTGTGCCATTAGTTTGTTGCAACAGAAATAACAAAGAGTCATGAACTCTCTTAGACTAAGCAGTTTATTTTTGCATAAGCTTTGTGGAATAGAGTCCATTTTATCAGATGTAGCTCAAAGAGCTCCCTGGTTTGCTGAGGTGCAATTTCACAGCATAAGTCAAAAGAAAAGCCTCTAATAATCTCACAATCCAAAATCTGACTGTGGAGAAAGCAGGCAGGAAAGGGAAAAGGATAGCTAACAAGGGATGCTAGTTACACAATTGTTCATACTCTTCAATCTACAGTCCGATCCTGCCTAAGAGGCGGCAACTGGCCTAAAGGGCCGGCCGCTGCATCCTAGTCTGGCTGCAGGCTGCACTGGCATGGCCCGGGCTCAGCTCGGGGGAAGGGGACGTCCATCCCCTTCCCCCGGTGTAAATGCCGGAGGCCCCAATAGGCCTCCTCAGATGCGCACCAGCTCTTTAGCTGGCGAGCATCAGGGGAGGCCGTGTAAGGCATTGCATATCAGCACAACCCAGTACCGATAGCCACACGCCCTCCCAGGCCGGGCTAGCCAATGGCCCCCTCCCTTGCCACCCTGGCCCACCCTCCCCACACCCTCCCGCCAACCAGCCTAGTACTCACCTAGGTTGGCTGGTGCAGGTCATGGGTGACGGCAGAGTGATTGGCTCCAGCCTCCGTACTGGCGCCCCTTACTCCCGAGGAGCCGCAAAAGTGCAATAATACAGCAATTTTGCGACTCCTTAGGCCTATGTTTGGGCAGGATTGAGCTGCTAATCTACTGGTTTTTAATAATAAAGTTTATAGTGGCTCCACACCTCGTTCAACAACACAGACAGCTTACAGTATATATGTCAGTTACGAGAACTTGAAAAGCAATGCAGAAAGAAACAGGGATTTTTCCACAGTTGGGCACATTTTATATTTAGACTTTTACTTCGAAGAGCAGAAGGGGCTGGATTTTAGGGAAGAGAGCTTTGACATTTTCTGACACTTCATACAAAAATGAGGTGCTGACTGTAAAAAAAAAAAGTTTGACTTTTTAAACAAAAGAGAATGACAAAAGCAAGTAGAAGGCAGTGAAAGAGATCTCACTACCTATTATTGCTTTTGGAATGACGTTAACATTTCTATTGTTAAATTAAAAGGGCAAAGACTTAACCCAATCATTTGTCAAGGAAACCTGCACAAGCAAAAATCTGTATACAGATAGTCCAGTGTTAGAAAATCATCAAAATTTAACCAGTTCTGCATTGCATACTATATGTGCTGGATTTCAGAGAGGGGAAATATTGTTGCTATAGTCACCTGCTTTTCTAAAGTTCCAAGGACAATTCATTTTTGATATTCAATGTTACTTCCATACTTGTCAAATCTACAATCCTCAACATGTTCTCTTTTCCCTTTTTTTTCCCCAGTGATTTCCACAACTAACATCTAGTCTGCCCTTCCTTATGAGATCACTGCATTATTTCTGGACAACGTCTAATTTTATTATAGTAATCTTACCTCAAAAATGACCGTTTTCACAATACTTTTCCCCCTCCCCCCTTTTTTTTGTAAATGTTCAGTGCCAAATGTAATGACAAGCAGACTACCATTTGCTGTTAGGGTAAATGTAACAGCAAAAGAGGAAATAAAGTGAAGAAATGAAACAGTGAATGACTGCTTTTGGAAAAAAAGTGACAGTATGATCTATTTTGGCCTACTGCAAGTTTCAGCAACTTCTAACAGATTATTTTAAAAGGAAAAGGGAAAATGGATTTCTCTCAAGTATAAAAGTCAAGCTATGTCTACCATTTTTTTAAACTTTATTTTGATTGAACTATTTAGAGAGCTACATCCAGTACTGCTAACTTGAATAGATGACATTAACTACAGGATATTTTCATGAAATGCTTACGGGGAACTACAAAATTGATCCCAAACAAACAAGATTAAAAATCAATCGAATTGGAAGGAACTGCAAGTGCATCAGCCAAACTTACCTCACTTGGATGTAGACTCAAGTAGGCTTGAAGATGGAAACTGTGCTGTTACGCAATTGTGGCTACATCCCCCAGGAATCTTTGACTGCTTTAATGGAAAGCTTTGTTTACGCGCTACAGTTCTCCTCAGGAATGAGTTGTCAGGTACAATCAGGTTGTGTCATACTTCTCCAATGTTTCAGCTGTTCTAAAGTAACAGCTAGGTAATATAGAGAGAACAAAGAACATAAGAAGAGACTTGCTGGAACAGGCCTAGCGCCCAAATAGCCCAGTTTTTTGTATCTCACAGTGGCCCACCAGATGCCTTTGGGAGTACACAGACACGATACCTGTATTCTGTTGCCACTCTCGTGCATCTGACATTCAGAGATAGGCTACCTCGAAAACCCAGACACTGCATACAGTCATCATGACTTGTAACCTGTGATGGATTTTCCCTCCACAAATCTGTCCACTCCCCATTTAAAGGCATCTAGGCCAGGTGCCATCACCACATCCTGTGGCAAGGAGTTCCACAGATTAATTACATGCTGGGTAAATAAATATTTCTTTTAGACAAGTAAGACAAGGTGGTGCCACTAAAGGTAATTGGAAGATGAGTAAAGAAGACCATTACATGGAGGAAGAAAAATAATTGATAATGCACAAAGAAGGTCAGCTGTGGAGCTAGGAAGTACACCCTTGCAATTAAAGAAGCACAGCAGTATAATTAGGCTCACCAGATTTTCCCGGGACACCCCCCCCCCCAACAATTAATTAATTAAACAATTAAAATAAATTTTAAAATCCTTTGGATTTTTAATTATTTATTTATTTTACCTAGCCCAATTAATTAATTAATTAAAATGACTTGCCTGTGCCCTGCCACCATTGCCATTGCATGCCATTTGCCCATTGCCGCCACCGTACCGCCCATTGCCCACTGCTGCGCCGCCATTTGCCCGCCGTGCCACCTGCCGAGCCTCCATGCTGCCCACCAAGCCCCCATTGCCCATCACCGTACCGCCCGCCAAGCCTCCATGCCACCCACCGAGCCCCTGCAGCCTCCACCACCGATTTTAAACTGTAGAAACTTCCTTTTTTCTTTCTTGGATCTCGCAAAATCTCGCGAGAACCAAGATGGCGGCGCCCGAAAAAAAGGTAAGCTTCTTCAGTTTAAAAACGGCGGCGGAGGCTTCCACCAGACCAAAACGGGACCGATCCAGGACTTGAGCCCGGGTTCCAGGACGGTCCTGGAAATTCCTTGTGTAATAATCCTTGTGTGAGCATGCAGAAAATGCTTTTTCTCTTGCCTTTTGACACAAACAAGCCTGAGGTTCTCCAAAACTGAAGTTGTAGCTGTGGATGCAGAGAGAAAACACTCCATGGACATATATGCAATTTCAATTTGTATGGAAAGGGGATATCTTATCCAACCAAGTCCCATTTCCTCTTCTGCAAGTCATGGGCTTACATTTTAAACCAAGGAAAATGCATTCTCAGTTTGCTGTGAATGCATCCTGCAGGGCAGGCTATTGCAATGTAAATGAATACAACATGCAGCTGGCCAAGAGGAGCCTTTGCGAATAAGTAAAGGCGTGGAAATGTGGAATTAGGTGTAGGGAAGACACAGAACTCCTGTACGATGGTGGGCATCTTGGCTTTAAAAATGAAGTATTTATTATCCCAAAACAAACAGCCTGCACATTTGGAGTAAAATATTCTTCAACAAGTGTTAAACTAATATATTAAAATATTGTCATTTTAGGTATAAAGGAGGAATTGGGGCAAGTCATTGTCTAAACCAGTGGTTCTTAAAGTGGTAAGTCGCGACCCACCATTGAGACCAGAAACTGTCTCTTTAAGGGGCGGGGACAGCATGGCGGTGGTCGTGATCCTGGGGATTGCAGCTGCCACCGCACAAAAAGTGCCCCCAAACACCTTTTTTTCACTCACCTCTTCTGAACCACACATTGTTTTGTTTCATAGTGTCATTTATTGACTGATTGGTTGAATTTAGATACTACCACTCTGCCAAGACACCCAGGGCAGATTGCAATTTAAAATACTAAAACAAACAAACAAACAAACAAACAAAAGTATACAAGATTTAAACAAAGAAAAAAATAGCTGTGTTATCGGAGGATATTGGTGGTCTCTTGTGTTGAGCCCCTTGGCTAGCCAGGGCCTCTCTTCTTCTTCTTCCTCATCCTCTCATATCAGACCTTTTTATCCACTTTTTTTTATCCACGGATTTGACTCAACACGGATGGCAAACCTGTGGAAGAGGGAGTCCAACCGCATTACCTCTTTTTTCAGCATTGTCGGGGGGCTGCCAGCCACTTCCAGCCTCCTGTGCATGTCCAGACCACTGAAAAATGCAGCTGGGAGTCTCTAGCGCCATTTACAGGTTGCTTCCTGTAGTGTAAACCCTCCTGCAGTTTAAACAAACTCAGGAGGGGGAAAGCAGTGAAGATGCTGGAAAAAAGGTAATGTGGCACTGCTCCCGACGCCCCCCTCCCCCCGGGATTTCATATAACACTGATTTTCTTATCCACTGTGGTTCCAAGAACAGAACCCCAGCGCATAAAAAGGTCCAACTGTATATCCACGCGCGTCACTGGAACGTGGCTGGGAGGGCGGACCGCCTGGGGGTGACGCACGCAAAGGGTGATGCGCGGTCCCGTGTGTGCACTTGCATGCGCACCTGCGCGCATCACCTCCGCTCCAGGAGAAGGCCTCGGAGCGTTCGCCCTGGGCGGAGGTCCGCAGCCTTCTGACGAGGCCCAATGTGGCGACGTCATATTTATTAGGTTTTTCGTGCCTGCGCAGAACGTTTGAGGGCAAAAGGGCAGCCCTTTGCCCTCAGAAACGTACTGCGCATGTGCGAAAAACCTAATAAATATGACGTCGCCGCATTGGGCCTCATCAGAAGGCCCAGGACAGCCGGCCAGAGAGGATGTCTCCGGAGCCGGAAGCAGCGGAGGCTCCGCTGCTGCCAGCTCCGGAGACATCCTCTCCAGCCGGCTGTCGCAGTGGCGCAGCAAATTGCGGGGGGGGGGGCATTAGGGCTGCGCGCGCCCTAGTGACGCCAGTGTGTATCTATCCTGTAAACAGGATATATTCAAGGGTGGTATTTGAAAGGGGCAACAGTTGTTGAGGGTGACATTTTTTTTATCTTTTCATGATTGTGTTGCCTCTTATTTGCATCTGCAAAGTCAGACCAGAGCAGTAGTGGTAAAGTCTCAATTGAGAGCGGTTGTCTGTTGGGGGGTTGATCTTCATCAAATAAACGTGGATTTTCTTGAATCTCCCTGGATTGGATTGTAACATGCACAAGTCTTAAATATCTCCAAGAAAGGTAAGTGAAAGGCTGTCCATCTATGTTCTCTGGCCAGTGATAGTCTCTTCAGGAGCTCCTAGTCTGCGAGCCTGGCCTGGGCTTCTTCCCTTCTGCTTTCCCTCAAGGCACACGTCTTAAGTAGCAGAATGTGTCTTGTAAAAATTGGGATATACCACTTTAACGCATCAGTGAAGCAGGCCAGCAGGTTTTTCTGATGGACTCCGTAACTTGGTGGTAACTAGCAGCCTGTCATTCAAGCCAGCCTGCTCCATTTTTCTAATGTACAACAGACAGAAAAACAGTTGCAGAGAAGAAAGAAGCTTTCAGAAATTCATCCAGAGAACTAGCTTCCTATGTCTACGATCTAACATTTCAATAAAGTGCAGCTAACTTGAATCAGTCATAATAACCTGCTTTTCTGCTAACAAAAATACCACCCAAAGCAGCTCACAGCATCTTACAGCCCAGTATTGTCTAGGGCCGCCGCAGCATGCAAAAGCACACACTGCGCCGGATCTTATCCAGGATCGGGCCAGCATCGGTGAAGCTGGAGGCAAACTCCGGAGAAAGGGACGTTCATCCCTTTCCCCTGGGTAATGCCCCAGCTGTCCCAATGGGTCGCCTCAGATGTGTGCCCTCAAAATGGCCGGAGCAAATGCGGGAGGCCTGTGTAACGTCAGCCAGGCCCAGGATGGGGATACGATTTGGCAGAGCATGCCACCAATGATCTCTCCCCCATCCTGGTGGCCCAATCTGTTTCCCTCAGAATGTCCCCTTCCCGTCCTCCCCATGCCCCCATGCCACCCAGTGCAGAACTTACCTGTGTCCGCCGGTGGTGGCCTCTATCTGGCGGAGAGTGAATGGCGCGGCCTCACAAGGAGGCTGCGGGAGGGGCTGTGGGAGCACACGCCAGATCCTATCCCCTCTTTTAGCAGCCTCCCCACCCCTTCTTCTCCTCAGAATTTCACCAACTACAGAGCTGGTGCAGGTCGGAGGAGATCCATTGCAGAATAGGAGGCTTACAGTGCGGTAAGGGGAAATCATTTCCCTTTCCCCTTCAAAGCCTTCCAATCTGCCCCACCCCCCGCTGGATACAGTGCACTCCTTTTGGGCGCAACTGCATCGGCAGGGGGTGGGTGGGTGGGAAAGGATAAGATTGGGCCCTTATGCTTTTACAGCCCATGTTTTCTAACAAAGAGCTTTTCCCCCTGTTTCAGTGTGTTTTGTTTGTAAGATGATGCATCTGCTTTGTTTCCTTTACATGATAAAACACTAATTAATTTATCATCAAATCAATAGAGGAAACATTAATAGAAAATGAAAATGTTAATAGAAATAAAATCATGACAGAACCTGGACTCAATATTTCTAAATTAAAAAGCAAGTGCTTTATCCACTAGGTTACAACAAGGTCTTTAGATAATCCTATCTAGAGAAATTCGGAGATATTAGTTTGGCCCCTGGAGATCTTCAGGTTTTTCCGGCAGTAACATAGAAATACAGCATGAATGATTAAAAATAAGCACCAGGGATATAAAGTTCAAATAAAGCATGTTCACATTAAGACTTGTGAAAATGGATAATCTGTTTTCTTTTCCATGTGTTTTTAGTCAGATTAAGCCAGATTTCCCCTATGCAAATATTAAAGCAGTATCCATTCCTCCAATATGTGCATTACATTTCCAGGCTTGTACAGATTTGGGGCATTACCGGTACCTCAAGTTATTTCATATTACCTTTTTGGCTGCAACCCTATACATACTTTTGTAAGCCCCATAGAACACAGTGGGACTTACTTCCAAGTAAATATGCATAGGATTGTACTGTTAGATTTGTAAACCGCTTTTTGACTGGATTCCCCAAAGGGGCTCACAGAATTTCATAAAAACAGTATAAAATAATAAAATACAATACATAAATTAACCAATATAAGAAGTGGTCATCTTATAGCATAGGTTAGCTAGGGACTGGCCTAGTTAGGACCCACTGCAAATGGATATTCAGTTTTTGTATATTTAATAGATGTGGCCCATTTACCCAAAGCTGGCTTTATCTCATTTGTGGGTGGTGGCGGTGCCAAGACCAGTGGTGTAACTAGAGTGGAGCGGAGGCAAGTAGTTCTGCAAGACTCCGTTACACCGGTCAGCGGCCCCTCCCCTTTGCTGTTGGAGCCATTCCAGCAGCGACAGGGGAGTGTCCTGCATGTTGCTGTTGCTGCCAGAATGGCTCCAACAGCAAGGGGGAGGGGCCGCTGACTCCGGTGTAACGGAGTCTTGCAGAACTACTTGCCTCTCCGCTCCACTCTAGTTACACCACTGGCCAAGACAAAAGTAATATTAACCTAATAAATGTCAACAGGAGAAAAACCATTTATAAATGAAACCTACCAGCTAATAAATTGCATTTACTATTTTATAGTCAGCAAAAGAGAATGAGATTAATTGTGTCTTCGGTCTACCCAACAAGGATAGTTACAAGAATCAGGCATTCATAAGAAACTATTAGAAAAATGGCAGATGAATGGTCCTTTACTTCTTCCCTCATCTTATTATAGCAGTGAATGGGGATGGGTAATAAAAATAAAAAATGAAGGGCTAGTTCATTAGCTCTATAAGCAGGATAAAACTGACAAGTGAATAAAAATCCTAGATCAGTAAAAAAATATTGTTAGATTGCCAACTTGGCCATGGCTAGATAGCTTAAGTGTGGATTGAATGCAAAACAAAAATGCAGCTTTTATAGATATGGATAACTAACAGCACAATGTCTGCTCATTGAGGTCAGTGGGACTTACTTCGAGCTAAGTGTATTTGGACTGCAGCATGACAGCGCAATCCTAGAGAAAGAACAAGCGTTCCGCCGCCCGAAGCTGTCGCCAACGTGCCGTAAAGCACATTCGCGAGGACTTGGGAGTAAGGGCAGCCGGCGCAAGGTTGGCCACCCTCACTCTGCCGCCGGGACGTCCCCACGGCCGCCGGCAGATCCCCCGGCAGGCGCGAGGGTGGTCCGGGCAGTGACAGAGAGGGGGCATTGGCCGAGTCAGCCCAGGGGGTGGGGGTGGGGATGACGTCCACCATATCTGCCGGGTCGGGTCGGCTGTTACACAGCCTCCTCTTATTATACAGCCTCCTCTTATTTCTGCCAGCTATTTAGCTGCCGGAAATCTGAGGAGGCCCATTGGGCCTTCCCAGCAATACACCGGGGGGGGGGGGAGGGACGACAAACGTCCCCTTTCCATGAGTAGACCTCCAGGCCGCTCCAGAGTAGCCCAGAGTGACCATGGGCACAGGATTGCGCCGTAAGACACTCTCCAGCATTACTGTGTGAGATAATATGAACTTGAAGTCATAGAATACTATGGGCAGGAGGTGTGGTCTAGTAAGTGGTTGAGCTGATGCCTTGTCTGAACAACAACTAGGACGGGATCAGTTCAAGACAACCAGAAGCTGCTGACAAGCTGCGATATATCCGCTGAGATAGCCTGCACTGACTCCCTGTGGGAGAGAGGAGTCGCTGTCGGAAAAGCTCAGAGGCTCGGAAACCATGTGCAGCTAGTGAGATACCACACCGTTTAAAGGAAACAGCTGGAGAAGACCTGTTCTATGCAAACAGAACATTTATTGTAAAAATCGCTATGAGGATTTAGGAAATCCTGCCTGTGTAAACCGCCTTGAATAAAGTCCGAGGAGAAATCTGATGACAGAAAGGTGGTATATAAATACAGATACTACTACTACTACTACTACTACTACTACTACTACTACTAATACTAATACTAATACTAATACTAATACTAATACTACTAGAGTTGTACGGGACCTTACAGCTGCTGTAGTCCAACCCCCTGCTCAGTACGGGCAACTACAGCATCCCTGACAGATGGCCATCCAGCCTCTGCTTGGAAACTCCCCTCTTTCTAAAGATGTTCTAAATTCCTTCTCCCCCCCCCCCAGTTATTAGTAAATCATGAAATTAACCATACAATAATGATAAAAACAAGTGCAGAAAAAAATAAAGGAAAAAAGATAAAAAGGGTTCAATAAGCATACAAATAAGCATAGCCATCTATAAGATATTAACAAATACTGTAATCTATGGATACGCTTCTAAAAAGGGCTTCCAAATGTCCAAAAATAAATCTGTATGCAATGCCATAGCTTCAAAGTTGATAGAATGAAAAGGTCCTCAATCCATTGAAGAATAGTCGGGGGGGGGGGGCTTATCTTTCCAACACTGCAATATAAGTCTTTAAGCTATGGTAAGGGCACAAAGAGTCCATTTCCATTGTCCATTCAGAATTCCTTTGGAGATAGCTGAAATGTTTTGCCCCTTGATACAAAGCAGCACTTGCCCCAAGTACTCCCACTAAGACTTGAGACAAGTAAATTGGAATAGGAATGGGCCAGAATGGGTGCTAACTCACCTAACACCACTCTCCTTTATTGCAGGTTCCTACCTTGGAGGAGAGAGCTGAGCTTGGCTGCCATACATTCACCCTTTTATTGGACACCCTCACTCTGTCTCCAAGCTGCAACTTGTCTCCTTGCCAATCAAACTTTGTGGTCGACACTGCACTCATTGCTCAAGGGGGTCTTATCCAGCACCCCCAAGCCAAAGAGCTTCAGGGGATCGGTCTTGGACCCCCTCTGACCAATTCCACTTACCTCAGGATGCACACCAATGTCCTATTCTTACCCACTTTTTCTGCACTAAACCTGCCAGCTGAGACCAATCTAAACTACATCACCCCACTCCTTCCACAGTCTAGACTAGGCAAAAAACAAACTCCTCAACCAACAACCAATCAGACAAGGAGCAAAAAACTTATATTCGCCCCCCCCAAAGAACAACCAGCTAATCACAGACAACTTCTGTGGGCGGGTGGCAAGGCTTCTTTGCCTCCATAAGGTGGACTGAGGGGGCTGAGTATGGAGAGCAGCTTTAATGGCTCACAGACACCTCCCAGTTCAATTGCTGAAACCCATTCTCCTGCCTTGCCTTGTGCATGAAGGATAGGGCGCACATACACACACACACACACGCACACACACACACACACACACACATGCACGCGCACACGCACGCACACACGCACGCACACACACACACACACACACACACACACACACACACACACCCTGTGAGTCCCTGGAGGATGGACGTTACGTTATTCCCTGTTGGCCTCATGATAGGAAAGGTTGAGGTCTGAAGGAACCATGAGGGCCAATATATTTGTCTATTTCCCCTGTTCCACTCCACATACTTGTCTCCAGTGGACAGGCGGGCTCGATGTGACAACATATTATGGATAAGTGTTCCTAGGTTTAAATTATTGTAGTCTACCTCTAGGTAAAACCACATGTTATGGGAATGGAACATGACATGGGCAGGCCATTTTTGGCAGCCTCCTATATGTAGCAAGAGGTCCTGCTGTATATCATGGACTAATATTCAGTTCATGGACTCATTCTAAATGAACTGTTGCACATTTTTTTGGAGTTGCAAATTGTGCCCTATTAAATGTCCATTAATCATTATTATAGATGTCTTCATGCAAATGAGAAAGCATTTAGCACATTATTGTGTGTTAATTGACCAACAACTCATTCACAGAACTGTAAAGCAGTCTTGCAGAATTTTATATATAATCTTTTTAAAAGTTTAATTGAAGGCTTGGTTTACCTGCAGAAACCTAGCTAGGTGCAGAAACCTAGCTTGAAAACGGGCAGCCCAATCCTACTTAAAGATTAGGCGGCTGGCTGAGGCCATCCGCCCGATCCAGTGCTCCACCGCGGGCTGCCTGCAGCAGGCAGCCCTCAGGGGAAAATCTACTCGAGGAAGGGGACGCTCGTCCCCTTCCCCAAGTATAACGGCAGCTGGGGCCAGTAGGTCTCCTTGGATTTCCGCCAGCTATTTTGCTTGCAGAAGTCGGAAGAGGCCATGTAACGGCCCAGCCGCCCTGCGGAGCCCGGCGGGGACCGGGATATGGCGGATGCCATGTCCCCGCCCCCACCCGGGACGGCTGGGCCTATGGCCGCCCTTCCGGCTCTGCCACCCCTCCCCTTGTCCGCCGTCCGAGCCATCCGCTGGATCCTACCTTCCTTGGGTCCGGCGGCTGCCCGAGTCCTCGGCCGGCGGAGCAGGGAAGGTCGGCCTTGCGCTTGGTCCGCCACCTGGAAGTTAAGCAGGATTGCACTCCTAGTATCTCTTCAATAGTCATAGCTGGATTTTTAGTGATATATTTCCTGTATCAATGAAGTTGGTTTATATACAATTATGCTTCCGTATCTCTTACACTGATGAAGTTTAGGGACATTATGGATCATCTGACCTGTAATGCTTTCAGAGCAAAATCTGAAATCCATATTACGCACTTGCAGGGATACTCCATTAATATTCCTGAGACTAGAAACTGGATTTTTACCAGTCAAAATGATAGTTCATATTTATCAGTTGGTGAAAAAATGTTTTTCCAAAATTTATGGTGGTTTTACTGTATATGAATTTAGGGCACTGATTCCAAAAATGGCATTGGTTTTGCCCTGTGACATCTAGTTTTGTGGGTACGGCATCATAATGTGAGTCAAGCAGCTTCTTCGTGAGGAATCCTGTCAATTCCTCACGTGGAAGCTGCTTGACTCTCATTATGAAGTGATGATGCCGTGCCCCAAAACTAGACGTCATAGGGCAAAACAATGCCATTTTTGGAATCAGCACCCCAAATACACCCAAGAATAGGTCTCACTTTTTTAAGAAAGCAAAATGTGTGCAGGCCTGTGTACCAGAACACAAACTAACTTATCTGAAGACAGGATTATCGAGGTTTGCTTTATTTACAAGGTAACTCTGCTAAACAGACTTCTTGCTCATTGAAAAGTGTTCATATGATTCAATGATATGGTTTCTTTGTTGACTACTTCGTAGGAGTTCAGCTGTCAGCTGCTAACAAAGTTGAAGAATAGACTCAGAGAAGCACACTTTCAAAACAACATGTCTGCAGTATCCCTCCCTGCCCCATACATGACAATTAAATTTCAACATGGTTTTGAAAATTCTTTAGACGACGTGAGCAAATTTTCCCTTGAGAAGAGCAGTCACACTTCTCAGATTTCAACATGTGCCCTCAGCAGTATTATACGTAAGATACAGAAATGTCCCTTTTAATGTGTGCCACTGCAGCTGAGGAGGAAGGGTCACAGAGGACATCCTGCATCATTATATGATCTGCTCCCCCCATTCCAGAAAATATGCAGAGCAAATTCCTCCCTCCTTTATTGGGGGGATGTGAATGCTGATTTGATCAGGAAAAGGAGTTGATGCTTTCGTTTGCAAACTCTAAGAAGGTGACACGACATGCAGCTTCCTTTGTGCTGGCTGGAGCAAAATTGCATTAAAACCGTTTCAATTGGATGTCATTTCAGTCCTTTTGGACCTTCAAATCATGGATGAGCTCAACATGTGGAGAAAGAAGCAATATCGTGCCCACTGGTCTTGTCCTTCTCGTCCACACAATCTGCAGAAGATCTGAAATGGTTCCTGCACATTTACAGCTGTGACCACAGTTCCTGACCACACAGATACCCTTATGAGCATAAGAATCCTTTTCATACCTTTGGCTGAGCATGCAGAGGTCAGGCGGCCAGGGCCAAAGGATGCAACCCACTTCCTCCTCTGCACATTACGTCTACATGCAATTGAAGATCTTTCTTATTAGCAAGAGTAAACTAGAGTTTAAAACTTTGTAAATAGAGCTGTATTTGGTTTTGTATTAATTTTGCTTAAAAAAAATCTTGTTATGGTTTATGGCTGAGAGACAATGAAACTGAACTGAATTAAGTTATATAGGTCTAATGATTTTCTTAACTGTTGCTTCAGTACTAATGACTAGCTGACATTTTCCCCAAGGTTGAAGGAACATGTTGGCCTTTTGTGAACATGGGGAGTAAATTAGAGAAGTGACAAATGGCCAGTTCATATTTAATTCATATGGTACATGAGAGGTGTCATGTTTGGTATTCAGAATAGCGATCTTCAAACAAAACTAGTGGCATTTACATTGCACATTCCACTCTCACTGATGTTTGTCCCACTTACTGTTGGAACAGCCAAGGTCTGGTGCTATCAATCAACATACAAATCCAAACACTCAACATGTATGTAGTGGTTTGTAATAAATATTATTATTATTATTATCATTTGAATTCTATCCCGCTTTCTCCCCCCATAGGGGAGAAAGCGGCTTACAACAATAAAATGCATATAAATATGATATAAAACTTTTAAAAAATTAATATAATCTAAAAACACAGCATAGGAGTAAAAGGGGCTGGACCACTAAAATAGTTAGGCTGGGTGGTTAACTCAGAGGGCTTGTGTAAAAAGAAATGTTTTCAGGCCCCTTTCAGGTACACTGTTTTCAGTGTCCTAGGTTCACTGAGAGAACCACCACCCAGTCTGCCTCCAATGTTATGGTTTGACCAAAGGGAGCAGAATGTCAAAAATAACATATAAACATAAGAACATAAGAAGAGCCCTGCTGGATCAGGCCAAAGGCCCTTCTAGTCCAATTTCCTGTATCTCACAGTGGCCTCACCAGATGCATCAGGGAGCACACAGCCAACAAGTTAACCAGTTTCCTGTTGAGTGTATAGTGCTGCCTGGGGAATAGTTGAGATAAGACCATAAGAAGAACCCTGCTGGATCAGGCCAAGGACCCACCTAGTCCAGGTTCTTGTATCTCACAGTGACCCACCAGATGCCTCAGGGAGCTCACAGACAACAAGATACCTGTATCCTGTTGCCACTCCCTTGCACTTGGCATTCAGATATAAACTACCTCTAAAACCCAGAGGTTGCATACAGTCACCATGACTTGTAACCTGTGAATGTAACCTGTAAATCTGTCCACTTACTTTTTAAAGGCATCTAGGCCAGGTGTCATCACAACATCCAGTGGCAAGGAGTTCCACAGATTAACTATGTAATTAATATATCCTCAGTCAGGTTTGGTATTAATTAACCTAGAAAATCGTAAACTAACCTACTCTTAAACTAATTTAATATTATAAATTAATATATTATAAATGAAATGTTCTAAGATGCACTCAGTAGATGAGCACCACCAAAAGATGAGATGCCAACAACCTCAAAGCCCACAACACTCGGCGCTCACCCTCAAAGTCCCTTTGTGACATGGGGGAGAGTGGGTCATAATAGGGACTGAGTCAGCCAATCGGTGATGGAGTATGCTAACACTGGAGCTTTCCTTATAAGGACAAGAGGAGCAGTTGGGGCAGTTAGAATGTGGTTCAGGACAGAAAGTAGGAAAGATGGAGACGGGGGTGAGGTTGGGAGTTGGTTGAGTGGACAGGGCTGCCTGAGGAATAGTAGGGGTAGCTTCCCTAAGTCAAGTTTGGGATTAGATGACCATGGTGATCCATGCCACGGTGACATCACGATTAGATTATTGTAACGCGCTCTACGTGGGGCTGCCCTTGAAGATGGTTCGGAAACTGCAATTAGTGCAGAATGCGGTGGCCCGTGTAGTCACTGGAGGTAGGCGGTTCGACTCTGTTGGGCCGCTCCTCCGACGGCTGCACTGGCTGCCGATTCTTTTCCGGGCTCAATTCAAAGTGCTGGTTTTGATCTTTAAAGCCCTATACGGCTTGGGGCCAGGATATTTGAGAGACCGCCTACTTCTATATAGTCCGGCTTGTCTCCTTAGGTCATCAGAGAAGGCCCTTTTGCGGGTACCGTTGCCCAGGGAGGTGCGAGGGGCGGCGGCCAGAAATAGGGCCTTCTCAGTAGTGGCACCAACCTTATGGAATTCCCTCCCCTTTGGCTTACGAACTGCTCCCTCCTTGGACACTTTCTGGCGAAGCATTACCTTCTTGTTCAAAGAAGCCTTCTGAGCCTTTGCCTTTTTAACATCTTGCTGGTACAGGTGGGGCGCTGCTGTTTTTTATGATTGTTTTAATTGTAATAATCTTTTTAATCAATTTTAGATGTTGTTTTTATTAGTTTTCGTTAACTGTTTTTTACTGTTATAAAAAGTGATTATTTTGGTATGTACTTTTTTGTATTGTATTTTCTTTTCTGTTGTAAGCCACCTTGGGTCCCTTCGGGGAGAAAGGCGGGATAAAAATATTGTAGATAAAATAAAAATAAATTAACCAAGAAAAAAAGCAGAAGATGCCCTGCACAGCCCCTCCCACAATATCATCATCCCAGTGGTCCTGTGAGGCAGTTTAAACTGTGAGGAAGCTGACGAGTCCAAAGCCACCCAGCAAATGTCATGGCCAAGTAGTAGGGATTTGAATCTGGTCTCTCTGGTCAAATATGATACTGTAACCACTATACCACTCTGCCTCCATCTTCCTCTCCTTTAACAGGCATTATCATTCCACTGTCATTTGTCACAGACCACTGTTTGAAGACCATTCATACTCTGCTCCAGTAAGTGTTAACATCCACTTACCTCAATTCAGAAGAGGTTGAATTTCATGCATCAAGAAACACTTATCCTAAACTAACAGTCCCCCACCCCTTAAGGGCAAAGCGGAGCGTCCCGGTTGGCGATACGGTAAGCCTACGTAAGGCAGATGTAGAAGACACTCCTGTAGTGCATGGAGTCGTGCACTGCCGGTGTACCAATGGGAAAGCTAGAACCTTCCCCTATACACCGGAGGATCAACAATTTAAATTAACCAAATTCTAAACTAATATATTGTAAAATAAGCCAATAGCTGTTGTCAAAAAAAGCACTGAAGAGATAAGAGCACCATCAAAAGATGACCACTCACTGCAGCTCCAAGAACCTCAAAGCCCTCAAGCCCACAACACTCAGTCCTCACCCTCAGCAACCCTTTGTGACATCCTGGAGAGTGAGGCATTGTCAGACTGGGTCAGCCATTCGGAGATGGAGTATGCTAATATTGGAGCTTTCCTTATAAGGGGGAGAGGAAGGTATTGTCAGACAGGGTCAGCCAATCGGAGATGGAGTATGCTAATGCAGGCACTTTCCTAATAAGGAGCAGTTGGAAGAGTGGGAGCAGAGGGTCAGGAGAGCAGATAGAAAAGATGGAGGCAGTGGTGAGGTTGGCAGTTAGCTGAGTGGACAGGGCTACCTGGGGAATAGCAGAAGGAGCACCCCTCAGCCAGGCTTAGTATCAGTAAGCCTGGTAGAAATGAGAAGACCGTCATTTCAGTCATCCTTCCAAGGTAAGAACATAAGAAGAGTCCTGCTGGATCAGGCCAAAGGCCCATCTAGTCCAGCTTCCTGTATCTCACAGTGGCCCCACCAGATGCCTCCAAGAGCACACAGCCAACAAGATAACCTGTTTCCTGTTGTCACTCCCCTGCACCTGGCACAGAGAAAACCTACTTCTAAAGCCAGGAGGTTGCTTAAGGCTTGTAACCTGTGATGGTCTTTTCCTCCATGAATTTGTCCAAACCCCTTTTAAAGGAATCTATGCCTGGTGCCATCACCACATCCTGTGGCAAGGAGTTCCACAGATGAATTACACACTGGGTGAAGAAATATTTTCTTTGTCTGTTCTGACTCTCCCTCCACTCAATTTTAGTGCATGTCCCCTGGTTCTGGTGTTGTGCGAGTGGGAGAAGAATTTCCCTCTATCCACTCTCTCCATCCCATGCATAATTTTAGACGTCTCAATCATGTCCCCCCTCAGGCGCCTTTTTTCTAGACTGGAAAGCCCTAAATGCTGTAGTCTTTCCTCATAAGGGAGGTGCTCCTGCCCACGAATCATTTTGGTCGCTCTTTTCTGCACCTTTTCCAATTCAACTATATCCTTTTTGAGGTGTGGTGACCAGAGCTGGACACAATACTCCAGATGTGGCAGCCATGGAAGTGGGCAGAAGAGTTGCTTCATTTAGCTCTTTCTTCTTCAGATGTGTTATTTTTTATGTTGATATTCTTATCTAGCCGTCTGTCTGTCTCTGTGTGTTTGTGTGTTTCTTATTGTTTCATGCATTCATTTAGAAATACTTTATATCTTGCTTAACCAACTCTATTTTTCGATAAATATGATAGGATCTTTATTGTGGATTAAAATTTATTAGCGATTAAATTGATGGTTGAAGAAAACACTGAGGGAACATTTTTTGGGAGGGGGGGGCTTCTAGCAAGTGCCGTATTTGCTTCTGGGACTTACAGCCCAATCGTATGAGGCTGCAGCGCTGGTGGAACGAGTGTTCTGACAGCACTAACTGACTTACTAGGACTGTAAGTCCTAGTAACTAGGGGAGGGAATCAGAGCGTGCGCTCTGACTCCCTCCCCTCCCCCCACCCCTTAAGGGCAAAGCGGAGCGTCCCGGTCGGCGATATGGTAAGCCTACGTAAGGCAGATGTAGAAGACACTCCTGCAGTGCATGGAGTCGTGCACTGCCGGTGTACCAATGGGAAAGCTAGAACCTTCCCCTACACACCGGAGGATCAACAAAGACCCGCTGGGGCAGTGGGGGAGGCGGGACAGGACAGGGGGGAGAATGAGGGAGGAATAAGGTAGCGACGGGGCAGGAGAAGGGTGGATTGAGTCCAGGAAGGGCGTGGTTTTGGCGGCAATGGTGGCAACCGAAACCTAGCTCCCTCCGTGGATCTGATCCTGTGATCCACACAGACCTGTGCCAGCAAATTCACTAGTGCAGGTCTGAGTAGACTCCTCCACGCTGCAGAGGCTTACCCCCGGGTAAGAGAATGAAAGTATTTTGATATACTTGGTACAGAGTATCCTACTGCAATACTTGCCTTTGCAAAGTACAGAACTTGAAAGTCAACCTCTCCCAAGAATACCTAAGGCTATACGGCGTGATCCTGTGTAGATGAAGCCCCGGGACAGCACGTGCTGCCCCGGGACAGGATGTCGCACAAGTGTCGTAAAGCACTTGCGCGACACTCAGCGAGCAAGCAGTGCTGGCGCTGCGGCCGGCGCTGCTCACTCCACCGTCTCCCCGGCCCTGCGCCGGCTGGAGCAGGTATGATCTACGCCAGTTGGGGCAGGGGGGAGGGCGGACGGGGTGGCAAGGGAGGGCAGACATTGGCCGCCTGGGGACTGGAGGGGGCAGGGATACCGGGGGCCGAGATCTCCGGTATCCAACGCTCCCTCCAGGTCCCAGATACACTGGCCGTGTTGGCCCATTGGGCCTACCACTGCTGACACTGGGAGAAGGGGATGATTGTCCCCTTCCCCTTCTCCTGAGTTGTTCCCGGGCTGCCCCAGGGCAGCCTGGGAACTTGATAGGATATGGCGGCTGGCCGTTTACGCCAGCCGCCAGTGACGTTCTTACTATGGGGGAGCTGGTGTGCTGCGCCCCAGGTGCCGAGTGGGCACGGTGCTTCCGGGGGGGCGCGGCAGCTTGGGCTTGGGGCTGCGCGGCGGGGCGCGGCACCGGAGCCCGGCTGCTGAGCCCCCGGGAAACAGCGCGTCCACTCGACGCGTCACCGGCTTCCGGAGGCTCCGCTCCGAATCCGAGACAAGCCCTCCTCATTGCGACCGCCCAGTTCGGCGGTCGAGGGCTTTGTGAGCCGGCCGAACGCGTCGCCGGCTTTTATTTGGGTTTTCTGCACATGCGCAGAACCTTTCTGAGGGCAAACGGGCAGCCCCAAAGTTATTGAATACTGCTATAGAAAAGGAGACCTAACTGTAGAGCACATGCATTGCATGCAAATGGTCACTGACATCTCCAGTTAAAAGAATCTCAAACAGCAGAGTTGCCCTGTTCCGTTACATTCCAATAATGTGTTTCTTTTCCCCTATTAATAAACTGTTTTGGAAAAGGACACTGGTTAAAAAAGAAAGGGGGGGGGGCCAAGCAGAGCGTAGTGAGATAAAAATCTAGAAATGTGAAAATGAGATGATCCTCACATTACTGAAGTTACCCAGAAGACAAGTACTGTCACATCTGTGTCAGGGATTGGAATGAAATATAATCTGGCAGTGTCAAGCCCTCCAAGCAACTACTGGTGCCACAAGGCACATCAGAGATGAAATCCACAGTTGTGCTGTGGCAGCTACTTTTTCACTGACCTTGACAAAACGTACTAAGCAGTTTGCATTGTCTGCCGTGCAAGCATCATTTGGGAAAGAGAAGAAAGATCTTTTGCTCCTTCCATGCTGAAGCAAAAATAGAGAAGCCACATTGGATAGAATGCCATGAATTATCCACCTTTATCCTGTCATCATTTTTCCTCATCACAGAAAATCATGGTGGAAATGTTCATTTTTCTGACATCTCATCAACGTTCAAGATGTTCCTTGTGTAACTATACTGAAATGGAAAACAAATTCTTAATTATCTCTTCCAGTGGCATCGTTGCTTACACAGACTAGAACTGATTCTGCCTAAAATGGTGAACATCAAAATTAGAGAAAAATCATCCAAATGAGACTGGATCATTCTGCAGATCTTATATGAGCTTTGCTGTCAGTCATTGGACTCCCTCCCCCCCCCCCACTTCAAAAATAGCATTCTATGGCACAGAATGCCCGAATGCCTGAGAAAGCTTTTCTTACTTAGAACAAAAAATGTCTACATTCATTTCTAAAGATGAGAGTGGAACAAAGACAGCAAACATTGATAGGAAATAAATATGAAAAATGCCATAAAGAACAGAGGGAGGCATCCACAGTAACAGTCACAGAAGTGGGTTTAGTGGTTGTGGTGCTCCACAGTGTTGCTCAAATGCTAGTGGAAGAGGAACTTTTCAGCTTATGCAAGAGGTGAATTCTATGACTTCTGCTAGCAGAAGAACTAATCTGGAACAGAGGTATCTTTCTCAGTGGAACAGCCTTGAACAAAGTCCTACTCGGGCAAGATCATTTTCAATAGTGGAAGACACCAAGCATTAATATGGGAATGAATTTGATCAATCATATTACCATTGGATAATATGTATATAAGGGCTCAGTCCAGCCCAACTCAGGCACAGTTGAGGCCCAATTGTGGCACAATTGGGGCCCAAAATAGGACCGAGTTAGGCTGCAACTGTGCCTGAGTTAGGCAGGAGGCAAGAGCAGTGGGCCAGGATCGAGGCAAAACTTACCGCAGAGGCAGGCAGGCCCCTGTGGGGAGCTGTCAGTCTTGTGGAAGCGAAGAGCCCCCTCCTCAGCCCGTCTGCGTGCACCTACCACAGCTGCTGCAGCGGTCGCAGCAGATGGGCAGCCACAGGTGGGCCTGCAGGCACTGGGTGTGTGACAGTCAGCTGAAGGGCAGAGGTTGTGCCAGTGCCAGCTGCCCCAGGGCACCCTGGGCATTAGCCACCTGCCGCAGGGGGGAGTGCCACTGCCCTCCCTCCTGCAGACTGCGATGCCACCCCCAAGCCACGGTGAGGCTGCACGTGGGAGTCATGGGGGGGTGAGCGGGGGAGAGAAGGGAAGGAGGGGGTGGGAACGGCACGCACAAGGGGGGTCTCATGAGGTCTGGAACCGCCTCCGCCATGACATGCCCGTGCGCTGCCTGAAGCCCTGGGCCACCAGGGCCGTGGCTATGCCCACAAAGAAGGCATCCCGGTATGCCTTCTGCTCCGTGCCCCGGCCAAGACCGAGAGATGCCTTGGGCTTGTCTGCTGCGAGCGGGAAGGGCTCACGCAGCTCATCACTCCCCAGATGGGGCAACGTAGGCGCCTCGCGGCAGGCGCTCTAGCGGGGTGGGGGGTGCCAGCGTCCATCATCAGGGAGTGGGAGGGGAGGCAGGCACACAGGCAGGTGGACAGGGGGTGCTGGGGAGGGACACGGGTGGGTCAGAAACAGACAGACAACAAGGCTGGTGGGAGAGGAATACAGGGAGAGGGGTCTGCAGAGACCAATAGGGACACAGGGGTCACTTCGCAGATGGAGGCAATGCAGGAACGGGCGCCTCTCATGCAGACGGACCGAGGGCGGAAACGGACGCCGTTGACGGGCGGACTGAGGACGGAAACGGACGCTGTTGACGGGCGGACTGAGGGCGGAAACGGACACCGTTGACGGGCGGACACGGACGCCGTTGACGGGCGGACCGAGGGTGGGTGAGAGCCCCGGTTGCTGAAAGGGCTCTTCACGGACGTGGGGGACGTGCGCCATGTCACCTGTCACTGTTTGCCTGCCTGAGAGGCCCCCCAACTCCCCCCTCCCCTCTGAGCCCGGAGGGTCTGGCAGCCCCCCTGCTGTGTTCTCCCTGGGCTGGCTGTGGCAGGCCCTGGCTGCGATTCATGCAGGGCCTTGTGTGGTGGGCGCTGTCTCTCTGTGTGTGGGGCAGTGCTTGTGTAACATTGGGGTCATGGTGTTCAAGGGGCCTTTGCCCAAGCGGCATCTTTATTGTTCTGGAACATTGGCAGGGATGGCCAGGCGAGGCTGCCAGGGGTAGGCACAGCAGCCACTCAGAATGTAGCAGCAGCAGCAGCAGCTGAGGAGGGTTGCAGGGTAGGCTCCCAGACCTCTGGCAGCATCGAGGCAGACGACCATGGGGCAACCAGACTGCGGGCCCAGGGGTGCTCCCCAAAAGGTAGGTGGTGGTGGACATTCCTGGGGAGACATAAATCACAGGGGTGTTCCACGGCAGCTGCTGTGTGGTAGCAATCCCCATTGAAGAAATGCCAGTGTGCAGGTTGCAAAGGCCTGCAGGGAGAGAAATCAAACACAGCTGAGTGGTGTGACACACATAGCCTGGTCTGCGCTCCTTCCCTGGGTGTAAGGTGAGCATGATCCTGTAAGGGAAAGGGGTCAAAGAGAGAGACAACAACACAACTTGGGGGTCACAACCATGGCAATCCTAGCAATACTTACCTGTCAGTAGACCCTGTGGAGAAAAGAGGGGGGGGAACAGCTGGTGTCTACATATGGGTTACAGTTCCACACTCATGGCATTGTGTGCTCACATTCATACAGGCAGCTATGAGACAAGACATTGGTATAGAGGCATATCATGGCAGGCTATGCAGGCAGCTATGAGACAAGACATTGGTATAGAGGTATATCATGGCAGGCTATGCAGGCAGCTATGAGACAAGACATTGGTATAGAGGCATATCATGGCAGGCATTGCAGGCAGCTATGAGACAAGACATTGGTATAGAGGCATATCATGGTAGGCATTGCAGGCAGCAATGAGACAAGACATTGGTAAAGAGGCATATTATGGCAGGCATTGCAGGCAGCTATGAGACAAGACATTGGTAAAGAGGCATATCATGGCAGGCATTGCAGGCAGCTATGAGACAAGACATTGGTATAGAGGCATGTATCCTACCTATATTTCTCTATGCAAAGAGGCAGATGTCAGACCACATGTCAGCATGAACCCTGCACTTACCTGCACTTACCTGCTGGTGTTGTTGCCTGTGGGGGGGGGAGAGGGGCTGGGAGAAAGACATGGGTTAGCAAACACTTGCATGGAGACAGCTGCCCAGGCACAGCAGTAAACAGTTTGGCCACAGGCAGAACAGCCCTCTCTGCCCTAGAGGGGGGCAGAGAGGAGAAGAGAGAAGTGGGGTGTTAGAAAAGTTTTCAAAGTCCCACTTTGTGGCTGCTGGGGGACAGAACCCCACGCCACGTGCTCAGAGTCAGAGAGAGAGAGAGAGAGAGAGAGAGTGAGTGGAGGGCTGGGGCTGGGCTTTTGTGGGAAAGAGGCTGGGTGGGGCTGGGTGCTGATAGGGTAACTATTTGGTCCGGTTCCAGAGTTAGGCCACAACTGTTTGGTCCTAACTCAGGCACAACTCGGGCCCAGGGTGTTAGAACTTTTCAGGAGATGGCTGGTGTGGGTAAGGTAAAATGGCTCCTATGGGTCTCCTCACATTTGGGTCCACCCTTTTTGTTGACCCAAATTTTGGGCCTGAGTTGGTCTCGAGGGGGCGTGTCAGGGGCTCTCCAGCGTCTGGAACCGGACCAAAATTCGTAACCGCCCCCGTCACACCCCCGACACGCCCCCGACACGCCCACTTTTAGGCTGCAATTGTGCCTGAATTGTGCAGTTGTGCCTGAATTGTGCCGGAACCCAATTCAGTCACAATTGCAGCCCAACTCAGGCACAATTCAGGCACAACTCGGGCCTAAAGCACTTGGGCTGCAATTGTGCCTGAATTGTACCGCAGTTGCCTTGGGCTGGACCGGGCTGTAAGTCAGTTTCCCCCAAAATGGTGTTCAACCATGTGCAAAATCAGATAAAAAATGTTTGCTTTATTCTCATATTGAGTCACTCCATAGTTTTGTGGTATATACAGTAATTGTGAAATAGTGGTTTTCAAACTTTTTACTTTCCCTCTCCACATTAGCTTGTCTATGTTGGAACCCTTAAGTTTCTGCAATGGCAGGCCAGTATGTTCTCTGCTGTACATATGGAGTGCAAGGTGCACATTCATTTTACATTGGACCTCACAATCTTGCATCACTGAAAGCATGTCCTAGATCACACACTCAGCAGTCCCCAAAAATCAATAGTGATGGTCAAGCTGTCCTTGAGAGAAACAATTATTAATCTTTTCATTGAGAAATTCCTGATAAACTTCAAAGGAAACCTAGAATTCCCAGAATGCAATCTGGAAAACATGGTGTATGATATTTAGGCTTGATTCCTACATTACACAACCCAACACACATTTTGGTGCTTCGGAAGTTAGACCTATTCTTGGGTATATTTCAAGCACTGATTCCAAAAATGGCATCAGTTTTGCCCTGTCAGCTTTAATTTTGGAGATATGGCATAGACAACGTATATCCTGATTCAAGCAGTTCCCTTGTAAGGAAGTCGATGCCATGGTTTCCTCATGAGGAAGCTGCTTGAATCTGCATATAATAAGGTGGTTCTGCTGCATCTCCAAAACTAGAGCTGAAAGGGCAAAACTGATGCCATTTTTGGAATCAGTGCTTGAAATATACCCAAGAATAGGTCTAACTTCTGAAGTACCAAAATATTTGTTGGGCTGTGCTATCTTTGTGGCATGACCACCACCTCTGTTTGGTCCAGTCTCATTGCACTCCATGGATCTGTGTGGGATGGACATAACGATTTGGACACTTAATAACTTGCTTTATTAAGGAAGAGTGTTCAGATGTCTGGGAAAAATGGCTTCTTTAGACAATGTTTTCAAACAGTTTTCTGCCAACAACAAGAAAGGTTCAGAGAGGACAGAGTTTGACAAATTTACCCATATGCCAAACAGCTGTCAACACTTTGTTCAGTGAAGATTGCCAAGTTAATAAAATGTAATGTTATATGCTCCGTTTCACTGGGAAATCTTTTATCAAATTTCACAGCATCTCACGCAATTTAGTCTTTTTTTTTTTACCTTACTATGCTAAATATATTTATCAGTTCTGACATGATAAACATGTTTAACCTATTACAAAGCCTATGCTGAATAACATGGGAGACTTCAGTACTAGTTATACTATTTTTTTTTCATGTAATTAATTAGTTACCTTTTTTTTTGCCAGATCTGTGGCTTGATGAGGTCATTTACTAGATCAGCCCTGCAACTCAGATGGTATGGAAGGAAGTGGATATTCATCCCCTTCACCACTATGCACATAAAGTAAGTGTTGCATGGGCAACATGCACAAATAGTCATAGTACTACTCATGAAGGACTGAAGCTGGGAGATTGTAGCATCTGTTAGGCCCTATACAACATAATCTTATTCATGTCTACTCATCTACTCAGAAGTCATTCCCATGGGGTTCAATGGAACTTACTCCCAGGTTAGGGTGTGTAGGCTTTCCCACATTTTTTAGGAAGATCCTCCCTGAATCCACTACAATGTGGAAAAACCGTATTTTCAGTTGCTCATGTTTTTGTGTACCACTCCAGTAACGGAATGCATTACATCTTATTAGTATTGAATTAATTAAATGATGATCACATAAAGTGTGCAATTGTAATGGGATATGTTAGTTAATTTAGCAATCATTAATGGAGAGACAGTTCGTGCAGCCAATTAAGATTGTAGGTACGGGGTTTCAGAAGACTGAGGATTGATTGTTCGGGTGGGGGGGGAGAATCAAGCAGCCACTCCGAACCGATGACAGAGCAATGCTTTTAGACATTAGAAAACTGGTCTTCTAGGCCAACTTCACACTGAAATAGGTGCACGAGCAAGGGATTTTTGTGAGGTACATTGCCTTTTTCCTGTACTTCTGTCTAGAGGTGGTTAAGAAATATAGATAAAAGTGTGCACATGTGTGCACACATACAACACAACACAACCACTTCTTCAAAATGTCATGATTGGATTTATCTTAAAAGATTCCATTGCATGGTGTACTTATTTTTTTAAAAAATGTAATGAATACAGTAGCACTACATTAACAGTCCAATCCTATGCCGGCCTCTGCTGGTGTGACTAAGCCCTGCACCATCACAAACATGCCGTAAAAGTATGTTGTGCTGGCGCAGAGGTCAGTCATGCTGGCATGCCTCTGCCAGTGCAGGAGCAGCGCACACCAGAGGCAGGTGAGCTCCAAGCCGGGTGGTGGGGAGGCGGGGGGGGGAGTGTGAGATAGGGGCGGGGGGGAGTTTGGAGGCAGGGGTAGGGCAGAGAGGAGGGTGGAACAGGCCCAGGAGGAGGGAGGGCTTGGAGGAGGCCTATCACCTTTCCTGAGCTTGGAAGCCCGACACAGGGCTGCTCCAATTTGCACCAGCCATTTAGCTGGCTGCTAGTGCTCAACATGGGGGTAAACACCAAAGTTTCAGGCACTGGAGGCCTGGCTGGATCACCCATTGAAATCAAAGGAGTAAACATGAAAATAAATGTGAAAATTGAAAACAACTGATTGTAATAACAAAATGCATGGAAAATGAAACCAATCAAGGCAACTCAAAAAAATGGAAATCTCTCTCTCTCTCTCTCTCTCTCTCTCTCTCTCTCTCAACACCAGTAACCACACATTACTAGTTGAAGTATTCCAAATATATGGCACATCTCATACATACGGCACACCTAAACCAGTCTCTCTGCCTAACCTATCTCATAGTAGGCTGTTGTGAGGATAAAATGGGGATAACCGCCCCACCCATATACACACTGCTCTGAACTCTTTCGATATAACTAGCCAAAGCCCGGCATTGGGATGCAGTGGCCCAGGGCAGGTTCTGCAGTATCCAGCATGGGGCTGGAGGCCTCTTCAAGATACGGGGATGTTTTCCATCCAAATGGCATGAACTTATGAAGAGTTATAAAGGTACTACATGTTAAAGGCATCAGACCTGCCAAATTGCAGGCAGACTGAAAAAAAAATGCAATTAAAAAACACCCATTATTGCTTTCAATGGGAGACCCATATACACTTCTCCTAAATCTATGTTTTCCATCCTATTGGCATGATACTTCTAGGCCTTTTGTGACCTCTGCAAAGGATTAAACCTGCCACATTTCAGACACAGCAGGACAAAGGGACTCCATTTTATAGGCAAACTAAGAAGGTGCCTCAATTTCACTGGTCTCTCTTTTCCCCTCTTTCTGCAACCTTTCTCAGACTCCTACGCGGTGTACAGGTTGTTCTAATTCTCCTGAGGGCTCCTAGAAAAATGAAAGAAAAATGAATGTAATTTTCCTGTAATATAGATTTGATACACTTATTGCCAAGACAGAAAATACCCTCGCTCTTTTATGCTCTGGACCTCATATTTACAGGTGAGTTATCAGTGGATTCCCCCCTTCTTTTCTTTCTGTATATAGTGAAATATAGACACACAGTACTTTGTAATGAAATAAATATAATTGTCTTTGCCAGCTTGCCAGGAGTAGAATTTAAGGCTGTATCAAACATAAATTACAGGCAAATTACATGCCCTAGTTTTAGCATTTTGGATTATTCATTTATTTCGACATTTTTAGCCCATCTTCTCACCAAAGCCCCAAGACATGTAACAATCAGTACTTAAAACAAGAAAACAAATAAGAACCATATAAACATGACAAATGGTAGCAGCAGTAGGAGTATACAAGCAGAAGCAGTAAAAACCTGGCCCCAACTCCCCCTCTCACACACGCACACACGCACCCCAATAATAAGCAAAGCCTAAAAAACTTTAAAACAAATAAACATTTTTTTAAAGAAAGGGAGGGGGGAATCCAGATAGTATTTAAACGCTTGCATGTTATTAAAAGGGTCCAATCCTATCCAGCTTTCCAGCACTGTTGCAGCTGTGCCAACAGGGTATGCGCTGCATCCTGCAGTGGGGGGCAGTCAAGGGCACCTCCTCAGGGTAGCTTGGGGCTGCATTGCGGCTGCATCAGCGCTGAAAAGTTGGATATGAGTTAGCCCTAAACTGCGTTATTTCATTCAAAAGGGGGGGGGGGTTCCCAAATGTTTCCCCTTTAGGAAGCACAGATTTCATTGCATGAAAATGTTGCTGAGCTCTGAGAATGTTGCATTCAAAGAGCCAGGGTGGGTCACCTTTGGGAATTAATCGTGCCTTTGTTGCCAGAGAACCCCCACCCTGGTCAATAAAGCACCTTTCATTGGGCTCTGTTAGCCTAGGTAGAGGCACCTCAGGTGGTTTGCTCCACTATCTGGTCAACAGGCCAAAACTACTGTACTGCATGACCATTTATTGGATAAATAAGTAAATATTGCACGCACGCACGCATACATGTTTGTGTGTATGTGTGCGAGAGAGTTCCTGCCTTGCTGGCTTTCCTTCTTCTTGCCCTCTTCGAAGGCAGTTAGGGTTCTTTGGATGTTTTGTTTTGCTTTTTTTAAGGCTACGTTGACTTTTCCAGTTCCATTGATCCCAAGTCCTGTCATAGTTACACAAGCAAATGAAAGAAATCACTGCAACCTTTTTCATGTCGTCGCGTATCCTGCACCTGAGCAACACTGATGCTAAACATGCTACTTGGTAGTAAACCCCATTGATTTCAAGTAACAGGTTTTGGTTCGGAACATGAATCATTGTACAGACTGTGGATGACTGTGCACAAATAAGCTCAAAGAGAGGCTATAAAGCAGAGTAATTTCTGAAAAACTGCTCCTGGCTATTGGAAGAAAATGTATTCTTCTACAGTGGTCCTTCAGAATGGGCTCTACAAAGACTATTAAAAAGGATCTATAATCAGACATCCTGTTACTACGAGAAAAATAAATAACACAGCCCCAGTCAATGACTGTGCCGTGCTTTTGAAAAATTGACATATAAGTTGCACTTACAGGAACTAGGGAAGTTTAGGGATGGGCTGTAGCTCAGTGGTAGAGCACCTGCTTTGTATGCAGAAGGTCCCAGGCAGAGCCGGTGTCAAGTTGCTGGGGGCTCTGGGGCAAAGCCCTTCACTGGGCCCCTCATGGGCTCATTCTCTGATGGCACAGTGAGTGCTACTGCTACCACTGGTACTGCAGGTTTGTTGTCAACACTGCTCTCTCTCTCTCTCTCTCTCTCTCTCTCTCTCTCACACACACACACACACACACACACACACACACACACACACACACACACACACAAACTAGAATCCATCAATGTCCACATGGCAAGTAGTAAATAGACAATTCAACAACGTAGGTTCAGTTGGCTTCTCCAGCCAACTAGCACTCAGCTCCTCCTTTTCTAGTATGGAGCCTGCTCTAGTACACAACTAGAAGGAGGAAAAGGAGACACAAGCATCTACATCTACCACGGAATTGGCAAATACACAATCTTGGGTCTGACCTTTGCCCAGCCCAAGGTTACAATCAAATTGGAGGAATAACTAGAGGTCCCAAAATGCAGTAATGGCTATTTTGGTCTGTTTACTGGATAGTGGAGTGAACCACCTCAAAGTGTCTCTAACTAGGCTAACGGTGACCACGAGACAGAGTTTTCCAAAAGAATATAGATTCTAGTGAATGATATAGAAAGGAAAAGGCAATGTTTACTTATAAGATCAGTTGCATAGGGGTTCCATTCAGGTAGTCCTGGGTTTAAGTGAATGGTGGGGAGGGAGGGAGAGAGTCACACCACAGCTGGGCTGAATTTTCTCCACCTTGGACAATCCAACAAGGAAGAAGGGGAGTGTTGGCAGGAGTTTTAAAACAGATATTACGGAACTGTGGGCTTTAGTAGGGGGGACTGTTAGGAGAAAGGGAAATTCTGTATCCTTAGTCTGCTGGGTAAAAAGTAAAGGTGACGCCTGACAATTAAGTCCAGTCGTGTCCGACTCTAGGGTGTGGTGCTCATCCCCATTTCAAAGCCGAAGAGCCAGCGTTGTCCGAAGACGCCTCCGTGGTCATGTGGCCGGCATGACTCTCCTTGCCGCAGCGCGTAGCATGCGGCTGGAACACGGAGCGCTGTTTACCTTCCTGCAAGCGGTACCTATTTATCTACTCGCATTAACATGCTTTGGAACTGCTAGGTTGGCAGGAGCTGGCCAAGCAACGAGAGCTCACCCCGTCGCGGATTCGAACTGCCGACCTTTCGATCGACAGCTCATGGTTCAGCGGTTTAACCCACTGCGCCACCTGCTGCTTCCCAGTCTGCTGGGTAGACTAGGGTATACTGGGCTTCTACACCGCATTATTTTCAATGGGTAGAGGTGTTCGTCTTTGTTGAATATGAGAGGATTACAGCCTAAGTCTTACTGAACACAATGGGCTTACTTCTGAGTAAAATAAATAATACCATTTTCAAACACCTCCACCAATGAGATGCACACTCATATTTGCACCCGAGTGTGCGCCTCACCTATATTCTCTCCGAACAAATCATGCATAAATATGTTTGTAAGTCATGCATAACTATGTGTGCTCAGAACTGGACTGGAGTAAAACATCTTGTGGTGCAGCATTTGAAGGTAATGAAAGCACCAGCACTGTGTATTAAGAGAACAAAAGAACTCAGGCCTCAGTCCAGCCCAACACAGGCACAATTGAGGCACAGTTGAGGCACAGTTGAGGCCCAAAATAGGGCTGAGTTAGGCTGCAACTGTGCCTGAGTTAGGCAGGAGGCAAGAGCAGTGGGCCAGGATCGAGGCAACACTTACCGCAGAGGCAGGCAGGCCCCTGTGGGGAGGTGTCAGTCTTGCGAAAGCTAAGAGCCCCCTCCTGAGCTCGTCTGTGTGCACCTACCACAGCTGCTGCAGCGTTCGCAGCAGATGGGCAGCCACAGGTGGGCCTGCAGGCACTGGGCGTGCGACAGTCAGCGGAAGGGCAGAGGTTGTGCCAGTGCCAGCTGCCCCAGGGCACCCTATGCATTAGCCACCTGCTGCAGGGGGGAGTGCCACTGCCCTCCCTCCTGCAGAAGGCGATGCCACCCCTAAGCCATGGTGAGGCTGCACGTGGGAGTCATGGGGGGGTGAGCAGGGGAGAGAAGGGAAGGAGGGGGTGGGAACGGCATGCACAAGGGGGGTCTCATGAAGTCTGGAACCGCCTCTGCCATGACATGCCCGTGCGCTGCCTGAAGCCCTGGGCCTCCAGGGCCGTGGCATTGCCCACAAAGAAGGTATCCCGGAATGCCTTCTGCTCCGTGCCCCGGCCAAGACTGAGAGATGCCTTGGGCTTGTCTGCTGCGAGCGGGAAGGGCTCACGCAGCTCATCACGCCCCCAGATGGGGCAACGTCAGCACGTCGCGGCAGGCGCTCTAGCGGGGTGGGGGGTGGCCAGCTTCCATCATCAGGGAGTGGGAGGGGAGGCAGACAGACAGGCAGACAGTGGGTGCTGGGGAGGGGCACGGGTGGGTCAGAAACAGACAGACAACAAGGCTGGTGGGAGAGGGATACAGGGAGAGGGGTCTGCAGAGACCAATAGGGACACAGGGGTCACTTCGCAGATGGAGGCAATGCAGGAACGGGCGCCTCTTATGCAGATAGACCTTGGGCAGAACGGAAGCCGTTGACGGGCGGAAACGGACGCCGTTGACGGGCAGACCGAGGGCGGGTGAGAGCCCCGGTTGCCGAAAGGGCTCTTCACGGACGTGGCAGACGTGTGCCATGTCGCCTGTCAGTGTTTGCCTGCCTGAGAGGCCCCCCAACTCCCCACTCCCCTCTGAGCCCTGAGGGTCTGGCAGCCCCCCTGCTGTGGTCTCCCTGGGCTGGCTGTGGCAGGCCCTGGCTGGGATTCATGCAGGGCCTTGTGTGCTGGGGACTATCTCTGTGTGTGGGAGGCAGTGCTTGTGTAACATTGGGGACATGTGGTTCCAGGGGCATCTTTATTGTTCTGGAACAGTGGCAGAGATGGCCAGGCGAGGCTGCCTGGAGTAGTCACAGCGGCCACTCGGACCACATCAGCAGCAGCAGCAGCAGGCATGCCCCATGGACCAGGGGATGCAGGCCCTTCCCCTGTGGAACCACAGCCTGCACCATGGAAAGGGGAGGGACAGCAAGTAGGCAGCCAGGGAGGTGGAGCAGCAGCAGCGCCGGCAGCTGAGGAGGGTTGCAGGGCAGGCTCCAGGACCTCAGGCACCATCGAGGCAGACGACCATGGGGCAACCAGACTGCAGGCCCAGGGGTGCTCCCAGGAAGGTAGGTGGTAGTGGACGTTCCTGGGGAGGCAAAAAACACGGGGGTGTTCCATGGCAGTTGCTGTGTGGTAGCAATCGCCATTGAAGAAATGCCAGTGTGCCGGTTGCAAAGGCCTGCAGGGAGAGAAATTAAACACAGCTGAGAGGTGTGAGACACATAGCATGGTCTGCGCTCCTTCCCTGGGTGGCAGGAGAACATGATCCTGTAAGGGAAAAGGGTCAAAGAGAGAGAAGACAACAACACAACGTGACATAGTAGGTATAACATTGACATAGTAGGTATAACAGAAACCTGGTGGAATGCGGAGAACCAGTGGGATACTGCAATTCCAGATATAAACTCTATAGGAGGGACAGAGAGGGGCGTGTTGGAGGTGGGGTGGCCATCTATGTCAAAGAGGGGGTAGAATCCACCAAAGTAGAGCTGGAGGGGGGCTCTGACTCCTCCGTAGAATCACTGTGGGTTAGATTACCAGGCTCAAAGAGTGATGTAATAGTAGGGGCATGCTACCGTCCTCCAGATCAAAAACCTGAAGGGGATCTTGAAATGAGGAAGCAAATCAGGGAGGTGTCAATGAGAGACAGGGTTGTAGTCATGGGGGACTTCAATTATCCTCACATCGACTGGGTCAATTCATGCTCAGGTCATGAAAGAGAGACTGGATTTCTGGATATGTTAAATGACTGTGCCTTAGAGCAGCTTGTCACGGAACCGACCAGAGGACAGGTGACTCTGGACTTGATATTGTGTGGCACTCAAGATCTGGTCAGGGAGGTAAATGTTACCGAACCGTTGGGGAACAGTGACCATGCTGCGATCTGTTTCGCCATGCATGTCGGAGGGAGAGTGCCGAGCAAATCTGACACGAAAACACTTGACTTCCGAAGGGCTGACTTCCCCAAAATGAGGAGACTAGTTAAAAAAAAGCTGAAAGGGAAAGTAAAAAGACTCCAATCGCTCCAGAGTGCATGGAGGCTGTTTAAAACAACAGTCATAGAGGCCCAGCGGGAGTGTATCCCACAAAGGAGGAAGGGCTCGACCAAGTCCAGGAGGGTGCCGGCATGGCTAACAAGCACAGTTAAGGAGGCTATAAAAGGCAAGGAAGCTTCCTTCCGAAATTGGAAGTCTTGCCCTAGTGAGGAAAATAAACAGGAGCACAAACTGTGGCAAAAGAAATGTAAAAAGATGATACGGGAGGCCAAGCAAGACTTTGAGGAACGTATGGCAGGCAACATAAAAGGGAATAATAAAAGCTTCTTCAAATATGTTAGAAGCAGGAAACCTGCCAGAGAAACGGTTGGTCCGCTGGATGGTGAGGGAGAGAAACGGGTGATAAAAGGGGACTTGGAGACTGCAGAGAAATTAAATGAGTTCTTTGCATCTGTCTTCACGGCAGAAGACCTCGGGCAAATACCGCTGCCGGAACGTTCTCCCCTGACTAAAGAATTAAGTCAAATAGAGGTTAAATGAGAAGACGTCTCAGACTTAATTGACAAAATAAAGATCAATAAATCACCAGGCCCGGATGGCATCCACCCAAGAGTTCTGAAGGAACTCAAGAATGAAGTTGCTGACCTCTTGACCCAAATATGCAACTTGTCCCTTAAAACGGCCACTGTGCCAGAGGATTGGAGGATAGCTAATGTCACGCCAATCTTTAAAAAAGGAAGGAGGGGAGACCCGGGAAACTACAGGCCGGTCAGCCTAACCTCTGTTCCAGGGAAGATGGTGGAAAGTCTCATTAAGGATAAAATCTTAAAATACATAGAAGAACAAGCTCTGCTGAGGGAGAGTCAGCATGGCTTCTGCAAGGGGAAGTCTTGCCTCACAAACCTGTTAGAATTTTTTGAAAAGGTCAACAGGCATGTGGATGCGAGCGAACCCGTGGATATTATATATCTGGATTTTCAGAAGGAGTTTGACACAGTCCCTCATGAAAGGCTCCTGAGAAAACTCCACAGTCAGGGAATAAGAGGGCAGGTCCTCTTGTGGATTAGTAACTGGTTGAAGACCAGGAAACAGCGAGTGGGAGTCAATGGGCAATTTTCACAATGGCGAGAGGTGAAAAGCGGTGTGCCCCAAGGATCGGTCTTGGGACCGGTGCTTTTCAACTTATTCATAAATGACCTGGAGTCGGGGATAGGCAGTGAGGTGGCCAAGTTTGCAGATGACACTAAACTTTTCCGGGTGGTGAAGACCAGCAGGGATTGTGAAGAGCTCCAGAAGGATCTCTCCAAACTGGGAGAATGGGCAGCAAAATGGCAGATGCGCTTCAATGTAAGTAAGTGCAAAGTGATGCACATTGGGGCAAGAAACCAAAATTTCACATATACGCTAATGGGTTCTGAGTTGTCTGTGACGGATCAAGAGAGAGATCTTGGGGAGCTGGTGGACAGGTCGATGAAAGTGTCGACCCAGTGTGCGGCGGCTGTGAAGAAGGCCAATTCCATGCTCGGGATCATTAAAAAAGGGATTGAGAATAAAACGGCCAATATCATTCTGCCTTTGTACAAATCGATGGTAAGGCCACATCTGGAGTATTGTGTCCAGTTCTGGTCACCACACCTCAAAAAGGATATAGTTGAATTGGAAAAGGTGCAGAAAAGAGCGACCAGAATGATTCGTGGGCTGGAGCACCTCCCTTATGAGGAAAGGCTACAGTGTCTGGGGCTTTTCAGCCTAGAAAAAAGGCGCCTGAGGGGGGACATGATTGAGACTTATAAAATTATGCATGGGATGGAGAGAGTGGATAGAGGGAAATTCTTCTCCCTCTCGCACAACAGCAGAACCAGGGGACATGCACTAAAATTGAGTGGAGGGAGAGTTAGAACAGACAAAAGAAAATATTTCTTTACCCAGCGTGTAATTCATCTGTGGAACTCCTTGCCACAGGATGTGGTGATGGCACCTGGTCTAGATGCCTTTAAAAGGGGTTTGGACAGATTCATGGAGGAAAAGACCATCACAGGTTACAAGCCATAAGCAACCTCCTGGTTTTAGAAGTGGGTTTTCTCTGTGCCAGGTGCAAGGGAGTGGCGACTGGACACAGGTATCTTCTTGTCTTGTGTGCTCCTTGAGGCATCTTGTGGGGCCACTGTGTGACACAGGAAGCTGGACTAGATGGGCTTTTGGCCTGATACAGCAGGGCTCTTCTTATGTTCTGATGTTATGTTAACGTGTGGGTCACAACCATGGCAAACCTACCAATACTGACCTGTGAGTAGGCCCTGTGGAGAAAAGGGGGGGGGGAACAGCTGGTGTCTACATAAGGCTAACAGTTCCACACTTGTGGCATTGTGTGCTCACATTACTACAGGCAGCAATCAGACACAACATTGGTAAAGAGGCATATCATGGCAGGCATTGCAGGCAGCTATGAGACACAACATTGGTAAAGAGGCATATCATGGCAGGCATTGCAGGCAGCTATGAGACACAACATTGGTAAAGAGGCATATCATGGCAGGCATTGCAGGCAGCTATGAGACAAGACATTGGTAAAGAGGCATATCATGGCAGGCATTGCAGGCAGCTATGAGACAAGACATTGGTAAAGAGGCATGTATCCTACCTATATTTCTATATGCAAAGAGGCAGAAGTCAGACCACATGTCAGCACGAACCCTGCTCTTACCTGCACTTACCTGCTGGTGTTGTTGCCTGTGGGGGGGGGAGAGGGGCTGGGAGAAAGACATGGGTTAGCAAACACTTGCATGGAGACAGCTGCCCAGGCACAGCAGTAAACAGTTTGGCCACAGGCGGCACAGCCCTCTCTGCCCTAGAGGGGGGCAGAGAGGAGAGAGGAGAAGGGAAGAGAGAAGTGGGGTGTTTGAAATTTTTCAAAGTCCCACTTTGTGGCTGCTGGGGGACAGGACCCCACGCCACGTGTTCAGAGAGAGAGAGAGAGAGAGAGAGAGAGAGAGAGAGTGGAGGGCTGGGGCTGGGCTTTTGTGGGAAAGAGGCTGGGTGGGGCTGGGTGCTGATAGGGTAACTATTTGGGTCCGTGTCCAGAGTTAGGCCACAACTGTTCTGTCCTAACTCAGGCACAACTCGGGACCAGGGTGTTAGAACTTTTCAGGAGAGGGCTGGTGTGGGTAAGGTAAAATGGCTCCTATGGGTCTCCTCACATTTGAGTCCACCCTTTTTGTTGACCCAAATTTTGTGCCTGAGTTGTGCTCGAGGGGGCGTGTCAGGGGGTCGCCAGTGTCTGGAACCGGAACAAATTTCGTAACCGCCCCCGTCACTCCCCCGACACGCCCCCAACACACCCACTTTTAGGCCAAACTTAGGACGGAATAGCTCTTATGCCGAACTTAGGACTGAATTGGTCAACTTTCCTTAACCCGTCCTATGTCAGTCACAATTGCAGCACAAATTCGGCCTCTGCGGCACAATTCAGGCACAACTCGAGCCTAAGGCGCTTAGGCTGCAGTTGTGCCTGAATTGTGCCGCTGAGGCCTTAGGCTGGACTGGGCTGTCAGTTGCCCACAAGGACACATTCCACTCCCCCCCCCCATTCAAAGTTGAGGACAATGTGAGGGCTTCATTTGTCCTCAGTGACAGTGACATTATCCTGTAGCCAAATTGAACTGACTACGTACCACTATGACATCATCACATTCACTATAGTCCTTTTCAGAAGTTTGGGCTAGTCCTAAACATGTTCAGTAAATACACATAGATTCGAGGGTAGCATTAAAGTGCAGTCTTTACCCTTCACCATAAGTGTGCATATCTGCAATGCACCTATGTGTGTTCACCTGCCTTTGTGAGGTTGACAGTCGAAAGAGGTGCCTGTGCATATACAAGCAGACATTGAAATGAGCGTGTGTATACCATGGGCAAAGCCTATTTCACCTCCTCCCCCCCACACACAAACACACTACCCATATATTCCCAAGGGCAGGCCCCAAAGTCTGCAAAGGACTTATGTGATTCCTGATTGGCTAGGATCATACAGTGAAGAAGCCCTTCAAAGTAAAAGCAAAAGAACAATATAGCATGGATATTTTCATGATCCGACATATTGTAAAAAGGTAGAGATTAATGGGTTAAAAGATCATGCAATTTTTTTTAAATATCAAACAATTATGAGGAATTCGTTTAAAATATATAAAAATATAAAAACACAGAAGATCCACATAAAATATCAATATCAGTCCCAACGTTTCATCCAGACTGGACATTTTCAAGGGAACACAGGTATGCTGTGCAGAATGAAATTGGCTGCTAGAGAAAAACGCAAGTTTAAAAGGAATCAGCTTAAGAAAGCGCGGGAAACCGTGATTATCAAATGACATCAGAACTGACAGCTGCTCTGACAGCTCCGTTTCTCTAGCAGCCAGTTTCATTCTGCACAGCATACCTGTGTTCCCTTGAAAATGTCCAGTCTGGATGAAACGTTGGGACTGATATTGATATTTTATGTGGATCTTCTGTGTTTTTATATTTTAAACTGGAATTCCTCATAATTGTTTGATATTAAAAATTTTTTGCATGATCTTTTAACCCATTAATCTCTACCTTTTTACAAAAGAACAATAATAGCAACAAAGCAACAGCAAAAGGGGGAAGCGATGATTAGGTATGCAGAAATGTGCTTAAAAGTGGAAGGTAGGGTCTTTTTCCCCCACAGACCCTCTTAAAACAACAACTTTTTCATTGGAACTTGAACCTCTTGAAACTTCATCACAGCTTTAAACTTAATGAATAACTAAATGAATGTTTGCTCTTCAAGAGGAATACAACATTATTCATTTTGTACTGTGTGTGTTGAAGGATTCATGTGTGTGGGTGCAGAAAAGATTTCAAAAATATTAACAGAGCTGATGGAAACGAACAGAAACATTTCCTGACATTTAAGTATGTGCTTCAGCATGACACACGAGTCCAGAAACTTTACTTAGGCAAGGCTGACAAATAAAATGCAAAGGAATTTGATTATCATCCTTTCACGCTTCAAAAGATGCAAACAGGACTATGAAGGATATAGTAAAAGAAACAACAGCCCAGTCCTGTCTAGCAGGAGCAAATAAGGTGCCTGCCGCATCCTAAGCAGGATTGGGCCTGCCCCGGCAAAGCTGGAGGCCTCCTCTGGGTAAAGGGATGTTTGTCCTTTTATCCTGAGTAGAGCCCCAGCCACCCGATCCACATTTGAGCTGCCTGTGTAGCGCCGGCCAGGCCCAGGAAGGGGGATAGGATATGGCGGAGGAGGCCTCTGATGATCCCTCCCCCCCACCTGGGCCCAACCAACCAATCCCAGCCCCCCTGGAACACCCCGTTCCACTCTCCCCAAGCCCTTCCACCGCCCAGTGGGGAACGCACCTTTCCCGGTGGGCGCAGCTCTGGTTCTGGACTGGGGAGAGTGGCGCTGGCCTCGGTGCTGGTGCCACTTACTCCCTGGGTGCCGCAAATGTGCTTTACAGCATGTTTGGGACACCTTAACCCAGTGGAGCGGTCGCTCCGCCAGTGTATTGTTAGACAGGATAGCGCTGTTAATTTGTCTGTTCAACCAGTCTGTTCAAAATGGTGAGGCACTTACTGCGGGCCTTGGAGGGCTACTGCAGAGTGGACAATACTGAGCTTGACTGACCAATTCACTTAACATCATCAATAGGTTCCTGGAAACTGTGGCATTAGGCAAAACAGCATATAATGGAACCAAAGAAAAAATGGTAAACTCACTCACATTCTCTTTCTTTCTCTCTCTCTCTCTCTCTCTCTCTCCCTTTCCAAAGGAAAACATTGCAAAAACATCTCTCTCTCTCTCTCTCTCTCTCTCTCTCTCTCTCTCTCTCTCTCTCTCTCTCTCTCTCTCCTTTTCTTCTCCCTTTTCATCCTGTTCACTTCCAATCTGTCTCTCTCACTCTTTATTTCCAGCATACTGTTGCGTACCCATCACTACACTAGCTTTTTTCTTTCCTGGCTGGACACCTGCCAAGCTGTGACAAGCATCACATGGATCAAGGACATCTTGCTGCCCTTAGCAAGAATAAAATATTTCCTCACCAACAGACTTATCTTCACTTCACTCAGCAAATATAGGATTTCCTTAATCCATGATATGATATGATAAGAATGTGAAGCAAAAGCAAGGAATCTTTCTGGTAAGGAGAGCAGCAATTATGACACTTAGAAGGAAAATACTGTACATACTTACATGGGTAATGCAGTCATTGATCTGGCAAGCATAGAATATGAAGGAACATTGAGTTCTAGTTTAATTAGAGCCTGGCTAGTCCTAAAGCACTCAGGGAACCACACACCCTGTACTATGGATATGCTATTAAAAATAAATTTTAAGAGTAAGAAATGATTGCTAATCAATATGCTGAGAGGTCAGGAAGAGGAAAAAAGGAGGGGATCGGGCAGGGATGTGGATCAAGTCTCTGACTCCAAGTCCCGAGTCTTTGGTTGCAAGTTGCGAGTCCCTATCTATTTAATGGGGAAAACAGGTTTAAACCTGGATAAAATTTGACTTGTCGTAAAAGGCTCCAAGTCTCAAGTCGAGTATTTCGAGTCTTTTACAATCGCCGATTCAAGTCCGAGTCAATAGACTCACGTCTACATCACTGAAGTGGAACAAAAAGAAACCACCTCTCTGGGAAGGATCCCAGCACTGAGTATATACTGAGTCTAGGGGGATTCATTGCACCCTGACTGCAGCTCAGGACAATGCTCCACACAGGGAATATGTAGAACTAAGTGACCTGATGCAGACTGAACTCACATACCAATGGTTGCAGACCCTCAAGCGTCAGCTGTGAGTCCTCAGGTGTAGAAATGGCAGTGAGCCTGAGCTGAAGTCCAAATGAGAAGGCAACTGCATGCATAGCAACATGAGGCATCCCATCTCAGAGCCCCACTTGGGTAGAATCCTTAGCCAAAGTTTTATCAGGATCAGGTCCTGATTGGAGCATTTGGAAAGGTGAGGCTGACATCATGCTAGCTACAAACAGGGCCTCTGAGGAGGTAAATTGTCCCCAGGCCCAGGGCCAAAAATGAGTTAAAAAGGGGGCCCAGGAGCAAAAAGGGGGCCCCAGGAGCCAAATTTACAGGAAGGGAAGGGGGCAAAAGAAACTTTGTACCCCCTTATAAAATTCCTCTGAGTGGCCCTGGCTACAAAAGCATTCAGTTGCTGCCTGAAAGCCACTGGTTTAACAACTCTGTAGCCTAGTTTCTAGCCACGAAGATGCTACCATCCTGTGGTGACAATCCATACCTAAATAGATCAATAGTGGGACTCTGTATAAGGCATGTTCTTTGTTCCAACTCATATGTGTTCATTTTAACTTGGCTCGTTGCCTTTCTCCAACAGTCTCTTTTTCAGTGCTCTATCTTTTCATTCTTCTTTTTTAATCTCTCTGCCTCTCTGTCTCATTCTGGCTTAAATAGCCCGATTCTGACCTCCAAGACTTTGACGAATCAGAAGGGCAGCAACGTTTGTCTGTCCAGCTGCCTACGTTTCTCATTGACCACTACCTAGATTATGTTTCCCTGCCTGTCCTTTTGAACCTCCTGGAGGACATGAACTCCAAAATCTCCTACAGGAACTGACCTTTTCATCTCTAACATCTAGGCAAAAAAAAAAAAAAAAAGCCTTTTCCCCCCAAGGCAAACATTTCAGAGTTTTCCATTCAGAATATAACATCACTAAATGGTAGAAACTATTCCATTCATTCACAATCTCTACTTTTACCATATGTAGAAAGTTGAAACAATGATCAGACTTGCACCTTTTGTGGTATTGATTACTGGTAGTTCTACACATGTTCTGACCAGTGAAGCAGAGCACAGTCTGCAAGCCATGCATTATGGTCTGGAAGGTCTTTTAACATCAACTCTATTTTTTCAGTCCAAGGCAAATGGAAAAAAAACCTCCAAAAACTAAGGTGACTGGCCCTTGGTGAGCCACCATGTATGGCGTTAGGGTATTATTAATACTATTTCTATAAAGCTTTTCAACAAAATGTTCACAAAGTGGATTACAGAAAAAATCAAATGATTAATAATAATGCCAGTATTTATATACCGCCTTTTCTTGGTCATCAGATTTCTCCTCTGACTTTAATTCAAGGTGGTTCACATAGGCAGGCTTTTCCCAAAACCCTCAAGAGGGTTTTTACAATATATGATGTTCTAATCTTGTGTAGAACAACTTCATTCCAGATGGTATCCTTCACAGTCTGGCCTCTCTCTGGCATTCACCTTCCACGCTCGACTGACAGCACTCCATCTCCCACTTCGGAGTGCAGCTGACAGATTTCTCTCTCTCACCAAGGTTCTGTAGCTCGTCAGCAGCGTGTCACCAGATCTCAGATACTTCCAGGTGTCTCGAACTGGCTACCTCAGACCTTCAGGCATACGAGGCGGCAGCTCTTCCACTAAGCCAGACCTCCTGCCTTATATGGTGAATGGTACATTCTGTACATTCAACAATGCTAGCTTTATAACACAAGACTGTTTCACACTCCAAGGCTGAATTTCTATACACATTTTCCTGGGAATAAGCCCCATTAAATACAGTGGGACGTCTGAGTAGATATGCATAAAATTGCACTGCTACTAGAGCAGACTCTCAGCACACCTATGATGCAAGCCTGACTAAATATCCGGTGGCGGAGCAAGTGCTCCGCCGCTGGAAGCCATTGAGAGCATGCCGTAAAGCACGTTCGCAATGACATTAGAATAAGGGGCACCGGTGCAAGGCCAGCAGCCCTTACTCCACCGCTGGATCACCCCTGTGGCCGCTGGAGGAGGGAAGAGATCCCCCAGCAGGCACAGAGGTGGGCTGGGCAGCAAGGGAGTAGGTCCATTGGCCGATCCAGACCGGGAGGGGGCGGGGATGGCGGCTGCCATATCATCGTCCCGTTTTGGCCAGTGTGGCCTTTACACAGTCTCCTCTTACTTCCACCAGCTAAATAGCTGGTGGAAATCTGAGGAGGTCCATTGGGGCCGGGCCGTGCTACACCAGGGTAAGGGGATGAACGTCCCCTTCCCCCGAGTAGACCTCCGAGTCGCTCTCGATCGGCCCAGAATGAGGATAGGATCCGGCGGGCGGCCTGGTCCCCCGCCGGATAGTTAGGATTGCGCTGCCCGTGAGAGAGCATGTATGTTTGTGCGATGCAACTATGTTTACAAGTGATGGCAAGTGTATGAACCAGCCCACATCCTGGCTTTGCTGTTTATCAAAAATACCAAAACTACAAACAGAGTTACAGCAATACCTTGGACTTTTATCTGGTTAGGGACCAGAGCTTGGATGAAAGTCAAAAATGGATGAATATCAAGGTACAGACTTATTTAGCTTGCAAATTTATTTTGGCAGGCAAAAAAAAAAAGAAATAATTTAATATATAACACATGTGAAACCTAAATAAACAGAATAAAAGAACAATAAACAGAAATAAAAGAAAAATAAACATAAGAACATCAACCAACATCATGGAAGGTTGGACGAAATTGGACGAAAGAAGAAAGTACTTGAATGAAATTTGAAATGTGGCTATAATTGAAAAAGGCTGAAAGAGCAAAGCGATGAAAGTCAAGTGGATGAAAGTTAAGGTATTGCTGTAGTGGATTAGTGCAACTAAACTCTGCGTAGGTTGATTTTTTTCGTACCTATTCTTTTTCATTACTCCTGATTCATAGCATTTTGTTACCTGAAGAATTTGACTTATCCTAAGCCAGCGGGTGGCGCAGTGGGTTAAACCGCTAAACCATGAGCTGTCGATCAAAAGGTCGGCAGTTCGAATCCGAGATGGGGTGAGCTCTCGTTGCTTGGCCAGCTCCTGCCAACCTAGCAGTTCCAAAGCATGTTAATGCGAGTAGATACCTGTAAATAGATACCTCTTGCGGGAAGGTAAACAGCGCTCCTTGTTCCAGCCGCATGCTACGCGCTGCGGCAAGGAGAGTCATGCCGGCCACATGACCACGGAGGTGTCTTCGGACACTGCTGGCTCTTTGGCTTTGAAATGGGGATGAGCACCACACCCTAGAGTCGGACACGACTGGACTTAATTGTCAGGGGTCACCTTTACCTTTTTAAGTTACTTACAGTATATTCATTTACACAGTAATATTAAGAGGAAATGTTTACCCCAAGTATAGTATATGCTATGCTGATAAATTATTACAATTGCTTTCCAATGACAGGCATCTGCTTAAAAACGTATCTCGCAACCACAAACTGAAGTGGCTCACAATGTAACTGTTTTTAATGTTTTAAAATCACCTCACCCCCTTATCCGATTGGAATGAGTCCAGGTTTATAACAGCTATCACCACACATATTTTGTACACATCCTTAGCATAATAAAGTGGTTTTGTCAGACAGCTTGGCTATATACAAGAACTGAACAGGGAGTAAATTTGTTCATTTTTTTATATAAGGCCGTTACCTGGGGTTTTAGCAAAAGATATTGAAGTTCGTATGATTAAATCTTCCAGAAATATGAATTTCTCATCCTTAAACACAAATATGTGGAAATATCAGATTGTCATGAAATCTTAATTGTTTGAATTTAAATGGAGAAAATCAGTTTTGATCTGCTTGCTTACAGTAAGAAGAAGAACAATGTTTTCCTAGTCCAAGTATAAGAGATTAGAGGTATGACATGGGGACTTTAGAAGGGGACGTGAGAGCCAGGATGGTGTAGTGGTTTGGGAGTCGGACTTAGACCTGGAAGATCCAGGTTCAAATCCCCGCTCAGCCACGAAGCTTCCTGGGTGACCTTGGGCCAGTCACTATCTCTCAGCCCCACCTACCTCATAGGGTTGTTGTGAGGACAAAAAGGAGGGGAGGAAATATGTACACCACTCTGAGCTCCTTGGAGGAAGGGTGGTATAAAAATGTGAAAAATAAATAAAATAAATAAATAAGGGGAAACACCATATAATTTACTATCTGCCTCCCCATGGTGGCTTGCTGAAAGATTGAGTTGCTGGCCTACCTTCTGCTATACTTCAGTACTACAACTGCAGATGACAGAATTGCAGCTAACAACCCGGTAGAGGATTCAATATCAGGTGACACGGTGGGCTAATAGGGTTCCACTTGCTGCCAGGAGTAGGTTTTGGGGTCTTCTTTTAGACTGATTACAAGATTTGTTATCTTGTTGGATGTGTGATTTCTGAGCCTATATTATTTATTTCACTTTTATCCTACTTTTTATCCTGACAACAACTCTGTAAGGTATGTTAGCATGAAAGGTAGAGGCTAGCTCAAGGCCATCCAGTAAATTTTGTGTCTGAATGGGAATTCAAATCCAACTCTCTAGTTTAAGTCTAACTCTTAATACCACACTGCATGTAGAACTCAGTAACATATTTTATAGCCAGTTGGTGCCCAATATTCATTGTATATTTACGGTATATGTAAATGTTCAAGTGTTTCCTAGTTCTACACAGTACCTTTCCATATCTTTAAAACAGTAGTAAACCATGTCATCACTTGCCAACAATTACTAGCCAGCTAGGTTGCATGTGCTTCTTAAAAGGTAAGTCCTGGGTTTCAAAAATCTGAAGACACTTATTCTGTTACTGTTCCAAGTGTGCTTTTCAAGTGTAGGTCAGATGTAAGCTGGGCAGCACAATCCGCCGTAACGTTTGAACGGAGGAGCACGCGCTCCGCCGTTTGAAACTGTTGCAAATGTGCCGTAAAGCATGTTTGCGACTACTTTAGAGTAAGAGCCACCGGCGCGGAGTAACTCAGTCACCACTGGAGGAAAGTAAGGCTCCTGCCGGCGGGAGCACTGGAGCAGGGGCAGGCTGGGCAGCAAGGGAGCTGCACTGGGCGGTGAGGGAGCAGGCCCAGCAGGGGACAGGAATGGCAGCCGCTGCATCACCATCCCATTCCTGAGCTGGTGCAGCTGTTACAGGGCCTCCTTGGAGTTATGCAGCTCAAGAGCTGGCGGAAATGTGAGGAGGCCCATTGGCCCCCCCCACACTACACTGGGGGAAGGGGATGAATGTTCCCTTCCCCCGAGGAGACCTCTAGGCCGAGCATGATCGACCCGGAAGAGGGATAGGATCCAGCCGGCGGCCTGAGGGCCACCCGCAGATCTTTACGGTGGATTGCGCTCTCAATCTGGTATGATTACTTGACTTTAACTCCAGTTGTGACCCTTCTGGCTTTAACAGTGGCTTGGCTGCCATTCTACCCAGGTTCCAAAGGTGTTGAGTTAGATTGGTAATCTGGCAGCGCAGAAGGATAAACTGGTACAGGCTAAGCCCAGAAGGCTAAGCCTCTACAGAAGGATAAGCCTCTTTCAATAATGCAGCACATGTGAGAGTGAAAAACAAAATAGTGGCTCAGAACGTGCTGTCTACAGTAGTGCCATCCATCCAATCACAGTCAAATTCTGGGTTGCTACATCAGTGTCACAGCTTAAAAATTGCCTGCGGTTCCTTCCTCTGATCATCAGCCCCCCCCCCCAGTGATGAATGGAGCAGGGATCTAGTACCCAAAGTACTGCAGGGCTCCTGGTTTGAGGTCTGTGACTTCTGACAGATACGGATTTTCAATAGCCCTGGCATTAGACATTCAGAAATATGAACGGGCCACCAGGTCAAGCAATCTTCACTTCAATTTATTATAACAAAATTCCCATCAAACGTATGTCTGTTCTGCATATCACATTAAAAGGAGAGGGATTAAGCAATGCCCTGAGGCAAAAAGGAGTGCAGGCTGTATAAGCTTACAAGAGCACAGTGTTCGTATTCCACTGTGTTGTGTTAAATCTTGTCATGGCACATCACACAATGATGTAACCCATTATTTGCTTTCTATTTTTCAATGGCTGAGCAATCATCCAAGACAAGTACAATGTCTTCCTGGAATTTTAATCTCCTTAATTCTGCCAGAGTAATAAGAGTTTAAGACATCAAAGTGCCTTTTACGCTAATATATCTTTAGACACTGCGTGTTTGCCAGTTTGACCTTTGCAAAGGTTTGTGTCATAACAATAGGTCAGTGGTTTTAGCATCGCTCCCCACTGAACAGTAATCGGCTGAAGAATCATCTGGTACTGCAGAAGAAATCCTGACAATGTTTTCTTTCTTTTCTTTTTTTTCCAAAAAAGGAACAAAAATGACAACAGATCTGTGATCCCTTAGAAACTAACTGTATTATTCTGGGATAAGCTTTTATCACAAGCCTATAAAAAGAGCTCTGCTCATTCTAATCAAATGTTTATCCTGTTCACAACAGAGCTCGCAAACAGGGCATGAAGACACTGGCCCTCTCCAGTGTTTGCTCCCAGCATTGATACCCAGATGTATAATGTGTCTGAACACAAAGGTTCCATCTAGCTGTAGCTGTTGAAAGAAGCAGCCGTCTGGAAAATATGACTTTTCGGCCAGGTGGTCAGAACTAGATGAGGCTAGGAAAATCTCTTAAACGGTGGTTTTCCTTTTCTCATTAATTATTGTAGCTGCATTGTTTTTGGTGTTATTGCACTTCTGTTTTACATGTATATGGTCTATCACCTTGAAAAACTCTGCAAAAGGCAGAATATAAATAGTGTGGGAGGATCACCGCCGGAGCCAGCAAGATTGCAAGGTAAGTACAACAGCAGCAGGGGCAAGAAGAATGGGGAGGGGAAAGGGCAGAACAGGGTGGAGATGGGGCAAGGAGGGGGTGGATCAAGGCTGTAAGGGTTGGTATTGGCAGCAAGCTCCATTGATATCCTATCCCCCTTCCCAGGTCCACTCGGACTTGCACCAGCAAAGTGGCTAGTGCAGATCCGAGTAGTCTCGGGGCAAGGGAGCAAACGTTCCCTTACCCAGAGGAGAGCTGAAACTCCCCCACAGATGGGATACAGTATGCACTCCGTTTGTGGAGTTGCATCAGTGCAGGGAGTGTTAGGAAGGATTGGGCTGTAGGTCAACACTGTCTACAAAGGCTGGCAGCTGCTTTCTACGTTTAAGATGAGGGGGGAGGTCTTTCCTAGGCCTCTGAGGAGATGCCAGGGTTTAAACCTGGGACCTTCTGCATGCAATGCATGTGCCCTCTCACAGAGTGACATCTCCATCCCAAAAGCATCTATAATGAGTTAGTGCAGTGCATTTCGTGCTGTTCGCAGCACCAATAACAACATAATAATCTAAAGTTGGTTAAACCCATTTCTTCCAGGCCCACAGGTGTATACATTTAACTCCTGTTGCGTATATACATCCGGAGGAAGAAATGATTTAAGAAAAACAAATGAGTTAACAAGACTTGCAGTACAATCCTATGCGTGTTTATGCTGAACTAAATCCTATTCAAATCAATGGGACATACTCCCATGTAAGCATGTATAGGATTGTGTGGTGACCTTAAGACTGCAATCCAATGCATACTGTATTTCCTTGAGAGCAATCCCAATTTAACACAGTTGAATTGTGTTCAACTAAATATCTAAATAGGCCAGCGGGTGGCGCAGCGGGTTAAACCGCTGAACCATAAGCTGTCAATCGAAAGGTCGGCAGTTCGATCCCCGCGACGGGGTGAGCGCTCGTTGCTTGGCCAGCTCCTGCCAACCTAGCAGTTCCAAAGCATGTCAGTGCAAGTAGATAAATAGGTACCGCTTGCGGGAAGGTAAACAGCGCTCCGTGTTCCAGCTGCATGCTACGCGCTGCGGCAAGGAGAGTCATGCCGGCCACATGACCATGGAGGCGTCTTCGGACAACGCTGGCTCTTCGGCTTTGAAATGGAGATGAGCACCACACCCTAGAGTCGGACACGACTGGACTTAATTGTCAGGGGATACCTTTACCTTTACCTTAAATATCTAAATACATACACATGGATGTTTGCATGGGTGCAAATATACAAATATTTGCAAGGAAGTAAGCCTTGGTTCACATATTCACACAACTATGCAGGTCATCTCTAGAATGCTACTCATGTTGTCTGGCATACGTTACTGCTACAGGGGATAGAATTCATTTATAATCCTATTGTACCAGACCAGGAGCAGGCATGGAAAATGCATTCATGATGTTCACAAGGGACAGGAGCTACAAGAGGGAATAGCAATATAGCAACATATTTTCTCACGTTATTCTTACACCGGCTCTAAGAGGTAGTGTGACAAGTTTTAGGACTCAAAGCTTGAAACGTCATTAAAACTACATGCAGGATTTTAAAAACAAACAAACTGCACCAAGTCAATCCACAGGTAGAGATGGGGAAATCTGGATTTTGTGATTTGCAGAATTATGAGAATTGAGAAACTTTATACAATTTCTTGCATTTTGGTTTTGCTAGTCAGGGAACTGAAGTCTCTCCTATGACTGCTGGAAGAAAAAAAGATCAGCCATGCTTTTGAGATTGCAGTATACCTAGCCTGAAGCATACAAGCTTGATTTTTTTAAAAGGAAAATTGAGATTCACAGGAACCTACATTCTGCAGCTAGTACTACATGCTAAACCTTTACAGTGTGTGTGATGTCAATAGTCACAGGTTCTTTAACGGGTCACCTGCCTTAGACATAGGGCCTTTGTTGTGGTGGCACCCAACATTTTAAATAGCTTCCCAAGGGAGTTGCTTCTGACCCAACCACTACTTGAGCAGCAAAACAATTTCCAACCATTTTCAATGAGCAGCAATGACAGTGGTATTCCAGTGGTTTTTATGGTGTTCTGCTTTGTTTGCTGCTGCTTTTATAATATTTGCTTCTGTACAGTAGACCCTCCGCATCTGAGGGTCCCGTATCCGTGGATTTCACCATCCGTGAATCAAGTTACACTTCCAGGTTGTGCTGCACTCGTGATGCACTCCATTGGCCTCCATGGGCCCCAGAACACCTTGGGGAAGTGACCGGAAGCGACTACCAGTTTCACGTCCACAACTTCCGGTCACTTCCCCAAGGTGTCCTGGGGCCCGTGGATGCCAATGGAGTGTGCCGCGGGTACAGTGCAACCTGGAAGTGGCCTCCAGAGGCCTTTAGAGACACCTCTTGCTCGATCTTGTAAGGCATTATGGCGCGACTTCAACATCCACGGATTTTGGTATACATGTGGGGTCCCGGAACCAATCCATAAGAACATAGGAAGAGCCCTGCTGGATCAGGCCAAAGGCCCATCTAGTCCAGCTTCCTGTATCACACAGTGGCCCCACCAGATGCCTCAGGGAGCACACAGCCAACAAGACAACCTGTTTCCTGCTGCCACTCCCCTGCACCTGGCACAGAGAAAACCCACTTCTAAAAACAGGAGGTTGCTTATGGCTTGTAACCTGTGATGGTCTTTTCCTCCATGAATCTGTCCAAACCCCTTTTAAAGGCATCTAGGCTAGGTGCCATCACCACATCCTGTGGCAAGGAGTTCTACATATGAATTACACGCTGGGTAAAGAAATATTTTCTTTCTTATAATCCCCCACAGATTCCAAGGGCCCACTGTATTTTTATACTGTTGAGTCTTACTCCATTGGAAGGAAAAGTGTTAATGCCACCTGCGAGAAATAAGGAACAAGGGCTTCTTACTCTGGAGCAAAACTGTTGACAAGACCTGCAGAACTTGTCATATGTAATCTCTAATATGTATTAGATCTCTAATATGTATTAGAATAAATACAGATTATGGAATGTACTTAATTCAAAAATCTTCTTGCCCTATTGTGACTGTAGAAAACATAAGCAATGGACATTATTAGTAAGTGGAGTGAGACTCCAGTTAATAATTTCTCCATTAATTTCAGTTAACAATTTCTCCATCTAACAAACGGACACTTCAAATTGCAATAAGTCACTCAGGTGAAATGATGGACTTCAAAGGCTCCTAGCGCCCCAGAGCTGAATGATGGGCAAAAATATGCAATTGATCATTAGGAGAGTCAAATTAGAATGCTTTTCTGTGTGCAGTCAAGTTTCTTATTTTTTTCTCTCCTATGGGTTGCATTACTGCACTGATTCCCAAATGGTTTGCCAGGACACACTAGCATGTGGTGAGATGGAATTAAGTATTGCCTTGAAAACTCTGCCAGGTCACAATTAAATGCCATAATTCTCCAGCCTGGAGACTTAAAATGGAGACACAGCATGGGGTTGCTGAATTAGAGTGTATCACGTTTGATTTTATTTGCACTGGATTGAACCAAGATGATACTTTCCAGCCAGATTACAGTGTTGACAGTGCAAGCCTACCTATATTTTCTCAGAAATCCATTGTGCTGAATTGGACCTATTCTCTCTCTCTCTCTCTCTCTCTCTCTCTCTCTCTCTCTCTCTCTCTCTCTCTCTCTCTCTCTCTCTCTCTCTCTCTCTCTCTCTCTCTCTCACACACACACACACACACACACACACACACACACACAAACCTTCATGCATCTCATGAAATGGACAACCCTAAAACCTCACATGATCTAACATGAACATGTTAAAATCATACAAAATCGTGTCTGCCATCATGTTACATTGCTCATATCCCAGTAGACAATTTGTGGGTTCTTTCTTTAAAACTCAAGCAGCATATCATCGGAACTATCATCTATACTTCAAATGGATGAAAGACAATATCCATCAGAAAAAATACAAGTGGATATAGATTTTCAAGGAAAGATTTTATTTCCAAAATCAAAATATCCAGTATTACGGTCTGAGAACACCACCATCCAATGAGTGCAAGAATCTGCAGGTCTTGTACATATCTTGTATGTCTTTAAAGAAGAGTATGATAGATGTTTTTGTGCATTTTATGAAAGTGCCTTTGATGACCTCTCTCCACATGACTGCAAGCACAGCACAAAAGCAGGCTGAATATATACACAAAGGTTTCCAATGTATTCACTGAAGGTGGCACCAAAATGTTACCCTAAAGCAAAATCTGAATTAAATTTGGGTGTATGTCTTCAGTTCAAACAACTTAGAAATTTCAGTGGAGGCAAACGCCAGGAAACATTTTTCAGAGGACTTTTGCACATCCCTAGTATCAGCCTTGGTCCACATTACTTGTAAAACTGGCCAGAAGTCAACACTAATGATCCAGAAGCAACATAGAGCGACTTTTTCAGCAATGCTTTCTTTAGCTGCTTTCCCCATTTCCATGTTGAGCTTTGGGTCACCTAGGTTAGGTGGCATCAAGCTTTGGAAAACGCTTTAAATAGGATGTAACCATATGTTTGGGGTTTGCACCACTGCTATGATTAGATTTCAGAATTGATTTAGCAAAACCCTCAGAAAACCTCTGTTGCTTACATGATTATACGTCCTCTTCATGTGCTATGATTAATGCACTACTACTCTGTTAATTAACACAGTAGCAAAGCAAAACACTTGAGGGCAGTGTTCTCCCATAGGAAAACTATAATTTGATTATCTGTTCACAGGTAAGTGCAACCAACAGAGCGATCCCAGATTTGATGATGATGATGACTTCATATCCTCTAAGGACTCAGTACAACCACTTGGCTTGGTATTATACAGGTCAAACAAAGATGAGCTCATTTGACTGCTATTTGCCATGAAGAACTAAGCATTGTGCTAGTGGCTTGTGATCATTCGTGCTCACACGCTGAGTGCTAGTTCATATTTCCAGTCCAGTTGAATAGGACACTCCCGATCTTTCATGCCTCCTCCAGGTCTAAGATATAACATTCTCTGGACTTATTTTCTGTCACTATTCATTCCCAGTTAATCTCCTCCATTGTAAAATCCAGCTTGTTAAATAGACTCTGGATGAGTGTTGACACTTTATAAAAATGTCTGCCGCGATTTCCAGCACAACCTGAGGGACCTGTCCCATCCCTTTCCAATTTTCTTTTTAAGACTATTCAATGCTATGTTTCGAAACATTCATACCATCTTTTTACAGCATTCGTTTTATCACTTTTCCATTACAGTCGGATACAGAAGGATTCTACCAAATTGGATGCCACGTCTACCACGTAACACATCTTTTCACACACAGGATTCATCAGATCTTGCTGTAAGAGATGGTGCTGGGTCAATGGAAAGGACTAGAAAATTAATGGTCTTACATGTTCATTATCCAGAGACGAGGCAACTGAATGAGCAAAGTTAGAAGCAAAGCAGAAAATGTCTGTCAAAGCAATTTAATAATTTAGCAAATAGCTTACTGCCATTCTTAGAAAGCCACTTTTTTTAAACACTTCTGCTGCACAATCAGCTTAAAACTCTGCTTGTACGATAGTGATTTCTCACCTCCCGCAACCTACTGGAACTCCTTGTGCTGCTTGAAAAGTCCCTCCTGAGGATCACTCCCTCCTTCCCAAATGCTGTGGGATCTCATCTGGAGTGACTGCAGCAAGAGAAAATGATAACGCCTGACCTCACCCGTATCTGCAAAATAATTGCCCACAATGTGAACCTATCAATTGCAGTTGTCTGCTACCCACACACCCCAAGATTGAAGCAGCAGCCCCATGCTGAATTTTCTCGCTCTCTTCCCCCCAGTGGGCTACGAGTCAGAACTAGCCAACTCGTAAGTAATTTTATCTGGCTTCAGTTAGTCCTAACACACATTAATCGAGGAAGGAAAACATTGGCCAGAGTTTCATTTGTAAGGCCAACATTTTTTTTAAATGATGTGAGAGACAAACTCTGTATTACAATATGACATCGCACTTTGAGCTTTTCTGTGTTATGCCTTACGGCGCAATCCTATCCGGCCACTGGGCTGACATAGGTTCTCTGTGTTGACCCAGGACCATTGCAAAAGCTGCCGAAAGGCAGTTGCGCCGGCCCCAAGTGCAAGCCGGCCCCAAGTGCATGCAGGTCAAATTCCGATGGCGTGTGGCCCAGGTAAGCTGCAGCTGGGCCACATGGCACAGGGATGGGGGAGGGTGTTCCAGGGGTGTTCCAGGGTGGGTGGAATCGGGCCTGGGAGGGGGCGGCAGCGTCATATGCTGTATCCTATCCCTCTCTCAGGTCCGTTTCACCCGACACGGGCAGCCTTGATTTGTGCCACCAAAATGGCACACACAGATCTGAGGAGGCCCATTGCGGGTACTGGGGCTTTACCCAGGGTTAGGGAACACATGTTTAATGGGCTTACTCCCAGGCAAGCGTGCATAGGATTGCAGCCTTAGCATCCTCCACTTTTCTAATTGTAAAAACTTCAGTAAACTATTAATAAATCTAAATAACTTAAGTCAGTGGTTCTCAAACCTTTTAGCACCGGGACCCACTTTTTAAAATGACACTCTATTGGGACGCACCTAGCTTTACGAGACACTCAAACATTTATCTCCCTATATTTGCACAAGCTTGCAAACTGCAGGAGCTCAGCTTTTTGCAAATTGCAGGGGCCCAGCTGTTTGCAGGGCAATGAGCAGCTACTGTATCTGATTTTTGAATAGCCTCAGGGCTTATGGCAATTACTTATCTGACCTTTCCATCACCTGGGACCCACCAGAAAACAGGTTGCGACCCACCAAGTGGGTCTCAACCCACAGTTTGAGAAACACTGACTTAAGTGAAACGTCAGGTAGCATTGAACCCTGTTAATCAGGAGAGAAGGGGTAGTTCTAGTCCCATCCTTCAGTCTTGGCTGGGCATTCAAGTTTAGAAGTACAGCACTGTGCAGCCAGTTCTTTCCTGTGCTCACAGTTCCTTGGCTTCAGAAGCATGCCTATAATAATGTCATAATTTCATTCTAATATATTCCACAGAACAGTTCAGGTTACGGAGAGAATCTATTAGAATTCCTGAAATATCCAGGTGAAGCAGCTGTTGATGATACAAAACTATTCGGGCAGCAGCGAAATAGGAGAGAGGCAGATTAGCAAATGTTCTTGCTTATGGATCAAACGGCAGTTCCGTAGATTTGGGGAGGCCTCATTATGTGCTTGAATTTCTGCATTGCCAGCAATCCAGCATTATGAGAAGCAATTGCATGTGTTACATTATTCACAATGCAGCGAAGCATGCATGTAAACATCTGTCCTATGATGTGGATGCATCGGTTATTAAGGCTTTTAATGAATTTTCAGCTTCAGGAAAAAAAAAAAATCCAGAAGGCAAGCAGTCTGCTTTGAGTCTTTGTCTTGGGGAGTTTGAATTCATTCTCTCGCTGTTGCTATCTGGGTTGTAATTATTATACTATCGTTTTGTTTTTATAGAATTCATCAGTTTCCTAGTTAGCAGCAAATGAAATGGTGTTCCACATCTCAAACTAAACTGAAGATTATGCTCCATGCCATTTTTTCCATTAACTACTTCCTGTCCAGGCTACTAGCAGTGGATCAGTGAAATATATAGAAAATCCCAATGGACTTAATTATGCCTAGGCTAATTACCAAGAGAAAACTGTCTCAAATTGAGGATTATTCTTGGTAATAAGAAATATTTCTTCGTTAATACGAGAAGAGATGTCAGGCAAGAAGAGACTAATGTGAAAATGCTGTGTCTTGGTGAACTTTGGTTAATTACAGCTTTTGCAACAACGTCCAAAACATTAAGAAAATTTATGCCTGTCATTTCAGCTCCTTTTTGCTTGAATAGGAGTTCTAAATAAAGCTCAACAAACAGATTTCTGGCTCATGACCCTAAAGTGTCACCAAGAGTCATGATTTTGGAAAGGACAGCAGGAGTATCTAGGCAAAGCATCAATTCATTCAAAGCACTTCTTCATGTGATCTCTGTAACTGGTGAAGTTTGGGGTGGATCGTATGGACACTGTTTGTGAGGACCAATTTGGTGGTCCAAATTCATGTTTTCCCTTGTTTCTTCTCCAATTTAGGATTAAGGGCCATCAACTGTAATGTAAAAAACATAAAACTCCACATCTCTAAGGGAAACTGTTCCCAGTACCTAGCTATAATGATGATTATATAGGTCTAATTTCAGAGCCTGCACTATTCTGAAGGCACCATTTGGAAGCATGTAGGATGCAACGGTTTGGATTGGCCTCAGGGTTACGTTGGGTAAGAGTGAAGAGGTTTCATCTCAATTCATTTGATAAGGTTTTGAAACTGGTTCTAAATCCTGGGGTTTCTCAAAAGTGTATTTTTTTTGGGGGGGGGGGAGGGATTCCTCAATGAGATTATCAGCAATTGCAGGAGATCTGCTGTGCACCACTACAGATCTTCTATAATAATATACAGCTGTAAGGTTGCCTATTAAGACACACTCAGTAGACCTGTCATGATGGTGAAACCCAACATGCCTCACCAACACCACACTTAAAGCACTCTCTGTAACTCTGTACAAAGCACAAGGGTCCAGTAATAAATATGTGTTTGCAGCAGCGCAAGGTCCTTTATAATTGTGGCAAAATGCAACACGCCATTTAGTGTGGCTGGGCTGCCATCACAAGCAACAAATGGCCTGGAAGGGAGCCTCAGTGCTGGTAAATTAGCATGGGGGATGAGAGAGAGGCAGGGGTGGTTGGAACGGGTTGCAGAGGGGGAGGAACGGGGCAGAGAACAGGGATGGGAGGAGGACAGATCAAGGCCAGGAAGGGGGCAGTATTGGTAGCAGCACCTCTGCTGATATCTTGTCTCCCTTCCTGGCGTCGATCCACCTTCCTATGTCCACTCAGACTTGAGCCAGTTAAATCGCTGGTGCAGGTCGAAGCAGACCCATTCAGGCAATGAAGGCGTACCCCCAGGGAAGGGAACAAATGTTCCTTCACCCAGCAGAGGCCTCCAGGACTGCCCCCCTTGCAGGTTGCAACATGCACTCCAGTGGTGTGGGTGCATCGGCAGGTTTTTTTTTTTTTTTAGATAGGATTGGTCTGTAAATCGTTTGTGTGTGTGTGTATACACTTTTGTCACCCACATTGAGCCTAAAGAATCATATGGGATATACTGTAAGTCTACAAATAGGAACACATTTCCCCATTCAGTCTACAACCAGACTGAGATGATGGCGAAATAAGACTTAGAATTCTACGTATCCAATAAGGCAGCAGTTCTCAAACTGTGAGTCCACCATTGAGAACTTTTCGCCTTCCTCTGCCCCCTTAAGGGGCGGGGACAGCATGGCGGTGGCGATCTGGGGGATCGCCACCACCACCAAATTGCCCAAAATCGCCCCCGCTGCACTTACCGGGGCTTGGGGGAGCTTCGGGGAGGCCCACGCGACTCTCTGCAGCCCTCCCCAATCTTCGGATCGCTGTTTTGCAGTGATCTCTGAGCGCTTCCGGTTTTCACGAAAACCAGAAGCGCTCGGAGATCGCCACAAAACAGTGATCCGAAGATTGGGGAGGCCTGCAGAGGGTCGCGCAGGCCTCCCCAAAGCTCCCCCAAGCCCTGGTAAGTGCAGCGGGGGTGATTTCAGTTAAGGTTTCAACAGCGGTGGTGGCTCCGCTGCTGGCTCTGCCCCCGCAAACACTCAAAGTTCTCCCTGCCTCACGGGGAGAACATTGAGAACCGCTGCAATAAGGTATTGCTCATGTCTTCCAAACAGTTTCCTTCTACTGTCACGTTTCTGCTATTATTTCATTTTTCTATGTAGTCCGATATAGTAACCCCAGAACAGAAGCACCTAGTGACACGACATTGTGTAAATGAGCTCTTTACAGAGGTCATATTGATTTGGAGATGGAAGGTCAATATAATATATTAAAATAGCTTAAAAGATTGACAATTACTTTGAAAGTGCTCTCCCCCCACCCCCCGAAACTATTCAACAAGGAATATGAAAACCAAGTTACCCACATGGGATTGAATCATTAATTGCCTTGTGGAAATTGGGCCCTTTTCCTCTAACAGTATACTAGTGGTTTCCTAATTAGAGTTATTTCAGCTAATATTTGAGTTAATAATACAATAAGGAGGCTGGGTACTAAACTATCATTTGTCTGGGTTTCTCTAACCCAGCATATACATATACAGTACATATACATATATTCCTATTTTAGCTAGAGCACTGTACATATACATATATTCCTATTTTAGCACTGCAGCCATTATTAATGTGCAATTTAAATAATTGTCCCACAGCAATAAAGATGTGATGCAAAGTCCTGTGGATCCCCCAAAGCTGAATTCTTTGTAATGAAATATATTACCATCAAATCACGATCAGGTAAGGTAAGGTAAGATACTTTCATCAATACTTTATCCTAAAGAATTTGCAATTTAAAGGGATATGAGATAGTCTGTCTTTAAAGAGGGGATTTAATTGACTTGCAGTATTATATCCACGGAGATTCCAGCAACTGGCTTTCTAATGACTTCTTAATTTTTTTTTCCTGTTTAGGATCCATCTCACATTAATTTTTCATTTTCTTCTCTGTTCAAAGCAAAGAAACATTTGTGCCTGTTGTTTCAGGCTCAGACTGCATACATATATTCTCCTAATACTAGCAGCAACCATGGCTACTTTATTTATTTATGGTGTTTATTTTCCAGGCTTTCTTCAGTGGAATGATGCCTCTTCCTGCTGCATCTACCGGTAGTTGTATAACTAGCTGGTTGGCATTGTTTCTAAGATCTTTTATGTGGCTCAGACTTATGCCCTGTTATTGTAACCCCACGCTTTATCTAGTTCCAGAATCCATGCTCCAGGGACCACCATCGAAACAGAGGCAATCATGAAAAAACATATGCATCTATATCATCAATAGTTACCAAGCTATATTGATCTCAAATTGTCTCTCAATTGCACACAACACAAATTCAAAAATGCTTCTCCTAAACATCCCAAAAGTTCCACTGCTACAGCTCTTCTCCTCTTCAAATACTGTGTAATAAGAATAGTAACACAATAGTCCTTGCAACCATTTATCCACTCCCCATCTATTATTCTATGCTGGAAAACACAGAGGTACAACTCCCCATCTTCTTCCAGGAAATGGCATACAAGGGTGCAATGCACAAAGAAAAATCCTCCTGTAATCACACAAAAAGGCATGTATCAAACTGTGCCTCTACAAAACGTGCACAAAAACACCACCATAACTCTCAAACTATTCAACTCACCTGAGTTTAGCTATTCAGGATCTACGAACAAGCACTTCCAGTCAAATAACCTTTCCAAACCAGGCCTGCAAAGTGCAAGAGCGAAAGCAAATAAAAACTAACAAAAAACCCTCCCCAAACACATGAAATTTAACTGAGTGTGTGTAGCTCTGAAGCTCTAATTTAAGGACCACACTCATCAGGCAAATAGGAGTATAAGAACTGTCTTCCTGGATCCAGCTCAAAGGGTCCAACCGCAACCAGAGATCTAGCCTTGTTTCTAACCATTCTGGCCCAGTACCTTTAGACACTCACAAGGAGAACATGGCAGTTCTGACTTTACTTTATCTCCAGCAACTACCGGTATCTGTAATCATGGAGATACCATTTAACTATCACAGTCGTTCTCAGATGCGTCCAGGAATTTGTCTAAGCCCTGTTTTTTTAAGGGACGTTACCACATTCTCTTGTAATTAATTCTACAAGTTAATGATGTCTTATGTAAAGAAGTTGTATGAGTAATCACATCAGTAAGCAAAAGGACTCCTATGCACACACAATGTTACAATTTGCAAAATTGCCCAACATTTCTGTTTACTTGCCAGGCGAATTAGTGATGCATAAACAATAAAGATTATGTGGTACCTAAAAGTCCAGTCTACTACTGCATTCTTTCTTCCTATCTTCTATGCAGCTCTCTGTGTATGTGATTTTTCCTACCACTGGGCCCCATCTCCCATGGGCTTCCTCCTTCATAATCCGCTCTCCTTCATGCAAAGTTTGTATGCATGCATTCCCAACTCCTTCCCAGCCGAGTACCACCTTCGGTGCCACTCTCCTTCTGAGTACCACCAGAAGTGACTGGCAATTACATCATTGCCAGTTACTTCTGGGTTTTCAGAGGCCAGAAAATGCAGGGAGGAGACTCTGGGCAGGTGGGAGGGCCCTTCTCAGCGTTCCTGAGAGGCTCGGCCAAAGGCAGGAACTTCTTGGAAGCAAAAACACACCACCAAAAGCGCCGCATCGGAGTGGGATTCCATTGGTCCATACCACCAGCAGTCAGCCAAAGTACCACTGGTTGGCGGCCGCCAGGGCACCCGCCCCACGCCAGAGCTGTGGAACCGGCAGCTCAAGCTCTGCAGAGCCGGCAAAGCTCAAGCACGCAGGTTTCCAAGGCCGGAAAAGGCCCTTCCGCCTGCCCTTGCCCCCGTAGCTTACTTTACCAGCCCTCCGGAGTGACGAAAACATGTAGGTAAGTGCCGATGGCATAATTGGCACTTACGTCTGGTGGTACATGGTGCGGAGGCCCCCCAGGAGGTGGTATGCCGTGCCGCTGGTGTTGAGAACCCCTGCATTAAAGGATAGTTTAGATTTGGTTTTTTAAAAGTGTTTCTCTAACCTCAGATGGGAAGTTTCCTCTAGGAAAATTTATAGCATGCATTTTGTTCTCAGAATCTCACATACAGTTCTGGAGAAATGGGTTGTGAGCTGATATGTTACCCTATTTAAAAAGTAACTGAGTTGAGAAAAAAAGAATTATCCAGTAGAACTCTGCTTACTGAGGCACAGTACTTCAAAAAATTCATGCAGAAGGCAAGTGTATATGAACAATTAGGATGGAAACTGGCACAGATGTGTCAACACTTCAACACTCTCTCTCTCTCTCTCTCTCTCTCTCTCTCTCTCTCTCTCTCTCTCTCTCATAGCCTTTCAAATCAGTGAGAACATTGTCTGTCTGTTTCTGGCAGGAAGTACAGTATGTTACCCTGTAACAATGATTGTTTAATAAATGTTTTGGTAGCTGATATTGGTTAGACAAGCCCACAATCCATGTCAAGTCATTGAAAGCGAGACATATAAGTTAAGCCAATCATATGGAAAACTCCGCCAGTAAAATGGGGGATGGGTTGAGTTCTACAAATGAGTAGGAAGGGCATCCTGTTTTGAAGATTAAAGAGGGTGGGTTTGACTAAAAGCTTTAGGCCTCCTGAGAAAAAATGAGGGAGCATTGCTGTAAATAGGCATCTTCTGCTACACCAGATGGCTACGCAAGCAATTCCAGAGAATTAAACGCTCCAAAAGGATCTCCAGAAGGGAATTGCTCAGAAGCCACACACACACACACACACACACACACACACACACACACACACACACACACACACACACAGAGAGAGAGAGAGAGAGAGAGAGAGAGAGAGAGAGAGAGAGAGAGAGAGAGAGAGAGGCTAGTAAATTACAAGTTAATTACTTTCCTTGCCACCACTTTATGAACAGATTTTGACCTCTCTGCACATCGTAGAATTATTTATCCCTGTTTTTCCTAGCTATTTATTAAATATCTGTCATGACACATGAATGAGACACAGACTCATTAATATAAAGCATTTTATTGCTAAATTGGCTCTTATGCATTTGGCCTAATAAAAATGCTAACTAGGCCCCCAAATCAGAGAGGAACTCAATATTTATGTCCCTTCATAAACACATGTTCATCTATTGCAGCATCACTCATGTGCATGTTCCTTTATCATTGACTATATCATCAAGTAGATATTAGTTTGCATATCTGAATGAGCCATCAAAGATCAGCGTGCATGCGCACACCCACACCCACAAATAGATTTCCATATCAACTCACATCATTTCATACACGACGTTTTTTCAAGGAAGTCAGTTGATACATCCTCTATAAGTCATCAAGCATTGCATATTCATGTAATGAGAATGCAAGTTATGTACATCAGACCCTTGCGGAACACTATTCACATGACTGACAGATGGACCATGATACACATTCTGGTGACTTATTAGCATGTGCTTCAGTCAGGTGATAGTAGGCTACCATGTCCAGGGACGTGGATGGATTCAAATCTGATGAAACTAGCCAAAATGTTCACCGAACATTTCGGGGGGATTGAAATCATGCTCACTGTTCTTGCTCTCAAGCTCTGTACATTCATCCAAAGGTCTGAGTAGAACCTATGCAACAGACTCCACACTCACGTGTACAGATTGTGCATATAGAACTTAACATATGCAATTACAATTGTACTTGAATAGGCTGTGTTCAAAACATTCAGGTGAATGGGTGGAGATCAAGAGCAGGAAAGGCAGACATAATGCCTATTTCCATACGTGCCTTCACTCACTGAACAACTGCAAAAGGCTACAGAGAATTGTGCAATAAAGCAAAGCACAAAACTAACAGTTAAAAATAACTTGAGAGGCACAATGCACAGGTAGATTCAGATTGGAAGGGGAAAAAAGAAGACATCTGGAAATCAAGGAATGGCTGTTTTTAGACACTCCAGTATTATCTGTGATATGATTTTTGAAGTCCCTGTTTTCACCAGCATCCCAGTAAATTAGATTTGTCGAAGCGATTATTTACAGCCCAATCCTATCAGAACCCCCCCCCCCCGCATTGCATCTTATAGTCGGGGGCAGTCATTGAGGTCTCCTCAGTAAGATAACTTTTGTTCCCATACCTAGAGAAGGCCTCCACTTCCCCACTATGTCTCCTCAGTTCTGTGCCAACCATTTTGCTGCTGTAGAACCAAGGTGAGTAAAGGAGAGGGAAGGAAACAGGAAAGGACCACAGGATACTGGTGCACATGAGTGCCACCAGTAACTGCCCCCTCTCTCCCCAGTTTCACCTCCTGCCCTCCCCCTTCCTGCCCTGACACTCCCCTGTTCCTCCCCCTCCCTGCCCCATTCTGCCCACTGCTCACCCCCGCTGCCAACTCACTACCGCCAGCAGACAGTGGCCTTTTTGCTGGCCAGCAAATGCCACCATTGCGCTGGCGGCCTAATTTCACTCGCCGGCGGAATGTCACTTCCGCTGGCATCCTCACACTTCTGCTGGCAGAACATGCGGATCACAAATATGCATTCCGCTGGCAGAAAGTGAAGATAGGATTGGGTCATCACTGATTACCCATACCCAGTAATACAGACAGCATAAGTTAATATACAGGTAATTAGATGCCTTATATTGATTCATTTTGCTCAGTATTTGTCTACACTGACTGACAATGGCTTTCCAGGGTTTGAGACGGATCTTTTCCAGTCCTTTCTCGAAATTCTAGGCATTGTACCTCAGATTTTTGCATGAAGAACATGTGCTCTACACCTGATCCAGCCACGTCCCCAATCTAAACGAAACATAGAGAACAAGGACATGACTACATAACAACAGACCTACAGCCCAACCCTAACCAACTTTCCCGCATTGATGCACCTGCAAATATAGCCCCAAGGTAAGGGAACAAATGTTACCTTACCTTGAAGAGGCTTCCATGACTGCCCCCCACAAAATACAGCATGCTCCCCATTGACAGGGCTGCATCGGCATTAGAAAGTTTGTTAGGATTGGGCTGCTACAGTAGAAGAAACTGCCTGTACTTTCCATTCTACCAATTCCCACCTACCTTTTATGTCAATTATCTCTACTACGAAAAAACAAACAAACCACCCAAAGTATTATCTCAAAGTCTTATCTCAAGAAAACAATAAACAAACATACACAAACAAATCCTATAAGAACATAAGAACATAAGCCCTGCTGGATCAGGCCAAAAGCCCATCTAGTCCAGCTTCCTGTGTCACACAGTGGCCCCACCAGATGCCTCAGGGAGTACACAGCCAACAAGATAACATGTTTCCTGTTGCCACTCCCTTGCACCCACTGGCGTCACTACAGGGGGGGGCAGAGCTCTAAGTGCTGCTGAAATCCGAGCCTCCTTTACACAGACGAACGTAGGGGCGGGGCCGCTTTGTTCATCTGTGTGAAGGAGGCTCCGATTTCAGCAGCACTTAGAGCTCCGCCCCCCCTGTAGTGACGCCAGTGCTTGCACCTGGCACAGAGATCTGGCACAGAGATCTGGCACAACACCTGGCACTACTTCTAAAACCAGGAGGTTGCTTATGGCTTGTAACCTGTGATGGTGTTTTCCTCCATGAATCTATCCAAACCCCTTTTAAAGGCATCTAGGCCAGGTGCCATCACCACATCCTGTGGCAAGGAGTTCCACAGATGAATTACACGCTGGGTGGCAATAAATTAAAAAAATAGAATATTCTTCTGAGATTAGTTTGCTTTATTCAATGTCCTATCTAGGAAAAGTAGAAACCAAGCAAGTATACCCTCTAAAGACTTGAATGTGCAAGAATGTGCAAGGGCATCAAGTATAGAATTACCGAAGGTCATCAAGTATAGAATTTGATTAATCATGGTTCTATTTCAACCTTGTCCCAAAGGACTTGGGAAGCACAAAATTACCCTATTTTATTCTTACAACTATCTTCTGAGGCACGTTAAGCTGACTTGCCCAAGACCTTCATGGCTGAACGTAGATGATCCAAGAATTCCTGGGCCAGGTCTATTTATTAATTATTATTATTATTATTATTATGGTTAATCACAGCCCACCTGGTGTTTTCTAAATATTGAGTCCTTCCCAACGTCCTGGAATATTTAGAGGTATTTATGCAGAATATGTGCAGTTCCAAGTAGAGCTTGCCTTTCGCAGCTCAGAAGGAGTAATTTCATTTACACCTAATGTATACACCTAGTGTTTTTCCATGGGTGGTTTTTTTTCCAGTGTGGTGCCTAAAGCACCCATTACTATTGGTACAGTTTTTGCCTTTCTTTGCCAGAGTCGTTCTACCTCCCTTTGAAGGTAGATTGGTTACTTGGTTACTAGTACTTGGTTACCCTTTCATGTTGTCTTCAATTCATGCATCTGCAGGTGTTGCCACCTCTACAATCGAAACTGTTTTCTTCTCCACTACTGCTAAGTTGTGTGTGTTGTGCGCCAGATGTTGATGTTCTTAGATGCAGAAATCCCACAATATTTTAACCTCTTCATTTTCAACAAGGTGAATTCCATGCTGGAGGATGACTGGAAAGGGGACTGTCAATAAGGCAGCCAGTATTGTGATGCCTTTGGAATAGTTCAAAACATGGCCAACAGGCTGAAGCACGTTTGCTATGAAGAAAGACAGAAGCATTGGGGACTTTTATACTTTAATGATGGGGGGGCATGATATAAACTTTTTTTGTTGCTATAAGATGTGGTGATGGTGCCAGACGGGCAGCCTAATCCTATGCAAGATACGGCGGCCAGCCTAAAGGGCCGGCTGCCATATCCTATGTAGATTCCGGGCTGCCCCAGGGCAGCCCTGGTGCACCTCGAGGGAAGGGGACGATCATCCCCTTCCCTGGGTGTAAGCGACAGAAGGCCCAATGTGCCTCCTCGAATGTACATGATCTCCGGAGCTTGCATACATTTGCGTCGGCCGTGTAAGGCTGCACCGGGCCTGGAATGGTGTATCTCTCCGCTGATATCCCCACCCTCTCCAGGCCCACCCTACCTGCCCACCCAGTCCGTCTTCCCCCCAAACCTGCCCCGGCTGGTGTGGGACGTACCTGCTTCGGTGGGCGCAGGGCCGAGCAGGAGCCCGGGTAAGGGCCGCCGGCTGCTGCGTCAGCGGTCCTTACTTGCCTGGTGCTGTAAACGTGCTTTACAGTGCATTTACGACAGACTGTGCTAGGAGAGCGCATGCTCCCCCAGCGCTAATTTACCCAGGATTGCACTGCTAAATGAGTTTGATATTCATGAAAATTAGTCCTATCACTAATGGCTATCATTACTGGAATTTCCAGGTTCAGAGGCTTTGAATACCAGTTGCTATTGGCTAGGTAATGGGGGACGGACAAGAATGTGGGAGTACTCTCTCTCTCCCAGCCCTGCCTGTGGACTTTCCAGAGGCATCTGTTGGAACCCGCTATCTGTTCCTAGAGTTCTTCTTCTGTTCTTAGGATATTTTTCTTCAACACTGAAAAGTATTTAGTGCTGTCACCTTTAACAGTAATAAAAAGAAAATCCTACATATTTTCTCATTTTCCCTACCCTTGCGTTTGCTAACAGATATTGAAGCTGTGGATCATGGTGGCTCAGAAGTAACTCCTGTTAAATCTGTCAGCTTTTGTCTCTGAATTGATTGCTGGCAAGAAAAAACACCGGACATATCTTTATGCTTTCTTAATCGGAATATATGCTATCTCTTCCAGCAGAATTTCTGATACGAACAACGGAAGCCCTGTGTGTGTGCTCCAGAGCTCATCATTATCCCCAGTGAAAAGGCATCAAACACCTTGTTCTGGACTGTCCAGATGGGAGAAAACGTGCCTTTGGCAGTTTTCCCACCTCTTGGGCAGCAAGCATTACTCTCTGTTTTGTACCCTGGTGGCTTGTTTGCGCTTGAACGTGTTCCCTTGTGCTGAGACTCTGCCATGAACTAGCCTTTGTTCCGAGCAATGGCAAGCTGTGAGCTCATTTTGACACTCTGCACACTCTCTATAGGTTTACCGGGCACCTGTTGCAATATTCATACTCGGAGCTTTCCTGTCCGCCAGTGGTAAAAGGATTTTCTCTTCTCTGTAATGTAACTGTCAACAGATGTGACTGAAGGCAATAAGACATGTGGTTGTACAGTGAGCTCACTCTCAAAAAAACAAAACAAAAAAACCAGAAAGTGGATGCAGAGCAAATGAGGCATTCAAGAGACCAATTCTGCAGTCACTCCATTCTTTTTCTCAGCTTCACTGCATTATTTAAGAACAGTTAAACGCATAACTGAGAGCAACGCTACAAGTTATGATCATTTCAGGGCTGCTGCTGCTGCTGCTGCTGCTAATGGCAGCTTTCTGTCAATGTTTCCCTCTTGCCCTCCGTAACCTGGAGTCACACTGACCTGTGTTCTGGTATCATATCACTCTGTATTTCCTTACAGTCACCAGCAACAGCTAATGATGTGGAATGAGACACAGGAAGCTCACATTATGACACAGAGCTACGGTTCTTGGTGGCAGCCCAATATTTATCATAATGCATAATTTCTCCCTAACTTTTTTTTACAAGCCTTAAAAATGAATCATAGGGACATCATGATGTCGTCTAATAAGTACGAATACAATATTGCTGTTGCTAATTTGTCTGCATGTTCCTTTACGTAGAATTGTAGATTGTGGCTGTAGCATAAGATTGCCTTGCTGGTTTGAACCAAAGGGCCATCTAGTCCCCCATTTCATGTCATGGCCAGCAGGATATTTCAGGAAGTTGACAAACAAGCCTTGGAGGGAATAGCTGTACTTCTAAAAATAAAATTGCCAAATTCAGATGCATTATAGCTCTGATTACCAGATCGATAAGACACAAAGTCGAGGGAATGGTTAATTGCCATGGAGAAGCCTGTTGTCTAAATCTTTTTGAAAGACAATGGCCAAAGGCCAAGAAGAAGCAGAAGCAGAAGAAGAAACAGAAGAGAAGAAGCAGAAGTGTCATATGGATGGTGCTTTAGAAAGAGCGAGAAGACAGGTCACTGTTCTGAACTGCTCTAAATGTAGACAGACAACAGAGGAGGTGGATGCAGGAAAAAGCTGGGATAGAATATGTAATTATTTCATAGACACAGCAAAGTTGCTGGTGGCTGTAAGAAGAGACTTTTGGCCCAATCTTATGTGCTGCCACCACCACCGGAACTAGCATTCCGGCAGCAGAACAAGCTTTCTGGCTATGACAAACAGTGGTCCAGAAGCACACATAGCTCCACACTTCTGGACCACTGCCAGAGATGCCATGGAGGCCCTGCATACAGAAGCTGAAAGAAAGCACATCAATGGAGGTGAATCAGCTGGGTGGGTGTAAAGTGGTGGGGGTGGGTGCAAGGGGGTGTAATGGGGGGAGGGTTGCGAGCGTGTTGGAGGCAGGAAGGGGTGGCACCTGGCATGTGTGACATGTGCTGTATGCATCCCCTTTGTCGACACGCCCCCACGCCCCCTTTGTCTTCTTGGACTAGCGCCAGCTAAGGCACTAAAGAGCTGTCGCAGGTCTGAGGTTCATTGGCGGTTCAAGGGCTTACAGAGGGGAAAGTCATTTTTGGGTCATTCCATGTCAAATCAACCAATGAAAAATCCATTTTGGAACTTGATGTCACGGATTTTGCTCATTTTGGTACATTTGTGCCTTACCATGAGATGTTTAAAAAAATTGTTTATTTCAGATTTTTTTGTCCATCCGTTTTTGAGATATTGAATGTTCAAAATCAGACATGAAAAATGCCACTTAAATGCCTCTTTGACCTCCCTTGGTGAGTCAAGAAGTAAATGGCGTTTGAAGGTATGGTGACAAGTGAATTTTGGCATTTTTAGGAAATTTTGAACATTCAATATCTCAAAAACGGATGGACAAAAAAATCTGAATTTTTATTTTAAACATCTCATGGTAAGGTACAAATGTACCAAAAATGAACAAAATCCATGACCTCAAGTTGTCATGCATTGGTTGATTTCACATGGAATGACCCTTTCCCTTTCCCCTCCCAAGCCTCCTGATCACCCCCCCCCCCTAGCATGCAGCACAGCCCATTTTGGCAAAGCCTCATTCAATGGTGGGGAAAATCATAGGATTGGGCTGCGTGTCTCACATCTTTCACACCTGCAAGGGAATGAGTTGTAAGTGCTTGTTTACTGAGCAGATTGCCCGCACTAACATCACATGCATTCCTATTCAGAAGTAAGTCTCACAGAGTTCAATGGGATTTACTCCTATGTTAAATGTGTATAGGATGTCAGCCTTAGTCTAACCTGGGCAAAAAAAAAAAGAAAAAAAATAGTACGATGCATTAAAAAAACAAAAACCCAACACCCTATTCTTCATTATATGTGTTATATCTCTATCTCACCTTTCTTCCATCCTGGAACTCAAAGCAAATACATAGGGTCACTGGCGTCACTGCAGGGGGGGTGGAGCTCTAGGTTCCGCCGTGGTCAGACCCTCCATTACACGGGAGCACGAAGCGCCCCCGCCCCCTCGCCTTTGGAGCCATTCAAGTGGCTCCAAAGGTGAGGGGGCGGGGGCGCTTCGTGCTCCCGTGTAATGGAGGGTCTGACCGCGGCGGAACCTAGAGCTCCGCCCCCCCTGCAGTGACGCCAGTGCATAGGGTTCCCAGGCTGTCCCTGATCGAGAATTTGACCGGACATAGACCTACTTAGCTTCAGCAAGGTGAATATATCATGTGTCCTGAGACCCTGCCCTGGAACCTGTGCTGTATCTAGTTGAGAAAACATCCCTCAAGGTTGGCCTCATTCAACTCTGTGATGCTGTTCATGTTCTTTAATAAGTTGTGGCTATTGGAATCCCAGTCATGTGTCTAAAGCTTCCTTCTGCCTGCCACAGCAACTGTCATTCCTCTGTCCTGTCCAATTTCCTTTCTGTCTTGCGGGTTTGCAGCCATCATGCATAAGCACACACATGGCCTACTCTGAAGGTTAACACACTCCATTTTCTTTCCAGTGGAACTTCCCAGTAAGCATGCTTACTCTGTACCCCGAGGACTAGATAAACCAGTAGTGTGGTTGAGTGTGATGGAGTCACAAAACGTTTCTGATATGAATAGTGTCTGTTAGACACTTTAAGTACTATTAGTGCCATTCTAGACGACAGTAGTTATGTTGAGAAGAAATTACTCTGGAAAGCCTTTTTCATGTGTGATTGACGTATAGATGGGGCATTTTTGGAATACTAAAAATCCCATCTGAAGAGCTCTGTTAGCATAGTGAGAAACATGAAGTGTGACTAAAGTACCACATTTTGTAGAAGATGGCTGTGATCCTGGGAATTCTGGACTTTCACTTGAGTTGGGCTAGCTTGTCATTGCAGGGGGGTGGGAAATTAGGGAGCTCTTGTTTAGTGCAAAAAAGAAAAGCCGAAAGTTCAAGAAACGACATGAAAAATTCATGTCACTATGGTTAGCAGCTGTTCGTCAACATACAAACAGGAAATCAAATTTCCTAAGAAGCCATTAAAAATTGGTTCAATTTTTTACTCGTAAGAAAAAAAATTGTAATTAGCTACAGCTTCTCAAATTAGTCAGGAAACACTATGGCATATACAGAGAAATACATACGAGTCCCTTCTAATGCCACAACTCTAAAGACATTTACTTGGAAGAAAGTTCAATTGTTTTTAATGGAATTTCAGCATGTTTAGTATCACAATCTCAGATTTCAAACACATTTCTTTTTGTAAATACTAATTATAACACTATTGATATAATATGAATTGTAACGCTATTGATATATCACCAGAAATCTCCTCTTGCTAGGTTTTCTATAATCAGACACTGCAAATAATCTAGCAAGTGCTTTTTAAAAAAAAAATTGTATACTTAGGGCTGTCATAAAAAGCTATAATTTTCTCTTTCTCTTGTGCAAACTGAATATTCACTATTGTAAATAAAATGTATCAAATGGATAGCAGGTTTAACTGAATCTGTGAAAAAAGTGCCAACTGGGTGTCAAAATTAATGTGCAATTAATGGTGTAATCCTATCTAATTTGGAGACCGGCGAAGCGGGTGCCTCAAATGTGCCATAAAGCATGTTTGTGGCACCTGGTGAGTAGGTGGTGTCAGCGCCGAGGCCAGCGCTGCTCTACTCACCCCAGAGGACGTGGAGCACCTGCTAGGGAAGGTAAGTTCCCTGATGGTCGTTGGTCAGGGGAGGGTGGAACAAGGTGTTCTGGAAGGGGGAATTGGTCAGCTGGGCCCAAGAAGGGAGAGGGATTGGTGGCAATGGCTCCACTAAAATACTATCCCCCTTCCCAGGCTTGGCCGCCAGAGGTGAAACAAGGGTGGAGCGGAGGCAAGTAGTTCTGCAAGACTCCGTTACACTGGAGTCAGCGGCCCCTCCCCCTTGCTGTTGGAGCCATTCCAGCAGCAACAGGGGAGTGTCCTGCGTGTTGCCTTTGCTGCCAGAATGGCTCCAACAGCAAGGGGGAGGGGCCGCTGACGCCAGTGTAACGGAGTGTTGCAGAACTACTTGCCTCCGCTCCACCCTTGTTACGCTTCTGTTGGCCGCCATTACATGACCCTCTCAAATGTGCACCACCAAAATAGCTGGTGCACATTCAAGTAGACCCATTGAAGCAACTCAGGGTAAGGGGACAAACATGGCAGGAAAGGAAATGATGAACACTCTGTACTCTCAGTGCTACCCAACCCAATCAGCAACCCTCCCCCCAATCAGGCCACTGTGGGAGCTTTTGGTTAAAAAAAAAATGAAGGGAATCCCAAGCACAGGGTTCATTTGGCCATACCATCTATATTAGAACATAGGGATATGAAGAATTTCTGATGATATGACAATAATTCACTATCAAGAAGTAATACTTGTATATTCTTGGTACATGACTGTTTCTGATGTCTTTAAAAGTTAAGACTGAAATCCGATACAGGCTTACTAGGGAGTGGGGTGGGGTTGAACCCACTGCCCTGTCCCAACCCCTAATCCACGACACCCAAAACAGTAAACCAGATGCCTATTTGTCCAACCAGCACTGGCAGGTGCCACAATTCTTAACCATAGCTGCCTCTGCCAACGTCGAGTCAAGGGTGGGTCTACCCTGAAAGCTCAGGCAGAGCTAGCACACTTTGAAAGGTCACCCTACGTAATGTTCCAATACTTCACAAGTGCCAGTGCATAGGCAGGCTCTACCTATAACATAACACCCGTATAAATTACACAACTGGATAAGCAATTTGTCCAGTTCCTGTCAATTTTCCTCTTGTGCACCGTTTCCTAGTCACTCACTGGCACCCCACCATTTGCGTGGGCACTGATGTATGGTGGACAAGGCTCACTAAGTCTATGTATTCTCCCCCTCCATATTTTCACCTCATGCAGGAGCCTGCCAACTTCCCACACAGACACTTCTGTGTCCTGCTGGCACTGGCTGTGACCCACCCCATGTCTGTAGCTGTGTCCTGTCCCACCGTTTGGGCAGAGGCCACCACTGGGGAAGGTAACCCGCCTAGCTGTCCCCCAGGTGGAGCCACCCACCACACCTACCTACTATTTTGATGGGGATGGCCATGGCCAGATGGCACCTTCACAACACAAGTTGGAAGCTGCCCAGCCATGGCCCTGATGGTTACTGCCAGTTGGAGGCCAGAGTATCTATGCCCGTCCCTCCTGTAGCGGCCATCATCCCCTAATGGGAATACCCTTACCCTTATTCTCACCATTATCCTGAACCTCAGGTGCTTAACCTGCCACCAGGAGCAAGACTGGGTCCAGGAGTGAATTGTGAACCTAATCCTTCAAGGGGAGCGCAGCCCCAGCTAAAACAAGTGAACATATAGGCACCGAACCAGCAAATCTCCTAACTAGGAGAGCCTTTGTCTTATCTGGATTTAATTTCAGCTTGTTAACTCACACCCAGCCCTTCTCTAAAGAATATTGAACATAATCCAGTCGAAATTAAGAACTTTTAAGTCCCATTGATGTCTATGGGAGAGAAGTACGTGCTTAACTTTGGTTAGATTATGCCTCCTGTGGTTTACACCCCTTTTACCAGATACTTGAGACTGGTCGTGAATGTGTTTATCATTCCCACACAGCAGGAGAATGTTTCAATAATTTCATGCTACATCCTCAAACTGGTATGGCACAGTCCAATTTCAATGGAATTTAGAGTGTTCTTTCCCCTTCTCCTCCTCTCCAAATACCATTTGAATTTATAATAAAAAAAAATCCACGTGTAAAACCCAAATTATACTCTTGATCCAATTTTATTCACAGCACATTCGTTACAGACTTGTGTTTCTAATCCTCCTTCACAGTTCAACTCTTGGGGGTGGGGAAAGAAGGCTTTAAATCATCCCGTCCATTTCATACCACTACTATACTACTGTTATTTAATGGCAACAATGCCCGACACTTGTAATAGCATTTCATTACCATTAGCAAAAGGCTTTATAAACATAACCCAATTAAGCTTATAATCTCCCTTGGGACGGAAAACAATAGTTTCAAATACAGCCCTTAAATGCAAATCTCACCTTTGTTGTCAAATGAGCGCTTCACAATCACAATAAAAAGGACCCATTTCTTTCCTTTCAGCTCTGACGGGAATTTGAAAAACTGTTTCCTAGACCCAGGTCAAAGTCAGCCCAATAGCTGGAAAGTACTGTAGAACGGGCATGATAGGAGGGAACTGGACAAACATATGACCTCAGCATCGTACTTAGGAGGAGCTGAAGCAATACTGTACCAGTAAAATCTCCGAGTCCTGAACAATAGAAAACCTAATCCTATGATCCGCAGCACTAAGAAATTGAATTACAGCCAATTCAAACGTTGAGCAGGACATCTTGTTGAGATCCCTTCTGCCTGGTATGCCAATTTTGTAGAAGCCAACAACAATCTTCTTTCTCCTCTTGATGCTATTTAACAATTCCAAATGCCCTGTCCCCTACTACAAAGTCTAAAATGATGGGGGGGGGGTGTTGGAGAGATGGTCTGCTGCTGCTCCCCCCAAATCACCCAGTAAGCACCTCAAAGGTCTGGCTTTGGGCAGCAGTGGGGAGCAGCAGCAACAGAGCCTTGCTGCTTCAGAGGTTGTCCGCGTTCAGCGGTGGGCCCTTGCACAATAACCCTGTGAATGAGTTACAGGTTATAGGCACAGGCAGTGACGTCCCCAGCCCTGCCACTGCCTGAGGTGGGGCTGACATCACAACACCTTGTGTCAACCCCCCCATGTTGCAATGTCACCCCTACACCTGCACATTACCCCCCCTCCCGCCTCTGGAATGACTCCATTTGGAACACAGTGGAGCTAGGGATGGGCGGGAGGGCTCATTTTCATGGCACTCACTGCTTCAAGTGGGGAGTGCAGCGCACCCCCTCCCCAAGTAGGGATGGCAGAAAAATGTCAGAGCCACGGGGTGGGGTTGGGGTTGGGGTTGGAGCACCCCCGCTGACTCACGCCAGGTATGCTACTCTGTACAGGAAATGGCATAATGAGCATGATAGCTCATGGCTTGGCATTTGGGTGGATGGTGCTCTTAATGAATAATACTCACCCTAACTCATCTTTTTGAACAGTACATTTATTTTATGTACTTGAATTGAAAGTTGGCCATGGGGCATTTATTGATTGATTTAAAATTATAGCCTCACCACGTTCTTGAAAGACCCACAATCCTAACAACAATTAAGTGTACAATTCAAAAACAAACAGATGAAACAAAGCAATAAAATGCACGAAAAATACAAAAAGTAAACTGCAGGAGCAAAAAACACACACCACTTAACAAAACAAAAATGACACAACAATCAACATAGACATAGGCAGGAAAATGCTTTACAAAGCAAATCAGATTTCAGCTGCCATCTGAATGGAAAGAGGGAGAGATCACGTTGGACCTCCCCTGGGTTGAACTTCATAGGGAGGGGGCCACCACTGCTGATGATGTGTTCTCTCTGAATCCGCCTCTGACGATCAGGGGACATATAGGACAACCTCCTCAGATGCTCTGAAGACATGGGTAGATTTGTTTGGAGGAAGGCAGTCATAAATCACATAGGGCCTTAAAGGCCATGACCAGCATCTTTATTTGCACTCTGAAGCAAATTGTGAACCAATGTAGCCACAACAACAAGGGCATGACATGATCACAGTATTTTGTTATCTGTTAATATTCTCATGGCTGCATTTTGCACCAGCTGCACCTTCAGTATATTCTTCAAGGGCAGCCCTGTATACACTGTGTTGCCATAATCCAAATTAGAGACGATGGGCAGCCCAATCCTGTGTAAGGATACGTGGCCAACCTAAAGGGCTGGCTGCTGTATCCCCTGGCCATCCTGGACTGCCCTGGGGCAGCCCAGGAGCCCCTCGGGTGAAGGGGATGCTCGTCCCCTTCCCCGGTTGCAAGTTGGTCGAGGCCCTATGGGCCTACTCAAATGTACGCCAACTCTGAAGCTGCCGTACGTTCAAGCCAGGGGTGTAAGGGCGACCCGGGCCAGGAGAGAGCTTGGGATATCGGTGGAGTGCGCTACCAATATCCCCACCCTCTCCCCACCCAGTTCACCCGATGGCCACCCTCCCTCGCCACCCAGTCCGCTCTCCCCCACCCCTTGCACCGGTCGGTGCAGGGCTTACCTTCTCCAGCAGGTGCAGGGATGGTACCCCGGCAGAGTGAGGACTGCTGGCCTTCGCCCTGGCGGCCCTTACTCACCAGGAGTCGCAAATGCACTTTACACTGCGTTTGTGACACTCTAGTGTAGTGGAGCGTGTGCTAGAGATAACCAGGATCATTCTGTAAGACATGGAAATCCCCCTTCCCCCAAATTGATGATGATGCATTAGATGGTACATTGTATAGTGAATGAAGAGTATTTTCTCCATTGCTACATTTATTGAACCAACATCTGAGCAGTGACAGGTTGAGAAAACTGCACCCACCTTCCCTTTCCAACTGGCAACGGCATCACAACTTTCCGCCAGTGAATCTCTCTCTTGAGTTTCTCCAATTCTGTTGCTAAGTAACAGCAAGAAAGTACAGCTGCCGCTTCAACTCTGTTGAAATTACAGCACCTAAGATGTGATTAAAAGCCTTGTCCTTTCTGTTCTCGAGTTCAGAAATCAAAAGTTCTAATGGTTCTAGCACTAGGTGTGTGGAAGCATAATGGAGCATATAATAACATTATAGATTAAATACTTCTACTAAAGCTGTTCCACATGACTTAAGCAAGCGAGGGCAAAGCAGCATAAATTGAAATTGTCACCGTAGAGCACAGGCTTCACCCTGCCAAAGTCAATGGGATTTGGGACCATTGGCTTCACTGGAGTCAGGACTACCTCTCAGAGCACATACAAATTCTTCATCAAACCCCAGGTAATTTCACACGGGAATTTATATCACCTACATAATATTTATTTATGAGTGCCTCATTACACTACGAAATAAAATCTCGAGTTCTTCAATCAGCAATTATCGTAGTACATTGTTATTACCATCAAAACATCATTTAGAACAATATTGCAATCATACGTCCTGAAACCCCAGGCGGATTCTCATGCAAAAAGGTAGAGTCACAATGAAAGGATGTGTTACAGGAACATGTGACACCCATCCTCTCCACCCTGAAATACTGCGTGAAAACGATAAGGAGAGATCTGTGAGAGCAATCGGCGTTCTGCACTTGTTGCCGGCGACATGCATCTAGAGGCAGATCCACATCAACATCACAATCCCCATCCCAGCTCAGCTGCCTGCATTCATCTTCTGATGCAAATGGGAACGGTCAGGCATGTTGTGCAAAAACAGCCTTTATCTTTAAACATAAGACAACCACATGGAAGAAATGTATAGGGCTGAGGGTACTGTCACCACAGCATGGTTGTAAAAGTCTGAGGTGTATTAAGTGGAATGGCTAGAAATCAAACTGGTGTGAGAGAAGAGAGAAGATATGGCCATCTTATCCCCTAGCAGTTTATGTCTGCATAAATTAGGAAGTATATAGATAATGTGTAGCTATAAATGTATTGGTGTGGGTGGGTGTGTATTTAGGTATAAATGTTTTAGGTCAGGGGGTGAGCCGGTACCACTCAGACGATGCTGAACCAGATCGGTGAGGCTGGCTGGCAACCCCGCTGGCTGGAATAGCAAAGACCACCTTAAGGAGTGTCCAGAGGTGGTCTGCGCTGTACGGCTGTCTCAGCCCTTCAGGGTTGGCAGGGATAGGTGTCTTGGTCATGGACCAAGCTTGGCTTGAGCCAGGATGTCATGTCCATTTAAATAAAGGGGGAGGCAGACGACTAGGACTGTTTTCCCCACCCTAAATGCTTGCATGCTTGGGAGGTGATTTCAGCTAGTGCTCTGCTGCAGTTGTGTTTAACGTTGATGAATAAAGTGACCCTAAATTCCAAGCTCCTGTGTGGCATGCATTATTTGGGGAGGTGCTTGGGTAACATCATTTATCACTGAAGATTTCCCAGATCTGTTTGCAGGATTATTTGGCCTAGACAAGGAACACATTCTAGCATACCCATAACTAGTGATGGGGACTCGAGTCAAATGACTCGACTCGCAAGTGTGACTTAGCCACTTTTTCCCTGACTCGTACTCGTACTTGTACTCGTGACCCACTGACTCGCACTCATACTCGCACTCGTGACCCACGGGACTCGTACTTGACTTGCACTCGTGGGGGTAACGACTTGCCATTTCCAAGTCATTTTCCTTTAATGGCCGGCATCAACACAGGCAGGCAGGCAGGCAGGCAGGCAGGCAGGCAGGCGCAGTGGAGACCTCGGAGGAGGAGGGCAGCAGGGAGGAAGGGTTTTCAAGGGGGTGGGAAAGCAAGCCTGGCTCTGAGTCCCCCCCCTTTTGTTGCTGTCTGTTTGCCATTGGCCACAACTCCGAGCGCGAGGGGTGGGGAGGAGTGAGGGAAGGCGAAGCTGCCGCAGCAGTTCTTCCTCATTGACCAAAACTCCGAGCCCAAGGGATGCTTGGCTCAGCAAGGGGAAGGTGCAGGGAGGGAATAATAAATGGTTTGAATGTAGACACGCTTGTTTTCCCAAACCAGATGGTGGTGACAAGACTGAGAGGTGAGGGAAAGGGCATAGGGGGAGCCATAGGTGGTGACAAGACTGAGAGGTGAGGGAAAGGGCATAGGGGGAGCCAAGTGGGTGCTTTAAAAGTCTCAGAGGTCCCCACCCCCCCCACACACACACAGACACCCACCCACCCCATTTTCAGGGGAAAAGCCATTTTCCCCAAAGTGACTCGACTCGTGACTTGTGACTCATGGTTTCTGGCCTTACTCGTACTCGACTCGAACTCGTGCAAAAATGACTTGCACTTGACTCGTACTTGCCCAAAAATTTTGACACTGACTCGCACTCGGACTCGCACTCTTGCAAAAATGACTCGTACTCGCACTCGCACTCGCACTCACGACCTAGTTACTTAGATACATCCCTGCCCATAACTGCCTTAAACCAGCAGAGCTACAGTTCTTGCATTTTGTAGTGATTTTCTCCAAGTCAGGGTTATTCCCAATCTTATTTTATGCCCCTTTTTTGTGTGTTTAGATTCCATTTATAAACAAGCACTTCCACTAACACATTCCATGCTTGTAATTTATTTAAAAGGATGGAGAAAGGAATGATTGAAGTAAGGGGGTAGGAACGTGGGTCACCGCCACCACCGCCATGCACATCCCCAGAAAAAAACCTGTGCAAAAGGGAAGCGATCTGTGCATTTTTTTTTCTGTGCATTTTTTCAATGGTACTGTAGCCTCTGTCACCACCATCACCACTTGGGACAAGGGGATGGGAGGTGGATGAGGCAGTGGCGAAATTTTCTGTAACTCAGGTGCAACTGGCCATCAGGTTGGCCCTGGGACCCCTCTACTATCATCATTTGATACTGCAGACACCAGTGAAAAAACATGCATAAGTCGGTCCTATTAAAGGCCTCAGTCCAGCCCAACACAGGCACAATTGAGGCACAGTTGAGGCCCAAAATAGGGCTGAGTTAGGCTGCAACTGTGCCTGAGTTAGGCAGGAGATAAGAGCAGTGGGCCAGGATCGAGGCAACACTTACCACAGAGGCAGGCAGGCTCCTGTGGGAATGTGTCAGTCTTGTGGAAGCGAAGAGCCCCCTCCTGAGCTCGTCTGTGTGTACCTACCACAGCTGCTGCAGCGTTCGCAGCAGATGGGCAGCCACAGGTGGGCCTGCAGGCACTGGGCGTGCGACAGTCAGCTGAAGGGCAGAGGTTGTGCCAGTGCCAGCTGCCCCAGGGCACCCTGTGCATTAGCCACCTGCTGCAGGGGGGAGTGCCACTGCCCTCCCTCCTGCAGAAGGCGATGCCACCCCCAAGCCACGGTGAGGCTGCATGTGGGAGTCATGGGGGGGGTGAGCGGGGGAGAGAAGGGAAGGAGGGGGTGGGAACGGCACGCACAAGGGGGGTCTCATGAAGTCTGGAACCGCCTCTGCCATGACATGCCCGTGCACTGCCTGAAGCCCTGGGCCTCCAGGGCCATGGCAATGCCCACAAAGAAGGTATCCCGGCATGCCTTCTGCTCCGTGCCCCGGCCAAGACCGAGAGATGCCTTGGGCTTGTCTGCTGCGAGCGTGAAGGGCGCACGCAGCTCATCACGCCCCCAGATGGGGCAACGTCAGCACGTCGCGGCAGGCGCTCTGGCGGGGTGGGGGGTGGCCAGCTTCCATCATCAGGGAGTGGGAGGGGAGGCGGACAGACAGGCAGACAGTGGGTGCTGGGGAGGGGCACGGGTGGGTCAGAAACAGACAGACAACAAGGCTGGTGGGAGAGGGATACAGGGAGAGGGGTCTGCAGAGACCAATAGGGACACAGGGGTCACTTCGCAGATGGAGGCAATGCAGGAACGGGCGCCTCTTATGCAGACGGACCTTGGGCAGAACGGATGCCGGTGATGGGCGGAAACGGACACCGTTGACGGGCAGACCGAGGGCGGAAACGGACGCCGTTGACGAGCGGACCGAGGGCGGATGAGAGCCCCGGTTGCTGAAAGGGCTCTTCACGGACGTGGCGGACGTGCGCCATGTCGCCTGTCAGTGTTTGCCTGCCTGAGAGGCCCCCCAACTCCCCACTCCCCTCTGAGCCCTGAGGGTCTGGCAGCCCCCTGCTGTGGTCTCCCTGGGCTGGCTGTGGCAGGCCCTGGCTGGGATTCATGCAGGGGCTTGTGTGCTGGGGACTGTCTCTGTGTGTGGGGGGCAGTGCTTGTGTAACATTGGGGACATGTGTTTCCAGGGGCATCTTTATTGTTCTGGAACAGTGGCAGAGATGGCCAGGCGAGGCTGCCAGGGGTAGTCACAGCGGCTACTCCGACCACATCAGCAGCAGCAGCAGCAGCAGGCGTGCCCCATGGACCAGGGGATGCAGGCCCTTCCCCTGTGGAACCACAGCCTGCACCATGGAAAGGGGAGGGACAGCAAGTAGGCAGCCAGGGAGGTGGAGCAGCAGCAGCCCCGGCAGCTGAGGAGGGTTGCAGGGCAGGCTCCAGGACCTCTGGCAGCATCGAGGCAGACGACCATGGGGCAACCAGACTGCAGGCCCAGGGGTGCTCCCAGGAAGGTAGGTGGTAGTGGATGTTCCTGGGGAGGCAAAAAACACGGGGGTGTTCCATGGCAGCTGGTGTGTGGTAGCAATCGCCATTGAAGAAATGCCAGTGTGCCGGTTGCAAAGGCCTGCAGGGAGAGAAATTAAACACAGCTGAGAGGTGTGAGACACATAGCATGGTCTGCGCTCCTTCCCTGGGTGTCAGGAGAACATGATCCTGTAAGGGAAAAGGGTGAAAGAGAGAGAAGTCAACAACACAACGTGTGGGTCACAACCATGGCAAACCTACCAATACTGACCTGTGAGTAGACCCTGTGGAGAAAAGGGGGGGGGGACAGCTGGTGTCTACATAAGGCTAACAGTTCCACACTTGTGGCATTGTGTGCTCACATTACTACAGGCAGCAATCAGACACAACATTGGTCAAGAGGCATATCATGGCAGGCATTGCAGGCAGCTATGAGACACAACATTGGTAAAGAGGCATATCATGGCAGGCATTGCAGGCAGCTATGAGACAAGACATTGGTAAAGAGGCATGTATCCTACCTATATTTCTATATGCAAAGAGGCAGAAGTCAGACCACATGTCAGCACGAACCCTGCTCTTACCTGCACTTACCTGCTGGTGTTGTTGCCTGTGGGGGGGGGAGAGGGGCTGGGAGAAAGACATGGGTTAGCAAACACTTGCATAGAGACAGCTGCCCAGGCACAGCAGTAAACAGTTTGGCCACAGGCGGCACAGCCCTCTCTGCCCTAGAGGGGGGCAGAGAGGAGAAGGGAAGGGAGAAGTGGGGTGTTTGAAATTTTTCAAAGTCCCACTTTGTGGCTGCTGGGGGACCGGACCCCACGCCACGTGCTCAGAGAGAGAGAGAGAGAGAGAGTGGAGGGCTGGGGCTAGGCTTTTGTGGGAAAGAGGCTGGGTGGGGCTGGGTGCTGATAGGGTAACTATTTGGGTCCGTGTCCAGAGTTAGGCCACAACTGTTCCGTCCTAACTCAGGCACAACTCGGGACCAGGGTGTTAGAACTTTTCAGGAGAGGGCTGGTGTGAGTAAGGTAAAATGGCTCCTATGGGTCTCCTCACATTTGAGTCCACCCTTTTTGTTGACCCAAATTTTGTGCCTGAGTTGTGCTCGAGGGGGCGTGTCAGGGGGTCGCCAGTGTCTGGAACCAGAACAAATTTCGTAACCGCCCCCGTCACTCCCCCGACACGCCCCCAACACGCCCACTTTTAGGCCAAACTTAGGACGGAATAGCTCTTATACCGAACTTAGGACTGAATTGGTCAACTTTCCTTAACCCGTCCTATGTCAGTCACAATTGCAGCACAAATTCGGCCTCTGAGGCACAATTCAGGCACAACTCAAGCCTAAGGCACTTAGACTGCAGTTGTGCCTGAATTGTGCCGCTGAGGCCTTAGGCTGGACTGGGCTGTTAGTGTTCTTAATTTCAACATTTGGACCGCAATCCAAAGGAGTCATTTATAGAAGTGACATGTACCTGCAAACGGGAATTCCTGCACTGTAGCAATTCTCAAATAGTCATGACAGGCTTAGCTGTGTGCCATTCTCTCATACATAAACATAGTTTAACATCTACGGAAATGAGCATCCAACAATTGGGGAAAGCAGATTGAAAGTTCTAAAGCTGATGCTGACAGGCAAATTTGTGAAATCAAATAGCATAACAATCTTTCCTTTAAGAGAAGTTTGAAGACTTCAAATTTGTATTCCAAGTTCTAAAAACTGAGTCTTCCAATTCTTCCTCATCCTTTACCATACCAGCCAAGGAAGAATCTAGGTAAAATCAACTTTAATTTCAGAAATTTGACAGATGGTATTCAGTGAATAGAGCCAGTGGGTGGCGCAGTGGGTTAAACCACTGAACCATGAGCTGTCGATCGAAAGGTCGGCAGTTCGATTCCGCGCGACGGCTTCTGCCAACCTAGCAGTTCGAAAGCAAGAAATTGCAAGTAGATTAATAGGTACCGCATCAGCGGGACGGTAACAGCGTTCCATGCGCCTCGGTGTTGAGTCATGCTGGCCACATGACCATGGAAACGTCTTCGGACAGCGCTGGGTCTTCAGCTTTGAAACGGAGATGAGCACCGTTCCCTAGAGTCGGACACGACTGGACTTAATTGTCAAGGGATACCTTTACCTTTACCTATTCAGTGAATAACAGCACGATCCTATGCACGTACGTCCCATGAAATCATGTATACTAGGATTGCAGCCTAAGTCAGTTGCGTTCTACAAACATTTCTTTTTACAATATTCACTAGAGCTGAGGCTCCCAATGTTTTTGCTGCACGTACCACCTCCATACGCCTCCAGGCTGCCATGAACCACTGGAAGTAAGTGCAGATGACATCATCGGCACTTTCTTCTGGGTTCACAGCTACTCCAGAGCACAGAAGAGCAAGGTAAGGCACAGAGGAGGGCGGGAGGGCCATTCTCTGCTCTTGCAGCCCAAGTGCTTGAGCTCTGCCAACTCGGCAGAGCTTGAGGCACGGCTTTTCGGGCTCCGGTGCAGTGGCATGCGGTGGCGTGTGCCGCCATTTTGGCTGCACATACCACAGGTTGGGAACCTCTGCACTAGAGTCTCTAACAGCACAATCCTATGCACATATACTCAGAAGTAAGTCCCACTGTGTTCAATGGGACTTACTCCCAGGAAAGTGTGTATAGGATTGCAGCCTTCTTCACCTGAAACCATTCTTGTTTGCCAATATAGATCAGACAGTGCTTGGACAATACAGCACAATACAGCACTGGAGGGGGGGGGGGAAATCCTCATACTTTCAGAATTGGTAATTGGAACAGTAAATCTGTGAATTAACATAAGCAAGTGCCATCCTCCTAGTGGAAGAAAGTGTTGTGTGTTACTCGGAGGTTCTCATTCTGCATGACGAAGGAAGGAAATTTTTGTTTCAAGTACATCTGGGATGGCTTCAAAGGACATACATTTTAATGAGGAACATTGAAAACCCTCCACATTGTCTTCACTCAAGTGCTTGACACTTACAGTCTTTCTGTTGAGGAAAAACTACAACTTATGGCTCCCTTCCATAAACCTTTCAAGCATTAGAGTACCCTTTTAGCATTAAAATGCAGCCACTTTCAATTGCCCCTATGCTGGTCACTCCTCTTCTCTTAACCCATGACAACAGCACAGTATTTATCTTACTGACCACTCCGGACTTCTGCTGATGTTAGTTTAAATTATCTGATGATGGAGGGTGAAGGAGAAAGGGCAGAGAGTGAATAATTTATCACACACAATCTGCAGAAGAACAGCACAGTTCTCAGTCCCGACTGTCTACTCCCATGCCATATGAATGAGGAGTGGACCCTGGTGCGTCCTCTTGTTACTAACATAGCTTGTGCTTATTCAGGTCTGGTTCAAACTGTTTGGGGCAACAGTTCGGTATGCCTTTTACTCCACCTCATGGCATGCTGCACTGTACCATTTTGCTTATTTAGTCAGTTTTCAATATTGTTCACATCCCTCATATCTCCTCCTCATCGGGAGGTGCCAAAAGAAGCTTACAACAAAAGGTAAAAACAATTACAGTACTACTCCCATATCCGCTGGGGATATGTTCCAGGCCCCTCTGTGGATACTTGAAACCGTGGATAGGAGCAAACACCCCCTCCATAGTTTCCTGAGCCCCACCCCACCCTGCCTCCCCTGCGGGAAGGTGCTCGGCCCCCCCCCAGCTCTTATTTTTCTTTCAGCAAGCTTTGTTTCTTCCTTAAAACAAACAGAGAAGCAGCCTCCATTGCAGGCAAGTAGAACGAGACTAAGTCCTAGAGAGGCTCTGCAAGGTTTCTGTTAAATAAATAAATAAATAAATGGTAAATAAATAAATAACCAACACTCAAAGGAAGAAACTCCAATCTAAAGCACACTTAATGAATAAACGTGTCTGACCTGCTGTTTTGGGAATGTGACTATTCCTTTCGATCATTACAGTTTCTGTGCATCTAGCCCACTTCAGGGTGCAACAGTAAAACACCTACACTGAGCATTGGGACATTTACAATAAAACTTTATTGGGAACTGGTAACACAATTTAGTGTACTGATTGATGAAAGCATTAACTTTTCCAAAGGTTTGTCAAGGTAAAGAGATTAGTTTTCCGTTGTGTTAATCTCATAATAATTTGCTTTATTTCACATAACTGTTATAAATTATATATGCATTTAACCAAACTAACTGCATGGAAATCCAGTAAATTGCTCATTTAAAAAATATTGGGTAGAAATGCAGGAATAGTTAAATATTTAGACACACCTGTCTCCCAAGTGTATCACCATGTGAGATGTTTCAATTGTCTTAAGCATCTCACTATTTGTTTATGACTTTGAAAACAAAAGCACATGCTGCTATTTCCCCCTTTGTTTTCTTTTAAAAAAATGATTTGTTATCTTTCAAAGCATGAAATTAAAAAGCAATCACATTTTCTTGTTAAGAACTTATTCAAATCACATTATTTTGGGTTGATGGTTCTTCCACAACTAAGCAACTAACTTCTTGCTTGGATTATATTTGCAGGTTCCTGCATGCAAATAAGTTCAATAATATTAAAGCAAATATCATGGATTATAATTGTTGAAAGATAGTATTTCTAATGTCATGGACATTGTTCACTATTTTTTTTTAAAAAAAATTGCTGATCACTTCCTCAACTGCTGCCATTTCACTTAAGGTAAAGATATCCCCTGCTCAAAAACCATTTGTGTCCGACTCTAGGGTGCTCATCTCCGTTTCTAAGGCAGAAGAGTCAGCGCTGTCCGAAGATGCTTCCATGGTCATGTGGCCAGCATGACTAATAGAACATTACCTTCCCGTCGCAGAGGTACCTATTTATCTACTTGCAATTTCTTAGTTTCGAACTCCTAGGTTGGTAGGAGCTGAGACAGGAGACAGGAACTCACTCCATCACGCGGCACTCGGGTCTCGAACTGCTGTCCTACCGACCTTCTGGTCTGCAGTTCAGCATCTTAACCACTAAGCCACTGCGGCAACCATTTCACTTTGGGATTTGAGATTTTAGTGTACCACTACATCATAATGGATAGGGGTAGGGTAACATAGTTAATGGTAATGGAAAGAGAAACGTTCAAAGTTTTTTACAGACCTTACAAATGCTGGATGTGTCCACCCTTCGTGACACAGCAAATGTCTATCCTGTAATCCAATTCGGCCCACACTCGCACCAGTGTTGCCTGGTCCACCTGAGTGATAGCCATGGTAATGCGTAATCCTGACTGATGGGAACTCCCCCTACCCCCCCAAAAAAATGGTAAAAGAATTGTGTCAACTGATGTTTTCAATCTTCATGGCCTTGAAATTCAGCTAGCAATATACTTTGATTGGGGTGATTGGACAGACCATATTTGATTTCAAACTATGACAATGCAACAGGACTACTTTGAAGCAGATGGTAAGAGGATTGGAGCCTTCCCATACCAAAATGGCAAATAAATTCGACATCGGTTTTACTTACACAGTGCAGCAAATTTATGACAGTGATAACTGCCCTCTAGTTGACAACCAGCCTGGAGCCATCAAAGATAATCTATGAGGGGCAAAGGTCCTGTCAGTGCTGAATATTTTTTTTGCTTCAGCACGAATGTAAGCCAGGATGATCTTTTACCACAAAGGACACAGGACCTAATTTGGATGCCATTTTATCATATCCTCATGTTCAACCTTTCTACCACTTGTTGCCCTCCTAAGAATACACAAGCAGAGACTGAATCCCATTTGTTCTAAAAATGAAATATGTTTGACTGAATAACTATTTGATGGTGATTCTAGCATCCCTATCCATTGCTATTCTTCAATGTGTGTATCCCCCCCCCCCCCGCAGTCAGCTACTAGGATGCTTAGAACAAAAATCTGGAAGGAGGCTGGGGGTAAAGCCAGCTGTGAAATAAAAACAGGAGCAGCAACCTTAACTGAAGTTGAAAAATTGGTCATCACTACTCAGAGACGCCAAACTAGGGCTGGAGGGAGTTAATACGACATTTTTTTTTTTTTAAAAAAAAGACAAACAGAAAACACAGGACCTGAATTGGATGAAAAAGAGAATACAGTTTCTGAAGCAATTTATATTGAACAGGATGAATAGAATTAAAATGATTCAAGAAAAGCACAGTGTAATGTTAAACAACATTCAGGTGTGACCATACATAAATATGCAGTATACAATTGCATCCACACACCCCAACCAAGCACAGGACAAGGGAGACTGGATTGAAAAGGGCCACAATTTATTCATCAAATACAATGACTTGCAGTGGTCCTTACAAAACTAGAAATCCACCCCCCACCCCCCCACCCCTTAGTACAGGTTGTTTTCCTGGAGGGAGGGAAGAAAGCTACTGTCAACTCCTGCATGGGCATCCCATCTTGGCTCCAAACTAACAATTGCCAATCATGATCACAGGATCAAAACCAACTCCTAAAAAGGGGCTTGAAGAAATTCTGGATTACACTGTCCTCCCAAGACACTAAGCTTTCAGACCGACTTTACAATCCATGACAAGGGGTTCCAAGAAGCCACAGTCTAAGCCTTAAGGAACAGTTCTGGTCCACTCACTTCCTGTGCACCTGATAAAGTGGACTGAAGTTTAGGAAAGCTTATGCGGAAATAAATTGGTTAGCTACCCGACTCACAGCCCAATCCTATTCCAAGCGCCACACTCAGATGCAGTGGCACCAGGGCAGGCACCACTGCATCCAGCGCGAGGCTGGAGGTCTCCTCAAGGGAAGGGGACAATCATCCCCTTCCCCTGTGTCGAGCTTCAGCAGCCCCTATGGGGCTACTTGGAGGTGCGCCAGCAAAATGGCTGGTGCAGCTCCGAGACACCCCATGTCGGGCTTTCAGGTGTGGGGGATAGGATTCAGCAGAGGCCTGATCCGCTCTCCTCCCTGTACTATCCCTGCCCTCTTCCCGCCCCAGAACGCCTCCTCTCCACCTCCCCGCTGCCCTCCCTTCACCTCCTCACTGGCCGGAGGAGAGCTTACTTGCCTCCGTCGGGCATAGCTCCTTCACCAGCTGAGGCCTGCCGGCTCTGGCCTCCATGCCAGCAGGCCTCCATGCTGTTGCAACATGCTTGACAGCACGTTTGCGACAGCATGGAGCCCAGTCCCACTGGCAGAGGCTGGCATAGGATTGGGCTCTCATGGATGTTTTTGCTGCACCAGACTAACTTGGCTACCGCTCTGGAAGTCATTATATGTGTGCTTTTTCTTTTCTTTTTTGAGCTTCTCCTCAAGCATATATCTCCTCAAGCATATATTTTTCTCACAATATACAATCTGCTTCCACACTTTTTCATACACTGACAGTGCAATCCTATCCAACTTACACCACTGGTGTAAGCAGCAGTGCAGCGAGAACGGGAGGCCCCAGAACGGAAAGGGGATTCAAAACCCCTCCAAATGGGGATACAAAGGGGATTTAAATCTCCCCTCCCCTCCAAAGCCTCCTGCCCTACCCTCCCCCACTGGTTACACCGGTGGTGTAAGTTGGATAGGATTGCGCTGTGTGAGAGAGAAAAAATCCCACACTGCAATATTCATGTATGATGCTGTTCAATACCGGAGTCAGAAAGAAAAAAGGACATGATGTCAGGAAACATATTTCACCCACTCAGGCAACCATTTGTGTTTAATGAAGTAATCCACTTGTCTCCCTTTCCAAGAATTAATGCCCATGTATTAGCCTTCCGGTGGTTAATGTTTTCATATGAAACCAAAATGGGAAAGATGCTGGGCTTAATCAGCCACAAGTAGGAAGTCTTATTTTCTTCATGTGCCAAATTTACTGTTTCTGTAGAAATATCTACTTACCGACAATTTTTTCTCGCTATCTAGCCACACTCAGCATAAAGGAGTATATACGATCTATATTAATAGGCACATGAATTATTCATCCCATCTCTTCAGAAGGAATACTGTACAATTGTTTTCCCCTTGGTAAAATACAGCATTTAATATATTTCTTTATGGAGGCATGCGTTATGCGTACATTGTATTTACTAGAAACAAACATTAAAAAATAAGGTGCTGTAGTGTAAGGAATGCTAATTTGAATCTACACTCTTACCTTAAAATACCAAATTTGTCTTTGATTTACCTGAGAGTTTGTTTAGTAGATTGCCATGGATGCCTGTAGAATTTCTCACATGGTTATTCTAGTGCAGCGGTTCTCAAACTTTTTGGTCTCTGGAGCCCTTTCCACTCCTAGGAATGGTCTTGGGGAGCCCCAGGGCTCTGAGGAGAATATATCGAGAAATGGTGTACAAGTGGATTAAAATAAAAGGGCAGTTAGTTTTTTTTAGTGTTGATAGTAGAGTGCCTAAAGCATAGCTTATATTAGCAGAACTACTGTAGTAGATATATTTCTTTACATTTCCTGTCCCCTATGTTACTATCCTGGCCCAGTTGTCTTTCACCTATTTTGTAACATTAGTAACAATTTGAACCTTCGCTGTCTCTTGTGTTGATGCATTCCCTTTAAGCTGATAGATTCTTTCTAGCATGAACTACAGTTAACTGGCTGTCGTACGCACTGGTGTCACTACAGGGGGCGTGGAGCTGTAAGTTCTGCTGAAATCGAAGCCTCCCTTACACTGAGGAATGAAGCGGCCCCGCCCCCTCACCTTCGGAGCCTTTCAGAGAAGCGAAAGCAACGCGCAGGAGACTCCCTGTGCATTGCTTTCGCTTCCCTGAAAGGCTCTGAAGGTGAGGGGGCGGGGTCGCTTCGTTCCTCCGTGTAAGGGAGGCTCCAATTTCAGCAGAACTTACAGCTCCACCCCCCCTGTAGTGACGCCAGTGGTCATGCGTCTGTTTTAACTTTCAGTTCACTTCTATCAAAGGCTACCATCTCGCCGAGGTCGCTGCACCTAGAACCTGATGAGGATCATAAAAACAAGATCAAAACGTTGTTCAAACTAATATCTCTATTATGCTTTTAAACATCTTTTAGTGTAATAAAAGCTTTTAGATCATGGCTTCTAATCCCAATATAAACATTTTATCATCCTCTCTCTCTCTCTCTCTCTCTCTCTCTCTCTCTCTCTCTCTCTCTCTCTCTCTCTCTCTCTCTCTCTCTCTCTCTCTCTCTCTCTCTCATATTGGAAGCTCCTTTGGGATAGAGAACCATCTTTTCATTTCTTTTGCTCCATAAACTGCATTGAGAACTTGCCGCCTTGGGCATTTGCCTTTCGGCATAGGAAAAGGCGGGATATAATTTTTTAAAAATAAATAAACTTTTGCTATCTTCTAAAAAGCAGAGATATCACCATGCCAACAAAAGTTCGCATAGTCAGGGCGATGGTGTTCCCAGTAGCAATGTATGGTTGCGAGAGTTGGACCATAAGGAAGGCTGAGCGCCGAAGAATAGATGCTTTTGAACTGTGGTGCTGGAGAAGACTCCTGAGAGTCCCTTGGACTGCTAGGAGATCAAATCAGTCAATCCTAAATGAAATCAACCCTGACTGTTCCCTGGAAGGACAGGTACTAAGGCTGAAACTCAAATATTTTGGCCACCTAATGCGAAGAGAGGACTCTCTGGAGAAGACTCTGATGCTGGGAAAAATTGAAGGCAAAAGGAGAAGGGGAAGGCCAAGGATGAGATGGTTAGACAGCATCACCGATGCAACAAACATGAAAATGAGCGAACTCAGGAAGATAGTGGAGGACAGGAAGGCCTGGCGGGATATGGTTCATGGGATCACGAAGGGTCGGACACGACTTAACGACTGAACAACAACATCTTCTAAATCATAAAAATAACCCAGAATGCTACCATTGCATCCGGTGTAATACATAGAACAGATCTCAAGTTTGTGAGGGCGTACATTCGTGTGAAAGCAGTTGACAAAAGCAAAGTAATAGTCACAACGAGGAGAAAGGCAGCCTGCCAAAAAACGTGTGTCCTTGGCGAGAAATAACTTCCAGCCTTTTTCCAGAGACTCGTCATGGCACTCCTGAGCCGGAGGATTTTGTAGACTCAGAGGTAGCACAAAAGGTAGCACAGAAATACACAAGCCATCTCGGTCTGTCTGCCAGGACAGCGCTGCAACTATATTAACAGCTCAAGGGAGATTGGTGCATTCGGGGGCACCTGTGCTCCGCGTTTGCATTCGGAACTGGTGTGCAAGGAGCAGGTGTTCTAGTAAATGGCAGGGTAATAACTATTTCTATGGGGAATATTCTGAGAAACTCACCTGACTACCTAATTGTTTGGAAGAACAATTGCAGGAATGCAAAACCTATTGTAATGATGGTGAGTAAAAGAGCTTGGCCTGATTTAGCTTGGGATAAAAAAAAATGGGAGGAAAAAAGCTGAGAAGTGGCACAGCAGCGTTCTACAAAACCTCAGATGGTAAAAGGGAAACAACAACTTAGCTGTAGCACGAACGAAGCATCCTCGGGATTGTGGTCATAAAAGCACAAACAATTTTTAAAATGTTACAGATCTGTATTGTTAAAAATATGACTTTGTAAGTCTTCTTAAAATCACATGTGAATAAAATACTTTAAAAGTCTTTTTTTTAAAAAAAATGCAATAAAAACATTTTAAAAACACATCCAGCATAATGTTTCGTTCATTTTGCTATGAACCTTATCAAATGCAATAAAAGCCAAAGCAGGCAAGAAGATGCAGGAAGCCCAAGCAGGCAGAAAAAAAAGACTTTTAAAAGTATTTTATTCACACATGTGATTTTAAGAAGACTTACATAGTCATATTTTTAACAATACAGATCTGGAACATTTTTAAAATTGTTTGTGCTTTTATGACCACGATCCCGAGGATGCTTCGTTTGTGTTACATTGTAGCCGGTCATAACAGTTTCTGATCTATTTAAACAATTTAGCTGTTTAAAAGAGTGGAAAAGAGAGAACTGATGATGTGTTGTGTGTGTATTTTATTATTTACTAATGAAATGCTATGCAGAGGACTTGTAGAGAACAGATGTGAATAATTCAGGGACTGTGGTGTCCATGCGTGTGTCCACATGTGCAACATGTTCCTGTAGTTCACTGGGATTCAGGAACCATTATGTCATTATGGATATGCATCCAGATACTCATTCAAAACAATATTGCAGGAATGAGGTTAACAGTCCAATCCTGTCTAGCAGGACGCAGCGGTGCACATAACGTGCTCACCGCATCCTGTGCAGGATTGGGCCTGCCCCAGCACAGCTGGTGACCTCCATGGGGTAAAGGGATGTTTGTAATGCGCCAGTCGCTCCGATGGGCCTCCTTGAATGCACGGCAGCAATTTTGCCGGCGTACATTTGAGAGGCCTGTGTATGGGGGGGGGGGGGTAGGATATGGCTGAGGAGGCCTCTGCTGATCCCTCCTCCTTCCTGGGCCTGCTCTTCCAAGCCCCCTCCCAGAATGCGCCCACTCCACCATCTCCCCACCCTCTGCCCCCTGGTGGGGCGTTCTGCCGCGGCACTGCTTTATTCTGTGGTGCCAGAGGAGTGGCGCAAGTCTCTCCCCCTGCGCCACTTACTCTTCAGGTGCCGGAAACGTACCTTACAGCACATTTGCAACACCCTAGACCAGCGGAGCGGGCACTCTGCTGGTCTATTGTTAGACAGGATTGGACTGTTAATCTACTTCCACATAAGATCTTCCATGAAAAGATTCACAGTAATGGTAGATATTGTTGCCCATTAAGAAAATCTAGCTCTAAAGACATCTTGGGATATTTTATGTCTTTCACAACAGCTGGAATAGGACAGAAATAGTGCATCCTAGTGGATGGTTGACTTTACTTGTTTTGTTTTTTAAGTCTTTTCAAAGCTAATACCCTTGTCACAATTGTCAGGCAACGGCTGAAAACATGGTTCTGTGTTTCCAGCAAGAAAAGCATACAAGACCATGGCAATCTGGAAGGTTACTTGTTAAGTTCTTGCATCGCTCGTCTCCTTCCCTGCGTGTAAACCCGTGCCGGCCATATTGGCCTCCTCGGATTTCCGCCAGCTAAATATCTGGTGGAAGTAGAGGAGGCCGTGTAATGGCGTAGCCAGCTGGTGGGGATGGGGATATGGCTGAAACCTTCCCCTGCCCCCTCCCGGGCCAGCTAGGCCAATGGCCCCCCTCCCTCGCCCGGCTGAACCAACCACGCCATCCGCATGGAGCTCTGGCACCAGAGTGAGGGAGGCTGGTGTCGCAAACATGCTTTATGGCACATTTGCGACGTCTTCCGGTGACGGAACGTGTGTTCCATCGACGGCTTTTTTTTTTTTACAAGATTGCGCTATTATTGTAATGTAAAAACCGATTTAGAATTGCCTACCTGCGTAAACCGCCTTGAATTAAAGTCAGAGAAGAAATCCAATGACCAGGAAAGGTGGTATATAAATATTGGATGATGATGATGATGATGATGATGATGATTATAAGCTACACAGTTTGAAAGATTTTTCTGTTTACTGTGCTTAAAGTCAGTGGATATTCCTAGCTAGTTTCTCCTATAAACCTTCTGGGTACATTGTACAACTCTCCCTTCCACTGGAACCTGGTCTTGCCACTTGGCTGCATTTGTTATTATAAGAATGGCCTGTGACGTTTTTTCTGCATTTTTTAAAGAGAACTCAGGCCTGCTGTGCATTTGTTGTGTGTTTACAAAACAGACATGGCATAAAATCTGCTGTACAGGGTTTCTGTAGTCTGCTGTTATTGCCTGGTAGAAACAAGGCTAGAAATCTAGAAAATACATGAGGTTAAGTTGACATTTTTGATTTGCTCCCTTCTGTCCCTCTTTCCTATTCTCTTCCCTCTGGCTGTTGGAATGTTTGGTATACATAATGCATTACAAATATTATGTGGCTTTAAAATGTGAGCATAAAGCTAATGTGAATTTTGTACAGGAGCCAGGATAAAAAGGCAACAGTTCCAGACGTTGGCCAGCGTTAGTCGTTTTCAAATGGGTTACATGAATAGAAGAAGAAAGAGAAACTTAATAAGCCAGAATTGGCAAGCAAAAATGATGTGTATACTAGTGCCCTCCCCTTAATGACGGATCGCTTAATGATGATCCACATATATGACGGAGGTTCCCAAAGTGTAAACAAATTATTAAAGTTACAGTAATGTATTTTAAATGCAAAAAACCCACAAATGTCATCTTTAACTCTCTGTGTTTGTGTGTGTGTTTCTACCTCCATTGAAAGGTAGAAATCTTCTTGTGCTTTGCGTTACGCTCATAACGTACACTGTGTTTGACATTCATTCCCTATTACAACTCCACTCTGTTACATTGCATTACACTGTACTGTATTGGTTTTATACATTATACCACGATTGGCCACCACTAGATGGTGCTGAGGACTCGCTTAATGACAGTTTCACTATATGAAGGGTTTTCCAGAACCTATCCGTGTCATTAAGCGGGGGACACCTGTATATGAGAACATGTGTGTTTTGGAGTGGGTTGTGTTCAGAGAAGGGAGAGATGAAATAAAAGGCTAGCCTTGTGTCAGATGCATATTTGACACAAATAAATGAGATGCAAACTAACCTGCAAAGAAATCACAGTGTACTAGGAAATGCAATATTCACTTACTTTGTCATGTACGCTTCACAATACTCGAAAGGCATTGTCATGGACCATGGAGCTGACCTTGGTGCTGAAGAGACAGTGAAAAGCAGTAACTTCAACAAAGCATTTTTTGTTTAGACATGCATCCCAGCAGTAAGATCCAACATGTAGTGAAGAGCATGCCTGAAACCCATGAACATGAACATTCACATGCCACCTGCCTGATTTCAATGAACCTTCCCCTTGCCCAAGACATAAGACTAAAGTTAAAATTAAGTTAAGAATTAATATGTATGAGCTAATATGTCTGAGCAAATACATGAGTTAATATGTATGAGCAAATTGATGTGGTGGATGCAGATTGAGAGATCTCAGCTCACTTTGTAAAAACATCAGTGGTGGAAATTTCAGGGAAAACAGTTGGCAAGAGACGGGTTAAGCACTCTCCCTTTTTCCCTTTGTCTACTGAAAAGTAACCCAGTTTGCCTTGGAGAAAGGGACAGTGGGCTATGTGTGGCTGCAGTAGCTGTCTCCAGTTAACCCTTAAACTGTTTTAAGACTCCTTCTAATTAAAAAAAGCATCCTACAGTATGATTTACAAGAATTCTCAATCAAATAATTACTCAACAACCCTCCCCCCCAACCCCAACCCCCAGTGTATATATGACAATGGTAGCTTCCCTATTGACAGTAATGTTGCCAACTTCCCAAACTACTTAAAACAATAAAGTGAATCAATGGCCCATCCTATCCTGGGCTGGGGCAAGGGATGTAGGACCACTGGCACACTGGGAATCATCCCTGGGAATAGGCTGGGCAAGAGACATTAGAGTGGGAAAGGTTACCTGGGTGTAGATCGCAGAAGAGTCCTAGATGGGACTCCTCAATGTTATGTCAGCTCTTTCGCTGGTGCAGCTCTGAGGAGCCTGCTGGAGGTGTATCTGGCCCAGGATGGGGGTTCGTAATATGGTGGCTGCTGTCTCTGCTGAAACCCGCCCCAACCTGCCCCTCTGCCAGCAGAACCCTGCTGGTGTCCAGCCTGCACCACACTGCTGGTGGCGTGTGGCTTTCCATCTACTGGACTGGCAGTGTGGTGCAGACTGGCAGAGGGCCTGCCGTGATGGCGGGGCCCCTTGTTGTGCTGGCATACATCATGGATTGGGATTGGGCCCCAAATTAAATTATATTTTTTTAAATTCAATAGAGTTTAGAATACGTTTCTTGGGTGCTGCTAATAATAAACATTTCAAATCTCAAGATCTCTAGTTAGCGATGAGCTTTCTTAGATAGTTTGGGAAGTAGTGGTGCAATTCTATGCAGGTTCATTCAGCAGTAAATTCTACTGTGTTCTATTCAGGTAAGTATGCATAAAATTTAACTCTGTGTAAGGAGTGGTGGGCCATGACTTCATGCCCTAAGGTAGAATACTAGAAAATCCTGTTTCTCCACCACCCCTAGGCTGGCAACTGGAAGGCCAGTTGGAATCCATCAGGGCCAATAGACATGCAATATACAATATTGATCAATAATGTGTGTTGTTGTTGTTTTAATTCTTAGTATCATGACAATGCCAGTGGGACAAAAACAATCCATCCTAGTATACAAATTGCATGGTGGCATATGATAATAACAGCCCAGTCCAGCCCAAGGCCTCAGCGGCACAATTCAGGCACAATTGCAGCCTAAGTGCTTTAGGCCCGAGTTGTGCCTGAATTGTGCCGCAGAGGCCGAATTTGTGCTGCAATTGTGACTGAATTGGGTTCCGGCACAATTCAGGCACAACTGCACAATTCAGGCACAATTGCGGCCTAAAAGTGGGCGTGTTGGGGGCGTGTCAGGGGAGTGACGGGAGCGGTTACAAATTTGTTCCGGTTCCAGACGCTGGAGAGCCCCTGACACGCCCCCTCGAGCACAACTCAGGCACAAAATTTGGGTCAACAAAAAGGGTGGACCCAAATGTGAGGAGACCCATAGGAGCCATTTTACCTTACCCACACCAGCCCTCTCCTGAAAAGTACTAACACCCTGGGCCCGAGTTGGGCCTGAGTTAGGACAGAACAGTTGTGGCCTAACTCTGGACACGGACCCAAATAGTTACCCTAACAGCACCCAGCCCCACCCAGCCTCTTTCCCACAAAAGCCCAGCCCCAGCCCTCCACTCACTCTCTCTCTCTCTCTCTCTGAGCACGTGGCGTGGGGTTCTGTCCCCCAGCAACCACAAAGTGGGACTTTGAAAACTTTTCTAACACCCCACTTCTCTCTTCTCCTCTCTCCTCTCTGCCCCCCTCTAGGGCAGAGAGGGCTGTTCTGCCTGTGGCCAAACTGTTTACTGCTGTGCCTGGGCAGCTGTCTCCATGCAAGTGTTTGCTAATCCATGTCTTTCTCCCAGCCCCTCTCTCCCCCCCCACAGGCAACAACACCAGCAGGTAAGTGCAGGTAAGAGCAGGGTTCGTGCTGACATGTGGTCTGACTTCTGCCTCTTTGCATATAGAAATATAGGTAGGATACATGCCTCTTTACCAATGTCTTGTCTCATAGCTGCCTGCATAGCCTGCAATGATATGCCTCTTTTCCAATGTGTTGTCTCATAGCTGCCTGCAATGCCTGCCATGATATGCCTCTTTACCAATGTCTTGTCTCATAGCTGCCTGCAATGCCTGCCATGATATGCCTCTTTACCAATGTCTTGTCTCATAGCTGCCTGCAATGCCTGCCATGATATGCCTCTTTACCAATGTCTTGTCTCATAGCTGCCTGCATAGCCTGCAATGATATGCCTCTTTACCAATGTCTTGTCTCATAGCTGCCTGCATAGCCTGCCATGATATGCCTCTGTACCAATGTCTTGTCTCATGTCTGCCTGCATAGCCTGCCATGATATGCCTCTTTACCAATGTCTTGTCTCATAGCTGCCTGTATTAATGTGAGCACACAATGCCATGAGTGTGGAACTGTAACCCATATGTAGACACCAGCTGTTCCCCCCCCCTCTTTTCTCCACAGGGTCTACTGACAGGTCAGTATTGCTAGGATTGCCATGGTTGTGACCCCCAAGTTGTGTTGTTATCTCTCTCTTTGACCCCTTTCCCTTACAGGATCATGCTCACCTTACACCCAGGGAAGGAGCGCAGACCAGGCTATGTGTGTCACACCACTCAGCTGTGTTTGATTTCTCTCCCTGCAGGCCTTTGCAACCGGCACACTGGCATTTCTTCAATGGCGATTGCTACCACACACCAGCTGCCATGGAACACTCCGTGTTGTTCGTCCCCCCAGGAATGTCCACCACCACCTACCTTCTGGGGAGCACCCCTGGGCCCGCAGTCTGGTTGCCCCATGGTCGTCTGCCTCGATGCTGCCAGAGGTCTGGGAGCCTGCCCTACAACCCTCCTCAGCTGCTGCTGCTGCTCCACCTCCCTGGCTGCCTACTTGCTGTCCCTCCCCTTTCTATGTAGCAGGCTGTGGTTCCACAGGGGAAGAGCCTGCGTCTCCAGGTCCATGGGGCACGCCTGCTGCTGCTGCTACGTTCTGAGTGGCTGCTGTGCCTACCCCTGGCAGCCTCGCCTGGCCATCTCTGCCAATGTTCCAGAACAATAAAGATGCCCCTTGGGCAAAGGCCCCTTGAACAACATGACCCCAATGTTACACAAGCACTGCCCCACACACACAGAGACAGCGCCCAGCACACAAGGCCCTGCATGAATCCCAGCCAGGGCCTGCCACAGCCAGCCCAGGGAGAACACAGCAGGGGGGCTGCCAGACTCTCCGGGCTCAGAGGGGAGGGGGGAGTTGGGGGGCCTCTCAGGTAGGCAACCACTGACAGGCGACATGGCGCACGTCCGCCACGTCCGTGAAGAGCCCTTTCAGCAACGGGGGCTCTCACCCACCCTCGGTCCGCCCGTCAACGGCGTCCGTTTCCGCCCGTCAACGGCGTCCGTTTCCGCCCTCAGTCCGCCCGTCAACGGCGTCATTTTCCGCCCGTCAACGGCGTCCGTTACCGCCCTCGGTCCATCTGCATGAGAGGCGGCCGTTCCTGCATTGCCTCCATCTGCGAAGTGACCCGTGTGTCTCTATTGGTCTCTGCAGACCCCTCTCCCTGTATCCCTCTCCCACCAGCCTTGTTGTCTGTCTGTTTCTGACCCACCCGTGTCCCTCCCCAGCACCCCCTGTCTGTGTGCCTGCCTCCCCTCCCACTCCCTGATGATGGACGCTGGCATCCCCCACCCCGCTGGAGCGCCTGCCGCAAGGCGCTGTCGTCGCCCCATCTGGGGGCGTGATGAGCTGCGTGAGCCCTTCCCGCTCGCAGCAGACAAGCCCAAGGCATCTCTCGGTCTTGGCCGGGGCACGGAGCAGAAGGCATGCCGGGATGCCTTCTTTGTGGGCATAGCCACGGCCCTGGAGGCCCAGGGCTTCAGGCAGTGCATGGGCATGTCCTGGCAGAGGTGGTTCCAGACTTCATGAGACCCCCCTTGTGTGTGACGTTCCCACCCCCTCCCCCCCATGACTCCCACGTGCAGCCTCAATGTGGCTTGGGGGTGGCATCGCCTTCTGCAGGAGGGAGGGCAGTGGCACTCCCCCCTGCGGCAGGTGGCTAATGCCCAGGGTGCCCTGGGGCAGCTGGCACTGGCACAACCTCTGCCCTTCCGCTGACTGTCGCACGCCCAGTGCCTGCAGGCCCACCTGTGGCTGCCCATCTGCTGCAAATGCTGCAGCAGCTGTGGTAGGTGCACACAGACCAGCTGAGGAGGGGGCTCTTCACTTCCACAAGACTGACAGCTCCCCACAGGTGCCTGCCTGCCTCTGTGGTAAGTTTTGCCTCGATCCTGGCCCACTGCTCTTGCCTCCTGCCTAACTCAGGCACAGTTGCAGCCTAACTCGGTCCTATTTTGGGCCCCAATTGTGCCACTATTGGGCCTCAACTGTGCCTGAGTTGGGCTGAGTTGGGCTGGACTGAGCCCTGAGTGATCTATCTCAAAATAGACAGATGCATGGCTTTGGCTTTTTCATGCTTTGTTTTAAAATGCATCAGTTTATGGCAATTCGATTCCAGTTACATTTATAGGTTGATACAATGAAAGAGCCACATGACTAATGTTGCTAATTTTAGCAATGATAGCCAAATGAGGCCATCTGTATCACGCTGCTAGACTGGAGCCCATATATCAGATGCAACTATTCAAGGGAACAGCTGATTCAGCTCTAATCTATATATTATTCCTTGAAAAAGAAAAGTGATAAAATGTGGAGGGTGTTATTTGAGAACCAACCACATAAGCTAAAGACATGCAAATCAGAGTTAAAAAGAATCAGGAATGCAAGAGTGACCCCTCATTGCAAAATGACAGAAGCTTGGAAGAGATTTAAACCTTAAAGAACTATTAAGCATCTCCATTTAGGGTGGTTTTTATGCTATATTTTGTACCTGAAAATCAATAACTGAGTAAAAAAAATTGAAGCACATTGCATCAGTTGCAGAGGGAACATGTGTGTGAAAATCCCCAACTTATTTATTACATTTGCATTCCCTCCTTTCTCTGTCACAGATGGGGAATAACCTTATCTTATAATCATACAATCCCATGAGATGGGTTTGTCAAAGAGAGAGCCTGGCCCAAAGTCAACCATGGCTATTGTCCTGCCCCTAAAAACTAGTATTCAGGGATGTACTGCCTCTGAAAAATAGAGATCCCACATATGAATTTGTCTTATCGCCTTTTAAAGTCATCTCAGCTAGTGGCCATTCATGGCAGCAAAATTGAATGATGCATTGTTTAAATACTTCCTGGCTGGCCATCGACACAGAAATTGAACCACTGGAATGCAGTGCTTCCAAGCCCCAACACATAGTCAATCCAACAGGTTACTAGGCTCAATGACTCTGAAAGTCACTGATAGCACAATCTAGCATAACTAAATGCCAGAGGAGCGAGTGTTCTGCAAGCCTTAGGTGTCGCAAAAGTGCCGGATGGCCCAGGCAAGTGCTAGGCCATGCGGTGCAGTGGCAGGGAAGGTCGGGCCATGGCTGCAAGGGAGTGGGGCCATTGGCCAGCATGAGCTGGGAGGGGGCAGGGATATCGGTGGCGTGCTCAACGGATATCCTATGCCCCTTTCCAGCCCAGTTCAGCCTTACACCACCCTGGGTGCACACCAGCTTCAGAGATGGCATACAGCCAAGGAGCCCATTGCAAACTCATACATATGGATGTAAAAAAGTGTGTGTGTGTGTGTGTGTGTGTGTGTGTGTGCGTATGTGCACGCACGCACGCACACACACACACACACACACACACACACACACACTGACCCGACACCACATTTCAAAACACGCTAATTCCAGCATAACCCAGACCAAGAGAAGAAAGGAAAAACAGACTGACTGTAAAAAGAAAATGATAATGTTATTGTCAAATAAAAAATGAAAATACTTTAAAGAAAGTATATTTTGATACCAAATTATCAACAATGATAGCCATGTTGCAGATAAGCTAAATTAACGCTCTAAAACATCCTTCATCACAGAAGATAAAAAAAGAGAGAGTGTTTGATCTATTTTTCGAAGCTATGCTCTTTCCCAATAATAATGGGTTCTCATAGAAATTAACATCTCCTGGGAAGCTGCTGTGACTGACATTGTTTTCTATCACAACTTGAAATCTAGAAAGAGAAGGTTCAAATGGATATATAGATTAAACAGGAGCTCTTGTCCCAGTCTCTATAAAACCAAGACTGATAGGTTAGAAGACTATATGATGATAATAATGTCATATTTATATCTTTAAGGGTCCTAGGAGGAATTAGAGTCCAGTTCATCCTAAAACTGTGGCTAGTAGTTGTGTAGAAACACTAATTAAAAGCAGAGTACTCAAGCATCTGGAAGAGGTGACTGATTAAGGTCGAAACAGCATGGCTTCTTCAAGGGAAACTGTACCTCATTAATCTGACAGAGTAGTTGGATGTATGAAGAAGCAGATGAAGGTGAATGTACAGATATGGTTTACTAAAACTTTCAAAAAGTCCTTTGAAAAATGTTCCCCCCACAAGAGGTTACTTAGAAAATGCAGTTGCAATAACGTGACGTTGAAAAAACAAAACAAAAACATAATTGTCTGGGCACACTGAGAAACAGAATCAGAACCACCAACAATTTCCATTATAAGGAAAGCTTCAAATGAGGGTGACAAAGGTATATCAGGTTTATATCAGCTGAACTGATATACTCTTGGAATTGTATTTGCTGAAAATTCTGTTATTAATGGATCTACATTACTCTCTTGGGAGAGGGACCATTCAACCAGTCTAATTTTGTTATGTAGATATGCCCGTATTGTTAGTGAGTTGGAGATAAACTCCAAAATGAGGAAAAACCACAGTGGATAGGTGCAGAAATAAGCCGAAATAAGCCGAGCCCTTTCCAATCCCCCCGACACATTTATTTTTCTGCATCAATTCAAATCTCTTAATTTATTGGACCTGGGTAGACAGTGAATTACCAGGTGTGGTGGCAACACAAAGATATTAGACTGGGTAGACTTGAGGGGTGAGAATAGTTTCTGTTAGAGGAAATGCTTGGATCCTGTTACTTCTGAATAAACCAAACAGAAGTAGCCTCTGAACCTATCCACATATGAGAGCGCAATCCCACCTAAATTTAAAATGGTGGAGTGAGCGCTCCGCCATTCCATGCCATCGCAAATGTGCCATAAAGCACATTTGTGACGACTTTCGAGTAAGGGCGGCCGGCGCAGAGGCCGGCTGCCCTCACTCCACCCCTGGATCATCCCTGCGATCACCAGATACAGGTAAGTGCAGCACCGGCAGGCGCAGGGGTGGTCCGGGTGGCAAGGGAGGGGGAGGGAATTGTTGGCAGCCACCATATCCCTGTCCCCTTCCCGGGCCGGCGCAGCCTTTACACAGCCTCCTCAGACTTGTGCCAGTTAAATAGCTGGCGGAAATCCGAGGAGACCCATTGTGGCCACCCTGCGTTACACTGGGGGAAGGGGACGAACATCCCCTTTCCCCGAGTAGACCTCTGGGCTGCCCTGATACTTAGGCAGGAAAGTGCTGTGAATCTCTGCTTTTCCCTGTGCTTATTTGGAATTGAAATGGTAGAATGCAAATGAATTCTTTCTAATCAGTTTTTGGAGTTATTAAACAGATATTTCAGTAAATCCATGAAGATCAGCGCTATATGACAGTTCCCCGAGTCATACATAGTGGCTGAGGAATACAAGATTCCTATGGTCTGCACAGCACCGCAGGAGTTAAACACGATGCCAAACCAAAGAAGTTACACAGCTAGCACTGGAAAAGTCCTAGGGAAAATAATCTGAAGCAATAAATAAACTCTGACAGCCCTGCATTTATGAAGCATGTGGAGAGACAGGAGAGTAGGAAGAAACACCTGTGGTGAATATAAACAGCTTTAAAAGCTTGCAGAAAAAAGCTGGTGTCCAATGTTATTTGGGAGACTTGAGAGCCTCGGAGACAATCAGACAGGACTATTTCACAAAGGGGAGAGGGGAAAGGCAACATACAGCTTCATAACAAATATGACAGACGTGTCACCTGTATTGATTCTGTAGACGTCACTGTTGCATTTCAGAATAGAGCTAATATTTTTTATAGCCCAATCCTATCCCCCACCCACCACCATGCATGCCAAAAAGGTGTGTGCTGCATCCTATGCTGGTGGGGCGGGGGCAGACAATGGGACAGCCTGCAGGAGGTAAGGGAAAACATTGTGCACTTACTTCCTGGTAGGCTGCCAATTGTGAATGGGTCTCCTCAGACATACACCACCTATTTTGGTGGCTCATGTCTGAGGAAAGAAAAGGGATGGGGAGGTTTTAAAAAGAGGGGATAAGATCCAGCATGAGCCATTGCCTCCGATCCACTTACCTCCTGCCTGCCCCCGGTTCATCCCCCCTTTCCACCCAGAAATGTCCCTGGTGTTCCTACTCCCTTCCTGTCCCCACCGCTGACTTACCGGCACCAGGGGCTCCAGGGAGGCTGTTACCATGGGGCTGGCACTGCTTGCCAGTTCTGGTAGCGGCCTGATCTCACACTATAGAGTGCTGCTTTTTGAGATGCCCTAAGTCAGGCTGTGCTGCCAGAACGCGAATTCCTGCAGAGCAGAACATGAATTGCCAGAATGCAAATCCAGATTTTAGGATTGGGCTGCTAATGAAGGTTTGGCTTAGCTGTGCAGCGATTTTGGGGCAGGTTTTCAATGAATAATTCTTTCTAAAGGAAAACATTGATGGTGTGTATATGTATTGAAGACCGACTGAAAACTACCAATTCATCAGGGATATGGATCAAGTCTCTGATTCCAAGTCTCAAGTAAAGTCAATAAAATTATCAATAAAAATTAAGTGGCGCTGTGTGCCACTTAAATGCCTCTAGTACAATTAGAAAAATGGACTTGAGGGGTTTAATTCCTTGTCACTGCCAACAAGAAAATTTAATTTTTGTATGATACCATTGAGATACCACCTTGAAATTTTGAGTGATTGGCTACAAGACATATACCTTTAAGTGTGATTTTTTTGAAATTTTTTTAAAAAATCCTGTTTTTCCAAAAATTCAAAATCAATATTATTTGAATATTTTTGAATTTCTTGAAAATTTACAATTGTGTCATGTTGTATATCAAATGAAATCCCTATTCATTAACTTTAAAATGACACCTGTCCCATGTCTGTGTGTGTGTGTGTGTGTGTGTGTGTGTGTGTGTGTGTGTGTGTGTGTGTGTGTAAAATTAATTATAATTTTTGGATTCATTTCAGTTTACCACATAATTTTATCAATGTAAATTGTAGAAAAATGGACTTGAGGGGTTTAATTCCTGTCCCATGTCTGTAGCTTTCATACTTTTCTTGTAACTGGAGTTTGACAAGTGAATTTTGGCATTTTTAGGCAATTTTGAAAATTCAATATCTCAAAAATGGGTGGACAAAAAAATCTGAAAATAATAATTTTTAAACATCTCATGGTAAGGTACAAATGTACCAAAAATGAACAAAATCCATGACATCAAGTTCCAAAATGGATTTTTCATTGGTTGATTTGACTTGGAATGACCCAGTATAAATGTCTCTGTTGTCAAAGTCACATCAACTGTTGCCTGAAAAACTCCCTGTAGGCCAATTCACTGAGAGGTGATGCCTGTGAAGTTTAAGACTTAACAGCCTATGGATCTATTTTAGCTGCAGTGGCACGAGGAGAAGGGTTATGCTATTGCAGTAAAGAACCAGTTGCTAAGGGAAGCCCCTAGAACAGGGGTTCTCAACCTTTGGAAGCCCGGGTACCCCCTTATCATGGTCCAATTTTCTGAAGTACCCCCTGCTAATTAACTGCTAATTAATTGGATTAATCCATCATTTAATTAGGTAATTAATCGTTAAGTAAAAAAGTACTAAAACAATTTTAAATGTGAAAAATGTCTTATTTAACTCTGTGTTTGTGTGTGTGTGTGTGTGTGTGTGACAGACAGACAGACAGACAGACAGACAGACAGACAGACATATGCAAGGATCTCTTTTTTCCCCAAGTCACACTTCCCAAAATCAGCTCCTCCCTCCCCCACCCCACCAAAGTATATTTTCCAAAGTACAAAAATAAGCCCAAAACCAAAATCAGAGAGACAGAAGGGCTCTGAAAAATAATTACAATTTAAAATCCATGTTAATTAACACTTAATTAGCTGCTGATGGGGCAGATAAGGGGCAGGGCTTGGCATACCCCCAGCAAGATGTCCGCGTACCCCTAGGGATACCTGTACCACAGGTTGAGAACCCCTGCCCTAGAACATTGTTAGATCCTATATAAAAATGAGTCGGTATACATAAGAGGCCTGTTCCCAAGCCTTATTTATTCGCGGTACCTTACATGGGATTCCCAGGCAGTCATCCAACCTGGCACTGATTAGGGCCAAACTTGCTTAGTTTTAGCTAAGTGGCTATATCATTAGGCTTACCAGATCTCCAACCAGGACAGAGTGCTAGAACTTTAGGAGAAGGAATGTGGGCAGGTGTAGCTTGTTAAACCTTAGAGCACAATCCTAGGCATGTCTACTCAGAAGCAAGCCCCATTGTGTTCAGTAGAGCTTGCTTCTGAGTAGACATGTCTAGGATTGTGCTCTAAGGTTTAACAAGCTAAACCTGCCCACATTCCTTCTCCTAAAGGTCTAGCACTCTATCCCGGTTGGAGATCTGGTAAGCCTATATGTGCCTCAGGGCCCAGGGCCTGAGTCACAGACAGGCTGGTGGGAGCCTGCACCCTTAACAGCTATTTCAGGCTCTATTTTCTTGAATTTTCAACTTTCATTTTAAAAAGTACTGTACTGTAAATGTTTTCACCCATGGAGATAAGAAGAGAAAGTGTGCAGCAGGGCCCATGAGTGGGGGGTAAAGGGGGTAAACTGTACCTGGGCCCAGGGTCAAAAAGGGGCCCCAGGAGCCAAAGGAGGGACCCCAGAAATTTCCTGGGATCTCAGCTCGCCTCATGGAGAGTGAAAGACAGTGGCTGGGCCAGGTCTATCGGGTAGGTAGACCTGGGTGCTGCATCAGGAAACCTGGTAGACCTGGGCTCCAGAGGCTTTTCTGGCTCCCTCCTCCTTTGATAAGGGGCCCAAAAGAAACCTTGTACCCCCCGATTTAATTCCTCTCAGAGCCTGAGAGGAATTTTATCAGGGGGTACAAAGTTTCAGAGGCCCTGGTGTGCAGTCAGTATTCTGCCTGATTGCTCACTAGTAAACGTGCTCCCTCCTTCCAGTCTTCTAGCCAATGAATCAAAGGCACTGAGGTAACTGACAAGAAAAGGGTCCTGCTTTTGAAGTTTTATGAAATGAACCCCCAAACAAGGTGATCTCCAGGGGATAAGGGGCATGTTTCCAGCCCAACGCTGTCCCTCAGTGCATCCTTTTACTGTCTGCGAATATAAATGAAATATGTTATACTAATCCAACTTGCCTCCTAGATGTTGTCGTTAAGAGGGTGCCCTTGGTAAATATTTGAGCATGTACAGTCGAGTGAAATGTATCTGTCAGAATTTCTGTCTCAGGCAATGTCTCAAGCAACCTCTCGCTCAATTCCATCCCTTCAATAGCCATTTGGCCTCCTCAGTGTTACAATGGCTTCTATTATCGGCCCTCATCAGAGACAGGCTGAGCTGAGCAATCTTTATGAATCTTGTAAGATTCCATTTAGGAGCTTACTGCCGTTTCTTAAGCCTGTTCTTATTTTCCAGCCTCATGCTCCCATTAGTCTCCCAATGTGAATTTATCCCGAGGACAATTTTACAGTTTCTTTAGCGCTAAACTGGTGGGCCGGCTTCATTAGTGAGAACATGAAGATGCTGAGATGAAAATGCTCATTAAAATGTTTTTATTGCTGGGAAAGACAAGCCACGAGGCAAGCTCAACTCTGAACTGGCCACAGCAACAAAGAAGAGAAAAGCATAGAGTCATGAAACTGAGCTATTTTAACTTCTTAATTAAAATGTGCTTGGTTAAAGACAGAGGACAAAAGGTCATTGCAGGGCACTGTGAAGAACCTGGCTGCCTAACAGCAGGTATTCTAAGGCCCTGTCTACACAACAAACTTATTTCAGTTTCATTGCCATTAGCAGGACTCCACCAAAAGATCCTGGAAATTGTAGTTTGCTATTGTAGACACCAGTGGGTGGCACAGTGGGTTAAACCGCTGAACCATGAGCTGTCGATCAAAAGGTCAGCAGTTCGAATCCGCGACAGGGTGAGCTTTCATTGCTTGGCTAGCTCCTGCCAACCTAGCAGTTCCAAAGCATGTTAATGCAAGTAGATAAATAGGTACCGCTTGCAGGAAGGTAAACAGCGCTCCGTGTTCCAGCTGCATGCTATGCGCTGTGGCAAGGAGAGTCATGCCGGCCACATGACCATGGAGGCATCTTCGGACAACGCTGGCTCTTTGGCTTTGAATTGTGGATGAGCACCACACCCTTGAGTCAGACACGACTGGACTTAATTGTCAGGGGTCACCTTTACCTTTTTATGGTTCTAAGAGTTCTCTGGTTGAGATCCCTAGCGCTCAGCCCAGCCCAATATTATATGAAAGAGATTGCCAATCCTTCCCATATGATAGGGTCCCTGAGAAAGAGGGAATAATTGTTAAACTAGTTCTCATCTGCAGTGTGGGTATGATATGCCCTAACCCTAAATCCACTCTTCCTCTCATTTCCAAGTCAAACAGCGCAATCCTAACTAACTTTCCAGTACCGGTGTAACCATGCCAACAGGGTGCACACTGCATTTTGCAGTGCAGGGGGGGCAGTCATGGAGGGCTCTTCAAAGTGAGGGAACATGTGTTCCCTTATCGTGGGGCTGCATTGCAGTTGCACTGGCGCTGGAAAGTTGATTAAGTCGCCAAACGGCGACCAGCAAAGCCCAGACTGTTAAAACAAAGGGTGGGTGGGTTTCCAAAAGCATGCAATGAAGTGCATGCCAAAGAGGATGAGTGCGTGGTAGGGGCTGCTTAAATACCCCCAGCCCTGACCCACAGATGCTGCACCCAATTGGGGTGCCTGGGGGAAGGTCTCACGGGACTTGGAGAGCCCAGAACTAACCCACGATCCCTCATGCGTGCAGGGGATCAAAATTACTTGGGACTAACTCCCCCTGGAATCAATGGGGTTTAGAGATCGACAATCCCACCCTCCGATTCAATCTGTATTTAATCAGGTGAGAACAGAGACCTCTGAACCTGCCTTAACTCTCCCAACATGAATTGGGGCTCCTCTACTACCCTCTGTGCCATCTGAATGTATCTGTAATTAGGGTGCAATCCTATCCAACATGCCACTGGCTGAGCTCTGCTCAATCCTATCCAACTTATGCCACCAGTGTAACCAGCAGTGCAGCAAGAACGGGAGGCCCCAGAATGGAAAGGGGATTCAAATCCCCTTTGAATCCCTTTTTGGAGGGGATTTGAATCCCGTTTACATTCTGGGGCCTCCCGTTCTCGCTGCACCGCTGGTTACACTGGTGGCATAAGTTGGATAGGATTGGGCAGAGCTCAGCCAGTGGCATAAATTGGATAGGATTGCGCTGCCACTCTATTATCCCATTGAGCTCTATTGACTGTTACCTGGATGTTTCTGCAGGACAACTGGCAGCTCATCTTGTTCACCCTCTTACGGCATACTCACGATCATTAATACAGTTTGGTTACCCTGCACCACCTTTTAATCAACCTGTTGAACAGTCAGATGTACGTAAGTACAGTACTCCCCCCATATCCGCTGGGGATATGTTCCAGGCCCCACCGTGGATACTTGAAACCGTGGATAAGTGCGAACCCCCCTTCCATGGTTTCCTGAGGGGCCCCCACCCTGCCTCCCCTGTGGGCAGGCATGCGTGCCCCCCTAGCTCTTATATTTTCTTTCAGCAAGCTTTGTTTCTTCCTTAAAACAAACAGAGAAGCAGCCTCCATTGCAGGCAAGTAGAATGAGACGAAGTCCTAGAGAGGCTCTGCAAGGTTTCTGTTAACCTTGCAGAGCCTCACTAGGACTTAGTTTCATTCTACTTGCCTGCAATAAACAGCCAGAGGCTGCTTCTCCTGTTTGTTTAAGGAAGAAACAAAGCTTACTGGGAAAAAAGTAAAAGTAAAAGCCTGGGGGGGGGGGTTCCCCGTGATCCGTGGATAACTGAAACCGTGGATAGCGAATCAGTGGATATGGGGGCCCACCTGTATATTCCAATTTTAAATCTGTGGGTAAGAGTAAAAGCCTCTGTTCCTCTGGAGCAAGGATTCTTTCAAAGAGCAAGGAATGCTGGATACTACTCCTTGTTAGCAACTGTGGCTATTGAATCAGAAGCTGCTGGATTAGCAAACAACCTGGAATGCAAGGATGTGATCATGTGTGCACTGTGTATCTCCTCCCCCCCCCCCCGATTCAAAAAATGTGACACAAAAATACCCAGATTTCTGTAACTGGAGAACAGAGCAGCCTAACTTTTTCAATAAGGTCATCTTTGGTGTGAAGAGTTATTACAACTCTCCAACAGTCTATAATTCATTACCTATTCCACAAAGAAGAAAAAATAGTACAATTCATTAGGCATTTTATAAAATCATTATTGGTCCTTTAATAAGGACATCACCGTTGTTGTAATTTGGCACAGCAATGCTTTGGAGGTGACAACAGCAGGAATAAGGAGACTAGTCAGATAGGGCCAATAAAGAACCCTGATCAGCTATGCAGAGACCCCAGGGTGCACAGAGGTGAAACCGACTGTGCAGGAAAAAACATGTAATCACCTGGAGGCATTTCAAAGCCTATGAAGGATAGGAGGCATCACATATTTTCTAGTGGTGTTGTTGCCAACTAAAAGGTAAGGACACGATTCCCACTGTTAATCCGTCTGCAGTACACTTCAAATACCAATATCTTTAATTAGTGCTGCCAACTGTCTCTCATTTGCTGAGAAAGTCCACAGCAAAAGCAAGACACAGGCCTGATGGGTTTCTAACACCATGTCGGTCCTCCTCTTTAGGGAAAAATGGTGTGTGCATGTATAAATGTGAGTGTTCTTTTCTTGGGGAAGTTTCTGAATCTATAAGCCAGAGGCTCCCAAACGTTTTGGCCAGTTGTAAGTGTTTGCCGCGGGTGGCGACAATGGTGCTAGTGCTTCTGGGATCGCACCGGTGGCGCCACCTCCGAGCAAAATAAGGTCTTTTTTTTAACTTCCCTGGGGGTCGGACTGGGCCTCCAGATGGTGCAGAGAGCCTGCAGATCTCTCTGCAATGAAACCGGAAGTGAGTTGTGATCATGATCTGGAGCCGTTCTGAGCTGTTCTGAGGCACAGGGAGGCCTGCAATAGGGATCCTCAGGCTCCCCGCACCCCCCCCCCCCAAGGCTTGGCCTGGCCCCCAGGGAAGTGATAGAAAAATCTTATTTTGCTCGGCGGTAGTTGGACCGGCGTGATCCCAGAAGCGCCGGCACCGTAATGGCAGGTTGACACTTCCTTTAAGGGAGTAGAGACCCATTGTTCCTGGCTGGGGCGTCACAACGCACCAGTTTGGGAAACTCTGCTATAAGCTATAATTATCAAATATAGTGAGATTCAGGGGCTCTAAAGAAAGAAGAAGAACCCAACAGTCTCACCACTAAGCTATAATTATCCAATATGGTGAGATTCAGGCAGGGGCATCGACAAGGAGAAGCGCGCGGGGCGGGCCACCCGGCGGTGACGCGCGCACAGGGGTAACGCGCATCCCCCCGGCACTTACAGTTTGTTGCTGGAGCTGGGCCCATCCACCTGCCCTCGTGTCTGTTTGGCTCCAAAATGAGCCGAAAACGGTGAGGGGTGTGTGTGCTCTGTGCCTGCGCGTGACATCACGTGCGGGGGCGGAGCCGCGTCCTTAAAGGTGACGCGCGCTCCCCGCTCTGGGGTGACACGCGTCCCTGTGACGCAACTGGATTCAGGGAAGACACCCTAAAGAAAGAATAACCCAACAGTCTCACCACTGCCTCCTTTAGGAGGTAGAACACTGAAAGCAACACTGCCAAGGTATATTAATTAATACAAGTCCAGTTCCATCACTCCCACTGTGACCCATACCTGGATTGTAAAATAGCTATCCTAAAGCACAGTTGGTAAAGAGAAAAGGTAAAACAGGGGTTCTCAAAGTGGTGGGTCAGGACTCATCGCTTTTTCTGGAAGTGAGTAAAAGTCCTTTAAGGGGGGTGGCCAGATCCAACATTGGGGGCGGTGCTGCAGTATTGTGCCCATGCCTGGCTTTTTAAAACATACCTGGTTGTCCTGCAAGCTCCCCAAAGGGTCTGGAGGGGGGCTGCTGCCGCCTCGCAGGCCTCCCCAAGGCTCTAAACAGTGCCGATCACATTGGAAAGCCCACTTTTGGTTTTTCTGGGGCGCTGCCTCCAATGTCGCCCCACCCTCCGCAAAGATTTACAAGGGAGTAAACTCCCCTGTAAGACTTTGAGAAACGCTGTTCTAAAAGATGATGCCGTGTGCACCAAAACATTACACCAGAAGAGGTCATGCTCTCAGGAGAGGTATGTTTGAGCTACTGTATCAAATGCTTTGGCTGAACACTTGCCTAGTAAATGGAAGCCAGGTAACTGCAGAACATCAGCTCTGCAGGAGTTATGGATCTGTCAGAAATGTAAGCTTTACATTGAGTTTTGTGTTTATTTTTATCTAAGCCAAGCTGATCAGCCTTATTTATGAAAGGATTTTCTGCTTTCCACTAAAACTTTTTCATCCCATCTCTTAAATATGAAATCTTCTTGGACACGGTGATCATGAATACCAATTTTCTACTACACAAGTTTAAAGTCATCAGTGCCTACTCATGTCACAAACCAACCTAGCAATTCTGTGGTTAGAGTGCCATTTGTACATTCTGTTTAGTTATCTGTACACATATTGATTCATTTGTATATTTACTATCCAGTTTCTGTCAAAACCCAAAGCGTTAGAACGAAAGTGTCATTTTGAGAAGACCTGAAGAAACACATGAACTGAACTGCTCTGAACATCTACGTGTTAAGTGTACGTGTCAAGTGATATTATGGTCCTGCCCAACAGCATCATTTTCTTTATTATTTTTTAAACACACGAGAACTGAATTCAGATAGAATTACTTTGTGGTAGGCCTCTTTGAATCTTGTAAGCTTTTACTCTTCAAGGACCCAGATTAAAAAAAAATGAAGCAATATTTTGTTCTCATGGAAACTGGCTAGTTTGCCAGCATTATATTACTAATACAGCAATATGCAAGTGAACAGACAGATAATGATTGGAAAACAATACAAAGAAACATTATCGGGGACATATGAACAAGGCAGAACATCACTAATACACTAAGTAGTAGGACCCTACAGCATAGTCTATCAAAGTCACTTGTGAATCTGACACACAAATAAACTTTTGATGGAGATTTCTAAGTATTTATATGAAATCATACTTCCTCTCTTTCTAATGGAATACCCCTATTTCTGTTAATAATAGAACAACTCCAGCTTATTTAATTAGAAATTGCGAGTGTTACACTGAAATGTTCTTCTTGCCACTATTCTCAAAAGTGGATCCATTAGGTATGCAGGCTCAAGAGCGGTTAAGTACCTTCCAGCATAATCCTATGCATGTCTACTCAGAAGTAAGCCCCACTGAGTTCAGTGGAACTTACTTCCAGGAAAATGTGTATAGAATTGCAGCCTTAGGCAGGCAGCTGACCAGGAGACTGAAAGGGCCAAAGGAAAACCTGGTGGCCTCCTTCAGTGGAAGAAGCTAGTAGATCTGAGAGTCTTTTATCTAGGCTTACCATATTTTGAAGTGCCCAAACCAGGACACCCCCCCAATTCCCCCCTCCAATTTTTTAAAAAAATATTTTTATTTCCCAGGGTATTTTTTTTTTGGGGGGGGGAGACACAAAGTGCTTGCTTGTCGCCCATTAGGGCTGCCATATTTTTCAATTTAATTAATTATTTAACCCCCCATTTTCACCCCCTTTTGCCCCCATTTGCCTTTTTTGCTGCTGCTGCCGCCACCGTCCATCCATCCTGCTGCCATCGTCCAATTCCTGGCTGGCCAGTTGCTCGGGCCAGCCAGGACTGCAAGGTGAAGTTGACTACCCCCTCCTCCCACCGCCCCTGCCGCCGATGCTGCTTCACTGACGATTTTAAAAGGGTAACACTTTTCCTATAAGTGTTCCTATAAGATCCTTTTCTTGGATCTCACGAAATCTCGCAAAATCCAAGATGGCCGCACAGGAAACATTTTACTCTTTTAAAATTGTCGGTGAAGCAGCGGCAGTGGACCCGGAAAACCGGGACTGCCCTGGTTCCAGCCTGGTTTTTCTGGGACGGATGGTAAGCCTATTTTTATCAGACAGGGGCATTGAATGGGACCTCTGGGATCACCTGACAACTGAATCCAAGAGGATTCTGGGCTGTTGTACAAGAGTTCTTCCTCTAGTGTGCAAACTGGTTCCCTCCTCTAAGAAGCAGATCCAGTTGCACCTGAAATGGAGATTTACAGGGCTTACAGCAGACTTCTTGGGCCTGCCAAGAACAGTCATGCCGATTTTCATGGAACTACGCCTGGATGAATAATAACATCAGTTCCCTTTATATTTTGTAGTTCCTATTACTCACGACTTTATTTCTGACTGTAAGTGAAAATGAATCAGGTCTTTCAACTAGGCTTACAACGCAGTCTGTGAATACTCAATCTGCAAGCCCTTTAGAGGAGATGGTGCCAATCAAAGTTAGGAAAATCATGAAACACTCTGCAAGTCCATGCTAGGTACATTTTGATTGCAATCAAGAATCATGTAACCAAAAGCAGTCATCTCTATTTGACATTCTGTGTAGGATCATTGATGGTGTGTGTGCAATATTATTTCTTGTTCACGTTTTTGCTTCCCAAGTAACACAAGTCACAGATTCTTCGTATAAAAACAAGGCGGTCCACACCGACCTTGCATACATAAGTCTTACTGGTTTCATGGGAGGTTCAGTTATGGTCCCAGGAATGGAACCCCTGCATTTGGGTAATGATCAGTGATGTAGACTTGAGTCTATTGACTCAAACTCAAGTCGTGTCAATGACTTGACGCCGACTTGACTCAGCAATTATAAAAGAACGACTCGACTCGAGACTTGGTGCCTTTTACGACAAGTCAAATTTTATTCAGGTTTAAAAAAATAAAATTTGACTTGTCGTAAAAGGCACCAAGTCTCGAGTCGAGTCGTTCTTTTATAATTGCTGAGTCAATTGATGTCCGGCTTGTTAGTGTTCCTAATGTGTCATGTTGATATCCCCCAGTTTGTCATTCCCTGTTGTATCATTTTTGTTGTTAGGTAGGTAGTTAGTTAGTTAGGTAGTTAGGTAGTTAGTTAGTTAGTATTTTTATTATTGTATTGTCTTGTGCTTTATTGTTGTTAAATAAAATAAAAAATATAATTAAAAAAAAAAATTATTCAGGTTTAGAGAGGGACTCACAACCAAAGACTTGGGACTTGGGAGCAAAGTCTTGGGACTTGACTTGAGACTTGGAGTCAGAGACTTGATTCACATCCCTGGTAATGAGTCATATGAATCTGAGGAGGAGGTGGATTTTGGGGAAGGAATTCCCTTGACATAGACCATGGAGTCTTCTACTGCAGAACTTTTTTGGCAAGGGTAACCCTGAAGTTGGACTCAGCATTCATGGCTATAGCTCTCCCCTTCTCTTCCAACTCCAAACACTCAGGATTGTTCTCCCCCCCCCCTGCCACCAGAGCTAACAACTGTAGAACCAGGTGATTGCTTTAAATAGCAGCAGGCTATTCAGGGGAATGGGTGGCACTAGCCACCTTGCATTCCTCAACAGGAACTTAAGCCTTCAGTCAGCTTCATGCCTCTGCAGTGGGACAACATCTAACCTGCCTTGCTTGCTGTGGCTGGCCTAGCCTTGGAGCTGTCTGAGGGTCTGACCTCCTGCATCCCTTAATAAGCCAGGCTTCTGGGACTACACTTGTGCCATGATGATCTGGACTCCCTGTGCTACAGGCTTGCCCATGAAGTTACCCAGAACAGGATACATTTGCATTCACAACTGTGTCTTAGACGGTGTTGTACCATGCATAGTTGCACTGAAAATTCATCCATTCTTCAATACACACCATACACATTGATCAGCAAGTACAGTAATACAAGGTTGCAAACCTTGCTTTCCTCATTTCTACTAGGTCGTTCAGAAACTCCCTGAGAAACAAATATCACTTGCTGTAGGGGCTGCATTCTGCCACTACTTATCTAGGGTGCCCAGATTCAATAAGGGCCAGGGTGCCTATACCTTTAACCATTGGAATTTGGGCAGGTACAGTTCATCATGGAAGGGTGTGACAAGCGACACCTGCCCAAAATCCCTCTTCTTACAATGGTTAAAGGCATAGGCACCCTGTCCCATATTGAATCTGGGCACCCTATACTTATCCCCCTTGTGCCACAGACTATGAGGGGATGAGGGGAACACACAGAAATCCTCTTCCTCTCCCATTGACTCCCTTGGTTCTACCATCAGGAAGGACTTGAGCCTTTAGCTATCCAGACTGCTGTCCTCCTCAGCAGCATCTTCCCTCCCTTTGTACAAAGCATGGCAAGTTAGACACTGTAGCAAGATGGGAGCAGCCTTTTTTTTTTGGGGGGGGGGGGTCTTCAGCCTCTTGTGAGAGTTCCCAGTCCAAGGCTGACAGTGGGTGTGCCCATTGCTCACCCAATGGGATAACTGATCAGCCTGTCAGCCCTATCCACTGTACCAAGCATAGGCATTGCTGGGCCGTGGTGTGGGGGGCGGGCCGCCAGGGGGTGACGCTCGTAAAGGGTGACGCGTCATCCTCTGGAGGCTCTGAGGCCGGGAGAAGGCCTCGGAGCGTCCACCCCGGCTGCTGGTCCAGGGCCTTCTGACAAGGCCCAATGCATTAATACGTTAACTTTTAGCTTTTTCACGCAGGCGCAGACCGTTTCTAAGGGCAAAAGGGCAGCCCTTGCCCTCAGAAACAGTCTGCGCATGCGCGAAAAAGCAAAAAGTTCACGTATTAACGCATTGGGCCTCGTCAGAAGGCCCTGGACTGCCGGAGAAGGAGGATGCTTGGAGCGGGGATAAGTCCTCCTTCTCCGGCTTCTCTGGAGTGGGGGTAAATTTGGGGGGACCATGGGAGACAGCGCGCATACCCCTGCCATCGGGTGACGCGCACGCAGTGACGCCACTGGTCACTTGGAGTTGTTGAGGCTGCTGGATTGTATAGTGCTGATCAGGGAGTTTTTTTTAACCTTATGGCATGTATCACTGTCCCACCTCAAGCTTCCCCCTCCAAGCTACTATAATAATAATACTAATAATACTAATACTAATACTAATAATACTAATACTAATAATAATAATCAGTATTTATATACCGCCTTTTCTTTGTCATCGGATGTCTCCTCTGACTTTAATTCAAAGGCGGTTTACATAGGCAGGCTTTCTAAACCCCAAGAACCCTTCATTGGTTTCTTTCATAGTCCAGCTTCTCTCTGGTGTTCGCCTCATCACACTTCAACTGACAGGTAACCTCGACTCCCACTCAAGGTGCCAGCTGCACCTTCTCTCCCTCATAGAGGCTCTGCAGCTTATCAGTGGCTCATAGATGCTCTGCAGCTTTCCGACAGACTTCCAGCTGTCCAGAACTGTCGTCCTTGAGATCTTCAGACATATGAGACGGCCGCTCTACCAACTGAGCCAGACCTCCTGAGCAAGACTATAAGCTAAGAGAATTGAACCGGCCAAGTCCTTCTCTCTCTCTCCTGCTGCTCATTTTCTTGTACTTTTCTTTTAGGTCATGTGACACTCTAGCTCAAGGGCCTTGAACATTCTGTAGGTTCTAGAAGCTCATAGGGCTGTTTGGGGTTTTTCAAACATTTTTCTTTCTTTCAATTTACAAATATAACCACTTCCTTTACCTTTGAAAATGCCACAGATGCTGGTGAAACGTCAGGGAACGATGCTTTTAATGGACCACCATGGCCAACAATCCCGACTGATTTTTATTCTATAGATACCCATTTCCGTGTACTTAGGGTGAATACTACCAGGTGAATACTACCTTCATTTTGGGTGTCTTCTTCCACATTCAAAAGCTGATAGGTTTTTGTTTTCTGTTACAGGGAATTATATCATAGATCTAATTTGATTTCAATTTGGTTAATGCTTGTGATAGTATCCATTTTGGGGTTCCATTATGCTTGTGTTGTATTTTTCATGGAACTAAACACACCGTGTTGCTTGCTAACTCCACAAAATGCTCTAAAACGTCAAAAAGAAGCTACATCAATTGACATTCCTTCCACTGGTCTTTCCAGAAGTTAGACACAGAGCATTATAAGTGAGTGGATTTCTGTGTTATGCTGTATAAAGCTTGCTTTTGAGCTTTGTTTTGGAGGGGGAAAAGCATAGGGATGGCTGGGGAATCTGCACCTACCCCACAGAAACGTCTTAATTAGCCCAACAGTTCCACTGTTGAACTTCCTTCTCCTGCAGAGTCCTCCAAGAACATCCCCCTTGGTCCCATAGAATTTGGCATTAGTGATGGCAGCCTGGAAGAGAGCTGACCTTTAGAATAACTGACAGGCAGAAATAATTGGTCTGGGAGACAAACGTTGTCTCCTGTCTTTCGAAGGAGCATTTGCAGATTTTGAAGATACAGAATAGAGCTTCTTGTGGAGATTAGCACGTTCTAAGATTTCTCTCTTTTTTCCCCTTATAGCAAATAATTTTGCCAAAATAACATGTGTTGTCAACTCACTGTAGCATCTAAGGCTGTCTCAGACTACCTCAACAGGTCATACCAAATTGACATCATCATCTTCTGTTACAGTGAGAGTACCATTAACTTGAAGTATATTTTCCTAAAAGTATTATTTTTGTTAATGCTAAGTTAATAAACATATCAAAAATGTCATTTTAAAATGGGGGGGGGAATACCCCTGCATCATTATGGGTAAAGGGTTACTCCAATTTGTGTCTTAAGACTTTGGCTATTCAGAAAGGATTCTGCAGTACAAAACAAAACAAAATGTATGATAACCGGTGCTTAACCCTTAAAATGGAGGTGTGAGAGCTTTTATAGGTTTCAGCAATCCTATCCCATCTTTTCCAAGCCTCCCCACTCCATTTCTCTTCTTGGGCTTGCACCAGCTAAAGAGCTGGTCCAAGGAGATCCATTGAACAGCAGAAGGCCTAACAGAATGGTAAAAAAAGGTTAAAAAAAAAAAAAGGTAAAGGTGACCCCTGACAATTAAGTCCAGTCGTGTCTGACTCTAGGGTGTGGTGCTCATCCCCATTTCAAAGCCAAAGAGCCAGCGTTGTCCGAAGACGCCTCCGTGGTCATGTGGCCGGCATGACTCTCCTTGCCGCAGCGCGTAGCATGCGGCTGGAACACGGAGCGCTGTTTACCTTCCCGCAAGCGGTACCTATTTATCTACTCACATTGACATGCTTTGGAACTGCTAGGTTGGCAGGAGCTGGCCAAGCAACGGGAGCTCGCCCTGTCACGGATTCGAACTGCCGACCTTTCGATCAACAGCTCATGGTTCAGCAGTTTAACCCACTGCGCCACCTGCTGGCCTGCAACAGAATGGTAAGTGGATTTAAATCCCCTTTTCCTTCCAAAGCCTCCCGATCTCCCCCCCACACACACACACATACACACACTGGATACAGCACATTAGTTTATGGCATGGCTGCACCAGCATTGCGGGGGGGGGGGGGGAGGATAGGATTGGGCCATAAGTCAATTAGGCCCTGTTAAAATCTCCATGTTTGTTCAAAATAGGCCCCTGGAGACCAATGCCAATTTCTGGAGATTTAAAGTCAATCCCATGTTAGCAGAGCTGAAGCAGTCCCACACATAGTAAAACTGACTTTGATTAAGAGCTCTACTTGAACAAAGAGAGAGAATGAACCTATTGTTACACACAGGTAGAAAAATAGAAGGGGGGGAGGGACACAAGCAAACAGAATTCTAAGGAAAGTAAGAGAGAGCAACCCACAAGTCTTTAAGCAACAAACTTCCCCTGCTGCTGGAGGCTAACATAACATTTCCACACTTGCTGTATATATTCACTGGGTTGCTCAGCTCACATGTGTTACATCTGGAGAGTTGACAACCCTCTCCTTGTATGCCCTTCTATGTGCAATAGTGTCCTGTTTATGGCAATTAGGAAGGCCCTTTCAGCAGACAAAGGATAGCATAAGAAAGCACTTTCTAATCTAAGGTACGTCAGGGCCTAAGCTAAGCCCCAATCAATATCCTTAATGCTTATTACAGCAGCTATTGAGTGTCGCCTCTGTTGAAACAGTATACTATATCAACCTATAGTACTATACAGAGGCAACAGAGATTCTGGACACATGAATTAAAAACATGCATTATCCCGTGATGTCCGTCATAATGGACAATGCATGTTAATAATGCATGTTTTTAATTCAGAAATCTGGACCAGTTATGAGAATCTGAGATTGTACATTCTGGACACCACATTGAGGGCAAAAAAGAAACTAACATTTATTTCTTCTTTCCTCCTTGCATAATGCCACTTACTAGCTCTAGTGCCAAAACAACAAACACCACACACTGAACTCTTAAAATTATTTCCAAGGAAACCTGCAAGGAAAAATGCAAGGCCAGTCCATCCATGAGGATGACTCAAGCAGTTCCTTCAGGCAGCAGATTGGTGGGGGTACCCACCCCATTCGCCCATTCTCCTTCACTGCTCGTCCCCCCACTTCCTGGATTGGAAAAAGAAGAGAGGGATGGAGCAGTAGTGTGAAAGAGAGGAGGGTGGCAGGATGGAGTGTTGGATGGAGGAGCAGATGCTGGCATATATCGGTAAGGAGGACTGCATTTCGCACACCCCCTGACATGCCAGGAGGTCTTAGGTTGGCCCTACAAAAATAGATGCAGTTTTTGAGTACCACTAGAAGACCTCGCATAACACAGCAGTCTACATAAGTGCTCTGCTGACCCAAAGCATGGGTTCCTAGAGTTTAGCAGCTGCAGTAGCTGGTCTTCAGAAGCTGATTACCTCCAAACATCATTATTATTATTATTTATAAAATTCTTTCCCACAGCATTTCTTAAAGAATTTAGAACAATTTTAAAATAGCAAATGATTTTTTTGAAAAAATCAGACATTAAAAGTGAATAGAACAAAAATGTTTTTTAAGCAAATGTTTGCCGTATCCATGAAACATCCATCTTTCAGGTAAATTCAGTGGCGACATGACAGCCTGGGGGAGGGGGGCAGCATGACGTCGCCACCAGAAGCTACGTCACCCCCCTAGCCCCGATGATACCGGTGCCGGTAAAACAGTAACGTAGGGCTGGGCAGGTGGGTGGGCACTTTTTCACACTGCGTTTTCACAGCGCATTCCCTTCCTGTTGCTGCCGATATGGTGGGGTTGTCACCCCCCCTCTTGCCTCCCGGGGGCGGACCGCCCTCCCGCCCCAGCCATTCCAACGCTTCTGGGTAAATTTCTGCTAAAACTGTGATAATACTTTGTGCAGCTTGTATAAAGTAAGAAGCTGCTTTATTTAGATTCAGACCAGCTCAGAACTGATTTGCAGTGGCTCTCCAGAGTTTCAGACGGGGGTCTTTTCCTAGCCTTATTTAGCGATGCCAACAATTGGACCTGGGATCTTCCGCATGCGAAGCATCTGCTCTAACACTGAGGTATGGTCATATCCCCATGCTAGCTGTTTTATTTCCAACTCCTTTCCCAAATACTCCCTAATACGAACAAGGACTTGGGTATCACGGGCAACATAGCCCTGTATATAAAATAAACTGACTTGAATAAAAACAAAATTATCCAACTGCTTGTGTCTTTCGTTGTTAAGAAATACAGGCAGGCAAAATTACAAACTGCTTGCGCTTTTCGTTGTTAAAATCCACAGGCAGGTAAATACTGTTAAAATCCAAAGTCCAGTAGTTAAAACTCCAACGTTTCGTTTCCTCCTTCTGGAAACATTGTCAAGGAAAACAATCTAAAAGATTGGTAGCTGTTGAATGGTAAGAGTAGCACTCATCTCTTTATCATCAAAAGCGAGGGAACAAGAGGAACGGAACGAAGAGCAGCCCTAATACAATAACACAGGGGTTCTCAACCTTTGGAGGCCCGGGTACCCCCTATACGGTCCAATTTTCTGACATATCTCCTGCTAATTAACTGCTAATTAATTGCATTAATGAATTAAATAATTAGGTAATTATTCATTAAATAAAAAAGTACTAAAACAATTTAAAATGTGAAAAATGTCTTATTTTAACTCTGTGAGTGTGAGTGACAGACAGACTTTTTTCCCCAAGTCACACTTTCCCAAATCAGCTCCTCCCTCCCCCACCCCACCAAAGTACATTTTCCAAAGTACAAAAATAAGCCCCAAACCAAAACCAGTGAGACAGAAGGGCTCTGAAAATAATTACAATTTAAAATCCATGTTAATTAACACTTAATTAGCTGCTGATGGGGCAGATAAGGGGCAGGGCTTGGCATACCCCCAGCAAGAGGTCCACGTACCCCTAGGGGTAACCGTACCGCAGGTTGAGAACCTCTGCAACAAAACAACAACCAGTATTTATATACGGTACCGCCTTTTCTTTGCTCATTAGATTTCTCCTCTGACTTTAGAGTTAGTCTTTATTCCACTCTTTCTACTCAGTGCATACTGAGTGTTTTGGAAGGGGTGGGAATCATCTGACTGATTAAGATAATTCCACACACAGCAATGTGAGATAAGCATACCACAGCCAGTTGACACCAAGCAGTTATGCCCAATAAAATGTTCTGCTAAAACAAACTGCTTTTTCCAGAATGCAGATGGAATTTCTGCCAATGCCCGCTAGGTTTCAACTTCTTCAAAAAACCAGTGGAGCACTTGCCAGGCTACCGCTAAGGTCTCTATGTTCCAGTATCTGCCAATGGTGCCATTACTGTGCATGCCAAGGCTAATGAGTCCTGGAAAATGCTGAATCTTGCACAACAGGGATGGATCTAACTCCATGCCCCTGCTTACATGCCCCCTCCCCAGAATGATGCAGGGATAAGGGGTTGATCCGGAAGTACAGAATCACAGCCAACTACACACATTACTTGAGTAAGCCCACATCTGTGTGGTGGTACATTTCGGGTAGCTCTGGGCTGAGGAAACTTCTTATAGCACCTGGTTGCTCTAAATGCAATTGTACTTCTTGCCAGAAAAGGAATCCATTTTAATCCTGATTTGTTTCCAGTAGGCAGGGAAAAACAAAACAAAATACTCACATGTAGAAAGAACAAGACATCTTCGGGATTCCGGTTTTAAAATGATTTATAAAATGTAAAAATTGTAAAATATACACATCCAAGTCAAATTAGAACCACAATTGTGAATAAAATGCTTTAAAAGTCCATGATTAAAATACAATAAAAACATCCAAAAATTCTTAAGCATTACGTTTCGTTCATAATCCATGAACTTTGTCAAATGCGAGGAAAGCCTAAGTAGGCAGGAAGATGGTGAGTAACATGTTACTCACATGTTAGTAACAGCCTAAGAGCGACATGATATTTCTTTCAGCCATTGGTATTGCATGAATATTAAAGCAGACTCTTCCAACAAGGCAATCCAGCACTGTTTAGAAGATTACGCATTATGAGGCACTATGAAATTAAATCATCTCTTGGATAAGACAAATTATGAAACTGCGTGAATTCCTGGGAGGCAACTTTTAGCACTGAAGCTGTGAGAATGAGCCTGCCATCTATAATATCTTTATCCACATCCTTCCATATAAGGAAGAGCTAATCAAGGAAGAGCTGGGGAGGGGGGGAACTCCCTATCCAACAGATGCCCAGAGGTCACAACAACATTTTTCACTTCAGTGTTGCTAGACTTGATGAGAGGACGGTAGCGTCGGTACTTAATTTTCAAACAGCCCAATCCTATGGTGTGGAAGTTATGGTAGGCACTTAGCTTACTCTTTTCTTGCTTTTTGGTGTATGAGTGAATATATACGCACCTTCTCTTCACTCAAACCAAAGGGTTTTTGATTCTATGGTCATTTAAACTGAAAAACGGAGAGCAATAGCTAAGCACTGTTCTTCAACCTTGGGGTCGGGACCCCAATAGGGTCATGAAGTCTCATTTGTGGGGTTGCAGCAACTTATGGGAACCGAAATGTCCACTGGGGGGGTAATGCTGGGGGTGGGGTGGGGAACTGCTGGGGGGGCTTCTACAGTGATTTCATCCCCTCCTCCCCCTCCGTCTTTTGATTTGCTGGGGAGGCGGTGGGGAACCATGTCTTGGCTCTCCTGTTCCGGAATGACCACACCGCTGGTGGTGAGGGCTGGGCGAGTTCGGCAGGACAAGGGTGTTGGTGCTGGGGTGGGCGGATTGGGTCCAGGGGTCAATGGTGGTTCCCAAGCCTCATACTATTTATTTATTTATTTATTGGGGTAATGGCATGAAAAAGGTTGAAGGCCACTGAGTTAAAGAATGAGAGTGAACCTGAAACTATGTCTTCTGGCTGCTACAAACAGCAGCTACTCTTCTACCCCCCTCCCCTGCATAATGTCTAGTGAGGCAACATGTGATGTAATGTGATAAGGGTGAAAATGTCCTGCCCCAGCGAAACACCAGCCAATGAAATGGGGGGGGGGAGAGACAACAACTACATGTCCTGTCTTCTGCTGAAAAGGCACATATACAGACATGCCAATGGCTTTTGAATTTCACCAGTAGAAAAGGAACTGCACAGGAAAGTCGTGGAACTTGCCCCATTGGAGCTTGCCCGCTGCTGTTCAGGAACCCCCAGGAAGTTGAAGGGACATTGTTGTAAGCCCAATTCCTATGCCGTATACTGTATGTGCCTTCTTTTACCTATTGCATTTTATGTACATAAGTTCTCTTTTGCTTCTGTATATCAATAAGTCTTACTTTTTCAACATACATTGTAGTCTGATTCTCCTTTGCTACACTCTGAACCATGGAAAAGCAGAGTCTGGCTGGACGAGCCTCTGGATTTTAAGATCGTGTGCAAAGCTTAAAGCAAGCCTATAAGCTTGTTTTAAAGCCACAGGTAGACCTGATCTCCTCCTCAAGATCCCTCAGTGGAGGCCAGGGCTATCAGCCACTCAAATTGAAGAATAGACCTTGGCTCTGCTTTGAGAGCCTCTGGGGGATGCCAGGTCTACTGACCACTCAGCAGCGCATTTGACACTCTGGGCAGATTTGACACCTGGTGTGGATCACCCCCCTGCCCCACTCTTGGTATGCTACTGCCTATAAGGTAAGCATTATTATCCCCATAGTGCAGCTGGGGCTGAGAGACTTGACTACGGCCACCTAATGAATTTCTGACAGAGGCAAGGTTCAAACTGGTACAGTCCTGATTTGCCACTCAGCCTCTTAACCACTACCTACACTGCACGACAAGTAGTACTATACCAGCACCAGCGTCAGTGAGACTTACTCCTAAGTAAGCATGCTGAGGATTCAGTCTGAGTCCAAGAACCTGGACTGGAATCCCCACTCAGCCGTGATAAAATAAGCTGCCAGTATAAGAAAGACATAATACATTCTCTCTTCTTCCAACTAATGTTTATTTTCCCGTCTCATGTTATCTTCATCTTTATTTGCATATTCTTGCACTTCAGATTTGTGAGGCTGGGGGAGGCATTTATGGGTTTGTAGAGCTTGTGCTGCTGCCACACAATGCCTACATTTCATTATACTTGAGCATTGTCCATATCTTTTCACTTCATGAACTAAATCTTCTCGGTAATAAGCATCATAAGTCTCTACTACCCTTCCAAATAGCCCAGCAAAAGTCAGCCTTTAAAGTCTAAAATTGGGTGTGGGAGCAAGGAATTCTAGTTACAAGTTTTATTTGCTCCTTTTACCGTTAGCAATAAAATAAGTGTCACATTTTTTATGATAAGATGCACAAAGATGAAACAGAATGCCTTATGACTTGTTAAAGGAGGGGAGGGGAAGAAGCCCTGTAAACAAGACAGGACAAAAAGAATGGAAATCTAAATAATTGACAGGTTGGTATTATAAAATCCATGAGACAGGAGGGGGGAAGGGGAAGAGCAGTGCACCAATGCGGACTTTACGGAAAAATCTTATGAACCTAAGGATTACAACCTTGACTTTAAGAATAAGAGAAAAAGTGGCAAAATGATTCATTAAGATCTATTTGTTCTGCTTACCAAAGCTATGGCAATGTTGCTTCTTCAGCATAAAAGAGGAAATTAGAGAATGCTTGAGACCCCATTCTAAGGTGAAGCTGGGCTCTTCTTCCTGAACTTTCTAACATCACACTACATTTAGGAGAGATTGATCTTCGTAGAGTATGCAGAGAGAGTGAGCTCTCTCGCTTTCCCTGCATCCTCAGAAAGGTTTGGATCTGTCCTCTATTCCACCCTCCTGGCAAAGTGGGTCAGTGGGCCAGAAGAAACACCTTGGTCAATGCACAGACACCTGTGGTCATTGGTTGGGTACCCTACTCTGGGCGAAGTGGGAATAACTCACCATCTTTTCAGGCACTGCACTGCAGACTGTAACCTCCTACTATGGGTCGATCCAAGAAGAGAGGAAAAGTCTCTGGGTTGCATCAATAATCAGCAAACTCCTCTTCTCCTCCAGTGCTAAACTACAAATCACTTCTGGGGTTGCAAAGTAGGTGACCAGTCACAAAAGAAATGAATTAAAGGCAAAATGGCAGACTTTATTTGGGGGCATTTCACATCCCTCTATCCCTCCCCCCCCCATTTTGCTTCAAAGCATTGACTTTGCAATACTTCAGCTCAAAAAAGAGAGATCCTTGTTCTAGGAAGACGATTTAGGAACAATTTTAGAATGTGAGATGAAGCAAAAGTGAAGGAACTGTCAGTATAAAAAAATGCTAGACCCAAGGCAAGATTAATATCAGCCTCAGAGTCCAGCAAGCTAAGATCCTCAGGGCAGGAACGATAGACTCTCACAAGGTATTACAGGCAAGGTAAAATGGCAACCAGTTCAGCATGCTCCTAGTCAATCAATATACTTCCCCTTTGCAATCAGTGCAAATGAGTTGTCACTATTCAGTAAGGAAGTGCAGAATCAAAATGAATCTTATAACGATACCATTTGTCTGCTCTGTTTCCTATCCCAGTAGTGCAGACTCTCACAAGCTGTGACTCACCAGGCCAAACACAACCCACCTGGCATGAATTGTGGCCTGCTTGATACTTGACAATCCCCTGTCTATTCTAGGTTTAACAAAGGTTCCTGGTGTGTCAGCATGTATGGTAATATTGGCGGTCATTCTTCTTTCTAGAGTTAGAGGCTCTTGACCCAAGTCTCTTAGGGCTCAGCATTCATAACAATCAACATACAGAGACACATTCAGACATTCCAACCACGGCATTCCAAGCCTGCAACCACTGCAGCATTGTTCACAAGAACAAGATTTTATTGAATGGTGTACTTATGAAGGAATGAGGGATAGGAATTAAAGTCATCATATTGTATGATCTGTTATTAGTTGGGTAGTTTCCAGGGATGTGGATCAAGTCTCTGACTCCAAGTCTCAAGTCAAGTCCCAAATCTCTGGGTCCAAGTCTCAAGTCAAATCCCAAGTCTTTGCCCCCAAGTCCTGAGTCTTTAGTTGTGAGTTGTGAGTCCCTATCTATTTAATGGGGAAAACAGGTTTAAACCTGAATAAAATTGGAGTTGTAAAAGTCTCCAATTCTTGAGTCGAGTCTTTAGAGTCTTTTACAATTGCTGAGTCAAGTCTGAGTCAAGTCACTGATGCGACTTGAGTCTGACTCGAGTCCGAGTCAATAGACTCAAGTCTACATCACTGGTAGTTTCTATCCTGTTAATGGCCTTATACTAAATTATAGTTACAATTTTTCTCTGTGTATAACCTAGCATGTGTGTCAGAGAGAGGTATAATCTTAGGGTGTTTCTTTCTGATTAGATAGACAAGTGAGCTTCTGTTAGAACAGCGTTTTTCAATGTTCTCCCCGTGAGGCGAAAACTGGAAGTGCCCAAAGATCGCTGCAAAATGGTGATCCGAAGACCGGGGAGGCTTGCAAAGGGTTGTGCAGGCCTCCCCGAAGCTCCCCCAAGCCCTGGTAAGTGAAGAGGGGGCGTTTCAGGCACTTTTACGGTGGTGGTGGTGGTGGCGGCGGCGGCGGCGGCAACCCCCCGGATCGCTACCACCATGCTGTCCCCACCCCTTAAGGGGGCAGGGGGCAGCTTAGGTTCTCAATGGTGGGTCGCGACCCACCACTTTGAGAACCACTGTGTTAGAAGAAGAGAGTTTTGTAGAGAATAATCCACACAGAGGCCCATGTCACAAAGAGTTGGGCATGCAGCTCACAGTTAACTAATGGTGGCACATCTTATAATTAACCAACGATTCAGCACTGTCTTTCTGTAATAGTAACATCTTTGTTAAATCATGGGGGCCCACTCTACTCTGACATTTAAGTCGCACAAATTAAATGCTTAAAATTTAAAAATTTAATTTGTGTGATATTAATCCCTGGCATACATGGTTGGTGGGCAGAATACAGCAAGTGCTCACTTAAAGTTGTTTCGTTATAAGTCATTTCGCTTAAAGTTGTTGAGAAAAAAAAATCGATTCTTGGCCAGGGCCACTTTCTGTGTTGGGTTTGAACGTTGTCCCCATGTCTCCGTGGATTTTCTCTGGCACAGAAAGCTCACATTTATTTCAGTGTTTGATATTAGAAGTGTTTTGGGTCTTTATTTAGAAGTTTGGTGATGTTTTTATGACCAGAAATATGCCATAAACTCTTATTTATGTATATCAATTAGCCTACGGTAAAATTGGTTTTGTTATAAGTCGTTTTGCTTAAAGTTGCCGTTTCCAGGAACCTATCAACAACTTTAAGTGAGGACTTGCTGTACACTTGGTGGTTCACAGATTATGCAGACTTACCATACAAGCCATACATGTAGTCGAGATACAACCATAGAGTTCATCAGTTGTCTCAGTATTCACAAAGACCAATTAATAGACCAGGGATGGCCAAACTGTGGCTCATGAGCCACATGCGGCTCTTTGACGTATCATGTGCGGCTCTAGGAAATATGTTGGCTGAGCTCCTTGTTGCATCACAATTAATATAAAAGGTAAATAAGATTTTTTTCAAACTTTTTAATTATTTACTGGGTATAAACTGAGAGTCCACTGGATTAAAACATCAGTTTAATGTTCATGGTGAGTCAATATATTGAAGAATTTAAATGCTTCTTAAATATTGCGGCTCTCAAACATCTGAAGTTTATCGTATGCGGCTCTTACATTAAGCCAGTTTGGCCACCCCTGTAATAGACAATGGGTCTGTTGATGGTTATTATTACCCATGACAGAGAAATGCAATCACTAGATTTGTGGGAAGAAGACTGTACACTGAAGACAAGCAGTACAGGGGGGTATCTAAACCTTGCCCTGTTTGTGAACTTCCCAGGGGCAGCCGACTGATCACTGTTCAGGAATGTGCAGCATACTAGATGAATCTTTGGCCTGATCCATCATTAGCAGGTCTTTTGTTTATATGTTAGTACGTATTTTTCGCTCCATAAGACGCACTCCCCCCCCCTAAAAAAAACAGGGGGAAATGTCTTATGGAGCGAAGTTTTAAAAAAACGTGTAGAAATGACTTGCTTAAACAATTTACCTGGTTGGTTTTCCGCAGTTCCAATCTTCTTACCGCATCCCCTAGTCAGCAGCTCGAAGACGCAAGCCTCCCAGGCGCTGCACGTGACCAGGAGGCTCTCTCCACAAACATCGCAGCAACTGTGATGTTTGTGCAAAGTTCCCAGGCGCTGGACGCGACCAGGAGGCTCTGCGCAAACATCGCAGCAGCTGCGGAGAGCCTCCTGGTCATGTCAAATCAAATTAAATTTTTTAATTTCCCCTATTTTTCACTCCATAAAATGCTTGCATATAATGGTCTGATGCGTCTTATGTAGCGAAAAATACGGTAATTCCTGGCCATCTGAACTCAGGTACTGTAAAACAAAATTCTCTCAATCCTCATCCAGAGCAGATTGCAAACAGAGCAAAGTCTGTAAAATCAAACACCTGACGAAAGGCCTGATATGCACTTTGAAGATACCAAAACCCATGTCTCATTATTTGAATGAGCATCATTTCTGCAGAGGACAAAGGCAAAACATCAGCATCATTACATCACTTCTGGCGGCAGCTGTCTTGAATTCAAAAAAATCTCAGTGTTCAGTTCAGGTGCAACATGAAACAAGGAGTGTGCAGATCCAACAAACAGGGAAAAGGGAAAATATATAAGCAAAAAGCAGAACTGCTCATTTTGCCCCCAAAATCAAAACAAACAAACCAGCATGGGAGTTAGAGATCTACTCTTTCCCACTTTGGAGAGTTCATTCTGACAGTGCTTCCCTTGGCAACTGTACAACAATGTTCCTAAAAAAAAGAGAGAGAGGAGACTACGTACTCCACTGCCATCTCCCTTCTTCACAGACTCCAAGCTTATCCACTGCAGCTAGGTTTAGAAACACCCACCAACTTCTGTTTGTCTCTGTCTTTTCCCTCTGATCACACCCAAAGCCCTATTCACATGATGATGTGCATGCAGATCAGATGGCCTTGGGTTGGTTCTCCTAATGCTTGTGTTGAACAGCTGACCACCATCAGCGTCGCTGGGCTGGCCAGCACCCGGGCGAGGGTGACGTGATTAGGTCGCGCACGCCCCCATTGCGTCACCCCCCTGCCTCCGGAATGGCTCTGATTTGGAGCCAAACAGATGTCAGGGTGGGTGGGAGGACCTTTTACCACTCCACTCACACTCAAACAGCAAGCACTGTGCCCCCCCCCCTCCTGGAGAGCATTGCGCACTGCCAGAGTGCCACGGGGGGTGGTCTGCCCCCCCGCCCCATGCTAGCAAGACTTCCGCTGACCACATGGGTTCATCACAAAGGTTTTGGATTCTTCACTATAAAGGCCACCACTCCCTCTTCCCAGCCCCAATGACAGCACAAAGACTTTTACCTACACTAAGCATCAGTTGAAGTACTTTGATAGTTACATAGTCCTAGATGTAAGGAGTGGAATTTGCCACAAATCGGAAGCATGCTTAATGCAAGGCCAATGTGTTCTTTTCTCAAGTAGGTCACATTGCATTTGACAAAATCAGTGAGCACCCAGCTGGGAAGGTTGTAACAGGAAAGGAGAAAACAAATGGTGGCGATGAAGTCTTGACTCTTAAATGGCAGGGAAAGCGATTAACTCAGCATTTTAAATGTCATGTAAAATTGTTCATAATCTAATACATGCAGACCATTATAGGCCATTCACCAACTATCTCAGCAAACTGCATGTCACTTAGAACATGAGTGAGAGGTAGGTAGAGGTGTTTGAAAATGGTGTTATTCTTTTGAAAATTTGTTGAATTAAAATGCAAAATGTGGTGTTTTGTGTTTTCATTCACAGGTGCAAATTCTTAAGCGTCAATATCAGGTTAAATACCATTACACCAGTTTAAGCTGCGAGGAAGCTGACTAGTCCAAAGCCACCCAGTAAACATCATGGCCAAGTGGGGATTTGAATCTGGTCTCTCTGCCCAAGTTTGACACTGAACCACTATACCCCTCTGCCTCCATCTTCCTCTCCCTTTTCTCTAATAGTCATTATTGTGGCACTGTCATTTGTCACAGGACACTGCTTGAACGCCATTCATACTCTGTTCCAGTAAGAGTTAACATCCACTTACCTTAATTCAGAAGAGGTTGTATTTACCTAATCCTATACTAAAAGTCCTAAATTAACCAAAATCTAAACTAATATATTGTAAAATAAGCCAATAGCTGTTGTCAAAAAAGCACTGAAGTGATAAGAGCACCATCAAAAGATGACCACTCACTACTGCTCCAAGAACTTCAAAGACCACAAGCCCATAATACTCAAGCCCGAGCTACACTGTCCACGGCTTCGTCGCGGCTGCGTTCCGTGTGCGTCTGGTGTCCCGCCCCCAGGTCAAACAAAGGCTCTGATTGGCCAGACGTAGCGCGAACGCAGCAAAAATCGAGCCCGGATCGACTTTGGCTGCGTCCGCGCTACGTCGGGCCAATCAGAGCCTGGTGTTTGACCTGGGGGCGGGACACCAGACGCACACGGAACGCAGCCGCGACGCGGCCATGAACAATGTAGCCCAGCCTTCAGTCCTCACCCTCAGCAACCCTTTGTGACATCATGGTGAGTGAGGCATTGTCAGACAGGGTCAGCCAATCGGAGATGGAGTATGCTAATGCTAGAGCTTTCCTTATAAGGGTGAGAGTGAGGCATTGTGAGACAGGGTCAGCCAATCGGAGATGGAGTATGCTAATACTGGCGCTTTCCTTATAAGGGGGAGAAGAGCAGTTGGAAGAGTGGGAGCAGAAGGTCAGGAGAGCAGATAGAAAAGATGGAGGTAGTGGTGAGGTTGGGAGTTCACTGAGTGGACAGGGCTACCTGGGGTATAGCAGGAGGAGCACCCCTCAGCCAGGCTTGGTATCAGTAAGCCTGGTACAAATAAGAAGACATTATTTTAAGTCCAAGGTAAGAACATAAGAAGAGCCCTGCTGGATCAGGCCAAAGGCCCATCTAGTCCAGCTTCCTGTATCTTACAGTGGCCCCACCAGATGCCTCAGAGAGCACACAAGACCACAAGATACCTGTTTCCTTTTGTCACTCCCTTGTACTTGGCACAAAGAAAACTTACTTCTAAAACCAGGATGTTGCTTATGGCGTGTAACCTGTGATGGTCTTTTCCTCCACGAAGGAGTTGCACAGATTAATTACACGCTGGGTGAAGAAATATTTTCTTTTGTCCATTCTAACTCTCCCTCCACTCAATTTTAGTGCATGTCCCCCGGTTCTGGTGTTGTGCGAAAGGGAAAATAACTTCCCTCTATCCGCTCTCTCCATCCCATGCATAATTTTATACGTCTCAATCATGTCCCCCCTCAGGTGCCTTTTTTCTAGACTGAAGAGCCCCCAACGCTGTAGCCTTTCCTCGTAAGGGAGGTGCTCCAGCCCACGAATCATTCTGGTCTCTCTTTTCTGCACCTTTTCCAATTCAACTATATCCAATTCAACAGCTAGACATCCATCTTATTTGGTTTACCTAATTACCCCTTGGGGTGGTAGAATAAGGAGAGTGGCAAGGTCTCCAAGGATGATACACTGCTTTTAGAAAAATCAATCCATTCTAAGCACATCTAATAGGGCATGGTTTGAGGGCACATGGGTCAGCCATCTTTCTGAAGCTACATAGGCTAGGTATGGTCAGTGCCTGGACAGATGATTTCATGAGAACCCACATGTGTACTGTCTTGAGTTCCATCATGAGAAAAAAAAAGTTGCATGTTTGTTTAGAGGTGTTTATATATATATATTGGAAACTGAAACGTCACCTTGATAACATTTCAACTGAAAAGGAAAATTCAGCTAGTCATGGTCCTATCATTAAATAAACAAAGAAATATGAAGGTTCTGATTTTCTAGAGAAAATGCTACCATATTGTACGATGACATTTACTGGGCTAGTTTGCCTGAACCAGCCCCGCATAATTAGCAGCATGCTCATATCCTGGCCCCTCCCCTCAATTCCATCATAGTTTTCCTTAGAAACGTCTTGAGTTTGGTAATTGCGGTCGTTTTCCTGATTAGTTGTGCTAATCAAGAAGGAAGGGGAGCACTAGGATGCATTGGTAACAACACTGACTGCCTTCAGTGTGCTTGATTCAGAAAACACCTCACCAGTGGAAAACTGACTCTAGTGAATAAAGCTCGTGCTCTGAATGCTGAGACTTCATGAAACATACATATTTAATTGCTAATCCCTCCTATTATTGCTCCTTTGCGATAAATGACCTATTTGTGCATACCATTCAAGTTAGCACTTATAAGCAGGTCTCTGTAATGAGAGACCCTTGTGATAATAATATAACTAATTGTGCCGTAAGATTTGAAAAAGTGCTATACCCATAGCCCAGTACATTGTAAATATTCATGTTTGAGGAGCATAGCAATTAAGATAAAAATAGCAGCACAATTGACCACCCCTAATGCTTCCACACTAAAACTATGACAATTTCCGTCATTTATCATCACAATGAAACAGTGTAACATTATTAGAAGTTTGATGTATCAGTACATGCAAGTTGTTTTTCAAAGGACAACACTGATAGGATAGTGAGCATTTTTTTCCATTTCTCTGTTTTCAAAAACCGAGTATCTAGCTCTGTACCCAGATAGAATGAATACATGGAAGGGGTTGAATTAGGAACATGCCCACTGACTCCACCCCTGGCCTCCAAGTGTTCATCATAGGTTCTGAACAGAGGCCGAATGTGTAGAAACGGTATGTTTTTTGAAGGGTGCATTGGCATGCAGGTTGGGTTCAGAAGTCATGATGAATATGCAGAAGTTGGAGTGGGGCCATGGCTCACTCGTTCCCTTTTGCATCAATTTATATGGATATGTTGTCTGAACTGGGCTTCGGTCCTGCCATTAATCAATCTTTATGGAATCTGCAATCAATTCTTTACATAAATATGCACTCAGTGCTATCATAAACTAATGTTTTGTATACATCACAACATCTTATTTGAGGCAGGCCAAAGGCATGAGTGGTGATACTAGTAATGGGACCTGGACTGTGTAATTCTTCAACCTAGGATTACTGAAGTCAGATACTGTTGTTTTAAAAAACAAACTGACGGCATAATCCTATGGGCCCACTGCACCATCGGAACTCATGTTCCAGTGGTGCAGTGTGCTTTACAGCAGTTGCAAGACACAACCCACCATTCTGCGCAGCCAGTTTGCCCTGCAAGTTGCGAGTCGCTGTGGCCATGCACCAAGCAGCCTCCAGAGAAACTGGTATGTAGTGCTAGCACATAGTAGTGTTGGTATGTAGGCATGGGGGAGGTGGAATGGGGAGGGGAGGAGGAACAGGGCAGAGACCAGGGCAGGTGGGTGTCGAAGACAGGAAAGGGCCAGTATTGGCGGCAACAGCTCCACCGATATTCTACCCCCCTTCCCGTCCTCAATCACTTACCCCGGTCCACTCGGACTTGTGCTACCAAAATCGCTGGCACAGGTCCAAGTGGACCAGTGGTTCCCAACCTGGGGATTGCGCCCCCCCCCCACGTTACATATTCAGGAAATACTAGACCTTTAAAGGGGGTGGCTAACTTGCTGGCAACGTTTGCGCATTGTTTCCAGGTCTCCCCGCCACCACTGAAGCCTGGTAAGACAAAACGTTGTTGTTGTTGTTTCCTTACTGGGATTTGGAGGTGGGGAAACCTAGAATTGATGTGACATCACCAATGGGTCCCTCGTTGGGTCTCGATCTCCCCTTAAAGGGGTATAAGGTTGAGAACCACTAAAGTAGACCCATCAGGCCAGCGGAGGCTTATCCTGGGGCAAGGTAACAAATGTTCTCTTACCAGGAGGAGACATCTGGGACTGCGCCCCCAGCAGGATACAGTGCGCACTCCAGTGTCATGGCTGCATCAGTGGGTTGGGATTTGGATAGGACCGGGCTGTGTGTTTCAGGTGCAGCATGCAGGAGGTACTGCTCAGTGAACCCTTTTTCCCCTGGTGGTGGTGCGATTCTGGGAGTGCTGCCACCGTCGCCCCACCCTTGCACAGACTCACAGTTCTCCCCAACTCACGGGGAGAACTTTGAGAACCGCTGATCTAGAACCAGTGTAGCCCACTATACTAGGTTTCAGCATCAAACCTTCAGAATCCCATTTAAGCCACAGATCCCATGACTGACAGCACAGTCATATGCACACTAACTCAAAACTAACTACTAATTAATACCAATAGGTAGGTATGTACAGGATTGCAACTTGAGTGTAGTGATATGATGATGATTAGTTCATGAATCCAATTTCTTACCAAATCACTGAGATCAATGTACAATGTTCAGTCATTTCTAATGATCAGTTGGACAATGAAATTGCTGGGTGGCAGCGGTGGCACAACCCAGAATGCTGCCTGATGCTGCATCGAGACTGCCACCTCTGCACAATTGCCCCCCCCCCCAAAGCAGCAGCTTACTGTGTTAATTGCGCAGTTTCTTCCATTGCAGAAGTGCAGGACTTGTGGCTTGATTTAAAGGGACCACATAAATGAAGGAGCTCCGTCGTTCATGCAGTCCCTGTAAAATCAAACCAGAAGTCCTGCAATTCCATGTGTGAAGAAACCGCGCCTGAAGCAAGATGAGGGTGATAAGAGTGACCCACTTACTCCTTGCTTTTAGCAGGCAGAAAGTGAATCATTGCAGGTTGCTTCAGTGGCGTCGCTCTAGGTGGGGCGGAACGCTGAGTTCCGTTGACCCTCCATTACTCACCGGCATGAGGCGGCCCTGCCCCCTCGCCTTAGGAGCCATTCAGTGGGGTGAAGGCCATTCAGGGAGTCTCCTGTGCATTGCCTTCACCGCACTGAATGGCTCCGAAGGTGAGGGGGTGGGGCTGCCTCGTGCCGGTGAGTAACGGAGGGTCAGCGCTGTGGTGAGTAACAGACGGTCAAACTTAGCATTCCGCCCCACCTAGAGCGATGCCACTGGGTTGCTTCCACAGCAGCCAAGAGAAAGGCAGTGGCAGACTCGGGACAAAGGGCACTCCAAATCCGCTATGCTCTGTCCCCCCCAATCTTCCAGTGATGCAGCCCACATCACCTTGCCTAATGGATGGGCCACCCCTGCTTGGTGGGCATCTCCAGGGAGAGCTTTTCATGACTGTAGTGTCACTGCCCAGCCTCAAGTTGGACATAGTCTCCATTAAGTACAAGTTGGACTGGACAATCTGCTCTCTGGAACAGATTGTACAGATGCCGCTTGTGCTTCTAGCTTCGTGAGGATGCTCTGGTTTGTGCAGCATTGCATTATTAAACCACACAATATTTTCCATCATCAGCACAAGAAAGCTAAAAAAAGGGGGGCTAAATGTTGGCTATTACACCTGCCTGTTGTTAGCCATTATACAGTACAAAAACTACAGCCAGGCTAAGGATAAAAGAATTCTGAAGATGCAGGGCCAGTCACAATTCCCTAACTAAATGTACTGTATAGTAGAAAAGAGAAGTTGCCTGTTCTTTGATACAATGTTCAAAAGCCTTTTTTTTTTCCATTGGCTTCGCATGCTCTTCACAACTGGCCTGTAGGAACAAATCCAAGATTTCAGGAACTGATCACATTCTATCTGTTCCTTCCTCTGCTCCATCTATTCATTATAGCTCTCAAATTCATCAAGAGCCTGCCAGGCTGATTTTCTTTGCAGTGACTGATTATGCTTAGCGGAGAGCCTCTATCATCTTCCTCTTGCATATTTCCATGCAGCAGCATTCCTCCCCAAAAGATTAGCAGATCTCTATCACTTCTCCTACTCAAGAAATTTGATCTATATTACACCGATTACAGTATTTTTTTCCTACTAATTCATCATAAGTATAAATTAAACTATATTACAAAAAAAACTTAAATAAACTTAGTATTTAGATAACAATTCATCACTTAAGTCTGAGGTTGTTGGTTTTTTATTTATTTCCAGTTCTATACAGTTGGCTCCCTGTTTCCACGACTTCAGCATCTGCAGATTTGTCTCACTGCGGATGCTTCATGGATATAGGGGACAACCTAAAAACGTTAGGGAAAAAAAAAGGTTAGAATGCACTTAACCTTTTAAAAGCAAACCGCTGCATCTTCTTGCTTAAAGATCTTCTCACTTAAAGGGGGGGCAACTATTTGGAGAAGAAAGAAGCAACAGAACCAAAACACTATTACCAGTGGCATTCCTAGAGGGGGGAGGTATTGTAAGTTGTGCACAGGTCTACTCAGTGTTACACAGTAGCCCCGCCCACTCACCGTCGGAACCATTCCGAGCAGCAAAGGCAACGTGCAGGGAGTCTCGTGTTGCCTTCACTGCTCAGAATGGCTCTGACGGCGAGTGGATGGGGCCACCGTGTAATGCTAAGTAGACCTACGCACAGCATACAGTACCACCACCACCCTCTAGGAACGCCATTGACTCTTGGCACAGAGGGCACAAAGTGTATCGATTTCCTCTTTGCACTTGAGCCCTGCTTCTTCTGGAGAAAACGTGCACCACCAGACTCAAGAATACCAGTCAGAATCAAACTGGACTGCTCTGAGCTAAGGCATTTGTAGTTGGTACCTACTGAAGATTGTGACTTATTTGTACCATCACTGGTTTCAAATAGGAATAAGCTACTGTAATGAGGAGTAGCCCTGTTCTAGTAGTTGTGAGAGTTGCATCCAACTTTTATGCCTATAAAGAGAGAATTTCTGCATATGGCTTTGGATACGTGGTTCAAGAAAGGCTACTTACCTGGACTGAATCCTTTGAATTCAATGTGCCTACACCAACGGGTCTACACATCTCATCTCCCTTTTGCACGGCTGTGAAACTGAAGTATTGTTTAAGAAAGATTTCTCTTCTCTTGGTCTACTTGACCTTGTTCCTTTGCCTCAGCTGCTCCCTCTTTCAGACATTCCCTAAGGCCACTTTAAGCTTTTTGGAAAGCAAGCTTCTTCTTTTTTTTCCCCTCACTCTCTCTCTCATCCAAAAGTTGATGGTTGAAAATGTAAAGAGTGCTTTAAAAAATGAATGTGGCTGAGGCAAGCTCTCCATTGATAGCTAGCTAAACAGAGGGCTCTTTGTACAGCTCTTGAAAATGAATCAGACAGTTTTCAGAAGAGCCTGGTCCCCTGAGTCCAAGTAGACTGTCATAATCTATGGCTGCTGGAGCGATTGCATTAATCCCATCTTGCCAGTGGTTTTCATAGTGTTCTGTTGTTGTCCTTGGAATTATTTATCCTGCTGCGGCAGTTAGTAGAATGTGCATCATTTGCCATAAACAAGATGAGACCCGTGACAAACTTATGTTTAAGGTCCCACAAAGATGTTTTGAAAGTGAAGAGCTGGAGACCTGATATGACTCCCGAAGTTCCTGGTATGATCAGTGGGGATTCTCTGTTGCAATGGCATCACAGGTGTGTGTGTGTGTGTGTGTGTGTGTGTGTGTGTGTGTGTGTGTACACACCCTACACTGAGTGACACCAATTTGGTAGTCACGTGGGGGTGACACCATGGCTAGGTGGGCTCGGCTGTGAGTTGTATTTCTCATTGCTCAGCTTACAGGCAGAGCTGTGAAAAAAACTGAAGAAGCCAAGGGGGTGTCACCCTTCCCCAGGAGGGGTAACACCCCCCTTGAGTCATTTGGCTGCTTGCCTGTGCCCTGTGAGCCGGAAGTGATTCAAGCGCCATTGGCTCACAGGCAGAAGCCGCAAAGGAAGCCGAAGACAAGGGGTGATAGCCCCTTCACTGCCTTCGGCTCGCAGGCAGGAGCTGCAAAGAAAGGGCTATCACCCCTTCGCTGTCTTTGGGTTTTTCACAGCTCTGCGATCCAGAAGTAATTGACATGGCGTGATGATGTCATCACGCCACACCAGTTACTTCTGGCTTTCAGCTGACACACCGCACCTGCCACAAATAAGGTAAGCGACACCAGCCACAACTGCTCTATTGCGTGAGATGAGTATTCCAACATAAAAGAGAACATAGCAGCCCCTTTCTGCCCACAGCGCCATGTGTAGATTAGAGCTTCACTAAGGTTTAGATAACATTCCTAGGGAATCATCAGGAAAAATATTCCCAATGCAATAGGGAGGCAATTTACTTATGGGCTTACAACAGGACAGCCCATAGTTTCTACAATCCTGTTGTCATAAACAGAAATAGGGATGTGCAAACTCCCCTTGACTCAAATCGTAATTGGGTCACAAATGGCAAGCATCATTGTTGCACACTTGAAGAATAATTTCTTAAAAGTATTTTAGAACTGACTTGCAATGTTTTGCAAAGGCACTTCCTTGTGATGCTGCTTGGAATTGTAGTGTAGAGATGGAGAAAGGAGGGACATTTCCTAAAGCTCAAAGTTGTTACTGATCCAGAAGGAAGGTTTCACCCCTACGCACACACACACACACACACACACACACACACACACACACACACCTACCTCCCCCCCCCCCGGAAGGAAAACATGAGGCCATGAAAGAAGTCTCAAACTGGAGAAGTGGTCGAAATTCATGATCCTTGTTTTAGCAAAACAGAGAAAGCCTGTGTCATTTTCAAACAAATTAACTCCCCAGGAGCCATGGTATTGTGCTGTGACTAAACTTCATTTTTAAACGAGTCAATTTAAGCAATCAACACTGCGATCCTATGTATGCCTATTCAGAAGTAAGTCCCATTCTTACTGTGAATAGAATTGCAAGTGTGAATTGGAAGTGTGAATAGAATTGCAGCCCAAGTACAGTTCCATTGAAAACTAAAGTACCAAGTACAGTTCCATTGAAAAGTAAAGAGTTTAACAGCACAATCCGACTTAACCTTTGTGCCGGTGTAACCAGCGGAGCAGCAAGAACGGGAGGCCCCTGAACGGAAAAGGGATTCAAATCCCCTTTGAATTCCACTTTTGGAGGGGATTTGAATCCCTTTTCCGATTTCGGGCCTCTCGTTCTCGCTGCGCCGCTGGTTACACCGGCACAAAATTTAAGTCGGATTGCGCTGTAAGTCAACTTTGGACCATACATGCCTAACAGCACAATCTTATGCGTATCTACTCAGAAGTAAATCCCACTGTATTCAGTGAATCTTACTTCCAGGTAAGCGTGTATAGGATTGCCGCCTTAATAGCAGTGGCTGGCTTTGGCTCCTTGCAGAAATGAATGTCAACAATGCAGCTACAAAACCAGCACTTAGCTTGATTTTAATTTTGAGCAAAGTAATAATTTCAAAAGCTTGACATGCCAAGGTGGCAAAATTCGTGTTCTGAGCTCTTTGTTTTCAAACTCCAACACCTAAACTGAAGAGCAATCAACCATGTATGTAGAAATGTTTCCATGGTATCAAACCACATTGTGGTCACCACTGTTTTAGAGCCATGTCTACCTAGCATATGTGGGGAAAACATTCTTTTGGTAAGGAAATTCCCAAGTCATAATATATATTTGTTTGGGTGCCAACTCAGCTATCAGCCAAATTACTTAAAATTGGCTGGAAGCCTACTACAAACGACCCAGGATGACCGGAGGAGGGAAGTGTTAACCAACAGCTTTATTTAACGAGCTCGTGTCCCACAGCTGGAACAAAGGCAGCTGAGAGCCCCGAGGGAGGGGTGGGCTCAGCCTTTATAGCCTCAGGTCACAGGACAATCTCTTACTTACAAAGTTGCAAAGTTTCAGCACTTCTAATTGGCTCAGTTACACTCATTCCCTTATTTGGGCATGCACCCTGCACATTTTAACTGAACTATCTCTGAACAAAGAAAACTCTACTGCGCAAGCGTGATTACAAAAGCATGAAGTCTGCAGTTTAGCATCTTCCCCTTTGGCCTCTTCCCCTTTCTATCACTAACCCAGCTAGTTCCATCCTTCATTTCCCCTCGTAAGAATCACCAATTGTTCTTACATTGTGATTCTTCTTTATCTATGGCTGTTCCATAGGAATCAGTGTCCTCACTGTCCTCTGCTATCTTTTCATATAGTGCTAACATTGCTAGATTAGTTTGCTGGTGCACTATTCTAGTCACGCATCCAGTTACGAATCTAAGAATACAAGGAATCATACAGGGTAATAAAGCGAGCAATAATAACATCAGGAAAGCGAACACCAGTATCCCTTTTAGCCATCCAAAATTGGGTAGCCATGATGTTAGCCATGACATGTCCCATCCACCCCACTTCTGATCTGGTACATAGGCCACCGTGTTAATTTCGACAGCTAAATTCCGGATGGCCTCCCCATGGTTAGAGATGTTAAAACAACAGGCTTCTGATGAAATGTTCAGTGCCTGGCACAGACCACCTTGCCGGGCTAAAACGTAATCCATACCCAGCTTCAGCTGAAGTATGGCGGTGCGTTGTTGGTCCAATTGGTCCGCAATAAGCTCTAATGCAGTGGCGGTTCGGTTGGCAATGATTTGTACAACAGCCTGCAGTCGAATTATACGGTTTAGTTGGTATATGGGGCCCCTAGCACCTGCGACAATTTCATGAGGGTCCCACGAGGCTGGAGTGTAGTGATTGATTATCCTTTCTGCGGTCCATACATCATCACCCCAATTAGTAGTACCCCCAATGTTTACACCCTTTAGTATTTCTGCCCCTCTTTTCTTCCTAATGTGTCGGCCCTGGGGTACAACCCACATAGGCGGGAGTAAATATGCCAAATAACAGGCACCGTTCCAGTTTGCGGGCAATCGCCTGTATGCCAGCCTCCCGCAAACCCACCAGACTGGTTTTAGCATGGTAGTTTGTGGGCTGGTGCCACTCAGGAACATTATAAGGGTGGTGGAGAACACACTACAATGGCTGTCTGTGACGTTAGCTTCTGTGAGAGTAAGGTTCCATAGTTGCTTCCACGTGGTCCAGAAACAGGGCAAGCATGGGATCTTACGGGGGCTAGTGAAAGTGAGGTTGTTGTATGAGTAGTGAGACCCATTATAACTAACGAGGTGGGAGCAGCGAGAGTGTCCCACCCAAGTGCCTTGACCTGTATTCCTCTCATAGCAGACGCCCCCTTTCCTATTCCATACTGCCAAGGTATCCCTCCACTGGTCTTGGCTTAAAGGGTCGTTAAAGTTATCCTCTGCATGTTCTGTGGCATTAAGTGGGAGCGGTATGAAGGGCATCCCTGATTCGGAACTTTCGGGTCCTAGGGTACAGACCCAGCAGCCCTGGCCACCTATACTATTGGTGATGTTGGCCACTGTTTCAGCCATGAGGGCCCACTGGTTATTGAACGTGTGCCCACCCCACCCCTTGAGGAGTTCATCTGTGACTATGTTGACCCCTTTAATCGATATCGGTATCCCACTCGCTCCGTGGCCCGTCAATACCCCAATCAGCGAGGAAACCCCCAGTAACGGAATCCAAAGGAACATTGTATGTGCGTGTTTCATTTTTAACCTGTGGTCCCTGTTGATGATCCTCAACCTTCTCCCGTGCGTCGAGTGTCAGCTTCCGGTGTGACACAGCAGGGGGTTGTGTTCTATGTTCGCCTGGCGTTGCCTGTCCACTCCCGGTGGGACAGTTGCCTAGGATCTGCTGTTTTTTCTCAGAGTCAGCTTTGTCGGCCCCACCTGGGTGCTGGTCCATCGATCAGGGGGCGGATCGGTCTTTTTCGCTTTGCTGTAATGGGTCCAAGACTTAAAACCAAAACATTTAATAGAAGTGGGCGTGGTTAACATGACCTGGTGCGGCCCGCTCCAATGAGGCTTGAGTGGGTCCGATTTCCATTTCTTAACGTACACCCACTCCCCTGGTTCGATGTTATGTACAGAATCTACAATAGGTAATGGTACCTCCCAGTTTAAGTATTTCCTCAACTCCTTCAGCCGTTTAGCCCAAAGCACCACCTCCCTTGGTACATTGTGCTCTGTTCCCAATTCCCTCCACAAGGGGGAGGGCCTACCATACATAGACTCAAATGGAGTCAGTTTGGCCTTACCCGTTGGAGTGTTTCTCACCCTGAACAGCACCTGTGGAATGAGCTGAACCCACGTCATCCCGGTTTCTTCCATATATTTAGTTAGGACTTCTTTGATTGTCCGGTTCATCCTTTCTACCTTCGCCGAACTCCGTGGGTTCCATGCTGAATGCAGTTTCCAGACGAATCCTAGGCATCTCGCTGTCTCCTGGACTACCTCTGCAATGAAAGCTGATCCATTATCAGAATTGATTTGTTGGGGCAAACCATGATTAGGCAGGTGGTGTTCAATTAGGTACTTGGTTACTTCCCTCGCCCGTTCGGTTTTGGTGGGCTTAAGCTCCACCCACCCAGTTAGGGTACATACGATCACAAGCATGTAACGGTACACTCCACACCTGGGCATCTCTGAAAAGTCCACCTGTAATATCTCCATGGGACCTGCCCCTATCGCTACTTGTCCCAATGGTCCCTTTGGCGTACTTCTGGGATTGATTTTTGCACATGTGGTACACCTCCGGGCAACTTCCCGGGTGGCACTTGACAGTCGGGGAGCGTATAGGTACGGCCTGATGGAGTCATACATAGCTTCTGCCCCTAGGTGCATAGCATCATGCAGTTCCTGGACCAATCCTTTCACTTCTGCTTGTGGGACTAGGGGTCTACCATCTGGCAGTCTCCACCAGCCCTTATGTATTGTTGCTCTCAGTCGCTGAACACACTCGACATCCAGGGGGGTATATTGCCATTGTCTATGGTCAGGGGATATGCCTTGCATGTTATATAACATTCTCACTGCCCCGTCCCTTGCTGCTTGCTTTGCGGCCGCGTCGGCCCTACGGTTGCCCACAGCCACTCTGGAGTCCCCTTTCTGATGTTCCTTGCAATGCATGACTGCTACTGCTTGGGGCTTCTGTACTGCTTCCAACAAGGCTTGGATGTGCTTCTGATATTTAATGGGGTTCCCCTTCGCATCGATCATCCCCTTCTCCCTGTACAGCGCGGCGTGGGATTGAATCATAGCATATGCGTATTTGGAGTCCACGTATATATTTACTGTTTTTCCAGTGGCCAATTCCAATGCTCTGGTCAGCGCCACGATTTCAGCCAGCTGTGCTGAGGTCCCTATGGGCAACTGCCCAGACTCAATTTCCTCATGATGTGAGACCACTGCATACCCTGCTCTACGCTGCCCCTCCTCTACGAACGAGCTCCCATCCGTAAACCACTCCTCATCTGCGTTCTTCAGTGGTTGATCCTTAAGATCGGGCCTAGCGGCCCACGTCTGTCCTACCAAGGTGACACAGTCATGCAGGGGTTGGCTCTCCTCTCCAGTGTCCAGGTTAGGCAAATAAGTGGCTGGGTTGATGGTGGTACACACTGCCAATCCTACATCTGGATCCTCTAACAACATCATTTGGTATTTCATGGTTCTGGCATTTGTCATCCAGGACATGTTCCCTTCCTTCAACAGCTGTCTGATGGCATGCTCAGTGTACAGAGTAATGCTTCCCCCAAACACCAGTTTCTTAGCATCTCTGAGCAGCAGGGCGGCTGAGGCGATCACCCGCAGACATTTAGGCCATCCAGCACTTACATGGTCTAGTTTTTTAGACAGGTAGGCACATGGGCGCTTTATCTTGCTAGACTCCTGCGTTAAAACACCCTTTGCTATGCCTTTGGCTTCGGCCACATACAATTGGAACGGTTTCTGTAGGTCTGGGAGTCCCAATGCTGGGCCGTGTGCAAGCTGGTTCTTCAAAGCCTCAAACCCACACTGCTGATCTTCTCCCCATAGGAAGGGATCGGTGTCCTTTCCTTTTGTCGCCTCATAGAGGGGTTGGGCATGCTGGGCATAATCCATCAGCCACAAACAGCAGTAGCCCACCATTCCTAAGAAGGCGCGGACCCCTTGTCGGGTGGTGGGAGGTGCGATGCTACATATGGCCTGTACCCTCTCCGGCATCACTGCTCTTTCTCCCCCTCTCAGTTGAAAGCCCAAATACATGACCTGCTGCTGCACTAGCTGAGCCTTCTTCCTAGACACTTTGTATCCACATTCTGCCAAGTGTATCAGAGTTTGTCGTGTGAAGGCCTCACATTCAGCCTGGGTATGAGAGGCAAGCAGAATGTCGTCGACATACTGGAGTAGTCGACTTCCGGTGGGCACCTGTAAATCCTCTAAATCTTTGGCTAGGGCTTCGGCGAATAATGTTGGACTATGAACAAAGCCTTGGGGTAACCGAGCCCACGACAGTTGCACCCGCTTAGTTTCTCCTGGCTCCTGCCACTGAAAGGCAAATATGGGGATAGACTGCGGTGCCACCCGTAGACTGAAGAAAGCATCCTTCAGGTCGAGCACAGAGTACCACACAACGTCAGGGGTGAGTCGGCTTAAGATGGTATAGGGATCTTCTACCAGCGGGGTCATGGGTTCCACCCTGGCATTCACTGCTCTGAGATCGTGGACTGGCCTGTACTTTCCCGGTTCCTTCTTCTCTACAGGGTAAAGCGGGGTTGACCACGGTGAGCGGCAGGGTACTAAAACGTTCCTGTCCAGGAGTTCATGGATGACCTCTTTTATTCCCTCCCGCTTGTAGTCGGGAATGGGGTACTGACGAAGGGAGATGGGTTGTACACCTGGCTTTAGCTGGATGTATACAGGGGGCTGTCTCTTTGCCAGCCCTAGCATTTTCACTCCAGACCTCCGAGGGTACATCGAGGAATGGCGTGGTCACCACCATCGCTAGCTGTGGGCCTTGGTCTATGGTGTCCCATAATACTTTGTATCTCCAGCTCTTTTCGCGGGGCATGGTGATAGTACATGGTTCACCTGCTTGGGGCACTTCAAATTTAAAACCTCCCTTATCGTTAAAGGTCAGTCTGGCCTGGAGCTTACACAGAAGGTCGCGTCCGAGTAAATTAGCTGGGCAGTTCGGGATCCAGGTAAATCGATGAGAAAAAGTGTGACCATCTAAGGTGCAGTCATCTATCTTGAATACAGGCCTTACTTGGAGTTGCCCTCCCACACCCATTATGGGCTTCACTTCGTTAGTCCGCTTTCCTTTCTTTTCTGTTATGGCTGATAAAGTTGCTCCACTATCTACAAGGAATGGCACCTTTTCTCCCCCTATTTTCATTGTGACCATAGGCTCCGGGGTTGTCTCAAGGTGCTGAGAGCCCGGTCCCCTTCATTGTTCTTCTGACATGGTGTGCATCCCTGCAGTACCGCTTCCTCCCGCTAGATGGCATTCGTTCTTCCAATGTCCTTCTTGACGACACCGGGCACATTGGTTACGTCCGAGTGGCTGCCGGGAGCCCCCCCGTCCTCTGCCTCTGCCGTAGCCTCGGCCTCGTCCCCGTCCTCTGCCTCTGACGTCCTCCCCTCTTATGGCTGCTGCCATCATCTGAGCTGCTTTCTGAGCCTTCCCTTCATCGTCCTCTCTATTTACGTACACTGTTCTTGCAACCTCCATCAGTATATCCAAACTCTCTTCCAAAAACCCCTCTCTCTTCTGGAGCTTCTTTCTGATGTCTTTCGTGGCTTGTCCTACGAAAGCGGCGTTCACCGTCCGCCGGTTGGCCACATCATCTGGGTCAAGGGGGGTATAGAGCCGATATGCCTCCTTCAGGCGCTCCAGATATGCCCCTGGGGCTTCTGTGGGGCCTTGTATTACTTCTGCCACCTTAGACATATTCATGGCTTTCCGTCCTGCTCTCCGCACCCCCCTTATCATCAATTCACATAGCTCACGACGATCCCTCTCATCCCCCTGGATCTCAGGGTTCCACCGGGGGTCCGCGTCTCTTAAAAGGGCGACCCTCCTCTGGTCCGGTGTTCTCTGGTCATGGATCCCTTGAGCCCTAAGCTCCTCCTCCATGCACTGTCTCAGCTTGGACCGTTCCTCTGCCGTCAGCAAGGTCACTTCTAGTGTTTTTAAATCTTGCCAAGTCGGATTGTGGGTCCGTACTATGGTCTCAATCAGGTTCCCCATGGACTTAGGGTCCTCCGAAAGGGACTTGCCTTGCTGTTTCCAATTTATCAGATCGGTAGTGGTGAACGGCACGTACGTGATGGACTGATGAGTAATTCGCTCATTAGGGTTAGTTGGGCTAGTCTCTGACCATTGCTGTACTCTAAGGGGGGCTTCAAGATTAATCCCACCCTTTCGCGACCTTAAGGCATAATGCTGTGGGCTGGAGGGCTCAGGTGACGGATCTCTTCCTTTCGGGTGTTCGGTGGGTGCAGGGGACAGTTGTGGGGGTGGGGGGGTGAGGGGTTGGCCTCCGGTCTCCTTAGGCTTTTCCTTTCTTTTAACGTCAGGGTCAGGGTGCCCTGCTCCCCCTCCTCCTGCCGCTTCCTCCTCACCCCCCATCGCCTGGAGGGCAGGGTAGATCGGCCTATAGTATGGTGGTGGCAGTGGTAATTCCTCCTCTACAGAAGGCTGGGGCGGGGCAGATGCACACGTGACGACAGGGGGTTTTGGGGCCGAATCTCGATTCCTCATTTCGGCCATTTTAGCTTTCCTCTTTTCTGTCTGGCCTGTCGCTTTCGCCTGTGCCTCCTTCCTAGCCTTCTTCCCCAGGACTTTCACTGGCAGTTGCAGCGCCCCTTTTTTCTGCTTACACTCTTGCCTGCAACAATCTCGGAGCCATGCTGGCGGGTCTTGGCAGTTAAGGAGCCACTGGTCGATGTACGGGTACTGGTCAGGGTGGGGGGTGCTCGTAACGGATATATGGACCCTACGAATTTCTTCCAGATCACAGGTACCTGTAGAGGGCCATGTGGGGCTCTGAGCGGGCCAATCTAACTCACAAAATCGGACCAGGGTTGCTGCTTCCAACTCCTCCCCATAATCCGTGCTAAAACCCTTGGTAAAGTTATCCACCATGCATTGCAATACAGACTTTGAGCTAGAACTCCCCATTATCCTCCACGAACGACAAACGTTCCAAACAGACAAGACAACAGAGGGGTTGGGCACGTGCCGGCCAGTAGGGGGTCTGGCTTAGGCTGAGAACAGCAGGGTATGGACAGACAATCCAAACGCTTGCTCCGTTCGTGGCTTTTCCGGTCGCCCGGAGAAAGTATCGCACTATAGGAGCTCCGCACTCGCTTTAGGTTCGCCGCTAGTCGGCTCCCCGTTCACAGGCACTCGATCCTCAAACACACGCTTTCATACACCAACCCAACCTTGACCACGACGAGGTATAATGGGACGTAGCCGCGTCCCACCTCCGGTCAGAGCAACAGATGGCAAATCTGTGCTATACCTTGAGACGTCTCCCACCTTGTGCACACCTATACTGTACCTGCCGGCAGGATGTTCCCTTTGCTGTACACCTCGTCCGTCAGGTCCGGTATCAGCGGGCTCCCAGGGCGTCACCAGCGACCGAAACTCCTAACCTGTCTCCAGAAAAGCGGAGTGGCGCCACAGGGAGGGGTCTCCGTCGCCGGAGAGTCCCAGCTGGGGCGTCGCTGAAGGACAGGTAAAGCACCACTGTAACCATCCGAGTCACGGCACCAGAAATGTTGGCTGGAAGCCTACTACAAACGACCCAGGATGACCGGAGGAGGGAAGTGTTAACCAACAGCTTTATTTAACGAGCTCGTATCCCACAGCTGGAACAAAGGCAGCTGAGAGCCCCGAGGGAGGGGTGGGCTCAGCCTTTATAGCCTCAGGTCACAGGACAATCTCTTACTTACAAAGTTGCAAAGTTTCAGCACTTCTAATTGGCTCAGTTACACTCATTCCCTTATTTGGGCATGCACCCTGCACATTTTAACTGAACTATCTCTGAACAAAGAAAACTCTACTGCGCAAGCGTGATTACAAAAGCATGAAGTCTGCAGTTTAGCATCTTCCCCTTTGGCCTCTTCCCCTTTCTATCACTAACCCAGCTAGTTCCATCCTTCAATATTTCCCCCTAACAAGAATGAAATCATCAAAGCATTCTTTTCCTAATTACTTAGCAACCTAGTTGAAATTACACTGCTTGTGAAAATTTGTGATGCAGTGAAAAATGTATTTATCACTAGAGTATAAACTGAGCATTTGGGTTAAAATATGACTTGGGGTGAAAAGATAACATCCTCGGTAGGAACTCTCACAGCTGCATTTCTAATGGCTCTTAACGGTCCATGCCTGATAGTAGGCCATTACATCATCACTGATGATGTAATGGCCTACTATGCACCTTCATGAACATTAAGCATCCCATCATTGTGATAGTAGCAATGCAATTCCAAGTAGGCATTCTAGGAAACATATTTATATTTAATGACTGTAGGCAAGCATCTCTGTGGGTGCTGGTAGGCAAAGGATGAAGCCTAAATCATAAGTGTTTGGGATGTAAAGGTGGGCGGTCATGCACACATGTGCCATTAATATGCAATGCTCACTGAAAGCTGGGCTAGCATAGTGCACACTGTGCTGGCCCAGGGTGTCGCAAATGTGCCATAAAGCAAGTAAGGTCATCTTCCTGCCGCTCAGCCCACCAGATTGCACTGTGGTAAGCTCCGAGCAGCGCGGGGACTGGGGGAGGGCGTAACGGGGCAAGGGGAGGGTGGCGACGGGGGCAGATCAGGCCCAGGAGGCAGAGGAATAGGCAGTGCTGCTGCGCGCCATATCCTATCCTCCCTCCCAGGCCTTTTTGCCCAACATGGGGTACAAGAGCTAGTGCAGATCCAAGTAGCCCTGTAGCACTGACTGGGGCTTTACCTGGAGTAAGTGGACAAATGTCCCCTTACTCCTATGAGGCCTCCAGTTTGCTGCTGCCGAGTACAGGATGCAGTGTAGGCTCTTAGCCCATGCTGCAAGGCGCCCAGATAGGATTGGGCTGCTCGTGTATTTTGTTACTGTAGATGTGTGACTGTAACAAAGTGCAAAAGTCAACTTGAGAAACAGTACTTATGGGCTAGGCCCAGGCTTACCAGATCGTCGCCGGGACGGGAGCGGTCTACCCTTAAGGGGGCGGGGCGTGGGGGGGCCAGAACGCGTCGCGTCGCGTTCTGGCCCCCCACGCCCCGCCCCCTTAAGGGTAGACCGCTCCCGTCCCGGCGACGATCTGGTAAGCCTGGCTAGGCCTGTAGGTCTGAGTGTAAGAAAGGCTTCTCCTACCCATAGGAGAGAGAACAACAAACAGATGAAAGAGAGTCACACAGTTAGTTGGCTCACCTAAGTTTGGTTTTAGCATTCACACGCATACAGAGGATAGCTCAATGGGGAAGTCAGTCCTAGGTGAGTGACTGTGCGTCTGTGAGTAAGAAGGGGTCTGCTTGATCTGAATTCTGACCAGATGACACGAAAAAGTAGTAAGGAAGGAAGCATCATTTTTTAAAGCATCCCTCAACATTTCTCAGGGGGGTTACCCAAGCAGGAATCCCCGACTTCTAATAAAATGTCACTTTAGGTGAAATTGAATAGCAACTAGTGACATGGAGACATTCACACAGATATTCCATTGGGTCTTACTAAAGGGCTTCTTTTCTTTTCACCTTTTAATATTTGGTTTGCATTTCGAAAGGTAGCGGCAGCTCTAGAAAGTATAAATAAGAAGAATGTCATGAAGCTGTCGAAGGAAGTTGAGAATGCTTTACAAAATGAAAACATGGGAGGCATTTGATAGCAAGGCATATTTGACAGATGTATGCTGGGGATTAGGTTGACTCAAAAGAGACTCTCTTAAAATTGTTCTGACATTCAAACTTAAGGATTTATCTTATGTTATTGCTGTTAAGCTTTTTTGTTTTTAATTAATGCAATGACGTATATTTTGTGGTTCAGTCCTTTACTATAATTATCCATGACTCCAGTAGGTTTTTTTTCTTTTTCCCCAAAATGGTCCACTACAGTATGGAATAGCATGAACATCTCAAGTTTTTTTTTTAAAAAAAAATTTGTTTACTTTTTCAATTGGTGCTCCTCTTATATTTAGCAAGGGGAGAGTAACTGCCCCCCTTTCACCCCAGCAAAGTGTCTTTTCTGGTGGCTGTTTGATGGTGTTCTTCTGCATCTTTTTTAGATTGTGAGCCCTTTTGGGACAGGGAGCCATTTAATCATTTGATTTTGTCTATAAACCGCTTTGTGAACTTTTTGTTGAAAAGTGGTATATAAATAGTGTTGTTATTATTATTATTATTATTATTATTACTAATAATAATAATAATAATAATAATAATAATAATAATAATAATAGTAATTAATAACCTTCAAAAATAGATTAGAAATGGCAGGTCTCTGCCACTGGAATATGTATATACTGTAGTCATTCTCCAGTTGGGAATCTTGTAACAGAGTATGAATACAGTCATTCCCCAGTTCAACCTGGGCCCTTTGCAAATATTTTTCATTGCTATAGTTTTAGAAGCTAAGCGCTGTTTGCATTCCTCCCATGTTTGAATGGCATGCTGGCCCTCCAAAATTAACCAGACCCTTGCCTAGGGCAAAGCTACCAGCTGAACAAGGATCCATAAGGCCAGGTTGGCAGTTCAAATCATGTTAAAGCAGGAGTTCTCAACCAGTGGTACTTGTACCACTAGTGGAACTTTGGCCAACTGCTGGTGGTACTTGGACTGCTGGCCCGCCAGAACCCTGCTCCGATGTGGCACTTTCGGCATTGCATTTTCGCCCCTGAGAGGCTCCTGCCTTTGGCCGAGCCTCTTGGGAACACTGAGAAGAGCCCTCCCGCCCGCCCAGAGCCTCCTACCTGTGTTTTCTGGCCTCCAGAAACCCCAAAACCTGGTAGTAACTGGTGATGGTGTCATTGCCAGTCACTTCTGGTGGTACATAGCAGGAGAGTGGTGCCGGAGGTGGTACTCGGCCAGAAAGGGGTCGAGAACCCCTGTGTTAAAGGAAATCTAAACATATGTGGTTGAACTGAAACGTTCATTTCTAATTGCTGTAGAATGCCTGGATGGGGAACTGGGATCCAAGTGAGGTCACCCAAACAAAGTGGCAGCCAGGAACATGGTTTTTTCTAGCTCTCACGTTAACAGTGGATGTACCCTCAATGACTGAAGCATGAAGCATTAAATCTCAATAGTTAAATGCACTGCAAGTCGGTTAGTGTAAGCTAATAAACTTGTGGTCCTTAGTTCAGTCCATCTGATGTGTCTTGTTTCTTCATTCTATGCAAAGCAATACCAAATAATCCTGACTATGATAAGAAGCACAGTCAAGTAGGCTTTGTGATGGAGCTCAGGGTGGCAGGTCTCAGGACATTCAAAAGTTAAGATCTGGGAGGAATGAAGTTCTGTTAGGCTCCAAGTCTGTAATGCTATTCTCTCGATTCAACTTGTTATTTCAGATGTGCTCAAGCGTTCCTCTCTTTCCTAGTCAAATCTAATCTATGTGTCCATGCAGATGTGCATATCTGCAATACTAAACTCTTTGATAGCATGTAATGCGGTATCTTTCATTTGATATTCTAGTTGCTGGACTCATGGTTGGCTGCTAACCAGAGCATTTAATTGCCATACTTGCTTCAATGATTTTGTTCATGAAAATATGCACAAGTTAGTTTTGTAAACCAATTTGCAATGTATGTTTCTGTTTCTAAATTAACAATCAGGGCAAAACCTAATTTACAAACTGTGCAACAAGAAAATTGAAACTTTTAGGAAAATTGAACCTTAGATTAAAAGTCTCCATCATTGTTGAATAAAACAAAACAAAGAGTTTGACTTGCAAGCACTGGACTAATTCTCAAGAACCATGTCAAGATTATTAACATGGCTTTCACTCTTAAGTTTTGTTTGTCTAAGCAAAATTAAAGACAATCCAATTAACCCAGGCTACACAGGTTAGAAAAGAATCAGCATTCATATATGAAATATGATTATAGCGTTAACACACTCACTGCCCAATCCTGACTAGCAGGATGTGGCGGTGCAAATAAAATGCATGCTGGGGACTGTGCTGGCGGAGCCAGAGGATTCTTCTCGGGATAAAGGATGTTCTTCCTTTGACCCTGAGTAGAGCCCCAGCCACCCCAATGAGTCTACTTGAATGTGCACCAACTATTTTGCTGGCGCACATTCGAGAGGCCTGTGTAAAGCCCAACAGGCCCGGGAAGGGGGATAGGATATGGCGGATGAGGCCGTCGCCAACCCCTCCCCTTCCCCAAGCCCAACCGACTAATCTCACCTCCCCCCCCCCGAAATACTCTGTTCTGCCTTCCCCCGTTGTAGATACCTACCTCTCCGCCACAGCATCCATCTGTCCTGGCCTCTCTGCCAGTGCTGCTTACTCTCTGGGTGGCACAAACATGCTTTCTGGCACGTTTACGACACCTTAGACCGGCGGAGTGATCGCTCCACCGGTCTAAAATTAGACAGGATTGTGCTGTCCTTGTGCATATTTTATAGCTTACACATTGAGAAAACAATATTTATCTTATTCATCATTTTGTAGCACTAGTAACTGTTTTAAGGTGGTGTCGGAGAACATGTTGTATGGAAGACCTCTTGGAAACATGGTGAGCTGCTTCTAAGTTGCCTATGAATGTGTTTGCATAATATTTGGATTATTGCCACAGATGTCAGGGTGTTGCTCATCAAGCTTTCACACTTCAGTGAACCCCTGTTGAGCAAGGCGTATTTGCTTCTGCAGTTCAACTGGCAAAACTGCTTCCAGGGGAACAAATGTTTGGCAATTCCTGGGAAGAATAATTTGCCATCTTTTACCAGCAGAGTCTGCCAGTCAGCTGTGTCTGACTCAGTAGAAGACAGGTTTCTATGTACCTGTTGGTCAATTTAGATAATACTTTTGTTCATTTAACTAGTCCCATGTGTTAAGACATCCATGTTTGTGGTGTGCCAATGTATTGGACCCACCTCTTGCTTCTGTGGTAGGTATTCCTAATTGTGTGATGGAGTAGTTTGAAGATCCCCCCCCCCCGTACAGACAGACAGACAGACAGACAGACAGACAGACACAGACACAGACACACACACACACAGACACACACACACACACAATACCTATCAAGGAAATGAGAAGAAGTGAGGGGAATCATGGGTGTGTGTGTGTGTGTGTGTGTGTGTGTGTGTGTGTGTGTGTGTGTGTGATGACATGTGAATGCCATGAGTTTACATATTTTGCCAGCTGAATGAAAAAGTATCAACTGAACTGACCCCTTGTACTGCTGTTGCCACTGTGGATGGTGAGGATATGTTCTATTGGACTTTAATGAATAGTCTTGGTGAATGTTACTATTTGGTGAACTGTATCATTCTTTTTCATGGTGTATGTCACCTTGGGTGCTTTGGATAGAGAGGCAACTTATTAATTACATACAGCCCAATCCTGTGTAGGATACGGCGGCTGGCCTAAAGGGTCCGCCACCATATCCTATCAAGTTCCTGGGCTGCCCAGGAAAAGCTTGGGAACAATTCGGGAGAAGGGGACGATCGTCCCCTTCCCCTGGTGTAAGCAGTGGGAGGCCCAATGGGCCTCCTCAAATGTGTGCGAGCTCTAGAGCTCGCGCACATTTGCGCCACTTGGGCAAGGCCAGGCCGGGCCTGGAGCTGGGTAGGATTGTGCTGTGTGTGTGTGTGTGTGTGTGTGTGTGTGTGTGTGTGTGTGTGTGTGTGTGAGAGAGAGAGAGAGAGAGAGAGAGAGAGAGAGAGAGAGAGAGAGAGAGAGAGAGAACAGCAGTTTCGAGACCTGGAACAGACACATGGTTGGGAAAAAGCAGTCGTTTCACAGATCTCAAAAGGCCACTCTAGCATATAATTATTTTTTTTAAAAAATGTCCAAGTAGTTGGATTCTGAGAAATATACTTGCATCAGCATACAGTTCTTGCTTGTCTGCCTTCCAGCTTAAAGTGATGTTCAGGCTGCCATTCCTTCTTCAAAATGTTATTGTCTGTGACATTAAAATGTGCCAAAAACAAAATGTAAAGAACTGCAATCAGGGCTAGGGAAATATTCAAGTCTGCCAATGCTTACTTTAGACTCAGATGGAGTGGGAAAGGTCCACTGAGATCTCTCTCTCTCTCTCTCTCTCTCTCTCTCTCTCTCACACACACACACACACACACACACACACACACACACACACACACACACACACACACACACACACACACACACACACACACACACACACACACACACACCTTACAGCTCTCCAGCTGCTGAAAGGAAAGGATCTAGATTCTAGAAGGTATTTTAATTGCTTTCAGGGCCCTTGGGAAAGTTATAGACTAACCCCCCTTATATTGATATAAAGTATAAAATACAGTGGAACCCCAATGCTGCTGATTACAATATAATAAAATATAGATTTGGGGATAATGGGACTGACAGACAGCTCTTCTTCACATAAGTAACTTTTATGCATTTATCTCAACACTGTCATCTCGGTGAGTAATGGTTGTAATCAGAGTTGCTAGCAAATAATGTCATCTAAACTTAAAAGCCTAATCCTCTACTCCAACTATGCCATCCCTACAAATATGCCAATTCTGGCAGCATAGAAGCCCGCCTGCTGATGGACATACCACAGCCACTGGTGAAACGTCAGGCCAACGTAGCTCAGATGTCACTCAGATACCAGCACAACTCCGCTGGTGGAGAGACCAAAACAGGGATTGGGGCATAACGTGGGAGGGATGAGGAAGGGTCGACCATATCACAGTGGTCTTCAACCTTTTTCGTGCCACGACCCCAATAAATGAATAAACAAATAAATAAATACTAAAGTATGAGGCTGGGGACCCACCATTGATCCCGCCCCCCTCCAGGGTCCAATCTGCCCACATCCCCGCCCATGTTGCCACCCCACCCTGGCACCGGCAGTCTCATTCTGCTGAGCTCGCCAGGCCCACATCATCAGCGGCGGGGTCATTCTGGAACAGGAGAGCCAAGCCGTGGTTCCCCACTGCCTCCCCAGCAAATTGAAAGAGGGGGATGAAATCCCTGTGGAAGTCCCCCCCAGCAGGTTCCCCAACCCCCAGTGTTACCCCCAGCAGCCATTTTGGTTCCTGTAAGTTGCCATGACCACCCAAATGAGGTTTCTTGACCCCACTGGGGTCCCAAACCCAAGGTTGAAGAACAGTGCCATATCAGACATATGCCCCCTTCAGATGATGGATGCACTCCCGATGCCAGAAAAATGCTATGCCAATGACAGAGCTGGCGCATGTAGGAGTAACCCCATCAGGAACAATGGGGAAGGGAACAGCAGCAGAAAGTGGCACCCCTTGCCACCTCCTATCTTTTTGACATGCTAGTTTTCTATGTGCAGGGAATTACTTTTGTAGGATGACACATTCAATCGTGCAGTTTTCTCAGCTGCCATTTGAAGCGCCGAATGACTGCATGATCTTCTGTCTGTGTAGACTATGTCTGAAAAATGTCATTGACTTGTTATGCTGAAAACGGCTAAGTAAAGACAAACAAGATTTCGGGAAGATCAGAAATAGATCTTGAAAAGACTCCCTTGGAGATTATTTTACTTTGGGAGACAACAAAGTGTCAAGATAAGTAACAGTATGATGTCTCACGGCACCAAAGATGAAAGAGAAAAACAACTAAGCAAGCCAGCATAATTAATTTAGTGCAAGACAATGAACCGTGTGCTTTATACTGTAATACAAATAAGGGCATTTATAATTTATTTTGTGGGTCTGAAACAGAGCTACATCACCCACAATGCTCTGTGTCTCAGGGGAAAGTTACATTTCTGGAGAAGTGATGTTTGCATCTAGAAACTGCACATTAGAAACGGTTGATCCATGAAGCTGTTCTGAAATATCTATTTTATTTTATTTTTCACATTTTTTTAACATTTTTATACCACCCTTCCTCCAAGGAGCTCAGGGTGTGGTGTCCTCACAACAACAATCCTGTGAGGTACGTGAGGTTGAGAGATGGTGACTGGCCCAAGGTCACCCAGGAAGCTTCATGGCTAAGCGTGGATTTGAACCTAGATCTTTCAGGCCTAAGTCCAACTCCCAAACCATTACACCATCCTGGTTCTATAGACATGAACAATATTACAATAAACGTCCTGCAGGGAATGATTTTTTTTATGCTGACAAGAGGGAGCAAGCTTGCATGAGATTAACAGCGCAATCCTGTCTACAGTTAGACCGGAGGAGCAATCACTCCGCTGGTCTAAGGAATTGCAAAGGTGCCAGAAAGTACGTTTGCGGCACCTGACAAGCAGTACCGGTGGAGTGGCTTGCGCTGCTCTGCCGGCGCCAGAGAACAGTGGAGCGCCACAGTGGTGAAGTAAGTTCAGCCGGGCAGCAGAGGGGCATGGGGAGGGTGGAACGGGGTGTTCCAGGCCCAGGGAGTGGGATTGGTCAACTTGGCCCGGGACGGGGGAGGGATCGGTTGCAGCACGCTCTGCTAAATCCTATCTCCTTTCCCGGGCCTGGCCGGCATTACACAGTTAACTCAAATGTGTGCCAGCAAAATAGTTGGCACATACTCAAACATCGCTTAAAGGGACATAACATAAAGGGACAAACATCCCTTTACCCCTAGGAGTCCTCTGGCTCCACTGGCTCAGGCCCAATCCTGCATAGGATGCGGCAAGCGCCTTATTTGCACGGCTGCATCCTGCTAGAAAGAATTGGGCTGTAAACCATAATCTGTGTGGTGAAGTCATTGTCACAAGTATAGATTGCCAGCAAGCCCATAGAGACTGGAGTAGGTCACTCAAGACTGTATATGTGTCCACCATCTGCAGCTGTGCTTATCTGAGCGAGCTTGATCACCAGGATGTAACATGAATGGGTACCATTCACGTCTGAGAATAATAAAGCCAGCAAAAGCCAGCAAAGAAAGGAAAGGAGAAATTTGTGAAGCCCAATACAGGACATGTTCAGTGTACCTTTGTGGTTCTCTCTCTCATTGTTTTGGTGTACCAAACCTGACAGTAGAAGCTTGGCCATCACTGACGTGTGTGTTTGGGGGGAGCAAAGATTGTACAGTAATGTATTCTTATATGCAGAATGTATCCAGATCACTGCCTCTCCCTGCAATATACAGCCCTTCCTTCCATAATTTGGAATTAATACTTGTTCTAATAATTGAGAGTTTGCTAGTCAACAATGTTAGAAAATTGGTTGGGGAAAAAAATCCACCATTTCAAATTAATGACACTTGCATCAGCTTGCATGTATCGAGTTCCAGTTTGTTTTCATGTGTTTGGTACAGCTGGACAGAACAGCCCTATCTCTTCTAAACCGAATAGTTTCAGCTGTAGCAATTAAGAAAGCTTTTAACAATTACACTTATGGAGGATGGAACCATAAACTTTATTTATGTTGAAACAGCATTGAATTGAACTGTGCAATCCAGATGCTTTAATTGTAGATTTATAGGCAGTGTAATTTCTGAGGTGACAAACCTTAGAATTTCCCATAAATTGTGCTTGGAGGGGGGAGGGCAGGCGGTAGGGAACGGGATGGAGGGGGCAAAGCTGCATGCAGGATCTTATCTCCAGTTTTTCAATCTGCCTCTCTCCCTTCTGCTCCTCTGACTTACGTCAGCAAAATAGATGGTGTGAGCCCGGGGAGACCCGTAGGTGATCACTGGACGGTAAGGTGACACTTGACCAGGTGACACTTGAAGGTAAGTAAAGCAGATTTTTATTTACCTCTTGCGGGCCATCTGGTCGCTCCCTACCCACCATAGCATGCAGTGCACACTCTGTCAGCGTGGCTGCATGGCAGAAGATGGTGGGGGATAGGATCGGGCTGTGAGGGTAGTAAATTCTGATCTTCCAAGTCCTCGTTCAGGACTGTAAGCACTATGCTACGCTGACTCTCACAGCACAATCCTAGCGCTGAAGCTGTCGCAAAAGTGCCGTAAGGCACTTTTGCGATCTCGCAGGCAGGGAAGGCCGGCGCAAGGCTGGCCTCCCCTGCTCCGTCGACGGAGCCCTCGCATGCCTACAGCCAGACCCAGGTAAGGATTCAGCCGAAGGGGGGGGGGCGGTTCGGCAGGGCGGCCATAGGCCCAGCCGGCACAGGAGGGGGCGGGGGACAACCTCGGACAAATACTGACCAGAGGCGTTGCTACAGTGGGTGCCGTACCGTAAGTTGTGCCCCGACCTAGTCCCGTTTACAAGCTGGCAGGAGGCGGGCCTGCCCTCTCGCCATCGGAGCCATTCAGTGCGGAGAAGCAGCAGGCAGAAGACTCCCTGCCCGCTGCCTTCTCCGCACAGAATGGCTCCAATGGTGAGGGGGCGGGGCCGCCTCCTGCCAGCCTGTAAACGGGACTAGGATGGGGCGCAACATACAGCATGGCCCCTACCGTAGCGACGCCTCTGATACTGATCCCCGTCGCACGTCTGGGCCGTTACACGACCTCCTCCGGCTTCCGCCAGCAATTTCGATTTCGCCAGAGATTTCGCTGGTGGAAATCCGAAGAGGCCGATCGGCCCCAGCGCCATTTACACTCAGCGAAGGGAACGAGCGTCCCCTTCCCCGAGTAGACCTCCGGCTGAGCGGGACCCTGCCTGCGGTGGAGCTCAGGATACGGTGGGCAGCCTGGGCAGCCCGGCAGATCTTTAGACAGGATTGGGCTGTCAATGTCATCGATGTAGTAATAATCATAGCTTTGTATTTCTATAGTGTTTTATCCTAAGTGCTTACACAAATGCTTCATGGAAATTATTTCAGCATTGTTAATGTTTGCTTGTTTTGAGTTTGGCTGCAAACGTATACACACTTACTTAGGAGTCAGTCTCACTGAAATAAATTGGATTTTTCTGAGTAGACTTGCCTAGGATCACACTGTTAGGATGGTATCATTATCCCTGTATTACAGACATGTGGGGTAGTGGCTAAGGCTGTGCTAAGACAGGAACCAGTGCTCATGCTCTCAATTGCTTGACTAGTTCTTCATGTAGTCCATGGATTCAGTTCTGTATATGGAACTGGTAGATGGGATTATATTGAAACCTCAAGTGACAGACCAATCCTAGGCGCACTGGCGCTGATTGCCGTAAAGGCGCCTATGCTTTCCCAGCTGCGCCGGAGGTCTGGACGTGCGCTGGGAAAGGTAAGACAGCGGGAAGGCAGGGGGAGGGCGTAACGGATGCAGGGAGGGGGCACAACTGGGCGGGGGGTGAAATGGTGTGCAGGGGGAGGATTTGTCAAGGAAGACCCGCGCCGGATCCTACCCTCCTTCCCTGCAGCCCCCTTGCCCCTTTTCTCTCCTTGGATTTACACTAGTGAAATTGCTAGCATAGGTTCGAGGAGACCCATTGCAGGCCAAGAGGCTTATGCAAGGGGAAGGGAATTGAACATCCCCTTGCCCTGCCCCCCCCCTCACAGGATGCAGCGGCGGGGTGGGAGGATAGGATTGGGCTCTCAGTTACTACTTCTTATTATCTTAGTAAAAATGAAAACTGTATAACATGCAATCTCACTGTTTTATGGTACTGTGTAGAATAGGCAGATAATGTCTGGAACAACTTTGTAAACAGTATTCTACTGAGATCAATGCAGGCTGGAATGAATAAATGAAAGCTTCTCACTTGGCATGTGGTCAAAGTTCTCCATTTCTGATGTGGAAAAATGTTCTTTGTGGAAGGGCAAGAATGGTGACTTTGATCATTCACTCTCAAGCTGCTCCAAAGAGTATTTTGAACATCAGCTAATTAGAACCTATGAATGTCATAAGAGTGCAATCATTTCCTTTACTCATGAAAAGAGTGGGAAAGAAATCTATGACCATCCCAGTTCTCAATCAGCTAAACCTGTGTCTGCGTCAGAATGGAAAGGTTTCTGGGCAACATACAATGAGATCTCAACATGGAGAGTTAGACATAGGGCCCTACAGGCAGAGGCGTTGCTGGAGGTGGGGCGGTACTGTAAGTTCTGCACCGTTCCACTCCCTGGTACGAGGTGGCCCCGCCCCCTATCCGTTATAGCCATTCCGGGCGGCGAAGGCAATGGGCAGGGAGTCTCCTGCCCGTTGCCTTCACCATATTGGACGCTGCGGCAAAGCGTCATACAATCCCCATCACTGGCAGCTTTCCATAAGCCACCTCATGGTGGGAAAACGGCCATCAATTTCCACATTCGAAACTTGAGAGAGGACCATTGATTTCACTATCTACTTCAGACCAGCCTTAAAGCCCAATCTCCGACTTTCTGGTCTTTTGAAACTGATGTTCTGTGGGAGTCCATTTATTGCCGATCAACTGGGATTAGAATGAATTCTTGCAGAAATCGCATGCCAATGAAATCCACATGCCCGCCTCTACCATCCTTTCAAGCCGGTTGTGCTTCGCGTCACGATACAGCTCAATCTGCTGTGCAACAGAGACAAAAAGGGCCTTGCACCTACAAAAGAGATGCCAGTTTATCACTTCAGACGCATCGCCATGAAAGCTGTCAAGCAGTGACACCATCAAGATGTGTGGAAGAAATGCACCTGAGACCTTTTATCAAGATACTTCCCTTCCTCTCCTTAAAAACGAAAAAAAGGAGGAAAAAAACCCAGTTATTTGTAAGCCATGCACAAGCCAGGCTAGGTTTAGTTATAGCTCAGCCTTCTCTAATCAATCAGAACGGGAGACTGAATGTCAAATACTGCTGTGAGGTCAAATTAATGCATCACAGCTGGCGCACCAGCTTTTAGCAAAGCATCGAACCTATTCATTTACTCCCATATACATAATAACTTAAGAGGGCCCCTGCTGGATTGGACCATGGGTCCATGTAGCTCAGATTTCGTTTTCAACAATTGCCAGCCAAATGCTTCCAAGAAGCATAGAAGCAAAGCATACAGGAAACAGCTTTTCCTTGCTATTTGCCAGTTAGCAACTGGTATGCAGAGGTCTATTGCTCCTGAAGTGTATAAATCAATTATGTAACCATATTTATGTAATGTATGGGGAAAAAAGTATTGGCTTTTGCTTGTCCTGGATCTAGAGCCAGTCAATTTCACTGGGTGACCATGGGTTCTAATATTATGAGAAAGTCTGAAAAAATATGCTCTGTCCACCTTTGGTCCACCATTCATAATCTATGTTCCTCCTTGATCACCTATCCCAGTGTTTCTCAAACTGTGGGTCAGGACTCACTTGGTGGGTTGTGACCTGATTTCTGGTGGGTGATAGAAAGAGTAGATAAGTAATTGTCACAAGCCCTGAGGCTATTCAAAAATCAGATAGCTGCTAATTGCACTTCGAAGAGCTGAGCTCCTGAAGTTTACAAGATAGCTGCTAATTGCCCTGCAATCAGCTGAACTCCTGCAGTTTGCAAGCCTGTGTAAATATATTGTTGTTGTTGTTGTTGTTAACAGTATTTATATACCGCTTTTCAACAAAAAGTTCACAAAGTGGTTTACAGACAAAAATCAAATGATTAAATGGCTCCCTGTCCCAAAAGGGCTCACAATCTAAAAAATATAGGGAGTAAATAAGTAAATATAGGGAGATAAATGTAAATATAGGGAGATAAATGTAAGTAAATATAAGTAAATATAGGGAGATAAATGTTTGAGCCAAGTCCAACAATGACAGGTAGTGGGGGCCAGTGAAGGCTGGGTCACACAACTAAGCCCCTCAAGCCTTGAGGCTATTCATTAGGGCTGCCTCATTACGAGAAATGGGTTGAGTTTTTTTGCAAATAAATAAAATATTACTTGTAAATAAATGAATATATTATTTCATTCTAGATCACCTTTTTATTAAGTCTCATAAAGCTAGGTGGGTCTCAATGGAGTGTCATTTTAAAAAGTGGGTCCCAGTGCTAAATTATGAGAACCACTGACCTATCCAATCTAAACAAAAGTCCTTGATTATTTTGGTTGCTCTTTTCTTCACCCTTTTCACATCTACATTGTCCGTTTTGAGATGGAGCGACCAGAATTGTACAGCATATTTCAAATGAGGCAGTATGACAGATTTATATAAATTCATTATGATAACGGCATTTTTATGATCAATTTCTCCTAGTAATCCCTAACATGGAATGCGCCCTTTTAACCATGTTTCATACTGACTACTAGATCAGGGGTGTCAAACTTGTTTCATATAGTGGGCTGAATAACATTCATGGTGTCTTCTGAGGACTGGAAGTGATGTCATTAAGCAGGATGTGACATCATTAAACAAGAATAAGCACTTTTTTCTCACTTAGGAACTCATTAGCTGCAAACGACCTAGGAGAAAATACGCAAATCTTAATCATATTTTTCAAGATATGGGACAGTACAATTATCATGTGGGTCGCCCTTTTAGCAGCACCACTTCTGCCAAAGCATCACTTGACGGCTCAGCAGCCGAAAGGTGCTCTGCAAAGTAATGCCTCGGCAGAAGCAGTGCTGTTGAAAGGGTGGTGCACATGATTAATAGGCCTCTCCCAGAACCGCCCTTCCAGCCATGCCATTTTAAGCCAATGTTTCACTTCGCAGCTCAGCAGCTGAGAGCAGCTGATGGTGGTGCTGGGAGAGTCCAACTATCATGTGGGCCAGATAAAGAGCTTCCACGGGCCACATCCAGCCCATGAACATTATGATTGACACCCCTGGGCTAGATCTTTTCCATTAAGCTACCCACCACCACACCGCAAGAATATGTTCCAAGGCTAAATTCAAGTGCTGATTCTTACCATTTAATACCTACATAACCTGAGTCCAAGGTACCCAAGAAAGCTCCTACTTCCATACAAATCTCCTCAACTATTAAGGTTCAGTGATAGGCTTACCATCCGTCCCGGAATTTCTAGAACTATCCCGGAACCCGGGCTTGGGTCCCAGATCGGTCCGTTCTGGGCCCGGTGGAAGCCTCCGTCGATTTTAAACTTAATAAACTTTATAATAAACTTACCTTTTATCCGGACGCCGCCATCTTGGATCTCACAAAATCTCATGAGATCCAAGGTGGCGGTGCCCAAATCTCATGAGGGCATAAAGCAGTACAAGTACCTAGTTCTTGCTTGCCTGCCTTCCAGCTTAAAGTGATGTTCAGGCTGCCATTCCTGATCATCAGGCTGGAATGAATGAACAGAAACTACACAATATATTTAAATGTGGGGTTTTTTTGCCTCTCCTCCCCCCCAGCTACTTCAGAGTGTCAAAAGAAAGAGACTTTGATGCTGTCACATTTACTCTCAGCTGAGCATAAAAACCAGACACAACCAGCCAGACCAAAAACATTCATCATCTTTTGTTTATCATTAATATGCTGTTTACATTTGTCTGTTATTCATATGGAATGCCACTTGCTTCTGTTTTACCCAATTTAATTATTAATTGTTAACACATCTATTGCAAATGCAAAAGAGTTCCATTTTTAAAAAAAATAAGTACAGTACACTGATCATTTGGAAATGTAAGAGAACGCAAATTTATTGTATCCCAATAGTTCTTGTCTTTTCCCACGTCTCATCAAATCTTGATCTTAATCCAGTCCTTCCTGATATGCATCCCTCAAGTGTCCCATATGTGGGAGGGCTAATATTGGGGGCTAGTAGTAGGACATTTTTACATGTGAGAGAGGAAGAATGAATGAGGAAGACAGCTGGGTCATCCCTTTAATCCATACAAATAGTTTATTCTGGGTCAGTGTGGAAGTTCATTTAACACATAATTTACTTGCAGAATCTATTGTGTAAAAACTGCTGGGAATTGGAGGCAATTTCCACAGCATTTCCATGCCTAAGCTGTAACATTTGAAATGGGCATAAAATGCTATTTCACTATGGGTCTACCACAAAAATCCACTCTGGAGAGCCATTGTCAATTATGGGTCCCCTCACTGTGATTTTGCATTGAACACATGGCAGTGCCCCCCCCCCCAATGTCCTTGGCATAATAGGTACACATATCCGAAGGATACCTTTAACATGTGCAAACCGGTCCCATCAATTCTGCTTTCTCAAATGCAGTCGCTGTATGTTCAGTACACATTCACAAGACAGTAAATGTCCATTTTCTACAGTGTGGATTGAAATCATCCCATTCAGTACTTATTAAGTACAATTGGTTTCATTCTGCATCATTCCCCACTCAGAAGAACAGACAGCTCTCTAAGGCTGAAAACCTATACACACTTGCCTGAGAATGACGGCCTGTCCAGGAGTGTCACTAGGAAGGCGCATGGGGTGCAGACATCAATGGGTGACACCAAAATGACTTTCTATTCTATTTGTTACCGGTGGTGTGAAAATGCACCACAGGTAGAAAATGTTTTTTTTTTTTCCCCAATTCCTGCCATGACTTGCAAAGGGATCGCATTTCCCAGGAGGTCTCCACATCATGTGGTCTGGTATGGGAGGAGGTCCATGGGGGTGACACCATGAGTTCTTGCCCTGGGTGTCACCAACCCTAGTGACACCCCTGATTCGGAGACCAAAAAGTTTCAGAACTGTTACTCTAGAATGGGGGTTCTTAACCCTTTCCTGGTCGAGTACCATCTCCAGCGCTACTCTCCAGCTGCGTACCACCAGAGACTGGCAATGACATTGCCAGTTACTTCCAGGTTTTCAGAGGCCAGAAAACCAAGGTTGGAGGCTCTGGGCAGGTGGGAGGACCCTTCTCAGCTTTCCCAAGAGGCTCGGTCAAAGGCCAGTTACTTCCAGGTTTTCAGTTACTCAGGAGTAAAAATGCAGTGCTAAAAGCGCTGCATCAGAGCAGGGTTCTGGTGGCCCAGCGGTCCGAGTACCACCAGCAGACAGCTGAAGTACCACTGGTGGTACTAGTACCACTGGTTGAAAAACCCTGCTCTAGAACACTATATGAATGCTACATATTGTTATTATAATATATATCAATAGACAAATATAGCATCAGATGAGAAAGCAGCATCAAACATAAAAGCAAAGAAGGCATTGCTAACTACAGCAGTACCACAAAAGTCAAACTTGGATCCTGTCAGGACCAAATTAATCATATAGGTAATATCTTGATCAACCCAACAACTTTCAGAAATCAGACTCTTTCCTATCTTAGCATTATAATCACAGCTTCCAGTTTCCTATTCTTTAATGAGATAAGTTACTCCTAGTAACACATTGTTTCCTTTAGAAATAGAAAACACCCTTGTTTCTGGAGAAAATTAATTGTGTTTAATCCATTTCACACTCTTAATGGTATAATTAGCCTCCCCAGAAGCATAGTCATTTAGGAGGTTCCCAAATACATGTGATTTTACACATCTGTCAGCTCAGTCAGAGATCCAACAGCTTAACATAACATTTGGAAACACCATTTTAATTACACTCCATGAAGGTTGGATCTTCAAAACAATGAATGAATGAATGAGTCTCCTCTGGATTTAATAATTTGGATCATTTTTTTCTCTACCAACACTATTTATATATAGTAGTTATCTAAAATGTCACGTATTATTCTTTGCTGAAGAAACTGAAGTTCTGGATGATTTAGGGCAGAGGTTCCCATCCTTTGTCGCTAGGTGTACCACCTGTCACAGTCAAATTTTTTTGAAGTACCACCTGCGCCAATAAATAAGTAAATTTATTATTTATATAATAATTTATATATATAAATATAAATTTTAAAACGATTTCAATTTTTCATGGCCAGAAATGATTAGTGAATGTTTTGTAGTATATGGGTAATCGGCCATGGCAAAAAAAAAAACAGATAGGCAAAAATAATAAAACAGCGGTACCTGGTCACAAATGTGGAAATTTGTATTAAAAGCACATTAAAAACATGTAAAAACATTAACAGCGCGATCCTGTGTAACCTTGCACCGGTGTAACAGTAGATGCACCGGTGTTAGTGCAATTATAAGCCAGTGTAAGTGCACTTACACCAATGCATCTGCTGTTACACCGGTGCAAGGTTACACAGGATTGTGCTGTACAAAATATAAACACAAAACACCACACGTTTTAAACAACCAGTAACAAAGTTTTAAAATTAGACTTATGTTTTTAATTTTAAAACTTTGTTACTGGTTGTTTAAAATGTGTGGTGTTTTGTGTTTATATATTTTTTAATGTTTTTACATGTTTTTAATACAAATTTCCACATTTGTGACCAGGTACTGGTGTTTTATTATTGTTGCCTATCTGTTGTTTTTTGCCATGGCTGATTACCCGTGTACTATAGAACATTCAAATATAAATTTATTTATAATATTTAATTTAAATACATATGTGCGCTGGATAGGTGATAGCCTAGTGTCAGCCTAGTGTCAGCAAATGCAGCAATTAAGCCTCTCTCTCTCTCTCTCTCTCTCTCTCTCTCTCTCTCTCTGTGTGTTTTGCCCCAAACAGTAGTACTCACAGATCAATTTCCTGCATTGGAAGCTTATCCAAAAGAACAGATATATAGGCTTGAACAGATATATAGGCTTCAGTTCAGGAGTAGAATATCATGCATCCTCAGTTTTCAGTTTCTCTGGTTTTTGGCCTATCTCTCCCCCCCCCCTTGAATTCATGCCTATTTATTTGAATCTCCACAAATATGAGCAGCATGAGCAGCACCTTGCTCAGAGACAGCTCAAATACAGCAATTTGAGCAGCTTGCTCAAATACAGCAAAAATGGTAGAAATGAAAGAAAAGAAACAGGAAATAAAACACATGCCTGCTTTGTTCTTCCCTGCTCCTTCTTGCCTGCACCACCTAGTGGTTCAGTGGTGTATATACAGGAAGCAACAGGCAACAGTACAGATCAGAGATAAGGAGCACAAGCAGCTGAGAGAGAGATCAGAAGGGCAGATAAGAGTCCTCCTAGCAGCTGATTGCTGTTCCTAGCTACTGATTACCTCCTGTCCAGATAAGAGGCATTGAGGGATCAGCGTTCTAAAGGCAGACCAGCAGGATGCTTTGAATTTCAAGTCAGACCTGGGATTGGAAAACCAGATAAGGACCAGCCTGTCGCATAACACCGGCAGTTGCTCAAAGTACCACCGGTCGTACATGTGCCACAGGTTGGGAACCTCTAATTTAAGGCACATTCCAGCCAAAATTAAAGATTTCAGTGGGGAACGAGAAATGGTGCTGGTCAACCTTTCAGACCCAAGCAAGGGTCTTCATCTTCTACCCCTCTCCTGCAATCACTGCCTAACATTCCGCCCATGTATGCAGGGGGTAGAACCTGGCAAGAGAAGCTCCTTCCCCATATTCATGAGGGGGGGGAGCTGCATTCCTCTTGAAATCATTGGGACAATCCTATGCATATTTAGTCAAATGTCTGTATCACTGTATTCAATGGGGCTTACTCTGAGGTCCAGCCCTGTATAGAACCTGGGACCTCTTGCATGCAAAGCATGTGCTCTACCATTGAGTTATGGCCACATCCCAGATGTAACGTTTGTACAGAATGAGCCACGTGAATTACATATGCTGGTTTTTTTTTCCAGTAAATACACAGGGAGCAAGTATTTCATTTGTACAGAGATCAGGCCTGTGTTAAGTGCTTTTGTATCTTAGTTGGGAGATCAATACCTTCCACAGATCAGCCACAAGGAAAAGGCAGAGTGGCAGACCAATTGACACACAAGCAAAATACTTCTTCTCAGATGACAACTTAGATCAAACAAATTCATGTCTTTATTACACGTTTCCAATAAAATGCTTTCTATTTTTATTCTTTGATTGTCTTTACTAGGCAGCTTGGGCCTGTTTGTATAAGTAGTGTTGAAGAAAAATCTTGTTCGTTGTTTTCATTAAATTTAACTGATCAGGATTGTCTAGATCATGCCATGAAATTTTCTCTGATATTGCAAGCTTCTGATATTGGAAAGGAAATTCTGAATATGATATGGAAAGGAAATTCTGAATATGAGAAAAATGGCACTATGGCAATAATGAAACACACACACACACACACACACACACACACAGAGAGAGAGAGAGAGAGAGAGAGAGAGAGAGAGAGAGAGAGAGAGACTGTTTCAATGGGCTTCGCTTTCACATGAATTTGAAATTTCCTTTACATTTCAGTGTTGGCTCTCTGCATGGCCTCTTCATCCACAATAAAACTTCTTGTCACTACCTCCATTAGTAAACTCAAGGGGCCAGTTTACACGCTTGTCTTTACAAGCATAAAGACAAACCAGTTTACACGCTTGTCTTTACAAACCTGAGTGGGTGTGTGTGCCTACCCCACTCCTCAACACAATAAGGCAGCGGTTCTCAAATAGTGGGGCGCGCCCCCAGGGGGGGCGCGAGGCTCCGTAAAGGGGGGCTCGGGCTTGCAATAGTTAGTGTATGCTTTGCGCCACTTAACTAGATTGTAGGAGCCTCCAGCGACGATCTACTTCGCCGACGATCTCTTCCGGGGAGCAGATCGTTCCTCTGCTCCCCGGCGCGAACTCTGTAACGCGCCTAGGAGCGCTTTGCAGAGTTCACGCATGCGCAAGACGACGATGTTGCCAATCGTCGTCTTGCGCATGCTTGATTCACAGCGTGAACTCTGCAGAGCGCTCTTAGGCGCGTTACAGAGTTCGCGCCGGGGAGCAGAGGAACGATCTGCTCCCCGGAAGAGATCGTCGGTGAAGTAGATCGTCGCTGGAGGCTCCTACAATCTAGTTAAGTGGCGCAAAGCATACACTAACTATTGCAAGCCCCGCGCTAGTGCTAAAAAACCTTTTACAAATTTAAATATTTACAGTCGCGCGGGGGGCGCGAAATTTTTTCTTCTTCCTAGGGGGGGCGTGACAGAAAATAATTGAGAAGCACTGCAATAAGGTGATGTGTGAGGTTTGCATTACAGATAGGACCGTAAGTGCATGATTTGTGGATTTTCTCCTACCTTTTTTCTAAGGAGAAATAAGGCATATATATTGGGCTACATGTATATGAGCCAGCTGATGCAGTATTTGCATCAAAATATTAGATTCCTGGGGAGGGATCTCAAACCAGGGAGTCAAGCAGCCAGGCATAGGCAGCTTACTCCATGTACCTAAGGAATGTACAGTACACCCCTTCACGTGACATTGTGCTACTCTTACCAAACCTCTCCTGGCATTCCTTGAGGTTCCTCAGATGTTTTGCCGGTTAAAGAACCTTGACATCTGCTTTAGGTAAAATCTGATGATGACCTAGTGAGATGTACAACCCTCTTGAGAAATGTTGCTAATCTTTTCCTCTTCCTTCTAAATTCCTTGGTTGTTTCAGTTGAGGGGAAACCTTCAAATTTACTTCTGATTTCTCTTTACACAAAATGTCTGTGGCAACTTTAAATACTACTACTAGGGTGGAGGTAGGAGTGGGGGATTGAGGGATCATGTTTCCTGAGGTTGCCTTGAAGCAAAGGCTGAGGCAGGTTTGAAGGTCCCAATTTGGGCACGACACCCAACAAACGTCAAGGGACAAAAAAAGAGTTTTGTGAGAATGGCAGATTTTTGTGTGTCCTTTACACAACATATGTTGTGAGGAGCAATCCATAATAAAATATTGAGGGCCAAACTCCATGCAACATCACTGAATGTTTCACTGGCTCTGATGTGCTTAACGTTTCTTTAATAAAGAGCAGCTAAGGGGAGGGGGAATCTGAATCAGGACTGCAAGGGGAGGGGGAGATGATTTAACCCTTTGCCCTTCTGTGGTCCCAGTCCAGATTGCCTCCCCCACTGGACAACTATTTGCCTCAGGAGGTAAGCTCCCACTGACACTGTGTAGTTTAGCCCTGAATAGAATAGGTGATCTGAGACAGCAGGTCTTTTTCATTTCTAAATTCAAATATTCGCTGATACCACACACAAGTGCAATTATCTAATTATAATTAGCATCATGTGTCATTACAGTGTACGTGTGGCATTATAATTACAGATAATTGGACAATTATAAAAACATTTGTATTTCTGATGATATAGCCCTAGTTTGACCCCAGTAAGTGTTATCTTACCAAGGAAAGGACAAGCCTTAGATTAGACTGATATATGTGGAAAAGTAATAAGTGTTAATAAGTGTGTAAAATCTGACTGCTTTTGCTTTAAAAACTGTTTAAAAATGTATGTTACCAGATATACTCAGTTTATATACACTGGAAATAGTGAGAAAGAGGGGGGAAGGAAATGACTGTAGAGTCATAAGTACCGCAAATATTGTAAATCTGTAGACCAGTGTTTCTCAAACTGTGGGTCACGACCTGATTTCTGGTGGATCTCAGGTGATGGAAAGTACAGATAAGTACTTGCCCCAAGCCCTGAGGCTATTCAAAAATCAGATAGCTACTAATTGCCCTGCAAAGAGCTGAGCTCTTGCAGTTTGCAAGATAGCTGCTAATTACCCTACAAGCAGCTGAGCTCTTTACTTCTAAATTTATTTATTTATTTACCGTATTTATTGGCATATAAGACACACTTTTTTGTCTACATTTGTGACCCAAAATAGTAGGGTGCGTTTTATACGCCAATACTAAAAAATCCCTTTTCTCCCCTTGCCCGTTTTAAAGCATTTTACCGCGTTTTTCCAGAGCCAGAGAGCTCCCTTGTGCTTTCTTCCCTAACTAATCTATCCGATCTACAACTGTTTGTAGGGTTTAATTTATGCACGTGCATGAGTTGAGCTTCTCAGCAGCCAGCAGAGGGCGCTGTGCTCAGTTCAGCTGAGCTGCAGAGGGCCTAGTCTTTCCAGCTCTCCTCGGAAGGGTAAGCTTCTGAACTGGGCCTAGTTGGGGAGGCTTTGGAAACTGCATAGGTGGGGTAAGAGTTGAGTCTGGGGTTGTTGTTTTTTTGTACTTTTATGTTGTTTACTTTGGAAACTGTGCATGGGTGGGGTGGGGGAAAAGAGTTGAGTCTTGGTTTTTTTATTTGGGGTAAATGTTTTTTACTTTGGAAACTGTGCATGGGTGGGTTGGGGGGAAAAGAGTTGAGTCTGGGTTTTTTTTTTGTACTTGGGATTTCTGTTCTGGTGCATTTTGTTCATGTGTCTTATTGCTGTGTGTTTTAAAAGAGATCCTGGTATTTTTGTGCAATTTATGTAAATTAGCTAATTAAGCAGCCAAGCAGTAAGTGGCCAAGTGGCCCAAAAATGCTTCAAATCTTTTTTTCTTGAAACCCAGGGCCAAAAGGAAGGTGCGTCTTATACGCCGGTAAATACGGTATTTATAGATCACATTTTTTTTTAAAGTCTCGTAAAGTTAGGTGGGTCCCGATAGAGTGTCATTTTAAAAAGTGGGTCCCGGTGCTAAAAAGTTTGAGAACCACTGCTGTAGACCAATGAATGCAATTTTAGATTTTAATTTGGATCAGGGAATCTATCAGGGAGATTCAACGGGAGATTTCTTTGGGAAAGTACAAGTGCCATGGGCTCCACTGTATGTCCTAATAACATTTTTTCCAGTTAGCATTTGTGCTGTGATAAACTTTTGTTTCCCTGTGAAGCAAACCTGACTGCGCTAAGGTGAAAGGAAGAGTTAGCAGAGATGTGAATGCTGGCTAGGGAGACAATTAGGAGAGCAGAATTGCAGAGGTGTCTCTAAAGTAGGTCCCAGACTTAACCCGAGCAGGAAGGCTGAGAGAAGCCCCCCCCCCAGGAACACCGAAGAGGGAAGAGACCACTCGGAGGTCAGCAGCAGAAGGAATAAAAGGACACCTGAAAGAGGTTTACCACTCATGATGTGCTGGACTTGACCAGGTTAGAGTTTATAAACTAGATTGCTGGGCTTGGCCAGGGGAGACCTGACTTCAAATCCCCACTCAGCCATGGGGCACAGTAGATGAAGTGTTGGCAGTCACCCTGTCTTGGCTTAACCTAACTTCAGCCTCACAGGGCTGTTGCAACAACAAAATGGATATTCTCCAAGATCCCTGGAAGAGCAACAAGACCCTCAGAGGATCACACTATTTATTTTTAAGGCATTTTTATCCTGCTCTTAAGCCAGGACGTTCCCAGAGTGGCTCACACAAATAAAAACAGTTTTACACAGGAAAAACAATAATACAATTGGGAGAAATAAGAATAGGAAGAAAAGCTTTCCATCGGAGAAAGGACATGCTCCAACATAGTGATTCCCCAGAAGCACTAATTCTGCCGAAACAGAGAAGAAGTTGCAGGGGCTCCATCCTGCATCTCACGGTAGAACACAAAAATTGTTTATTTCTAAATGCGCTAATTCCAAAGGTATTCTTGGGATTTTTGTATCATCAAAACCTTTTTAGCTATCTTAACTTTTGCGTTGGTATTGAAACACTGTCATTCACCTTGACACCAGGGTGAGCATGGCCACGACAAAAGGTTGTAAGCTCTCCCTGAGTAGCGTAAATTGCGGCTGAACTACTGATGCTATGCCAAAACTAGCTGCATTTTTGAAATCTTCGCACCAAAATTAATAAGGAGACCTCAAAAATATTCAGCTAAGCACAAAGTTGTTCGAATTTTGTTACACAGTGTCTTCCCTCTACCCCATTTTTAACCACTTCTTTCTTAGCTGGAAGGCAATCTCTTTGGCCTTCTTTCTCCTTTCAGGGGAATGAAAAATTAAAAAGCATGAGTGGCCCAAACAAAATTCTGCACTTGTAACCTTTGAAAAAAATCAGTGATCAAGTTACAAATAGGACAGAATTTGGAATCTGCTAAAAGCAAGAATGGCCATCAGCATATAAAATGACACATTAGATCCACTGAGAGGTATCAAAAGTGTTAAGGCAGTGTTTCTCAAACTGTGGGTCGGGACCCACTTGGGTCGGGACCTAATTTCTGGTGGGTCCCAGGTGATGGAAAGATCAGATAAGTAATTGCCCCAAGCCCTGAGGCTATTCAAAAATCGGATAGCTACTAATTGAGTATGGAGGTTCCCATGGCATGTAACAATTTGCAACGATTTGAGAGTTATGGGATTTTCAGCCATGTAAAGTTGTAATGAAGAAATAAAGTTCTTACTAAAACCAGTGGTCTGTAGAAATTCCTTGAGACGAGGTACAGCGTTCACAGTAGCGCTGCGAGCGCTAAAGTCTTCAGGATTATCCGAAGCAGAAACCACAGGCACTAACTTCAAACTGACGTTTCAACCCTCGCTTGGGTTTTCTTCAGAGCAATAACACCAGTCTCAGCCGTTGGATGCCTGTGGTTTCTGCTTCGGATAATCCTGAAGACTTTAGCGCTCGCAGCGCTACTGTGAACGCTGTACCTCGTCTCAAGGAATTTCTACAGACCACTGGTTTTAGTAAGAACTTTATTTCTTCATTACAACTTTACATGGCTGAAAATCCCATAACTCTCAAATCGTTGCAAATAGCTACTAATTGCCCTTGAATGAAAGAGCTGAGCTCCTGCAGTTTGCAAGATAGCTGCTAATTACTCTGCAAGCAACTGACCTCTTTACTTGTAAGTAAATAAATAAATAAATATAGTTATTTCTAGATCACCTTTTTTAAAGTCTCGTAAAGCTAGGTGGGTCCCGATGAAGCAGAGGCCTGTAACTCCGCAAGTGTGCGATCTGGGTACAACACCGATACAGTGTCATTTTAAAAAAGGGGGTCCCGGTGCTAAACAGTTTGAGAACCACTGTGTTAAGGTATTTCTGCAGTGGATAGAGTGCTTTGTTATAGCTCAGCACATTGTGATTATGGGAAAAGTCTGAAGACAGAATATTTGTACTTGTGTGCCATGGAGTTAGATCAACAGTGATCTAAAGACAAAGCAAGTCAAGGTACAGACTTGGAAGAATGCTGGGCTATGGAAGTTCTCCTTTATACAACATTTTCAGTGGCAGCCAGGAACATAAATATGGGAAAGAGGACAAGCCATACATATGTGTGGAAATTCCTCCCTGCCGTGCTTTCAGTCAGAACACATGGATGCTAGGATGATGCAGAGTGTTTTTACTAGTACTCTTGTAAGCTTGCTTTCAAGGTGCTCTATTCCATTGTTTGCTATTTTGATATAATCTACAAGGCAGGCAAAGAACTGTTTTAGGAACTTGGAGATAAATACTGTATAAAGGCAGGCAACTGGGAAAAGAGAAGACATAAGGCTTTGCAGAAAAGCACTAAACTCCTTTTCTTCAGGCAGTTTAATTCTGGCAACCAGTTACCTTGAGAAAATGTTTGTATTTTGCCTTAGGCTGCGTCATTTTTTTAGGAGAACAAAATTAAATCATTCCAGAAGAGGAAAAGTGGGAGAAGACCTCCAGTACAATAAAATAAAATGGGTGCTGTAAAGATCAGATAGGCCTTGTGGAATGGACAAAGCGAAAGGAATTTTTTTAAGATAGTCAAGCAAATGGTTCTGGGAGAGCAAAATAAAGTAGCTGCCGTAAAGGCGACTCCTGCAATCTCACATAAGATGACAAGATATATACACATGGAGCCAAATGAAGCGATAGAATGGACTGTACCAATTCTGACAGCGCTCGGGGGAATCTCACATTTGAATGCTCCCCCATATGTCATTGTACCACTTCAGCATTTTACAATTTCATTTTTTTTTCCTGCATAAGAACATAAACATAAGAACATAAGAAGAGCCCTGCTGGATCAGGCCAAAAGCCCATCTAGTCCAGCTTCCTGTATCACACAGTGGCCCCACCAGATGCCTCAGGGAGCACAAGACAACAAGATAACCTGTTTCCCGTTGACACTCCCTTGCACCTGGCACAGAGAAAACCCACTTCTAAAACCAGGAGGTTGCTTATGGCTTGTAACCTGTGATGGTCTTTTCCTCCATGAATCTGTCCAAGCCCCTTTTAAAGGCATCTAGGCCAGGTGCCATCACCACATCCTGTGGCAAGGAATTCCACACATGAATTACACGCTGGGTAAAGAAATATTTTCTTTAATCTGTTCTAACTCTCCTTCCACTCAATTTTAGTGCATGTCCCCTGGTTCTGGTGTTGTGCGAGAGGGAGAAGAATTTCCCTCTATCCACTCTCTCCATCCCATGCATAATTTTATTTTATTTTTTTTCATATATATTTATATTTTATTGATATATTAAAACATAAAAACAATACATATTTAATAAAGTTATAGCAAGCGCGAAGCAATACATCCTACTAGCATACTGTTCACTATTTTCTACATATAATTTCCAACTAAGCCAAAACAACACCCACATTCTATTCATTAAATCCGCATATCATCACATCATTCCTCTCTCTCTCTCTCTTAAAAAGTCAATAAATGGTTTCCAATTATTCACGAAAAAGTTAACTGACTTTTCCTTAATTAAAATTGTAAGTTTATCCATTTCAGCATAGTCCAAAACTTTCAGCCACCAATCTTCCAGCGAAGGTATCTCCGAATTCTTCCAATATTGTGCATATAAAATTCTTGCCGCAGCTATCATATATAAAAACAAAGTTTGAAATTTTTCGCCTACATGATCCTCCCACATACCCAACAAAAATGTTTCCGGTTTCATTTGAACCTTAATCTTTAAAATCAACTCAATCTGTTTATGCATAATTTTATACGTCTCAATCATGTCCCCCCTCAGGTGCCTTTTTTCTAGGCTGAAAAGCCCCAGACGCTGTAGCCTTTCCTCATAAGGGAGGTGCTCCAGCCCACGAATCATTTTGGTCACTCTTTTCTGCACCTTTTCCAATTCAACTATATCCTTTTTGAGGTGTGGTGACCAGAACTGGACACAATACTCCAGATGTGGCCTTACCATCAATTTGCATGTGTAGACTAGGCTTGAAACACTGAGTAGAACTGTAAGAGTGTGTATGTTCTCTCTTTCCCCATCTCCCTGTGGGGTTTTCTTATCCAGGGCCCTATTAATAATTCCATGCACAAAAGAAAGGAAAGTAACGATGTTAATTGAAGATGATGTCTCAAGACTAACCTATATGATTGCAACAGGAATCATGCAAGAGGGATTAGCAGCCTGAAATACTGATCATTTCTACTAACAGCATAGGACAACTTCAGTGATGCTCATATAATGCAACAAGACTATGGCTATGATCTTGATTCCCTCATGTGCTGGTTTTGGGATACAGGGGTTTTCCTCGAAGGAATTCAGCAGCACCTTCCCCAAGCATGCTCCCCCATGCGCAATGGAAGTACCGCTGCTGAGCATCAACACACCAAGCCTTTCACATCAACCTGAGGCCCTTCTTGTGTCAAAAGCTGCTCCTCTTTCCTTCCCCCCCTGAAGACAGCGGTACTCCATGTGCTCCTGTAACCAGTGGCAGAGGGAGGATGTGGGTGGGCCGCTGGATGCTTCAAGATGAGGTGGAAGAGAGTATGTGTGACACAAAGGTGGCATAGAGCAGAGGCATAGCCTACTCTCTGCATGGCAGAACTCTCTGCATACGGTTCAAGGTAATATTTCTTTCATATTACGTTTTGAGATTGGCTTCTCTAGTCTTTTGCTCCTTGCCCTATCTAGTGGGAAACAGATGTGCTTTATGTGAACAAAAATGAAGCCACTTTTGGGTGAATATTTTGGTAAATCACATGGATTGATGAGTACAATAGTCTAGTACAGGGCTTCTCAACCTGTGGTACGAGTACCCCTAGGGGTACGCGGACCAATGGCAGGGGGTACACCAGAGCCTGCCCCTTATCAGCATCAATCAGTAGTTAATTACTTGTTAATTAGAACTTAAATGCAATCCCCCTGTCTGTCTCTCACTCTCACACGCGCTCACGCTCACAGAGTTAAGACATTTTTTCACATTTAAAATTGTTTTAGTACTTTTTATTTAATGATTTGTTAGCTAATTAATTAATCCAATTAATTAGCAATTAATTAGCAGGGGGTACTTCAGAAAATTGGGGTACCCGTGATGGGGGTAACCGGGCCTCCAAAGGTTGAGAACCCCTGGTCTAGTAAATCACACGACAGCAGTCCTGCTATGAATGCTACAGGTCAGAGACGCCTTAGAAGAGTGGATCGATCTACCAATATCTAGATCTAAATCTAGATATAATGGAATTACAAAAGAGCCTAACTGGATGAAAGAAAATGCCCAATCTCAAAAAATACAGTGGGCCCTTGCCATCTGTGGATTAGCCATCCCCAGATTTGAATTTACAGGGAGGGAGAATTTACAGAGTTCTCACTGGGGGCAGGGGCAGTGCCATTTTACCTATTTTAAAGTGCCATGTGGGCCAGTCACCCACTTCTACAGGCCTGTGCCACACAGTAATGTCCTAAAAGTCTGTTAAAAGGGGGGGGGGAACGCAATTGGAAGTGACTTCGTGCAACCGGAAGACACTTCCAGTAGTTTTCCCCCCTTTTAACAGGCTTTTAGGACATTACCATGTGGTGCAGGACTGTAGAAGGGGGGGAGGGCCTGTATGGTGCTTTAAAAGAGGTAAAATGGGCCGCCCCCGGCCACCCCCACAGATTTAAATGCATGTGGATTTTTGCATCCATGGGGGTTCCGGGAACAGAACCCCCACAGATGCCAAGGGTCAACTTTACTGTTTAAAACAGTAGCCAGAACTTTGGGAAGCACACCAGCATGGCATGAAAGCAGTACCTCTCTTTTTGGATATGGAAGCAATGGAACAGACCAGTGGGAGAAAGCCAGAAACCAGAATATATTAGCTTTGCAAAAGCAACAATCCCCTTAAACAGATAGAATGGTACACACTACAGTGCTCTTATGTCCCTCAGTGTCAACATAGAAGTGGTGCCTCCTCCCTAAAAGACATGTTCCTCTCATGGGCATGCTTATGGGGCACGCCTGCAGTCTTCCCATGCTGACACCAAATGCATGACTAAAGGCATTTCCAAGACCCTTTTATACAACTTCATGAAGAAGAAAAAAAGTGTATGATGCAATCCCTTTGGAATGTGGCCTCATCCAGGCATATGGCCTTGGCTTGGTGCCCAGAATATCTCACAATATGATAACAGCAAGGGAGGCATCCAATGTAACAAGCAGTGATTACTAACAGGGGCAAAAGCTAACTAAGCATGACTTAACAATTTCAGAAATTTAACCCAATTGTGACAGAACTGACTGACTTATCAACAGGAAGAATTGAGCAATGGTGAGCCTAAGGAGTCATGCCTTAGCAACGACGAACCTTAGGCTCCGTCGGCCTAAGGAGTTGCAAAAGTGGTGCCATGGAGGAAAAGTCCATCACAGATTACAATGGCCTTTTATAGGTAGTGTACCTCTGAATGCCAGGTGCAAGGGAGTGGTGACAAGATCTAGGTACAGTATCATGTTGTCTTGAATGCTCCCTGAGGCACCTGGTGGGGCCACTGTGAGATACAGGAAGCTGGACTAGATGGGCCCTTGGCCTGATCCAACAGAGCATGTCTTATGTTATTGGGTAACAATAAGTTCAATGTGCCTTACATATGGCAAGTATGCTTATACAGTATATTGCAGCCCTGAACTGAAAAATGGGCTGAATTGTTAAGATTGGTTATTGAGAGACAGAAAATAAGAAACTTGTATGCCAAAGCATCTCTTGAGTTCAAAGTCTTTCTTTTTCTTTTTAATTGCACACACTAATTTACTTGCTGTCATGGGACCATTTCTTTTCATTTTAATGATGATTTTTATTGTTTTTTTTCTTCTAATTGTACTCCAGCAGAATGAATATTAGAAGAAGAGGAGCTGCTTCTGGCATCCATTTAAATTGGGAGGATAGTACCATTAAATCAGCCCTCCAACTATACTGTGTTCAATTGAAAAATAAAGATACATGGGATTTCAATGTTTAATTGTTCTCTTTCTGTGGGATTACAGTTGCACTTTTGCAGGAAGGTATTAAAATATGTTTTTTAAAAAAAAATCTTTGAGGAAATGGTTTGGAAATTTGTGGCTTATTTTACACTTAAGCGCAATCCTATCCAATTTATGCCACTGTCTTAGCTCTGCTCAATCCTATCCAAATTATGCCATCAGTGTAACCAGCGGTGCAGTGAGAACGGAAGGCCCCAGACCCGAAAGCGGATTCAAATCCCCTCCCAAAGGGGATTCGAATCCCCTTTCCATTCTGGGGCCTCCCGTTCTCACTGCACCGCTGGTTATACTGGTGGTATAAATTGGATAGGATTGAGCAGAGCAAAGCCGGTGGCATACGTTGGTTAGGATTGCGCTGTTAATAGGCTATGTTAGAGGTGACTTGCACACGCAAAAAGGCACTTCCATTTGTGCAAGGTGCGTACACACACACACACACACACACACACACACACACACACACACACACACACACACACACACACACACACACACACACACACACACACACAATATCTATTAATTTCCCCCTTCTTGTTGGAGCTCCTACCCCATCCTACACTGTTCTGGAAAGTTCCAAGTTCCAAATTGTCAACAATGTATTTTCAGACCTGGCGGATTGTGTACTGCATCCATTGTGTGTGTGGTGGGTGATTGAACAGTCAGCAAGAGGTAAGTAAAAAAAAATATACCCCCCAGTAGACTGCCTGATCATTGGGCCATTGATTTCTTAGCACCAGTCTACCAAAGCAGATGTTTAGCAAGTTTATATCTGTTTACCAGATGCTAAAAAGTGACTCCCTCATCACGTATAGCTTTTTTTTCCCCAATGCCATTAGTATTGACTTTTTCTGTCATTCTGACCCAAAATAGTAATTCATATCATTTGCTATTATAGCAATACAGGTACAGTAATTCTATCAGAGGCAATATCACTGATTTTTGTAAAGATTTTTTTACTCTCCATTTGGTAAATTTCAGTTTTGATGTTCATCATCTTGCCTTCACTTTCATTTCGAAAATATCAGAGGACAAAAATCAATGAGCAACAGAAAGCCAAGCACGGTCTACTATTACATGCTATTCCTGACACTTTAGTCAATATATGGTGAGCGTTAAAAGACATGGAGTGACAGAAATGCATTAGGTGGCCACTTATTAATTGTTTCTGTCTCAAGGTGCTTGATAATTTCTTCATAATTGTTTGGAATATGGCAACCATTCAGAAACACATTTCCTAGTAACAATATTTGAAGCATCCAAAGAGGACGGTGGGGTTTTGTTTTGTTTTGTGATCTGCCGATAGTGTAAGGTTTTTCCTTAAAGTATTCTTTTTTTTTTTTTTTGGCAAGGACAGGGTTATATTCTTGCAAAAATATGGACTTGAACCCTTCTAATGCAGGCACAGCTGCCAGCTGCATGTGAAAGGATCTACACAGACCCCTATTGCTTCTTCCCTTGAGCATGCAAACATTGAAACACGCATACCAGAGCACGTCACCAGGTTATCAGGAATGTGTCTTCCATATTCCTCTTCAATCCTGCCCAACTTTAGGTAGGCTGAGCGAGCGCTCTGCCGCTCTAAGCCATCGCAAACGTGCTGTAAGATTCGTTACACGGCCTCCTCTGACCTCCAGGGTGCTGCAGAGCGGCCCGGCATGGGGATAGGATCCGGTGGGCAGCTCTGGGCCACCCGCCGGATACTTACATAGGATTGTGCTCTTAAAAACTTCTGGGCTAGATGTTCGCGGTCCTAAAATATTAGATGTTCCCAACATTTCGCTCATATTTTCAGATTTCAGCTACCTTTATTGGCATACAATACAATAAAATAATCATTACAAAATACAAAATACAACTATTGAGAACATTTCAATTAGGCCTACCCTTGAACTTTTTTTCCAACAACAACAAAAATTTGGCTACTCCTTGCAAAATTTCAGTTGAACAATCATTCAGCAAATATTTCACCTTAATAGCAACTGACAAGACCATCAAATTAATGAGACTTGGCACCAAATAAAGATTATGCACCTCTTCATGTAGGGGACAATATAAAAAAGTATGAATGAGGGACTCCATCTCAGTTAAACTACAAGGGCATCTACGGTTTGAATATGGGATTTTAAGTATCTCCCTACCCTAACTCCTGATGGTACCATATTGAATATGGCTAGTGTAATAGCCCAACAGCTTTTGGGATCAATCATAGAACTGGTTAACTGACTCCGAGTAACTGTCGACTGAAGATTCTTATAGCAAGAGCAGAGGAAGAAAGTGAAATCAACATCAAATCAAATCTTCAGCCGGCAGTTACTCGGAGTCAGTTAACCAATCCTTCCTTGACAAAGCTCCTCAAAGTATGAGCGAAACGTTGGAAACCTCTAATATTTTAGGACCGTGGCCATTTAGACCGAAAGCTTTTAATTGTTATGTATCAGCTGGTCAAGAAATCTTTAGAAGCATAAGTTCAGAAATGTTTGGAGAGGAGATGAAAAGAGTTCTATTTTGAGTCTTAGGCCAATCCCTCTGGGTGCAAGTGACTTGACCTATACTGTATCATTTGAAGTAAATAATTACTTATTTGGAATGTTTTAGAGCAGGGGTTCTCAACCCCTTCCTGGCCAAGTACCACCTCCAGTGCTACTCTCTTGCTGGCATAATTGCCAGTTACTTCCCGATTTTCAGGTTTTTGGAGGCCAGAAAAAACATTGTAGGAGATTCTGGGCCGGTTGGGAGGGCCCTTCTCAGCAGTCCCAAGAGGCTTGGCCAAAGGCAAGAGCCTCTTGGGAGCGAAAACGCACCAACAAAAGCGTCATGTCAGAGGTCGGGGTTCTGGTGGCCTGGCGGTCCGAGTCCACCAGCAGTTGGCCGAAGCACCACTGGTGGTAGTAGTATCACTGGTTGAGAACCCCTGTTTTAGAGGGTACACATCTACATTATTATTGCACTCTTTTCTTTGTTTTACCCTCATAAAATTGAATTTTATTGATTATAATCTAAGTGGAAAATCCACAACATGATAATGTTACAACACAGGGGTAAGTTTGACCGCATATTACAGAGGCAAGAGTGAGAACTTAATATGGAGTGGCAGAAGCTGTGTGCTTCTTATAAAGTGAAGTCCCATGCTGAATGCCAACATTACAAAATAGAATGTTACTGACATGTTAGTGATGCTTATAAAATTCTGTCCATCTCACTTTCACCCTAAATTTGAGTGCTCTGAAATATCTGAGCTTGTTTGACGCATTAATCACTGATGCTATTCTTTCATTTTTCATTTATGGTTTTGCTTCTGCCTGCTTGCACATTTGCCATACGAAACAGTTTTCAGTTCACATTTTACCTCCAGCTTACCAGTGCACACTGGTACATATTTGCATTGATTTAGACTTTACAAGAAGGAATATTGATGCAATTGCATAGTCACTTCTTTCATGTGTCCTGATTTAATCAAGGCACATCTACCCATTAATAACCCATAAGAAAAAAAAAGATATGAAATGACAACTGCAGCATATGTGCCAATTCTGGGTTTTATTTTAGATATTCTCCAAGTTAAACCAGGTGGAGAGGAACTCATGAATTCCATGAAACAGTACTGGAAAAAATATATATAGGGAAGAACCATTCATCCTTATGGCAAAATTCTGTTTTCTTTTCTTTTCAACAAGTGCATCAGAACTGGCATAATTGCTATTGTATAGGATACTCAATTTTGAGGCGTGCCTAAAACAGCCATGAAACAAGCCAAAGGCTAATGCTGTGTATATAAAAAATATATTTATATCATTTTTGTGGTCTTGTTAATTTCTTCGTTGTGTAGCATTCATGAACAATATGAACAGTGAAGTCTGCCTGGCATCTACTTCATCAAAAAAGATAATCGTCTTCAGGATTAATTTTAACCTAGCAAGTAGACAATTCATGGCCCAATCCTGTCCCCCGCCAACCCATTGCGCACACCATCGCTAACGGAGTACACACTCTAAGCTATGGTGCAGGGGCCACCAGACAGCCTGGGAGAGGTAAGTAAAAATATTTTTGACTTACCTCCCCGTAGGTTGCCTGGCCTCCAATTGGTCTCCTCAGACCCATGCCAGCTATTTACATCTGAGGAGAGTCAGGGGGCATGTCAGGCCAGGAAAAGGGGGAAGAGATCCTGCCAATTGAACAGTGATGTCTGCCTGGCACTTGGCTGCCACCAAGATCCTGCCCCTTCCACCTCCGAACCACCCTCAGCTCAGCCCGTTCCCCGGTCCAAGCTTCCCACAATCTTCCCCCATTCCACCCCACCAGTTGCTGACTTACCAGTTGCAGCACAGGATAGAAGAGGTTCAGAGTGCCGCTGTAGCCCACGTGCAGCCTCTGGCCATTTGCCTTGGCGGCTGCAGCCTACACAACAATGGAGTGAGTTTTGCACCATACTTCCAGGACATGGATTGCAAGATTCATCAGTGTAAGCCCTGGATTGGACTGGGCTATAAGTCCATTAAAAGGCATTTTACCCAAGGGTGTATATACGCAACTGGAGTTAAATGCATACACCTGTGGGCTGGGAGGAAATGGGTTTTAATGGTTAATGATATAAAATAACCTTACAGTATTTACCATGAAGCATCCCTCAAACAGAGAATGCACAAGACCATTCTAAGGAAAGATATTATGTGATTTCGATATGCAAGTTTTATAGAGGGACAAAAAGATAGACTATCCACATTCATTCAATTATGTTGTCTGATCTGAAAATGCAAAGTATTCATATTCATTCTTTTGTGTTTGAAGCAATGTTCTATTCATGAACATTTGCAAGGACAAATTATCCTTGCCTCCCAAATATCTTTTTAAAAAAATTATTATTATTTTCTTGAGGCCCAGTTTGGCATTTAACAAAATATGGAAAATAATTCAGAACGTACTTATAGCCTGAAGGAACAGAACTAAACAGAGCTAGCTTTGTGCTCTAGGACAATGCAAAGGAGAGAGTTATATTATACTAAGAGTTGGTGTAGTGTCTTAATAAGCCTCAGTTCCCCAGCTCCAATATGGAGAAAATAATACTTACTTATCCAAGTGCTAACAGCCAAATCCTATTCAGACACCATGCTGATGGAGCACCAGCACTGGTGCAATGGCTGCCATATTCTAAGCCCATCCAGGAAACTCCATGCCAGCACAGTCCCCCCAGTCATTCTAGTAATGCCAACAGCATCCATGGAAACCTGATCACAGCCTGTCATCCATGGAGCAGCATCTTGATGTCATTGATGTGATGTCCAAAAGAGCCAATCACTAGGGTAGGGGAACAAAAGTTCTCTTACCATGAGGAGACCTCCGTGACTGCCCCCCCCCACAGGATGCAGCGGTAGCCATTTTAACACACACTGTTGGCACCGCTGGATCGACAGGGAGGGTTAATTAGAATCAGGCTGTTAGACTTCTGACTTCTACCATTTATTTCATATCACACAGGAAAAAAAAAACAGGTTTTTAAAGCCTTTGCTCATGAAAGGGGTGGAGGAAAATTAATTTATTATTATTATTATTATTATTATTATTATTATTATTATTATTATTTTGCCCTGGAGGTGGGAGGAATTGTTTCTACAGTCTTCAAACTTTTAGAAAACAAATGCAGGGGGATGGGTATGCTTTGTAACTGAGTGGTGGTGGGGAACTGAATGGATTGCCAACCATGAGGTAGAATTGTGAAAAATTGATGGTGAAAGTTGATTTTTTTTTGGGGGGGGGGTTGCATGATTTTAGTGAGGCATGGCTACGGGGGCATGTTATGACTGTAGGTTGGGTGACTATGCAGTTGTTAGATACAATTCTCCATTGTTGGTTCACGAAGAGCCAGAATTTCTCATTGCACCCAATCTATAAACTAGAGCTGAGACAACAGTAAGTGAGTTAAACCTGGATCACAACTAATAGATCTGCAAGTCAATACAGATTGGCCTTTAGAGCAGGTGCAGACCTATATTGGAGCCAGTTTCCTAACGATGCTCCTGACTCTCCATTTCTCAGGTGAGCGATCCAGACTCAGAAATCTGGAGCAGTCAGCACAGTGCTCCAGGCTCCTCATTGCCACATAGAAAGCTGTAAGGAGGGAGGTTTTGCCTCTGTCACCACCCTGGGTCCCTTGGAGTGGGTGAGGCAAGCAATTCCATAGAGAGAGCTCCATCCCCAGTCACTCCCAAGTGAGTCCCAAAGTCTTAAGACTGAGACTGTTCCATGGGAATCACCTTTCCACCTTGCTAGTGCCTTTGGATGCTCGCCAACAGTATTTTAGTAAAGGTAAAGGTATCCTCTGCTCGAAAGCCAGTTGTGTCGGACTCTAGGGTGCGGTGCTCATCTCCGTTTCTAAGGCTGAAGAGCCAGCACTGTCCAAAGATGCTTCTGTGGTCTTGTGGCTGGCATGACTAATGGAACGCTGTCACCTTCCCACTGCAGCGGTACAGATTTATCTACTTGCAATTTCTTGCTTTGAAATTACTAGGCTGGCAGGAGCTGGGACGGGAGACAGGAGCCGACTGTCACACAGCACTCGGGTCTTGAACTGCTGTCCTACTGACCTTCCAGTCTGCAGTTCAGCATCTTAGCCACTAATTCACCGTGGCCCTACACCATTTTACCCACACTCAAATTTTACTCACACTAAATACTCGCCAACACAGTTTACTCAACCTAAACTTTCCGTTTTGATTAAGGGGAGCCACTATTTTCATCACGACCTTCTAAACTTGAACAAAACACCACCTGTGTAAGAATGCAGAGTAAGAATGCAGGTGGGGAACTTCTTACCCCTGGCCAATCTAGTCACAAAAGGAAAAATTCTTCAAAGGAGCCAGCTAATCCTGCTTGAGCAACTGCATGAGTGCAGAGTCACTGGGTAAAAGGACCTTTAAAGTTTGGGGCTGGCATAAATAACTCGGCTCTCTGCCCTCCCATTGACCCAAAGGATCAAGAATATGCCTGGTTGCAGCACTGCATCAGGAGAAAGTTGCATATAATTTTCTCATTTATTTAAATAATTCTACAACTCACTTGCCAAGAGACTAATCTAGGAGTAACACCTCAGGGGATAGAATTAGGGAGCTCATCCCGGATGTGGTAATGACTAGTTCTGGAACTGTCATGTCCATGTAGCAGTGTCATGCCCCTCTTAACTCTTAAACCACAAACAGTTGTTGTATTATTCTTCTGGATTTTTAGGAGCTCTGGATTAAGGATTGTGTTGAAAATGAAACATTGGTTGGCTCTTCTAAAAGTTGCACCATTAAAATATCCAGTGTAGCACACACTGCAGAACAGACAAGGTGTGAATGCCATGAACTTTCCAAACTGACTTTTGTGAGCTAGCACATTTATACACCGCAGGTATGAAATGAGAAATTTTGAGAACTATTGATTCTGCCATTCTTCAGAGTGGATCAGCACAAAGTCATTTAGCACAATTGTTTCTGTAATAATGGTACTCTGTGAAATTCACAACGTTTCAATGTCTCTCAAACACTGCTTTCCAGCCAATGTGATTTCGTGGCCTACAGTTAGCAAACAGAGGTGTAACAAGAATGTACTTTGGGCTAAAGGACTGGCTACCTAGAGAGTTAGAAGGCACATTTCATCCTTGTTTTATGAATCTGTACGTTGGTTTGGACCCGTACAAAATTTCTGGTTCCAGGCTATTCAGTGGAGTAGTTGCATAGTATAATTATCCAGAAGTTCACAAACAAGCACAGGTCCAACTTCACTTCATAGAAACTCAGGCTTTTTAAAGGAGGGTTGATATAATCCAGTCTAGCACAGGTTTAGAACTAAGCAAGAGGCAAAGTAGGAAGGGAAAACGTGAGACAGGATCAGGTAGCATAGAACAGAAAAAAATCTTTATTGGTATACAATTACATCATCAACATCAACCTACAAAAACAATTACTATCAAATTAATTGTAACAAATACTACCAAATATAGCTGGCAATAGGTTTGTTTGTTCTCATGTATCTCCACAACAAACAGCAAAAACGTTGCCACCTCCTTTGTAACTTCATAGGAAACAAGTACAGTAACACCAGAGAAGACATGCAAAAAAATAGAAGCAGAGATAGAACCACATTTGGGAAAATGCAAAAAGAAGAGGTCAAAGCCAGGCACATGGATGCAAGGAAAAAGTATTCCCTGCGAGGCATTTACTGTATTATATTGTTCAGACAGAGGAATGGTTGACTATGTTATTGATAGCAGAGGCATAGCTAGACTGGAGCGGAGGCAAGTAGTTCTGCAAGACTCCGTTACACCGGAGTCAGCAGCCCCTCCCCCTTGCTGTTGGAGCCATTCTGGTGGCAAAGGCAACATGCAGGACACTCCCCTGTCGCTGCCGGAATGGCTCCAACAGCAAAGGGGAGGGGCCGCTGACTCCGGTGTAACGGGGTCTTGCAGAACTACTTGCCACCTCTCCAGTCTAGCTACACCTCTGACTGATAGTGTCTCCTGTTTTGTTATTGTTGGTTGGTTTTTCTGCAAGGAGTGCTGGGACCAGTGAAACCCAGGTAACCCAAAGTACTCTCTCTCTCTCTCCACCTATGCCTAATTTGAAGTTTGAAGGTGAGTCAAAACAAATGTCAGGCATGGCGCCCACAATGGTGCCACTAAACCAAGGCAGAAAACAACAAGAAAATGAACAAAGAAGTGTCTTAACAGCAACAGGACAGAAAACCTCTATCAACATTTCCAGGTGGTCTCAAAAAAAAAAGGATATCTATTATGCTACTTCCTGTGAGCGACAAAGTGATTCTTCCACGTTTGTCTGAATTGTTTTGCCTTCATCTTCACCTTGCTCCCCACACCACATGGCAGGATAATGGACTGGTTTGGATGATATGTCTAATCAGCCCCTCTATCACATAAGGAGGAACATATATGGAAGCATGTGTCTTCTCCACCAGTCCATTACCTCACCACACTGCATAAGAGAGGCAAGCTGGAGGGTCTCAAACATTCAAACCAGCCCTCACCACATGATTTGCATACTACTTGAAACACATGGTGACAGGTAGTTCAGGCATTGTGTGCTGTGAGATTATGTGTCTGTAGAACCATGTACCAGGTGGGTGAAAAAAGCGCCCACATGCCCCTTCCCATAGGATTCAGTGGGCTAGTTGGGTAGTATCATCTAAACCAGTCCATGATATTCATGAACTCTTCCCCCCCTCCGCCCATGTATAATATATTATTCTGAACATTTATCTCTTGAGTGATTAATTTGATGTTACTTTAGAAAAAAACTAATTCAATTACTGTCCACATGGCTCCATTTAGGAAACTACACCATAGTAGGAAACATACTGAGACCCCCAAAATACTTTTTTTTTGTATTTTTGTACTCCATATATGATACTTTTCATCATGCAGATACTTGAAGAAAAAAAGAGAAATACCAATTTGATTAGAAAGTGACCTAAATCATCTTGACAGCTCTACATATGTTGAAAATATTTTCAAGGGGGTAAAAAAAAAAATCATTGCAAGCTGTGGAACAATCAGCAACTGTTCTGTCGACAAACACAGTGAAACAAAGGTTAGTACACTGATAAGATGATAAGAAGCTGCACATTTAAGCCTAAATTAAAGGCTTGTGAAAAATCACTCTTCTCTTAGGTACGGTGCTTGGTAGCTGCAGGATTCAGTAGCTCATTAAAGGTAAGCTCCTTTCCATATTATATCAGCAATGTGGCTGGAATATTTTGAGCGATAATTTAAACTGCAGAGAGTTTTTCCGTTCTGTAAGGTTAATTTAACAGAATGGCAGCAAAATAAATACAGTCTTATAGCTTGCAAACAGACAATGTTCTACTTTTCCAAACAAGTAGGACAATCAACATTCGTTTAAAACATAAATATGCCATTTTGCTTTTTCCACAGGCAATACAAATAACTGGCACAAATCTAATGCAGTGTTGTTTTTTTGGTAAATTGCAGGAATCCAAAAACAAATCACTCACTTCTTTGCTACAGGACACTTGTTTATTTAAATAAGAACTATATTCTGTGTATGGGAAAATACATGTATTTCTAGTTGGTTGTCATGGATCTGCTTCTGTCAGCAAATCTACAGTAGGTAAAATGCAGCTGTGGTTTCATTTGTTACCAGTTGCTAAGGTTAAAAAAACCCCACAAAACTCTTCACAGTTTTTAGAGAACTGATTGTGTGCTATTTGTGATTGCAGACAGTACCCATTAAAGTAGCAGAAAAGAGACATGCTTTTGTGTCAGGGATAGCAATGCTACTGCAAATAAGTATATGAGACACCTAGCTTTGTGGATTTGCCGTTATTCTGCCACTTTCATCAATGTAATGAGTGCAAGTTTCTTGGCTTTAAGCAAAGAACAATGCTGCTAATGAATACTACCTATGATAGATTGTCAAGTAGCCTAGTGGGCAAGTGTAGCCAGGGCAAGAGCCTAGATAGGCAAATTCTCTACACTGGAAAAGTCCTCATAAATATAACATAGGGAAGACTCAAGATGGCTAGGCCTCTATTCTGTGTCTTACATAGGTGGATCCAGCCAGGATTAATTACAGCAAGTCCTCACTTAAAGTCATTTCGTTATAAGTTGTTTCATTTTAAAGCTGTTCAGAAAAAAAAAAAAAACCCGATTCCTGGCCGGGGTCACTGTCTGTGTGGAGTTTGAACGTTCTCCCCATGTCTACATGGGCTTTCTCTGGCCCGGAAAGCTCACATTTATTTCAATGTTTCATGTTAGAAGTGTTTTGGGTCTTTATTCAGAAGCTTGGTGATGTTTTTGTGACCAGAAATATGTCGTAAACTTTTGTTTATGTACAGTATATCAATTAGCCTATGGTAAAAGGGCTTCCCCTCCCCGTCTTGTTCTGCTGTTTGTAGCGGTCTATGGTTGTAGTGCTCTATGGCGCGGCGCATTTTGTGATGGCTGCAAACCACATTCCGGCAACACAGCAGCAGGATAGGGTTGGGCTGTTAATCGTATCTAACTTCCTTATGGTGCAATCCTGTGGAGGTTTTGGGTGGCGGAGCAAGCGCTCCGCCGGCCGAAGCCGTCGCAAACATGCCGTAAAGCACATTTGCGACAACATGCGAGTAAGGGTCACTGACGCTAGGCCAGCAGCCATTACTCTGGCGCCAGAACTCCCATGCAGCTGCCCGAGGAAGGTAAGGGATCTCCCAGCGGCCACATTAGCCAGCCGCATTGGCCAGGGTCATTGGTTGTGCCAGCCTGGGAGGGGGCGGGGATGGCGTCTGCCATATCCCTGTCTCCCACCGGGTCAGCTCGGCCATTACGTGGCTTTCTCTTATGTACATCAGCTATTTAGCTGGTAGAAATCCAAGGAGGCCCATTAGGCCTTCCCAGCTCTACACCGGGGGAAAGGGACGAACGTCCCCTTTCCCTGAGTAGACCTTCGGGCTGCTCCAGAGAGTCCCGGAGCGAGCATGGGATCTGGCGGGAGGCCCTGGGCTGTCTGCTGGATAGTTAGGATTGGGCTGCCCGTCAGGGCTAACAAACCTTAGGATGCAATTTGCTTTCTGCAGCCTTAAATATTTTTCCCACCTATGAATTTACTGCCTGTCTGTGCTAAGAAAGTCTTACTGACTAATATCCATTTATATGATATTCTCTCTATGTGTATGTTTAATGAGGGAGGAGATGGTTGATCTAGGATTAATTCACACAATCCAATTGGCATGATAGGAATTGTCATTATGTTTATCTTCACTGAAATGTGTACATGGTGAGTAGGGTTTGGATTCCTTCACCACAAACCTCACTGACCCCTTACCCTTCTACTGCTGAACATATCTTGATCAGCTTTGCAACCTGAATGTCATATTATTAACCCAGATTGTTAACCTTTCCCTTCTGGGAGTGTGACAATTGCATGTGGAGGTACAAATGTGGCTTGAAATACGTCTCATTATGTGTTAAGAATGGAGTAAGAGTCTCAGGGAGAGTCTTAACACTGAGCTCAAAGACCACTCTCAAGGTTAAGATATCAAAGGTACCTTGGGCTATTTCTCTCTCTATCAGCATCAAGGTGTTTCAGAAAAAAACTTGATCTCTTGCTGAAGACTAACTACGGTAAATAAAGAGTTTGATGCACTGAACTGGAAAAAAAAGCATTATTATCACAGAAGGCCTCACCTATACCCCCTTATTTTTGTTGATTTTCTTAAAGATCACCTGTTGTAGAAGTGGGGTTTTTAGCTGCTGTAAACTCACTGCCTCATGCTCACGGCAAACTGAGATATAAAACCCGCAAATATTAAATAGTTGAATCCTGGGATTTTTACATTGACTCTTTGCTTTATCAAGTACAAAATCTTTTGCAAAAATATAAAAGTATGTGTGTGTGTGCGTGTGTGAATTTAAATGTGCATTTTCTGTCTGCCCGCTATGCGTTAATTCTGTCCATCTTGGAGACTTGCAGCTGCTGTAGGGGTTTGCGGCTGCAATCCTATGCACACTTTCCTGGGAGTTAGTCCCATTGAATGCAATGGGACTTACTTCTGAGTAGACATGCATAGGTTTGAGCTGCCAATTGTAGGCCTAGCATGCTCTGCCTGTGCTTAGAAATCTTAATAGTTTCATTCTGCTATTAGCTTATCTCTACGGTGACAACCTGATAGGATGATACTCATAAGTGGGTGATGTCAGTAAATGGTCTGTCAGATGTTTCTAACAAATGTAAGAGGAGAGAGACAGAGACTTTCTGTTCTTTCCTTGGCTTAGAACTACTTAAACTGTTGGCTAGTAATCTGTGAAAATGGGATTGCTAACAGAAGAACATTCTGTAATGTGATTCAAATTAATGGTAGAAGAAAAAGGAGTCATGCAATATACCGTATTGGTCTGAGTATAAGACTCACTTTTTTCTCCTAATTTAAGTTTTTAAACTAGGGGTGCGTCTTATAATCAGGCTGTTGCAATTTAATGCCAGTGATGTAATTAATTTTTTTTTAATAGCACCAAACTTTAAGGGTGTGTCTTATAATCAGGTGCGTCTTATACTCGGGACAATAAGGTAATAGCATTTGTAGATTGGAAAATTGCTAATCTGTATTGGTTGGAAGGAAGAAAACAGGACACGTCAGCTGCTCCAAAACAGGAGCACGACCTATGTAATCAATGGAAGCCAAAGTGTAAAAGCAACAAGTTAGCTGGCAAACTTTTAGAAAGCTTATGAAAACTTCATCTTCTTTTATATCTTCAGCAGTTATTTATATCTTATTTATAAAGGAATTCATATCTCACCTTTCCACAAGGATGCCCATGGTGATTCGTCATAACAAAAATAACATACAAATATAAAAAATTAAAACAATATACAATATTAATACGGCAATGAAAAATGGAGCACAGACAATGCAGATAAAAAGAGTTTAAAAAGAATCACTAGGAGGGATGAACACTATAGATCAAAAGCCTTCTTTCAAAAGCCAGTATTCCTAGGGGTGGAATAGCCAGCAAAGTGAGCATAAACATATGCAGCTAATAAGAAGGCCCTCTCTCAGAAACTTCTTTATTTAAGGGTGCTGAATATACAACATTGCAGGGTAGTGCTGGCTGTAGGTCAACTTACCACCATGACTACTACCATCACTGAATATTGGGACATCAGGGGTTGACCAGGTGGCCCTTCAGTCAAGGCCCCATCTAGTTCACCCCTGATGCTGACCCTGATGCAGGGCATCATTGATTAAATCAGGGGTTCTCAACCAGTGCTACTAGTACCACCAGTGGTACTTCGGCTGACTGCTGGTGGTACTCAGACCACTGGAACCCCACTCCAACACGGTGCCTTCAGTGGCACGTTTTTTCTCCTGAGAGGCTCCTGCCTTTGGCCGAGCTTCTCGGGAACGCTGAGAAGGGCTCTCCCACCTGCCCAGTGTCTCCTACCTGCTTTTTCTGGCTTCCCAAAACCTGAAAACCCGAAAGTAACTGGCGATGATGTCATCCCCAGTCACTTCCGCTGGTACGAAGCAAGAGAGTGGCGCCAGAGGTGGTACTCGGACAGGAAGGGGTTGAGAACCCCTGGATTAAATAATGGCTGCCCTGCCACCATAAAAATGGCAATGGCCATTATAACAACAATGCCCTGAGAGAACAACAACAGTGCATTGCAGGTCAACACAATGTATGATAAAGCAAAATGACCACTAAGAAGAGGAGGCTGTTTGTTGGAGCTCTGGAGTAAGCTGTTAATTGGTGTTCCTGCCTGAACTTGTTGAGGGGGGAGCATTGTTTTGCTCTATTGACAAAGGCATGAATCATTCGTACATAGCATTTTGGACAGGTATAAACCAGCTACACTTGGTTGGAACTGGTTGTGGAGTGGGTATATAGCATTCGCTCTATCTGGTTTGTGCATTGTGGGAAAAGGTGCAACACTCACCCAACCTTCTGGTAGTTGCAGTATGTGGCTAGCTGGTCACTTTGCGGCCAAGCAGAACATTTTGCCCTTCCACCTTATTGGCTGTAATGAGAGGGGTCACTTATTTCATACTGTGAAGATGATGGGTAGTTTAGGAACCTAACTAATTTGGTCACAACTGGTAATGGGTAATGCAGGTCTGGGAGGAGTAAAACATAAGAACATATAAGAAGATAAGAAGAGCCCTGCTGGATCAGGCCAAAGGCCCATCTAGTCCAGCTTCCTGTATCACACAGTGGCCCCACCAGATGCCTCAGGGAGCACACAGCCAACAAGATAACCTGTTTCCTGTTGCCACTCCCCTGCACCTGGCACAGAGAAAACTTACTTCTAAAACCAGGAGGTTGCTTATGGCTTGTAACCTGTGATGGTCTTTTCCTCCATGAATCTGTCCAAACCCCTTTTAAAGGCATCTAGACCAGGTGCCATCACCACATCCTGTGGCAAGGAGTTCCACAGATCTCTCTCTTGATCCATCACAGACAACTCAGAACCCATTAGCGTATACAGTATGTGAAATTTTGGTTTCTTGCCCCAATGTGCATCACTTTGCACTTACTTACATTGAAGCGCATCTGCCATTTTGCTGCCCATTCTCCTAGTTTGGAGAGATCCTTCTGGAGCTCTTCACAATCCCTGCTGGTCTTCACCACCCGGAAAAGTTTAGTGTCATCTGCAAACTTGGCCACCTCACTGCCTATCCCCGACTCCAGGTCATTTATGAATAAGTTGAAAAGCACCGGTCCCAAGACCGATCCTTGGGGCACACCGCTTTTCACCTCTCGCCATTGTGAAAATTGCCCATTGACTCCCACTCGCTGTTTCCTGGTCTTCAACCAGTTCCTAATCCACAAGAGGACCTGCCCTCTTATTCCCTGACTGTGGAGTTCTCAGGAGCCTTTCATGAGGGACCGTGTCAAACGCCTTCTGAAAATCCAGATATATAATATCCATGGTTTCGCTCGCATCCACATGCCTGTTGACCTTTTCAAAGAATTCTAACACGTTTCTGAGGCAAGACTTATCCTTGCAGAAGCCATACTGACTCTCCCTCAGCAGAGCTTGTTCTTCTATGTGTTTTAAGATTTTATCTTTAATGAGATTTTCCATCATCTTCCCTGGAACAGATGTTAGGCTGACCGGCCTGTAGTTTCCCGGGTCCCCCCTCCTTCCTTTTTGAAAGATTGGCGTGACATTAACTATCCTCCAATCCTCTGGCACAGTGGCCATTTTAAAGGGACAAGTTGCATATTTTGGTCAAGAGGTCAGCAACTTCATTCTTGAGTTCCTTCAGAACTCTTGGGTGGATGCCATCCGGGCCTGGTGATTTATTGATCTTTATTTTGTCAATTAAGTCTGAGTCTCTTTTAACCTCTATTTGACTTAATTCTTTAGTCAGGGGAGGCCATTCAGGCAGCGGTATTTGCCCAAGGTCTTCTGCCATGAAGACAGATGCAGTGAACTCGTTTAATTTCTCTGCAGTCTCCAAGTCCCCTTTTATCACCGCTTTCTCTCCCTCACCATTCAGCGGACCAACCGTTTCCCTGACAGGTTTCCTGCTTCTACCATATTTGAAGAAGCTTTTGTTATTTCCTTTTATGTTGCCTGCCATACGTTCCTCAAAGTCTTGCTTGGCCTCCCATATCATCTTTTTACATTTCTTTTGCCACAGTTTGTGTTCCTGTTTTTTATCCTCATTAGGGCAAGGCTTCCATTTACGGAAGGAAGCTTCCTTGCCTTTTATAGCCTCCTTAACTGTGCTTGTTAGCCATGCCGGCACCCTCCTGGACTTAGCCGAGCCCTTCCTCCTTTGTGGGATACACTCCCACTGGGCCTCTATGACTGTTGTTTTAAACAGCCTCCATGCACTCTGGAGAGATTGGACTCTTTTTACCTTCCCTTTCAGCTCATTGGTGCCAACATGCACCACAACCGCTACCTCCTCCCCAGCACTCTCTACCAGCCTATCTAGATGAAAGATGATGTCCGCAACCTTCGCACCAGGCAGGCAAGTCACCATGCGGTCCTCACATCCATCACAGACCCCCCTCTCTATGTTCCTGACTATAGAGTCACCCAGTGGCGTTCTTTGGTGGGGGGCCCTGTGGCCTTGGGCCCCGGGCGGCAGCTTCCGGGGGGCTCCTCTTCAGCCTCTGGGCTGCTGGTGACTGCACTCACCTTGGCGCGACTCCTTTTAAAACTGGCTGTTCTGTACGTGCGCAGAATGCCTAAGAGGCCAAGAGAGGGCAATTTTGCTCTCTCTTGGCCTCTTAGGCGTTCTGCACATGTACAGAACAGCCTGTTTTAAAAGGAGTCGCGCCGTGGTGAGCGCGGGGGCGGCGGCGGCTGAAGAAGGTAAGCAGAGCAATGGTGCTCCCACCCGGCCCCCGCGCGCCCACCTCCATCGCTCTCCTTACCTTCTTCAGCCGCCGCCGCCGCCAGCCCTGCGCTCACCTCGGCGCGACTCCTTTTAAAACTGGCTGTTCTGCGCATGTACAGAGCAGCTAGTTTAAAAAGGAGTCACACCGAGGTTAGCGCGGGGCCGCCGCTGCCACTGGCGGCTGCTGCTGCTGAAGCTGAAGCAGAAGGTATGGAGAGCGGTGGGGGTGGGCACGCAGGGGCCGGGTGGGAGCATCCTTCTGGTGGGCGCTCGGCCAACCCCTGCCCTGCCATGCCCCGGGCGCCGGGAGGGCTAGAGTCACCCACGACAAGAAGCCCCCTTCCCCAGAGGAGTATCCATAGTGCGACTGGATATGGGCCCATCACCTGAAGAAGGGGTCCACACTGGGGAATTGTTTCCCTCTTTTCCAGAGCGACGTCCTCCAGCCCTGAGACTCCCTTCCCTTCCAGCTGAGAAGCTGGCCAACTGAGGGTGGGACAATGCCTCCACGTCCCTAGAAGTCTCACCCTGGTCCCTCTCTTCCTGTCTCTGCTTCTCCAGGTCAGCAACCATGGCTTCAAGGAAGCGAACCCGTTCCCCAAGAGCCTGGAGCTCTTTGCACTGAGCACACACCCATGACTTATGCCCAAGAGGCAGATAATCATACATGTGACACTCGGTGCAAAACACTGGATAGCCCCCACCCCTCTGCTGGCTGTCTGACTGCATAGCTTTTGTGTGTAAGGTATGTGTTTAGCTAAGTTTGGGTACCTTAATGTTGTTGGAACTCTCCTCTCTTCAAGGGAAGTGCCGGGCCGTGCATGGGGCCTGGCTTCCTCGCCCTGCTGCTGAACTCGCACAGCTGCTTAACTCGCGGTGTCTCCTTTTACCTTGGCACTTGGTCCCAGTGAGGCCACTCGCTGCTCCTGAAAAGGGTTCACTTGCAAATCAGCCCCAGATTTAAACTGTTATGTAGCTCCTCCCCCTGCCTACCTGAAAGTTTGAAAAGACTGGCCTCTAAGGGCGGGGCCTGATGGGGTTTACTGGCAGGAATTTGTTGCTATGGTTCCTGCCTGCTCAATTTACATTTAGCCTCCTCAATTTACACTTGGCCTACTATACACTTAAAGTTTTAAATTCTGCTTAAGTTTAACTCTGCTTAAGGTGTAGTTTAAATTCTGCTTAAGTTTAACTCTGCTTAAGGTGTAGTTTAAATTCTGCTTAAGATTAACTCTGCTTAAGGTGTAGTTTAAATTCTGCTTAAGTTTAATTCTGCTTAAGTTTAAGTTTAGCCTGCTTTTTCCCTTCTTTTATCCTCCTCCTGTTTTGTGACCACCTTATACATGTTCAGGAGAGAGGAGAGGACTAGATTAAAATCTCTGTGGGTTGGGCAGCAGGAGGAAGATTGGCCTTTGGTCTGCATTTGCATTCACATCATGAATGGCTGCTAGGCCTGGGGAGGTGAAAGGGAGATAAGGCAAGAGGGAAATGGGACCATTACTTTGATGATGGCCCACTGATCTGGTCAAGGGTGTATTTGCCTGACGAAAGGAGCAAAGGGAGGACAGCATCTCAGAGCCTGAATAGGTTCAAGCCTTCACTGCTTTAAAGGGAGAAGTTTAATATTAGTTAAATGATGCTGTACATCATAACCTTCAATAACGTTGTGGCCCAGACCTGCACAGCAGAGGCTTATTACGAGGATGAATAAGAAAAGATTGCACAATTAATGGGGTTTCATCAATGATTAACAAGCTTTTGTAAACACATGCGTTTGCCTAATTGCAGCGAAAATGTATGCATAAAAATCTCCCATTCCTAGTATTATCGCACAACAAAAGGTATGCTTAGTGTAATCAATGGCAAACACGTCATCCCTCGTTATGAAATAGCAAGCCTCACTCGCTCTTGAAAGCGCCTCACTCGCTCTTGAAAGTGAATGTTTCGGGGAGAGGAACGCTGCCATAGGCACTGAGGAATGCTGTGCAGCGGCTCACCAGCAGGATCTGAAATTACTAAGACAACCAAGAATAGAATTCAGAACATCCGCTGTCTTCTTCACACCTCATCTTTGCTGATATGTGCAAGCGTACCTTAAAAAAAAAAAAAACCCACTATGTGTAGATAGAACAGCAAATGGTGTGAATAAACAAGGCAAGAAAGACTGTCACTTGAAATAGAGAACTCTGTGCTTCAGAGTCGATCAGCATATCGATACGGGAGGACAGTGCTGTGGGTAGCAGTGGGAGGACCCACTATTCTGTTCTGTCTGTAGAGTCAGGGACAAATGACAATTGGATTCGATGAGCTGGATTGACCAAGAACCTTCACGCTCCTAGCTGCAAATATTGAACATTGATTCCTCGGCTCTCAGGATAAAAATGGTTAGAGCTAGCAATTTGTCCTAGTGAGTTGCAACTCACTAGGACAAGTTGCTAGCACTAACCGTTTTTATTGCACTAACTGTTGCAACTGATAACTCATGAAGCCATGGTGCAAAGGCCTCTATAATCCCTCTTATTTTTGCAATCTCTTTGGAATTGCAAATATGCAAGGTAGGGTGGGGGGAGGTCCATCACATGGCAGACCACACGTGGATGGTAGACTGCACTCAGCTTGGTAATGACAGGTTGTACAGAAGTCACGGGATTCCAAAACGTGAACCGCATTAGGGTTTACACAACCACGTTGTGGGCGAACATTACAGGTTGTCCCTACTCAGAGAGGCTTAAGAATTTTAAGCAATGTATTAAGTAACGGTGGCTTAGTGGTTAAGACACTGAACTGCTGACCGGAAGGTCGGTAGGACAGCAGTTTGAGACCTGAGTGCCATGTGACGGAGTGAGCTCCCATCTCCTGTCTCAGCTCCTACCAACCTAGCAGTTCGAAGGCAAGAAATTGAAAGTAGATAAATAGGTATGTTTATCCCTATGGTGGGAAGGTAACAGCATTTCATTAGTCATGCTGGCCACATGACCACACAAGCGTCTTTGGACAGCGCTTGCTCTTCGGCCTTAGAAATGGAGATGAGCACCATACCCTAGAGTCGGAGATGACTGGCTTTCGAGCAGGGGATACCTTTACCTTTTATTCCATTAAAAACATAGTTTGACCCTTGCATGCTTGGTTTCTTTTTGTTACATATTGGCCACCAGAGGGGAGGGGGAATCCAGTTCAGGATCACAACAGAGGCTGGGGGGAGCTTTAACCCTTTCCTTCTGCTGCAGTTCCTATATGAATTCTGCCCCCCCCCCCGGCTGCTGATTTCCCTTGGATGAAAACTCCAATGGTGCCAATGGAAACTTCCCTCCTGGGTTGGCAAGGAGAAGAACAGCAGTGCTGTGATTTTACGTGGACAGGGACGACGATGAGAAACAATGTTCTGGTGCTCCGAGTACCAGCTAATGGCAGTAGAGAATTGACTGGCATCACTTTGATCCGTTAAAAATATTCTGTATTTACTGCCTGTCCTCAGGGTGCTCCATGACTGGCAAAAGGAGGGGCTCATGTGGAGTTATTTTCACTGTTCTGATACATAATGAGCAGATGCTGGGTTCAGTTAATGATAGTCTTATGAGCTTAGCCACTGTTGACAGCTGTAATTACTCAAGGGAATCCACTTACTGCTCCCTTGTGTTTGCCTTATCAGTGTCATAAATGGTCTCATTTAGAAAATGTGGCATTTCGGGGAAATATAAGTCCAAACAGTGGAGGATTTAGAGAGCTTATAAGCAATTTCAAGTGACAACAGTCAAGGCCTTCTCTTGTCAGGCTTGCCTATCCACCCCCACCAAAAAATTGCATCACAGCTAAGAAAGACACAAAGTGATCCTTCTAGCTTTCCTTTTGCTGGGCATCCAGCATGATGATGATATTAGCTGCGGGTTGCCCTAAGGCCTGTTTCTGGCTGTATATACCAAATGGATTGAAAATGTTGAAATGGCAATGAGGTGGAGAGTATGGGAGAAAGCTCATACTGGGTGGAAATGAATGGATCACCACCAATTTAAATCTCACACACGAACACGCGCACATGCGCACACGCACACGCACACGCACACACACACACACACACAGAGAATCTTGTCTTTCCTTGAGTTCCCAATAATGGATTGTATCCACAGGCAGTTAGTCATAACTAAGCACCACTGAAATCAATGAAAGAAGTTAATTGTGTGACTAACATAAGCCCCATTAACGTCAATGGGATTTAGTCATGAGAAACTTCCTTTGGATACAGCTCAATAGGCCCAGGTAATGATTTAATACAAAATGTATAATTTATGGCCCAGTGCTATGGGCCTGCTGCGCTGCCAAACCTCACATTTTATGCTTTGCGGCACTCAAAAAATGTGACGTGCCATAAAGCGCAGCCTCGCTGTTGCTGCCGCAAACAATGAGCAGCAGCAGTAGCCAGGCAACAGCAGACCCCTTGGAGCCCTGGTGCCGGTAAGTCAGCAGCAGGGGCAGGCTGTGGGTGGGGACAGGGAGGGAGTGGGAGGAAAAAGGGCATTTCTGGGCGAGGAGGGGGGAGGAACCAGGGGGCAGGGAGGAGGTGGTAGGGGTGGATCCGGCAGCAATAGTGCACAACGGAACTTAGGTGGTGTATGACAAAGGAGACCCATTCATGATTGGGCAGCCCACTGGCGTCGCTGGAGCGTGGCGGGGGGGGTGGGCCGCCAGGGGGTGACGCGCGCCATGGGGGCAAGAGGCCCTTAAAACGGTCTCTGCGCATGCGCAAAAATTCTAAAAATACCCGTATTAACGCGCTGCTGCATGGGCCTTCTTTCAGAAGGCCCTGGAGCGCCGGCGGGGTTGGACGCTCCGAGGCCGGCTCCCGGGCCAGCCTCGGAGCGTCCGGAGGGTGGCGCGGGAGCGTCACTAGGGTGACATGTGCCCCCCTGCCTCGGGGTGACGCGCGTCCTAGTGACGCTTCTGGGGCAGCCTACCAGGAAATAAATGAAACATGTTTTCATTTACCTCCTGCAGGTTGTCCAATTGCCTCCACCACCAGAGGATGCAGTACACGCCTTTTTTGCGCGGCTGCATTGGTGCTGGTGTTGGGGGATGTGTGTAACAGCACAAGCCTAAACTTGTCTACTCAGAAGTCCCATTGAGTTAAACAAGACTTACTCCCAGGTAAGTGTGTATAGGATTGAAGCCTAAAGGCCCAATCCTCTGGTGGCCTTACACTGACGGATCTTGCGACCCAGCAGCATAAGGCCTCAGGTGCCATCACATGAGCTGCTTTACCAGCGGGTGGCTTGCTAATGATGGCATGGGAGCAGGGAAGTCCTGCACCAGCAGTGGTGGACCACTGAGCCCACGCTGGAGCAGGTAGGTAGGGTGGCAGCAGGGACAGTTTGGGTCAAGGAGGATCATGGATGGTTCAGGGGTGGGGACTAGGCCGGGAAGGGGAGGATCTTGGTGGCAGCAGCTCACATGGAGATTCTATCCCCCTTTTCCCAGCCCAACACACCCACTGACTTGGATTAACTCCAGCTAAATAGCTGACATGGGTCCGAGGAGAGCCATTAGATGCCAGGCTGCCAAATGAGGAGGTAAGTACAAATCATTTTAGTTACTTTTCCCAGTCCATCTTATCGTCCCCCCACCATATCATGCAGCATATGCTTCATCAGCAGCGCTACATGCTATGGGCTGGTGGTGGGTAGGATTGGGCTGTTAGTCTGTTATCTAATATCCATCCATCTATTCCCACCAGCTCCAGTGTACTAGTGGGTACCCCCAGCTACATATTCCATGAATCAGTGATGTAGAGTCTATTGACTTGGACTCGAGTCGGACTCAAGTTGCGTCAGTGACTTGACTCGGACTTGACTCGGCGATTGTAAAAGACTTAAAAGACTCGACTTGAGACTAGGAGCCTTTTACGACAAGTTGTGTATTATTCAGGTTTAAACCTATTTTACAAATGGCTGAAGATCTGAAGGACAGCAGTTCAAGACGGCCGGAAGTCTGTCGGAGAGCTGCTGGCATGCCAAGCTGATAAGCTGCAGAGCCTCTGTGGGGGAGTGGAGCTGCAAGCTGAGCACTTGAGTGGCAGTCAAGGTTGCCTGTGTCAGCTGAAGCATGTTGAGGCGAACGCCAGAGAGAGAGAGAGAGAGAGAGAGAGAGAGAGAGAGAGAGAGAGAGAGAGAGAGAGAGAGAGAGAGCTGGACTGTGAAAACAACATTTCGAATGAAGGGTTCTATGAAAGATTAGAACGTTATTATATTGTAAAAACCCCTTGGGGTTTAGAACAGCCTGCCCATGTATATCGCCTTGAATTAAAATCGGAGGAGAAATCCAATGACCAGAAAGGCGGTATATAAATACTGTATATTATATTATTATTATTACCCATTAAATAGATAGAGACTCAACTCACGACCAAAGACTTGGGGGCAAAGACTTGGTACTTGACTCAAGACTTGAAGTCAGAGACTTGATCCACATCCCTGCCATGAATCCTATTTGCTCTTTCCTATTCACCTCTTTACTGGTATGCCTAAACATATATAGTCTACATTAACTCATTTCTTTTCTTTTTTTTAAAAGGGCAAGAGAAATTCCTGATATTAGGAGAGAAATTATGTTTATGACGACAAGCAGACAGGCGGCTTAAGTGGCACTATTGAAAGATAAGATTATTTCTGTTTCTAGGGAAATTTACTTTTGTGGTCATAGTGACTTTCAAAATAAACTGCATTTGGCAATAAATAAATCAAGTGTTCGGGAAAGGAAAGCGTGTTAGATAAGCCTTTGAAAACTAACATATTGAGTTATATCTCTTTTCACATTCTAGTTTAGCAAGTAGGATTGTTCCCCACGTCCCTCCACCTTAATTGCACAGTGCTTTGAGATGAGACTTTGAATGTTTAATCTCTCTCTCTTTCTCCCTCTTACTTTTTTGTAAAAAAAAAAATCTTCAAAAATAAGACTCTTACATATTTCTCATAGTAGCTGTCATGATAGCAAAGACAACTCTGGGTGAGCCGCAAACTTGATGCTCAAAAAGCCAGTCTGGAATAATCACTGAACATAATTACTGGCACCAATGGAAGTCACTTTCCCAGGAAAAGCAGGAACCCCAGAGGGGAAGATTTGAATTGGGATCATGGTGAGGACAGAGGGTCAAAATCCCCATCCTCTGATCTAGTGATCTCCATTGCCTTAGTACCCCCCACAAATGACTTGAGACAAGATCATATCCCAAAGGTGACTAGACAATTTCAAACTATTCTAACGAATGGGTGGAATGTGGTCAACAGTTCTAGACCCCCTAGAGGTCAAGGGGTCAAGATTCTACTTCAGAATGCTTGGGATGAGGCTCCCAGCAGCGATACCTGGCTAAGTCACACCCCCAGCTCACTGAGGCACCCAATAGGGTGCCCCAGCTAGCCTCATACAGGGGCAGGACAGGGTGAAGGATGCCCCCACTCCCAGGCTGTTGGTGGAAGGCTCAAAATCTGACTGGTATTTTGTTAAGGGAAAAAGCACATTTAAGTCTGTAGTTTTACCCTTAGCAGCCCCAAACAAGTACTTACTAAGTAGATGTCACATTGTCACCTATGCAAGGTCAGTGCCACTGCCTGTGATCCCAGTCAAAGAGGGTCCTGACGTACCAGTCTGCCATTGTCACATGTAATTTGTACCTGGTATGAGCTTTAGGGTATCTTCAAATGCCCCCAAACGCTGCCAAGTCTATTATCTCCTATTCTCTATCTGTACGTTCTTAATAGGTACAGGTACATGCGTGGGATGGGAGGATCAGGCCTACTGGCCCACACTTAATAACCACCTGTCTTCACAGGGACACACATAAACAACACCAGTCCACATAGATAGTAAGTGTGATCTGTAAGTTTCATTTTTGTATTATACAGATTACACTGTTGGCACCTATACACATTTGGAAGGATATGGCTGTCCTTGGGCAGACAAGAGCTCAGAACACAGAGTTTGAACACAACATTGAGTGGGCCCAGTGGGGGTGATCCTAACCCCCCCATTCCTACATTGTACCCATTTAAAGCATTGACTAAGGTTCAAAAACTCAGACATGCACCCATTTTGTGACCTAGAAAATAGATTCAGGCAAGCAGATAACTGGATTGGAGAAGGAAGAGGGAGAGACGTTCTAGCCCACCACTCTCCTCTCCTCTACACTTCTCTCCCACTCTATCTGCTTTTCCAATCCAGGGAGTGGGAGAAGCTGAGGCTGGCACAGCACCAAGTAAGTGGGGACAGCACTTGGCCCACCTCAGGTGCTAGGAGATCTTGGGCTGGCTTTATTAAACATATTTTCCCTCCAAATGCAAGATAAAGGATTCCCCCCCCCCTCTTCTTTTGTACTGCTGAAAATCTGGGCAGTTTTACATTCTGACAGGTTGAAGCAAAAACAAGGCAGACATTTTTATATTCAAAATGGCTGCTGCCTGGCAGGTAGAAGACGGATATATTTTTCCACCTCTGTCACAGCAGCGTTTTGCTTTAGCTCTAACAGGCACCAGAAGGTATCTGCACCACTGCTGCTCAAAAACAGGTGCTTGCATGCTATTTCCGCCAGAGGCTCAGTGCTTGATCCAGTCTTTTCATTTGAAAAGTTGCCACCTATTTCCTGATCCCATCCCTTCTTTCTTCGAGCCCCCCCCCCTTCTCCCCGCACACTGTGTCTCTCTTTTTTGCAGGGATGACTGGTTCTTGTTTTACTAGTTGGCTAAGAACGACAAAGACAGATTTTTGCTAGGAGCACAATTTCTTCACGATACAATTTAGGAATTTCATTAGCATAGGCTGTTGAATGCCCTGAGATAGGTGAGACAGATGTTCTGAAGAATATTACACACATCATGAAAGAAGACATGGAAAGCTAGAGGGGGAAGCCAAAGGAAAGTAGAGACAAAAAAAACACCAAACACCAATTGCCTGGGATTGTGCAAGGCTCCTCAGTCCCCTATCCTGGGAGCTTATCTTCCGGCACATTCTCATACAAATTGGTAGTGCTTCATTTTTAATGAAGGTCTTTACAAACGACAGTATCTATGCCAGACTAAGCGCAGTGGGCTTTCACTGTTTATAGTACGTGCCACGGGAATTTATATGAGTTTGTACAACTGAGTGAAATGTAGCCACAGACCCTACTTGAACATACAACTGGCATGGAAAATTAGAAGCAAACTCAGAAAGCTTGGACTATGGAAATTGTACCATCTCTGAAGCTCTAGGTGTGACGATTTCAGTCTCCTAAGAGGAGAAAATAATATTGTGTCCTCTGTCTTACAGGACCATCCAACTCAATGTTCCGCATCTGTTGTACATAATATAGCATGCAGCTGTTCTCAGCTTTGTGAACGTGCCACACAGCATAACAGCCACCTCCTTAATTGGTAATATTTGCATCTACAAGACATCTCTTTTTTTCCTCTCTGTCTTGTATTATCCTATTCTTATGCAAAGGCAAAAGCAGATGTATCAGTGACAAAGACGAGAGTTCGGTTCAGACACCACTGGAACCAGAACAACAACCCCCCCCCCCCAAATTAGAAAAGTTGGCAGACCTGCAGGACCCATAATGTTATTAACATTTGTATTAATGTTTGGCCATAAGGGCCAAATCATACACATGGCTTAATGTCACAACCCACAACTTGAGTGTTTGTGTGTGTGTGTGTGTGTGTGTGTGTGTGTCCAAATAGCAAATGAGGGTACAAAATGAGCCAAAACTGTGAAGGGGAAGGGGGCTTTATTAGTTCGCCCCCACCATGATTTTGGACCCACCTGCCCCATGTACTATTTTGAAATGAAAACACTTTTCCATATAAAAGTTGTGTGTGGGGATGAGCATGTGATTGAGCTCAAAACTGCAGGGAAGACTATTAAAGTCCCCTTCTCCTTGCTGCAGTTTCACCCCATTCAGTCGCGTCGCGACGACGCGCGTCACCCCAGAGCGGGGGCGCGCGTCGCCCTTAAGGGGAGGCTCCGCCCCCGCGCGTGACGTCACGCGCAGGAGCAGAGCGCCCTTCCCGCTCCGTTTTCGGCTCATTTTGGAGCCAAACGGACACAGGGGAGGGCGGGCGGGCCCACCCTCCGCTCGAAACTGTAAGTGGGGGGGTGATCGCGCGTCACCCCTAGACACGCGACACCCCCCGGCGGCCCGCCCCCCCGCTTCCCCCTGTCGACGCCAGTGACCCCATTTTGTGGCCTTCCAACTTGCTATTTAGAACCCAAATAAGTCACTCTGGATGGGTCACAAGTGTAGCACCTACCTGTATACAGAATTCTTCCTCTAGTTAGGAACACAGGCATGGAAGCCTGTTTCAATTCTTAAAAACCACATGCTGGATTGGGTGAAATGCATAACTTTCTGAAAAATATCACAGCAATATATAAAATGATTCAAATAGTTAGACCTTTAACAGCACAATCCTATGCATGCCTACTCTTAAATAAGCCCCATTTAGTTCCCCATGAGCTTTTGGCACAATCTTACCCTATCCCTGCACCGGCACAGTGCATGCTGCACCAGTGCTTGCCATTGCAAAAGCGCCGTCAAATGCTTTGCAATGGTATAGCAGTTGCCTGGGTTGGCATGAAGACACACACTGGTCTACGTGCACCAGCAGAAGGAATAGCGCACGCCGGAAAAGGTAAGATCTGCGCTGAGCATCACGGAGGCAGAACGGGGCAGGGGGGAGCATGGGGGTGGGCAGGGTAGGGGGTTAACCGGGTGGGGGATGGGTGGTCAAGGCCCAGGAGAGAGCAGGATCAGCAGCGCTGGTGTGTGCAGAAACGTATCCCTCTTCCCAGGACTGACCTGCCCACACAGATCGACTCGGACTTGCGCTAGCAATTTAGCTGGCCCAGGTTTGAGTAGATGTTTTGCCGCGACTGGGGTTTTCCCCGGGCAAGGGGACAAATGTCCGCTTACCTTGAGGAGACCTCCAGCCTGCAAAATTCCCATGCAGGTTGCACCGCAGCCCGTGTTGGCCCTGCTGCACGGGAGCTTAGGTTGGATTGGGCTGCTACTCAGGAAAGTGTGTATAGGATTTCAGCCTAAGTTCCATTGATTTGTTCTGCAGGTGCGTTTTCTATCAACTGACAATGGTAATAGATAACAGTGAAGACAGAATTTTGGTAGCAACTAAAAAAGGAGAAATGTCTGAACATTTAAAATAGGTACATGCCCAAATATTTGACAATGTAGTTTCAGTTATGTTGGCTGACGTCAGTGGAGACAGAACCCCTTTTATTTACTGAGCAGAATCAAATGCAAATCAATTTTCTTCCTAATTATATTAAGCCCAACGTAATAATTTTTTTTATTTCCTATCCAAACCATCCAAGCACATTGTATAAATACACATTAAAGAGTCTGTACTATGCATATTAACAATGGGTACGGAACTGCCCTGCGGTAAAACAGGTTGCTGTGTACATGACTCAAGTAACACTTTCTAACATTCATCATCGCTTCATTTACACATTCATTTACACATATAGTGCTCAGGCTCAGAAGCAATGCGGAAGAGGACCGTCCAATGAGCCAATAACTAGGAATAGACAAATCCAGGATCCTGATCTATAGCTAGTCCTTGCAGCTGCCAACAAGACAAGTGTTGTGTTAAACCTTGATTCCTTATGGCCATCATTATATCTGCAATAATAGTCCAATCTATATGTCTAACCCATCACTTCTCAAACTGTGGGTCACGAGGTTGGAAACAATCGGAGGCTGCTCCCAGGCTGCGCCGGGCTTCCACAGGCCTCAGGAGATCTCCAGAAGCAACCGGAAAGTGACTTCTGGTTTACTTCCAGTTGCTTCTGGAGGCCTTCTGAGGGCAATGGAGGCCCACAGAGGCCCACTGTGGGAGAACACGGTGGGTCATTATGGTGCCCTCTGTTGGGGAGCAGGTGGGTCGTGGCGGGGGGGGGGGAGTTTGATAACCGCTGGTCTAACCATTTATGAATACTAGCTTTTGCTGAGATGCTACTCCTTTCTGCTCATCAGAGAGATGTGTTCCCAAAGGATTTAGCTCAAAGGTGCCTCCTCATCTGAAGTGCATGGGGAGCCACTGCAAATGGGGAACTTCAAGCGCCTTCAGCAAATCATTGGATTGGCATGTAGGATGATAAGTAGATAGTCAAATTTGCTCGCTGATACAGACCATGGCAAGAGACTGGTCTGAGGCTGTTTAGTGATCTTCACAGCCATGCAGGGATCTGAACTCAGGATCAATGCAGTCTATCCACTACACTGGGGGTTCTCAACCAGTGGTACTAGTGACACCAGTGGTACTTCGGTCGATTGCTGGTGGTACTCGGACTGCCGGAATCCCGCTCCAATGCAGTACTTTCGGCAGCACATTTTTGCTCCCTAGAGGCTCCTGCCTTTGGTAGAACCTCTCAGGAATGCTGAGAAGGGTCCTCCCACCCAGAGCCTCCTACCTGTGTTTTCTGACCTCCAAAAACCTTAAAACACAAAAGTAACTGGTGACGATGTCATCGCCAGTCATGTCTGGTGGTATGCAGTAGGAGAGTGGCTCCAGAGGTGGGAAGGGGTTGAGAACCCCTGAACTACACCACTGCATATAGTTGTTCCCTAGGGCTGGCACTGCAGTTTCAAAATAAATTTCAGTCCCCCCTCCACGGAGAAATATTTGAGAATTTTCAAGGGAAGCCAAACTGGCTTCTTTAAGAGAACTGAAATTACCCAGAGGGTTCCTACACATGCTTCCCTAGCTCTGTGCTTGATTCAATGCAAGTTGCTAACATTTTAAAAAAAATCAATTAGAGGCTCTTATCTGAGGATCTCTTCATTGTTTCACTCCAAATCTGAACCAGGGGGAAAGAATTTTTCTTTCTGAATTTTTCGTATGAATACAGAAGAAAATCTTCATCCATAAAATGAAAGAAAGATGCTCCATTGTCTGGAATGTCCCTTTGAACTGCTTTCCTTTCTCATGTGCTTGGCGACTTGCTATGCAGTTTGTAAAGCTCTCCGAAGCAAAGACTTTAGCATCACACTGGGCTGCTTTAACCAGAAGGCTCAACCGTCCAGAAGCCTCAAGGAGTTGCCGCAAGAACAGCACTTCATGCATGCAAACTCTGCTTGTGAGTGACATTTCAAATGAGATCAATGACAGCACAGCACTAGTATGAAATCTGAAACTGTCACTCTGGATGGGCGACATTGTGATGGATACCTGGGAGTTGCCCAATGCTACTCTAGGACCAATTTCAGCTTCTGAACTATTAGTCATCCAAAGCCAGTCACGAGAAGAGCCTTGTTGGATCAGGCCAAAGGTCCATCTAGTCCAGCTTTCTGTATCTCGTAGTGGTCCCAGCAGATGCCTCTGGGAGCATGTAAGAAAATAAGATACCTGTATCCTGTTACCACTCCCTTGCACCTGGCATACAGAGAAAACCGACTTATAAAACCAGGAGGTTGTTTATGGCTTGTAATTTGTGATGAACTTTTCCTTCATGAATCTATCCAATCCTCTTTTAAAGGCATCCATGCCAGGTGCCATCACCATATCCTGTGGCAAGGAGTTCCACAGATAAATTACACACTGGGTGAAGAAATATTTTCTTTGTCTGTTCTGACTCTCCCTCCACTCAATTTTAGTGCATGTCCCCTAGTTTTGGTGTTGTGTGAGAGGGAAAAAAACCTATCTCTATCCATTCTATCCCTCCCATGCATGCTACATTTCAGCACTAGACTATACAGTATGTCCAATATAAGTATTTCACAGTCACAGGTTAGTCCTGGGTTTATTTCACAGTTCCAGGTTTAATACAAGATTATGAAATGTGCACACTGGATGCTTCAGTGGAGGGTTCCTCTATTCGCATGGGTGGTTTTATACGGGAGAAGAGATTGCATGGAATTGTTGTGTCTTGGGTCTTTCTGATTCCCCCCAAAGTCCCCAAAGTTTGAAATACGTAATCAATGCTGATGTATATTGTTGAAAATCCTATAAATGCTGCTTGAGTTCTGTCTTGGGTTATAGTCTTGGACTTGCATCCCTTGTGCCCACAAGGTCCAAAATAAAACTCCCCTTGATCAGACAAACGATTGGTCTCATCCTCTGGTCCGCAAACCCAGGCCACGAGCCTGCTCAGGTCACACCTGCCCAGGTGTGTGCAACAGAATGGGGTAGTCTGAAAGGTGCTATTCCCTGCACAGAAACCACTTCATGTTTATTTGGTACCCCTGTTTGATTCCCCCCCATGCCTTCTAATCCTTTCATTAAAGGTGTAAAGGTGACCCCTGACAATTTAAGTCCAGTCGTGTCTGACTCTAGAGTGTGGTGCTCATCCCCATTTCAAAGCTGAAGAGCCAGCATTGTCCAAAGTTGCCTCCGTGGTCATGTGGCCGGCATGACTCTCCTTGCCGCAGCGCGTAGCATGCAGCTGGAACACGGAGCGCTGTTTACCTTCCCGCAAGCGGTACCTATTTATCTACTTGCATTAACATGCTTTGGAACTGCTAGGTTGGCAGGAGCTGGCCAAGCAACGAGAGTTCACCCCATCGCGGATTCAAACTGCCAACCTTTCGATTGACAGCTCATGGTTCAGCGGTTTAACCCACTGCGCCACCCGCTGGTCATTAGGCTCTCTTAAACTATCATGTATTCCAACAAATGACAGGATCCAAATAACCATGTAATTAGTTCAATGTGCCCAAGAAAGCTTTCATTTTTTTTAAAAAAAGTAAGGTCGCCATCACAAAGTGCAAACCACTGATGTAAAAGAAGGGAATTTGTGATAGGAGCATACAAAGCTATCCTGTTGGTCCAGTTGGTTTACTCAGCGTGTTTTGGGAAACCTTTGTTAAGAAGATCATTGCTTGGATTGTGGTTATAAAGAAAAGAAAAACATATGTTCTTAAGTTTTCACAACCGGTCCAAATTTCAGAATTAGAAACATTCACATTTGCCAGGTTTCCTGGTCGTTTATTAAAAAGATGTATTAAAAACAGTCCCAATGTAGTACCTCATTAACACCACATCGTGAATTAGACAGAAAGAAAGAAAGAAAGAAAGAAAGAAAGAAAGAAAGAAAGAAAGAAAGAAAGAAAGAAAGAAAGAAAGAAAGAAAGAAAGAAAGAAAGAAAGGGGAGAATTGGAAAAGATCACTTTAAACACCAGTGTTGTGACCACTTACCTTTGTTAACACCTGTTAGCACTTAGATAGTATCTCACAGTTTTAAATAGAAGTTCAAATTGCTGGGAGCGTTCCACAGTATCCAGTAGCTGTGTCTATCCTTTGAAGATGCCAGAAATGTTGTCTGGCGAAACATTGGGACTGTTTTTTAATACATCCTTTTAAACGACCAGGAAACCTGGCAAATGTGAATGTTTTTAATCCTGAAAAAAGAAAAACACTTTATTGAATAAACTATATATAGTCAGCCCATGTCTTACACGCAACAGCCTCGCGCAAATAAAGTACACACACTCAGCCCTCCCCTCAAAAAATAGATAGATGAAAAATAAGATGACAGATGAAGATATTAGGAGTTGAGGCTGGGGACTTCTGCATGCAAAGCAGATCTTCAACCACTGGGCTACAGTTCCTTGCCTAAACTCTGCTCCACCCAAGTTCTGCTGCTGGGACTCATCCCCAAAAAGTGAGAGGGGTGTGACAAAACGCTGGCTGCTTATTGGTTACAGTGGGACCAATTGTGAGAAGGGGAGATTTTAGAAAGCCTATAGAAGTGCTCCATACTTTATGAACAGCCCCCTGAGTTCATTCAAGCCGTTGGGAGCACCTGAAGTCGTTCTTTGTATCCCAGTCACTGTTAGTAAATCCATCTCAGCTTTAGAAGTACTGTACTAGAGTTGGTTGATTTGCTCAACATGCCTTTATTTATTTATTTATTTATCTATTTATTTATTTATTAAAGCAGAAGTTTTTGAATGACTCACTATTTTCCCTCAGTTAGTCCAGCCTCATCTTCACTTACCAAAGTTATTCAAAACTTTTTAAGAGACATTTAACTGTCCATGCAACTGAAATGAATCAAATGAAACATGGAGTGACAAATCAGCAGCAATCACCACTTGGTTATAGATTTTTTCTTTCTTCATTCATTTGACTACAAGGCCATTTTGAGACAAATGTATCTGTATCTTTATTACATTTAAAGACTAATGGGTGTCACTCTAATGTATGGGACTTCATGGTAGTAGCATCTAATTATGGAATGAGGGTTTTGTTGGGGAAAAAAAAGTACAAGCATCTATTTTTGAACCAGCCTGCAGACATCTGCATAAAGACAGGCTTGCTAAAATATAATTGTGAGCCATGTTTGAATATGAAAGTAACAGCTGGAAATTCAAGGATTGAAGGAGGAATAGAAAAGTGGCTAGGGAGAGTGGCTAGAGAGATGTTTTTAACCCTCTAACTCTAGAACTCTCACTCAATAATTCAAACACAAGTGCTTCTTTACACAATTAATTTATGGAATTCACTGCCACAAGTTGCAGTCACTGTCTTAGAGCCCAATATCCACCCCCCGCTAGTGCAGCTGCACCAAAAACAAGTGTGCTGTATTCAGGTGGGGGCAGGGGGTGGATCAGGAAGCTTCAGCAGGGAAAAGGGATTTAAATCCCCTTACCCCTGTGTAAGCTTCCTGACCCGCAATGGGTCTCCTTGGACCTGCAGCAGCAATTTCGCTGGCACAAGTCCGAGGAGAGAAAAGGAGTAGGGAGGCTGCAGAAAAGGGGGCTAGGATCTGGCACACGCCATCACTGCCGGATCCACCCCCTCCCGCAGCCTCTCTGCCTCGTTTTGTGTCCGCCCCACCCTGTTTTGCCCCCTCTGCTGCCTTACCTGCTCCGGTGGGTGTAGGCAGCTCCAGCGCTCTTCCATCTCTTCTGCTGTCGCAAAGCCCTACATAGAACAACCCAACCTTGCATAAGATTGGGCTGTCATACAACTTTTTAAAATGGTTGGACAACTACTTGGATGATAGGCAAATTACAGTGTACCCTTGATTTAGCAAACTTCTACTTAACAGACTTTGGAAAAAATGGATGTTGCCTGCTTCTTTGAAAAATAGTCACATCTGTTTTGCACATGCACATTATCATAAATGCATTGAGATTTAATGCGCAGAAGCGTCATTCGATGGATGGCCCTGGTGCCCTGGGCACCAGGTGCAGCTTTGGGGGGGTGGAATTTCGCGGGGGAGGGGGCAGAATGTCGTGGGGCGCTTACTCGTTTTTCGCTTCTTCTTCACATCAATCGCGGCTGCATTTCAGCCCGCCCGCCCGCCCGCCCTTGCTCTGTTTGGCTCTGAAAAGGAAGCCAAACGGTGGGGGGGTGATTGGAGCCGCGTGCTGACGTCACGAAGTGGGCAGCATCGCATCGGCGGGGCCCCCCACGTGGGGGCGGAGCAACACCACTGTTAATGCGCTTTTGGTATTGACAGCCCTTGTCCCCATTAGTTTGTTAAATTGAGGGCTCCCTTAATTGGATATTGTTAGCCATGGCAACTAAAGAGAACTTCAGCGGTCCTGAAAACCACATCTTGTGATTTTTCAAATTCTAGAGGAATAGGCCAACATTACACAGATGAGTAGACCACATGTGTATGAAGTTATTAAGTTGGTGGCTGTAGTAACACATCTGCATTGCCTCTCTGTGATTGAGAGAAAACGTTGGAGAATTATTGATAGGGGTGTTTGTTTTTGTTGATAACCGCATAAAATAACACAAACCACCACATTTTCAAACAGAATTGGAATCAAATTACCAACTCTCTACTGGTTGTGGCATGCATTTGGTTGAAACAGATTACTTTTCCAGTTAGAAATAATGGAAAAATTTATTGGGGGGGGGTTTGCATTGGAGACTGCAATGTAATGATATTAATTCAAATATTGATGCTTAAGGATTTGCACCTGTGAATAAAAACACAAACCATCACATTTTGCATTTTAATTCAACAATTTTTTCAAAAAAATAGCCCCATTTTCAAACACCTCTAATTATTGAGCTTTACAAAAAGAAGGTGGCTTGATCCATAGGTGCTGACTGGAGAGCTAGACGAGATAGTTGCCCTTCAACTGGAGAGGATGGCCAACAATGAAAACACGAGCTAGTTCATCTCTCTAATAAAACTGTGTTCCTCTAAGCTTCCTCCTAGCTTTCCAAGAATGCTGCCATTTCTTGGCCACTTATACAAAATCACAATTTCCTAAACACTTAATGAAAAACAGCATACCAGAGCTTTTCGTAAGCATTACTGACAGCCCTGAAATACCCTTTTCAATCTTTTTAAACTCTACGCATTCATAGATCTTGACGTTTTATAAAATCTTCAGAGGTCTTTGTGGAATAATCGGTACTGGCTCTTGCGCTCCGAAACCATATGCATGTTCTTTAAATGGGATCTGCTGAGAGTACAAAGCTGTCAGAACATGAGAATCTTAGAAATCTCCTGCCTGGTGAATAGAATGAATTTTTGCTGATGTGGTTTTATGTTTTTTGGTATGTATTTGACTATGAAGAGTCGCAATTATAGTGACACCAGAAGAGACGGTGGAGGAATGCGACAAATGTTAGTTCACTGACAATTCACCGGATCTGAAAAGGATATCTTACCTAAAAGGCACCCTTTGTTTCACAGTTGTAACCAGGATACTTTTGCCGGCATGGCATTAAGAAATATTTTCATTTTAGAACCCCTGCTATATGGACGCAGTGGCCCATTGTCAGTCAACGGGAAGTGTTTTAAGCAAGATGTTTCTGAACATCCGTAACAATGTGAAACAGAAGAGCTTTGCTTAAGAACCAGCTCTTTTGGTAATAATTCCTTCTTTCTCCTTTCCCACACCCCCAAACCTCCACTTGCTTCTTCCAGATTCCCTTCGGAAGCCAATCTACTCCCTATGTGCCCCATGTCTTCTCCCCCATGTCTACCCCCTTTCCACTCTGCCCTTTCTCCTTCCAAGGACATCTACTGTCCTCACTTTGCCTCTTTCAACCCATTTTCCGCAGGGCTCCATTGTGTGTGATCGTTAGCCATAGAATTCTCCCCTGTCTAGAGTTAAGTGTGAGTGAATTGAGTCATACCCAGTTTGAATCCCCTCTTTGGTTTTTGAGCACAAAAGGAAACTCTATTGCATCTCCACCCTAATCTCCACTTTCCTTTCCCCACAAAATTACACAGCTGTGCTACTGGCCTCTACACAGGATCCCTGCACACAATTGTTTCCCCCCCACCTGTACACCTGTACATGTTACAGGTGTTTAAAAAGCACTTCCAGCAACAAAGTCTGCAACTAGGTACAGTTATTCACATATTCCATTCAACACAGGGACAACCTGTGGTGCTGATTTGAGAAAAAAAAAAAGAACTCAGGTATGGTTATTCATATCAAAATGTGTACCTGGCTGCAGACAGCTGTAGACAGGTAGAAGCATTCTGAGCAAAACATGAGCATAACATGTGAACAACCCTAGTGAGAATGGTCCACCACCACTTTGGTAACATAAGAACAGCTCGCAAAAAGACCAGCCATTTGGTCAACAACAAATTTGTTGTTGTTGTTCAGTCGTTAAGTCGTGTCTGACCCTCCGTGATCCCATGAACCATATCCTGCCAGGCCTTCCTGTCCTCCACTATCTTCCTGAGTTCGCTCATTTTCATGTTCGTTGCATCGGTGATGCTGTCTAACCATCTCATCCTTTGCCTTCCCCTTCTCCTTTTGCCTTCCCCTTCTCCTTTTGCCTTCAATCTTTCCCAGCATCAGAGTCTTCTCCAGAGAGTCCTCTCTTCGCATTAGGTGGCCAAAATATTTGAGTTTCAGCTTTAGTACCTGTCCTTCCAGGAAACAGTCAGGCTTGATTTGTTTTAGAATTGAATGATTTGATCTCCTAGCAGTCCAAGGGACTCTCAGGAGTCTTCTCCAGCACCACAGTTCAAAAGCATCTATTCTTCGGCGCTCAGCCTTCCTTATGGTCCAACTCTTGCAACCATACATTGCTACTGGGAACACCATGGCCCTGACTATACGAACTTTTGTTGGCATGGTGATATCTCTGTTTTTTATACTAAAATACCAATCGATACTAAATACCAATCAACAATACCTAATTTGCATAACACTTGTCAATCACATCATTTGATTTCCCCCTTGGCATATCTGCATTGTGCTCCATATTGTACACTACAATATTGTACACTACAAAAGTCTGTTTCCTGTGGTTGTTTGTGCAGGAATGAGTCAGTACACAGAGCCCATGTTGCTGATCTTTGAGCCCTTTAGCTGAAAATAGGACTCATGTTAAAAATTAGTTGCCATATATACACCAATATATAGAAAGATCAGACTGCTTTAGTGCTGCCTAAGCTGCTCAAATGGGTGGAAAAGATGTTACATTTATGCACAGACAGAAAGGATTTATGAAATGAAGAGTGTATAGCTACGCTTCAGAAAGTATGTTCCCACTTTTTTTTCCCTGGGTAAGAGTGCACAAGAATATCAAATTTCATACATTTTTGATGGCTTTAGCCCTTAATAAGTAATGTAGTCGCCTATTACTTCAGATCATGTCATAATTATTTCCCCCAGAAATGCGGATTATAGCTGACATCTGGCTATTAGAGAGCTATGCTTTATATGCTGGGTATTTTGGGAGAATATTTCAAAAGACAATTTTGAATTGAAACCCGCCTGCACAATATGTTATTATCTCTGTAAATCATTTCGGTGGCATTTATAAATCCAATAGAAAAATTGGTTCCTTTTTAAAAGAAGGAAAAACAACAACATTGTGGAACACTCGGCACCCATCTGGGTTTCTGATGCCAAAAAAGTGCTTTACGTGTGAATATTAATCCGATTAGAGACTGCAGTGGTGCTTGTTCGCCTCTGCATATTTCTTTCAGACCGTTTTTCATATGGAAAAACATTGCATAGCAAATGTCCATGGAAGCAACTGGTACCATCAAACTGCATACAAATACAAACTTGCATTTCTGTGGCAAAACTGTACATTAGTTAGAAATGTTATCTCTGGATTAGAATATAACTGGACGGAACATTTGCACCAGACATTCATATGCCTTTATTCATCATAACCAGTAAAATGCCTATTTTCATGATAGGTAGTATGCATTAGAGAGGGTTTGTGTATTTCAAGAAAAGATGGCTTTTGCATCTGTTCCTATGCACTCTCCCCTGATCCACCTAGTGTCACGGATGGAAGACAGGGTTCCCCATTGTTCCACAGTGCGGCACTCTACTGTTCGCTTCAGTAGTGAATGGAAACCATCCACTTCTATGGGAGAAAGAAAAGTAGTGCACTTGGGAAATCATGGGGTAAGGACGAACTCTACTCCCTTTGCAGGACGTCTGGCTCAGTTGGTAGTGTGACCGTCTTATATATGCCTGAAGATCTGAAGGACGGCAGTTCAAGACGGCCGGAAGTGTCTGTGTCTGTTGGAGAGCTGCCAGCACGCTGAGCTGATAAGTTGCAGAGCATCTGTGAGGGAGTGGAACTGCAGCTGCACTTGATGAGAGTCAAGGTTGCCCTGTCAGCTGAGGTGAACGCCAGAGAGAGAGAGAGAGAGAGAGAGAGAGAGAGAGAGAGAGAGAGAGAGAGAGAGAGATGGACTGTAAAAGAAACATCTAGAATGAAGGGTTCTATGAAAGATTAGAACATTCTTGTACTGCAAAAACCCCTTGGGGTTTAGAAAGCCTGCCCATGTAAACCTTTGAATTAAAGTCGGAAGAGAAATCCGATGACCGAAGAAAAGGCGGTATATTACTGATTATTATTATTATTATTATTATTATTATTATTATTATTATTATTATTATTATTATTTGCCAGTGGCTTTGCCATCAAGAAGCAAGTCTCTTCACTCCATGGTCTCATCCAACGTTCTGTTTCTTGGTCACACTAGAAGGTAATGGAATGTTGGGAAAGTAGGTGGAATGTTGGGAACCAACTTTTTATATCAATATCTACCAAACTTATTTATTTAATCAACTCTGCTTACAAATCATTTCAAATCACAAACTAGACTCATGAAAACATAAACAGTATAAAAACCATTGCCAGCTCTGCTGCTGTTGCTGAATAATAAAAGGGAGATACAGAACATAGAACTACTGAGTAAGAGAACACTAGAAGCAATACAAGCAGTTCCCATCAATCAGATAATCAGAGAATGGATGACTTGAAAGATACAGATGAATTCCCAAGAGCATGGAAATTGTCAAGAGTGAGCAGGCATTTTACTCTGTCTAAAGGCTTTTGGGTCATTCCATGTGAAATCAACCAATGAAAAATCCTTGACGTTATGGATTTTGTTCATTTTCGGTACATTTGTACCTTACCATGAGATGTTTAAAATTATTTTTTTTCAGATTTTTTTTGTCCATCCGTTTTTGAGATATTGAATGTTCAAAATTGCTAAAAAAGGCCAAAATTCACTTGTCACCATACCTTCAAACGCCGTTCATCAAACGATGAACGCTACAGACATGGGACAGGTGTCATTTTAAAGCTTATGAATAGGGCTTTCATTTGATATACAACATGACAAAATTGTAAATTTTCAAGAAATTCAAAAATATTCAAATAATATTAATGTTGAAATTTTGGAAAATTGAACTTTTTTAAAATATTCAAAAAAATCACACTTAAAGGTATATGTCTTGTAGTCCTACAAAAGGACCTACAAAGAATTATTATTTTTACTTCTTAAGATGATTTAGATGAGGAAAAATGTCACTGTGCTGATTCAGAAATTATTCAGCAACTAAAGGAAAATTTTAAAACTACGAACAGAAGTAAAAAGCTCATGATTTTGATAGTTTTACCAAAAAGCTGATCCTGTAAAAGAATAGAAAGTGAATTCATTCTCTATAAATCTATCTCTATAAGTCCTGTTATAAATTTTTGGATTCATTTCAGTTTACCACATAATTTTATCAAAGTAAACTAGAAAAATGGACTTGAGGGGTTTAATTCCTGGTCACTGCCAACAAGAAAATTTAATTTTTGTATGATACCATTGAGATACCATCTTGAAATTTTGACTGATTGACTACAAGACATATACCGTTAAGTGTGATTTCCACCATCTTCCCTGGAACAGACGTTTCATTATCTTTGATCTTTTAGTTGGTTGTTTCTAGGCCTATATGAATAGAAAAAAAAAACACTTTGCAAAAGAACACAAATTATTCTTGGCATTTTTTTTGTTTCTTCAAACATTTATACTAGTCATATTGGCTTTTTAAGCTTCCGAAAGCTTATAGTAAGAGTATAGTGAGTAGCAGAACACATGATTTGCTTGTAGAGAAGGGTTCCACCTGTAGTATCTACAGTTGGGCTCTACCTCAAACTACGGAGAACTGATAGTCAGCAATATCGACCTAGATGGACCAGTCTAACTCCATATATGGTAGCTTTCTAGCTTTTTTCTATATCAAAATGAATGTGCAGTTTACTTTCAGACCACAAAAGGTAGATTTTTACAGTTTGTAAGGATAAAAATTACCTGGTGGATCAGGCCACCTGGTGGATCAGGCCAAGGGCCCATCTAGTCCAGCTTCCTGTATTTCATAGTGTGGCCCACCAGATGCCTCAGGGAGGGGGAGGGGAAGAGGGCAGATCATGCCTAGGAAGGGGGCAGGCTCAGCGGAGGCCTCTGCCGAATCCCAACCCCTGTCCCGGGCTTGAAAGCCCTGCATGGGGCTTCTTGGAGTTGTGCCAGCCATTTTGCTAGTGCACCTCCAAGTAGCCCCATAGGGGTTGCTGGGGCTTGACAAGGGGGATGGGGATGCCTTCCCCTTCCCTCAAGGAGACCTCCAGCCCCGCGCTGGATGTAGCGGAGCCTGCCCCAGTGCCTCTGCATCCAAGTGCGGGGCTTTTATTAGGATTGGGCTGACACTGAGGTATGGTTCCATTGCCATTACGTTAACCTATGCCCCCGTTTCTTTTTCCACTGAGATATAATCCCAATGTTCAGATAAGAGATATATGAATCATTTCATTTCCAGTCCAACAGTTTTCATTTGTTGTAAACATTGGCTTGGATCCAAAGATTCCCTTCTTTCAACTCAAAGAGCTTCTTTGTGAAGAAGATTCCGTTGGTTGGTAGAAAGAAACTTTATGTAACCAACCAATATTTGGATACAAAATGTGAATTCATTTTCAAATGAATGCCCACTGATTTTGGTTCTGGGAAACAAAACACAAAAGTAATTGACAGATGTTCTTACTCCAAAGGAAAACTGAAACTGCCTTTAGATCTGTATTCATCTGCTGCCTTCATAGAAGGGAAGCTGCCTTCATAAAACAACCTTTTGATTATCTAATGCAGGTATATTGCTGAGTTTGATTAAATAACCGTGACATCTAAAATATTCACAAACAACGTATCAAAGGAAAAACCACCACAGGAAATAAGCCAAATGAGCAATTAGTGACAAATTAGCAATTACTGAAACCGGAAGAAAAAGGTCACTACCTTTTCTCTTAAAATAACTGTTTTCCTTTTTTTTATTTTATCAAACAGCAACTTAGAAGCACCCATATGAAATTTTCAAGGGAGACGTTTAAAAAGGAAAAATGACTCCAGGCTTAAAAAGAAAAGAAAAATCCCTGCTAGAAAACTGAACCTAGTGTGTTCCTCACTGCTCAACATGTGATACAAAAAGAAAAAGAAATGACAGGGTAAATCTAATTAGGATGGTTTATTTGATGGGGCTGTCCAATCAGAGTCATAGCGGGGGTGGCGGACCGCCCCCAGGTGCATGGCTGGGTGGGATGTCATCGCCGCTGCATCGGTGGCAATTTGACGGCGTCGAGGTTTTTCGTGCAGCTTGGGAGGCAGCGGCAGCTTCTGTGACGTGTTCGTGTTTGGAGGCTCCTGGAGGATGGGCAGCGGTGCGAAATGGTTGCTCCCGCCCTCCCACCCAGGTCTGTTTTCAGCCATTGATGTCATGGGGGGGGGGGTGTCATCTTGCGCTGCCCCCCCCTGCAGACCTTAGGTATGCTGCTGTATTCAATAGTAAAAGTTTGAGCCTTCTAATGTTCTGAATATTAAGGGTTGGCCCATTCATGAGACTGACTGAAGCATTGATTGATGGGAGGTGGCAAATTGTGGTGTCCCACAGCATACCTGGCCGCTTAACCTAGCCACTGTCCTGGACTCTTTTGTGTCCTCCTTCTTCTTATGCTCTTATGCTAACATTGTGGCAGGATCAAGGGGTGGCTCATGGCCATTGCTTTTTAACCAATAGTCTTCACGTATATAATACATACCAGTATTCTGAAATATTGCCATACCGTGTATCATCTCAGGGTGATACTGGATCATGTCAAGAAACATGAACCCATATTCTTTTTTCATGTCTTCCGATTAACAAGGAAAAAACCCTCTGCCCCCAGCTTAGTCATATTTTCAGTGCAGGTGGCAGAGGGGCTTATATAGCCATCTTTTCAGAACCAAAAACTTCAAGAGAAAGCTCTGCTTTAATGTTGCCTGCTAATCGACCAAAAGAAATTTTCTGGGTTTCCTTCCACTTTTAACTGCTCTGTACTGCTGTCATCCTGGATAAACCCCTTCCATTGACCTATGCTTGACAATGCCGATGCTTGACAAAGTTTTTTAAAGCAATCATAAGGCCTTTGATATTTAAAGAATTTTATTCAAAAGAGATTCGGCACACCTTCAGAATTGATGTAATATTAGTGTAGTGGCCTTGTGTAAAGACAGGTTCAGACTTCAGATCATATCAGCAGAACAGTAACACCAGGTCACTGTGGTATTGTATTTCTCAAACTTGCCAGTTTTGTGGATCAATTTCTGCATCGGTTTTTGTTTTTGCTGCATGGTGTATTCAAGAGAATACAGACTCTGGGTCAAAATAGACATGCATGCAAATACATGCTTTTGAACTGATTTTTGATCTGGCAAAAATCAGGAGGGCAGGAGGTTTGGCTCAGTCAGAAGTGCTTCAGCCTTACATGCCTGAAGATCAAGGCCAAGGACAGCAGTTCGAGACTCCGTCGCCACTGACAAAGCTGCAAAAAACCCTCTGTGTGAGAGAGAGGAAGCTGCAGCTGGCACTCTGTGAGGGGGAGTTGCCTGTCAGTCAATGCATGTGAGGGGAATGCCAGAGAGTGGCCAGACCGTGAAAGGAAACACCTGGAAAGAAGCGTCCTACATTTATTGTATAGTAAAAGCCGTTTCGTTTAGAATTACCTGCCTAAATCAAATTACAAGAAAGGCGGTATATAAATACTGGAATAATAATAATAATAATAATAATAATAATAATAATAATAATAATAATAATAATTATTATTATTATTATTATTATTATTATTATTATTATTATTATTATACGAACAATGGGGAAGGGCTGTGCAAGTTGTCTCAAAACCACAGGAGGGAGAGGCAAGGGTTTTTTAGCATTTATTCACCGTAAACAAATGAAATTAAAATAAAATATGGTAAGCTTCTTTTGAAAGCTGATTATATTTATATTATAAATACACTCAGAGCCCTATCCTAACCTTTACACCCCTCGCCGATGGAGCGGCACCAAAATGGCAGCTGCTGTATCCTGTTCAGGGGACGACAACCGGGAGGCTTCCGTAGGGAAAGGGGATGTTTCTTACCCCTTACCCCTGCACAAGCCTCATGACCTGCAATGGGTTTTCTCAGACCTATGCTGGTGTAGCAATTTTACTAGCGTAAATCCGAGGAGAGAAAAGGGACAGGGAGGCTGCAGGGAAGGGGGATAGGATCCAGCACAGCCCTTCCATGATGGATCCTCCCCTCCCCAGGCCTCCCTACCCCCATTATGCCCCTCCCCACCCCTGTTCCGCCCTCCCCCTGCCTTCTCACTGGCTTGCCCTTCCCGGTGCGCGTCCGGATGTCCTCCGGTGCGGCAAGGAAGACGTAGGTCTTCCTGCCTGTGTCCCCGGCAGCAGTACGACAGCACGCTGTCAGGGAGGCTTTTGCAACTGGCACTGACTGCTTTACGGCAGGATTGGGCCATGAGACTGAATTATGGACATCCAAGTTACAAATGTGCGAGTTATGGACAGGGATGAGTTCACCTTTGCCACCTATTCATTGAGATGTGGTCTAACACAGAGCCAGCTACACATCAAAGGGAAAGAATTGGCAGGGTGTTGGCTATTTTTTTAAAGAATAGGATGAATTCGGACCAGATCAGAATATGAATTCTCATGACTCAAAAAGCTTTCCCTTAATACGAACCAAGCCCAGACCTTGCACATTCAGGTTTGGCATGTATTGGGTGTCACCCCCCATCTTGGGATTTGCAATTCCTGTTGTTTTACAAGATTTGAGCTTGGTTTCAATCATCATCAGGTGGGACTGAGAGGATAAAGCCTGGTATAACAAGCCTCTGCTGACCTGGTCCAAGAATCCTGCAAGGCTTCAATTCTTCACCTATTTTCCGCAAGTTCTTGCTCCAGGTTAACCTACTACCTTGATCTGTAGCTCAACTTTGTGTAGGCTTACGAGATCGTCGACTGGGATGCTCCGTTTTGCCCAGAATGCGCTCTGGCTCCCTTCCCCCTGCCCCGCCCCTTAAGGGCAAAACGGAGCGTCCCGGTCGGCGATCTGGTAAGCCTAACTTTGTGCCTCCTTGCTACCTTTCTACCACCATGGTAGGTATGCCTGTTCTCTGGCACACTGAATTATTATTATTATTATTATTATTATTATTATTATTATTATTATTATTATTATTATTAGGATTTTTATCCTGCTTTTCTCTGCATAGGGGACCCAAAGCGGCTTACAATAAATTCTCAGTTCATAGTGGATACAAAAGTCATAAAATCACAATTAAAGCGACTACTATATGCCCCCTCAAACCCCAAAACATTATTTCAATCTTAAAAACAATTATAATAAAACCACAAGACCAGGAGTGAATTTGGGACTTAGTAAACTGAAAGCTGAAAGCACACACTGTGGTAAGAGTTCATCAAGTTGTCTTTGATCTCCTTGCAATTTGCATGGACTTAAAAATACAAACTCTATTTTAACTTTTGTCTTTTTTTTTTTCTTTTTCCTGACCGACAATAAGATGATCCCAACTCTTGTTTATGTTGGCTTGTATTTTACGGTAGAGGGAAGGCTTTCTTTCTTTGTTTTCTCCCTCATAAACATAGATCCGGGAAGATACTACCATGTTTGCTAGGAGTTGAATCCTGCCATAATTTATTTATCCACAATCAGACTTATTGCTCCATGTTTTCTGGTAGTTCTTTCTTAGTTCATTTTTTGCTCAGACACAGTACAACTTTGTGTCCCAGACCTATCTATCTTATTTCCATCTTTGACTTTTATGGTTGTTGTTGTTGTAAATATGCTATGCTTCTTACATGTGCCTTATCCCCAAATGTAATTCATGTTATATGAGCTGTTCTCCTGTTTAAGCATCTTAACTGCATCCAGGCTCATTTCAATGAGGTTAATATTGGTAATATGGCATGATGGATAGAAAATGCCATACCATATCATCGAGTGATACATGTGTCCAGAATATGGCTTATCCATTTGTTTGTTTGTTTGTTTGTTTGTTTGTTTTCCAATGAAAAGTTTCTCAAATCATTTTTACTTTTCTTCATTGAGCCCTGTGTGTCCCACCAACTCCTTTCACTTAGACCAGAGTTTGGGGCTGGCCCAAGACCTCCTGGCACCTGAGATGGCATGCCAAATGCAGCCCCCCCCCGTTTCCTGCTAATGTACCAGCCTTTGCTTTTCCCACTCCGTAGACTAGAAAGATTGAGAGGAATGGAGAGGAAGAGGAGGGTGACGAGAGAGCATACAGGAGAGGACTGGAGGGTGATGAGCTGGAGCACCTGTAATCTCCTAGCCCAGTGGTTCCCTAACTGGGGCGTTGCGACACCCCAGCCGGGAACAAAGGGTTGCTATGCCCTTAAGGGGCATGGCAACCTGCGGTGACGCCGACGACGCGCCTGGGATCGCGCCACCACCTCCACCGCCGCGCCCGAAATCGCCCTTTTTACCTGCATTGGTGGGCAGTGGGTGTCCAGCGGGGTGTGTGGGGAGCCTGCGGACCCCTCCGCAGGCCTCCCCAAGCGTCGGAGCAGCGCTCCGCAACCCACGATCGCAACCCACTTCCGGTTTCGCGTAAATGCACCGGATGCACTGCCACTACTATCGACCTGTCCCTGCAAGGACTTACAGCTTCCCCTAATTGTGGGGAGAACTTTGAGAACTGCTGGCCTGGAAGATCATATCTATAGCAGCCACCTCAAACTTTGTGATATGTACTGAAGATAGTGGAGATGGATGGGAGGCTTCTACTTGCAATGTGAAAGCGTTATGCTTTTCTGAAGCCACAGTTGCTCCTGCGCATGTTCAATGTTTCTAGACACCCTAGTTACCACGGGAAAGGTAGTTCTCATCTTTCCCACAGTATGGGCCACAATGAGAATATTGGCCTCCCAGTCATTGTCCCCCACTCTCTGGTATGTACTGTAATGACCAGTAGGAACCCGTTTGGGCTCGGAGGGCTGGAGCAAGAGTGCCACCTTTAGACCCTGCTGTGATTATCTTATTGCTTCATGCCAGGGACTAGAAGCATCTGAACAGAAGCACCTCTACCCACAGGCCTAATCCAAACCTAATCTGGAGTCTCAATTAATTTTCTAGACATCCAGTAATGCAGCCAGTTTGTTCCAGATTATATCTGGATTGGATTTTAAAGACTGCTCATCTCTAGACTTGGGATCTCCCTATGTACATTCTAAATATAATTGTGCAGAAGAGCAACCAGTGAACAAGAGCATCCAGAAGGGAAAAAAAAGTGGCCTCCTTTAACTTGCTGCACATGCCTTAACATCTTCCTTCCAGTACCAGTGTATCGCTCATTGTTGACACACGTTTTATTTGTTTCAATCTGGCAATATTTAAACAGTTAATGAAGCAGGCAATATTTTTAAAATATTTAAGCCTGTCTTTGAAAACAGCATCTGGAATCAAATTTAGGAGGAGGAGGAGGGACCATATTGAACCAATTCCCTTGGCAACTGCACTGGCTGCCTATAGGCTTCCGGGCTCAGCTCAAGGCTTTTAAAATTCTTCCCTGTATGAAATTCACTGGGAATGACAGGTGGATTCTTGGTTCCCTGGGAGACAAAGTGCTTCTAGGAGAAGGAACAATCGCAACAACTATGCTGTCCCAGTGTAGCCCTAGCATTGCATGCATTGGGTCAGACTGAAACGACGGGATGCCTTGAGATCATCATAGTACAGAAATTCATAGGAGACCCGACTAGGCTGTTTGGTGTGTTCTGCTTTTCTTTGAAACCAAGACAGGGGTAGATGAGGTTATGCAGTGTTATTAAGAACAAATACGGAGACTAGCAATCAGAGAAGAACACTGTGTTGTTTTATGCTGCTTTAAGCCACTAGAGCTTCTATCTTTCCTGTGTTCTCTCTGATTGAACACTGAGAAGTCTTTTACATTATCAACAGCCCACCTCCCCTGGGTTTGAAGGCATAGTCACTGAATAACTAAGAAACAGTCCATCATTTCCTTATCTGCACATTTTGTTATATTGTGGTGTGGTTTTTTTTTTTTTTTTAGACTTCTGCGTTTTAAAACATTTTAAAGGAAATCGGAGCTGATCATCCATCATGGAAATATGATTAGGGAGATAAATGCATTACAGTTTTTGTTCCAAAGCTCTTACAGGGAGATATCTTCCACCGGCACTGCATAAAGCAAGCAACAACTTTATTTTAATATTTATGTGTAAAGTTATCCATCATGAAAATAATGTAATGCTAAGTCTGATCAAATCTGAACTGGAGCGATGGCTTTATTTTCTGTTCCTTGAGAACTGAAACAGCATCACTGCAGAAACTCTGTAGCATTTCTCAGATACAGCAGAAGTCAGCACCAGAAATCGGCAATACAGTACATCCTTGGCTAGTTATTCAATATTTCATCATATCATTTTTCATCTTGCCATGCCTAACAATGTGGTCACACCGGCTTATCTGCTGTTGGCTCCACGTGGCTGTGCCTCTGGGGATCCTGTATGAGGGAAATAATTTCAGTGTATGAACTAGCCTGATAATAGAGGAACTAGGCCTGAAAATGTGAAGCAAACTACAGCACAATCCTATCTACGAATCTGCTGGTGGAGCAATGGCTCCGCCACTGCCAGTAAACATGCTGTAAGACACATTTTCGACACCCAGTGAGTAAGAGGTGGAGAGGCCGCTCACTCTGTCTGGGGCCACACCTACTGCTGGTGGACACAGGTAGGTCGTGCACTGGGTAATGGCAGGGCATGGGGAGGGTGAATCGGGGTGGAAAGGGAGGGGGTGATTGGCCAGCCAGGCCAGGGACGGGAGAGGGATCATCGGTGGCATGATCCACCGAATCCTATCCCCGTTCCAGGCCTGGCCGGCCTTACACCGACTCCTCAAATTTGCGCCGGCCATTGTACATCTGAGGAGGTCCACTGGGCCTGCTGGAGCTCTACTCCAGGGCAAGGGACAAAAGTCCCTTTCCCCTGAGGAGTGCTCCAGCTCCACTGGTGTGGGCTCAATCCTGCCAAGGATACAGTGGCTCCTCATGCCTTAGGTGCACCGCTGCTGCATTCTAGACAGTTTTGGACTGCTAATTAGTAGACTCGTCAACTAAAACATTAGCTGATTAATCCAAGGAGACAATCAGTAGGGCTGAGGTTGAAGGGTGCACTCATTTATTTTTGAGGTCATTCTGGCTCTGTTGTGTCATAAAAAGAAACAGAAATGCAATCTTGAAAGATGACCATTCCCAGTGCTGGTGCCAGGCTACTAGTAGCCCTAGGGCAAGGCCGTACCCTCGACCCCCCAAGCCATTCCCTGCTTATCTCCTGATGGTGCATTCAGCAGTACCACTGCCCCCAGTCCTGAGGGTTCAGGGATTGGTCTGGCCAGATAGCCCTCTAATAAATGTAGGTCATTGGGTAGTGCCCTACACCTGGCTGACCTCTGCCACCACTCCTGGCCCTTCCTTCTAAAAAAATGAAGAATAGATTTTGTTTATTACCTTGAAACTTTTTCCGCACTTCCTTCCCTGGCAAAAGAGTTCTATGAAAGTGACGGACTTCCCCACAGGGACTCAGACCCTTGCCTGTGTGTTTATTCTCCCAAGAAAGATAGTTTCCTTTCAGGAAACATTTTCAGGCCTTGGTCTCCTGCAGTGACAACGGTATTTTGTGTGTGTGAGTGAGTGTGAGTGTGAGAGAATCACACTGGGGGCTGGGATTCTTTGTTCCTCATTGCTTTTGCCCCTTTGCTATCTGTGCCACACAACCTCCTGCAATTTAAGGCAATGTGGCATTATTGTGTCACACAGCTTATGTGTTGTCACGTTGTTGTCATGGAGGTGGTGCCCCTCGTTGGCAGTGGTGGCTGCCACTGTTACTCTTTCTCAGGGGGTATCATCCTGGCAGTGGCCACTTACTGGTGGTGAGTGCTCTTACCTTTTCCTATCCAGGGGCTGCTGGGGGAAGGTGTTGGCCCAGTGTCTGCCACTGCTCCTGGATGGCTCACCATAGCAGCACTTCTCTGGCTGCTAGGGTTGGAGCTGGGTGGGTTGTGGTGATTGGCTCCTTACACATCTGACTGATGCAGGGCCATCATTGAGCCCCCTTCCCAGTTGGTGAGTGATGTCCGAGTTTTCATGGCTGCTTGCAGAGTTACTGGCTGTCCCTTTGTAGAGTTACTAGGATGACTGTCTCTCTGTAGAGTTCTGTGGTCTCTTGTCCCATTCCCTTTGCACTGAATTGGTTTAGGAGAAGGCAGGCATTGCTTGGATGAGCTTCTGGCATGGCAAAGTGCCACTTGAGCATAGGGTTGCACCATAAGTCACTGATAGCTGCAATCCTATACACACTTACCCGGGGGTATGTGCCATTGATTTTTAACAAAGCTTACTTCTGAATAAACATGCACAGGATTTTGCTGTAAATATTTCAAAGGAATACTGTTAAGACTACAACACTATGCATGTCTACTCATAAGTAAGTCCCATTGTGCTCAATAGGGATTACTCCCAGGAAAGTTTGTATAGGATTGCAGCTTTTAAAATCAACTAAAAATATTTACTGTGTGAACCTGCTTAATAGCAACTTTCTAGAGCAGGGATTCTCAACCCCCATACACCTGAGCACCACCTCTGATGGCCTCCTTGGGCTGCGTACCACCGGAAGTAAGAGGCGATGATGTCATTGCCATATACTTCCAGGGTTTGGGCCATAAAAGAGAGGTAGGAGGTTCTGGGCAAGTGCGCAGGCCATTTTCAGTGCTCCCAGGAGGCTCGACAAAAGGCAGGAGCCTCTCGGGAGTGAAAACATGGCTTTGAAGAAGCTGCATCGTAGTGGGATTCCGGTGGTCCACGTACCACCTTTGGTCATACTATGAGACCCACGTGATTGGCTCCACCCAATCAATGCACAAAATGGTTCCCATGATACTATTATAATGCAGAAAGAGCTCTTCAGTAAGCTGTATTTTCAGTCCTACCATGAGTTCAATGTGTTTCAAGTCTCTATATTTCAGGAGGGATTGGAAAGACTTCTGTTTGTCAAAAAAAACCCAGAAGGAAGAAGGCATTCAACAAAACTGTGATGGGAGAAACAAAAGCCGGGTGTTTTTCATCTTCCTTAGAGTTCTGTGACAACTACTCTGTTTCTTTTTTGGGATATGGTCATCCTGCCACTCTTTCAGCTGCCCTGCCTAAAACTGAACATGGAATTTAGAAAAATCAAAGGGGACCTTCCAATCCAGATTCAGAATTGGGAGTGTTCTTCTCAACTTTAATCAACACAACAAAGGATGCAAATTTTTGGAAAACTGCTGGATGGCCTCGAACTATCAGGTCTAACTTCCCCCTGTGAATCACAGTGCTAAAGAGGGAGCTCTCTTTAGCTTCTTGACTTTTGAACTTTCCAGGTTCTCTCAGTATGGCACCATCCTTTTAAGCTGTGACACACAGAGCTTTTCTTCGGATGGTGTTCTTTTGACAGGCAGGATCCCAGTGGAAATGACAGACATACTAAAAGCTACTATTCAGTCTTCTCATGGCTGAGGGATTTGACAGTCGCTCAATAGTCTCTACAATCATGTGTACAGAATAGATTGATTTGCAGGATATATAGGTAATAACAGTTTTTACTACCAATGTCATATTAAGCAGGTCAACCTGAGCACAGGAAATCCTGATTCGTTTCAAGCTCACGTTTTCTATCCGCTTACCTCCTTTTGCCATACAGAAAATGGTCAAGTAGGCTGGCACTTTTAATTAATATTTCTAAGCAAGGGCATATCTGCAGTTACTTATAGCGCAATCCTAACCAACTTTCCAGTGCTGATGTAGCCATGCCAATAGGGCGCACACGGGGGAAGTCACAGACGCCTCTTCAAGGTGAGGGAACATTTGTTTCCTTACCCCGGGGCTGCATTGCGGCTGCACCAGTGCTGGAAAGTTGGTTAGGATTGCGCTGTTAGACCCTGTTATTGACAGAGAAGGAAATCATGGAGTCGATGCGATGCCTTCCTCTTCCTAATGGGGCAGTTGTGGAAAAACGTTGATTGCATGAGGACATTGTTTTATACTGCCCTTCCTCCAAGGAGCTCAGGGTGGTGTACATGGTTCCTTTCCTCCTTTTGTCCTCACAACAACCATGTTAGGCTGAGAGATTTATTTATTTATTTTTCACATTTTTATACCGCCCTTCCTCCAAGGAGCTCAGAGTGGTATACATATTTTCCTCCCCTCCTTTTTGTGATTGGCCCAAGGTTACCCAGGAAGCTTCATGGCTGAGCAAAGAAAAGAAAAGGGAAAAAACACACAACCCAGTGCCTTATAAAGCTTGGACTAGTTGGCCAAAGTTTAATCAAATGCCCCCCGCCTTCTGGAAGTCTCAGCAGCTGTGCTGTGTGGCTCGTCCCCACAGCCAGTGATGTGCCGCAAAAGCAACACAAAAAACTCAGTGTCGCTCCCCCTGCCACCTATTTACGGGCGGTCATGCACCCCCACCGGTGGTTGTGCACCCCCACTGGTGTGCCACCCGGGGGAAGAACACCACCCCGCCTCCTCCATTCTTACGCCACTGGTGCCAGTTGCAAGGAGTGCTGAACAAGAACTTTTGGATTGTAGTGTTTGACTCTCATTGGACATAAACAGTATGAAAGTGTCAGATTCACTGTTGTCAGTTAAACGTTTGGTAGCATTGCTATTTTGAAATACATATTTGCTTCAGTTCCAAGACATTCCTTTTCAAGGCAGAGTACATGAGCAGAAACCACTGCAACCAAAGTCATAACCTATGTCCATCTTCCACTAAAATGAAGTGAGCATTCCAACTTGGCTGAAACAGAACATAAAGGTTTGCCAAGGCACATGAATACGCTTTGAAGCCAAAATGGAATATTTGTTCACATGTTGTATTTCTATATAAAACATATTGAAATCATCCTTCTGCTGAAGGAGAAAAATGTCACATTTATTATACACTTGGCTTGTCCTATATTGGTCTGTGCTTTGGTCCCTGATATATTATACATTGGGAACGATGAAGTTTTGGTGTTTATTCTCTTTTCCTCCTATCATCATCTGTACCTCCCAGGCTTCTAATATAAACTCCCAATCCTTCTAAGATTTATGTAGGTGCTTAACTTTACTCCCTGTGAACCCAGCATGCCATTCTCCCAAACCTCACAGTCTTAAGTAAAATAGAACCTTTTATCCCTAGCTATCCTGCCTTTTGATAGTAGTCTAGGACAACACTGCACAACAGGGTATAATAGTCTCCTGAAATTGCAGGAAAACAGCTTTGAGGAGAAAAGAAAAGGAAAAAAAAAACCACCACAACCCAGTGCCTTATAAAGCTTGGTCTAGTTGGCCAAAGTTTAATCAAGGAGATTGAATGAAAAGTAATTGATTTTGAAGCAGTTATCCATTTTGCTAAAGAGCAATACACATAAATTTCAGGTAATATCTAATGGATTCTTTGACATCCCATCAGTCACCCAGCTTTTGTGCAAGGCTTTAACAATGACTTTCTATTTTATTGAAAAGTTGTCTATGATTACTTAAAAGCGTGCTGTTTTGTTACATCACGTTTCCTGCGCCAAAAGCCGGAGCTTGCAAGCGCATAGAAGTGTAATGAAATACTGTTCAGCAAGGGGTGTGAGGATTGTTCTCCTTTGATTCCTTAAAGCTCTTTTGCAATGATTTTTTTTTTTTGGGGGGGGAGGCAGGAAGTTATGGTGCAGGAAAAACAGAACTCTCCATGTTTGGAGCGTGAAAAACGTTTGGACAATCTGAAAAATATTTCGATAACAGCACATCAAGAAACTTGCATGATACATATGTAACAAAAATAGACATAAGAACATAAGAACATAAGAAGAGCCCTGCTGGATCAGGCCAAAGGCCCATCTAGTCCAGCTTCCTGTATCACACAGTGGCCCCACCAGATGCCTCAGGGAGCACAAGACAACAAGATACTTGTATGTGCAAGCGTGGATTTTATGGGATTTTCAGCCATGTTAATATTAAAAATTGAAGAAATAAAGAAATATATATATATACTGAAACTTACCTGAAGAAATTCCTTTTCTACTTGATCCCCAGGATTGTGGGTGCCGCTTCCAAGGATTATCCAGAACAGTCAAGCAATAAATATTCTTGAATCCTCTGCTTTACGTTTCCTCCCGCCTTGGGACATTGTCAAAAGCTAAAAAAGAACACTCAGCAACTCCTTGGAAGCGGCACCCACCATCCTGGGGATCGAGTAGAAAAGGAATTTCTTCAGGCAAGTTTCAGTATATATATATATTTCTTTATTTCTTCAATTTTTAATATTAACATGGCTGAAAATCCCATAAAATCCACGCTTGCACATAGAACAAGTCATGAAAACTTGCATGCCACCCTAAGATACTTGTTTCCTGTCGCCACTCCCTTGCACCTGGCACAAAGAAAACCTACTCCTACAACCAGGAGGTTGCTTATCCCCATCATGGCTTGTAAGCTGTGATGGACTTTTCCTCCATAAATCTGTCCAATCCCATAAGAAGAGCCCTGCAGGATCAAGCCACAAGTTCAACTGCTCCAGCATCCTATTTCCCACAGTGGCCTCCAGATGACTCTGGGAAGCCCAGAAGCAGGAAAGAAGGCACATTGCTCTTCCGTCATTGCTTCCCTGCAATGGGGATTTGGTTGCCTCTGAATCTGGAGGTAGCACATCATTATCATGACTAGTCGCAAGTCAATAGAGGACTTGGGATCTAAATATATGAACATTTGTGTAAAGGTGCAAACCTTAATTTATAGATGCACAGATCTAATTTGCACAGAATCACTTTAAGAGTGTAAAATAGTGCAGGAGAACAGTAAAGATAGACCTATTATAGTTGACCCAAAAAACCCCACAGGAATTAAAACTGCATACCAAAAAGGAAGAAGCAATGGGTTCTGATTGATGAGGATGTGAGGATCCCACCTTTTACCACATTAAAATCTTGTGACACTTTACATTTGTATAGCGCTTTTGGAGTGTGCAAAGCACTTCACTGGCATTACCCTGATGTAGACCTTACAACAATCCCCCTGTGTTGTTATCTCCCTATTGCAGCTGGAAAGCTGAAGCTGAGAGGGAGTGGCTTGCGTAACACCACCTATTGGGAAATCATGACAGAGACAATTCACTGCGCAATCCTAAACGCGCCGCCCAATGGCGGTGAGCCTCCCGCGCTGGCGTAGACTGCCTTAAACAGTCTGTGCCTGCTGCAAAAGCCTCTCTGACAGCACACTCGTCAGCATGTTGCCGCAGACACTGGTGGGAAGGCCTATGCCTTCCCAGCTGCGCCGGAGGACGTCCAGACACACACCGGGAAAGGTAAGCCAGCGGGAAGGTGGGGGGAGGGCAGAATGGGGCGGGGAGGGGGCGAAACTGGGCAGGGAGAGGGCATAATGGGGGTGGGGAGGCCGCAGGAGGGGGAGGATCCATTGCGGAAGGCCTGCGCCAGATCGTATCCCCCATCCCTGCAGCCTCCCTGCTCTTTTCTCTCCTTGGACGTAAACTAGAAAAGTTGCTAGTGTAGGTCAGAGGAGACCCACTGCAGGCCATGAGGCTTACACAAGGGTAAGGGGATTAAACATCCCTTTTCCCTTTTCCCTGCAGAAGTCTCCCGATTCACACACACACACACACACACACACACACACACACACACACACACACACACACACACACACACACACACACAGAGGATGCAGCAGCTGCCATTTTGGCGCCGCGGTGATGTCGGGCGGGGTGGTGAATAGGATTGGGCTCTCAAACGGCTGTAGTCTTGATGCATTGCTCAGTCTATTAGTGTAGACACTTTGCTTCACCAGCTCTCAGCCATTCACTGGGCTAGTGAGGCAAAACTGGAAGAATATGAAGACTTTCATCAACCATGCCATCATCATGGACGTATAGTCAGACATTTAAAATTATTCAAATTAAATACAGAGGAAGATTTCCTATCTGGTAACTGTACATCAAAGCGACACTAGGTTGATGATGATGCAGCTTGTACTGTATCAACAGAGGACATACAATTTAATTTGGCCTATCAAAGTGGTAAATCCATCATCTGTGAGCAGTCATTCATGCAAAGTTTACCATTATCTGATGGGATTTCAATGTTTATGAGATATAAATCATGACAGCAAAAAATACGGACCAACTTGCCCATGACAGGTTTTCTATTTATTATTGACAGAGCTTCCAAAATATGAGCAATCCATAAAAAATGTTAATGGATGACAGCTCAATCAACACTTGATCCTGATCAGCAGATGTTAAGAAGAGCCCTGCTGGATCAGGCCAAAGGCCCATCTAGTCCAGCTTCCTGTATCACACAGCGGCCCCCACCAGATGCCTCAGGGAGCACAAGACAACAAGATACCTGCATCCTGTCGCCACTCCCTTGCACCTGGCACAAAGAAAACCTACTCCTACAACCAGGAGGTTGCTTATCCCCATCGTGGCTTGTAAGCTGTGATGGACTTTTCCTCCATAAATCTGTCCAATCCCCTTTTAAAGGCATCTAGGCCAGGTGCCATCACCACCTCCTGTGGCAAGGAGTTCCACAAACCCAATGTTGTTGGGATCTATGAAGGCTTGTGGGCCTAGAGCTTCAGATTTTGGCCAGCAGATTAATGATTCACGTGTGCCTAGGTATGCTCTGCAAAAAAATCCGCAATTATCATTCCCTGTAAAGGCTATCAGGAATCTTGTCCCTTCAGAGAAGACCGTTGGAGCTGCATAGAGCGCCGACACTGTTGCCAGTTCTCCCCCCCCCCCGAGCATGGGGCAGAGGAGTGAAACTGCATGCCTATGATTGGCTGGCCACTGTTTTTGGGGGTGGGGCTTTGACACGATCACAGAACACTCTCCTGAAGTGCTCAGTCATGCTGGGTTTTTGACCCCTTCCTGCCCTCCCTTTTGTCAGTCTGAGAGTAGCTTTATGGGCGCCGGGTAGGAATTTTTGGCTGTCAGCCAGATTGGCCAGGACTGGCAGTTTTTTCACCAACCCCAGACTGGCATTGGGCAGGTGCAGCTATGCTTGTTATGGCTTTTCATGGTTGTTCGTATATTGGTCCTGCCAGGTAGGCAGGACTTGAGGGACTGGTGTTCATTCTGAGGTCAGCAAGGACAGGGGGTGAGCCAGGACCACTCAGACGATGCTTGTCTGGATCGGTGAAGCTGGCCGGCGAGCCCCCTGGCTGGAAGAGCCAAAGATGACCACAAGGCTTGGCCTCGGGGAGTCTGTGCTGGCTGTCCCACTGCCTCATACCTTCAGGGTTGGCCATGATAGGCTTGCTCGGTCTCTGACAAAACACAGCTTTGAGTCAGGTGGTTATGCGCGGGAGAGGTAAACAGCAACCACTGTACCCCTGCCTTATTGGCCAGCACAGCTGGTGTGTATAAGATAGGATGCTGCAGATATGTTTACCTTGTATTTAATAAAGTAGCCCCTTTTCCTTCCAAGGCTCTGTATTGTGTATTTTTTTTTGGGGGGGGGGAGTACTGGGTAACGATACTTCCTTTTTTGCATGTTCCAATACGGCGACTCAACAATGGAACTGACACATCAAAAATCTGTATTACGCATTGATCTTCAGATTACATCTCCAACAACAGCCTGCTCACAAATTATTGCCTCCTCTGAGAATTTCCCAATGTTTCATTGCCCTATTATAATTTCACCTTCGGTTCAGTTTTATTGATTAAAAAAACCCCAAACATGCTATCCCCCTGGCTAATATGAATCGTTTGAACAGGTACCCAGCCTGAATTTATTTCTTAACTGTAGGCTTATTTCATAGCTAGAAATGAAATATCAGGGTCCAGCAAGAAAGACTTATGACTTTTTCTTTGATGGTCATCCAATATGTCCCCCTCTGCAACATCAATCACATTGTAATGGTTTTTACAATTGCAAGTTGCTAATAAAAGCCACACTGGGCAGTAGGGTTATACTCCAAGTAGGCCTTCTGATTTTCCAGCTCAGTGGCTTGATTCTTACTATCTTCCTCTATGGGTAAAAGTGAAAATATTAAACACACAAAAGCAGTCATGTATTATAAAGCAAGTTATTTTGCTTCTTTCGGCAGGAGACATTTGCACATACCGTGATGAGGGAGAATGTAAGGTTAATGTGTGTGTTTCAGAGAGAAAGAAAGTGGGTCACCTATTATGTGGGCCAACAATCTTGTACAAGCAATTAGCCTGATATTTTTGTTGTCAGCAAATTGTATCTTTCTGCAAATTGCATATTTACATTATGAACTAAATTTCCACATCTAATGACCGTAAATGCACTGGAAAAAGTAGCACTTTTTCTGCAAAGTCAGACAGTTACGTCCCCTTCAAAGTTTAGACAATCCAATCCTATGGACCTGCTATGTCAACCAGCTGCTAATCTAGCAGTATGCCATTTTGTGAACTACTTTTTTGTTGAAAAGCAGTACAGTGGACCCTTTCCATTTGCGGATCCGGGATCCGCGGATTTGTCTCATCGTGGATCCCGGATTCGTGAGGTCCACTGTTAAAAAAAAGCTGCTGTGGGGGGGGGAGGTGAGGCGGGGGCTGGGAGCAGTGTCACAGTACCTTAGCAGCGCAGTGGCCCATCGCCCGCTCCTAGATTCCCACGCGGCTTCCAAGTACTTCAAACTGCTGTAAAGAGTTTTTTTAAAAACCTGATTCACAGAAACTTTCAGTTTCGCATCACAACCAGAAGTCGCTGTGAATGTTTTTTTTCTTTTTTTTACTCTTTAGACCCCATGTGGCTTTCCAGTGTTTCAAATGGCTCTAAAGAGTTTTAAAAAAAAGAATCACAGCGACTTCTGGTCGCAACGCAAAACCGGAAGTTTCTGTGAATCTGGTTTTTTTTAACTCTTTACAGCAGTTTGAAGCACTGGGAAGCCGCGTGGGAGTCCAGGAGTGGATGGCGGGTCGACACGTTGCTAAATTAGCTGTGTATAATTTGCAAAATTCCTATCAAATTTGTGATATTTGTATGTTGCTTTTAAGTCAACAATGTTCCCACAGTCTCCTACAGAAAATAAATTAAATGGGAAAATCAACAATTACGGTAGTAAATGCATTGGTGGAGTGATGCCTCAGCGTCTTGTTCTGTCTTCTTCACATGGCAGTAGATGGTTTTAGGTATGAGAGGGCTCACATAACTTGAAAGGTACCAGCAGGTGGAAATGGCGATGGATTCTGGTCTATGGTTTTCTTGAATCCATGAAGCAAGGAGATTGCCGTGGTAGATTCTGAAATATTGCCAATTTTTAAAACTTGCAATGGTAAGAACGTATCCTGAAGGAGTAGCTTAGAGGAGAACTTGGAGGATTTTAACTAGAGGTATACATATGTTGAATATTGGTCATTGCAAAACCAACCATTGTTGAACATGAGATGTCCGTTTGACTGATAGATACAGCAAGCACACATTTCCGTTCCTATTAGTGTTACTAGTCACAAATCTAGCCTCTTCATTCATCCATCAACGTTTTGGCAACGTGAATTCTTTGTAAAGATCTTCATCTGGGGAAATACTTCTCCTTCCATTTTCCAGTCTGTTATCTTTTTTTTTTCCTTTGAGGCACTTTGTTTGTTTATTCATTTTGATTTACACCACATTCTAGCCTGCAGGCTCAGAACAGTTTACAATTCTGTAAGTTTTCTTCCTGGTTGGTTTATACCGTTCACCCTTTTCTAAACTTTGCTGTGTTTGCTATATTGATACATTATAGCAATAGCACAGATTATAGCACAGAGATTCCCTGTCCATCCTGATATAGAATTGGAGGGTGAATCTGAAGGATATTTGTAGGAGAAGAAACCCCTGAATTTCTATGAAGATACACACTGCAATTCTGGTTCATTGGACCTTAACTGTTCCACATGAGGTGGGATTCATGATTTGTACAATGCTGTCTCTGGGGACAGATGCATATTGTAATTTAGAGAGTCCTATGTAAAAAGCAGGTGGCGCAGTGGGTTAAACCGCTGAATCATGAGCTGTCGATCGAAAGGTCGGCAGTTCGAATCCGCGATGGGGCGAGCTCTCGTTGCTTGGCCAGCTCCTTCCAACCTAGCAGTTCCAAAGCATGTTAATGCGAGTAGATAAATAGGTACCGCTTGCAGGAAGGTAAACAGTGCAACGTGTTCCAGCTGCATGCTACGCGTGGCGGCAAGGAAAGTCATGCCGGCCACATGACCACGGAGGCATCTTTGGACAACTCTGGCTCTTCGGCTTTGAAATGGGGATGAGCACCACACCCTAGAGTCGGACACGACTGGACTTAATTGTCAGGGGTCACCTTTACCTTTATGTAAAAAACAGTTTTGTATACAAGATTTTGTATCACTGTGGTGCCACAATGTGATGGAATCAACAGTTAAAGGGTTGGGTGATGTGGATCATGAAGACTTGGAAGTTTCCACAATTTTCAACAACCTTGCATGGCTAGGAAGAGCTAAACTGAGAATTCTTCTCAGGCTCAGATTTTAATCTGAGCCGGGGGGAAATTCAGAGGTTCTGTGATGCTCCTCATTTAATGTGAAGGATTATGAGTCCTGAAGCTTGTTATCTGGGCCCAAACACAGAGCTTCACTGCCCTCTCTAGTCTGAATTTACACAGGCTCTTACACTTTGCCCTTCCCCCAAATTAATAGGTAAAATAGCATAGTCCAACGGTTCAACTGTTGGACTGGGGCCCAACAGATCTGTGTAGATAACCTGCTCAGTCATGGAATTAACAGATGGTCTTGGACAAGTCTCTGATTCTGTCTCCATCTGAGCACCTGCAATTATCATGATGACCTTTCTCTCACAGAGTTGTTGCAAGGAAGATAAAGACCATTAATCACTTTGCATAGGAGAAGTCCTTACAATAATTAAAAATTATTAGCCCCAGGGTGACATTTCATGGTTTTGCCAAGACGCTAATCTGAGAACAGCAATTGGTACAAAAGAATAGCCCCATTACTACTTTGCAAGTCTCCTTGCCCACCTCATTTCATCTGAAAACTTCCTTTCTATCGATTTTTCTAACATTTATAAATGTAATACAGATGACATAGGTGGTTTCAGGGGAGAAGAAAATCAATGGAGTCCATCAATTTGAAATCAATAAGCGCATTAATGAGTTACAACTGGATATAGTTTCAGGAAAGCAACAACGAGAGAGGAAGTTATACCTGAATAGTGCTGCAAATTCTGCCAGCAAGGGAAATAAAAGCGAGCGCCGAACAACCATAATGAATATCATCATTTTCTTAATGGGAAAATGCATCCTTTTGAAAAAGGCTCACAGGAGATCATGTACACCAAGTAAAAACACACACAAAGGAGCAAAAAATCTATAAGACTTTAATTCATAGGTTTAGTGGGGTACTTAAGCACAAGACTTAGCATGACTATAGGCCGGAGAGAATAATGCAGCAAAGGTAAACTCATTACAAGTGAGATTTTCAGATCCTAATTGCCATGGCAATAAAAACATACAACTTTCAAAATTCACAATCTTGTCCAACTTAGCGAAATCCCTTAAGCTTTCAATAAACCAGTCGACATGTAGTGTTACAGTGCAACAGTACCTCAAGCAAAATGACAAAAATCACACAACCCACTGACATCACCAATACGATTAATTTCTATTATCTTGACATAGCGAACAGAGTGTTTTCAGTACTGTTTGGGTCAAGAGGCATCATGAGGCATCGCTGGAAGCTCCCGAAGTTAAACAGGTTAAGCGTCACCCAATACATGGCCCAGTGATGGGCAGTGGAGGGGGGAGTGGATATTTTACTCATGACTGCAGGCTCAGGGTGTCTGGCATAGGGTACAATCCTATTACTGTGTGGAGACAGAGGCTAAATGAGACCCAGGGTGTCATGACACCCCACATTTGACATCACAAGCCCCACTCCCAAACTGGAAAAAGGAAAAAAAAGCAAAAAAAAAAAAACCCCATGGTTTTTCGGCCGTTTTAAGGCCACTAGCAGCACAGGCGGGCGGGCGACTCGTCTTGCACCTCCGAAAACGATGATTTTTACTGCTGACGCTGCCCCCAAAGTGCTTTATTGCAACCCCCCTCAAGTCTTGAGGTTATTTGTTAGGGCTGCCTCCTTACGAGAAATGGACTGAGCTTTTTTGGAAATAAATAAATAAAATATTACTTCTAAATAAATACATTTATTATTTCTTTACAGATCACCTTTTTTTAAAGTCTCGTAAAGCTAGGTGGGTCCAGATAGAGTGTTGTTTTAAAAAGTGGGTCCTGATGCTAAAAGGTTTGGGAACCACTACACTAGGGAATATGCTTGGGCACTGATGAGGTATAACCAGTACCTCAGTCCTAAATACCCCAGGCTCCGAACTCTCAAATGTTTTATCTTATGCCTGAAAAGTGACAATCCATTAAACTGAGATATATTTTCATATCTCCAAAGCCCCAATATCCATTCTTTTGGGGGATAGTGAAAGTAGTACGAGAGCATTTCCAATGTCATACATAAAACTATCACAAGTCATTCTATAGCATGCCAAAATCAAAACCACCAAAACGAGTGTGCCACCCATTAAAATCTGCCCTTACCCATTAAAATTGCCCATCCACCAATCAGCCAAAGCTTTGTTTGGTTAATTTACAAGTTAAAATCTGCAGTTCAAGTATTCAGACATCAAGCAGTGGCATCATTAGGGTGGGGTGGGGGTCCCAAGGCGGCGGGCGCATGTGACGGCGGGGGGTGTACTTGCCTCCAGGATGCGTCGCCTGGTCTCCCCCTCTGCCGCCACTCCCATCATCATTTTGTGCATTGCGCGACGGTCCATCTTCTCTTTTTGCCCTCCTGCCTGCCCTCGAGCCGTTTGGCTCGGAAAAGTGAGTCAAAACGATGGTGTGTGTATTTCAGGCTGCACCGCCACTGAAATTACAGAAATTCGCCGTGAAAATGATGTCATGCCCCCAGGGGGCGTGGCTTGAGATGTCACGTGGGGGTGTCGCGTCACCGGGGCTTCCCCATGGGGGATGTAGGAATGCCTCTGACATCAAGTTAAAAGAAATTCAGCTGGATATTCTTTGTATTGGCAGTGTGGCTTAGAGACATTTTTCCTTTAGAGATCTACCCATGTCTCCATATTTTGGAGAAGAACCATCACACCATTATACTTAATAGATTTTGTGGGCACAAATAAGCAGAGACATATTTTGTATTTTAATATTTTATATTTACAAAGTATAATAGACAATAGCCATAAAACATTAATCTTCATTATATGTGTTGGCCGTTTATAGTGTAATAAATGTACAGTGTAATAAATAATAGCTTGTATTACAGAAATCTATACAAGTCCATTGATCAATACTTTTTTTTCCCTTGCCCTTACTTGGAGAAAATGTGTTAATTTAGTTCCCATAATATCTTGACCCTAATCCGTTTTCTGTGAACAATCTCTTATTCAAGTTTCCAATAGAGGTATTTCACAAATGTAAGTCTCACTAACTATCCCTTTGAATAATCATGTCTCCTTTTTCTTTGATATCATGTTTATATACGACAAGCTTCAGAGCCTCTGTGAGGGAGAGAAGCTGCAGCTGCAATTTGTGTGAGAGTCAAGGTTGCCTGTCAGTCGAAGCGTGGTAAGGCGGATGCCAGAGAGAGGCTGGACTGTGAAGGAAACCACCTAGAATGAAGGGTTCTATGCAAGATTAGAACATATTGCATTGTAAAGACCCCTCGGGGTTTATAGAGCCTGCCTATGTAAATTGCCTTTGAATTAAAGTCAGATGAGAAATCCGATGGTCAAAGAAAAGAGGCGGTATATAAATATTGGTTAACTGTATGCTTATTTCAAATACCACTTATAAATATCCCTTAAAGCAGTGGTTCCCAAACTGGGAGGCACGGCTCCCAAGGGAGCCGCGGAGTGTCACGGAATCCTGTCAGAAAACAGTGCAATGCTGATTAGCGGGCATCAACCTAATGTAATGGGGAGCTACGGCCAATGTTCGCCAATGGTCAAGGGAGCCACAGGTTGAAAAGGTTTGGGAGACACTGCCTTAATATGAGAAGTAGGATTATGATTAATGGTCTCTTGCCCCCCCCCCCCCAACACTTCAAGACTACATGAAAATCCTCAGTTCTAAAAATACAGATTTACTTAGCATAAGAATACAGGAATACAGGGGCTGTACAGCCCAGGGGTGAGTGGTTGGATCCTCTTGGGCTGCATCTCTTTCCATCCCATCTTCAAAGCCTGTTCAACTTGGGGAGGCGAAGGCATCCTTGCCCATAAGTGAGCAGGCCTATGGGGGGGGGGGATGCTGCTCTCTTCAAGCAAAGTGGACTTGCTGAGGGAGAGGTGCTAAGGGTGGCAAAATCCCTACGCCCCACACTTGCCAACACGCGGGGCCATACGCCCCTGACTTGCCAACACGCAGGGAAGGGGACAAACTCCTGAGGTGCTCCTGGGCTGCCCCAGGGCAGCCTAGGAATGGTATAGGATACAGTGGCCAAATCTTTAGGCTGGCCATGTATCCTTACACAGGATTGCACTGTGAATCTCAGGTCGCCTGACTCACAGCACCTGTGTTTAATCCCAATTTAATTTCAGCTTGTTAACCCCCCTCCAGCTCATTTCTGACTTCCACGGATTCTACAGCATCAAATGCAATGGAAATGTATCTCTGGATGTCATCCACACACTGGTGGCCCCCAATTCCAAACCTCTTGAAAACCTCTCCCAGCAGTTTTATGTAGATGCTAAACAAAATGGGGGGGGGGCGGAATTGATTGCTGTGGGACACCAAAATCCAGAGGCCACAGTGTTGAGCATCAGCAAAATCACTGATCATAGCAATAGGAAAATACCACCAGTGGCGTCGCCAGGCGCCCCCGCATCTGGGGCCGCCCCCCCAACGCCCCCAATAAAACTGTCAAAAATTTCAGGTTTCGAGTTTTATTGGCGTTTTTTTTTCTTTTCCAGTGATTTAAAGTGCAAAAAACGGGGGTTTTAACGTGTATGTATGCTTTGCAGGCACTTATCTTGTATAGGGGCCGTTCCCTTGACGATCTTCTTCCTGCTCCCGGGTACCGACTCTGTAATGCCCCCAGCAGCGCTTTCCGGAGCTTGCGCATGCCCAGAACGTCCCTGGAGACTCTGTGGGTCTGCGCATGTGCAAACTCCTTGGGTCTGCTGGGGGCGGTACAGAGTCCCGCGCCCGGGAGCAGGAAGCTCAGCTGCGCCTGGGGGCAGGAAGAAGATCGTCGAGGGAACGGCCCCTATACAAGATAAGTGCCTGCAAAGCATACATACACGTTAAAAACCCCGTTTTTTGCACTTTAAATCGCTGAAAAAAGAAAAAAAAGGAAAAAAAAACACGGAACTTAAGGAGGCTCGCGCCCCCCCCGGAGCCTTTCCGCCCCTACGCCCTGGGGCCCACCGCACCGCCGCCCCATATCAGTCGACGCCCCTGAATACCACAAAGCTATCAGGAATCCATCAGGATTCAAAAGTCTCAAGAGATGGACCTTCCAAATAGCCCCACCCATGCTGTTTTGCCATTCTGAGAGCAGGCCTTTGAAATTTAATTCCCCACAAAACCTCTTTTCATTCAGCCCCCCCGAAAGCGCACCTCTTCAATAATTTGTCCAATTTTAGATTCGCTTCTTCTTTTTAGGGGACTTTGAAATAAAGTTTCTTTGTGTGCTTGTCTTACATAAATAAGCAAGATAGCATTATTTTATTAGTTTAAGAAGAAAATGGTAATTTATGGAAGAGTTTAAAAAAAGAACCACCAAAAATACTACTTATTAGAAAAAGACAACCTGTGAAAGAACACACTTGGGCTAATTGCAAATATTGACAATTCTGTCTGCTTTTGACAAATTACAAGCGACAGAGAGAATATATTTTTTTTCCAGAAGCAAATAAAATACATGCTTATAGCACTTGTGGATTTCTTCAGAATCTATACTGAAGCTGAAGAACCAGCAAGTGAATTAATAAATCTTAGGAACAAAATGTTTGGGGTTTTTTGCTTCTCTGGCCACATCATCTCACACTCCCTTTTTCTAAATTGGCCAATAATTGTCATCATCATCTTGTTGTTCTTGTTGTTGTTGTTGTTTAAGGATTCATTTGCTTATGGTGTAAGAATCTTTACCTTCATTCTGCTAAAGGTTATGGTTGGCAAATGGTCTCCCAGAAATGGGGACTAGCCCTTTAAGAGGGTGCAATGTTTAAAAATATGCGAACAGATTTTTTTTTTCATTCAATAAAAATAAAACAAAGTAACAAAAAGTACATGTGCACAGATATATGTATGTAAATATTTTGAATAGAATATACAATTTGGTAATTATCAGGTGAAAAAAAGAACCCATAAATAAAATTAATGTGTATTAAGGAAAAAGAAACCAAAAAACACCCATGCATGTGAGACCTTTTTTTGAAAAAAAGATTAATCAAAACAATAATTATTTCTACATACTTCCCGCAGTGACATATACTGTACAAACACAGTATAAGCCCCACCCTTATCTCTAGCGCTAAAGAGCTGATGACTTTGGGATTTAAAAAGACGCATCCAATGTTATCAGCTGCTGGTTGGGAACACCTGGGTTAAGCGTCACCAAGTACATGGCCCAGTGGTGGGCAGTGGGGCGGGGAGTGGCTAGTTTACTCATGGCTGCAGTGCAGGCCCAGGGTTCCTGGCACAGGTTGCAAGCCTATTACTGTGTGGAGACAGAGGCTAAATGAGAACAAAACAACCAGCATTCTGAATAGTGAACTGCAGGGGCAGAAGATGTGTGTTGTACAGAAAGCTCCAGGATTTAAAGTTTGAGAGATAGATATATGTCATGGATGGGAGGGGGGCGAATGCTATCTCCCCCCCCCCACAACATCTTCTGCACCCATTACCTTATTTACGTAGCTCTCGCTAGTGCCAGGCAAGTGTGGGTCTTGTTTAAACCAACGCTATAAGCAGCAGCCTGCTGCTTATAGCACAGCTTGTGACTCAGTAGAGCTGGCAGCTTCAGTGCTAGAGAGGCTCCGACGTTAACAGGTAGCATTAGTTTAAACAAGACCCATGCTTGCTTGGCACCAGCGAGAGTGAGGGGGTGAGGGGGAATTCGGCATCCGCGGATAAGTGAATCCATGGATGCTCTCATTCTGCTGGCCGAAGGAGTCGCAAAAGTGCCATAAAGCACTTTTTGGGCTCCTCAGGAGTAAGCAGCGTGGGTACAGAAGCCAGAGCCGCTCACTCTGCCATCTCCCTGGACCTGCACCGACTGATCCAGGTAAGTCCTAGACCAACTGGTGGGAGGGAGGACCAGAGTGGTGGGGGAGGGGCCAAGGGGGCGGGGATATCGGTTAGGGTTAGGGTTAGGGTTAACCCTAACCCTATCGGTGCCGATATCCCAAGCCCTTTTCCAGACAAGAGCCAACTAAAGAGCTGGTGCACATCCAAGGAGGCCCATTGGTGCTTCTGGCACTTACACCAGGTGAAGGATGTCCCCTTCCCCTGAGGTGAGCCTGGGCCATGCCGGTGTAGCCTGCATCTTGCGCAGGATGCAGCGGCTGGTGATTTAGGCCAGCCGCCACAACGTGCGCAGTATTGCACTGTAGATTTCTTTAACAACGCAATCCTGCCTAAGGTGCCTAAATGGCCAGCCGCTGCATCCTAGTCAGGAAGTGGCCCGCTATTGCTATGGCTATATTTTTTTTTAACTCTATAACATGACAGAGTTAGAGGTATGACATAAAAAGGTTTTTCTTGTAAAAATATACATGGCTTGCTTGAAGTACTAGGTTTCTATTTGTATTCCTCCAAACAGGAGTTCATCTGAGTATGGGATGTACTACTGTCTTGTGTTTCATAAGCACCTGCACATTGCAGGCATTACTAGAAATAATTAATAATTGCTTCTAGTGAACACATTATTCATATATGGCTGATCATGGTATATATTGCAGTGCCATCAGAGTAGAGACTATTCACAGATTTCTGTTAATGTTTCATTAAAAAAGCTAACTGCATACTGATTGCATAGTTCTTTTATCGTGTTTGATAAACATGTAAATATGCCACCTGCTCGCCTTAGTTGGGATTCTTCAGCAGTACCTCACTTATTGCCTAGTGGTTGGACTAGCCATTGCCCATTTTAAGATTACAGGGTCATTCCATGTGAAATCAACCAATGAAAAATCCTTGACGTCATGGATTTTGTTCATTTTCGGTACATTTGTACCTTACCATGAGATGTTTACAAATATTTTTTTCAGATTTTTTTGTCCATCCGTTTTTGAGATATTGAGTGTTCAAAATTGCCAAAAAAGGCCAAAATTCACTTGTCACCATACCTTCAAATGCCAGGTACAGGATAACGATGAACGCTACAGACATGGGACAGGTGTAGTTTTAAAGCTTATGAATAGGGCTTTCATTTGATATACAACATGACAAAATTGTAAATTTTCAAGAAATTCAAAAATATTCAAATAATATTAATTTTGAAATTTTGGAAAAGCGAACTTTTTTAAAATTTTCAAAAAAAATCACACTTACAGGTATATGTCTTGTAGTCAATCAGTCAAAATGTCAAGATAGTATCTCAATGGTATCATACAAAAATTAAATTTTCTTGTTGGCAGTGACCAGGAATTAAACCCCTCAAGTCCATTTTTCTACAGTTTACATTGATAAAAACTGAAATGAATCCAAAAAATTATAACAGGACTTATAGAGATAGATTTATAGAGAATAAATTCACTTTCTATTACAGGATCAGCTTTTTGGTAAAACTATCAAAATCATGAGCTTCTGTTCGTAGTTTTAAATTTTTCCTTATTTGCTGAATAATTTCTGAATCAGCACAGTGACATTTTTCCTCATCTAAATCATCTTCAGAAGTAAAAAAAAAATTCTTTGTACCAAAATCTTTGTACCAAAACTCTTTGTACCAAAAATGAGCAAAATCCGTGACATCAAGTTCCAAAATGTATTTTTTATTGGTTGATTTGACATGGAATGACCCTACACTGATTATGTACTGGACAGGTCATTACTGTTCCGTACAGTGGGGAAATAATATACGGAACATTAATCAGGGAGTGCGCAGAGAGAGCCTTGAGGGGCCCAGATCAGCGATTTGTCACCTGTTACCTGGTGCCGATACTGGAAGGATAAAAAAAACCTCAACAGCGCAATCCTGTGTAACCTTGCACCGGTGTAACAGTAGATGCACCGGTGTAAGTGCACGTCTGCTGTTACACTGGTGCATCTACTGTTACACTGGTGCAAGGTTACACCGGATTGCTCTGCAAGAGTAGATACTCTAATGCATGTACAGTATGCACACACTCATAAGAGGTTGAAACAACATTCGCAATATACTGTACAGAACAGGGGCATTGATTTACCAATAATATATATAAGGAAACAAGGGCCAAAAGGGGAAAAAAAACACCCTGAACTAAGAGTACCTTATTCAACAAAATACCTGATACTGAACCCCATGCCAAAATACTGAATGGGTAAGTAGAATCTTTGGAAGCTACCCTATTGACATCCCAATGTTGAACTGTTTGATTTTTGCAATTGTGAAGATGTTTTGAAAATTACTCGCAATGTTTCTAAAGCCTTGATTTTTCCCCCTCAAAAGAACATAGTTGCATGATTCTGCAGTATAAGCCCAACACTCTCATTGTTTGTACGGTCTTGCTTATATAAAGCCAACAGTCATAAGGTTTGCTCTTTTCTATTATGAGAAAATAGCTGCAGTGATTAAATGACACGTTCAGAATGCTGAAGGTTAATCCGATGGAAATCTCCTTTAATGAAAAGAGGTTTGCATTTGTGAAAACAGCAGCAGATGTAACACTTCAAGTATGAAATTTAGACTAGGAGGCACATCAAGGAAGCTTGCTAGAATATGCAAAAATCTATTAAATAGCTTGTGTTGGTTAAATGTACAGATTTATTCACATCTATAGCAAACAGTTTGAAAGCTCAGTTTGATTTGCAAAATTTCTACTTTCACTATAGCAGAAGCCCAGGAATCCAGAGAAGACTGCGGAATATGAAAGCTAAGCGTGAACAAAAAAACAAGAAAAAGAAGGCAAGTTGCCACAAACCTGATGAAGAAACAGACTAGTCGTTTCTTAAAATAAAATAAGCTGACAAAACGATCTTGAAAGTAATATTCCAAGATCCTATCTAAAGTATAGTTTATGCTGATTGTAAACAAGGTTTAGAAAGTTAGTGTCAGCCTTCCATGTGAACCCAGAACAGGAAACATAACAAATCTACTTCATTTACAGCGCAATCCTATCCAACTTATGCCACCGGAGTAACCAGCAGTGCAGAGAGGAGGCCCCAGAAACGGGATTTGAATCCCCTTTCCATTCTGGGGCCTCCCGTTCTCGCTGCGCCGCTGGTTACACCGGTGGCATAAATTGGATAGGATTGTGCCCTTAACCTAACAAGCACCAGTTTTGGGCTTTGCATGTCTATTTAGCATAGGCCAATACCTGTTTGTGGTCTATACCAGAGGTTCTCAACCTGTGGTACGGGTACCCCTAGGGGTACGCGAACCTCTTGCTGGGGGTACGCCAAGCCCTGCCCCTTATCAGCAGCTAATTAAGTGTATTTTAAATTGTAATTATTTTTGGAGCCCTTCTGTCTCTCTGATTTTGGTTTTGGGCTTATTTTTGTACTTTGTAAAATGTACTTTGGTGGGGTGGAGGAGGGAGGAGCTGACTTTGGGAAGTGTGACTTGGAGAAAAAAAGAGATCCTTGCATCTCTATCTCTCTCACACACACACACACACTCACACACACTCACACACAGTTAAATAAGACATTTTTCACATTTAAAATTGTTTTAGTACTTTTTTATTTAATGATTAATTACTCCGTCAGGCCGCTCCTCCGACAGCTGCACTGGCTGCCGATTCGTTTCCGGGCCCAATTCAAAGTGCTGGTTTTGACCTTTAAAGCCCTATACGGCTTGGGGCCAGGATATTTGAGAGACCGCCTACTTCTATATAGTCCGGCTTGTCTCCTTAGGTCATCAGAGAAGGCCCTTTTGCGGGTGCCGTCGCCCAGGGAGGTGCGAGGGGCGGCGGCCAGAAACAGGGCCTTCTCAGTAGTGGCACCAACCTTATGGAATTCCCTCCCCTTTGATTTACAAACTGCTCCCTCCTTGGATACTTTCCGGCGAGGCCTAAAAAACCTTCTTGTTCCAAGAAGCCTTCTGAGCCCTTGCCTTTTTAACATCTCACTGGTACAGGTGGGGGTGCTGCTGTTTTTATGCTCCTGTTGTGACTGTCGCCATGATCTTTTTAATTGATTTTTAGATATTGTTTTTATTAATTGTTATTAATTGTTTTTACTGTTTTAAAGTGTGATTGTTTTTATACGGTATTTTTTGTATTTTTTTCTGTTGTGAGCCGCCTTGGGTCCCTTCGGGGAGAAAGGCGGGATAGAAATACTGTAAATAAAATAAATAAATAAATAAATAAATCACCTGATTAATTAATTGATTAATCCAATTAGCAGTTAATTAGCAGGGGGTACTTCAGAAAATTGGACCGTGATAGGGGGTACCTGGGCCTCCAAAGGTTGAGAACCCCTGGTCTATACCATGTTTGCGTAGCTCTAGCCCTTTTGAGTCTTTCTGCTATATAGATTTGATGTTGGTAGATGGGTGGTGGTGGCAGGGGTCTGCTCCCCCAACTTACGAGTTTTTGTTTCAGTGTCACAAATGCAGTGGAGGTAAAGGGAACAATCTAGAGATAGGAGTATCCCACTGAAAATTTGCTGTAGTTGAACTTGTGTGCACTACTTTCTCTGAATTATTCCCATTTGGCAAAATGTAGTGAGGGCATGGAAAAGTGTCCAGATTATGTAAGGAGCTGTTCTTCTTGATCTCGGTTCATCCGGAAGTTAGGAAGTTCCTACAAAGGTCAATAAAGCCCACATGTTAAAACATCCAGTGAAACATCTTCTCCTATGCCTGAATATAACTGGTAGATAATCTGATGAAGGCCTCAGAGAAATAGCGGGATGTGTTAGTGATTTCTATATAGAGTCTGGCCAGTAATGCATTCGGTGCTACACTCTGTCAAACACCGCTAGCATTTCTGGTGTTCATTCATATTTTCAAAGTCTGGTGAGAAGATCCCCTCAGGTCAAATCTGGGCATGCAATGTTTCACCCACACAGAGAATTTTTTATTTCTGTTTTCCCACCTCTCAAAAATAATCGATTTTAAGAGTCTGAGTTATGAAAGTTTGACTCCATTTACCCCCACCTTTTATGTTCACTTTTATATATGTACTACAAAGTCTTTAATATCAGATCCCAGTCCCATCACTTCAATGCACTGACAGTCATAGTACAAGTCCAGAATTTGACCCTTTTACTTCTCTTGCTTTGTGTTTCAAGAACGGGCACACTTTTATTTAGGATTGGGAAACAACCACTTTTTTATTTTGTTTAAAAAGGTTAAAAAAAAAAAACATCCAAAGTACATGGCTTTAAAGCCATCAATGTTTTGCCCCTCCTGAATAAGCCTGCCTTTGGCTCTGCAGTACAGTGGGCCTTCTTTATTCGCGAATGGCCATCTGCAGAGGGAGGGAACTCCGCATCCAGTGCCGCATTGTAATAGTGTAAATTAAAATGCCTCTTAGAAGAAAAAGAAACACTACCTGAAGTGACTTCCAGTTGTGCGCATAACCGGAAATTGCTTCCAGTCATGGTTTTTTTTTTCTTCTAACAGGCACTTTACACTATTACAATGTGGCGTCGAAGGGAAGAAGCAGGCGGCTGTCCCACTCAGTTCTTCAATAAAGTACAGTGGTGGCGCCCCACTCCACCTTGACCACCCACCCGACCGCAGACTTGAGCATCCGCGGATTTTTGCGTCCGTGGTGGTTCCGGGAACGGAACCCCCGTGGATACAAAGGGCCAACTTACTAGATAATTTCCATCTAATCTACCCCCCCCCCCATTTCTGGGCAAGGAAGCTGAGCAGGCAGCAGTTCCTTGGGCTCCAGAGCTTCCTCAGAGAAACTGATTACTGTATCTGAATCCCATTCAACCTGGCTTCAGGCCTAGCTTTGGGATAGAAACAGTCTTGGTTTCCTTGGTAGTAAATCTACTGCCTTTTTAGCTTTGCTGTTACCTTGACTTCTCTGACTCACGGTCCTCTGCTTCCCAAACTTCCTTGGCCTGGAATCAGATTTCAGCATAGGTGTAAGGCGGGCAGGGGCAGCACAATAGCACATGCCTCTGTGCCACCTGAATCAACTGCCCACTCCTGCCCCTGCTTGCATGTTCCCATGCTATGCTCACCCTTTCCATGAAGGGAAGGCTGGTGAACCAGCAAGTAGGCGTGTTTCCATTCTGCCTTCCCTTTACTTACAAAGCACACACTCTGCAGCCTCCTCCAACTAGACCTCTTCTGTTTGAAATTAATGGACACAGGGGATGCTGGGAACCCAACATCCCCTGCTGGTGCTCACTGTAAGCAGAAGAGGAGTGGCGAGGCTGCACACAGCTATCTTTAAGTACAGGGAAGGGGTAGACAGTTGGCTAGGCTCCAGATCACCATCCCCTGCCTACCTGGTGCTTCATAGCTCTCAGCAAGTTGGAAGAGTATTGGAGCACCCAGGGCCCATGAGAGGGGGGTAAAGGGCGGCATTTGTACCAGGCCCCAAGGTCTAAAAGGGGGGCCCAGGAGGCAGAGGCACGGAAATTTTCCTATATGCAGGAGGCGTAGGAAAAAAATTGGATCCCTGCTACAGGCAGCCTTTGCTAGCTCCGACGACCTAGTCCTGGCCTCCAAGTCCCACAAGGCAAAGCGGTGCAGTGCTACTACAGGGGCCTGGGTGCTGTGAGGGAGGGGCACAAACTCTGACCCTGTGGCTGCTGGGGTTTCTGGCATTCTGGTGGCAAGACGGGCCCTAAACATTTGAAAACAAACAATTTATATAGCAAGTTGCAACACAGGGCTGGGCTAACAAAGGCTAGGCTAGCCTAGGTAGTAAGTTTATCTTAAATAGTAAGTTTATCTGTATTGTGAATTCTTAGCATGAATATAGCTATTCAAATGTGCTTTCTTATCTCCGATCCTATTTTATTTCTTTATTTAAACGCTGCCAATCCCACCCCCTTCCGGGCCCCATCTGCCCACCCCCGCCCCTGTTCCACCCACCCGGTTGTCGCCTTCCCCCGCCATGCTTTGCCCCCTCCCCTTTCTGGAAGGGGCTCAAAAAAACGTTGTACCGCCTGATAAATTCCTCACAGAGCACCCAATGGAGCAGCGGGCTGAGAAGGTGGGGGACAAATGGACTGGGGACTTGTCTATTCAGCACCCCTCTAAAGGTGCCCAAGGTAATACTCCACGTGAACATTTTCACATGGCCTCATGGATATACCAGCCCCATGTGAGGATCAGCTATGTCCCCGCAATAGTACAACTATCCACACACACACCCCAGATCCTGATGCTACCCACAGCTTACTGGATTTGGAATACAGTGTTTCCACCTTACCGAGAATCAAACTGATTCTAATTGTGGAATAAGCTCATATATACATATACTTGGATATTTTTAGTGATTACCAAATCTGGCTTTTCTGGGTACAGATTTTTTTTTTCAAACTACACACTTCCTCCCTGCTCTCTGCATAGAAGGGCAACACTGAATTAGCTTCACTCCATTTTTTAATACCGTCTTTGCTACAATTAGCGTCTTTTCAACATGTTTTAATGCTCTTCCCTTTGTCACTTTTCTTTCAGCTCATTGCTTCATTGGTGCCTCCAGAAGGCACTATGCTGCACAGATACAATATCAAGCCCAGAACAAATAGGCTAGGCAGCCTCTGGAGTCTATTAACACTTTATTCGAAAGTGTCTGGCAGGTTATATTGACAGGAGATGAGCGTGCAATTTTTCTTTATTCTAGAGACAGTGGCATTCTTGTTCCCGCTTAATTGAGAGATGAAAAGAGAATCCATGTTCTTTTAAGGTAACTCAAATTCATGTCTCTTTCCATTAAAATATGTTCAGAGCGGGCAAAGTTCATTTTAAATGGCAGGATGCTGGGTCATAGCGACTTAGCATAGCTCTTTACTGAGGAGTTCTGAGATGGACAGTGTTTCAAATGAGATCTTCGTGTGCTGGATAGAGGGAAAAGCAAATGGCACAATCTCCTACTACCTTTATGAGGACCAACTAAAAAGACAAATCTAAAGTAACTTTCAAATTGTCCAGATCCCTTCATCAGGATGTTAAATTTACCACTGTGAGGTGTGGGGGGGGGGGGGCAGGGTAGATGCTATTGCAGAAAAATACAACACCAGTTATTGTGGTTGAGCAAAGGGTGGACCACCTACCCGTCTGCAGTGCCACTGACAACATCTCATGTGGGACCACAGAAGGAGCCTGATAGTGCTTTACAGCAGAGTTCTATACCTTGCCACCCTGTCCTGGCCAGTCCAGAGCCTGGGCTCCCTGTACGTTCTAGAACAATGATGTCACTGGATGATGCAACCTCACTCACCCCCTCCCAACTGATCTCAGCTGTAGCCCATGTTCCAACTAGCACTCAGCTCTTCTCAATCTAAAAAAAAAGTATCAGAAAGATAACATACAGGTGGCCAGCCTGGTACTGCTACTGATAAGCCCTTCCTCTCACTGCAGCACAGCTCAGCCATTTTCCAGCTGCTGAAAATGGTTCCTGCCCTGTCAACATGGGAGTTAAACACTAAATAAATTTCTAGCTTTCTTGACAATGTCCAACAGTGTTATTGTGTTTTATTGCAATTTGTTTTGTATAACCAATGTGTTTTAATTAATATTGCAAAGCTGGCCTGAGTCTCTCAAAGAGAGAAACGGGGTGATTTTTTTAAAATTATTTTAAATTCACATCATTTGAATGACCCAGATGTCACTGGAGTAGCTTGGGACTTACAGCTCCTCTTCACAGATGTTAGCAAAATGACATTGGATCCAGACGTTGCAGGGGGAGGTGGGGGAGGAGCAACAGCATCTGCCCCTGAAGTGGACTTGTCTTGATAAACCTTTCATGCAAACAGAGGATTAGCCACATAAAGTACTGAGGAAGAATAAGAATGAGGGAATGCCATATTTAACCACTTTTAGTCTTTCCCCACCATCAGGACATCAAGCACCAGCAGATCTAGCGATACATTTTCTCTTTCTGTATGTATAGTCTGTTTCTCATTTGTGATTCATTCAGTGATGTCAGAATGCAGCATCTGATTTCACAATTATTTTCAAGGGAAGCAATCGAAATGTCACAAACAAGAAATTATGTCATTGCAGCGCAAGCCATTGACCAGGCATTTGTAATTCTTCATATTAGATGTATGTATCAGCTGAAATCCACAGAGCACTATGCCAGCGCATGCCTTATTGAGAACCCTGATGCTGGTATAGATTTTATTGTGCCATCAATATTTCTCAAACTGCAAATAGTTTTGCAAACAAAGGAACAGGAACAGCTGAAAGGGGTGCTGGTTTTTGCAGAGGTTTTGGGCAGAATCAAACAGTAGCATAGCTGGACTTGTGCCAGTGGGGCAGTGGGTGGGGAAACGCATCGTCCAGCTACACTACTGAAATCAAAAAGCAGTCCTCTTTCAGTGATAACTCCAAAAGGGGCAGTAAATTTATGCCTATTCAGAGTGAAGACAGTGCTTCCTGATCTGGCTTCATTGGCCCTCACTGACTGATATGATCTGTGGTGGAGAATTCAGCACAATGTCTCCTTACCTTGAGGAGACCTCCAACCTGTGAAATTCCCATGCAGGATGCAGCATGGCCCACGTTGGCCGCACTGCTTGGGAACCAGTCGCGTCGCGACGACGCGCGTCACCCCAGAGCGGGGGCGCGCGTCGCCCTTAAGGGGAGGCTCCGCCCCCGCGCGTGACGTCACGCGCAGGAGCAGAGCGCCCTCCCCGCTCCGATTTCGGCTCATTTTGGAGCCAAACGGACACAGGGGAGGGCGGGCGGACCCACCCTCCGCTCGAAACTGTAAGTGGGGGGTGATCGCGCGTCACCCCTAGACGCGCGACACCCCCCGGCGGCCCGCCCCCCCACTTCCCCCTGTCGACGCCAGTGTTGGGAACTTATGGTGGATTAGGCTGCCCGATGCAAACTACTGTATGAGCAACTCTCTTACATTTCATCTGTTTATGCACTTTTCCCATGATTTTCTTTCATCTTCTTCTATTCTTTAGGACCCATTTTCACAGTAATTTGCAGAAATACAGCACAAAAATAGATACACTGTAAAAGAGATTGGATAATGCCTTACTCGTGGAGATGCACTACTTATCAGGCATTGCATCTCACATGGAGCATGCCTCTTCCCCAGCTGTGCTTGGTCCTCCAAAAATCCTGAAGAGCACTTCCCGTAAAACTTGCAGGAGCATACCTGAGAAAGGTGGCCCTTCTGGACCTCTGTCCTACCAGGGGGAGAAATCCAAAATTCAATCTGATCTCCTAGAACTCCTCGGGTATGTGAGGCAAATTCGTCCCTTTCTCTGTCTCCAGAGCTCAAAGCAAAATGGAAGTGTAATGGTAGGTAAACCTTGCCTCCATGAGAAACTTTCTCTCCCCCCCCCCTATTCCTGGACCTTATATCGAAAACTTGGTATGGATAAAGAGAGATGATCTTACTATGTCCAGTATGTACAAACATTCCTATGGCATTTTCCCATCAACTTTAAAATGAAACGGCTTTAAATGAAACGACTTTACGTGAGGACTTACTGTATAAGTGAAAATCTGTATAGTGAGAGATAAAGAGTGAAGAGTGTATTTCCAAATGGAGGGTAGAGTAGGGGTCAATGATGCCTCCATGGGGAGGGCATTCAACAAGGTGGACACCATCATAGAATAGGCTGTGCTGAATGAACGCCATGCTTCTGGAGTCAAGGTCACCCAGAGCAAGGCCTGAAGGCCTGAGATGATGATCAAAGCATTTGGGAAGACATGCATAAGCAGAGCAAATCCTTCAGGTATCCAGGCCCCAAAACATGTAGGGCTTTAAAGGTCATTACCCACGCTTTCAAGTGGTCCTGGAAACAAATTGATATCTCATGAAGTTCATGAAGAACTGAGATGATGTGGTCCAGCTGAGCAGACCTGGCTGCCACATTTCCCACCAATCAAAGTTTCCAAATGCTTTGCGTGGGCAGCCCCGTGTAGAGTACATTACAATAGACCAACCAGGACAATCCTTCTAAAGGGGGAATAAGTGCAAGCTACATTTTGTGCATGTGTGTGCCATTCTTCATAGGGGGGAGGGGGCAGAATAGGTAGCGAACCTTCCTGGTAGGAGTTCTAGTTAGTTAATACCAGTAACAAACAGTCCATCTAGATGACAAAGGACATTCCAAGATGGTGCTTCTTAGCCAGATAAATCAATCTGCTTGAAGAGGAAAAAAATTGAGTTGAGATTTATAAACCTTTGTATCTGACATTTTATCCTTCTTGCAAGAATTATGGTGGTCTTGTTGACAGGACTGACAGAAGAGCAATATTTAATATCAGTTTGGGTTGTTTTCTAACTTCTTGTAGTTGGAAGTTTATTTTATCTGTTTTAAGCTTAACCCTCTCTTTCAAATCATTTTAGGATATTGTAATTTTCCTGGAAATAAGTGATGATGTATTTTGCTGCCTTGTTAATTGACATTGATCTCCATTTTTTTTAACTGGAATTCTAGATATAATATAAATTGAGAAACTGTTGCTCTGGTACATTTTTTATTGGAATGTGCCTTTGTTTTGCATATAATTTTCCCTTTTGTATAATAAAAAGAATCAAATCTGACTTTGATAACATACCTTCTTTTATTTTAGTTTAAAGCACACTGAGGTTGCTTATTGCTGTCCTTTCACAAAACATACACAGAAGCAAACTTTTTTTTCATTCCGTCAAAGCTGTTTGGCTACTTGCATATATTTATTTATTTGAATAATTTCAACCCTGACTTTCCATGCCAAAGCAAGCACAAGATGGCCTACAATGAACAAAATATAATTAAAAAGAATTAAACAAAATAGGAAACAATGTGAAAACAGTGAAACCAAGAGAAAAGCAGCACTAAACTACAGTAAAAGAGGATACACACAGTTTCATTCTTCTAATACAATTACACTTCAGAGGTCTAACTAAAAGAAATGTCAACTGCTGTTTGAAAGTGCCAAGAAAAGGGCATATCTCTCTGGGTTCAGCATTCCAAAGAAATGGCACCACCACTGAAAAGGCTCTGTCCCTGGGATCTGTCGTATGTACAGTACTACCATTAGAGGCAGCCCAGAGAGCAGGGCCTCTGAGACCAAACAAAAGGCGTAAGCAAGTTCATACAGCAGCAAGCAGTCCCAAAGGTAACCTGGCAGTGGACTATTTAGGGTTTTAAAGGCCAACATCAGTATTTTGATCACATTTTTATCCAGCTCCACTTCCAAGGAACCCACAGTAGCACTGTTTATTGATTTATGTTATTTTTATCCCATCTTTCCTCCAAGGAGCACAAGGTATCATGAATACTTCCTTCTTCCCATGTTATGCTCACAACGGCTCAGGGCGACGTGTTGAGTTGAAAGAGAGTGAACATTGTGACTGAGCAGTGATTTGAACCCAGGGCTCCCCATTCTTAATCCAACACTAACCATTGCATTGCACTTGGATCTTGAACAATTCACCCATTTTATCTTGATCCCAACACTGTGTGAGGTGGGGCAGTCCAAAGAGTGAACTTCATAGCTAAGGAAGGATTTGAACCAAACACTCTCCAGGTTAAATTTGTGCCCAGCCTCCGATCTGGATGTCTTTTCAGTATCAGGTGGCTCGACCCAGAAAGGTATAAATCAAATAAAAATGCTTCTGATGAGATGCCACTCATGTTTCCCACACAGTCTCTTCACAACAGGGACGAGACAGAAAAACCTGTAGTTCAGAGGGTTTGTCCTCTGGACAGGCTTGAGACCCACAATCTCTCTTTCTAAAAACAAATCACTGCCCCTGTCTAAGTCCTATCACTTTATCCACTGCACCACACTGGTAAGGAAATAATGACGAGATTTTTGAACAAGCCTGTACCAAAAAAGAGTTTCTATCATCTCCAAACACATTTCCAGTGACCATGATCTGCACGCACAAGTAGAGTTTTTCAGCACAGGTGTTCTGCTGGCTTGGCTTGGTAGATGTGAAACAAAAATATGCTGCATGAATAGTTTCCATCACTGAACCTCTACATCTACCTCCTAGATCATATATGCAGTTCTCATTCCTGGACTGAGTTCCCCTCTGTCCCCGAAACAGATGGTTGGCTCCACGATCTTTGACTGTGCCATTCTTCTGTTTGGAGGATGGAGGAAAGGACTGACTCCAGGCACAATTCGTTCAAAGTTAAAGCACTTCTCTTTTAGTGGGAGATGAAATCTGATTGATTCCCTCCTGCTGAAATGAATGGAAATTAAAAATGCTTAATTTTGGTTGAATTGTGCCTTTAATGAACATGAAGGGATCAAAAATTAAGTGCATCTTTATTTTCCAAACCTACGGGAACGATCCTTTGGGAAGGAGAATTATGGGAAGAAAACTTTATAGGTCTGAAGTCTCCATTTCCCTGAGTAGTAGGAGTTGTAAGGGTAGCATTACAGGGTTACGTTTCATCTTAGATGAGAGAGTATAGGAATGTAATGTTGTTTTGTAGTATCTGTTTATTTACAAACTTGCACACTGAACATGGAGAAGCAAACAAGCATCCAGGCAGCGTGTTATACTGCACAATCCTATGCATGTCTACTCAGAAGTAAGTCCCATTATGTTAATTGGGGCTTACTCCCAGGAAAGTTAGGATAGGATTGCAGCCTTTGTAAAGCAGCATTGGTTCCCACACAAAAACGTCCATTTACAGCCCAATCCTAACTAACCTTCCAGTGCCGATTCAGCCATGGCAATGGGATGCATGCTGCATCCTCCGGTGCTGGGTAGTCACAGATGCCTCCTCGAGGTAAGGGAACAAACGTTGCATTTGGGCTGCATTGTGGCTGCATCGGTGCTTGGAAGTTGGTTAGGATTGGGCTGTTAGGCTGCAATACTATAATACTTAGGAGCAAGTCCCATTGACATAAATGGGATTTACTTCGAGTAGACATGCACAGGATTGCGCTGTTGGAGCCCCTTCTGACACCAGGTCATTTTCTCATGCTTGTTTCTAGACATATCAGACAACCATTAGCCAGCAATCATGTACAAATGATGGTCACTTGACAGCCATTACATGATTTTAGAATATTCTGAAAGCAGTTGTGAAGTTCCAATGGCATTCAAATGAATGAATGGTTTATGACATGGACTATAAATATCCCCATTGCTTTTATAAACATCACAGAACAGAGTTTAAGACTATTGGTTTGGCTACGGAACACAGAGATCACTCATTTTTTTTATTCTTTTAGGGGGAGGAGGTGTAGCCAGGATGGTGTAGTGGTTTGGGAGTCGGACTTAGACCTGGAAGATCCAGGTTCAAATCCCCGTTCAGCCATGAAGCTTCCTGGGTGACCTTGGGCCAGTCACTCTCTCTCTCAGCCCCACCTACCTCACAGGGTTGTTGTGAGGACAAAAAGGAGGAGAGGAAATATGTACACCACTCTGAGCTCCTTGGAGGAAGGGCGGTATAAAAATGTGAAAAATAAATAAATAAATAAATAAATAAATAAATAAATAAATAAATAAATCTCCTGTCTAAACCAATTGTGCCTTAACGCTTAACAGCATTTTTCAAACTGTGGGTCGGGACCCACTTGGTGGGTCACAACCTGATTTCTGGTGGGTCCGGCAGTCTGCAGAGCTTCCAATGAAAACACGGGTGTTGGAAAGCTCAGATAACTAATTGCCTCAAGCCCTGAGGCTAGTCAAAAATCAGATAGCTGCTAATTAAAAGAGCTGAGCTCCTGCAGTTTGCAAGCTTGTGCATGTTTAGGCAGAGGCGTAGCCAGGCGCCCCTGCTACTGTGGCGGAAAAGCCCGGCGCCCCATTATGCAAATTAAATAATTAATTTGCATAATGAGTTTCGGCATTTTTTAAAGGTTTTTTTAAAGGTTTTTAACACTAACGGGGCTTCTAAAAGGGTATGTTTGCTTTGCGCAAACTTATCTGTAGTTCTAGGAACCTCCAGCGATGATCAGGGGCGCAGATCGTCCCTCTGCAGCTCTGGTCCCGGACGCGAACTCTGCAAAGCGTCCAGGAGCGCGCTGCAGAGTTAACGCATGCGCAGAGCGACGATTGGAAACATCGTCGCTCTGCGCTTGCGTTAACTCTGCAGCGCGCTCCTGGACGCTTTGCAGAGTTCGCGTCCGGGAGCAGAGCTGCAGAGGGACGATCTGCGCCCCTGATCGTCGCTGGAGAGTCCTAGAACTACAGATAAGTTTGCGCAAAGCAAACATACCCTTTTAGAAGCCCCGTTAGTGTTAAAAACCTTTAAAAAATCCTTAAAAAAACACCGAAAAAGGAAAAAAAAAACAAAAGTTAAGGAGGCTCCCACCCCCCCACGGAGCCTTTCCGCCCAACGCCCTGGGGCCCACCGCACCACCGCCCCATATCAGACGACGCCCCTGTGTTTAGGGAGATAAATGATTGAGGGCGCAATCCCGACTAAGCTCCTGGCACCGGAGCAAGCGATCCGGTGCTGGAAGCAGTCGCAAATGTGCCAGAAAACACGTTCACAACTACTCGGGAGTAAGGGAGGCCAAGGCCGGCCTCCGTCGCTGGAACGCCCGGGCGGCTGCTGGAGGAGGTTAGTCCAGATCCGGCGGGAGTGGGGGCGGTTCGGCAGGCAAGGGAGGGGGGTTATTGGCCTAGCTGGCCTGGGAGGGTGCGGGTGATGGCTCCTGCCATATCCTCGTCCTCTCCGGGCCGGCTAGGCTGTTACACGGCCTCCTCTAATAGCTGGCGGAAATCCAAGGAGGCCTATTGGGTCGGCCCTAGTTTACACTGGGTCGGCCCTGGTTTCCCCAAGTAGACCTCCGGCCCGCTGGTCAACGGGCAGGATCCGGCGGGTGGCCTTGGGCTGCCAACCGGATCCTTACACTGGATTGCGCTGCCCGTGTCTTTTTAATGGTGCTTCCCCCCCCCCCAGTCCGTCAATGACAGGTAGTGGGGGCAGGTGAAGGCTGGGTCACATAAATAAGCCCTTCAAGCCTTGAGGCTATCCATTAGGGCTGCATTATTAGGAAAAATGGATTGAGTTTTATTTATTTAATTGCAAAAAAATATTACTTGTAAATAAATAAATAAATAATATTACTTTCTTTCTAGATCGCTGTTTTTTAAAGTCACATAAAGCTAGGTGGGTAGCAAAATAAAGCACATAAAGGCAGCAAAAATAGAGTGTCATTTTAAAAAGTGGGTCCCGGTGCTAAAAAGGTTTGGGAACCACTGCCTTAACAGAAGTGGGTGTTTTTTTCTGTACCAGTGACATAAAGATTATTTTCTCTCAACTTCCCCTCTTTTCATCTTCTGTTTCTGTTAGTGCCAGAAGTTGGAACTAAGTGTCTGCTTAATAGAACTGGCAGCAGAAAGGACAGCCTGTATGAAAAGCATATGCCAGTTTTAGAGAGTTCCCAAAAGCATGAAAGGAAGGTTGAAATTACGCCAGACCATCGTTCCGAGACGCTTAGCATCCAAAATACTGCAAAATCCCATCTGAATAATCAAACTTTGTCCCTTCAACACTATTTGGAAGTACTTGGTTCATCCTGTCCCAGATGTGAGCAAGGGGCTCTTTTTAAGTCTTTAGTACTGTTTCCAGGCAGTGATAAGAAGCTATCTCAAACTGAGAAGCGTCTAAAAATGTTTCTTCCAAAAGCAGTCTAAACCCATTCATCTTACAGTCACCTTCCTCCCAAACAGAAGATAGATTCTGTAAATGTTAGCAATTAAAAGATAATTCAAAATAAGCCAGTTGACAATCACTCCTTTTTGATTGTGAAAATGCTGGCTGAAAGATATATTTATAATTCTACCTTTCAGTGTTGCTTACCAAGAGCAACCTAAGGCTGCAATCCTCTACACGGTTATTTGCACATCAGTCCTATTGATCCAGAGGGCTGGTTTGCAAATGCATGTTCATCATGATGACTGCAGCAATAAGTGATGCCATGACAGGTATAACATCACAGCTGGAATTTTCATATCCGCTTACTTCACCTCCTGCATAACGGTTTTCAGCGGAGTCAGTTCACACATTCAGTTGCCAATCATCAAGGACACAGTAATAAAAGAAATTAAAAGATGTATAATATGTATGGACCTCCGGCCTTGATGCATGGAATCTGAATATGTGAACTGATTCCTTTGGTTCAAGGTCGTGCAAGTTCTGTCTGTGATGTTGCATCTGAGATGTCCACTCCCACATGTCAGCCACCATTTCAAGCTGATGAAATTTCATTTCAAGTGATGACCATGCATGTGTGAACTAACCTTTGGGGGAACAAGTTGAGGAGAGAGAGAGAGAGCGCGCGCGAGAGAGAGCGTTCCCAATCTGTCGAACTGGCTAATGACATCTTTATCATCTATAAAAAGGTAAAGGTATCCCCTGACAATTAAGTCCAGTCGTGTCCGACTCTAGGGTGTGGTGCTCATCCCCATTTCAAAGCCGAAGAGCCAGCGTTGTCTCCATGGTCATGTGGCCAGCATGACTCTCCTTGCCGCAGCACATAGCATGCAGCTGGAACACGGAGCACTGTTTACCTTCCCGCAAGCGGTACCTATTTATCTACTCGTATTGACATGCTTTGGAACTGCTAGGTTGGCAGGAGCTGGCCAAGCAACGAGCGCTCACCCCGTCGCGGGGATCGAACTGCCGACCTTTTGATCGACAGCTTATGGTTCAGCGGTTTAACCCGCTGCGCCACCCGCTGGCCTTATCTATAGTATTTTATTTAAAAAAGCTAGGTGGGGAAGAAACACCCTCATGCAGTCCATCAAGCTAAACACAGACTGATGGTGCAATCCACACTAACTGAAGAACGACGGAGTGAGTGCCGCTCTAAGCCATCACAAATGTGCCATAAAGCACGTTTGCGATGACTCTGGAGTAAGGGCCGCCGGCGTGGAGGCCGGAAACCTTTATTCCACCGCTGGATCATCCCTGCGGCCACCAGAGAAGGTAATGGATCCCCCGGCCGACATGGGGGTGGTCCGGGCAGTGAAGGGCACCGGTCATTAGCCAAGCCGACCTGAAGGGGGTGGGGATGGCGGCCGCCATATCCTCGTCCCCTTCCCGAACTGGCGTGGCCATTACACAGCCTCCTCAGACTTGCGCCAGCTAAATAGCTGGTGGAAATCTGAGGAGGCCCATTTGGGCCTCCCCGCGTTAAACTGGGGGGAGTTAAACTCCCCGCGTTAAACTCCCAAGTAGACCTCTGGGCTGATCACGATCGGCCCGGAATGTGGATAGTATCCGGCAGGCGGCCCAGGGGCCACCACCGGATACTTAGGTAGGATTGCACTCCCAGCCTATTGGCTAATGCGTTTAATCTCCCAGAAAGGCAGCAAAAAGGAGGAAACATATGAAATCTCTTCTGGACCAACGATATATTCCTGACGTTCGTGTTTGGTTTGGTGGGTCGTAGACTTTGGATGCTGATCTACAGACACCTCTGTGCTTACGTTTCCTGTACTATCATACAGCCACAAGCAATTTCACACTGCAAAATGTTTCCAGATGCCCATGTTCATATGGGTGAACAACATGCACAGATATGCTTTCTTAGAGCAGGGGTTAAACTGCTGAAACATACACTCATTGAATAAGTCAGTGAATACAATCTTGACACAGGTTCTACATTTCAAGGCTAACAAGGAAACAGGTTATCTTGTTGTCTTGTGCTCCCTGAGGCATCTGGTGGGGCCACTGTGTGATACAGGAAGCTGGACTAGATGGGCCTTTGGCCTGATCCAGCAGGGCTCTTCTTATGTTCTTATGTTAAGGCTGCCTTGTTACCGACATCTTGTCTCCTCTTTTCCAGATGGAGAAGCTTTTATACAGATCAATAGCAGTTGTCCCACCATCTAAAGCAGTTCATTAACTGCTTTAGACTGTCTAAATGCCATGGATGCTTTTTCATTAAGTTGACTGTTGTCCCTGAGATGTGTCAAGCCATACCATTTGCCGCCCTATCACTGCAATGAAGCATTCTTGAGATGGCATGTTTACACCGGATAGTCTCATCACCTGCGGGGGACTGAGAGGAAGGCCTTTGATGTGCGAGCAAAGACAAAAATCCTACATTTCTGTAGGATTGTTTTGCTCTCTTCCCCCTAGTTTTGGTTTTGGTTTTTTGCTTTTTTATCTAGAAATAGGATTCGAGCTTTTTCTAGTCCCCATAGAGTTCAATTCAATGGCCTGGAAGTAAATAGAAAGTCACATTTTCAACGGCCTTTCCTTGGGATCTGGCAGTGTGCCTTTTCCCCCTTCCAAATTTACAAATCAATCTCAGCTCAAATGAAAACCATTGAATACTTAAAAGGCTGCAGTCCTGTGCACAGTTATCAGGGAGTAAGTCCTACTGACCTCAGTCCAAACTAGATAGCATCTGGGGACAGTCCAAACATGAGCGTCTGGGGCTTTTCAGCCTAGAAAAAAGGCGCCTGAGGGGGGACATGATTGAGACGTATATAATTATGCATGGGATGGAGAGAGTGGATAGAGGGAAATTCTTCTCCCTCTCGCACAACACCAGAACCAGGGGACATGTACTAAAATTGAGTGGAGGGAGAGTTAGAACAGACAAAAGAAAATATTTCTTTACCCAGCGTGCAATTCATCTGTGGAACTCCTTGCCACAGGATGTGGTGATGGCACCTGGCCTAGATGCCTTTAAAAGGGGTTTAGACAGATTCATGGAGGAAAAGACCATCACAGGTTACAAGCCATAAGCAACCTCCTGGTTTTAGAAGTGGGTTTTCTCTGTGCCAGGTGCAAGGGAGTGTCAACGGGAAACAGGTTATCTTGTTGTCTTGTGTGCTCCCTGAGGCATCTGGTGCGGCCACTGTGTGATACAGGAAGCTGGACTAGATGGGCCTTTGGCCTGATCCAGCAGGGCTCTTCTTATGTTCTTATGTTCCTAGTGAGGTTCAAAAGGCTGCTCTTGGATTATGTTGCAAAAAAGACAAGATAAGACAAGACAATGTATTTGAAAAGCATTGGTTGCAACTTTTTAAATACCTCATATTAACCACATTCTAAGGGAACAATTTCACGTGGTACAAGATACATTCTCTTCATTCAGACTGGGTATATTTCCTCTAGTGATGTCACAATGCCAAATCTGATTGGCTATTTGGCATTACAATGTTGTCACATTCACCATGTAATCCCTGATTGGCTGGAAGAAATTATACTGATGGAGCTGCCCAGAGGCAGGTGACACAGCAGCATCCCCAGAGAACCTGACACCTGGGCGGTGATGGAGTGATGTCACAATGTCACGTGACATCATGACGTCACCTCCGGCTTCTCCCTGAAGAGGGGATGGCGATCGCCAAGATGGTGGCGGTGGGCGAGTCGCTTCGGAGCCGCCGCCATGATTGCTGCCTCCTCCTCATGTCGCCAGCGGCGGCTTATTCGCAATCTTGCTGCTGCCGCCCACCTTCCTCCTCTTTTGGTGGTTCTTGTTGAGCCAAAGGAACAGAGGGCAGCAGGAAGATCACAAAGAAGCCGCTGCTGACAAAATGAGGAGGAGGCAGCAAACGTGGCAGCGGCTCCGAAGCGACTCGCCCACCGCCACCATCTTGGCTGGGCCTCAGTGACACCCTCTCATGTGACTCTCTTGTGTGGTACCCGGTGTAGTCCTCCCCCCCCCCCGCTTGCTATGCCACTGATCAGACACAAGGGCATACAGTTAGGAAAAGGTAAGATTTGGAAGATACCTGGGGGAACATTTGGTGCAATTTTATGAATAAAGAGGCATTGCACATAGCTTGTGTTTTATGGAAGAGGGTAATTGATTTGAAGGGATATGATGAAGATTGCCAAGTAGTAACCCAGAGAAGCAGCTTATACCTTTAAGGGCCTACACCACCGCTATAGAGTTGTGCCTTAATAAACACACTATGGATTCAGACTAGGCATTAAGATGGAGGGCAGCTCAGACACTGGTTCACTTCAACTAAGGACCTGGGCCTGTGATGGCGAACCTATGACATGCGTGTCACAGGTGACACGCGAGGTCATTTTGGGTGACACGCCAGCGTTTTCCCCAGGACCCCAACACACCTCACATTTTCGCAAACGTTTTACAGGCTTGTCTTGAACGTTTAGGGCAGGGGTTTTGGCAGACCTCTTTCAAATTATTATCTAGTAAAACTCAGCAACAAAAAAGTCACTAGTTGATGTTAAATAAAATGCAATGTGTTCTATAGTTGTTTTTAGTTCAGTTCAATTCAAAATTACTATTAAAAGTAGCAATAGTCAAAGTACTAGTAAAAGTTGGAGGGGGGGGCAACACACCAGCAGAGTCAAGTTAAGCATTTTCAAAAATTTTGACACACCAAGCCCAAATGGTTCGCCATCACTGGCCTAGGCCTGTGCAGAGGCACTTAGCTGTCTGCAGAAGAGCAAATGTCCTAATGTCTTAAGTTTTCACATGCACAAACCCATACAATGCCTGCCTCTGCCTCTGTCAAAGGCTTTGTTGGGGGAAACCAGATGCTGCTGACACTTTGGTTGGCCTCCCTTGCTTTCAATTGCTGCTCAGCAGTGGCAGGGAGGAAACATGCAATTAGCACCTGGCCTCTTAAAGGTATAGGCAGCTGCTCTAGGTTGCAACCTGGCAACACGTTTTGATGAATGGGCTCGAAAATTGAACAGCCTCCTTCTTGGGAACAAAACAAGGTTTTCTTCTGCTTCCAACTGCTCAGAAAGGAGCGCAAGCTTTCAACTTTTGCATCAGAGTGCTTTGCCTCATTAAGCAGCACAGAATGTGTAGCGTTGCATAAAAGGGGATCAAAAGTGTTATCTGCTACATCACAAAAAAGTGAATAAAGTACTTCTTATCTTCCACCGCTCTCCATTTTATTGTTGCTTTAACATTCTTTAGTGCTTACCCTGAGGCAATGAGCAGTTAATTCATCGCGCAGCACACAGAAATGACTCCCGTTCCAAAGAAATGTGAAAATGTTAAGTGCAATTAGAGCATGTTGTATGAAGCAACACAGGCTTGCCAAATTCACTGAACAGGCCTAGGCTGAGTAAGTGAATGAGTTGGTATGGTATGGCTGACCCTATTGCATCTTCACTCATTTTTATCTACATTACAACTAAACTTAGGTTATACTTACTCTAGAAATGTAGCGCTACATTCCTTTGCCCTTTATTCAAATCACAATTGCGCTCCAATGGCTTAAACCAGCATAGAATGAATTACATATTGTACAACATTCGTTCAAGAGCTAAACTCTATACTTTCACTACCACTGAGTGATGAGTTTTGATCACTTACAAACATGATATGGTCTTAACTCTCGACACAGGGTTACATTAAAGAACTGATTCCATTAAGAACGATTATGTGTTACACATTTTTTGGAACAGATTTATTTTTTAAAAAAATGTACTACACTTTCTGATCTTTGGCTTCTTGTATCGTATCATCCACAGGTATTTGTCCTCTGGGAACCAAATGAACAGACAGACAATAGATAGCACTAAGGAGGTCTGGCTCAATCGGGAGAGCTGCAGTCTTACATGCCTGAAGATCAAGGACGGCAGTTCGAGACTCCGTCACCGCTGACAAATCTGCAGAAGCCCTCTGTGTGAGAGAGAGGAAGCTGCAGCCGGTGCTCCGTGAGTGGGAGTTGCCTGTCAGTCAATGCATGGGAGGTGAATGCCAGAAAAGAGGCCAGACCGTGAAAGGAAACACCTGGAAAGAAGTGTTCTATGAATGATTAGGACATTTATTGAATGTACAAAATGTACAAACCGTTTGGTTTAGATTTGTCTGCCTGTTTTAAACCGCCTTGAATTAAAGTCAGAGGAGAAATCCAATGACCAAGAAAGGCGGTATATAAATACTTGGATTGTTGTTGTTGTTGTTGTTGTTGTTGTTATTATTATTATTATTATCTATAACTTTAAGGGTATGAGTTTAATCCCGTAACCAAACTGAAGCCGAGTCAGTGTGCAGTCATCCGATGCAATTCTACTTGCCATCTAGTTGCCAAGATCCAAACAAAATTGTTGCCTGACAACCTTTTTATTTCTTGTATTCTGAACACAAGCGGTATGACAAGTTTGCATACATGTGTATATGACATTGGGTGGCTGCCACGAGAGCACAATCCAGGTCATTACCATGACTTTGAAATTGGACTGATTTCCCAAAGGCCTTAGATCCCAAAGGTCAAGAGGAAGACCACATGTTTAATAGTAAGAGCAATCGCTCTCCCACCCACCCCATTAAGCTGCCTCATTTATGGTTTCCTGGAAAAGTTCATGATTGTGAATAAAAGCCACATCCTGGGAGCTTCCTGATTTGAAGTAAACAAAGTTATTTGTGACATAAAAGAAAGTTCTTCAGCCTTAGCTGCCCTCGCCAACTCCATGGTCAAATTCAATCAAGGGATTATCAAAGATCCTATAGATTTCCTATAAGCTGGGTCACTCATCCCTCACTTTTCTGACTGTCCTGTCATAGAGGTCATACACCTGATGTACTACTATGTCATTAGTATGGACTCTTTGATTAAATTTGGCTATGAATCCCCCTGGCCTGGGTAACCCAGAATCCCCCTAGCATGGGTAATCAAGAGACTGCTGGGGGGGCAATGCCTTACCATTGACCAATGTGCTATTGTTGTAAAGCACATTGGTGTGATACCAGGTTCACATGGAGGCACTATGTATGTGAACTGGCATCCTGCATGGTTTGTCTATATATGCATGCCCCATGGTAGCATTTTTCTGAACCACAGCAGTGTTCATGTGCAGACAAGACATGTGGTGATGCTGGTTCACATTTACGATTCCTCCATGTTAGCGATGAGATGATGTGAGATCGGCTGTAAGTGCACTGATGATCTCATTAGCATTGCTGGTGACATCTTTCCAAATCTGAACCAGCCCTTCTTGTTTTGCAGTTTTGTCATGACAGTTCCTTCTCAAATTGCTCTCTCTGTAGAGCAAGAGGCAAAGAAAATGAAACAATGCTTGCACTCACACATCGCCTTGTAAAAGTAGGAAGAAACTATCTAGGGAAGGTGTATATGCCACACATTTCAACATTCAGTACAGAGAAAAATAATGGAAAAAAACCCCACCACCATAATAGATGCAAGCGGATTTGTGTGCATGCGTGTTTTAAAGATCATTGTACAAATTATACTAAAATGCATGCTAGACTGGAAAATGCCATTCCGAATTTTTAGGATAAAATCGCAAAACGGCAATTTTCAATCTGTTTTTTACCTTGGGAGCCCAGAAATGATGCTGGTATAATGAGTCAAGAAAAGAAGTTGTAATATACAAAAAAACAACCAACAAGAGACAGAGGATCTAGTGCTACCCAGTGGACGTGAGTTTATGAAGAATGACACGACTTTCTATTGATATTAACTTTGCCTAGAGTTCAAGCTGTTTGCTCCAGTTTTTTTTGTTGTTGTTGTTGGCTACAGTTGAAAAATGGGCACGGGTGAGCTTCACACCTCCAGTGAGATGGAACTTTCCATTTGTTCCCTTCTTACCTCAGGGCTGCATCAGTGCTGGGAAGTTGAACAGGATTGGGCCCACAAGGAATGCCCACCCCTGGCTCCTTCAGTCGGTAATCCTATGCACTTGCATTTGGGAATAAGTCCTATTTAACACAGTGGGGCTTACTCTTAGGATTTCATTTCGAGTCACAGTTAGTGCACTTCCTGATCTAGCAGAAAGCCAAACAGTAGCAGAAGTCTTCAACTCAGTTTGAAAAGTGTGTGTGTGTGTGTGTGTGTGTGTGTGTTGTTTTCCAGTTAAATATTTGGGCTGGAAGATGGACTCTACAATCACCTTGATGCATAAGACAAGTGTCTTACAGGAGTCAGTAACTGACAGGCTCTCAGCCTCAGAAGCACAGGTGTGTGTCTGTAGCCTTGGAGGGAGAGATAAAGTACTTTGAGCCAGAATAGGGTAAGCATGAAGAAGATCTGGGGCCGAAGAGAAAAGGATCAGGAAAAAAATAGGTAAGAGAAAAGGGAAATTATCCAGAACAATAACATAACTGATCCTGGGAGGAGTACTGTATATGCAAAGGGGTGAATGAATTACCCTTGAACTGCTGTGGAGTTCAGTGTGACTTCTGCATGAACAGCCTTAGGCTGGGCTGTTCAGTTGTACAATGCAATCCTATCCAACTTACACCACCGGTGTAACCAGCGGTAGAGCGAGAATGGGAGGCCCCAGAACAGATAGGGGATTCAAATCCCCTTTGAATCCCCCTTTGGAGGGGATTTGAATCCCCTTTCCGTTCTGGGGCCTCCCATTCTCGCTGCACCACTGGTTACACTGATGGTGTAAGTTGGATAGGATTGCACTGCCTATCTGGTGTCCTTACCCAGAAGCAAGCCTCATTGAACATGGTGAGACTTACTTTGGAATAAACATGCATCTCTAGCAAGTGACTGGGGAAGCTGCACCTCTGAATTTCTGCCTGGATAATCCTTTCCCCACACATGGTCAGCTGAAAGACCAAGGCAAGTTCTGTGTGTGAAGCCTAATTTGTAAAATGAGTATAAAATAAAAGGCTGTACAAAGTTGTCACTCCTTATAAGTGACAACTTATAAGATGCCCTGTCAGCTGAAGCATGGTGAGGCGAACACCAGAGAGAGAGAGAGAGAGAGAGAGAGAGAGAGAGAGAGAGAGAGAGAGAGAGATGGACTGTGAAAGAAACATCTAGAATGAAGGGTTCTATGAAAGATTGGAACATACTGTATTGTAAAAACCCCTTGGGGTTTAGAAAGCCTGCCCATGTAAACCGCCTTTGAATTAAAGTTGGAGGAGAAATCCGATGACCAAAGAACAGGCGGTATATAAATACTGGTTTATTATTTTTATTATTTATTATTATAAGGTGCAGACGTTAAGAAGGCCACCTTAACTAAAATGGCCACACTTTTAGAGCATGTGTGAAAATTTTAAGCACCTCCGTAACTATAATCTTAAAACGGAAGGATTGTTTTAATCACTGCATTGTAATGTTTACTTGAATATTAAGTTTTAGAGAAAGATGAATTATAATTGGTAATGTTAATACATGAATGTATTTAGAAGCACTTTGAACAGTCAAAAGTTCTAATGTTAGGTATTATTTGGTTTTAGAGGCCTTCAGGGTATTTTTGCTGCTCTGATCTTGCAAAATGGAACATCAATGGTTCAAATCCACAAGCTCAGAAAATATAGGACCAAGCTTCTACATTACGTATCTTAAAATCATGCATGGTTTGGGCCATCCATCTTGGGGGCTTTTAAAATTTAAATAGCAGCTGTGGGGAGTCCCAATAAGAACTGGAGCCATGATACAGGATGAGGGGTTATTTAACTCTTTCATTCCATGTTGTTGTTGTTCAGTCGTTAAGTCGTGTCCGACCCTTCGTGATCCCATGAACCATATCCCGCCAGGCCTTCCTGTCCTCCACTATCTTCCTGAGTTCGCTCATTTTCATGTTTGTTGCATCGGTGATGCTGTCTAACCATCTCATCCTTGGCCTTCCCCTTCTCCTTTTGCCTTCAATCTTTCCCAGCATCAGAGTCTTCTCCAGAGAGTCCTCTCTTCGCATTAGGTGGCCAAAATATTTGAGTTTCAGCCTTAGTACCTGTCCTTCCAGGGAACAGTCAGGGTTGATTTCATTTAGAATTGACTGATTTGATCTCCTAGCAGTCCAAGGGACTCTCAGGAGTCTTCTCCAGCACCACAGTTCAAAAGCATATATTCTTCGGCGCTCAGCCTTCCTTATGGTCCAACTCTCGCAACCATACATTGCTACTGGGAACACCATCGCCCTGACTATACGAACTTTTGTTGGCATGGTGATATCTCTGCTTTTTATTATGCTGTCTAAGTTTGCCATAGCTTTCCTTCCAAGGAGTAAGCGTCTTTTAATTTCATGGCTGCTGTCTCCGTCTGCAGTGATCTTGGAACCCAGAAAAGTAAAATCTGTTACTGCTTCCATTTCTGCCCCTTCTATTTGCCAGGAATTGATGGGACCCGATGCCATGATCTTAGTTTTATTAATGTTGAGTTTCAAGCCAACTTTTGCACTCTCCTCTTTCACTCTCATCAAGAGGCTCTTTAGTTCTTCTTCACTTTCTGCCATTAGGGTGGTATCGTCTGCATATCTGAGGTTGTTGATATTTCTCCCGGCAATCTTGATTCCGGCTTGCGATTCATTCAGCCCTGCATTTCTCATAATGTACTCTGCATATAAGTTAAATAAGCAGGGTGACAATATACAGCCTTGCCGTACTCCCTTCCCAATTTTGAACCAATCAGTTGTTCCATGGCCGGTTCGAACTGTTGCTTCTTGACCCGCATACAGGTTTCTCAGGAGACAGGTAAGGTGGTCTGGTACCCCCATCTCTTTAAGAATTTGCCACAGTTTGTTGTGATCCACACAATCAAAGGCTTTTGCGTAGTCAATGAAGCAGAAGTAGGTGTTTTTTTGGAACTCTCGTGCTTTCTCCATGATCCAGCGCATGTTGGCAATTTGATCTCTAGTTCCTCTGCCTCTTCGAAACCCAGCTTGTACGTCCGGTAGTTCTCGGTCCACGTACTGCTGAAGCCTAGCTTGTAGGATTTTGAGCATAACCTTGCTAGCATGCGAAATGAGTGCAATTGTACGGTAGTTTGAACACTCTTTGGCACTGCCCTTCTTTGGAATTGGAACGTAAACTGACCTTTTCCAATCCTTTGGCCACTGCTGAGTTTTCCAAATTTGTTGGCATATTGAGTGCAGCACTTTCACAGCATCATCATTTAGGATTTTAAGTAGCTCAGCTGGGATATTATCATCTCCACTAGCTTTGTTGTTAGTAATGCTACCTAAGGCCCACTTGACTTCACTCTCTAGGATGTCCGGCTCTGGGTCAGTGACCACACCAGCGTGGTCATCAGGAACATTAAGATCTTTCTTGTATAGTTCTTCTGTGTATTCTTGCCATCTCTTCTTAATCTCGTCTGCTTCTGTTAGGTCCTTGCCTTTTTTGTCCTTTATCATGCCCATCTTTGCACAAAACGTTCCCTTGATATCTCCAATTTTCTTGAAGAGATCTCTAGTCCTCCCCATTCTGTTGTTTTCCTCGATTTCCTTGCATTGTTCATTTAAGAAGGCCTTCTTATCTCTCCTTGCTATTCTCTGGAAATCTGCATTCAGTTGTTTATATCTTTCCCTTTCACCCTTGCTTTTCGCATTCCTTCTTTCCACAGCTATTTGTAAAGCCTCATCTGACAGCCACTTTGCTTTCTTGCATTTCTTTTTCTTTGGGATGGTTTTCGTTGCTGCCTCCTGTACAATGTTACGAACTTCCGTCCATAGTTCTTCAGGCACTCTGTCTACCAGGTCTAATGCCCTAAATCTATTCTTCACCTCCACTGTGTACTCATAAGGGATATGGTTTAGGTCATATCTGACTGGTCTAGTGGTGTTCCCTACATTCTTCAGTTTAAGCCTGAATTTTGCAATAAGAAGCTCATGATCTGAGCCACAGTCAGCTCCAGGTCTTGTTTTTACTGATTGTATAGAGCTTCTCCATCTTTGGTTGCAAAGCACATAATCTATCTGGTTTCGGTATTGACCATCTGGTGATGTCCATGTGTAGAGTCGCCTCTTGTGTTGTTGGAAAAGAGTGTTTGCTATGACCAGCGTGTTCTCTTGACAGAACTCCGTTAGCCTTTGCCCTGCTTCATTTTGCGCTCCAAGGCCAAACTTGCCTGTTGTTCCGTTTATTTCTTGATTTCCTACTTTAGCATTCCAGTCTCCTATGATGTAAAGGACATCTTTTTTGGGTGCTAGTTCTAGAAGGTGTTGTAGGTCTTCATAGAACCGGTCAACTTCATCTTCTTCGGCATCAGTGGTTGGGGCATACACTTGGATTACTGTAATGTTGAATGGTTTGCCTTGGATTCGAACTGAAATCATTCTGTCGTTTTTGAGGTTGCACCCCAGTACTGCCTTTCCCATTCTTTTATTGACTATGAGGGCTACTCCATTTCTTCTAAGGGATTCATGCCCACAGTAGTAGATATGATGGTCACCTGACTTAAATTCGCCCATGCCCGTCCATTTTAGTTCGCTGATTCCCAAGATGTCAATGTTCAATCTTATCATCTCATTTTTGACCACATCCAGCTTGCCTTGATTCATAGACCTCACATTCCATGTTCCTAAGCAGTATTGCTCCTTGCAGCACTGGATTTTCCTTTCAACCTCAGACACATCCACAGCTGGACGTCCTTTCGGCTTTGGCCCAGCCGCTTCACTCTTTCTGGGTCTACTTGGAATAGTCCTCCGCTCTTCCTCAGTAGCATATTGGACACCTTCCGACCTGAGGGGCTCATCTTCCGGCGTCATATCTTTTAGCCTTTTGGTACTGTTCATGGGATTTTCTTGGCAAAGTTACTGGAGTGGGTTGCCATTTCCTTCTCCAGTGGATCACTTTTAGTCAGAACTCTCTGCTACGACCTGTCCGTCTTGGGTGTCCCTGCACGGCATAGCTCATGGCTTCATTGAGTTATGCAAGCCCCTTCGCCACGACAAGGCAATGATCCATGAAGGATCCATGAAGGATCCATGAAGGATTCATTCCATAGTGTGGTTGTAATAGAACACACACTCCCCCAAAACTGCCATTAGCGCTGGAATCCTTAAAAAAAAACCCTCAAAAACGTGCCGCCAAAGTCTGCATTTAATGTATGTATCATTTGGCCCTTTGATGATGCAACCTAAGCGCTTTCATTAAATCTTAGGCTACTCACTTTTAGTGCTGAACAAAAGCATTAAGCGCTGGTGGGTGAAAGTTTCTTGTACAGAACAATTAATTACATTTTCATTTATTTAACAGAGTGCAATTAATTAAAGTTGCTAAAAGTATGATGAAACGCACATTTGCAATTCTGTGTTTTATTTATATTGTTGTCAAGTCAATTATGTTTGTTAGAAGCCACCAGAAGTCATTTGTGATAGTGCATAATTGGGGTATAGCTGTAATTACAACTTCCATTTACAGGAAGATTCCACATCAAAGAAGAGCAATACAGCTTCTTAAGGATGAGGGTTTTTTTCCCCAAACGTTCCTGTAATAATTATTTTCAGGGACAAGTAGAAACTTTCAAAATAAAAAGATGGGTTGCCCCAACTAACCGTCCGAAGCCAATCTTAGCTTCACCACTTGGTTTCACTATGGTCTGAATGAATGTATAGCATAACACGACAGAACATATAATAAATAATATTTTCCCTGATGTTCTCTTAGGTACTATGACCCAGATTCAAAGAATCATGCAATTAGGTCCATCCACCCAAGGGACCTTTGGAGTTTTCTGGCTAGAAAGTTTCTGGAAAGTTTGGAGTTTCTGGCTAGGAAAAGTGGAAACTCTTGCTAGAATCTTCACGCGCTCAGCATTCTCTTTAAAAGTTACTAGTCCTCATGCTCACAGAGAACAGTGAAAAAATTACAACATTGGCATCTAAAATCATAGACACCACCATGCAGATACAAACATCACTCCCTTCCCCCCACCATTGTTTGTTTTCATGTCTTATTACTTGTATGCCATGAAGAAGCTGGCTCATGAGTTTGGATGATGGCATTTAATGTTTGGATTTGGGTGGCTGAAAGATGCAGCTGGTGAGCCACAAATGGTTTCTGCAAATTATGGAACATAATTCCAAAGAAAACAGAATAAGGGATTTGATGTAACCTGCAATCTGCAAAGATGCAAATATTACTGAACAGTAATCAGAGGCGTTTCTACGGTAGGGGCGGTACCGTAAGTTGCACCCCATCCTAGTCCCCATTTACAAACCAGAACAAGGAGGCCCTGCCCCCTCGGCGTTGGAGCCATTCCACACGGTGAAGGCGACGGGAAGGAGATTCCCTGCCTGTCGCCTTTGCTGCGCGGAATGGCTCCAATGGCGAGGGGGCAGGGCCTCCTCGTTCCGGTTTATAAACAGGGACTAGGATGGGGCGCAACTTACGGTACCGCCCCTACCGTAGAAATGCCTCTGACAATAATATTATTCTGTGCTTCAATTTTAGCACTCTCTCAATAGGCCAGAATGAATGAAGTCTGAAAAGAGTGGACTTGGACCAGGGTGTCATTAGGGGGGCGGTGGGGCCAAGGTGACGGGGCGCCAAGTGGAGGGGGGTGTACTTGCCTCCATATCCATCGTCCCCTCGGCTGCTTTTTGTCTTCTGTTAGAAATCTTTGGCCACAAGATTGTCTCACCCGCCCGCCCAGGCTTCATTCAGCTCTGAAATGAAGCTGAAATGCGCGGGGTATGTGTGTTTTCGCACCCCGCCACCACTGAATTGCGGTGCGGGGGGGGGGAAATGACATCACACCCCCAGTGGCGGGGTTTGTGGCATCAGGTGGGGGGTGTCATGTCAACGGGGGCCTCCATGGGGGGTGTAGGAACGCCACTGACTTGGACTATGAATTCCATCTCACAATGTCAGTTTCACCATCTCAAAGTTAGTTTCACTGCTGCCTAATATCACTCTTAAATTTGCAATCCTATGCATATTAGCCTGGGACTAAGATGCACTGAGCATAGTCTGGCTTACTTCTGAATAAACATCTGAATAAAAGAACTCCCCTTCTTAGCCTTAATTTCAAGCATGAAATGTTACCAAGGTGAGCTGACCTGCAGTCTCCGCAGCATTTTGCTTAATGGTAAATCCACCTATTCTCTCAGGAATACACAGGTTTGGACTGGAAGCATATTTAAATGTTAGGATTTGGGTTTGAGCATTGGTTCCAGTCACTGATGCTCAAATATTTAAAGTACAAAATGAGGAAGTGAAGGTTTAGACTTGCTGCAGTGCAAAACACCAGTAATTACTTGGCTTTTGAATTTTTTAAATAAATATTATTCTCAAGAGTATGTACTGTATATTATGGGTGCTTTTGTTTTTGTGGATTTTTTTTACTAGTTACTAACCTAAGATAACCTGCAATCAGGGGAAAGTCTGATATTAATATTCTTGTGACCAGCAGAGTTACCTTCTGGCCTAGCCTGATCTTATCCTTCTAATAGCAACATGATTTGCAAAAATAAGCAAGGAAAGCTTTTTACGCTTTTTAAAGCTTTTTTGATGAGCTAATGATTGTCTGCTAATGTCCATATACCAGGCTGCTAATAAAGGCATGGTGGGGGCTGACTGACAGCCCAATCCTGTCTAACTATAGGGTGGTGGAATGAGCACTCCACTGGCCTAGGGTGTCATAAAGCACATTTTCGGCATCCGGAGAGTACGCAGCGCTGGTGCGGAAGCATGCGCCACTCACTCCGCTGTTGTTTCGGACTCATGCCAGCCGCCGCAGGTGAGTGCTGCACCGGTCGGTGCAGGGGGTGGATGAGGGCATGGGGAGGGTGGGTAAGGGTGGAGAGGGAGGGGGCCATTGGCCAGCCTTAGCTGGAAGGGGGCAGGAATATCAGCGCTGGGTTGCGCCAATACCCTATGCTCCCTCGCAGCCTGGGCCAGCCTTACACAGCCTCCCCACTTGTCCGCCAGCTTCAGAGCTGGCGTGCATCTGAGGAGGCCCATTGCGACCCATGCCGCTTACATCGTGGAAAGGGGATGAATGTCTTCCCCCGAGGTGAGCCTGCACCGCGCTGGAACAAGCTGCAATGCGCACAGGATGCAGCGGCCGGTCATTTAGGCCAGCCACACATACTTGTGTAGAATTGTGCTGTGAAAGTGAGAAACCCTGGTGACTGTCTAAGATTAGCCCCTAGGTCCGTGTACTCAAAAGCATCGTTGGGGTAGGGGCGGGGGGTCCATGGGTCCCAGGGCGGGGGTCGGGCACACGTTGTGGCGGAGGGGCGTACTTGCCTCCGGAACGCGTCTCCGCTGCTCGTCGTGGTGTTTGGCCTGCCCGCCCGGGAGCTCGTTCAGCTCCAAAATAGATAGTAAAACGGGGGGGGGGGTGATTCGAGCCACGCTGGGTGCGCGCATCAAACTGACATCACGCCTGGGTCACTTGGGGGCATGGCGTCGGCGCCCTCCTCCCGAGGATCGCCACTGCGTGTACTGATGATTCATGGAGCTCACAGGATTATATTTCCAGATCAGCCCCTTCTTGCTAAATGCCGGCAGATGCCTGGCAGGTAAAGTGCATGCTGACTTCACCCACAGAGGAGAAAGCAGGCAAGTGTCAACACTGCTCTTTATTGGCCATAGTGACGGCCAAGTCTCTCTTGCTGGAGCTGGGCTAAGGCCTGGTGTGCTGTTTTGAATCAAGGTTATTAGAGACCTGTGCCAGGGATTAGCAAGAGGAACCCTGACCATGAAATAATCTGATGATATCCAGACTGCAGAAGCATCGCCGGGGGGGGGGGGCTGGGTGGCATGCAGGGGGTGACAAAGTGGCGGGGGCAACACCCCCACCGTATGGGCGGTGCGAAAGTTGGGCCCGCCCACCTTGTGCCTCGGAAGCTCGTGCCGGCGATGTCACTTCCGGTTGTGATGTCACAGGGGGCGCCATTTTGTATGCCACCCCCCACACGCAGGGTGCTGTGATGCTGCTGCTAGACTGAAACTGAAAATGGCCAATCCAAGATTTTTGTTCTGTGTTTTGATTACGCTAAAAGCCATAGATACTGTTGATCAACAACTAGAAATTGGTACAGTAAAGACTGTTTTGAGTGTATAATGGCCATGTTACGTAGTCAGTCACCAATGAGCTCCCTTTCTAGGCCTACCTTCTTAATTTCAAGTACAAAATTTTGCCATGCTGAGCTGACTTGGAGACTCAGCAGCATTTTGCTTGGTGTGAAAAAACACCTGAGCTGAGTGAAGAATTCTATTCTCGCAGGAAAAGGTTCTTGCTTTGGTTGGCAAATATCCTTGCCCCCTTCAGGCAATGCTCCCTAGTCCCTGTTCATCTTCCCAACCCCCTCATCAAATACACAGCGCAATTCAATATTGCTCACAAATTTGCCATCCAAGTAGAAACCTAGCTTGAAAGAGTCCTTCGCATTTTGCTTTGCTCAGAGATTTTTACTCATTTAAAAGGAACTTGGAGGGTAAACAGTTCCCATCACAGGAAACTGGTGCTGTTATTTAACGTATTTGACCTGAACGCCAAGAAAAATGTGCAACAAAGAGCACAGCATTGCAGCATTTCTCAGCATTGCATGGGGTATACAAAAGCCTGCTGTGCAGGAGACATCAAACTGCATCATATGAAGATGCCTTTTTCTGACTTCATTTACAGCACAACCCTATTACTCAGAAGTAATCCCCATTGTGATAAATGGGGCTTACTCCCAGAAAGGTGTGTATAGAGTTGCAGCCTAAGAAGCCCAATATTGCTTTCTTTGACTGGCGGTGGCTTTCCTGGTTCTTGGGCAGACTGAGATCTTTCCCAGTGCTGCTACCTAAGCTCCTTTTAACTGGAGATGCCAGCATGCCACGATGCAGATGTCTCTATGCCCTATCCAGTGCTCATCGCCATGTGGCAGCATGCGCCTGAGTTTGTAAACGAAGCCCTGTATGCTAGATGCCCTGTTCTCCTGAAGTTCTTTGGACTGGAACGGCTGTTGACAAAATGCTGGAGATATGCTGGCCCTTCACCACTATTACGGCAGTGGGGGCATCTTTGCCCTGCCCCACCATTACACGAGGCAAGAGCCTTGTGTTCTAGGAAGAATCCTGGAACCCCATTGGGTGCCCAATGGAAGGAAGAGTGGCACTGAGAGCCAATAGCGGGGCTCTCCCCTTTCCGCATCTCAAATTGCCTTGAGCTTTTCATCCCTACACACTCATCCACTGTGCAATCTGAGTTTAGCTGGTTGCCTGAGGGAGCCAGGTAGGATTTTTTTTGCTGTCCATCTGATTGGCCTTCACGGTTGGTTTTTTTTCATTTATCCCAGACTGTGTTATTTGGATATTGATCAGCCAGGATGGTCACATATCCAAGATGTGGATTTTTTAAACCGGATTTTAATTGTTGTATTAGCGTTTTGTTTTAATTTTAATTTGTTGTATTAGCAGTGTTGTACACTGCTTTGAATTTTTGGAAAAGCGGTATATAAATCTTTTAAATAAATAAATAAATAAATATGGCAGGGTAGTGCAGGCAGGCCCCTTCGTTGCCTCCTTCCGATTTTCAAGCAAAAGCCTTCTTCCACACCGTTCCCTGTGCCTGAAATGTCCTCCCTGCAGCTGGGAAAGGAGTCTGAGATGATCAGCTGGCAATCGTGCTGAACCTTTTCCTGCCAGCCCAAGCGCGTGCAGCCAAAAACATCCATTAAGGGACATGTTTAACTTTGGGAGTACTGCCCAAACGTTCCACATCCAAGTCTTCTATCAGCGTTTGCTCAATTCTGAGGGTTCATAATTGTATCTTTGCAGCTTTTTTGAATTATGAATGATATATTTGCTGAGGGAATGTAGGACGTGATGAACCATGGCTTCCCCTGGCAGCCCACAATGGTCTCTTGCTTCCAGTGCAGAAGGAGGAATGTGCCTCACTGTGGTGGCACCCAAATTATGGAGCTGCCCCTCCCAACATACTGAAATGTGTGCTTCTTTGCTGGTATTTTAGGTGCCAAGAAAAGTCTGTCTTCTTTACTAGCTTTCATGACTTTAAATAGTAGCAGAGATACTTTTAATTGTCCTTTATGTTGTGGGGGGAGGGGCAGTTAATTGTTGGCTCTCTTGTTTTATCTGCTGTTCCTTCTCCTTGTCCTTCATTTTTATTTTATTAATGTTTTACATTGTAGGCCACCTTCAGGCCACCTGGCAAAAGGCAGAACAGATATTGCTATAAATAAATAAAACCATGGTGTGCTCTTTATCATGTTATATTATTTAACTAATTTAAAATTCAAAAAATCTCTAAGATTACTCTGTAGGGATGAACTCAATCAAAGAAAACATGCTTGATTGCAATTCAAAAGATGCTGACCGTCAAACAAGACCAAACGTCTTTGAATTTTGAAGGCTTGTGAGAAGCCCACGCAGCTTTTGACCCACCAAGCCAAATACAGACTACCAGTCATGTATGGCAGCCCACCAGGAGCTCCACTAAACCTCCTTTCTGCTTGCCTGGGCCTGCAAAAGAAAGATTGGCTGTGAAGCAACTGGCAGATCACAATATATGGGCTACGTTCAGCCTGGTGCAGGGGTTCTCAAACCCCTCGGCACGGCGTACCACCTCTCGGGCCGCTGTCGTGCCGAGTACCACCGGAAGTAAGTGGCGATGATGTCATCGCCACTTCTGCGTTTTAAGAACATAAGAACATAAGAAGAGCCCTGCTGGATCAGGCCAAAGGCCCATCTAGTCCAGCTTCCTGTATCACACAGTGGCCCCACCAGATGCCTCAGGGAGCACAAGACAACAAGATACTTGTATCCTGTCGCCACTCCCTTGCACTTGGCACAAAGAAAACCTACTCCTACAACCAGGAGGTTCCTTATCCCCATCATGGCTTGTAAGCTGTGATGGACTTTTCCTCCATAAATCTGTCCAATCCCCTTTTAAAGGCATCCAGGCCAGGTGCCATCACCACCTCCTGTGGCAAGGAGTTCCACAAACCAATTACATGCTGGGTAAAGAAATATTTTCCTTTGTCTGTTTTAATACTCCCTCCACTCAATTTGAGTGGATGTCCCCTAGTTCTAGTGTTGTGTGAGAGGGAAAAGAACTTCTCTCTATCCACTCTCTCCATCCCATGCATAATTTTATACGTCTCAATCATGCCCCCCCCCCAACTGCCTTTTTTCTAGACTGAAGAGCCCCAAACACTCTTCGGCACCTTTTCCAGTTCCCCTATATCCTTTTTGAGATGCGGCGACCAGAACTGGACGCAATACTCCAGATGCGGCCTTACCATCGATTTGTACAAAGGCATAATGATATTGGCCGTTTTATTCTCAATCCCTTTTTTAATGATCCCAAGCATGTAATTGGCCTTCTTCACAGCCGTCGCACCAGAGGCGAAACTAGGGCGGAACAAGCGGAGCACTGGCTCCGGGCGCCATCTCCCGAAGGGCGCCCCGCCCGCGAGTCGGACTCGGAGACTCGAGTCCGACCGGCCCCTTCAATCGGGAGAGCCGGCTCGGGGACGTCTTCCCCGGCCGGCTGCCCGGGGCCTTCTAAGGAAGGCCCGCTGCGAGAATGGTATTTATACCGTTCTTTTTGCACATGCTCAGACTGTTACTGAGGGAAAAGGGCAGCCCTTTTCCCTCAGTAACAGTCTGAGCATGAGCAAAAAGAACGGTATAAATACCGTTCTCGCAGCAGGCCTTCCTTAGAAGGCCCCGGGCAGCCGGCCGGGGAAGACGTCCCCGAGTCGGCTCTCCCGATTGAGGGGGGGTGCCCGGTGCAGGGTCCCACCGGGTCGCCCCCTCCTGGAGCGCCCCTCCCCCCTCCGGAGTGCACCCCCCTCTGGAGCGCGCTGCCCCCCCTCTGGAGCGCGCCCCCCCTCCGGAGCGTGCCGCCCCCCCTCCGGAGCGCGCCCCCCTTCGGGAGCACGCCGCCCCCCCTATTTCATTATATTTCATTATAGGGGCGCCAACCCCCTTGCTCCAGGCACCAATGGAGGCAGTTACGCCTCTGTGTTGCACACTGGGTCGACACTTTCATCGACCTGTCCACCAGCACCCCAAGATCTCTCTCCTGATCCGTCACAGACAGCTCAGAACCCATGAGCGTGTATGTGTTTTCATTGCGACAGAGCCCACAATTCAAGTGGGCAGGGGGCAAGGGCTGCAGGAGAGGGCCCTTCCCAGCGCAGGAAGCCAACACGCTCGAGCTCTGCCATTTTCAGGGCTACGGTGTGGTGCGGCTACACTGGCTGCTGCCATCTTGCCAGCTGGGAGTTTGAATACCACCAAACGGTGGTCCGCATACCACTAGTGGTATGCGTACCACCCCTGGGCTAGTGGATCACAAGTTGTGCATCAAACGAAGCACAGCTTGAATGGTAACAAGTTTGTGCTCCTAAGGAGTTGAAAGCATTGCATCAGCATGCAGTGGCAAAGTAGCTGCTTAGAATGCAACCACATGTGGGCTATTTTGCTGGATAAGTGGTTATCCACCCAGCCCCTTGTTTCTTCCCTAGCATGCCCTGTTACTCCTCCCTGACCATAATCCAATTTCCCATGCTGACTTACCTGTACCGGAGCTGGTCACCAGCCGCAGTAGTGGGCTACTAATGATGCTTTGCAGCGGCAGCGTGAAAATAGCTGCTTGATGACATGCTCTGCGTGTCCTTGGAAGCTTCTTTACAACAGCGGGACAGTGTCCCACTACCATAATTTGGGGTATAGGATTGGATAAGCAAACTAGCAATAATTAAGGACTACCAAAGGCTTGTGTGGCAAGCAATGGTGGTGGGAAGAGTTTTCATGCGAAGCCAAAAGTAAAGAAGGTACTGCAGGCAATGAAACAGAGCTGCAGGCAATGAAATGACTGGGCCGACGCCTAAAGCGATGGTGGAGGAAAACTTGTGATGAATCTGACCGAACACGGGCTAGAGCCCATTTCAGGACCTACTCCGTGGTGGTGATTGCATTGAAGAAGGCTTTTTTCTCTGCCACCATTGCATCTGCGAGTAGGCGTCCAGCGGAGCTCTTTCGAGTTGTCCAGGATCTGCTCCACTCGGCTCCTGTAGCGAGTGAGTTGGAGTGTTCAACAGACCGCTGTAAATCGCTCAGATTCGCCACGACTTGGACTCTGGTTTAACAGTTCCAGAAGTTGTCCCTATGGCATCTGTCAATTCCATCATTATGGATTCTTTTCACCTTATACAGCCTGAGGATGTGGATAGTGTCCTCTGTAGTTTGAGATCGTCTTCCTGCCCGCTTGACCCTTGCCCAGCTTGGTTAATACGATCTGTGCGGGTTGGCCTGGCCGATTGGGTCGAACCTATTTTGAATTCATTCTTGCGGGAGGGAGTGATGCCTAGCACCTTGAAGACCGCAATTGTGCGCCCCCTCCTGAAAAAAACATCTTTGGATTCCTCCAATTTAAATAACTATCGGCCAGTTTCCAATCTGCCTTTTTTGGGTAAGGTGATTGAGCGGGTGGTGGCATCTCAGCTCCAGGGGATAACGGAGTATCTGGACCCTTTTCAGTCTGGCTTCAGGTGGGGCTTTGGGACGGAGACAGCCTTGGTCGCCCTGTTGGATGATCTTCGCCGAGGACTAGACAGGGAGAGTGCATCCCTGCTGGTCCTTTTGGACCTCTCGGCAGCTTTCGATACCATCGACCATGGTATCCTTCTGGGTCAGCTGGCCGAGTTGGGACTTGGGGGCAATGCCTTGCAGTGGTTCTGTTCCTACTTGGCTGACAGGTCCCAGATGGTGATGCTGGGAGACGCCTGTTTGGCGCCCTGCCCTTTATGAACCATGAACGCCTGTTCGGCGATCTGCCAGTTGCTTCACAGCCAATCCCATACAGTGTGGTGTGCCACAGGGTTCTATTCTGTCTCCCATGCTTTTTTAATATCTACATGAAACCATTGGGAGAGATCATCCGGGGATTTGGAGTTGGGTGTCACCAATATGCTGACGACACCCAACTCTATCTCTCCTTGCCATCTCACTCCAGGGAGGCTGTGGAAGTCCTGGAGCGCTGTCTGGAGGCGGTTGGGGTCTGGATGAGGGCTAATAGGTTGAGATTGAATCCAGAAAAGACAAAGGTCCTACTGGTCAGGAAAGCTTCGATGCAGGTACTGAGTCACCTGCCCATTCTGAATGGGGTTGCACTCCCCCTGCAGGAACGGGTGCGCAGCTTGGGAGTACTTCTGGATTCACAGTTCTCCCTGGAAAGCCAGGTGGCGGCTGTGGCCAGGGGTGCGTTTGCCCAGCTTCGGCTAGTGCGCCAGCTGCGGCCGTACTTGAGTCGATCGGACCTGACCACGGTGGTCCACGCCTTGGTGACTTCAATACTGCGCTCTACGTGGGGCTGCCCTTGAAGACGGTTCAGAAGCTGCAACTAGTGAAGAATGTGGTGGCCTGGGTGGTCACTGGAGCTAGGCAGTTTGACTCTGTTGAACCGCTGCTTCAGCGGCTGCACTGGCTGCCCATTCGTTTCCGGGCCTAATTCAAGGTACTGGTAATGACCTTTAAAGCTCTTCACGGTTCAGGTCCAGGATATCGCCTTCTCCCATACATTCCGGCCCACTCACTTAGGTAATCTGAGGGGGCTCTCCTGCGAGTGCCACCTCTATCACAAGTTAGGGGAGTGGCAACACATGGGCGAGCCTTCTCTGCTGTAGCGCCACAACTGTGGAACTCCCTTCCAGGGGATCTGAGAACTACCCCCTCCCTCATGACTTTTCGGAGAGGGCTCAAAACGTTTTTGTTTAGTCTAGCGTTTGGGTGATCTCAATAACTTTGCCTCCTGTGTCTCAAGATGCTCTGCCATACTGCTTATCTGCTCCATGCTGCCCCCCCCCATGGATCTTATTGTTTTTAAAATTGTTTATGTACAGTTATGTACTGTTTAAACTTTTTAATGTGTTTTTAAGTTTTGTATTTTAACTTCTCTTGTAAGCTGCCTTGGGCATTTGCCTTGGCATAGGAAAGGCGGGATATAATTTTTTTTAAATAAAGAAATAATAAAGAAATACTCGGTCAATGTATGTAGGAAGGGCATTCTACAGCTGGGGTGCCACAACAGAGGAGGCCCTGCCCCTAGTAGCCTCAGACAATGGTGGTACCCAGAAGCAGGGCCTTGGCTGAGAACCACATGGCAAGTTATTCAACATGGATACCTTGCCATGTAAAGCAGTCTCCATATGATTGCATTCCCAGCAAGTATCAGGCATACATTGACTGTTGGAATTGGCAAAAGAAACCTGAAATAAATGTAAAATTCACATTAATGCCACTATGAGAAGGCCTGGTTCTCAGAGACCTGGGAAACGAAAGGCTCATAGACTGTACATGCAGCTGCATGTAGACAGAGTATCATGTAAAATCAAGTCCCAAGCTCATGTATCCCGTTCCACTTTGCTTAATACTGTATATACATTCCATAGAACTCAACCACACAGCATGTTTTACATGCAGAATACATATAAGCCACTGAAAATTGCTCTCCTAGCCCATTAATTAGACTCTGCATGTAAAGTCAGTATGTGAAGCTGTACTACACCAATTTAGAAATATGCAATCTGTCTCTACGTCAGTTCTATAAACAAGTCAATCCACTACAATTCAATAATAATACTTTTCAAGATTTTGACAGCACAAATTGTTGGGGGAGCTTAACATTAGATGGCTAATGAAACATTCAGCATTCACAACATAATCACCGTAGAAAGACACAAAGCCTTATTGTGTTATATTTGCAAAAGTTCTATTGCTAAATCTATTCACTGTTCTTTTAAAGCATTCAAGATTACAAATAACCTGTATTTTAGAACCTGCTCCCTGACCTTGGGTTTGCATGTATGTCATTTTGAAAAAAAAAGAAAAAAGATTTTTACTTGGAAAGCTTTCGTCAAGCTTTCCACCAGTTGCATTTGCTTTAGGCAATGCTAAAAATCTCTTATAATTGTCGCTAATTTTCCTTCTCTGGAAATATAGCTAAAAAGAAGTATAGCTGCTAGCATTATTTTCTTAGGTGTGTGCCACTCTGCTGATCAGTAGCTGAAAACCAATTTGTAGTTAATTATGCTGCTTAAAAATGACCTTGCAGAACACAAACTTTCCAAGAGATGAGAGAGGAGTAAGCAAGTTCCCCATATCCAGTAGGAAATAACATGAAGAGGACCAGCCCAAATCTCCCATCATCTGAAGCAGCTTCCTGGATCCCCCTTACTCAGTGGTTCCCAAACTTTTTAGACTCGCGGCTCCCTTGACCTCCCTCGCCGTTAGCCGTGGCTCCCCATTACAGTGCACTGAGGACAGGCACTTTTTGCATGCTCAGAGGCACCCTTTCTAATATGTATGTGTATATTCCCAAAACAAGCCCTAAAGTGGATTTTCCATGCTTATGCTGAGCAGCAGCTAAGCCAGGAGCGCACAGGGTGGGGTTGGGACGCTGCCCTCCGTTGGCAGGCCTGGGGTTCCTACCTGGTAGAGGGCACTGTTGTTGTCTGCTTTAGTCCTATTCATGGCAAGAGAAACATCAAAGTATGGGAGGGAGGTCATTTCTTTTCATTGGTCATGCCCCACCCCAGTTGCACGAGAGAAAGCTCCTTTGGGTAGCATCTTTGCAAGATGAAAAAAAAAAGATTCTTATACTGCAAGTCAGTCTCCAATGGGGGGGGGGGTGTTGTCCCAGCAAATAGAGTGGGGAACTAACTTAGAGGTGGGTCAAAAAGCAGCAAAGGAGGAAAGAGAGATCCTAATAATTAATCAAACAAACATAGCAGCTGCCTCCTCTTCCTCTGGCTTAAACAACGGAGACATCTCTATAGCTCTGCAGAAATTCCTCTGCTTGAGGGTTCCCTGCACACTGCTTAGTGTTTATCCATTGAGGTGTTAATTGCCCTAATTGCCTGTTGTTTGACTACGATAAGGACAGGATCTGCAAACCTGTTAAATACAAAACGTGGAAGAGCTAGAGACTAAAGTCTTTTGAAGTGAACTGTGAGTGACCCAATGTGAAGAGGCAGCTTTTCCGGGTCTTTGTTTTTGCTCTCTCTCTTGCAAGCAATAATATATGGTAGTTAAAAGACTAACGCAAGGCCCCTGGCTGCTTTCCATGATGCACTTGGGAGTCGCGCCTCCCAGTTTGGGAACCTCTGCCCTTACTCAATAGCACATTAGCCACTGCCTCCGCCACCCTTCCTCCTTCCACTTCCTGGATTCAAAAATGTAGTATTTCACAAGTCTTCTCTCCTCTACGTTTTCTATCCTATGCCATTCATCTCATATGAATTCTTGCATGCTCCATCGGCTCCGTAGAACAGTGCAACGTCGCAGTGGGAAGGCAGGGGGAGGGTGGGACGGGGGCGTTCCAGGAGGGGGGATTGGCCTGGGAAGGGGGAGGGATCAGCAGTGAAGCCCTCTGCCATATCCTATCCCCTTTCCCGAGCCTGTTGGGCTTTACGCGGCCTCTCAAATGTACACCAGCAAAATTGCTGGCATGCATTCAAGAAGACCCATTGGGGCGGCTGGCACGCATACGTGAACCTTTACCTTTTCGCGCATGCACACAGATGTTTCTAAGGGCAAAAGGGCAGCCCTTGCCCTCAGAAACGTTTGTACACATACGCGAAAAAGGTAAAAGTTCACGTATTAACGCATTAGGCCTTGTCAGTAGGCCCTGGACCTCTGGAGAAGGAGGACGCACCTCCAGAGAAGGAGGACGCTTGGAGCGGGGGTAAGTCCTGGGGGGGTGCATGGGGGCAGCGCGCGCGCCCCTGCCATAGGGTGACGCACGCGCAGTGACGCCACTGCTGGCACATTACTCGGGGTAAAGGGACAAGCATCCCTTAACCCCAAGGAGTGCACCGCCACGGCCTGCTAGACAGGCTTGGGCTGCCCAAGTGTCTGTAAGGGAAATGAGTCCAGATGTTTCAAACAGAACGATATTGGAGGGAGGGAATCCCTTCAAGGTTACCAACCAATCTGATATTTTTTGCTAACATTCAAGCAACAAATGTCTAAGAACATTTGTGAACCGCCCCAGGTGTTACCTCAGAGAGGGGTTACACCAAAATGTCTTTCTATTCTATTTCTTACTGATGGTGCGAAAATGAACCACTGGTAGAAAATGGTTTTTTCCCAATCCCCACTGTGATTTGCACCAGGATCGCATTTTTCAGGAGGCCTCCACAACATGCGGACTGGTATGGGAGGAGGCCTATAGGGTGACACTATGAGATCTCACCCTGGGTGTCACCAACCTTAGTGACACCCCTGCTAACATTATTTGTAGTAATGTAATACAGGGTGACTCATAATGGTCTCCGAGATTTTGGTGTACCACTACATCATAACAGAAAAGGATAAGGTAACATAATTAATGGTAATTGAAAGAGAAATGTTTTTTTTATGAAATGTTTTTATAGACCTTACAAATGTTGGATGTGTCTGCCCTTCGTGGCAAAATTCTATCCTGTAATCCAGTTCAGTCCACATTCACACCAGCATTGCCTGGTCCACCTGAGTGATAGCCGTGGTAATGCGTTGTTTCAATTAAATCTCGGGGCAGGGGCGGCACAAACATCTGGTCCTTAATGTAGCCCCAGAAGATGAAATCACATGGCATTAAGTCCAGTGATTGAGGTGGCCAGGCAAGATGTAGTCGGTCGCCGTACTCCAAAACGCAGTAAGACGTCTCTGCGCCTGACACCATCATGACTCCCCCTACCAGCCATGAACCTGCCACTGTGCACATAAGAACTGGGAGGGTTTCTTTTTCTATCACCATGCGCTGTGTTTCCATATCCCTTACCGTTATGGTGTTATGGCTTGCCGAAATCCGGGAGACCATTATGACTCACCCTGTATGTTGCAGTTCATAGGGCTGAGTCATGTAATTCTATCAGTGTTGCTTCCTGAAGTAAAATAAAGCTAATCAAATATGAACGTTTGGCAAAAGGAAATATCTATTGAATGATACTCTTGGGCAGCGTTTCATAATAATAAATGTGTCCATTGTAAATAATACAACTATAATTTAATATTCCAAGTACCATATTATTATGCATCCCCTGGTCATCATTGAAAGAGTTTTAATGATTAATTAATTACTTCAAATTGTCTAACATAAATACAGAATGCCATCTGAAAAAAGAAGAAGAAGAAAAGGCAGCATAAGCTTCCAACTTAAAGGTCTTGAGACAGGACATGTGTGTGAAATGCCTCATTTCACATTTCATTTCCCCAGGTGTCGGATATTATTTTATGCTTTTGTACTGCACTAACAAGGTTTATGTCAAATTCTATGTTTGGGTTACAAATTGAAAAAAAAACATTAATGCCCCCAAGCATTTATGTGCAAGGCTGTAAGATAAATTTATAACTTATTTCTTACATTGGTTATTACATCAGACATTTTACTGTAGTGCTACATTAAGGAAAATGCATAATCCAGTGGTGAATGTTCAATTAAATCATCTTTATTCATGCAGTTTTCTGAGCTATACAGGCAATGTTTCATAATGATTCGTCGGTTCCCTAAAATAAAATTGTCCATTGTCCTTCCAAATCTCAGTAATAGCCATTCTATATCAAAGTGATGAAAACAGTTTACAGGCAATTGAAATAAGTGGTATGCATGTACATGGAAGAACTTTATGCAAAAATGGAATTATCTCTGATGTACTTATTCCTGCTGCTGAAGAGTCAAGCCATTATTTTTAGAGCAAGCAGTGGCTTGTCTCTTGACAGTGGGCATAGTTATGTTCAAAACAAATATTTTTCTCCTACTTCTTTGGACCTTGGCCAAAAAGGATAAATTAGGACTGTGTCTATATCTTTGGGTAAGACCTAAATAGACCATAGAGCTGCCATCTAATATACTTTGCATACTGGCAGCTCAATCCTAAGGGCCGTTTACATCGCTGGAATGAGTGGGGAGTGGATGCCCACCACTGCTAGTAAGTTTGCACAGGGGGCGGAAGGGAGGCAGGGAGGGGTGGAATAGAACAGGGGTGGGCGGAACATGAGAGGCAACGGGGCAGGGAGGAGGGCAGATTAAGCCCGGGAAGGGGGTGAGTTCGGCGGTAGTGGTGCATGCCCAATCCTAATCCTTTTCTCAGGCAAGATCCGCCTTCAGGACTCAACACAGACTTATGCCATCTATACAGCTGGCACTGGTCCAAATTGACCAATAGCAGCTGCTGGGGCTTACCCTGAGGCAAGGGAACAAATGTTCCCTTACCCCGACGAGTCCTCAACATGCCGAAAGTCCCCCATGGGAAACAGCAGAAGCTGCTGTATCCCACGGTGCTACTGCATCGCCATGCTGCGAGTTACACAGAGACGTAGCTAAGTGCCCCCCCAGTGACATCACAGCCGAAAGCGATGTCACCGCCATCCACTACACATTGCCTCAGAGGCCCAGGGCGGGCGGGAGGGCCAAAACCAGTGCCCTCTCTGCCGTTGCCCACCCGCTCTCCCCCCAGCAAAACGACGCGATTCATGTCCCTGCCGCCCGCTTTGTCACCCCGCACATGCTGCCTTGGGGCCCACCGCCCCCCTGCCCCCCTCCGTCCACCGCTTCTGGAGTTACATAGGATTGGGCTGTAGGTAACACAAATTGTAGGAGGGGTCTGGAGGAGATAGGCATACTGGATACCCTTAAACTAAGCCACAACATTCCAAATCCTGTCCACCCTCTGATTTGAAATGTAGTGAAACCAAATGGCTTCTACTTTGGAGAAGGTTTACATCAGTGGTGTCAAACCCGTTTCATACAGCAGGCTGAAATAAGATTCATGGCGCCTGCTGTGAGCCAGTTTTGTACATCATATTTGTATAACAACAGAGACAATGACTAGCAGAGCGGGGAAGCATTATTCATAGACATTGCAAGTTATTAAGGCGATATCCACCGAAGATACTCCTATAGTGCTGTATACTGAGTGAATATTGTTCATTTGTTAGGCTGCATGTTTGACACCCCTGCGCTACTGTTACTGAAAACTAAGCAATTTTGAAGCAATAATATATAAATCAATAAAGAAGCATCACTATTGTACCCTTTCTTGTTTTAACAGTGGCACATATTAACCCTGTTATTTCTTGTCAGTTGCATAATACTGATTTCTTCCTCTGCTTTAGTGGATGCTCCCCAAAAAGAAAAGAAAAGAATCCCTTGCTTTTCCTAGTTGCTTTCACTCTACCCTATAGTGCTAAAATTACTAGTTGCCGCTGCCGCCGAACCCAGCCCCTTCCCGGACCCGTTCAGTCCTCCCCCTGCCCCCACTACCACCTCGTTCTACCCTCCCCCAGCCCGTTCTGAACTCTAGAAAGGTCCTCAATCTAGATGCCCTCACCAACTCCATGGCTAAACTCAATCAAGGAGTCAATACTAATGAAGCCACTGATCTTCAGAGCTAGCTGCCACACCTGGATGGGGTGCCAAACATTGGAAGGGATGGGGATTGAGCAACCAAGGGTCATAAAGTCACAAAAGACGGTTGCTTGATGAGTTCATCCCACAGAAGATGCCATACATTTCTCGGGGGGGGGGGGGAAACGTATAAAACGTTGTGTCACAAGACCCCACGTGTCTGCTTTTCGATCTTCAGTGCCTTGCTTTTGGTATTGTTGTTTGTTCCTCGAAATCAGCTATGCATACAGCTTAGCCTCTGGGTTTGCTTTCTAGGTGCTTTCTGTCCCTGTTTGCAACCCAGGAGAGAGATCTTGGTCTTGGCAACCTACTCCACAATTTTTTGAAATGCTTCACACACGTCAGCAGAAAGGGTAGGTAACCTTGTTCCTTGGCAAAGCCTAGTCATCAACCCCACAAAGCCCCTTCTATTTTCCTGTATTGTGTGCAGTCAAATTGACAACATGCTTAGTGTTTCTATCATTTCCTTCCTTCCTTCCTTCCTTCCTTCCTTCCTTCCTTCCTTCCTTCCTTCCTTCCTTCCTTCCTTCCTTCGTGTGTGTGTGTGTGTGTGTGTGTGTGTGTGTGTGTGTGTGTGTGAGAGAGAGAGAGAGAGAGAGAGAGAGAGAGAGAGAGAGTCTGTTATGTTTTAAAACTGTTTCAGGGAGAGACCCGAGACCAGCCTCAGGCCTTCTGGTTAGGTGGATTCCCTCAACTGTCATGGCAACCACTCAAACCAGCTCTCCTAGCCCTTGCAAGCATCTGCTGTGCCTATTAAGACTGACTCAGTGAGAAGACTAGCTGTCTCACCACAAGTGAGTGAAGTAATTTCACAACTCACTGGGGGGCTCACTCCTTGCCTATATTGGTTTGGATACAGAGAACTGTAATTCAGACATGGTCTTCACCGCAGCCAGAGCCTTGGCACCTCTCTCACTTCTTTTTCCTCTTTTCTCTAGCTCTCCTCTTCTCACTAATGCAGAACCACTAGTTTTCTATCTCCAGTCCCCTTGGGTAACGTCCCTTTCCCCCTCCTTCCTGTTCTCCTTGTTTGCACCATCACATGCCCCATTTCCCTTTTAAGGAATTCCTCTTCTCTGCCTCCTCTCTCTTTGCATAGGAAATGCTTATGTTAAGGGCCCAGTTGTTGGAATGGCTAAGGAACTGTGAATTGCTTTTAGTGTTTTGATAGTAAAATAATAGAAATAATTGTATTTCTCTCTCTAAAATAAAGTTTTGTAGATGTACCTTCCTTCACCCATGCCTCCCTCTTCCTTCTCTGCTGAAGCATTGAGCCATGCCTTTGGTCACGGCCAGTAGCATAACATGGGGGGGGGGGGTGGCACATTGCCTTCGCTGCCGGAATGGCTCCAACGGCAAGTGGGAGGGGCACTTTACACCACCATGTAGCACCATGCAGCATTTACTGCACCACCACCCCTCTAGCTACGCTACTGGTCACTGCACAGGTCCCAGTACAGGCAACAGATTTCCCCATGCACACATATGTAGTGGTTAGATATCAGAAGATAATTGTCATTACGAGTTCAGGTGAACTTCCCAATTTGTTCTGTCTTGCCATTTAGTCAGGCATGGAGTTCATGTGAACACCCATTAGCCTGTCTGCATACATATCAAGTCCCACGTCTCTGGGTTCAAGTCTCAAGTCAAATTCCAAGTCTTTGCCCCCCAGTCCCAAGCCTTTGGTTGCAAGTTGCGAGTCCCTATCTATTTAATGGGAAAAGTGGGTTTAAACCTGAATAAAATTGGACTTGTCGTAAAAGGCTCCAAGTCTCGACTCAAGTCTTTCGAGCCTTTTACAATCGCCGAGTCAAGTTCGAGTCTCATCATTGACCCAACTTGAATCTGACTCCCAAGTCTGAGTCAATAAACTTAAGCCTACCTCACTGCCTAGTTTAGATAAGGCAAGGCCTAGATGGGGGAAGCCCTGTCTGCATGAGAAAGACATTGTAAGCTTTTTTTTTGTACTAGAAGACAAGCTTCTGGCAGCTCATACCCACTTCTAGCAGCTTCTCTGGGTGTGGGTATAAAACTTCCAGAAAAACTTTGGATTTCACCAGTGGGTGATACGCAGGCATGCCTCGTAATCTGCCCCATTGGAGTCTGTCCGCTGCAGTCTGGAATCCCCAGCAAACTGAAGGGATGTTGCTTGTAAGTTTTCTTTTGGCAGTGCATCACCTGTATATGTAACCATTCTTTTGTCCAACATACATACATATTTGCACACTCCTGTGGTATTTTAAATACCTTCTATCAAATGTTTTGGAATTGTTGTCATTGATAGGCTCATGGTGAGCTCTGTGGCAGGGGCAAGGAGAAGTCAGTCACAAGTTTCCATTGTCTTTAAATCATTAATCATAGAAGCTGCTCATTGACAACTCCTCTCAGCTTAGAATTTTATTGGAAGGCTGTGCTGTGGTAAATTATGATTTGTAATACTTGGCTATCATTGGTGACACATAACTGAGGCTTTATATCATCCTGAGCATGTTCTCAATATAAGTAACCTACTTCTTCTGATCACAGAGTTTTCAGAACTATGATATATTCTGCTTGCCTTACTGGAAATATAAAGTACTAGATAGATCAAAACTATCTTCTCAGTGTAACTTATCAGGCTAATAATAATGTATCGTTCTCCTTTTTTCCCCCCTCACAGATTGTGAGGCTTCTTAAAAGAGATGTCTACAATGTAGTTACCAGCTGTGCTCCTGAGAGGCTGTGTAAATCAGAAATTGACTTTTAACAAATTGCTTTTTGTTGTTTGTACAGGATCTGCCCGGTCTTAGGGCGCCGAGACACCCCCTGGAGACAAAGCCACTGACATGCGACATACACCGGACTGCAGTGCATCCTCTGGCTGAAACAAAGACTCGCCTAAGAAACCTCTATGTCAGCCCAAGCACCGCAACAGCAGTCTGTCACAAGTCTCAGGCGCAAATGATGAGGCAAATGCCGGGGGCGAATCCCCTGATGGGCAGCAGGAGCGCACCAGCACCGGCCCATGCAGAAGGCTGTCTGGGGATCCACTAGCCAGTAGCAATAGCCACAACCCAGTACTACAAAGACAGGCCCTGGGAGGCGGGGGGGGGGATGAAAGGATAGGCAGGAGATAGGGAGCTTGTGTGACCTAATGAGGATCTAGGGAGGATGATACAAGGAAGGCCAGTAATGAGGGAAGGCAGAACCTCATGAGAGGGGAGAGGAACAGCTCAGAGGAGGTCTCTCTTCCGCTGCCAGGAGCTAATGGCCAGGATGCTGGCAACCCCCTTTCCACTCTAGTTCTGAGGCCTAACCGGGGGAAGGGCAAAGAGGACTGGCAAGGAAGGGAGGGTTGCCAGGATGGCTCTGCACTATCAAAATATAGCATGCCAAAAAATCAATACTAAAAAGAAAAGATATTTTCGTAGGCTGTCGCGACGTGACCAGAGAGTCGAATTAAAAATTCGCATGTTTGCAGGAAAACTCCGTCGAATCAGAAAACAATTTATTTCAATAAATAAATATCACAGATGTTAGAATTTTGATGTTTCGCACACGTACACTCGTAGCATCTTCAGAAATCCCCCATAACCCACTTGAGACAATTTAAAAGACCATAGAGATCAAAGCCCGGATGTAAAGACACCTCCATTATCTGTAGAGCAATTAACGACCGGCTGATGAAAACAAAACACTGGTAAAGTCGTGGCTTGTTAGCACTAATTGATAAGTTCCGACAGGAACGCAGAACCAGCTAAAAATTCGACTAAAAAGAAAAGTTACACTTTTATATATGGGCCACTCCTTAATTTGCTGCCTCTACCAATTTTGAATTTAAATATTCATTCCTAAAATTACCACTATTGTTTGACCACACAGCATTATAAATAAGAGAACTTAAGGCAAGCAAAGTACTTGTTTGGTAATTGCATAATCTGATTCCAGAATAATTTAAGTATGCTCTGACTAGTAATTCCTCATCAAATGTGGAACAAAGATAACTATGATGCCCAATGTCATGAATAGACTGAACATTTCTACATGTACTGTATCCATTGGTTGCACTTGCATTTGTTTTGAGCCTTTGTTTGTTCATGTTTGTTACTTCCATTCATTTTTGTCTCTGGTGGCCGATTCATGGTGGCCACCACTTTTCCCCAGAATGTTCCACATGTTGCATTGTTTTGGGACATTCTGAGAAAGAAATGGCGGCCACCAGAAGGCAGTTAGTAAAATGAGCTCTGCAGCTGCTGTGATCAGATAAGCTCCTCCTGAAAAAGTTCTGAATACCTTTGAATGAGACCTGGTCTCAACAATATGGCTGCCATGCTATTAAAAAAATATCACACAATTTAATCATGTGTGAATTGAGGTGGCTTCCTGAGGTGCAGAGAGAAGGAAATCACATGCAGCTAAGTGATTCAAAATATCACGAATAATTACCTGGCTGTGAGGAAAGCATGTCATTTAGACCAAGTCGGAAACAAATGACATTTGCTTAATCTGAAGCTATTTGGGACCTCTGAAATTCATTTCATAACTCATAATCAATTAAACAAATGGGTTCTATTTGGCTTTCCCCCCATTTACTATGAAATGCACACTCCTGGTTGAGTAGTGTGTGAAAATGCACATCAGAATACATGTCCTACTGAGATGAGTAATACTTTGCTGACAGAATCTGCGCTCATATGGGCTTTCCTATGTACAGTCTGATAAACATCCAGCCTCTGTTTTTCCTCTCCTTCCTTCCTTCCTTCCTTCCTTCCTTCCTTCCTTCCTTCCTTCCTTCCTTCCTTTCTACACATGAGTTTGCACATCTAGTGGCCATTTTTCCCCCAGTGCAAAGTAAATTGGATAGACTCAGGCAATAGAAAGGTTCATGGGTAATTTATGCTGGAAAACTTATAAAATAGCTAAGTAAAAGATAGTTGAATTTGATTGGAATATTTTATACTGAATTTTGTGGGGAGCTTGTTAGTCAAGCAGATAAACTATATAAAATAAAATGAAGCTTCGCAGTGCCATATATGCCCACATTTTAGGGTTGGAATGCATCATAGATAAATTTATTTATTTATTTTAATTTATTTTAATGCATTTATCCCCTCCCCTCACACTGTCTTTTATTTACAGTGGGTCCTCTTCATCCATGGGTTAGCCATCCATGGATTTGTCTCAATGTAGATGGCTAACCTCGGAAGTAGATTCCCACCGGGGGGGGGCAGGGGCGGCGGTGCGACAGTATCTTATTTTTCAGCTGCGCCGGGCCCGCTGTTGCTTCTCAGTTCTCACGTGCCTTCTAAGTAGTCCAAACTGAGGAAAAAAAAGTCCAAAAAACACGCTCAAAAGTGACTTCCAGTTTACCGTGCATTTTTTGTTTGTTTTTTTACTGTTTGCAGCAGTTTGGAGTACTTAGAAGGTGCACAGTAGTAAAGAAGCAGCGACAGGCCCGGTGCAGCTGAAAAATGATACTGTGGCAACAGAAACACCCCCACTGTGGATTTCATTTAACTCGGTTTTGTGTATCCAAGGGGGTTCCGGGAATGGAACCCCCGCAGATACCAAGGGCCCACTACATTATTGTATCCCAAGAAATCTTGTATCTGATGAAGTTGACTAGCATCCATGAAAGTTTATGCTGTAATAAATTGGTTAGTCTCTAAGGGTAATACAAGGCTCTTTGTTGTTTTTATCCAAAGACAGTCATGATGAAGTCCCCTTGAAATTAATTGGATTTGAATTTGTCATGACTAACTCAAGCCCAATTCATTTCAATGAGAGCTCATCATGAATGACTTTGTTTGGATATAAGCCAAGTGTCTCACAATCTGGTTAAAAATGCATGATGAAACAGACATTGAAAATCAATAAAACATCACAATTAAAACATGGATAATGCGACCAGCATAACATACTCAAAAGCAACATCAGTGAATCAATGGAAATATCTAATGCAACCACACAACTCAGAGGCCTCCTAAATCTTGCTTTGCTTTTCAGTCTTTTAGCTATTGTTCAATGCAGCTACCTTGTGCTAATGATGCCCAAGAAGAATAGTGCTTCCATTAGCAACCAATTTCAGAGAGCTTTTCCCTAAGAGTATTATTTGTGTAATAAAACATAAAGGTTAATGTACTCTGTCAAAGAGCCTGTATTATTCTGAAGTGATAATTGCCTATAATAATGGTGAAATCAATAAGGTTTGTTTTCTTGTGAACTGCTGAACTGGTCCAAAGCTTATCCCTAGAAAGTATCCTCAGGGATGCAATAACATAAGGGGATGCAATGCGAGTCTCCTGATCATCTACAAATAAAGCAATATCTTCCAGATGGAAAAAGCACAGCTGTAATTGTGGAAATTACTCCCATGCAGTCATACGAGTGTGTGTGATTGGTGATGACACAGGCTGCATAGTGTAAACGGGTCATTTCGTGTCAAATCAACCAATAAAAAATACATTTTGGAACTTGATGTCACAGATTTTGCTCATTTTCGGTACATTTGTAGCTTACCATGAGATGTTTAAAAATTATTTTTTTCAGATTTTTTTGTCCATCCGTTTTTGAGATATTGAATGTTCAAAATTGCCAAAAAAAGGCCAAAATTCACTTGTCACCATATCTTCAAATGCCAGTTACAGGATAACGATGCATGCTACAGACATGGGACAGGTGTCGTTTTAAAGCTTATGAATAGGGCTTTCAGTTGATATGCAACATGACAAAATTGTAAATTTTCAAGAAATTCAAAAATATTCAAATAATATTAATTTTGAAATTTTGAAAAATCGAACTTTTTTAAAATTTTCAAAAAAAATCACACTTAAAGGTATATGTCTTGTAGTCAATCAGTCAAAATTTCAAGATGGTATCTCAATGGTATCATACAAAAATTAAATTTTCTTGTTGGCAGTGACCAGGAATTAAACCCCTCAAGTCCATTTTTCTACAGTTTACATTGATAAAATTAGGTGGTAAACTGAAATGAATCCAAAAATTTATAACAGGACTTATAGAGATAGATTTATAGAGCATGAATTCACTTTCTATTCTTTTACAGGATCAGCTTTTTGGTAAAACTATCAAAATCATGAGCTTTTTACTTCTGTTCGTAGTTTTAAAATTTTCCTTTAGTTGCTGAATAATTTCTGAATCAGCACAGTGATATTTTTCCTCATCTAAATCATCTTCAGAAGTAAAAAAATAATTACTTGTAGGTCCTTTTAATCTTCCCCATCTTTTCTTTGCACTTTAGATACTTTCTTCTCGCACACCGGAGACTCACCAAGGGAGGTCAAAGAGGCATTTAAGTGGGTTTGGACAAGTGTGTTTTTAGTGAAGGTTTCTAGGACATTTTTGTTGTGAAGCTGCTTTATTAGTCTTTATTAAGTTTAATTCATTAACTGTTTGATAATTACATGATTTGAAATATGGAGGAGAATAAGTGGTCAAAAAACTGTTGCAGCCCTTTTTAAAAAGGGGGGGCACTGGGTTAGTAAAGACTTGAGGAATGTAACTGATTGGATGGCTTTACTAAATAGTGAAATCAAACCACACATGGCCTTGTCAGATGGAAAACAATATACTTGAAAAGGAAATTCCTCCTGAGAATTATGAGATTCCTGGTCTTAGTCATGTAAAGGAGTCTGAGTATTTGGACCCTGATACAGCTTTAAGCCACTTAAATGCCTCTTTGACCTCCCTTGGTGAGTCAAGAAGAAAGTATATAAAGTGCAAAGAAAAGATGGGGAAGATTAAAAGGACCTACAAGTAATTATTTTTTTACTTCTGAAGATGATTTAGATGAGGAAAAATGTCACTGTGCTGATTCAGAAATTATTCAGCAACTAAAGGAAAATTTTAAAACTACGAACAGAAGTAAAAAGCTCATGATTTTGATAGTTTTACCAAAAAGCTGATCCTGTAAAAGAATAGAAAGTGAATTCATGCTCTATAAATCTATCTCTATAAGTCCTGTTATAAATTTTTGGATTCATTTCAGTTTACCACCTAATTTTATCAATGTAAACTGTAGAAAAATGGACTTGAGGGGTTTAATTCCTGGTCACTGCCAACAAGAAAATTTAATTTTTGTATGATACCATTGAGATACCATCTTGAAATATTGACTGATTGACTACAAGACATATACCTTTAAGTGTGATTTTTTTGAAAATTTTAAAAAAGTTCAATTTTTCAAAATTTCAAAATTAATATTATTTGAATATTTTTGAATTTCTTGAAAATTTACAATTTTGTCATGTTGTATATCAACTGAAAGCCCTATTCATAAGCTTTAAAACGACACCTGTCCCATGTCTGTAGCATGCATCGTTATCCTGTAACTGGCATTTGAATGTATGGTGACAAGTGGATTTTGGCATTTTTTGGCAATTTTGAACATTCAATATCTCAAAAATGGATGGACAAAAAAATCTGAAAAAAATAATTTTTAAACATCTCATGGTAAGCTACAAATGTACCAAAAATGACCAAAATCCATGACGTCAAGGATTTTTCATTGGTTGATTTGACACGGAATGACCCAAACGTTCTTACGACCATGTACAGAGACGTTCTAATATGGGGGGAGAAGGTGTGCTCCAACCCAGGCGCTGAGTGGGCGCGGGGGCGCGGCAGCCTGGCTCAGGGCTGCGCAGAGCGGCGCGGGACCGGAGCCCGGCTGGCGCGCCCCTCTGAAGCAGCGTGTCCACTCGGCGTTTCCCCTGCCTCCGGAGGCTCCGCTGCGGAGACCGGGGACAAGCCCTCCTCAAAGCGACCGCCTAGTTCGGCGGTCGAGGGCTTTCTGAGAGGGCCGAACGCGTCATGCCAGCTATTATAGGGTTTGCGCATGCGCAAACCCTATAATGGCCGAACGCGTTGCGTTTGGCCCTCTCAGAAAGCCCTCGACCGCCGAACTAGGCGGTCGCTTTGAGGAGGGCTTGTCGCCGGTCTCCGCAGCGGAGCCTCCGGAGGCCAGGGAAGCGCCGAGTGGGCGCTCAGCCCCGAGTCCGGCTGCTTGGGGGGGCGCACCAACCCCACCCCCCCCAGGCGCCGGGAGGGCTGGGAACTCCACTGACCATGTAGTCCAGACCCACCCTACAACTTAAGGCTATTCCTAGAACATTTCTTTTCCTGAGTCCTTGAATCATTTTTGTTGTTCTTACTGGCCAATGCTATCCACAAGATATTCCAGCATATCTCCATGTACATGGCATCATGATGACCTCACCAGCACAGAAGTCTGCCCGCCAATGGACATGCCATGGATAACCCATGAGGCAGCCAGCAGCGGGACAGCAACTCATCATGGAGCAGAGGCTCTCCTCTGTTGCAGCAGCATTTTATCAGGTTTTTATAGGGCCCGCCTGCCCTTACCTTGTTTACGCTATTTTTAGGGTCTTCATAAGCCATGGAACCTTGAAGTAAGTGCCGGTGACATCGCATCACGTGTCATCACATGATTGGCATTTACTTCCAGGTTCCACAACCGGCACCAGTGGGAGAAGGGCATCACATGTCAGGTACGTTTTGGAACCACTGCCTTAAACTTTCCTTGCACGACTTCTTTTCCAGTCGTCTGATAATCATCGCTCTTCTTTGAACCCGCTCCAGTTTGGCTGCATCTTTCCCAAAAAGGAAGACAATATTGTATTATGTTGATTCAAAACTGGAAAACCTCTATTTGAGGCCTGGCAAAACAGAACGCATTCTCCTACAGATGTTCTATTCTTCATATATTAAATTGCTGTGAAAATAGATTATTCAATGTGCTTAAGATTGAGGTTCTCTGTTTTCTTTATTTGTATAATGATAAAATTACATGCACACACAAAGTGCTGTGACTTGCATAAATGGTTGAATTGGGAAAATTTGCACGATTTATCTTATTTTTTATGAACATAAAAAATCTGCCATATACTGAGTTAGACCTACGATTTTTCTCCACTGCTTAACTCAAAGGCTATTTTGAAGGATTGCATGCTGAAAAATGTTGGAATATGTAACATTGTGGTACTATTGAACCTGCACCAGCAGAGGGCAGTAAGTTTGGGTAGGTAGTGGTATGGGGACAAGGTGGTCTCTCGCTGTTTTTGTTCTCATAAGAGAAAAAGGGCTATCGCTGTTTTAACAATTGAAAGCACAGGCAATTGAGGGGGGTGATGAGACAACCAAGGGTTTGAAATTTAAAAGCGGTTACAGTTAGGGTTAGGGTATGACAGCTTTAGAAAGAAGATACACTTGCATAACCTCAGAATTTGGGTGAGGCAGCATACACTACCTTGTTGCAGCTGGTGATTTTCCAGAAGAGCTGAAGAAAATTGTCCAAGAGGGTGGCTACACTAACAAGCAGATTTCCAATATGGACAAGACTGACTTGTTTTGGAAGCGGATGATGACTTGTTCGTACAACTCGAAAGACAAAAAGCAAGCCAAAGGACATAAAGCCTCTAAAGACAGGTTAACATTCTTTGTTGGTGGCAACGCTGAGGGCGACGTAAAGATCAAATCTTTGCTCACATACCATTTGGAAAATCCACGGGCTTTGAAAAGTATCAATAAGATAAGCCTTCCTGTGTTTTTTTTGTTCAAATAGAACTGCACGGGTGACCCAACAAGTGATTCTAGACTATGTGCAAAGTTACTTTTGTCATTTTGTTGAAAAATATTGCAAAGAAAATAACGTAGACCAGGGGTTCTCATAGTAGTGGGTTGTGGGCTTCCGGAAGTGGCCAATATCCCCTTAAGGGAGGTGGCCAGCAAGAATGGCGGTGCCAGCACTCCAGGATCGCGCCTGCCGCAGACCCAAAAATGATTTTTTTTTCAACGTACCTGGTTGTCCTGCCAGCTCCCTGAAGGGTCGGGGGGGGGGGCTGCCGCCACCTCTGCATGGCTCCCCAAGGCTCTAAATGACACCGATTGTGTTCTAAAGCCCACTTCCAGTTTTCGATGAAAACTGGAAATGGGTTTCAGAATGCGATCGCCGCTGTTTAGAGCCTGGGGTGTGTGCTGCGGAGGCAGGAGAAGCCCCCCAGATATTTCATGGAGCTGGCAAGACGAGGTATGTTTAAGAAACATCTATGGGTTGGAGCGGGCGCGATCCTGGAGCGTTGTTTCCAACATCTCCCTGCCCCTGCAAAGACACAAGGGAGTAAACTCCCCTGTAGGACTTTGAGAAAGGCCTAGACAACAAAGCACTTTTAATCATTGATGATGCTCCAGGCCATCCAGCAACAGTTCATTATGGTACAGTAGCAATGTATTTTTGCCTCCAAACACAACATCATTACTACAGCCAATGGTCCAAGGTGTTATTGCTATGTTTAAGGCTTACTACATGCAGCTTCTGATGAAGTATCTTCTTGTCAATGGTTTGGACAAGAGAAACAAGGTGACAGTCAGGAAACTATGGAAAGCTACAACAAAAATATGGCCATTGAAAATATAACACCTGCTTGGGAAAAAGTGACAGGGAACAGAATGAATGCTGTTTTGAAAAAATAAAGTCTGGCTGTGGCAGTGCACGACTTTCAAGGTTTTTGCAGCTGTTAAGAGGACCAGAGGTGTTTCTACGGTAAGGGCGGTACTGTAAGTTGCGCCCAGTCCTAGTCCTCCTCATTCCGGCTTGTAAACGGGGACTAGGACAGGGCGCAACTTACAGTACCGTCCCTACCATAGAAACGCCTCTGAAGAGGACAATCTGTGATAACAGCATAAAGCTGTCAGGGAAAGCAGGTTTTGACGAGGTAGACATTGAGGATGTACAAGAGGTGTCGGAATCTCACTCTAAAGAACTGACAGATGACTAGCTAATACAATGAGAAGAAGAACGCTGGAAGGAGGAGCCTGAACTGTTGAAAGAAGGGAAATTTGGCAAAGTGGGAGAACCAGTAAAAGAATCTGGCACAAAAGAGTTACGTGATTTGTTCTCGATGTTTGATAGTGTTTGTGCTTTGGTGAACAAAAATAATAGCAATTTTGAAAGAGCCAGCAGTCCTTGACACTGGGTTTCCCGTGAAGAGGGAGGGGGAAGTGTATGAGACTGGCATCCCCTTCCGACCTCCTCTCTCACAGGCAGCCCAATCCTGTGTAAAGATCTGCGGCCGGCCCATAGGGCTGGTCACAGGATCCTATGCCCTTCCCAGGCCACTCCGCCATGGCCTGGGATCTCCTCGGGGAAGGGGACATTCATCCCCTTCCCCTGGTGTAGGACTGAAAGACCCCGATGGGCCTCCTTGGATGTCCGTCAGCTCTCAAACCAGTGGAAATCCGAGGCGGCAGTGTAAGTGGGGACGGGGATATTGCGGCTGACATCCCCGCCCCCACCCGATCTGGCTCGGCCAATGGCTGCCCTCCCTCACCATCCGGGCCGCCCCCTGCCCCTGCTCCCACAGGAGCAACCCTTTCCTTGTTCCGGTGGCTGCAGGTTCATTCCGTGGCGGAGTGAGGCCTGCCGGCGTATGCTCTGGCAGTTCCTACTCGCTCGGTGCCGAAAACACGCTTTACGCTTTATGTAACGCATGCTACACAGGCGGAAAGTTACACTGGATTGTACCGTCAGTCATACATACAAAAAAGCTACTCTGGGTGATGGTGGCTAGAAAAGTCTTGACGCAGGAAGCACTTGCTCTCTCAAGTATTAGACAGGTTGCTTATTCAAAACAAGGAAAAGCTTTGTTGAAACAAAAAGGGAAAGACCGAACAGAAAACAGCCAAATGGCATACTTGAGTTCAGAGGCAAAGTTCAAAAGAAAAATAAATGAGTTTCTAACTAAACTTGCCTAGCTTGCAAGTTCACTTACGATTAAGATGACTCAGCTTGGAACCGGAAGGGTAGGACAGCTCAGGAATTAACACTGCCTTTGCTGAACAGCACCAACTTTCTTCTTTACTAGACACAATTAGTGCGTTAGAAGTGCGGCCTTCTTGGCCTGTGGATTTGAGGCCTGTCACCATCAGTCCATGCCACATTCGCCACATTACTGGTCTGGCCTATGCTATCTAGGCAGGCATTCAGCACCAAGTACATGTGTATATATATGTGTGTCTCCTCACACCTTGAAATAAAAGGACATTAAAAAAAGCCTGACTGGGTAACAACTAGTAAATGGCAAAAGTGACGGGCTGACTCAGCTAATGGCAGCACCAACATACACAAGGACAGGATTGTCATCCAGGTTTCTATGTTCACTATAGGTAAAGGTAAAGGTGACCCCTGACAATTAAGTCCAGTCGTGTCTGACTCTAGGGTGTGGTGCTCATCCCCATTTCAAAGCCGAAGAGCCAGCATTGTCCGAAGATGCCTCCGTGGTCACGTGGCCGGCATGACTCTCCTTGCCGCAGCACGTAGCATGCGGCTGGAACACGGAGCGCTGTTTACCTTCCCGCAAGCGGTACCTATTTATCTACTTGCATTAACATGCTTTGGAACTGCTAGGTTGGCAGGAGCTGGCCAAGCAATGAGAGCTCACCCCATCGCGGATTCGAACTGCCGACCTTTCGATTGACAGCTCCCTTAAAAATCCTCAATTTTTAGTACATTTTCTACTCAAATTTTCCCTTTGGAAAGAACTCTAACTTTTGCTTCACGTTTCACTTTTTTGAAACGTTGATGCAAATCCTTGCTACGATCCTGCCACTCAGCCTCCTCCCCCATATAATAACACACAAAAGAGGAAGACACAAGAGAATACAGCTAGAAAGACAGGACATCTGAAGCTATTGGTCCATACCCCAGAAGGAAGTAGTGTTCCTTTCCACACAGAGAGACACCCCATGTTGCTGCAGTGCCACAGAGAGAAAGTTTGATGAATAGTTGAACTGAGACAAGCATGAAACACCAGCAGTCAGTGATGAGGCAAGTTCTTCCCTTTCTAAAGAAGGTTTTCAGGAACTCACAAAGCCAAATTGAGAGTGGATCAGGGCCCCCTGGTTTAGCGTTTGACTCAACTGGGCCATTATCTGTGTTAGAGCTTCAAATTATTTACAAGGCTGACCTGCAACAACCTGTAGCCATGTAATACAGGGCGGGCGCAATCCTAGAGCGCCAACAGTGATGTTCAGACTGGCCACCCCTTAAGGTTAAATTGGCCACTTCCTGAAAAAGTAGTAGGTTGCAACTCACCACGTTGAGAACCCCTGTTTTATGGTGTCATTCTTGCTACGTGAAAATAAATGACAGCTCAGAATGTTGAATTCACATATTCCAGCAATTCAACTATGATACTGATAGAGATATGAACAGCAGTTGGAAGAAGACTCAGGCCCCAGTCTAAATATCTGCCTGTATGACAGCAAGTTGTGGGTGACCACACACAACACCAGTCATATCAGAAATGGCACCAAAAGTCTCTTGGGGAGCAGGTGGCTAAATTCAGTCTTTTCTTCTCCCCCCTCAATGGATGATTTGTTTTAGCACCAATAAGTTGACTGACTGGTGCTGTGTCTTTCAGATGGGTCTCTTTCACGTTGGGGACCACTTCTGCCGGATCCATTTGCAGGTTTGGGGATATACCATATTTCTTTGAGTCTAAGGCGCCATCAATTCTAAGGCGCACCTTAATTTCAGGAACACCAGCAAAGGGGGGGGGGGGGACATCGATTGCAAGACGCACCTCCTTCCTTCAATTTGTCTGCTCAGCTCCAACTCTCCCCAGCTTGCCTGCCGCTCCATTTCGCCGATCCGATTATTACCGCGCCATTTTGCCCCCTCTGCTCAGTGGCGAGCTCTCTCTTCCTGAACCTGAGAGCTCGCCCCAGCATGCCCCGCACTGCAGCTGACGATCACCTCACTGCCTCTGAGCAGTGCCTTTGCGGTCTGCCAGAAAATTCAATCTTTTTACTCATCTGGGCTTTGGGGGGCTTTGGGGAGACCTGCGCAACCCTCTGTAGGCCTCCCCGGTTTTTTTTTGCGAAAACCGGAAATGGCCGAAAATCGCTGTTTTCCGCCGAACTGAAGATCAGGGAGACCTGCAGAGGGTTGCACAGGCCTCCCTGAAGCACCCCCAAGCCCTGGTAAGTAAGAAGATGGCATTTTGGGGGGCTTTTTGGAGACCTTCGATTCTAAGATGCACCCCATTTTTGGAAATGCTTAATTAGGAAAAAAACATGCGTCTTAGAATAGAAGAAATACGGTATTTGTAGGAGCCTGCTTACACATGTGATACTCCTAGGTGAATTGGGGCACAACTGTGCAATTTTGCACTTCAGGAAGACAAACGGCAAAGGCCCCATTGATCTGCAGCCCCATCCTTCAGCACCTCGCACCGCTGATTCTGACAGTTGGCAGAAACTGAGGATCCCTGAGACAAAAGGAGGACAGATTATGAACATTTCAGACACACTAAAATTGTTGTTCAATACATTCGGCTCTACAAAGGTCAGCGTTATACTTTGTATGAAATCTGAAAGGAGGGCAGAAAGAAAAGCGACTCCTCTTATAAAACTGTTCTTTTATCTAGACAGATTTTTTCTAACTGAAACAAACACGCCGTTCACTGGAGCGGAACACTAAGTATCACTTTGCTACACATTTTCAGTTGGTGCACTTCAACCCATCCTTTCTCCCCTCCCTACTCCATAAAACTTCTGAATTCCGAGATTCATATCAGCTGACGCTCTCTTTGTCCTCTTCCTTCCCTTCTTCCTCTGTAGAGAAATGCTGCTGTTATAACTTAATTCACCCTCAAAGAAACCTACACACGGCATTCTGTCTCTTCCAGATGAATCAATACACTCAAGTCTTAACCACTGACAGATATAGCTTGATATCAAAACCTTTTACAAAGATACCACTTCTTTGCTATCGCTAACTCCACAAAGAAAATACAGCGACCTACTGTAAACTTTGTGAATTTTCATGGGGAAATTGAGGCCAACCTCATCCATCACTTTTTTTTTCTAGAAGTTAAAATGGAACAGGAGTTCCTACACTGTATCCTACTTTTTGCCAAGCAAAATTAAAGCATTGTTTGCAAATTAACCAGGCTAGTTAAAATGCACAGTGTGGTTTCTTTGCTTCTAGAGGGCCAAGGCAAAACAAATCAGTGCCTCAAGTGTTACCAGGGCTTTTTAATCATGGGCCACGAAACCACGTATGGTTCTGCTTTCCATGGATATTCATTCTTGAAGAAAAATAGCATTAAGAATCTTTTGAGATAAGTATCCTAACTATGTGACAGGGTGGAGCATCTTGAAAGCCTTACGGGGCAAGGCACAATCTTCCAGAACATTCTCCTGTGCAAACCCAACTCAAATGAACTGGGGAAAAGCACAGGCATGAGGCATTTGCAGAACTCAGCAGATTTTTATTCCTGTTCGGAGCGCAAGTTCCATAGCTACTGTTTTGCAGAACTCTAGAAACACATGTATACACACCCACAGACTGAGAAAGTGGAGAATGATTTGAAAGGGCTATGAGGGGAAGGTTGCTTGCTTGGTGCATTGGCCAACTACTTTCTAGTTTCTCACTGCTTAAGTATCCAAAAACGGTCAAACAAGACTTCCTTTGTCTAATGTTACTTATGACTTTTCTAGTCTACACATTTCAAATACAGCACACTCCTGTTCACAATTCCTTTTTTAGGCCAACTTTAAAAGGACCAGGAACATCACTCTAATTAAAACTTGGATTGAATAGGTGAGTGCTGCTGAAGACAGCGGGATTGAGGCTGCTGGAAACATGGAGGATTCCTCTCCCCTTTCATTCTGCATGCGGACTGGAGAGTATTTCAAATACTCTCCCTCATCCACACTTGGAGGGTATAGTGGTGGGGCAGGAGACTCCCTGCCCGTTGCCTTCTCCGCACGGAATGGCTCTGACGGCGAGGGGGCGGGGCCGCCTCATGCCAGCTTGTAAACGGGGACTAGGACGAGGTGCAACTTACAGTACAGGTGGGCACCCATATCCACTGATTCGCTATCCACGGTTTCAGATCCACGGATCGTGGGGACCCCCCCAGGCTTTTACTTTTTTCCCAGTAAGCTTCATTTCTTCCTTAAAGAAACAGGAGAAGTTACTACAGGCAAGTAGAACGAGACTAAGTACTAGAGAGGCTCTGCAAGGTTAACAGAAACCTTGCAGAGCCTCTCTAGGACTTAGTCTCGTTCTACTTGCCTGCAATGGAGGCTGCTTCTCTGTTTGTTTTAAGGAAGAAACAAAGCTTGCTGAAAGAAAAATAAGAGCTGGGGGGGGCAAGCATGCCTGCCTGCAGGGAGGCAGGGTGGGGGGGCCCTCAGGAAACCATGGAGGGGGTGTTTGCTCTTATCCACGGTTTCAAGTATCCACGGAGGGGCCTGGAACATATCCCCAGCGGATGTGGGGGCCCACCTGTACTGCCCCCACCATAGGAACGTCTCTGGATGGCCCTTGATAGATGGTCCCTTTGTCTTTTCACCTGGCTGAGGGTGCAGTAGCTAGCTCAGGAGCTCTGTTGGCTGATTACCATGCCTCCTTGATTGAGTTTAGCTATGGAGTTGGCGGCGAGGACAGCTGGAGTTGGAGCCTTCTTTTCTTGTGCTACCAACTTGTTTTTCTTATGTCTGGAGGCTCATAGGAAGTGGAAACCAGGATGAATGTCATGAGAGCTGACAGTTGATTCAATAAGGAAGGAACATGCCCCATAGGAAGAAAGCAAAGTAGACAGGAATTCTTCCAACCCAAAATACTGCTTCTGGTTTGGGCCATATGGAGATGTCATATATGGGATGGAGAACCAGAAGCCAGTAGTGGCTGGAGACATGCTCAAACAGGCTATATAAAGGAAGGAGAAGGATTCAGTGGAAAGGTCTTTGCCTGCAGCTGAAGAGAAACATATGGCAGTGAAGTAATTTCTGCTTTCTCACGAGGTCAGATGGGGAAACTATACACCCTTACACTGTCTATGCTCTTAATGGATGAGGCTGATGAATGGGTGCTTGTGAAGTTCTAGTTCATGCTCTGGGAGCTAGCTTTTGGGGTTGTTTATGTACGCCAAAAGTTTTTTTTTTAAAATCAATGCTCCTGGGATAAATGACTCAGAGAAGTAAGAAGGGTCTCTAACTCTTAAGATAATTCGGCAAATGAGATGAATGGGAAATTATAACATCAATGGAGTCAAAGAGTTTCTGAGAGAAAGGTTAACTTTATGACTCATCAGCTACTTGAGCCAGTAATCATCACCCTTTCCACTTCTACTCTGCCATCTGCTTTTGCAGACAGTGGAAAATATCCAGTATAATTTATAGGAAATTTATAGTTCCTCTTACAGCAGCTCTGATAAATTATAACAGTGCTGCTTAGAGAGTGGCTTATAAAATGCAAACATCCTGTGAATAACTTTGTGTCGTTCCTATTTTATCTGAAGGACACCTTGACATACAACAATGTCGGTTGGAGACAGCATATTGCATTAGGAGGATTTTTAAACACTTCTGATTACCATCTGTGCAGGATGAAAAGGAACATCTTCTTTGTTAATATCGTGTTCCTTCATGTGAAACAACTGAAGCTCTATTCAGATGTGATATGTCGAGATAACGATTCGTGAATGGAGGGGCGGATAATTGCCCCTGCTCTCTCTGCCTCCCATTGACTTGGTTGCCCAAAGCTGTAGCCCTTTTCAGCCATGCATTAAGGTTAATGAATGAGAGCGTAATCCTGTGTATGGCCATCGGCTGCTCCGGAGTGTTGTAAACGTGCCATAAGGAAGGTTTTCGACACCCGGAGAGTAAGCGGCACCGGTGGCAAGGCCGGCACCGTTCACTCCCCACCAGGAAGAGGACACCGTTGGTGGACACAGGTAAGTCCTGAGCTGTGGTGGGTCGCGGGGGTGCACCTGCCGCCAGATCCGTTGCCCCCCCCATTGCTGGATCCTCTTCGCAGCCATTCTCGGAATGGCCATTCTCGGGAGTTTGGCCCTCCCACCCACCCTGGTGCCGTTTGGCTCCAAAAAGGACCCAAAAAGCGTGTGTGTGTGTTTGTGTGTTTCCGCACCGTGGCAGTGCGCAACAATGACACCATGCCCCCCAGAGGTGGGGCGTGTGGTGTCCGTGGGGGGTGTCATGACGGCAGCCCCCTCCCACGGGGGTGTAGGGCCACTTCTGCTGTGGTGAAACAAGGGTGGAGCGAAGGCAAGTAGTTCTGCAAGACTCCGTTACACTGGAGTCAGCGGCCCCTCCCCCTTGCTGTTGGAGCCATTCCAGCAGCAACAGGGGAGTGTCCTGCGTGTTGCCTTTGCTGCCAGAATGGCTCCAACAGCAAGGGGGAGGGGCCGCTGACTCCAGTGTAACAGAGTCTTGCAGAACTACTTGCCTTCGCTCCACCCTTGTTACGCCTCTGCACTTCTGTTTGCATGCTGCTGTGGCCCTGGACAGGATTGGGCTGCCCACTTAGCACATGATGGAAGGCTCCACATTGACCTGCATGGGTTCATTACAACATCCTGAAGGATTCCAAGTCTCCCTTCAGAGGTTCTACTGAACACTCATAGCTTGGAGGTGCAACCTACTGCAGTATCTAACAAACTCCTGAAAAGTATGAAACAAACTCCATACCTATGTACAAGTTGTACATGCATAAGTCCTGGGACATGGATGAGGGGATAGACCCTGTGTCCCCTCCACCTATCCATGCATAGATACCCCAACATTTGTTGTCTGAATAGCGCTCATGAAAACCATAAAGCCGTGGAATTCAAAGTGTGTTCTGAAGAAGTCCAGGGTTTGTTTCTTTATAAGCTTTTCAGAGCTTCTTCATGGAGAAAATTAGCAATGGCAGACAACACCTCTAGAAGAGACTTTGTCCTCCATTACTGATATTTCCCCCTGTGTGTTGTCTGCCATATCTTCTAAACAACAAAGATTCCACCAATGAGCTGGATAAATGGAATGAGTTTATTAAAAGGATTCTATACACCTCCCTGGCTTGGCTGTACTGCCTGAAGGTTGTTGTAGGTTACCTGAACCAAGAGATGATAGGGAGGGGTGGAACTAGGAAGCTAGATTTTAGTCAAGACAACTGGAGCCAGGAAGCTTGGTTCTAGTTAAAGGGACTGTGCACAGTTAATTCAGTGTGCACAAATACAGTACACACAGGGTTCAGCCAGTGGCGTCGCTCAAGGTGGGGCAGAACGGTAAGTTCCGCACTGTGCTAACCGCCATTTACTCCCCGGCACGAGGTGGACCCGCTCACTTGCCGTTGGAGCCATTCAGTGCGGCGAAGGCAACGCGCAGGGAGTCTACTGCATGTTGCCTTCGCCGCACTGAATGGCTCCGGCGGTGAGGGGGTGGGGCCACCTCGTGCCGGGGAGTAAACGGAGGTTAGCACAGTGCGAAACTTACCATTCCGCCCCACCTCGAGCGACGCCAGTGGGTGCAGCCAGATTACTTGTTGTGTTCTAGACTGCCGTCTCAGTTAATCCAAGGCAGTGGTAAGGTGCAATAGAATGTGTGCAGCCTAGAACACATCACCACATCTTCTACATGGTGAAGTTCCTCAGAAGATGGGCCAACATGGAATGGGTAAAAAGTTTGAAAACCCCTGCAAGATACTTAAGTATTAATACATCTATCTCTGTAGACCAATCTCTGCTTTTTCCTACTTTGGTGAATTTCGAATTATTTCATTATTCCCTCCCATTATTAAAACATCTTAAAACTTAAAGCCAGAATTTAAATGAAGAGGAAAGGGTGTGTGTGTGTGTGGAGAAAATGGAAAAATATTGTTAGACTTCTAATGAAGAGTCAATGTGGTGTAATAGTTACAGTGTTGCCCTTAGACCAGGATGACTCACTGTCACCCAGCCGCTGGGGGCGGAGCCACGGGGTCCTCTTACCAGGGGGACGCTGCGCTGACAGGAGGCGGGCCAAGAGGGAGAGGAGGCCCCGACAGGTATGCTGGACGGTTCGGACCCAATGCGGCCCAGGGTGCACCAGGACGGGCTCTCAGGGAGGCGACGGCCCCAAGCAGCAGTGGTCCAATGGACCTTGGCCAGCCGAGGCATTCCAGCAATGCGGCACGGCTTTTTATAGTGCCGCAGCTGCTGGGACGTGGGAGATCTTGCGAGAGTGAGACCTTGGGAGGAACACCCCCCTGGAAGGGGCGGGGCCAAAGGAGGAGGACGACAAGCTCATAAGGAGCTCACCAGGGGCTGAGAGAAGGGGCAGATGGTGGGAGCTCCGGGAGGGGGAGAGATACCCAGTCTCACCAGGAGGACAACCAAGCCACTGCCTTGCAGGGCAGAGAGCCAGAATGGGAAGAAGGAACGATAGTGGAGAAGAGGAGGAAGCTCAGTCCCCAGGTACAGGGACTAAGGAAACCCCTTCAGGTTCCCAGCTAGGATGGATTTGGGAGTGGGGGACCTCCCTAGTGTGGTCAGCTAGACCACCCCTTTCCAGGACCATCCAACCCCTCCCAGGGACACCCCAAGGGGGAACTGGACCCCGCGAGGGAAGTACCAACCTACCTGTGTTGAATGTATCAGGGAAAGAAGCTGCGGCCAGGATTCCGCCACCTGTAATGAGAAAGAGACATTTATCTTGTTAATATTGAGGAACATCGCTCGGGGACCTGTGCTGTAAACACGGCCCTATGAATGCGCAAGGTGCTCTCCAGATTAAACCAGCTGCAATCGACTAAACGTAAGTCACCTCTTTTGTTCCCCCGAGGTTCCAGAAACCCACCTCACCTTACCTACTTGTCCCGATTCTGCCAACGGCGTCCCCTTTTTACAACCTCAGGGGGCATGGCCATGACATTCACGTTGAAATCCCTGTTGAGCTATGAGCCTCACTGGGTGACCTTGGACTAGTCACTATCACTCAGCCTAGCTGACCTCACAGGATTCTTATGAGCTCCTTGGAGGAAGAGCAGTGCAAAACAATGTAAAAAGTACATGTTCTGGGATGTTCAATACCTGGAATTCAGGCTTTCACAATGACTCTCCTGTATATTTCAAATTTGACTTAACCCATGATGGTGTTCTTGTTAAGGCAAATATCAAGCCAGTAAGATTATTCATGTGGTGGAGGTTTTGGTGTGCTCCTCCTTCTGCTATATAGTAGGTGTCATGTGAAACAAAAGTGCTCATATGGGTGACAGATTTGCGCAAATTTTCTTCCTCCAAGAAGAGGTGGGGAGTGCTAATTTTGTCAGAAGCGTCACCAGGGAGCGGAGGGCGGTAGACCCCTGGGCGACAAGCGGGGGGGTGAGGAAGTGGTGGGCGGCGACAACAACCGCGCCATTTTGGTGGTGGGAAGAGCAGGCAGCGAAGGCAATGAGTTTGGCTCACCCTCCCGTCCTGCTTCTCCGAAGGGAGTTGCAGCGGTCATAGTGGTGATGTCACTTCTGGTGGTGACATCACGGGGGCGATATAGCGATGCCACTGCATTTTGTCCTCAGAAAGCAAGAAGTGATCCTAAGAGTTGTTCTTACAGACCTGTGTTTGCTCAGAAGAAAATCCCGCTGATGCATGCTCCCAAATGAGTAGGCATAAGTTGCAGCCATACGATCCAGAACCTGTTCGCTTTGTCATGTGTTTTTCCCCCTTCTCTCCTGCATGGTTCAGTATTCATATGAGTGGTTCAAGGAGCTGTTAACCTGCCTGCTTAGAAGTGCTGCAGAAGCAATTAACCTGCCCCTGGTAGCCAGATGGATAATATTTTAATTAAGATAGCGATCCAAACTTTAAAACAAATTGATCACAGAGGTACCTAAGACTATAGTTCAAAAAGAGGTTAAAATATGCCATTAGATTAATTCAGAATCTGACTGTGCCTTCCACACAAGGACATAGATAATAAAGATGGGGAAAGGCCATTTTTTTTATTCAGATTTTATTTTAAAAAAGGGGATCTCTCCAGATCATAAGAAAGTAGAATCAGAATGTGATGCCACAATTTGGACTGAGCTATATTGATTGTTTTTCTCCAAAGGATGCCCATTCCATTAAAGGTGCAGCTCAGAAGGAGCTTCTGTAGCATCTTGGAATATGTATTTAACAGTGAATGTTCAAAACTGGAAAATGTGGACATTTACATTTGAACTATAGACAGTACCACACAAAGGTTGAGACAAATGTCCAAACAGTCAGGTACATTAGCTCATGCTGAGATTCACCTGTGAGATGGCTGGAATCTCCTGAAGTATCAGCGCAATCCTACTACCGGTGTAACCAGCGGTGCAGCGAGAACGGGAGGCTCCAGAATGGAACGGGGATTCAAATCCCCTTTCAATCCCCCTTTGGAGGGATTTGAATCTCCTTTCCATTCTGGGACCTCCCATTCTCGCTGCACTGCTGGTTGCATAGGTGGTATAAGTTGGATAGGATTGTGCTGTATGTCAGGCAAGAAAGAACATGTCATGAATATTGATATTCACCAAGTTTTTCTGATATTTTTAATATTCATATGTAAAAATTGGCATTCACCAAAGTTCAGATATTTGCAGAAACATATACATGGGGATACAAACATAGGCACATTTTCTTATGTGTTTAATGGCCCAAACCTATGAGGGTTTTGCGCTGCTGGAACTAGAGCTATGGCAGTACCTTCACGGCTGTCGTAAAACGCGACACACCATTCAACATGGCGGGGCTGTCACCATAAGTGGCAAGCAGCTGTGGCCACGTGCTAGTGGTCTGGAAAGGACTCCCGGCACCGGTAAGTCACTGTGGGGAGCAGGTGGGAGGAGGGGGTGGGCAGGGCAGAGAACAGGGCAAGGAAGGGGGCAGAATAAGGCCAGGAAGGGGGTAGTATTGGTAGCAGCTATCCTTGATATACAGTATCCCATCCTTCCCAGCCTCAATCTGCTTTTGTGAGTCATTAGCGTAGGTCCCAGTAGACCCATTCAGGGGACAAATGTCCCCTTACCCAGAGGAGATTTCTGGGACTGTGCACCCCGCAGGATGCAGCATGCTCTCTGGTGGCTCAGCTGCATTGGCGGGGGGGGGGATTGATAGGATTGGGCCACATCAAACAGACAGAGATCACATACTTGAGCAACAGAGATCACATACTTACAGTTCAATCTTATCCTCCCCCTCCCCAAATGGCTACGCCAAAATAGCTACTGCTGCATCCTGTTCGGTTCAGTGGTAGGGGTCTTCTCTGGTAAGGGAACATTTGTTCTCTTACCAGGAGTAAGCCTCCACAGCACAGAGGGGGTCTACTTGGACTTGCACTAACAAAATTGCTGGTGCAGGTCCATGTGGACCTGTGTTGTGGGATTGGGCCCCGGAAGGGCGTGGATTTGGCAGCTGCCACTACCACCAAGCCTGCCGCATATTCTCCTAGTATTCTCTTTCTGTATATGGGTTGTTGCAGTAGGAGGGTTGTTATATGACTACATTTTTTCAAGTCTACTAAACTCAACTTTTTTAAAAAAATGAACAAAACTCTCAAATTCAAAGCAGGATATCTCCCTCCCCCTCCAGGGCATATATCTTGTTGAAAATTAGAGCAACTATTACTGAACTCATGGGACAAATTCTAAGCTTACAGTAGTTAGTTGCAAAAGGACCCTGGAATTAATTTATATAATCGCCCTGAACAATATGGGGGTATTAATATGGTAATAAAAAGTGATAAATTTGCACCATGGCTTTGTATTATAAGTAAAGTCATAACATTAATTATGTTAACACTTCACATTGTTATATTCCTACAGATAACTAATGAGCATTCAATGACTTTGCCCTTCAAAAGTATTTAAAAATAATAATATAATTGCGTTGGTGGAGTCACTTGAGATGAACATATAATGTTGTGTCTCTGTTTTGACAATAAAATGTCACAATCATTGGTAAAGATAGAGAACATGTTATTCAACTAAAATCTGGACTCCAGGTTGTAATGAGATTAGCGGGGGTGGTCCTGTTAGTATTAGGTTTTGAAGGACAATCTTCAAATGCTTAGAACAGTGACACTGTACAACAGATGCCCTAGAGACAAATTAATTATGAATCAAATAACAGCCATACAGCCCAATCCTATGCATGTCTACTCTGAAGTACATCTCATTGAGTTCAATGAGACCTACTCCCAGGTAAGTGTGCATAGGATTGCAGGCCCAGAACGCAATCCTGTGCAAGTGCCCAGCACCAGAACGAGCATTCCAGTGTCGGAAGTAGTCGCAAACGTGCCGTAAAGCACATTTGCGACTACTCATGAACAAAGAAGGCCGGCGCAGAGCCCAGCCTCCCTTGCTCCAGCGATGGAGCACCCAAGTAATAAGTAGCAGGACTTGGGTTTTCCCAAGTAAGGCAGTGATTTCAGTGTTAGAAGGATACTGGAAAGATGGGCTTGCTTGGGGGAATTCCTCAAATACCTGACAGATGCAGTCCCATCATTCTGCACATATTGATGACTTTGTTTGATCTGTTTGGAGTCCTCTCTAGCCATGAGATTGCACTGTTCAGGGCACCTGCCCTGGAGGTATTTTTCTGGGGTGTTTTGGCCCACTGAGCTCCTCTCTAGGAGCAAATAAAACACCTCTCGTTTGGCCTTGCAGATTGACAACCTCACTTGGGTGCCGGGTGGGGTGGGACTTTGCTTGCAGTGCTCAAAGATGGACCAGCATGTTCATGGGCAGCAGGTCCATCTGTGGAAGGTCAAGGGCTCTGATTCAGTAGCGTCACTGCAGGGGGGGCAGAGCTCCAAGTTCCGCCGGGCACTGAGCCTCCGTTACACGACGGGAGAAAGCGGCCCCGCCCCCTCGCCTTTGGAGCCATTCCGGCCGACGAAAGCACTTGCTTTCTCCCGTCGTGTAACGGAGGCTCAGAGCCCAGCGGAACTTGAAGCTCCGCCCCCCCTGCAGTGACGCTACTGCTCTGATTTGTCTTGTGCAAGTCATGCAGGTGCGTTTGAAGAGGTGCCAGATAGAAGTTCTAAACTGATGATTTTTTTTTACAGTTTTGGACAGTTATCACCTGGGACTTAGGGCTCAGGACTTATCGCCCAACGAATTTAGGATGCGGCCCTTCCTCATTGAAGCAGCTATTGCTGCTTCAGAAATGGGCTTGAGTGTGGATAAGATACAACGGATAGAGCATTGGAACTCAGCTGTTTTAAAATGTTATGCTTGACCATAAAAATGGTAGTTTGCCACTGTTGGAGGGTGAGGTATGGTGTTTTTCTGTGCTTGTACAGAAGGAAGGAGTGCCGTGCTGTTTATCGGTAGTGGTTACTTTGTGGGGATTTGCCACTGAGCTGGATTTTGGACTGTTTAGTGACGTTGTTTTTTCCTTGGCAGGTTGCAGCTGGATGATGTCAGTGAGGTTGCATGTTTGAGGTCACTCCATCATTTTTGGAGCCCTGAAGAGAGCAAGCATCAGCAGTTTTATCACCCAGCTTGAGTTGGAAATATAGCTCAAGTCTCCTGGTTTACTAAGAGGGGTATGTTGTGGAACCAGTCGCTAGTGAGTATTTATGAGTTGATTCAACACAGCACCCCTCCCCAGATTTTAGATATTTGGGAGAGAAGGACCTGAGCCAGAGGACCTTGTTCTCCTCCACAAGTAGATCCCAAGAGTTTTGATACTCTGGTCAAATCTGCTACAGTGTATGGTTTATGGGGGGGGGGGGAGTCAGTTATGGTACTGTTATGGCACTGTCATGCAGTCAGTCATGGTACAGTCAGATGGGGGCAAGAAGGAAAATTAATCACAGTTAATCAGACTGGGGTGGTGGTGATGAAGGCTGGAGTAGCAGTGATTGCCCATCCTGGTATAGACCACTTGCAGGCCACTTTGCATCCAAGGGATGGTGTGCATTTGTCTGTGAATAGGACAGATATTTCCTTTCAGGACTTGAAGCAGGTCCTGCAGGACCATTTTGGATCATGGTGGAGTGGGGAGAAACTAAGATCCAGGCTAATCCCTGATGTGGCAGGTATGGTGGAGGCTAGGGAGTAAGAGTAGAGATTTTGTTGTGCACCTGAAGAAAGGGGGGGGGGACACACCAGTACTAATCCCGAGATGCTGCCTGGCTCAGGGATGCTGGCTGGTAATCCCTTGGATGTGAATTGCAAAACTGACCTTAAACGCTTTCCAGTGTAGGGAAGATGGTGCAGTTCAGCTTCCTCAACTCCCTTGGGGTTGGCAATAATAAGCTGTCGATAGCCCATAGCTTGTAGTCAGGGTGGGAATACTCAATAAAAGAAGAGGCAATTGTTTGGTCTCATGTAGGTTAGAAGTGGGGGGAGGAGTTTGAGGCAGGACCAAGTGCTAATTTGTTGAGATGCATAATTGGATTATCAATAAATGTGGCCCAATATTACTCCAAATCACTTGTCTCACGTGCTTATTGGAGGGGGTGTAAGAGTGAATGGTATTACTTGCATAGCATATGTCATGTGGGGACATAGCAGAAACTTGAATTTCTTATCTTTTACTATTATTAGCTATGAGTGCCAAGAAATCAACATATAAAATATGCACAGCAATGTATTTTTATTCAATAAAGGTTTTATGTTCCCATCTGCTACACAGTGGGGTAGTAAGTCTTCACCACCCATACATTCTTACTTAAAAAATTGAGGGCTGTCAAGCTGAATTAATAATAAGCAAACTCCACAGAAAGAGGAAGACCAAAAAAGAGAGAGAGAGAGAGAGAGAGAGAGAGAGAGAGAGAGAGAGAGAGAGAGAGAGAGAGAGAGAGAGAGAGAGAGAGAGATTTCCAATAGTGCATTTGTGTCTACAACCAACCAACCAGTTCCTATTCTGGGCTGAGAGAAAACTCTGTTTCCACCATTGCTTTTGTCATTTCCATCTAGGGATCTCAGTCGGGGCGTGCTTGCTTACTTTCCCACTATGGGGCTGTGGCAGCATGATAGAATCCAGGTATGGGATGGATGGAGGGAAGAGAGAGAAGCAACACCTGAGGCAGCAGAGTGGAGAAGTGGCAAGAACGAAACAGCTCAATCCTATGGGCCTTTTACAGTAGTGGGACTAGCCTATCCCCTATTTTGCAACCCGCCCCCTGGCTCTCCTCAGACTTGCGCCAGCAAAATGGCTGGCACAGGTCCAAGGAGCCCCACAGACAATTAGCCAGCCTACCAAGAGTTAAGTACTTTTACTTACCTCATGCAGGCTGTCCGATCGCCCCTCAACCATAGCATGCAGCGTGCACTCCATTGGTACATCTAGCTTGGTACATCTAGGTACTATAACATGGTAGAAGATAGGACTGGGCATTTAGTCAGTGAGATAACATCTGTGGTGGGCAGGGGTAAGTTGGCAGTGCAGCATCCCTGCCCCTTCCATTTGAAGCAACCTCCTCATCTCGCCTTATGGACCCTGACTGGAAGAGTGTCCCTTCAGTTCCTGAATAGGTCACAAAACAAAAAGGGACCAATAACAATGCTTAGGGGACAGTGGGGTGGTGGTGAACACGGAGAATGTTCTATTGTTTACAATTGTCAACTTATAACTGTTGATTAAAAATAAATACATTTAAGGGGGCAGTGCCACAACTCACAATGGAGGAAATGACGTTTCACTCTGCATTCGGGTCACAAAGTCCGACTGAGCCACTTTTATTACAAGCTATTGCAAAGAGAGAAAATCTATGTTCACAGGCAGATTTCAACACATACTTATAACTAGGCTTACCATTCGTCCTGGAAACCCGGGAACGTCCTGGGTTCTGGTTGGTTCTGGGCTTTCTGGGCCCGGTGGAAGCCTCCGCCGCTTTTAAAGTGAAAATACTCACATTTTTTTCCGGCGGCGCCATATTGGATCTCACGAAATTTTGCGAGATTCAAGATGGCAGCGCCAGAAAAAAAAGTAAGTATTTTCACTTTAAAAGCGGTGGTGGCGGAGGCTTTGGGGTCAGCGCAGTAGGAGTCCTGGTCGGCTCTGATGCAGCCAGCCAGGCTCCAGGACCACCAGCGGCGGCAATAATGGCAGTGGCAGCAATACTGATGACGGCAATAATGGCGGTGGCAATAATGGTGGCGGCGAAGCAGCAATGGCTGTGGTGAAGCAGCAATGAACCGGTGGTGGCGACATGGCAATGCCGGCAATAGGCAACTCACGTCCATAATGTTCTTCAAAGACATCATCTATTTTTATTTTTATTCCAGAGCTTCATAAAGTAGAATCCCCAGTGTCCATTGCTGACTTTTCCCACTGGCCTCCTAAAATTAGAAGACTTACTCGTAAATGTCAACATTGGCCTCGTTTTTGACATTTACAGCAACATATATAAATTTTAGCCTGGAAGCTTGCAGCAAATGAATTGTGTCAATAAACATTAATGCTTATTTGTTTATGAGCCTTGTCTGGAATCTTCTGAGAAACTCTGTTGCTGTGTAGAAAATGCAAGGAGGCAGAACAAAAAAGTCCATCCCCTTTGAGTGTCATTTGGGAAAATCTATTCATAGACTTTTCCCTCTCAGCATTACCAATAAAACAAATAACTAATTAGGAAGTGCTGCCTATCATTCAAAGCATTCTGCTATTAGCTTGATTCTACTTCTACTGTATATAAGGAATTCTCTGTAAATTTCAAATTCTGTTGTTCCCATACAAGGATGATGATAGTGTTTGTGGGTTAATTATAGTTTTAACAATTTCCAATACACAGTTATATTATGTAACCCTAAAAATGGCATATGCATGAAAAGTGCTCTGTAACTTTAATCTCATCTCGGTGTTGCTGATTTGCTCAGAAAAAGATACGTAAGTATTAATTAGAGCCATTGCGCCAACCTCTCCTGCTCAAAGTGAACACTTTGTTCTCGTGCCCCTTGTAACTGTTTCTGGTTTGTGGTGAATAGTTTACTATTGTTCCGCAAGCCTTGTACAACTGGTAGGCCCTTAAAAACATTGGGCTGTATCATCATCATCATCATCATCACCATCAACAACAACAACAACGTCAACAGTATTTACATAATAGAGATGTGTCTTAGCTTGGGGTGAATGCCAGCAAGCATGGAGACCAAATAGGTTTGAAAAGGACATTTTTTTTTCCTGTGACCCTTTCACTCCTCCCCTCTGAAGCTAAGCCTAGGAGATGGAAAACTCCAACATAAGGAGTTTGGGTTTGGGGGTGCATTTATCCAACCTGGTCACACATGTCTCAACATTGCAAAATCTGGCTAGGTGAAAATTTGAAAAAAAACAAAAGGATAATAGGGATTTGATCTCAGGATGTCTTCCCTCTTGCATGACCTTCACCCTCACAGCTCCTATTTCAGTTTCAGGGAGGCTGAGAAATACTCATGCAAACTCTAAACCACTGTCTCAAGCCCAAAATTTAGTTGCCCCAGCTTTTCTTAACGTTTTTCCTGTTTTTTTTCTTTCCCCCTCCTTTTTCTTCTCTTCATTAGAACTTCCCAGAGATAATTTTCTCTTTGTTACACCCTGTTTTTTTTTTTTTTAGCATGGAATGAGGTGAGTTGCAGAGGCATCCACATTTGCCAGGGTTCAGTGGTTGGTTTCTTGGTTATGCTTCAGGTCAACCTCCGCCTGGGGACTTGGGGCTGCTTTTTCAAGGTAGCAACAGCTGACCCAAAGTGTTTGGCTTCGGTAGTGGTAGCGGCAGGTGTGGTAGAGGCAGGCGCGAGAACAGAAATACTTCCATCTCAATCCCCTGGGGGCCCGCCTGAGCTGCTCCAGGTCTTCCTCCAGCTTCTCCGCTCCCCCAGAGGCTCCCTCTTGCACTGTCTTTTCCCACCAGCCTTCTTCACCTATCCTTTGTACCTTCCTGTCTGATGTCTTCCTGCCTTTTCACATTCCCTCCTGCTGCTGTTCTTCCCTCTTCTTCTACCATCTCATTTCCACTGCTTCTCTTCTTCTGTTGCCCCCTCGCCTTCAACACTTTTTTGGGCGCCACCATCTTGGATCTCGGCAAGTGGGCGCTCCACAAAAATACAAATAAAATTATTAATTGAGAGATTAATTAATTGTGTGTGTGTGTGTGTGTGTGTGTGTGTGTGTGTGTGTGTGTGTGTGTGTGTGTGTGAGTTTGGAACTGGGAAAATATGGGAACCCTACTCTTGGGCAATGCATTCATTATATTATGCATAAGCACTAAAAATGTGAAGCACAAGCTCACCAGTGCACTCTGTTGCCCCTGCTTGTTAGACATCGGAAGCCACTCTATGGGGCTTTGTTCACCTTTAAAACAGGTTCATCCATCCATAGCTGGCTACCTGCTTATCATTAGATTTTGCATTATGTAAACACTGCTGGGTCATTTCCTGGGAGTATGGCTACTGCATCATGTTTCATGCCTAAATTATCCGGTAAGCACTTTATGAAGCTTTCAGCTGTGGTCACTTTTTCTAAACCATTTTCCTCCAGCATCAGAAACAATTGTTACCCGCTGGATTTCATTGCTACTGATCTTTAGCCACTGCTAATGACAAGCTAAGAAATTCAACCATTTGCATCTTAAAAAAAAAAAAGCAATTGTGGACATTGGCACTTAAAATAAAATATTAACATACGTTATTCCAGTAAGACTCTTTGAAGAAGAAGAAGAGTAATAATCCATGGATTGGTTTCTAAGCATTAATTCACAGAGCATTTGCTACTGGTCTGTGGAGAGCTTGCCAATTACAGCTGTTTCTTCTTATTTCCTGCTACTAAATAGCATCATAATACATGGGGGGGGGAAGCATATTAGATGCTTCTTTATATCCCCACCTTTTTATCTTCCATGCAAGCAATTGCTACTGTTGTTTCAGGGATATTACGAGACCACAGAAGGGTGTTTGTTAAGCAATCATGAATAAAAAGGTAGGTGGTCTGCAAAACAATTTCTGTCCTAAATTGCCCGCACTATGAAAACATTCAGAACTTTTTTCTCCTCCCCATAATGGAAACAATCAACACAGTGGGCTTCTTTAGATTCAAACCAGGACAGATAATTTTTTTTAAAAAATGGTTTTAGGCTAGCATTGGATAACACAATTCAGAGACTGAAAGGTTGCAACTCCTATGTTTGCAATTAGCGTCTTGCAGTCCAATCCTCCCCACGGTTGCCTCTTTTCTTTTCTCAAATCAGCTCTGCATCTATGAGCAACCTGACCCTCAGAAATATAATAAGTGAAGGTATTCCAAGTATGGAGAGAAAAGGCACCGTTCATTTATCAAATTCATTTCCATGCGTCGTGGTGAGGAGGACCACTCGCTCTGATCACTTTAAAAAGAGATTTGACCAATTCAGGAAGACAACTACCACTCACTATTAGCCAGAATAATATAGGCTCCAGAAGTCCCTATTTGCCAGAATTCCCTATTTTCTGGTTCCTGACCCTAGTAAATCACTTTCCTTACTTTATTCCTTCTTTGCCTCCCCCCTCCCTTAAAATCAGTTGCTAGCCTTGTCATTTTTCAGGTTTCAACTTCTGGTCAGGGGCCAGGCTATAGACCAGGGGCGGGAAACTTGCTCAATGTAAGCGCTACATCCGATAAACTTCAGATGTTTGCGAGCCATTTAATTTTCTTAAATATATTTACTCACCATGAACATTAAAATTATGTTTTAATCCAGTGGACTCTCAGTTTATACCTGGTAAATAATTATAAAGCTTGACATACTTTTATTTACCTTTTATATTAATTGCGATGCAAAAAAGAGCTCAGCCAACATATTTCCGAGCGCAGCACATTATACGCCAATGAGCCGCATGTGGCACAGGCGCCGCAGTTTGGCCATCCCTGCTAATAGATGTTGAATCTCTGAGTTAAGCCAGAGCTACACTATCCGCATTCGCGTCGCGTCCGCGTTCCGTGTGCGTCTGGTGTCCCGCCCCCAGGCCAAACAACAGCTCGGATTGGCCAAACGTAGCTGCGTCCGCGCTACGTCCGGCCAATCAGAGCCCATTGTTTGACCTGGGGGTGGGAAACCAGACGCACACGGAACGTGGACGCGACGCGAACGCAGACAGTGTAGCTCCGGCTTTAGGAATAGCGGTGGACATCTCCTTCTAATGCACATACATGAAAGTCCACATGCATGAACACTAAGAGGCCGTGTAGTTCACTGTCACCCAAATCATGTGCTGATAAAATATCATTTTGAATTATCAAATGTCGATCGAAAGGTCGGCAGTTCAAATCCGCGACGGGGTGAGCTCTCGTTGCTTGGCCAGCTCCTGCCAACCTAGCAGTTCCAAAGCATGTTAATGCGAGTAGATAAATAGGTACCGCTTGCGGGAAGGTAAACAGCGCTCCGTGTTCCAGCTGCATGCTACGCGCTGCGGCAAGGAGAGTCACGCCGGCCACATGACCACGGAGGCGTCTTTGGACAACGCTGACTCTTCGGCTTTGAAATGGGGATGAGCACCACACCCTAGAGTCGGACATGACTGGACTTAATTGTCAGGGGTCACCTTTACCTTTTTTAACAGATCATTGGTTTTCAAAGTAAATGTAAGGCCCAATCCTATCCTCCCCTCCCCTGCCGACACAGCCGCACCAAAAACAAACGTGCTGTATCCGGGGGGGGGGGGAGGTTGGGAGGCTTCAGAGGGGAACGGGGAATTACTCCCCTTACCCCTCCATAAATCTCCTGCTCCACAATGGGTCTCCTCAGACCTGCACCAGCTCTGTAGTTGGTGTAAGTCCAAGGAGACAAAGGAAGCGGGGAGGCTTGCAAAACAGGGGACATGATCCAGTGCATGCCATTGCCTCCGGATCCACCCCTTCCTGCAGCCTCCCAACACCCCATTCCTCCCCCACCCTGCCCAGTTTTGCCCCCTCCCCACCCACCCCCTGCCCCCACTGCTGCCTTACCTTCTCTGGAAGGTGTGATGGGGTCTGGTGACAGACGAGGAGCACTGCCACCTTTTGCGGCAGCACTCCCCAAATAACCACCGACAGAGCACTCCGCAGTACAGTCCTGCATAGGATTGGGCTGTAGGACAGGGTATTATGGAAACATCAACAATTCAAGGCCAGGTACATGAGTAGGCTTACCATAATATGAGGTGCCCAAAAAGGAAAAGGAATTAGTGGATGTGGGGAGCCCCTGTATATTATTGACTAAGACACTGTAGTCTTCATTCTCTCCTCCTGGTTTCCCTGAGGATGTGGAACTAGATGTAACCACAATCTGAGCCATCTGGATTCTTCTTATGTTCTCATTGCCTAATGTCAGTGAAGTTAGGTCACAAACCAAAAGTGCAAGAGCAAGGATGGAAGAAAACCAACCACAACAACGGTACAGTACTTGTGCATCACCAAATGCAGTTTATACAAAGCAGGACAGGGCAGGGGCAAATTGCACTTAATCCAGTATTTTTAACACACCTATGGTGGCGTAGAGAACTACACTGGTGCAAGGGGCAGAACATGCTAATCTGCCCTTGTCTAAAAGACAACACAATACAGCTGAGACAACTCTAACAGCAGTAGTAGGTCATATAATGAAGCTGGGGGGGGCATTTTCTCAAAAAATGAGTTTCTCTGAGGCAATTAATATAACAAAAGACGGGTTGTGGGGTGATGCAGCCAAATAAGGTAACTCTCTGTTATATATAATGCAGTACATTAGGAGCATAAAATCTCTCTCTCTCTCTCTCTCTCTCTCTCTCTCTCTCTCTCTCTCTCTCTCTCTCTCTCTCCTTTCTGCAGTCATGGAGGCCTTATCTCCCCTTGGCTCCCTGTTCCCAAGCATACTGTTCAGTTAAACAATGACTTCTAGTCTATATGTCACATTGTTTCATTTTAGCTGCTTTGCCCGATAGCTCGCAGTTGAATTTCCCCTCTGAACTTTAATTCTCGAGGGGAAAGAATGTGCAGCGAACACATACTTTAAAGCAGTTATCAAAGAAGTGCTGATTGAGAAAGCAGACAAGCTGCTGAGTCGCACAGTGCAGGGCTAGCAAAGGAAGCAAAAATAAATCCTTACCTTTGCAAGATCAAAGTTCAGCTCTCCCCATCAGCATCATTTTCTTAATTTCTTGCCCTCCCTCATTTTTAATGGCCTATACAATATTTAGTGGCAAGAAAGCTGTAGCGTGTTTGAGATCTTGGAAACAACACTCTTCGTTTAAGTGGAGCAAGGCAGTCATACTCCTTTCATAGCGCAATCCTGTGTAGAGATCGGGCAGGCAGCCCAGGGCCACCTGCCAGATCCCGTGCTGCCGGGTGCCCCCATGCGGCGGGCTGGAGGTCTACTCGGGGAAGGGGATGTTCGTCCCATTCCCTGGGTGTAAACTGGCGCCAGCCCAATGGGTTTCCTTGGATTTCCGCCAGCTAAATAGCTGGCGGAAGTCGGAGGAGGCCTGGTGGGACAGGAATATGGCGGGCGCCATTCCCCGCCCCCTTCTGGGCCAGCTAAACCAATGGCCCCCTCCCTCGCTCCCCAGACCGCCCACGCGGCTGCCAGGGGAGCACTTACCTTCCTCTGGCAGCCGCTTCCTCAGTCCGGCGACGGAGAGATGCCGGCCCTGCACCAGCCTCCTTTACTCTAGAGTCGTCACAAACGTGCTTTACGGCACATTGACAACGGCTTCCAGCAACAGAGCGCTCGCTCCGTCACTGCGTATTTCCGGTGGATTGCGCTGCCCGTGTACTAAACCACTGAGATCTTCATCCAGCGTTTAACTGGAATGCCATTTAGGGAGAAAATAGGGATCCTGATCTCTTTTATAGGCATCTTCTAGTGCTACCTTCAGAGCATAGAACCACTGAAATACAGCTTCACTATGTGCCACGAAGGTAATATCAGAAGCCCCAGGCAGGCCACACCTGAGAAGCCCACTTTGCTGTTCCCTCCCATTTTAGAATTGACCTCTTGGAAACTGGAGCAACCCCAATGTGGGAAACGTTGCAGCACCAACTCCTCCCACATGGGTTTCTGCTCATGGGAACATCACGGCTCTCATATCACAAAAAATAACACCATCAATTTCATATTATCTCTGATTTTTCCTCACTAGCACCCGTATTCTTGGCCAGTTGACTGATTCAATTTGAATGAGCCTACATGGTAGGTATATATGCCAAAAGCACACATTCCTTTGCCTGTGATAGCACTGCAATACTTATTACGTCGTATGAAAAGGAATCATTACAAATGCTCTGAAACTGCTGAGCTTTGGTGCAGTTTAACCTTGAATAGACCCAAGAGTAGACTTTAACAGCTCATGAGAATCCTCTCTCTCTCTCTCTCTCTCTCTCTCTCTCTCTCTCTCTCTCTCTCACACACACACACACACACACACACACACACACACACACACACACACAGGCAGTGGAGTCATTTTTTTTTAGTTAGAAATTTTTGGGAACGAACAAGAAATGACTAGGCCATTAGTATCACCCATTCATCAGCTGTCCCTCGTATCCCCACAAATTAGCCTACACAATCTGGTTCATTCACTTCTGTGAGTAGTAAATCTATATCTCAAGAATAGGAATATGAAGACGAAGAATGCTGATGTTTGCATTAAAACGTTTGTTAAATTGAGAATCAAATTCGCATTCATTTCCTTCATTGATATTTGAGTGTTCGCACTACGAGTGGCTCTTTGTTTCTTGTAGTCTTATCGGTGGACCACTTCTTTCCATCCGTTTCAAGGATAGCACTGAATATGACCAGCATTGGTTTTGCCCAGGGATACCTAGTGTCTAAAAATAGCTCTTGGTACATCCAAGCTTTTAATTGTAATTAATATTTAATTGTCCTTTAATTGTTAATTAGTAAAAGTTTGCAAAGTGCTTCGAATAAGCACCTTGATGTGCTATTGCTACGATAGTGATCTTCTTCTTGTTGGCTTAAACTGTGGAGAATAACGGTTTTGTTGTTTCATTTGATTAAAAGCCAGTTTGGGGAGCTGTGTCGGGGATGTACAGACTGAACATCAAGGTTAATATAATATTGCTAAACATTTTCAAACAAGTAAGTGCACAGAGGAATTTGCACCTTATTAATTAATTTCCCTGTGCTACAATTAGAGCTGTGGCAGTGGAGCACATTTAACAGTGGTCTTCCAAAAAAGGTTAATTGCAACACTTAGGTGGAAAAAAAAAATCATAATGTTTCCATAGAGCAGCATTTTGCTTTCATAGTGACAATATCCCATTCTGGATATGTCTGATGTCCATTGAAACATATCTTTCATTCTTTTCCAGCACAATTCTGCCTAAGATGCAGCGGCCAGCCTAAATGGCGCACAACCGAGGAGGCTGTGTAAGGCTGGCCTGACCTGGGAAGGGGCTTGGGATATTGGACCAACCCAATGCCGATATCCCCACCCCCTCCCAGGCCTCCTGGCCTGGCCTCCCCCCACGCCCTCCTGCCGCCCGGGGCAGGACTTACCAGTGTCCGGTGGCACGGGAAGTGGAGGGCAGCTGAGTGAGTGGTGCCGGCCTCCGTGCCGGCATTGCTTTCTAACTTGGAGCCGCGGAAGTGCTTTATGGCACTTTTGTGACACCATAGCCTGGTGGAGCGCTCGCTCTGCCAGACTAACTTTGGGCAGGATTGGGCTTCCCCTCTCCTCTATTCATGTCTTTATTCCAACTCAGGCAACCTGTTTGCAGCAAATCTAGAGGATCCAAAGGATTCTGTGATTTTACAAATTACAATGTCTATGTGCGTTGAATCATACACTGTGCAGAAAGGAATGTTGGTGCAATGACACAATTGCACCAGAATCCCTTTTTGGCTATGATTTAATTGATGATTCCATGACAATTCTTCTTGAACGTCTTCTTGTTTTCGACACTATGCCTATGCACTCGAGCCCATTGCTAACCTGTATGGAATGAATGAATGAATGAATGAACTGAAAACTGCAGCAAAGTGCAGAATGGCAGCAGTCTGAACAAAGCTCAAACATTAAAAACAGAAAAAAATCACATTGCTAACTCAGCAGTGCCATTCGGCAAACAAGATAGGGCTATTTGGAAATCCAAGACATGGAGATAAAGCTGGATGGAGGGAATTTTATCAGGATCCCCATTTGAAATGCTTTCTTATGTAAAACACTTCTTGTGCATTCAAACCTAATACAGCACGAAGGAATCTGGGTTAGAACTATTTATCTGACATACTAGTTTTACATGGGCAGGAAACATCTTTTTAAAACATGGGAAGTACAGGTGGGCCCCCATATCCACTGATTTGCTATCCACGGTTTCAGTTATCCACGGATCGTGGGGACCCCCCCCAGGCTTTTACTTTTTTCCCAGTAAGCTTCATTTCTTCCTTAAAGAAACAGGAGAAGCAGCCTCTGGCTGCTTATTACAGGCAAGTTTAACGAGACTAAGTACTAGAGAGGCTCTGCAAGGTTAACAGAAACCTTGCAGAGCCTCTCTAGGACTTAGTCTCGTTCTACTTGCCTGCAATGGAGGCTGCTTCTCTGTTTTAAGGAAGAAACAAAGCTTGCTGAAAGAAAAATAAGATCTGGGGGGGGGGCAAGCATGCCTGCCTGCAGGGGAGGTGGGGGGGGCCCTCAGGAAACCATGGAGGGGGTGTTCGCTCTTATCCACGGTTTCAAGTATCCACGGAGAGGCCTGGAACATATCCCCAGCGGATATGGGGGCCCACCTGTATTCAGTATTCACACATGAAATCTTTTACCTGGAGACCTATGTAACTTTCCAGCAATGGATATATCACATGAGGCTGCCGACTGTATTGCCTGGTTCTAACCCCTATAGATATCAGTGGAAATTACACCAGAGGAAGCATGTGCAGGATTTCAGCATTAGTAAAACAAACCCAGATGGCTCTGCCAAGTGACAGATGTCATTCTTGAACTCCTTCCATTTGCCATATATTACTTAAATGACTAGAAAGACAGCTTTTAGACATTTGAATAATAAGTACAAGATTCCATTACTATATCTAATTTTTATTCTACATTTCCGACATATCAGCGTGGTGATTTTCATACAGTTTGCTCTTTATGAAAAATAAGAGATTAAACAAATAAAAAGCGGCAGGAGATAATTAAACGGAATAACTCAGGAATGGTTACAAGACAAATGGGAAGAAAACTTTCAGGAAAGAAGAAAAAGAATATGTTTACATCCTGCACAATATGCTATTATACAATCGGACGTTAATAGTGTCCGTACAGTATCAGTAATGAGTATTCTTCTTTGCCTTGTCTTATTTTGTGCCTAATAAAACATAACTACTAAAATATATATATACACACACAAAGCACAGTCCAACGAAGATTAGTCTGTTTGGAACCTCTTGGATACATTTTGCAAGTTTAATTTGAATCTTTTTGGCTTCCCTTAAAATTTCTCAGATGTTCTGCCTTCAAATTTCACTTTAGGCACAATCTGGCGATTGCCGAGGGACATGCAGATGCCCACTGAGGACCCAGTCCTAACCAACTTTCCAGTGCCAATGCAGCTGTGCCAGTGGGGCATGTGCTGCATCCTGCAGGGGGGCGGTCACAGAGGCCTCCTCAACATAAGAGAACTGCCCCCTTACCTCAGGACTACATTGCATTAGCACTGGAAAGTTGGATAGGATAATAATAATAATAACCATAATAATAATAATAATAATAATAATAATAATAATAATAATAATAATAATAATTCCCTTGACAATGACTGTGAATAAAACAAAAATGGGGTACTATATCTCAGACCAAGTTGGAAAAATAAACCATCTATTGTATATGGATGACTTGAAATTATATGCAACTTGAATCACTGCTGAACACAATGCAAATATTTAGCAGTGACATTCAAATGAATTTTAGATTGGATAAATGCTCATTTCTATCAATGCAGCGTGGGAACATACAGAATATGGAGGGCATAGAATTTGAAAATGATTGTATAATAAGATCAATGACAAATAATGAAAGCTATAAGTATTTAGGAATTTTAGAAGCAGATAATATTTTGAATGCAAAGGTGAAAAAGCTGAAAGCAAGAACATATAAAAAGAGTACTTTTTTTTTAAAAAAAATTAAAGTTAAATGGCAGAAACACTATCAAAGCCATTAATACATGGGCCATCCCAGTAATTAGATATCCAGCCGGAATAATTGATTGGACCCAAAGTGAGGATGCTCAGAAGGTTCCCTCTTTTGCTCAGAAGTCTCAGAAGAGTCGTGGCCCACCACGATCCAGCGGGTGGCTGGGGTCAATGGGGAAAACCGGGACAGAACTGGTTTCCGAGCACGCTGGCTGGGATGGACCCCGGAAACCGGGACTGTCCCGGTTTTTCTGGGACGGATAGTAAGCCTAGTCTGAGAAGGTGGTTGAGCACATGAGGATGACAGCCAGAGTGCCTGGAAAGGATGGGTGTATGTGTATGAGCCAATGTCTCCCAGAATGTGCATGTGAGCTTGCTAGTAGGAAATGTGCAAGGATTTTTTGTTTTGGGACTACATTTACGTTCATGATTGAATGGCTCATTCAGATAGTTACTCTTTCATTAAGACCACTATTTGTTTCATAATGAATGGAGCTGTTTCTATTACTCTGCTCATTTTCGTAATAGGGGAGCTTGTCTGGTAGTTCACTTCGCTGTTTTGTTTTTAATCCATTTCAAGTTGTAAAGGAACAGCAGAGCTCCTTTCGGCAGCCGTCTCTGGCAGCCATCATTTACCCCCTGCTTTGCCCAGGGCATCACGTCATCCCAGGGGATTGTGGGGAAAAACGACCACCACCGAGGACAGTTGCCCAAAAGGAGTCCCACTCTTTTTCAGCTTGGCCCATCCAGGAAGTGGATAATGCAGTTCGTGTCAATTGGCAGGTGGCAGGGGGAGCAGTGATCTTCATCCCAATTCTGCCATTGCTTCCCTCCAGACCACAATGAGAGAGCTACATCAATCCACTCCCCTAGCCACTCACCTTGCTTCTTCCTTGCCTGGTCCTTTTGAATAAAACAGGAAGTGCAGGACACTCTGGGAGCTCCTACCTTACAGGGTTGTTGTAAGGACAACATCAAAATAATACATGTGAAGCACTTTGCACACTCAGAAAGTACTACTACACAAAGGCGAAGTATTATTGTTTTTTAAAAATACAGTCGGACCTTGCTATCCGTGGGGATCCGTTCCAGACCACCACCACCCCAGTGGATAGCGAGGATCCACGGATACCAGGGTCTGCCCAAAAAAACCTGGGGCAAGGCTGGGGGGGGGATAAGCATTTGCTCGACCCGGAAATGGGTAGTTAAGGCTGCAGAAACCCCTTGTAGGCTTGAAAACGCAGCGGTTTGACTTCTTAAAGGTAAAAATGGCAATTTGGGGGCTCCCCCCATTTTTACAGGTTTTTTATGTGGACCTGACAGATCCGGGAACCCTGGTGAGTCAAATCAGCGGGTCCCGAATCCGCAGAAAAAAGGGTCTACTGTACAGTCATTTGCATACTGCCTGTCCATACATTTTTGTTTGTGCAAATTCTCCATAATTAATAGCTGTTTCAGTTTTAGCACCAGTTTTACTAATTAGTAAGTATATTTGGTCATATGGCTGAATTATAATAGCACTGCATTCTAGTCTGAACTTTGCTATTCTGCCATTCAAAGACAGCACAGAGACCTCATTCAATAACTGGAAGGGGAAAAGAGAAGAACAGCATGGAAATAGTATCCAAATTACACTGTTTTTATTGCTGTGGCTGCACTGAAAAAGGCACGTATCTGGAAATCAAGGGTGAATGTCTTTTGGTCCAAACGATATTAACAAATTGACAGAACAGTGTAAATATGTCTTTGGCTGGAAGATAATCAAAACGGCATGCTGCAGCATGTATCCCAATGCCCCCTTTGGCAAGACTGTCTCAAACAAAATGCCCAGCTTGCACTGTGAAAACTCAGTCCTGATCCAAAAAACTTGAGTCACGGATTCTGTTCATGGCAGTGAATTACCTCATTATGATTTAGAGGCTATAATAAACTCATAATCCATGAACAGTGTCCTTTCAAAGGTTTTTTTATTTTTTTAAAAAAACACTTTACCATTGGACCTTTACACACACACACACACACACACACACACACACACACACACACACACACACACACACACACCTCCCTCTCTAATGGCCCAATTCTATGTGTATGTTATGACAGCGGAAACAAGTGTTCCACTGTCGTAAAAAGCTCAGTGATGGTTCAAACATTGTTATGCTGTCAGGACACTTGCAGTTGTTGCAAAATGGCTACAGCTTCACATCCTTTCTGCCATGGAGCACAGGATATGCTGACTCTAGTAAGTTGGTGGCAGGGGCATGTCATGGGCAAGGGGAGTTTTGCGGTAGAGAGGGGGCAGGGAGAGGGAGGGAGGGGATCGATCCTAGTAGCACCAGCGTGCACCAGGATCCTATCCACTCTTTTCCAACCCACCCCATCCGTTTTCTCCCCTTGGACTTATACCAGATATATTGCTGGCATAGGTCGAAGGAGACTCATAGGCAATTAGGACGTCCTACGCAGAGGTAGGTCGAACATATTGTTTCATACCTCAGGTAGGCCTCCTGATCGCCCACCCATGAGATGCAGTTGCATACTCCATTGGTGCAGCTGCATCATCGTCAATGGTGGGGGATTGGATCGGGCCACAAAATGTTTTGCCCACATGTTAACACTTGCATATGACTTGTGCAAGCCATGGAAGCTGATAATACCCATGCCATTTAATTATCCTTTGTGAAATAACTAATGCTGCATCGAGCTTTTGTTCTGTTGGCCACTATTGTCCATGCATGGCCTCCTGGTCTTTGCGCTGATGGCAGCTCTGCGGCGCACCTGCCATGCCAGTTGCGTGTGGGATGTGATGGCAGACTGTGAGATCTGCCATCCTATCCCACAAATTGGATTGGGCCGTCCCATTGCTTTAGACTGCAATCCTATGCATACTTATCAGGGAGTAAAACCCACTGAACATAGTGAGACTAGCTTCAGAGTAAACGTATCTAGGCTTGTCCTTTGCCCAGGGTATATTTCTCCCATTTCTAAAAAGATGAGCACCTACATCTGAATAGCTACTGAAAGGTCACACTCCCTTATTAACTGGTCTTTGTGCAGGCACCTGTTTAACTGGTATTGGATCTGAGATGCATATTGCCATCACAAGCCATGCAAAGAATGATTCCTGTTGCAAAGAATCCATATAGAGTGACATTTTCTGCAATGTATTGATTTGTTAAGGTGCAGATTAAGAAGTGTATGCAGTGCGGTCTGGAGTAGAACTAACGGAATTTGTCCATGCCATTCATTGAATTAGATGTACTACTACTACAGTATAAAAATTGTAATTCATCCCATAAGAATGTTGTGATATTTTTGAATGACCACAATTCACTTTGAGCTGCAAAGTGCAGAGTATTTCCCACGTGATTTGGCTGGCTCTTTTTAGTTTAAATCTCTTATGCCACCCCTGCATATACGTAGCCCTCCTGCTTGGTAGCCATTGATAGACTTCTCCATGTCTTTGTTTGATCCCCTTCTAAGGCCATCGAAGATAGTGGCCATCACCACCTCTTGTGGTAGTGAATTCTATAGATCAGTGGTTCCCAACAGTCAGGAGTCCACAGGCCACTGCAGCGACACACTGAGATGCCACAGACCACCCATAGACCACAATGACGCCACATGTCATCGCGTGACTGCCGATTGCTTCCAGATTGCTGGGATTTCACAGCCAAATGGTCCCTAGGCGGGCGGGTGGGCTCATCCCAGCTCTGTGCTCCAAGCTTCGTCAGCGGACCTGCAGCGGGGACTGAAGACTTGGCGGCACTTGTATCACCACCACCACCTGAATGACCGGAGGCCTCCCGGACCACTTGGCAGGGTCCCACGGATTACCTGTGGTCTATGGACCACGGGTTGGTCTACTACCTTTTCTCCATCCTATCAGATTCATTGGATGACCCCTAGTTCTAATCTTCTAACGTTGTGAGCGAGGGATAAAATACTTCTGTCTACACCGCCACCATTCTGCTGCCATCTTCGCCACCAGCCACGTCTGAAGCTGTGGCCGCCACCATCATCGTCGCCCCTGCCGCCATCATTGTCGGCTTCAGCCACGGCTGCTGCTTCTGGAGCCTGGCCGGCTGCATCTGAGCCGGCCAGGTCTCATGGCCCCTGCTGAAGCCCCAACTGCCGCCGCTTTTAAAATATTTAAAAGTGTACCTTTTTTTCCTGTCGGCCATTTTGGATCTTGCGAAATCTCGCGAGTTCCAAGATGGCGGCGCCCAAATCTCGTGAGGGCACATGAGGCAGTAAAAGTGGCGGCGGTGGAGGCTTCATTTAGGCCTGGAAATCCCAGGACCGGAGCCCGGAAACTGGGGCGGTACCGGGTTTTCCGGAACAGATGGCAAGCCTAGCCTTAGGTATTTGCCTTGGCAAAGGAAAGACTGGATATAATTTTAAAATAAATAACAGGCAGCACTATCCTGTGTTTGGATACACAGCTGGCCTAAAACCCCAAAACCTTTGTTGTATTTGATATATCCCCATTATTAAATCACCCAACGCCCTCCCTATTTTCATAGCCTGCAAACAGGGTGAAAAAGGTTTGGGCCGCTTGGTCTACAAAACAATAAGAAACAGAACTGGGAAAATCTGCCCACCCCTGAAAGGTTCATAGTAATGATTGTGGAGAACCTTGAACATCAGGGAACAAAAAGAGTGGGAATATATGATTTTGGACATGCAGAAGAGAACTATAAACATAAAATAAGCATATTTCAAGGCTCATGTTTTTACAATCCGTACAAACACTGTTTCAAATCCTTCTGAGTATGCCATCTTTTGTGAGACTCAACTATTCATCCACAAAGCTCTTGTTTAATGTCTCTGCACTATGTTTTATAGGCCTTTCCACTTTGAAGTGTTACCTTTTCTCTCACTGTTCCTTGTTTCCAACTGTGCTGCCAGATGCTTTTAAAAATCTGTTCCCAAGTATTTTATTGCAAATTCATCTGATCGTCGCTTGTGAAGGAACCCACTTTTTTTTCCTATTTGATTCTATGCTTCTCTTGGTTTTTTTTGTTTTTTTGTTGTTGTTCACACTCTGTACTAAAAGTCTTGGAGCAGAAGGGATGCAATTAGTTAATGCAACTGGTTAAATTGTAGAAATGATAGATAATGATGAAGTCTGAATCTAATTTTTGTTTCATCCAGATCCAATTTTTGTTTCATCCAGATCCTGCCTTCCTTCCTAAGGGGCAACAATGAATCTAGCTTCTATGAGTCAACCTTTGGTTCACATAGACCCCCAAACACAGACTCCACAGACCTGCAAGCCCCCCTTCTTTCCTTCATTTTTAAGGCAAAGGCACATGATCATATGATTAGCTGAACTTTGTTTTATCCATAACAGATATGTAAAGCAATGAACCCATTGCATCAATGTACTGTATTAAGTACAGTAGAGTCCTATAAATGTTCAACCAATCAGCATGCCAGGTATTTTCAATTGAAGTAACTAGCTCTGCTCCTTAACAGTAGCGGTCCTATGACTTCCCCCACCGCGCTGGAGGTGACGTAACGGCAGCAACCGTTATCGCTCACTCAGAGGCGCAGGGCAGGCAGGATGGCCAAACACTACAACGACTCTCTCGCTCGCTCCGGTGAACGGGACGATCCGCGCTGCCACTGTTGCACCCCCCTGCCCGCCTGCTGCCTGGGGCCCAATCCCACCACCTGGGGGCCCACCGCCCCAAGGCCCCTACCGCGGACGACGACGACGCTCTTTAGAGTCTATGAAGCATCTTCTACCAGTTGGGCAGAGGGCCATTGGATTTCCGACCCTGTGATTCCCTCTTATTTGGATCCTCTGCAACATCATAACATGACCATTTATTTTCTTAATTTTTCTCTCAACTATTTCTAGGCTGCTCTTATGTTTAAAAAGGAAAAAAAAATCCAAAGCTGCTTACATTTATAGAAACCACAAACAACCATACTATACATCTCATGAACAAAGTAAAAGAAATTCTTAATACAGTAAATGTTATCAGATAAGCAGTCAAAACAAGATCGATGTGCTGCCGCTTCTTGCAGCTCCACCATTACTGTAATCACTTGTAGCAGTGGCTCTGGAGGAAGAGTTGGGCTGCTGCTGCCCCAGGCCTCTTCCTACCTACAGTACTTTCAGTGAGCAAACAGAGGATCACAGAGCCGTTTGAAGCGGCTCCATGGGCAGCAAGCTGGAGGAGGGGGGCAGCAGCAGGCAGATGTGGGGTACAGCTGCTCCTTGTCAGTTCAATGTTCCCCCCAATTCGTTGCTAGGAATGGCTACTTCAGTCAACCTCATGGCTGGGCTGGCCTAGATATCAGCTGGAGCCAGTAATTAGTTAGAACCAATATAGTCTTTGCTTATTTCTTTGACTAAAATTCTGTGCTCTGCATGTTTTGTTAATAAACTTGGAGCCCAATCCCATTGGGCTGTAACGTTGGCGGAATGAGCGTGACATCAGCGTTCAGAATCATAATAACCCTTCCGACAGCGCGCGGATTATTGGGTTATTATGACAGCGGAGTCGAACGCTGCCAGAGCGCTGGCCGGAAGTCCGGAGCCTTCCCCTGTGTGCCAGAGGACACACTGACCAAGCAAGAATGGCGAGGGAGGTGGAACGGGGTGGGAGGATGGAACGGGGGTGGGGGATGGGTAGAACGGGGAGGCAATGGGGATGGTGAAGGGGGAAGATCAGGTCTGGGAAGGTGGCCGCCAAATCCACCCCCCTCCTGGACCCAATCTGTCCGTGCTGCAGAGGCTTACCCAGAGGAGACCTCTGGGACTCCCCCCCCCCCGCAGGATGCAGCACGAGCTATTTTGGCGCGACTGCATTGGCGGGAGGGGGAAGAAATAGAGTTGGGCTGGTATAATAGGTATGTTCTGAATGGAGAAGGCAAGGAGAAGGCCTACTGTATATCACCCCACAGTGTTCACCGTCAATCAAGAGTCAGGAAAGTTGTCTTTATTTATTTATTTATTTATTTATTTACAGTATTTTTATCCCACCTTTCTCCCCGAAGGGACCCAAGGGGGCTTACAACAGAAAAAAAAATACATACAAAAAAACACAGTATAAAAAAATCAGTAAAAACAATCAATAAAAATTAATAAAAACAGTGTCTCAAAACAATTAAAAAGATCATGGCTACAATCAGAGCAGGAGCATAAAAACAGCAGGACCCCCACCTGTACCAGTGGATGTTAAAAAAGGCAGGGGCTCAGAAGGCTTCTTTGAACAAGAAGGTTTTTAGGCCTCGCCGGAAAGTGTCCAAGGAGGGAGCAGTTCGTAGGTCAAAGGGGAGGGAATTCCATAAGGTTGGTGCCACTACTGAGAAGGCCCTGTTTCTGGCTGCCGCCCCTCGCACCTCCTTGGGCGACGGCACCCGCAAAAGGGCCTTCTCTGATGACCTAAGGAGAGGAGCCTGACTACATAGAAGTAGGCGGTCTCTCAAATATCACATTTGCATTGCACATTGTCTTGCTTGAAAAACAATGCCCAGCCTCGGAATATATGCTATAATTATTTTAATAATGGAATCAATCATCTGAGAATGTGCTGACTGCATTTTCCTTTACAGCTTCAGAAGTTTAAGAAGTCGAAGGAGACTTACTTGATAAAAGATGAAAGCTAATTATCTGAACCAAGTAATGCACCGCATGGACACAGATTGATCTAGAATATGTGTAATTCTAGACTCTTATACCAGAGCATCCAGATGATAAGGTAACGTTATGTATGCATATGCCTTTGTGTGAGGGCTACCAAGAGCAGCATGCATGTGCTCCCAAGTCACAAACAAGAGAACACTGTAACTGTGGACCAGCACAGAGTGAGGCACTTATATCTCCTCCCATAAACACCCATTCTTTTGCTTCAAGGAGGCCAGTGGGTGGCACAGTGGGTTAAACCGCTGAACCATGAGCTATCGGTCGAAAGGTCGGCAGTTCGAATCCGCGACCGGGTGAGCTCTCGTTGCTTGGCCAGCTCCTGCTAACCTAGCAGTTCCAAAGCATGTTAATGTGAGTAGATAAATAGGTACCGCTTGCGGGAAGGTAAACAGCGCTCCGTGATCCAGCCGCATGCTACGCGCTGCGGCAAGGAGAGTCATGCCGGCAAGGATGTCACTAGTGCGACGCGGGGAAGGCGGGATGCCCCCGGGTGACGTGCGCAGAAGGGTGATGCTCGCGCGCACGTCACCTCCCCTGCGTGCGTTGCCCAGGCTAGCGGCCCGCCGAAGATTTATAAAAGGGGGTGTGTCTGGGGGGGTTGCTAGGATGACGCGCGTGCCCCGCCTTGGGGCAGCGCTCGCCCTAGTGACGCCACTGCATGCCGGCCACATGACCATGGAGGCGTCTTCGGACAATGCTGGCTCTTCGGCTTTGAAATGGGGATGAGCACCACACCCTAGAGTCGGAAACAACTGGACTTAATTGTCAGGGGTCACCTTTACCTTTACCATATTCAGAGATGGAGGCCCTTCCTCACTGCACGGAACACATGTATGTCTGTGCTGCACATGATGCCTGATACTGGTGCCAAAATGTTTCGAATGATTTTTTTAATTGTTTTTAGATTGTGTTTATGAGTTTTTAACTAACTGTTTTATTGCTTTTAAAGGTGATTGTTTTTTGTAATTGTTTTTTTTTTGCCCCTGTTTTTGTAAGCCACCTTGGATCCCTTTGAGGAGAAAGGCGGGATAAAAATATTGTAAATAAATAAATAAATGAATAAATAAATAAATGATTTGAAAAAAATAATGTGGCAACAACTTCAGTGATGGAAGGTCACTTCAAGTTGTCTCTGTGATAAACATAATGCATGGACTGGCACAACGTATCAAAGCAACATTAGGCTCTTCCAATGTTATCGCCCCATGCACATTGAACGTAGAACATGGAAGAATAGGAGTGTACTGACTAGTCAGGCTCCCTAGGCATCCTCATGGTTCTTAGCTGGATTGGGTTGCATTTGGATGCTATTTGTAATTGTAATTTGATGTGTTTTTATTAATTTTAGATGATGTTTTTACTAGCTTTTGTGGATTGTTTTTATTGTTTTAAATGTGATTATTTGTTGTATTTGTATCCCATGTTGTAAGCCGCCTTGGGTCCCTTCGGGGAGAAAGGCGGGGTAAAAATATTGTAAATAAATAAATAAATATTTGCTCCAGGAGGGACGCTTCCACTAGCATCAAACGCAGCACTCATGCACAGATGAGAGCTAGTACCTCCATTTGGGTGCTGCACTCATGGCCACTGGGATGTCTAGAATTTGGGACAGCTTGAACAAGTGCTTCCATGTCCGTGCATGAAACTGCTACATGTATAGGCTTCACATGTCACATGTGGGAAAGTGCCAGTTGTCGGAAGTGACACCATCATGTGAATGAACACTGCTCCTCACGAGGCTGGCAATGCACACTCTGGAGGAGCTCATGTGAACTGAACTGTGAGGGGCCTCTAGATTTCACAGCACTGGTGAAGTGATGCCAGTGGGTTCCTGCAGTGAAGCCGCAGTCTCCTTACGTATGCGGTGAATAGCATTTTGTGACTCATATCAGCAAGCGACTTCCTGATTAGGCATGACAGCTTGGTGCCTGACACTCTTAATTAACCTGTGTGATAAAATATTACCTCTGGGGAATACGAAACAATTTAATCTTCCTAGATTGGAATTTATCTGGGACAGAGAAGTTTACTTACTCCTCTATAAAATAACTAGGTAAGAACGTATTTGGCTCTCACTGATTTGAATTATCATTGCAGCTATTAAGTGGGCTCCCAATTCAGCATATGGAAGCAGGAAGAGGAAGCAAATCAGGGAGGGGTTGTAGCTTAGTGGTAGAGTGCATGTTTTGCATGCAGAAGGACCCCAGTTGTCTGGGAAGAGCAGAGAAAGATTCCTATCAGAAGCTTTGGAGAGCCACTGCTAATCAGTCTTGCGCCATTGCTCACTGGGCCAACTGTCTAACTAAGCATAGAGTTCTGGACATAGATCTGGAAGATCCAGGTTCGAATCCCCACTCAGCCATGAAGCTTCCTGGGTAACCTTGGGCCAGTCTATCTCTCAGCCTCACATACCTCACAGGGTTGTTGTGAGGACAAAAGCAGGGGAGGAACCATGTACTCCTGAGCTCCTTGGAGGAAGGGCAGTATAAAAATGAGGAAAAAAAATAGCAGCTTCCCAAGTTCTTACCTGGGTTTACTGAAGAAATAGACACAAATCAGAATTTGGGCCAGCACAACCCTATTCATGTGTACGCAGAACAAATAGCCTGATCCTGCGTAAGGATTCTCAGCCCTTCCTGGGTAGCTCCGGTGCGGCCTCGGGACTCTTCAGGAGAAGGGGACGTTGGTTCCCTTCCCTGGTGTAGGGCTGCCCAGCCCCAGTGGGCATCCTCAGATCCGGGGTGGCGGGGAAAGGGCCACCGAGCCCAGGATGAGAGCAGGATTCGGTGGCCCCGCCCTCTCCCGGGCCAGCTCACCCAACAGCCACCCTCCCTCACCACCCAGCCCGCCCCCCCCTGCCCCTGTCCTGACCGGTGCAAATCTTACCTGCACCGGCGGCTGCAGGGTCCTCCGGGATGCAGAGTACAAGCTGCCGGCCTGCGCAGGAGCGGCCCTTACTCCACAGGTGCTAAAAACGCGCTTTACGGCATGTTTACGGAACCCTCCTCCTGCGGAGCGCGCACTCCGCAGGTGGTGGACACTTCAGCAGGATTGCGCCGTTAGTCCCATTGTGTTCAATGGAGCTTACTCCCAGGTAAGTTTAGGATTGCTGCTTCATACTGTTGAAAGTGCTTCTCATACAGTACCTCAGTATTCTTTAGAACAACCCTGTAAGGATGGCCAGTTTTATTACCCTCATATTACAGATGGAGCAGGGGCCAACAGGTGGCGGTTTTTCATGAGACCAGGAAGAAATCCTTCTGAATTGCAGTTTATTGAGAATTTCTAAAATGAAATCCAGATTTTGAGCATGCACAGCTTGTTATGGCCTTCAGTGCCCTCCATTCACATGTATCTCTACTACCTGCCATTTAAGTGATAGGTGTGTTCACAGCAGTAAAACACTGTAAAACATGAGAGAGAGAGAGAGAGAGAGAGAGAGAGAGAGAGAGAGAGAGAGAGGATGTCTCCCTTTCCTTTTTTAAAAACAGAGATTTAACATAATGTAGCTAATCCACTTTATTCTCCACCAGTCTCCAAAATCCACATTAGTAACCTAATTTCCATTGATCAAATACGTGCAAATTCCTGTTTGGAATTCATCTGATGTGGTTGAATCCATTTAAAGCTTCTTTAATAGTGTTAAATAGATTTAGCAATTTGGATAAAATCACTACTTTCTCCTAAATTACAGATTTCTTTTCTTTTTTTTCCTTCTTGGATGTCCCAAGATTTCCCCTTAATTCACCTGCAAAGTCATTTCCAAGATGTCAAAATATATGATTACTCTTTAATTAAAATTAAATAAAAAAATCCACTGTGAAGAAAATGGCTGAATCATAAACTCACATCTTTTCAATCTACAATTGAACTCAGGAGCCCATGAGTAGAAGGGGAGTATGCTGAATATGGGTAGAAGGGGAGTACGCTGGCTAGTCATGCTCCCTATGCTGACATGATTCTTACCAAAAGGTACAGAATTATGGGAAGGAGATTTTCAGCCATGGAAGGATGGCAGAACCATGACAGGGGCCAAGGATTAAACCCCCAATGCTGCAGTCCTAACCCTGACAGCTGCTATATATGGAATATAAAACAAGCACTCCAGATCAAGCACACACTTAAAGTAATATGTAGTTGGGTTCTAAGAAATACCTATTGCATGCCTGACATTTTATAGTCTTTAAGGGGCTTGTGCTTGTATGACTTGAGTATTGAGATGTACAGTGGTGTACTTCTTGGGCATGCTTCATTGCCTTCTGGAGCAATGAAGCTGGAAAACAACAGCCCAACCCAGAGAAAGCAAGTTAGTTTGAAGTGGTGTTGTAAACATGCCGTAAAGTGCATTTTTGACACCCGGAGAGTAAGGGCCGGTTGGTGCAGGCGGGCCTGGCAGCGAGGGAGGGCGGCTGCTAGGGATATCGGTGGTGAGCTCCGCCGATATCCAGCCCCCTTTCCTGGCCTGGGCCATCCTTACCCCGGATGTACACCAGCTTCAGAATGGACGTACATTTGAGGAGGCCCATTGAGGCTGGGCAGCCCTACACCTGTGGAAGGGGATGAACATTCCCTTCTGCTGAGGTGTTCCTGGGCCACGCCAACACGGCCCAGGAAGGGCGCTGCATACCACGGCCCTATAGGCAGGCCGCGTATCTTTGCGCAGGATCGGGCTGTTAGTCCTCTTGCAGCTCTTCTGAAGACATCGAGAACAACTTATTGTTACATTTACTCACGGTAGAGATGCCAAGGAATCCTGAGTCTTTCTGGACAAATTCGATAGTGATTAGTCACGATAGCTGCCTCCAGGTTCAAAGGCAATTTGCCTCTGGATAACAGTTGCAAGGGAGCAACAGCAAGAGAAGAAGGGCAATTGGCTGCATGTCCTCCTTATGGACTTCCCACCTCTAGGTGGGCACTGTGTGCTGGACGTGGTGGACCTTTAGATTGATTCAGCAAAACTCCTCTTAGGTCTTATGAGGAAGCAGACAATAACATCCTCCACTTCCAAAGTCTGGAGGATTCATTTCACTCAACTATACCCCTTAATTTGATCTACAGTAGTAACGTCAAATGTCACAGTTGTTTCAACCTACAACAAGTTATAGGTGACCCCTAGTTTATACTTGATAACTTGTGTAATATTGAATTATCTTTAAACATTCAAAAATTATTTCAGGTCAATGTATGTGCCACTATCATTTTATTGTTTTCATTTGTGAATAACTGTATTTGTTGACCTTCTCTTTTATATAACCCCTGCTGTGTTTAAACATATTTTCACTGAACAGCACTGTACTGTATATTTCACATGATTATGCCTTTTCTATTTTAATAAGTGACATTGCAACAGACTGAAGTCTGCATGTATAACCCCCATCAGTGCAATGTTAGAAGGATGTCATCTGCATATTCAGCACGCGCTTGCGCACCCACACACCCACTTCAATAGATTTCCCAGTGTGTGTGTGTGTGGGGGGATTTATATTATTTGTAGCATTGCTACCAAGTTTTCAAATTGGGGAGGTGTTTCCAAGCAACTACCATGGCCTGAAATTTTGTACCATCTAAACCAGGGGTCTCCAAATAGTCTTAGCTAGTTCCGGGGATGAAAGTAAAGCGTGGGAGCCAAAACCTTTTCCCCCAGGGAAATGGGATCATTTATGAGGTAGCTCAGCGGGTGCTTGCATGGCAGCTTATGGTAGTGCTCAGGTGGAAGGTGCAGTGGAGAAGGGAGAAAGGTTAGAAAGTGAAGAAAATGGTTCGATACCTGTCTTGGGCATTGGCTGGTGAGCAATTCTTAGGTAGCAGAGCGAATGGGGGTGTTTGATGCAGCATCAGTGGAGCAATTCACAAGCACTGGAGCAATTCACTTTGGAGCAATTCACAAGCAGCAGAAGTAAGAATAAGAAGGCGAATGACAATGTTGCAAGGGTCTACTTTTTATACCCCAAATCCCCATGAGGAAGCATAAAGGGTACTGTGGGGTGAGCTCATAACGCACCTTTCTTTTGTGACTTGATGGGTCCCTCCAGGGCCTCTGAGAGGAATTTTATTAGGGTGTACAAAGTTTCTTTTGGGCCCCTTCTCAAAGAGGGAGGGGGAAAAACAAGGCAGGGGGAGGGCAGAAATGGCCAGACAAGTCTCTGGAGCCCAGGTCTACCAGGTTTCCTGATGTTGCGCCCAGATCTACCTGCCCTGTAGACCTAGCCTCCTGGATAGCCCAGCCTCCATCTTTCACTCTCCATGAGGCCAGCTGAGGTCCCAGGAAATTTCTGGGGGCCCTCCTTTGGCTCCTAGGCCCCCCTTTTGACCCTGGGCCTGGGTACAATTTACCCCCTTTACCCCCCTCTCATGGGCCCTGGGTCCCTCTTGTCTTGCACCCTGCCGAGAGTGTAGCCCTTGGATTCTTGGTTGCCCTGGAGACAAACAACCCAATATGGCTTTCTTTTCTTAACACACATTTAAGGGATCTGTGCTCACCAAAACCGGCTCGTAATTTTGCAGTGTACCATTCAAAATAATGACTCTGCATAATTCATGTTACAGAACCGCAGCTCCATGTTGGTGTACTGAAGTGTGGTGATTCAGAGTAATTTCTCAGTTGTTCTGAACGATGCTTTGTGTAATAAAAAGCATGATCCTTCAGCTGTGTTCTTGTGTTCACCATGTTATTATCTCAGGGGAAAGCTAGCATCAATCTGCATGGTACCATTTCTTCCTTGAATTCAATTATGAGTGGCTTTTTATTCCCCATTGTCTTAAAAAGACAGAGATGGAAGACAATTATGGGGTAAAACAAATAAATGAGAACAACAAAACAGCCCCTTAGGAATGTTTAACTAAAGCATGATTGGAAAATCGTTAGTATGGGTTCACGGTTGCTGTATATCACCGCTGAGTTGCAAAACGATGCATGTGTTCTCTGGAACTGGGCCTTTTTGCTTCTCTTGGCAATCGCCTCATGAAGCAAGCACTTAGGGCTTGCTCAAACCTGACATGAGCCAACTTACCATTGCTCTTGCCTGTGTTGGTGATGATCCATGTGCATAGAGTAATTCTGAACTCTCATCCATGTGCTAGTTCAGTTGTGTTAGCACATTGCCACCAGGAACATCTGGGAACAACCCCAACGCATGCCTTCCATATCAGAGGTTTCAAGTTTAATCTCTGGTATCTTCAGCTAGATCAGGGGTGGTCAACCTTTCAACATGAATGTTCCTGGCCCTTTAATGGTTGTATAGGTGAGGGCATTTTAGCAGGTGCAGCTGCTTTAGCAGCACCATCAGCACTTGCAGCTGCCAAGATTCTATCTTCTACACAACTCTTAAGAACACCGAGGCCCTAATGGTGGAAGGTTGGTCACCCCTGAGCTAGAAGGATATCATCAGGCATGTTTGCTAAAGAGCCCTCTCTGCCTGGGACCTTGAAAGGCTGCTGGTCAGGCAGGAGTAAAGAGTCCAGTACTCAGACCCGAGGAAACCTCTTCCAAAGAAAGGAGGAGAAGCAGAGGCGTGTGTGTGTGATGGGGTGGTGGGCCCCCAGACGGTAGGATTGGGCGGTGTCAGGGTGGCCTGCGGCAGCGCGAGCAAGGAGCAGCGGCGGTGAGTTTGGCCCTCTTGTCTGCCCTGCGTCTCGTAGTGTCCTTAACGGCTGCTGCCGTTATGTCACTTCCGGCACGGGGTGGTGGTGGTGTGGTCCGCGCCCTGCTACTGAAGAGAAGGCTGTGGCAAACCTCAGTGGACTCAATGCACCCGAGAGGCTTCCTCCAAGAGACATCCTGCCTGAGGGGGTTCCAATAACAGGAAACCCAATGCCCCTTGATGGAACCCCCTATCCTAGCTCCAGACCATCCCTCATCATCTTGGGACATGAGAAGCAGTAGCAATAATGTGCCCAGGCCGAAGCTCAGGTCTGATGCTGCAATGAGCATTGGGCAGCTCAAGGCCTCTTGTTCATCTGCGAAGAAATTCTTTTGTGAAATTCTTCACATCCTTTTGTGTCCAGATTCAGTTCTTCTTTTAGGCCTCATCTTGGGACCAATCTCTAGGCCTGGCCCGAGCTCCAGTGGTGCCTTCAGTGGAGCCCAAATATTCAGCTCCCCCTTTAAAAAATTGTGCATATGTCAGGGCACTTGAACACTGCTTCCTCCACCTGCACAGCCATCACACCTTGCTCACCTGGCAGCTTCTTCAAAAATGGCTGGGCAAAGCATGCTGGGAGTAGAAGAGGAAGAGCATGCTCATCCCAGTCACCTTTTTTTAGCTGCTCCTGTCCCCTTTTTTCGTGGTCCTGTGGCACTTGTGCTCCTGGGAGTTTTGGTGGCTATTTCTTCCGAGTAGGCTACAGAGAAAAAGCAGCAAGTATTGCCCTTCATAATAATGCCACCATGTGATGATGTAGCACCTTCCTGAAGCTAAATGGAGTAAAAACATTGCTTCCTGCCTCCATTCTGCAACCTGCTGGGGAAAAATGGCACGCACCAGCCATCCAGACTCCTAGGAGAGTGTTCAAACATACTGCCAGTATGTTTGCAGCATGCTTCACCCCTTTTTCCCACCATACCCCCCCTAATTGGCATAATGTCCACTCCAACTCTACTGCATGTGAAAAGGTGGCAAAGCTGGGGTCACCATTTCAACTCAACCCTAGCTAAAGGTCCTGTTCAGGAGAACATAGAAAGGTGCCTTTATATTGAATCAGCCCCTTGTCCCATCTAGCTCAGGATTGTCAACATCTCCAAGGTTTCAGGCTGAGGTCCTTCACAGCCCTACCTGGAGGTATCAAGAACTGTACCTGGGAATCTGCACAAGAAGCAAATGCTGTACCCCTAAGCTGCAGCCTCTCCTTAAATTTATTGATTCATTACCTTTGCAGGAATTCTGAAACTCACGTGGTGCTCCTACACCCTTGCACACACATGTACGTCTTTATGCTCAGGTGCAGATCTAGCACCTTATCTATTGGTCTGCATAGTTCTCTTACAGTGCAATCCTGTCTAAATTTAGACCGGCGGAGCAATTGCTCTGCCGGTCTGTGTCACAAATGTGCCAGAAAGCACATTTGCGGCACCCGACGAGTACGTGGCGCCGGTGGAGAGGCCTGCGCCACTCCGCCAGCGCAACGGGATGGCTCGACGCCATGGCAGAGAGGTGAGTCCCCGTGGCGTGGCAGAGGGGTGGGGGAAGGGCAGAATGGGGCATTTCAGGGTGGTGGGGTTGGTTGGCCAGGCTCAGCAGTGGCTTCCTCCGTCATATCCTATCCCTGTTCCCGGGCCTGGCCGGCATTACACAGCCGGCTCAAATGTGCTCCAGCAAAACAGCTGGCACGCATTCGAATAGACTCATCGTGGAGGCTGGGGCTCTACTGGGGGTAAAGGGATGTCCAATGAGGCTTCTGGCTCCGCAGGTGCAGGCCACATCCTGCACATGATGCAGTGGGTGCCTTATTTGCACACCCACATCCTGCTAGACAGGATTGAGCTGCTCATGTTCTGCATTCTATATTCAAAACTAAGATTTGTTAAAGGCTATAATCTGTTTTTGTTTGCTTGTTTTTATAAAGGGCCCCAGGCAGACAAATGAATGGATGTTTATCCATCTGAACCTGTGAATAAACCCCACTGTTAACGAATTCAAAATGAGATAATACAAAATCAAAGTTAAACAGGAATAAATTCATTTAGTGGCTAAGAAGCCCCCCTGTTAAATTTGGGCTGATCTGTAGCAAGTTAATTCCATCTATCTTTGTTGTTTGTGACATCCATTTTATTCTCTGTCAGTTCTTCCCCATCTTTAAGTCTAAATATAAAATATTCCAGCTGTGTGGGCTCCTAACTTGCAATCACAGCTTTCAGTAGTTCCTTTGATCTGCAGAAGGTTTTTAATATGATTTATAACTTTACAAATCTCAGTATTGACTGCCAATCAAGCTGAGGTTTCTAAATGAACTAGTTGTCGAAAGAGTTTTAATCATGTCTGACTTCCTGAAAACCTTTCAGTACAGAATACCTGACTGTGACACTTACTTCAGGAGCTATGTGCAAGGTAATAGCACCTTTTTAAAATCTCTTCCTAAATGATCATTTTATGATGTGCTTTCAACAATTTTCACTATAATGGAACTTCCTCCTGCTTTTTCTTTATACCTCCTGCAAGTTTATTCACAAAGGATTTTTTTTAATATACTGTATATAAAAATCCCCCTCTTAATACGGGAAAATGGATGAGAAAGGCAGGCCCAATCTATATATTGTCAAAATTTGAATTTGGCAAAGCCATAGATTGCCTTCTAGCTTGTCTTTTTGTTCTAGATCATCCTGATCTCCCCATGAGTAGGGGAGAACTTTGAGTATTTGTGGGGGTGGGGACAGCAGCATGCTGCTTATAGCATTTTGGTTAAGCAAGAAACACAGGGGTTTGGTGCCAGCTCTATAAAGGAAAAAAAAGGTAATGGGCGTGGGGGGGGGCAGGCAACCACGGATAAGTGGATCCGCGGATACAGCCCCACCTGTATTTTTGAAAATATGGACTCTAGTGTTTGAAAGCGGCCCCACAACATCTCCACATCCAATATGAACCATTGCAGTTCATTCTGCCAGATGCTAAGATCCAGCTCTTCTCTCTCAGAGCCATCCCTTTTTAAATGGTAATGTTTGTAGTGAATACTCCTACATGCACACACTTTTCCAAATCAAGCATTTTTTTTAAAACCAGGATTGTATCCCCCAAAAATATTCTGTTATGGAACCCGTTGGCTATCAGCATAGAATCAACTTCTTATTAAAATGGGAAAATAACTCTCCTTAAGAACACAAGAGCCAATCTCCCTATTCAAATAGCTGAAAAGTAGTTTCAGTATGGACTTAATTCTATCAGCAGCAGTGGTTTCCACAGTACCTGGATTTCAATGCACAGTGTGCATAGAGTACCTGCACATCTCCATACCCACCCAGTGTACTGCTGTAGCCACATGATTGCATGGGGGAGAATGTCCAAACTGGGCCTACCCATGCGATGCAAAGAGTACATGAATGTAGCATTTCAACTGTACCATTAGGAAATTCTGCCCCCAATCGCTCTGCCGGTCTAAATGTAGACAGGATCACGCTGTTAGTTATTCCAGAGAGTGCACTGTGGAATATGAAAGTTCTGTCTGTACTATTGTATCGGTAGAATGGCAATCGCCCATTCACACATACATCTTCGCTTGATGAAGATGCACATGTCAACCAGCACGAAATGTCAGACATCAAGATAGCCAGACCCAAGCGAGGCCCATTGTGTTCAACAGCACTTCCAAATTGCACAGAGTGGTTAAGAAAAGAGGGAGGAGATGCCCTTTATTTTGTTAATTATGAAGATCTGTACAAGCCCGAGTTCAAAACTTACAATACATTCAAGTTGTCCCAATGCACTGTGTACAGAAAGTCTCTATGATCAACACAATGCCTATATGCTGAAGCACACACTTAATGTTTCATTGATCGGGAATGGATTTTACCAAAACAGGGTCAGCCCTAAAATCCTGTCGGTTACGTATTGTGGAAGATGCTTTTTTAAATGTGTCAACCAAAAACATATTTTGCTCCAGGCAAGAGTGTTACTTTCCTGCTTTTTATTTGAAAGCACAGTGGTAGTGTGTTTTGTTTTGTTTGTGTGTGTACACGCACGCAAATGCTATTCCAAGTGCCTTATTTATGCTACAGAATGTTAGAAATACAATTTAAAGAGTATCCTTCACTCCCTCTCCCCCAGAATATGTATACGTGTGTTTGAAATTATTATGATTGCTATTTTGCAATTTAGAAGATGCATTATACATAGTGGAAGAATGTGATCCTTCTGTCCCCCCCCCCCCCCAGCAGATCCTTGAGGGCAGGGCACTCTTAATTGTGATCTACTGCTGTGCATTTTGCTTAACCCCATTCTCCTGTTGGCATTTAAAAGCACCCAAGGAGTAGAGCTTAGAGATGGAGTTGGGTGGATATCTTTGATAAGCCTACTTTTGTGTATTGTAAATTCACTTCCTTTTTGCTTTTGGGTAGAAATACTTTTAGAAGGGGGATGGTGAAAGCTCCATTCCAGCAACATAGGTATACCAGTTAATGTAGGTGTGACACACACCATGGGGATTGGCAAGTTTCCCACCCACAAGCCATGCTGCTTAATAGATGTCACCACATGAATCCTGTCTATCACATAAAAAGTTTTCCTGTGACTGTGTCAGTGCCTGTGACTGCTGTTGAAATGGATCAGGGACAGGGAAATTTACTGAGTGATGGGCAGGAGTCATGTGGGGGGGCTCTATTATTGGTATGGCTGGGGGTGGGTGCAGGATAGGGAGCTGAATCTCATGGCAAGTGTAACAACTCTGCCAAGTCTCAATTAATTACTTGCAAGGAAAATTCAATTCTCCACCTACCTTCTTCCACTATGTTCACTTATTCTTGCATCTGGGTGGACATGCTGTTAGGAACAAATAACTTTTGGAGCTCCCTTTTGCCTGCTGGGATCATGAAAGTCACTGTGGTCTACACACAGTGCACAGGACTTGAACTGAACCTGGGCTAATGTGTAGGATGAAATGTGTAGGATGAGCCCCAGAAGTTATCTAGAATTCAATTAACACAGTAATGTAGGCGTGAGACTTCATCTGTAAAGACAGTCCCCTAAGTATGTGCAAGTATTTTTCCTATACTAGTGGGTAACACAAGGAACACACATCACATCAGGGATTTGGACACTTCAATCAAGCCTATCACCTGTGATTGCAGAAATGAAGGGGGGGGGTTGTCCCTTAGTTGGCTGGGCTGCTTCTGTGTAGATTTAAACCCAGAGTTTATACAGGCTTCCCTGTATTCACGGGGATAGGTTCCTGCTACTACCGTGGATACCTGACACCATGATTAGCAGCGAATACTGTACTGTACTTACTGTTGCTCATCCCTCTCTGGTAGTTGGCTCTGCAAAGCATTCTGGGGCGATAACTCGGCTGCTGCAAGGCATTATGGGGGCTGCCAGTACTTCACTGGCTGCAGAACAGCTTCATTATGGCTGTGGATAGCTTTAGAATGGTGCAGATACTTTCAGGATGGCTTCAAAATGGCCGCTTTAAGTTCAAAATGGCCACCGCAAATGCTGCAAGTAGGCAAGCTTCTGCGACAGGAAGGCTGGAAACAGAGACAGGTAGGTCAAGGGTGGGGTGGATGGATGGCTGGATTTGTTGTGAACTTTGAATAAGTAAAACTGGATTCAGGACCCTGAATACGGGGACGCCTGTACTAGGCTATTACAATCAGTGGAGGAGAAACACGGATATGAGAGAGAGAGAGAGCAAGGCAAATTTTAATACGTGGATGAACTATGAAAGTGCATTTATGCATACAATACTAGCAACATAAAGACTGGGCTGGGATTTAAGAAAGGATGTTCTTTCCAACCTCTTCCCTCTCCATGAAAAATGATGGAATTGCTGAAGAATTATCACAAATTATGAAGGATGCAATTACAATTTGTAGTACCTGTCTAGCATATGGCAAGAATATTCTTTTTGTCATTAGAACACATTTTCCGATGTTACTTTGTCCTGAAGAAACAATACTGAAAGCCAAGCAAATCACGTTCAAAGTCTCATTGAATACACTGGTGCGCTTCAATGTAAGTAAGTGCAAAGTGATGCACATTGGGGCAAGAAACCAAAATTTCACATATACGCTAATGGGTTCTGAGTTGTCTGTGATGGATCAAGAGAGAGATCTTGGGGTGCTGGTGGACAGGTCGATGAAAGTGTCGACCCAGTGTGCGGCGGCTGTGAAGAAGGCCAATTCCATGCTCGGGAGCATTAAAAAAGGGATTGAGAATAAAACGGCCAATATCATTCTGCCTTTGTACAAATCGATGGTAAGGCCACATCTGGAGTATTGTGTCCAGTTCTGGTCACCACACCTCAAAAAGGATATAGTTGAATTGGAAAAGGTGCAGAAAAGAGCGACCAGAATGATTCGTGGGCTAGAGCACCTCCCTTATGAGGAAAGGCTACAGCGTCTGGGGCTTTTCAGCCTAGAAAAAAGGCTCCTGAGGGGGGACATGATTGAGACGTATAAAATTATGCATGGGATGGAGAGAGTGGATAGAGGGAAATTCTTCTCCCTCTCGCACAACACCAGAACCAGGGGACATGCACTAAAATTGAGTGGAGGGAGAGTTAGAACAGACAAAAGAAAATATTTCTTTACCCAGCGTGTAATTCATCTGTGGAACTCCTTGCCACAGGATGTGGTGATGACACCTGACCTAGATGCCTTTAAAAGGGGTTTGGACAGATTCATGGAGGAAAAGACCATCACAGGTTACAAGCCATAAGCAACCTCCTGGTTTTAGAAGTGGGTTTTCTGTGTGCCAGGTGCAAGGGAGTGACAACGGGAAACAGGTTATCTTGTTGTCTTGTGTGCTCCCTGAGGCATCTGGTGGGGCCACTGTGTGATACAGGAAGCTGGACTAGATGAGCTTTTGGCCTGATCCAGCAGGGCTCTTCTTATGTTCTTATGGTGGTTTCTGGTCTCCAAATTTGCATATATTGTTCTGTTGGAGGTGGGCTGCTCAAGCTTTTGGGCAGGCTGTTGCAATAGATGACGTTTTCTCCCTTTCAGTGTTGCAGAATATGCAACATGCTCAAACCACTTATTCCAAATGAAAGTTAGGTATTATAATTATTCATTAGAATTTCTACCAAAATGAGACACATTTAGAAGTGCAAATCCCTCATAGACACTTTCATGATATTTATTTGAAATATTTGTGATGGCAGGATTTTCTCAGATGCTCATTCAAATCTTAGGTATACCAGATCACAACGTTAGTGGTGCACATTTTTCCCATTTAAAAGCATAGATACTTAAAAAAATATATTTTGGAAAATTGCAAATGGAAAATTGTGTACAGCACCCCATTGTAGGGAAGACTATTCCTGATTCTTTTTTTGGGGGGGGGGGAGATGAGTGTTAGAGATGCACAACATGCACGTAATCTTCATGTCATGTGCTGATGAACTTGCAGTTATCTAGTTCCTTATTCAAACTCCTGGTTTATTTGCTCCTGTTCATCTAATTATGTATTCAAAGCTTTCACTGACTAATACTTATCTAGTTCCCCCTCATAAGGAATGGCCATCAGGCTCATGCTGCTCAACTCTGCCCCCCCCCTTTAAACCCAAACTGAATTGTCAGTGCTCATAATAGCTTTGACTTGTTTGTCACCTAGACTCCTATTGCCTAACATACTAGTTCTAAAACACATGAAAGAAGTGAAGATATGTTGAAGAGATATGATCATCCAGACTTTGGGGTTGCAAACCTGTACAGAGTTAGGTTGCTTAACTCCTATTGACCTCAATGATATTTAAGTGGCTTAACTTTGCACAGAATTGCAGCCTTTGAAGGTGCAAATTGATAACTACTTTATAATGATTAAAGCTTTGATTTGCTATTAAAACTTCACAAGCATTTCTTTCTTATACTTACATGAAACTAAATGTGTAGTACTTTGCTATCTGGCTTTTTATTTTTACCAGTAATAAGTGACTTGGTTTTATTTTAGGTTTTTGTATTTCTTTTGTATTTCTTCTAACAACTAGTTCCTTGAATTACTGAGCACTGCAGAGTTCCTGAATTGAAATTAAATGATGACCCCTTTAAGGAAAAGGGGGAAAATAAGTAACTTTTTAAGCATGCTCTGAATATTCATGGTACAAAACAATCAACGTTGGACTCTGTTTGCATTGAATGCTATTTAAGAGATAAGGTAAAGGTGACCCCTGACAATTAAGTCCAGTCGTGTCCGACTCTAGGGTGTGGTGCTCATCCCCATTTCAAAGCCGAAGAGCCAGCGTTGTCCGAAGACCCCTCCGTGGTCATGTGGCCGGCATGACTCTCCTTGCCGCAGCGCGTAGCATGCAGCTGGAACACAGAGCGCTGTTTACCTTCCCGCAAGCGGTACCTATTTATCTACTCACATTAACATGCTTTGGAACTGCTAGGTTGGCAGGAGCTGGCCAAGCAATGAGAGCTCACCCGGTCGCGGATTCGAACTGCTGACCTTTCAATCGACAGCTCATGGCTCAGCGATTTAACCCACTGCGCCATCTACCTCTGAAAGCTAATCATTACAAATCTTACAACTTAAGTGAAATCTAAAAAGTCTCCATGCCTATTTTTTGTTTGTTTTAATGGAAAGCTAAAAGAGTAAGTGTAATGTACTGATTTTATAGGCATTCAAAGCAAGTGGTGTAAAAGTACCATGGTGTAAAAATAGTACTAATCTGAGTTTCTGTGAAGAGAAAGACAATCATCATTTTATCTTGTTGGAGTTTAGCTGATGTAGCTTAATATTAATGAGACACAGCGGAAAGTCAGTTCCAGTAACTGAAATTAATAGAAAATGTTGAACTTTAAAATTAGTCCTCTTTGGGGAAAAGGTATGATTTAAAACTGGGTACATTCTGAATCCCAACTTCGATCAGTTATGGATCCTCAAGCATGATACAAGCATTAAATGGGGATTGAAATGATGTAAATTTAAATCATATTTGAGGGAGCCTCCGCTTAGTAGTTTTGTCCTTCCTGGAGCTGCTATATCAATTCTGTGAAGGGCTCACAATAAAGTCTGTTCATCAGTTTATCCTATTTGGGAACCCAGACTACTCTCATGTGGACAAACGAGGTTGAAAACTCTGGGATTGGGCATGGCCCAAAGTGTGGGTGGGTGGTCACTTCTCCCCCCAAACCCCACTAGTAACGTTCTAGGCTTTCTGTTTCTTCAGCTTCTCGTTATATAAAAAAGTATATCCCCATGACCAGAAGATGCATTTCTTCCCAGGGATGTATAGGGGAAAAAATATTTATTTTCAGATGCAACTATGGACAGAGATAATTTTGCTTTCTGCTTCTCAATAAGTTTTTTCACATCTAAGGTTTCTCTCAGATCATGTAATTTTACTTCAGGACTTTGAACACAAAACAGGCAAGTTTGGAATCCATTTGGGGGATTCAGTTGGGCCATTAGACACGATACTCTGGGGTTCAAAGCATAAATACTGGTGGGGAGGGAGGGGTATCTTTCAATATTTCTGAAAAAATACATCTTCAATATATCCTTATTAAAAACTGTTTGTATTATAACAACTATCTTCCTTCCATTGTTGGCTGCACCAGGGGCTTGACCATGTTAGCCTATGATATGATGAATGCCAAAAGGCCCTATTGCAGTGGCAGCTCAGGTGCAGAAAAAGTGGAAATTTACTGAGACAATTAGATGCAATGTTACAAATTGCAAAGAGAGGGCAAAGAAAGGTGTTGAACAGACAGCATGCTTGACAAGATCACGAGCATTAATACAGTACATGACTAGGTGCATGCATAAGTGTGGAGGGGGTGCATGAGTGGAAAAGTACCAAAGTTGATGCTTCCTATTTTGTAACCACTATAATGCCATGTAATCTGCTTGCTTGTTGCTCTTGCCTGATCTGAGACATGGCCTCTGGAGAGCTTTTTGAGCTCTCAATAAAGAAACTTCTGTGGAATGGAAACTATCATGGCCCGATACAATATTCAAAGAAATAGGATATATGGGTTCTGAAGCCATGTAAAAGATTAACACTAGTAAAATGTTCCAAAACCGTTTAAAACTTGTAAAACACAAATTCCAAAACCGATAAACTTGTAAAGCACAGATAAAAACAGTTAGAACCTCCACTGGTTTTAAAACAAAGTTTAAAATCACGACGTTTCGTCCCCTTCTGTGAGTCCACAGAGGGGGACGAAATTATTTAGTGTGTGTGTGTGGGGGGGGGGGGTTGTCCCAGTTAATGATCGGGAAAATCTGGTAAGCCTAGCTATATAGCCAATTCTTAAATTTTAAGAAAACATATTATTTCCTTGTAGTGAAGTAAATCATATGCCCTGATCCCTAATAATGTGTGCCCTCCAAAGTAAAAAAAAAAGGGGGGCCTTTTCACACGTCGCATCACAATCCTCCCTAACATTAGGGTGGAGCAAACCAAAAGTGCCTTACGGAGCCCCCTGTGGGCCATTCTGAGGCCGTCCGAGGCCAGGCCTACTTACTTCTGAGTAGGCATGCAAATATTGCACTGTAAATGAGAGAGAACTGAACTGATTCTATTCCAGTTATCAAGCGTGTCATTATTTTAATTAACGGATGTCATCATCATGCAGTAGTTGCATTCTTATAAGTGAAATGAATTAATAATCATAATTAAGAAAATAATAGGAATTTGATGACTAATTATCAAATTCCAAGCCGTTGCTAATCTGCCCCACTTTGTCCTCATCTTTATTATAAAACTGCCATTATTGCAGTCACATTCTGTATAACTGATTGACACTAGCAAGAGTCAGACCATTAGGGAAGCCAGGTTGCCATTCCTCCATAAAAATTCTAGTCTCATGGGTAGTGAATGTTAACAGTTAATGTATATTAATGATTTACGCCGCAATCCGGCGTAACTTTAGGGCGACGGAGCATGCGTTCCGCTGGCCTAAAGTGTCTCAAACGTACCGTAAAGCAAGGTTGCGATGACTCAGGTGTAAGTGGCACTGGCACAAAGGCCAGCACCGCTTACTAAGCCGCGGAACTCACCCGACTCCAGCCGCCACAGGTAAGTCCTGTGCTGGTCGTCGGGAGGGCAGGCAGGAGCGGCAAGAAAGGGGGGCATGGGCCGGGAGGGGGTGGGGATATCGGCTGTGTTAAGCCCCTCCTGGCTCGTGCCGCCCTTACACCGCCTCTCCGAATGTATGCCAGGTCTGGACTTGGCGTGCATCCGAGGAGGCCCATAGGTCCCACGCTCACACCCGGGGGATGAATGTTCCCTTCTCCCGAGGTGTGCTCCAGCAGCCCCGGGGCATCCCTCAATGGACTTAGGATACAGCAGCCAACGCTTTAGGCCAGCTGCTTAAATTTATACAGGATTCGTCTGCTAATGTGCATAAATGAACCGTTGATTAAAAAAATAAAATAAACAGCACTTCTCCATTATATCCTGGGAAAATAGGCAGGTGCAAATGAATGACCATTATTTCTGCTTAAGGGAAAATAGGACACTCAGTCCACTCTTAGCCTTCCACAGCTCTGTACAGCTAAGAAGTGGAGTTACATCAAAAGTGCAGTGTCACCATCTCGACATGCTATCCGAGTGAGCGGAAGCTAACTTTGGCTTTGATCATCTTGCCGCCTCAGCCTTTAACTTGGTGCAGAATAAGGGAAAAGAGGAGGATGTTGTCAGAAATTCCTTTTAATCTTTGCAAGAAGAAAGGAATGACACTGTAACTGTAGCAGTAGAGAATCAAAGTTAGAGTCACAGATAAAAACTGTTAGCTGATAGATTCAGAATGATCAAGTGACCTGCAAGAATGGGTGGTGGTGGTGGGGTGTATACATTTTCTTCGTCGTCGGTATCAAACTTTTAAGGTACTGTTAGGTTGCAATACTATGTGCACTTACCTGAGAGTAAATCCCACTGAACACATTGGGACTTCTGAGTAAATGTGTGTAGAATTGTGCTGTTAATGATTTCTTTTTGTGCTGTTAGTGATCTCTTTTTGTAATGCCTTTGTGTCTTTTAATGGCCCTTCAGTCCACTGCTGACCATGTTTTCTTAGAAGAAAGTCTAACTGCCTTGAACGAAGCTTGCTTCCAAGTAAGCATGCACAGGATTGCATTTGCACCGTTCTTAATAGTTGCTTTAATTGATTCCTGTTGGCTTAGACAAATTTTGTTCAGGCATTTCTCACTAAGGACTGTGATCCAACTGTGAATCGATCCACACACCACCCTGTTAGGGAGGGAACGTGTGATCGTCCCTCTTTCTACCTGTATTAGTAATCGGAGGGAGGGAGAAAGTTTCGTTGGTGGCCAATACAGGCAGTAGGAGCTGTAGAATGCTCCAAGCACACACATACACTTATGGAAGCAACGTGGAGCAGGATACACATTCTGTACACTCTTGGTTCATGGTCGCTTCCTCCAAGTGAATGGGCAAACTTGAGCACAAGTCCCTTTGTGTGAAAGAAACTTGGTGGTAGCAGGATCATCTTCAAGAAAACCGGGGGGGGGGGGGGGGAGCGTACCATGCAGGCCCTCACCTTCTTCAGTCCCTCTTCTTCAGTGTTCTGCTTTTTCAAAATAGGCTTTCTGGGAGCACTCTGGGAGCAGAAGTGGAAGGTGTTATGTATATTGAATGCATCTAAGCAAATCTGCAGTTAGGTTTCACTTAGTAGCTGGTTATGTTGAATCTGCTGTTCTGTTGTATCTACTAGTTTTTACACACTATGTTTGTTCCTTAACAGAATGCTAAGTTATGACCCGGCTCTGAGTGTGACTCCATTGAGTTGGTGATGGAGGTGGGCTTCAAGAGCATTGGATGATACAGTACTTACAGCTCTGTATCTTGAAACTGTGTGAGATGACTTTAACAGTGCTGTGGGTGACCGGCCTGCTTATGTAGAAAGGTTGGAGCAATATCTTGAAGTTAATGAGATTCCCCCAGAAAAACATGTCGCTGCATTGTTGAGTATTATGAAGAGAAAAACTTATAGTCTTCTGCACAATTTGATTGCTCCAGAGAAGTCTGCAAGCAGGTCTTTTAAGAAATAGTGCAAATTGTTTAGCAACATCTCTCACCTGAAAGAGTCAGATTTCACAAGAGGGACCTACATGGACTTGAATCTGTTTCTTCATTTGCAATGGAATTAAAAAGGCTTCGAGAACACTCTCATTTCAGGGAAGGCGTTAGTGATGCATTAAGAGACAAGTCTGTACATGAATTGCACAGTGAGTGTATTCAAAAGGGACTTTACTTTCAAACATCCTGTAGAAATTGGAGTGGTAGTGGAAACAGCAGCGAGACATGCAGTGGAACTTCAAGGCAGAGCTAAAGAAGAAACAGAGACCTAAAATAGCTGCTGAAGCGGACAAGAGACAACCTATTCAGGTCACAACTGCATGTTATCAGTGTGGAAATGGATTCCACTTCCCTGCTGAGTATAGATTTAAAGATGTGTACTGTAGAAAATGCAATAAAAGGGGACATATTCAAAGAGTATGTGGCACCACAAAGGATACAAACAAGAGTACCTCATGGCATAAGCAGAAAAAGGCCAAAGAAAAAGGCCTTGATGAAGTTAGTAGTAACCCAGACTGTGAGAATGATTTAGTACACCTGGAAATATACGTCAAAAGTGACAAATCCGGATTTTGGTTGACCCCCCAAGAGTAGGTGAAAGAGTGTTCAAGATGCAGTTGGACACAGGAGCTTCAGTGTCTCCAAAAGCTGAGAATGAAAAAGGTTTTGCAGACATCAACATGCATTTCACATCCTTATTGCAAATGACAGTGCTGTCCCCCACCCATGGATGTGGGCGAGGCCATCCTTTGCCCAGTCCCAGACTGCACAAGGCTTGGGATTAGACTAGGCACCTCATTGGTGCCTAAGCGAGCCACAGGTGGGGCCAGAGATGTGCAGCTCGCAGTTGGCCTCTGTCCCTTGGTGGTCCGAAACTGGAGAAGCTTCTGAGAGGAGCCACATAACTTTGCTCTAGTTCAGTATGGACCTACCTTGGCTAGGTGCCTACAGCACACCAGCTTTCACTAGATCAGTGTTTTTCAAACTGTGGGTCGGGACCCACTTGGTTGGTTGTGATCTGATTTCTGGTGGGTCCCAGGTGATGGAAAGATCAGATAAGTAATTGCCACAAGCCCTGAGACTATTCAAAAATCAGATAGCTTCTAATTGCCCTTCAAAGAGCTGAGCTCCTGCAGTTTGCAAGATAGCTCCTAATTACCCTGCAAACAGCTGAGCTCCTGCAGTTTGCAAGCTTGTGTACATATAGGGAGATAAATGTTTGAGTCATGACCTCACGGGAATCTCAGTTCTGGGTGTTATTTGGGGTGACTTTTCCAACAACAGTGATAATATTCCTCAGAGGAACCCCACTTCCAGGGATTTCAATGATCTAAGTCTGAAGGTGTCTGGGCACCAGCTCTTCTCAAAGTTCAGAATAAATCACCCATTTTGGTTCTACAACAGAGGTTTAGCAAACAAACTAAACTATACTATACTATAAACTTTGTCATGATAGATTCCTGTGACTTAAAAAAAAACCTGTTACTTGGGCTGAAACAGCTATCTTCTAATTTGTTGAAGGCTTACTGATACCAAGCCTGACTGAGGGGTCCTACTCCTGCAGTTCCCCAGGCAGCCCTGTTCACTTGGCTAACTCCGAACCTCACCGCTGCCTCCATCTTTCCTACTTTGTCTTTTGACCCATTGCTTATGCTGTTCCAACTCCTCCTCTCACCCTTATAAGGAAAACTCCAGCATTAGCAAACTCCATCTCTGATTGGCTGACCCTGTCTGATTATAACTTACTATTCACCATGTCACAAAGGGCTGTTGAGGCTGAGGGCTGAGTCATGTCAGCTTGTGGTCAGTGAGGTTCGTGGAGCCTCAGTGAGCACCAGTGGCGTCGCCAGGCGCCCCCCCATCTGGGGCGGAAAACGCAACGCCCCACAATAAAACTGTCAAAAACCGAAACCTATTTTTGATAGTTTTATTGCCGTTTTTCTTTTTTTAGTTTCGCCGATTTTAAGTAAAAAAAAAAGCGGGTATTTTAAAAAGTATGTATGCTTTGCCGGCACTAACTTGAATAGGACGTTCCCTCGACGATGTTCTTCCTGTTCCTGGTCGGAGCTCCTCCGTACGCCCAGCCGCGGGACTCTGTACCGCGCGTGCGCAGACCCACGGCGTCTCCAGGGACGCTCCAGGGAGTTTGCGAATGCCCAGCACATCCCTGGAGACTCCGTGGGTCTGCGCATGCACAAACTACAGAAAGTGCTGCTGGGGGCGGTACAGAGTCCCGCTCACGGGCGCAGGGAGAAGCACCCGGGAGCAGGAAGATCGTCGAGCGAACGTCCTATTCAAGTTAGTGCCGGCAAAGCATACATACTTTTTAAAATACCCGCTTTTTTTTTACTTAAAATCGGCAAAAAATCACCAAAAAAAGAAAAAAAAACATGGAACTTGGGGAGGCTCCCGCCCCCCCGAGCCTCTCCGCCCCTACGCCCTGGGGCCCACCGCACCACCGCCCCATATCAGACGACGCCTCTGGTGAGCACTAAGCTTTGGTTTGTGCTCTGCAGATATCCTTGAAAATCAAAATAGAAAAAGAAAATCAAAATGTGCTCAAAATAGAGAGAGATGTCCAGGGTGAATAAGAAAAAAGAGGTAAGGAAGGCAAGATTACCATGGAGGGGGCCAACTTTCTTACTCCTCCCAGGTCTCCTGATCACCCCCCCCCACACACACACACACACTACTCCCACTCTTCCAACTGCTGTTCTCGCCCATATAAGGAAAGCTCCAGCATTAACATACTCCATCTCCGATTGGCTGATTATGACCCATTTTCCATTATGTCACAAAGGGTTGTTGAGGGCTGAGCAATGTATGCTTGTGGTCTTTGAGGTTCTTGGCACCTCAGTGCGCGCTCATCCCTTGAATGCAGTTTTGAGTGTTTAGTTTATAACATAGTTATAGCATTAGGTTAGTTTAGTGTTAGATTAGTATTTCTGACAGCCCGGTCCAGCCCAAGGCAACTGCGGTACAATTCAGGCACAATTGCAGCCCAAGTGCTTTAGGCCCGAGTTGTGCCTGAATTGTGCCTGAGTTGGGCTGCAATTGGGACTGAATTGGGTTCAGGCACAATTCAGGCACAACTGCACAATTCAGGCACAATTGCAGCCTAAAAGTGGGCGTGTCGGGGGCGTGTCGGGGGTGTGACGGGGGCGGTTACGAAATTTGGTCCGGTTCCAGACACTGGAGAGCCCCTGACACGCCCCCTCGAGCCCAACTCAGGGCCAAAATTTGGGCCAGCAAAAAGGGTGGACCCAAATGTGAGGAGACCCATAGGAGCCATTTTACCTTACCCACACCAGCCCTCTCCTGAAAAGTTCTAACACCCTGGGCCCGAGTTGGGCCTGAGTTAGGACCGAACAGTTGTGGCCTAACTCTGGACACGGACCCAAATAGTTACCCTATCAGCACCCAGCCCCACCCAGCCTCTTTCCCACAAAAGCCCAGCCCCAGCCCTCCACTCACTCTCTCTATCTATCTCTCTGAGCACGTGGCGTGGGGTTCTGTCCCCCAGCAGCCACAAAGTGGGACTTTGAAAACTTTTCTAACACCCCACTTCTCTCTTCTCTTCTCCTCTCTCCTCTCTGCCCCCCTCTACGGCAGAGAGGGCTGTTCCAGTGCCGTCCCCAGCCGATTTTGCGTGTGGGGCCCGGTCCTCGGCCCCGCCCCCAAAACTAATTAGCATAAATTATGCTAATTTTTTCGGGCGATTTAAACCTACATTTTAACCCTACAAAAGGGGTATTTTTAAAGTGTGTATGCTTTGCGGCACTTAACTTTTGTATAGGAGCCTCCAGCGATTTTTAAGGGGTATTTTTAAAGTATGTCTGCTTTGCGGCACTTAACTTTGTTATAGGAGCCTCCAGCGAAGCGATCGGCTCTCTCCAGCGACGTTCTCTTCCAGGGGCGCAGATCGGCGATCTGAGATCGCTCCTCTGCAGCCCCTGACCAGAACTGCTCATCGTAAGCTCTTCCTTTGAGTTCGCGCATGCGCATAGCAAACAGCCATTCACGCATGCGCGAACTCAAAGGAAGAGCTTACGATGAGCAGTTCTGGTCAGGGGCTGCAGAGGAGCGATCTCAGATCGCCGATCTGCGCCCCTGGAAGAGAACGTCGCTGGAGAGAGCCGATCGCTTCGCTGGAGGCTCCTATAACACAGTTAAGTGCCGCAAAGCAGACATACTTTAAAAAAAAACCTTAAAAATCGCCGAAAAAAGCGGGATTTTTCCCGCTCTCCTCCGGAGCCTCCCGCCCCCCCGCACCACCTCCCGCCCTTGGGCTGTTCTGCCTGTGGCCAACCTGTTTACAGCTGTGCCTGGGCAGCTGCCTCCATGCAAGTGTTTGCTAACCCATGTCTTTCTCCCAGCCCCTCTCCCCCCCACAGGCAACAACACCAGCAGGTAAGTGCAGGTAAGTGCAGGGTTCATGCTGACATGTGGTCTGACATCTGCCTCTTAGCATAGAGAAATATAGGTAGGATACATGCCTCTATACCAATGTCTTGTCTCATAGCTGCCTGCAATGCCTGCCATGATATGCCTCTTTACCAATGTCTTGTCTCATTGCTGCCTGCAATGCCTGCCATGATATGCCTCTATACCAATGTCTTGTCTCATAGCTGCCTGCAATGCCTGCCATGATATGCCTCTATACCAATGTCTTGTCTCATAGCTGCCTGCAATGCCTGCCATGATATGCCCCTATACCAATGTCCTGTCTCATGTCTGCCTGCAATGCCTGCCATGATATGCCTCTGTACCAATGTCTTGTCTCATAGCTGCCTGTATGAATGTGAGCACACAATGCCATGAGTGTGGAACTGTAACCCATATGTAGACACCAGCTGTTCCCCCCCCTCTTTTCTCCACAGGGTCTACTGACAGGTCAGTATTGCTAGGATTGCCATGGTTGTGACCCCCAAGTTGTGTTGTTGTCTCTCTCTTTGACCCCTTTCCCTTACAGGATCATGCTCACCTTACACCCAGGGAAGGAGCGCAGACCAGGCTATGTGTGTCACACCACTCAGCTGTGTTTGATTTCTCTCCCTGCAGGCCTTTGCAACTGGCACACTGGCATTTCTTCAATGGGGATTGCTATCACACAGCAGCTGCCATGGAACACCCCTGTGATTTATGTCTCCCCAGGAATGTCCACCACCACCTACCTTCTGGGGAGCACCCCTGGGCCCGCAGTCTGGTTGCCCCATGGTCGTCTGCCTCGATGCTGCCAGAGGTCTGGGAGCCTGCCCTGCAACCCTCCTTACCTGCTGCTGCTGCTGCTACATTCTGAGTGGCTGCTGTGCCTACCCCTGCCAGCCTCGCCTGGCCATCCCTGCCAATGTTCCAGAACAATAAAGATGCCCCTTGGGCAAAGGCCCCTTAAACACCATGACCCCAATGTTACACAAGCACTGCCCCACACACAGAGAGACAGCGCCCAGCACACAAGGCCCTGCATGAATCCCAGCCAGGGCCTGCCACAGCCAGCCCAGGGAGAACACAGCAGGGGGGCTGCCAGACCCTCAGGGCTCAGAGGGGAGGGGGGAGTTGGGGGGCCTCTCAGGCAGGCAAACAGTGACAGGCGACATGGCGCACGTCTGCCATGTCCGTGAAGAGCCCTTTCAGCAACCGGGGCTCTCACCCACCCTCGGTCCGCCCGTCAACGGCGTCCGTGTCCGCCTGTCAACGGCGTCCGTTTCCGCCCTCAGTCCGCCCGTCAACAGCGTCCGTTTCCGCCCTCGGTCCGTCTGCATGAGAGGTGCCCGTTCCTGCATTGCCTCCATCTGCGAAGTGACCCCTGTGTCCCTATTGGTCTCTGCAGACCCCTCTCCCTGTATTCCTCTCCCACCAGCCTTGTTGTCTGTCTGTTTCTGACCCACCCGTGTCCCTCCCCAGCACCCCCTGTCCGCCTGCCTGTGTGCCTGCCTCCCCTCCCACTCCCTGATGATGGACGCTGGCACCCCCACCCCGCCAGAGCGCCTGCCGCGAGGTGCCTACGTTGCCCCATCTGGGGAGTGATGAGCTGCGTGAGCCCTTCCCGCTCACAGCAGACAAGCCCAAGGCATCTCTCGGTCTTGGCCGGGGCACGGATCAGAAGGCATACCGGGATGCCTTCTTTGTGGGCATAGCCACGGCCCTGGTGGCCCAGGGCTTCAGGCAGCGCACGGGCATGTCCTGGCGGAGGCGGTTCCATAACTCATGAGACCCCCCTTGTGCGTGCCGTTCCCACCCCCTCCTTCCCTTCTCTCCCCTGCTCACCCCCCATGACTCCCACGTGCAGCCTCACCGTGGCTTGGGGGTGGCATCGCCTTCTGCAGGAGGGAGGGCAGTGGCACTCCCCCCTGTGGCAGGTGGCTAATGCCCAGGGTGCCCTGGGGCAGCTGGCACTGGCACATCCTCTGCCCTTCCGCTGACTGTCACACGCCCAGTGCCTGCAGGCCCACCTGTGGCTGCCCATCTGCTGCGACCGCTGCAGCAGCTGTGGTAGGTGCACGCAGACGGGCTGAGGAGGGGGCTCTTCGCTTCCCAAGAGGGACAGCTCCCCACAGGGGCCTGCCTGCCTCTGCGGTAAGTTTTGCCTCGATCCTGGCCCACTGCTCTTGCCTCCTGCCTAACTCAGGCACAGTTGCAGCCTAACTCGGTCCTATTTTGGGCCCCAATTGTGCCACAATTGGGCCTCAACTGTGCCTGAGTTGGGCTGGACTGAGGCCTGAGTGTCTGGTACATGAAATATGGCATCTTCATGTTGGAAAAATCACCCAAATAACACCCAGGAGTGAGATTCTCCTCAGGGCTCTGTGAGGTTATGCCCTAACATACAGAGGCAGCTAGGTAAGTTCACACCATTGAAGATTGGAAAATGGAACGGGCATCAGAAGAGGAATCTGTAGAAGACTGGAAAATACAACGAGCATTAGAAGAGGAACATATCGAAGACTGGTTTGTAGAACTTGTGGGAGAAGAGAGTGGACTTCAAACAGTTGGGTCCCCAACTGGAAGATTCTGGACCTATCTCCTTCTGTGTGAATAGGCATAGCTACAGTCTTCACTCTAGTAAGGCACGCAAATGAAGGATGCTAGGGCTTCAGAACTCTCAGACAATAGGAATCGGGACAGAATCAGGGCTGTCTTCAGACAATTCAGAACTCAGTAAGAGGATGTTGACATTTCTACAGGGCTTACTGGAACAGAGTATGAATGGTTTTCAAACAGTGGGCCATGACAAATGACAGTGGCACGATAATGACTATTGGAGAGGGAGGTGGCGGCAGAGTGGTATAGTGCCGTGGTCACAGTATCAAATTTGGCCAGAGGGACCAGGGTTCAATTTGCCTAACCTACTTTGCGTGGCTATTGTGATGATGATATAATTGGAGAGGCTACCATATATATAATTATAATATAATATAATATACAGTATTTATATACCACCTTTCTGGTCATTGGATTTCTGCTCCGACTTTATTCAAGGCGGTGTACATGGGCAGGCTGTTCTAAACCCCAAAGGGTTTTTACAATATAATAACGTTCTAATCTTTCATAGAACCCTTCATTCGAGATGTTACTTTCACAGTCCAGCTCTCTCTCTCTCTCTCTCTCTCTCTCTCTCTCTCTCTCTCTCTCTCTCTCTCTCTCTCTGACGTTCGCCTCACCACGCTTCAGCTGAAACAGGCAACCTTGACTGCTACTCAAGTGCTGTAGCTTGCAGCTCCACTCCCCCACAGAGGCTCTACAGCTTATCAGCTCGGCGTGCCAGCAGCTCTTCGACAGACTTCCGGCCGTCTTGAACTGCTGTCCTGCAGATCTTCAGGCTACCATATATGATGCTCTGAACATCTAGGAGGAAGGTTGGGAAATAATAAATGTTAGGAAGATGAAAATTTAGAGTAGGGCCAACATTAAGAATTGGAATTTAAGGTGTGTTCTAGGTTGAAGGCTACTAAAAGAATATATGCTTTGTCTAGGTATCTCCCCATTAAACACATGAGACAAGGTGATTTGGTATGAAATTGGGTTACGTTTATTGATCAGAAATATCACCATCAACCAGTAGGACATTCTACCCCCTCAAGTACGGGCACCTACCCTGGAGGAGACAGCTAATCTGTCAGGACCCCCTTGGATGAACCCATCCTGGCTCAAAACCTGGAATTGCATCTTGGCAACCCAAGCTTTTTCATCAACAACCTCTGGAAAGGGGGTCAAGGGAGCTAAATTGTTCTGCCTACCCCAAGCTTGACAGCCTTTTACGTAGACTTTCCAGTTGCAAAGCACCTGGAGAGAAGGACTGAAGTATGCATTATGGTCCCCTCCCCTCCCCAGTTTAGTTGCATATTCTTCTCCTTTGGTCCCTTTAGTTGCTGCTCAACCACGTGGAAGAAGATGTCAATGCAGGCTCACTGGACTCCCTTCTATATTGACTTGACCATGGGAGTCGAGTGGCCGCCTGTGGGGAATTTCCAGTCTGGTTATCAGCTCTGATCTGTAAGTGAAATGTAAAGAACAGGAATTTCCAAAAAAGCTTGCATCCCAGACAGTCCAAAAAAGCTTGCATCCCAGACAGTCCTCCAATGCATGAAATTATGCACCGATTCCCTTCAGATTATCATATTGGGCAACAAGATTTTCACATGGGCAGCTTGGAACTCTAGTCTCAAACCCTGGTTAAGCAGCAACACTGAAGAATGTTAACCACTTTAAAGCTTAGCTGTGGTGGATAAGGGCAGTGGTAGAAATTGGTGCTGCAGGAGGGAGGGCAAATGGATAGTCGACACAGGAAATCAGGAGAGCCATGCGACTCCATTAATCCAACAAACCCCGGGACTCAGAACAATCTGCACCAAGATCCAAGGCCTTTCTTCCTTACATCAGGAATGTGACTTACCACATTGGAAGGCAGCTGGAAAAAGTAAATATCAAGCCAATATATATACAAATGATGATATATAGCAGATTCTGCGATTGGCGCTAGAGACTCTCTTTCTAAGGAGGGGACAGTACTGCTGAACATGAGAGACATTGTCCGGGGCAACAAGACATCCAGCAGGTGGTGACAACCCCCCCCACCAGTCGCCCCCAGCTCCTTCAAAGCGCTAATCTAGCGCCGATCAGCTACATGAGCACTTTGAGGTTAAGTCCCCCCCCTCAGTGCCCCGTCACCATTACTGTTGCTTTTTCAAGCCTTTGAACCCAAATATCATGTGAATTATCAACTCACACAAGATGACAGTATAATTTGATGGAGTCTCGGTGTCAAACCCTGGTTTTCTGCCATAGAATGTGAGAGATGCCTCCTAACAAGCACTAAAAATAAGGTTGGGTATTTATGGGGGGGGGTATGGGGTGTGGCAACAAAAGCTTTCCACAAATTTACCGTAAATTGCTTTTTATAAGAAAATTATTTTCTTGTGAAGTTTGGTCATACAATGAAGACTCTTCTTCAGTTCAAGGAGTTCCAAGGGTGAACCCATTGTGTTACCCACTGGTTTTTATGTCTGAATCTTTGATTTGTAGACTGCATGAACAGACTTTTTCTGTGAAAAGCTGTCTTCATCTAAAATATCAGGTTGTTTTGAGCTATTTTGGAGAGAGAGAGAGAGCAGTGAGATCTGCCATGTGATATGTTGAGTGTTGGCTGTACTTACTATTGTTCATGAGTTTCAAAGAAATGTTTCTTTTAAAGAGGGGTACATAATGGGAAAAATAGTGGGTTTTTTTAATTGATATGTCAATATTTATACCAAGGGATTCCAGTGATTCAGTGCACAAGAAAGCTTTCAACGACGTTTGTTAATAATAAGCAATGATGTATAGTTCTTGGTTTGTTTGTTTTTTTAAGTGAATCCAGCTGCAACAAGTACTCCTTGGAGACAAAATCAGCAGTGGATGTGCATCTTAACTAAAATTAGGTACCGTCATTTTCAGATATCTACATTTCCAAAGATTCCATTTGTATTGAAAGTGTTGCGAGCAAAAAACAACTTGGAATCAGCAGTTAGCAAATTTTACTGTGAATGACTCATTCTTGCTTTCATGGAAAAGCATTTCAGGAATGCAACAGGTATTATAACATGACCAGCCTTTGTTATATTAGTCTAATATAAACAGTGACTAGCGGCACAATCCAGTGCCATGCCTGTACCGGCACAGCATGTACTGTGCCCATGTTTGCTGTCAAAAAAAGTGCCGTAAAGCGCTTGCAATGGCATAGCTGTTTTCCAGGCTGGCGCAAAGGCCTGTGATGATCTGCACTCACCGGCAGAAGGAACGGTGCGTGCTGGGAAAAGTAAGATCTGCACTGAGCAGCGCAGAGGCAGGTTTCATACTTCCCTATAAAAGGGCAGGTTTCATACTTTCCTAAACTACATCATATACCTGACTACCCTAGATGACAAGAAGCAACATCAGAACTAGTGCCCTGCATTCTGTGAGCTCCTTTGAGACCCATAATGGGTCAACGTTCGATGTTGTTGAGCATCTACATGAAACCGCTGGGAGATCTCATGCAGGGGTTCGGAGTTGGTTGTCACCAATATGCAGACAACACCCACATCTACCTCTCTGTTCCATGCTGTAAAAAATCTAGAGTGTTTCCTGATGTGGGTGGGGGACAGGATGATGGCAAACAAGTTGACATTAAATTGGGACAAAGCAGAGCTCCTCTTGGTCTGGAGACCTATGATGCAGGTAATGGACCAGCAACTTTTTTCTGAATGGGGTTGCAGTGCCTCTGCAGGAGCAGGTTCACAGTGCTCATTCTCAGTTCTCCTGGATGACCAGGTGGGTGGTGGTGGTGGCCAGGAGGGCCTTTGCCCAGTATAAGCTAATGCACCACTGTGACCATACCTGAATCAATCGGACCGAACCATTGTGGTCCATACATTGGTGACATCAAGACTTGGTTATTGTAATGCATTCTATGTGGGGCTGCCTTTGGACCATTTGGAAACTACAGTCAGTGCAGAACACGGCAGCCTGTGTGGTCAGGTGCAAGGGGGTGGCAGCAGGAAACAGGTTATCTTGTTGGCTGTATGCTCCCTGAGGCATCTAGTGGGGCCACTGTGTGATACAGGAAGCTGGACTAGATGGGCCTTTGGCCTGATCCAGCAGGGCTCTTCTTATGTTCTTATGTCATGGGGGCTAGATGGTTTAACGCTGTCAGGCTGCCAGTTTGTTTCCAGGCATGATTCAAGGTGCTGGTCTTGAACTTTAAAGCCCTTCATGGCTTGGGCTAGGATATCTTAAGGACCCCCCCTCCTCCCATCTGAGGCAGCTTATCCCCTGAGGTTACCTGGGGTGCCCTGTTCTGGTTGGCAGCAACAAGGTGATGGGTGTTCTCTGTAGCGGTCCTACAGTTATAAAGTTCCTTCCCTGTTGAATTAAAAACAGAACGCTCCCTGTTGGACTTCTGGTTGGGGTTCAAGGCATTTCTGCTTTGTGCATCTTTCTTGCTCTTTACGATTCCTGGTTTTTCTGTTTGCTGCTTTATTGTATTAGTATTGTTTTTTATATTATATGGATTTTTATTGTCTTCCATATTGCTGTTAGATGCCTTGGGCCTTTTGTTGCAAAGCGGGATAGAAATCTTCTTAAATAAACAAATTAGATTTGAACTCACCGTTTCGATGTTTCATGCTGAAAGCTAGGAACACACAAGGCTATTCTAGAGAAACACAAAAGGATCATGTTTATTTCTTGACAAAAATGATAACTTGCAGGGTAATTACAATTATAGGAGGCTGCCTCTATGGTGCTTGTCAGTCAGTCCCACTTCATCTTGTTGTTTTGTTTAATGGCACCTTTTTAGGCTGCCATGTCAGAAAACAAAAAAATAAAATAAAAATGAAAGGTGAGCAGGAGCCCCCCTTTGCCACTGAGTCACTAAGAAGAAACAGTTACGGGATACAGGCTATAATTTCCTATAATCGGCACTAGCATGCATTTTTTTTCTTTACAAGCTTGACAAATGTTAGCGAATATTGTTGTGCACCAAGAAGAATGCATTGTCTGTTATTGCTAGTGCTATTGTTTATGAAATTATTAGCTACTGTTAACATCAGCAAAGGAAGAGTTCAGTCATCTGTGAGCCTGTAACAGATGGAAACTGCCATGAAATGATTTGGAAACAGCACTTCTTATTTATAAACAGTGAGAATGGTGATTTAGTAATTTAGTCATATAAACAGTTCTGTGTAGGAAAGCCTTGGCAATTCGTTCTTTTAAAAAAAAAATCTTTCTTGTAGAGAAGGTTTCCATATTTTGTCTCTTTGATTTTATTTTGAAATCTGTTCTCTCAGCCAAACCTACTGTGCTGCCAGTCGTATAAAAGTATAGCACATACAATTATGTACAGTACATAATACTTGATAATGATGATAAACAGCTATGTTGCTGGTTTATGTATTTACTGTACTATACTTTTTGTCGTTTTATAGTATTCTCTTTCTAATAAAAATGTTTACTGTAAAACAGTCTGCCGTTTTTATGCTGGCAGCTGCCTCAGATGTCTCGTGTGTAGTAGGCTATACCATATACACTCTCTGACAAGAGTTTCCCAACCTGTGGAACGTGTACCACCGGTGGTACGCAACAGGCTGGTCCTTATCTGCCTTTCTGATCTTGCAGAAAGATAGATAAGGGCTTTGAAGCTTAGTGCTGGAGCTTTAAGCACAGCGCTAAACTTCAAAGCGGCTCCAGCCCTGCCGGATCAGCAGAGCTGGAGCCTTTCTCTCCGGGTTGCGGTGCAGCCGGGAGGTTCCTCCTGCCCGCTCCGCTGCCTGGGGGAAAAAAAGTCGCCAGCAGACTGCCCCCCTCCCCAAGAAATCGGCACTTCCGGTGGTACGCGGTACTTTCTTCTGGTGGTATGTCATCGGCACTTTCTTCCGGTGGTACGCGGGCAACCGGAGGCCCACGTAAGTAGTACGCAGCCCTCCAAAGGTTGGTAACCTCTGCTCTATGATGTTCGCACGACGACAAAATCGCCTAAACGCTTTTCTCAGAATGTATTCCCCCATCGTTAAACAATGCATAACTGTAACATGTAGCTTTGCCCATACAATGCAGAATGGGACAGCAGGAACATAGCTTCTGTAAGGGGGGTTGTCTCAGATAATTTGAATTAACCAAGCTGCAACGAAAACAGGGAAGCTGGCCATTGAAAAATAACCAGGCCCACTCCTTGGGTCAGCAGCCCAGTGATCACTCAGGAGGAAAATAGACAGCTACAATAGACTTTGCCTTGAACCACATGACCTCAACAAAGCTGTGATGAGACAACACTTCTTCATACCCACTGTCAAGGATGTGAGGAAAAAGTTGACTAGGAGCTTGGAATGTGTAATTTTCTTTATCTCCTGAACCGAATAATCATTTCTTGTAGGACAACTGTAATTTTCTCTGCCTCCTAATTCAATCTGAGATGCAGAGATAAATGCAGATCTTGTGCTTCCCAGCAGGAAAAGAGCACACCCAGGAGTATCATTTCCAGTTAAGGAGAAGATAGAGAAGTCACTTCTGGGTCTAGATTCCCCACTGCAAGTTATCCCCTCCCCCTTCTCAAAGGTAAGGGTTTGTTCCTTAGAGAAAAGGGAACTAGCAGAGGGGTGTGTGTGGACTAGCAGTGGGAACACTATCAACCTCATTTTGAACTGGACCTGAATTCAAAGGATTCAACAAGGGAGGGAGGCTTGTAGAACTGGGTGGGTTTATATTTCAAACTTCCCTAATTGTGTATATGTCCCCTTTCTGTACAATATCTGATTTACCAAGCCAAGTATAACTTGTCAGAAATGTATGACAGCAGTCTGCAACCTCAGCGAAAGTTATCTTTTGCAGTCCCAGACAGATATCAAAAACAGAATGTTTATCAAGCCCCTTGTGGATCCCCATACATAAGCAGAGGAGTATGTTTGGCTTGGGGAGTGACACATTGTATTGGACAGAACTAACTGGATGCATAATTGGTGATGTGTAGGAGACCATCTGTGGACATGCTTTTTGAAGTAGGATAGCAGACGTAGGCAATGGAAAGCAGGTGCACCCAGGATAACTTAGTTGGTAGTGATGAATACAGGCTTACCTTGAGTTTCATCTTCTTGACTTTCGATGCTGTGCTCTTTATCTTGCCGAGCACCCAAAAGTGGCTGTGGTTTAAAGGGACCGGACGTTGTTTAACATTGCCAAGCACCTGGAAGTGGCCCATGCAGAGCTCAACTTGAGAGGTAAAGCCTCCCGCCCAAGTCGCTGCAAGCGAGACAGGGACTATACAAGCCTGGGCATGTGGCAAACTGAGAGGGAGGCTTTGCCTCCCAAACCAAGCTCTGGGTGGGCTGCTTCCAGGTGCTCGGAAATGTTAAACAATGTCTGGCCCTGTCCAGGAATGGACTTAATCAGCAGATGAGGAGAGCTGCAACTGACGCTGCTGTCCTGTGGGGCAGGATGCGACCTTGCCAGAATGCTGCCTCAATCACCAGCGCTTCCGGCAGCGGACCACGGGGGCAATACAGAGAAGAGGGTGCTCGCCCAGATGGGAGCCGTGCTACGGCTGCATCCTATTGGTATGTACAAGTAGAATCTCAAAATGTACTTCAGGCTTTAAATAGTATGCACAAAATATATGTATATATGCTTTACAGCGCTATCCGACTTAACTTTTGTGCCGGTTTAACCAGCGGCGCAGCGAGAACGGGAGGTCCCAGAATGGAAAAGGGATTCAAATCCCCTTTGAATTCCTCTTTTGGAGGGGATTTGAATCCCTTTTCCGTTCTGGGGCCTCCCGTTCTTGCTGCGCCGCTGGTTAAACCGGCACAAAAGTTGTCAGATTGCGCTGCCAGATGTATTAATAATAATAATAAATCTGTATTTATATACCGCCTTTCATGTTGTCAGATTTATTCTCAGACCCTCTGGAGGTTGTTTTTTTTTTTTTTTTACAATAATGCCGATGATATATAACCCTTTTCATTCTCCAGCTGTTTCCCTTCAATGGTGTGGTTATCTCTCTGGCTGCATAGCACACTCGTTCCGAGCTTGCTCAACAGCGAATCCTCTCTCTCACAGAGGGTTAGCACAGGTTAACTCAGCTTGTTGGCATCTTCTGGTTGTCTCCAATCCAGGGCACAACCGAGCTGGTCTCATCTTAGCTTTCTTCAGGCAGCCACCCAACCACACCTCCTGCCCTGATTATCTTTAATTAGTAGATATGATTCAGCCACCGTGAAGTGCTTTTGAAAGTTGATTGATTTCAGAGAAAGTTACTTAAGCATTAGGTGCTTATGCTTAAGCTGAAGGAGACTTAAAGGGCTGACATTTGGACTTTGGGTTGGAATATGTCATAGATGCATGAATGGATGAATGCACAGATAGATCCATTAAAAAACAGCTGATGACATCCAACCTGAGTCCTTATAATCATGGGTTATACAGGAAATGAAATATTATAAATGTACTGTAATAGTGGGAAGAATCAATCTAGCAAAGTGGAAGGACCTAAGTTCAAAATCCACACTCAACTGTGAAACTTGCTAACAGTTTTTAGCCAAAACATTTTCTCAAGAGAATAAAATAATATAGCTCTAAGTCTGGCTTCTGAACTCACTGAAGGGAAGGTGGGATACAAAAATTTGAATAAATATTCATCTTAAGCAGCAAATTATGTATTAAAAAGCAAGAAATTTATAAAAATCTTCCAGAGTTTGACCACCCTCATCTAAGTGTTGTTGAGCGACATGTACCATGAGGTTCAGTCTGGATGACACTAGGCTTTGTACAGTTATTCCACAATGGTGATAGACTGGACTCGTTCTTATCTATCTCGTGAGAGGAGACTTGGCGACTGCAGTGTCTGCCTTTGACTCCTTATAAAGAGTAAAATATAACATATGTTTTGTTTGTGTCTTTCAGTTGGTGGTAAAGAATGGCAGATGGCAAGGCTTTGAGAAACAGCCTTCCCAAAAATCACTTTGAAAGCTATCTGTCAATTTGATTGGAGAACGTGAGATGACCATTCTTCTTACTATGAGACCCAATATTATGATAGAACGAATACAATTTCTGACATAAGCATTTACATCATTACCTTGATTTCTTCATAGCTGTAGCATATTAGTCAAGCAGAAGTCTTTGGAAGATAAATCACTGTCGGTGTAAGGGAGATGTGATTTATATTCCACTTTCATGTTATTTGTTTAGAATGGAACTGTGACATTACACAAAAAGCTGAATTGGCTGTTAACAGGGAAAAAATGAGTATTTGTATGTAAATTGCACTCGGTAGACCAGTACTTGGGACTTTAAACATAAACCACTGTCCCTTTTTCCCCAGCAACTAAATGGTCCACTATACGTAGAGAGCAAATCACTTGGAGCAGGGTGTGAGGGCACAATTTGCTAATGTGCCAAGTTATGACTGGAGTTTACAAACCATTTGGGACTACCACGGAAATGACGCTTTGCTTCTATGTAGTCTGATAAGAAAATGTTGACTGGGTTGCTCAGTGATGTTTTTGATGACTGCCTCATTCAAAAACTGAGTACCACTGACTGGGAATATGAAGTCATTCATCTGTGTGTACAAGGAAAATGTAACATGTTTGCTTGTTAACCGAAAACAAGTGGTGGAAGATCTATGCTAGGCTTGCCAACTTGTGACCCGTGAATGAAACTAGACACAACTTATCAGCCATATCTGGCTTCCCACCTGAATTTCAACGAACCTGTTTTTTTTTCCTGGACTAAAAATAGGGTGATTTTCAGGTACCTGGCAGGCTATAATACATGACTAGCAGTCTGCATTTCACTTGGTCAAACCTTGTACAGGCCTGTGCTTTGGTATTCATATAATATCCATATTCTTTCCCCAAGTGATGAAATCTAGAAGTCTCCCAGCACATTTTACAAGAAGATGATACAATTACCAGGCATACATCTTGATAGGTTTGAGTGAGGCAATCTCAAGCACACCTACTGGATCTCATAAACATGTCAAAAACAACTTCAACATGAGATATCTAAAACGATCCATAGAATAAAATTTCTTATATTGAGGTCTAGGTGCAAATCATTAATTCAGAGCCCAATCCTATTCATCCCCCCCCACCAATACAGTGACGCCAGAAGGCAAGTGCTGCATCCTGTGTGCCATCCTGCGCAGGGGAGGGCGGGAGCCTTCCGCAGGACAAGGGGACGGTCAATCCCCTAAAGCCCGACCCACACCGCACAAATTCCGGCGCGGAGGCAAGCGAGGCTGGCCGCTCTCCTTGTTGCCGCAGAGGCAGCATTTTCTCCTAGGGGGCTGAGTGGAATACCCGAAAGTTTGAATAAGACACAGAGTAGGAGATCCAAGGATATGTTTAATATATTTTGGACATGCATGGACCCCAGCCCTTGCGAATGAATGGGCTGGGCAAAGAACAAGAAAATGGAAGCATCCTTTATAGTCCATTATTTCCATATGCATGATGGGAGGTACAACTCAAATTACATTCAGGACAAACAGCTTACGTGCCACAGAGACAAAACCTAAGCCCCCCTTATGACATGAGTTATGGAAGTTTTCACATAGGGGCCTCCTTATCTGTGAGACGTTTCCGTAACAGGATTTCTCAGCAGAGGAGAGGCCTCTTGCCCTGTTATCTGGGTACACACTCTTTTCCTGCATCCATCTCTTTGTTCCTCTCCTAAGCTGGCAGGAAAGAGGGAGAAGAATGCACTTTCAGCAAACTTGTAATTATTAATTCCAAATGGAAAGGGTTCACCCATAAGTCAAACATGGAGTCAGGCCTAGCTTGAACAGAAGCCTGTTAAAAGAACAAAAGGGGGAAAGTTTCCACTTTAAATCTTGGCGGGAACATCCTCTGCACTCTGAACTCATCTGTAGGAGTGTCTTTCTGCAATTAGTCCCTCCTGTTGTTCCGCCTTCTTAAGAAAGCGCAGCTGTGATTGGCTAACCTCAAGTGCGCTCCGATTGGCCAAAAAGCTTGCAGTTCACATAGGGTCAGTTAGCAATACCAGTTGCTTGAAAAAATGTGCGCAAAAAATCCGTTTGAATTTCTGACAGCTCAGTGTTTTTTATTGTATTTCACAGCGAACTTTTGAGGCATTTTGTCACACATTGGCGTATTTTTAAAAACATATAAAGTAACCAACTGAATCCCGAAGCTAATACGACCCGTTTTCAACTCAGGGATTTTCATTATCTCAGCTATCTCCTCCCAAGCACTCAGCCTGGCATTAATATTCCGATAGTTGACAATGTTTAAGGAATACGGGAATTAAAGCCATGTAGTAAAAGAATCTTGAACTTTAATTGGAAAGTCTTTAATATAAGACTTTACTACATGGCTTTAATTCCCGTATTCCTTAAACATTGTCAATTGATAGCTGGCCATGAAAGCTTTAGAATGAAATATTCCGATAGTTTCTTGTCGTCATGTCATACAGACATGGTCTATCTCTAACTGCCAGAACAAATTTTTATATCGGTATTTATTTATTTATTTATTTATTTATAGAATTTTTACCCCGCCTTTCTCCCACCAGGGCAACCAAGGCGGCTTACAACAAAAATATTAAAATACATGAATACATTTAAAATCAAGAATTAAAATAATTTAAAACAATTAAAACAAACAGCCCCAGTGGGTCATCCACATTTAAATTTGTTAAAAGCGATGTGTTAAAAAGCCAGCCCACCATGTCAGACATCAAATGCTGATCTAAAAAAAAATGTATCCTAGCTATTTTGACCCTTCCATTGTGTCTCTCCTCTTTTCTCTGGGAATAAAATCCTTTGAATAAAACCTCCACAGTGATTGGAAGTAGTTCAGAGTGGCAGGCAACCCATCTACTCCCCCTCTCATTTGATTGGTGGCTGCAGTAGCTCCGCAAAGCAACCCCTCAAAACATGGGCAAAGGACTTTATGTACGCGCCAGAAATCGGGAGATCGCATCAGCTCAGCTCGCCTCCGCAATGGTAAACCAGACATCTCCGCACAGCTCGGCAAAGCTCCTCGGCACGATGGAATTCGTGCTGTGTGGGTCGGGCTTTACTCCTGCGTAAGGCTCACATCCGGCAACGGCTCCTCTCGGAGCTACGCTAGCTATTTAGCTAGCGTAACTAGGAGGAGAGGAAAGGGGCAGAGAGGTTGCAGGGACGGGGGATAGGATCCTGCGCGGAGCTGTACACGGTGGATCCTCCCCCTCGTGGTGGTTACTCCCGTTCCACCCTCCCCCGCCAGCTCACCGATCGCGCCGGGTGTCCTCCAGCGTGCTCATCAGCACACTGTCGGGGAGGCGTTTACAACTGGTGCGTATTGCTTTATGGCAGTCCGCACCAGCAAGGGCATGCTGCCATCGGGTGACACACAGAAGATTGGGCTGTCACTCAGCATGTCTACTCTAGAGTAAGTCCCATCGTGTTAAGTGGGACTTACTCCCAGGAAAGTATGTATATTCGGTTCCATAGCTATTTTTTATGGGGCAATGTTGATTAAAGAGGAAGGAGATGATGTTTTTCCCCAGGAAGTGGGGAGTGGTAAGCTTGGTATAGCCCCAGAGGTCTAAAGTGGCTTGTGGTTGGTTGGGGAAGGGCCAAAGGCCTTCAAACTCATAATCTAACAAATAGGAGATGCAGTTTAACTTCGTGCATGGAACTATACAGAGATGTATTGCCTCTACTCAAAAGGTAGAGAGGGATCCTATACTCTGGGCTGGTCTCTCCAGAAACAAGATGGCTGAACAGGAGCACTACTGATAGCATTGGAGAATATAGTGAAGTATATTTTAAAACAGTCTCAATAGTAAATACAGTATAAACAAACCCGGGTTTCACAGCTGTTCCAACAGCAGAGCTTTGCATTCCCAGTAGAGATGTTCATGTTCACAACGTACAGACACTTTTTTTTACCTGTCTCCCCTAACTGTATTTTAAATACAAAAATGCAAGTATTAGTTCCCATGTACAGCTCAAGTTATTTTTCTTCTCCTCCATTTTGTGCTCTCCAAGCATCTACCTTGGGATCTGTGCTCAATGAACAAGACAAATACTAATTCCCATGGTATTTTGATTGGCAAACATTTCTACGTCCTTCTTGTGGAAGATAAACAAAATAAGAATTTTCCCACCAAATATAAGGAAAGGAAGATTTCCCTGCTTCACTCAGCAAAGCTAACTCCTTTTAGACACCTGCAACACTGCCAGGCTCCTCAAGGGAATCAGCTATCCTTGACCTTTGAGGAATTTCTCTCTGACAGACAAAACACACAAGAAACCTTATTTAACATGAGAATCTGAAAAAGCACTGGAGACTTTAATGTTTAAGAAGATAGTATGATTCAATAAGACAAGAAAATGAGACTATTTCAAAACAACACTGGCTTCGAAAGCTCAGAGATTACCTCAGAATAATTTGATTTTCAACGAGCAATATGTAAATCTGCATTTAACCTATTTAGGTATTTATGTATCTTGCTGTGGTAATTTTCTCAGCACTCTTAGCGATATAGTTCATATTCCCCATGACTTTCATGCTTTTCTTGTTTGCATAAAAATCATTTAGATCTTATTGTACATTTTCATAATACAGTTTGATAAGAAAATTATGCAGTGGTGGTTCTCCACATACTGCAATTCAGCCACCAGCTACACGTAGTGAGCAAAATAACATTTTAAAAGGTGACAATGGACATTAGGTGGCATCTCGACTAGCACTTCCACCCTTGGGAGTTCATTCCACAAATGGAAAGAACATTCTGGAGCATTCTGTGGAAGAGGAGTTTGTGGAGTGAGCTCTGAATGGAGGAAGCTGTTGAGATGCCACCCATTGTTCCATTCCTCACAGCTTAGTGCTTGGTGCTGTGCTTTCACTCAGTGAGGAACAGCAGCAATATCTATGAAGTTAATATATTCCCAAACCACATGAGAAGCTGTTGCAAATAATGCATTGGACAAAAGTGAGTCCCATACTATTACGAGCCATAATTGTCCAAATATGAACAATGGTTCATATTGCCACGACAATGTAAGAACTTGGCACACTTCAATACTATGCAGGGATTGTGATTTCCCACAGATTAAACGTGTGAGTATAAAGGGCGGCAACCCGCTTTACAGGGCCGCCATGGGTTGCCCTGCCCCTCCACTGCATGCCGGACGGGGGTGGGAAATAGGCGGCAGCTGATTGGCTGCCTTATCTCGGGGTGGGACTGAGGGTGAGCGGAGGAAGCCAGCATGCTTGCTCTCCTCAGTTTTGTCCGGAGCTTCGAGCCCCGCCCTCCCTCCCTTTTTCAGGCTGAGACTAGCTGGTTGCCCTTTATGGGGGTCAGGTAGGAATTTTTCCTTTAGCCTGATTGGACCTTGGCTAGAGGTTTTTTTGCTTACACCAGTCTGATTTCAACTGAGCATTATCAACTACAAGAGCTTGGGCTCCAAATATTTCACACTGAAAGGCAATGTCTTTGCTGGATTTGGAAACACACTAGAAAGCAAACCCACCATTTGGCTTTACCTTCCCCCCCCCATAAAAATGTCTGCAGCGTGGAGGGAGTTGCCATTTCTATGCAACTTGCCAGGTGACAGACCTTTCAAGAGCTGAATTGCTGGTATCTAAGCTTATTGTCCGCCTCACTAATTAAGTGGGGGCCAATTTTAAAATGTTGTTAAGCATTTGTTGATTAATCACTGTGATTAGTCAATGAAACTGGCAGCCATGGTAGAGCTCTTAACTTTCCCATAATTGGCAATAGTTTATTCTTCCCTTGAATGTTTAGTTGTCTGCTTGCTATCATTTGATGCAGAAGTAGGGAACTGAACAGTTGAAAAGGTCTCTGCCTGTAGACAATGGAAATTGTTTCCTTAAACTCTCTCTAAAATGGCTGACCTCTTTAACCATGGAGGGTTTGAAAGGAGTCCACGATACTATTCAAGAGCTATTGAAGAAGAAAATGTCATGCTTGAGCTAATAATATTTCTTGCTTCTGAGGAAAAAAATCTATTGTCGGAAAAAGGAACGATTTTTTTGGTGATGTTTTCTGATTTCCCTGTTACTTACAGTATGTTAAAAGTTAACTATACTTTTCGCAGAATAAGTTGAGTAACTCATTGAATATTTTCTACAGACATGAGTAATCCCTAGCTCTGTTTTATCCATATATACTTTTTTTTTGGGGGGGGGGGGAATGATGTTGAATAACATTCAAACTTGGAGAACTTAACCCAAACTACTTTCCTCTCTGGGATTTTTATATTTGCTCAGCATTTCTGCCCCAAGCTATCTAGCCCTCTCCTCCTGATAGATCAGCGAAATTTGTCATTTTCACTTTAAGATGAGCAATCTATCAGTTATGTCATGCAGAAACACTGGCAGTTAACACCTTCTGTAGCCAGTATTAACACCAACTGTGATTCAACTGGAGCACTCGTCCGAACTGAAGAGACTGGGTGGTGTGGGGTAATTGTTCCCCCTGCCTTTGACAATGCCCGTCACAGATATGGGCGAAATGTTAGGAGGAAAAACTCGCAAGAGATTGTGGCCATTAAGCCTAAACAATATGAACTACAAACAATATTAGCTTGGTGAATTCCAGCATTAATAATAATTCGGGTTTTGCAGCGGTAGGGTATCTAAGGATGCATTGTCTGTCTTCTTATTGTCACATATGCATGTTTTTTTAAGCCACATATATTTTTCACATCCCTCAAATACTAAAAAGTTAAAAAGAATCCAGTCTGAATTGTTTGAAATGAAAATAAATAAGAAAGTGTCCTATTTTCTTAGGCTGATGAGCATCACTGAAACCAACGTGTTATTAAAATGGAATTGAATCTCAGTAGGCGTGTCTTGAGGAAGACGTGAAGGGGGAGGTCATATGAAAGGAAAGGAAATAGCTCCAAGCCGTTATGTTTAAGGAAACAGTACTTTTTAGACCTATGTTTGTAGCAAGGAATACAAATTTATAGAAACCATAATACTCATTTAACAGTTCAATTCATTTGACAGTAGTTTGGTATTCTAGCCTATACTCAGTCCTCGGAAAGCAAATGCATGAGGATAATTTAAAGGCTTCATGTTAGATTTTTGAACAATGCTATTTCTGCAAAGAACATATTGTTACAGGACCAGTAGAACTTTCCGGAAACGTGTATACTTCTCAAGTGAAGGGTACTATCTGTCAACTTGGGGGGGGGGGGTAGGGTTTTGTTGTATGCTATGTAGCTATCCCGTATAATCTACCAGTTTCAAATATGAACTTTTTTCTTTGTGCAAAAGTTCAACCAAAGGTGCAATAACTTTACAATATACAGTTGGCCTTCAGTATCTGCAGGCGTTCCGTTCCCAGAACCCAGAAGCATTTTAGCTGGTGGAGAACCGAGAAGCCCCGTGTTGGGCTTTCAAGCCCTGGAGAGGGGATAGAATACACGTGTGCCGAGGCTACTGATCCCTTACCCCTACTGGGCCCGATCCGCCCACCTCTGCCCCATTATGCCCACTCCCCACACTCCCCCAGCCCCTGCACTGTTCTGGGCAGACCTTACTTGCTCCGTGACGCAGGGCAAGGGTGTGGATCAAGTCTCTGACTCCAAGTGCGGAGTATTTGGTTGCAAGTTGTGAGTCCCTATCTATTTAATGGGGAAAAATGGGTTTAAACCTGTATAAAATTCGACTTGTCATAAAAGGCTCCAAGTCTCGTGTTGAGCCTTTTACAATCGCCAAGTCAAGTCTGAGTCAAGTCATTGACGTGACTTGAGTCCGACTCAATAGACTCAAGTCTACATCACTGGCGCAGGGCACTGGGCTTGGTATCAGAGTGGTGGTGCAGGCCTTGGCTCTGGTGCCACCTACTCCCTGGGTTTTGCGAACATGCGAACATGCTTTAAGGAACGTTTGCAACATCCCAGGCCAGTGCAGCAACCTTCAGTAGGATTGCACCACCAATCTGAGCCTGGACCCCCATGGCAGCTAACATACTTTGTAACATTACGAGTCCCTGATTATAAATCTCCCATCCCAGGTTTGGTTTGGTCCTTAAGATAAAACGGACTGTGATCTAAAAGGAAATTGCATCTTGGGAAATATCAATATATTTATGTTATTATGTTTAACATTCATAATGTACAGATACGGAACATAAACATTATTGCTTGAAGGAAATACATCAGCTCAGGATGCTTTAGTGGCAGTGATTCAGTTGATAGAGCGTTTGTCTCACAAATTCCTGAAGATCTGCAGGACAGCAGTTCAAGACGGCTGGAAGTCTGTTGGAGAGCTGCTGGCACACCGAGCTGATAAGCTGCAGAGCCTCTGTGGGGGAATGGAGCTGCAAGCCTGTGTCAGCTGAAGCGTGCTGAGGTGAATGTCAGAGAGAGAGAGAGAGAGAGAGAGAGAGAGAGAGAGCTGGACTGTGAAAGTAACATCTCGAATGAAGGGTTCTATGAAAGATTAGAACATTATTATATTGTAAAAACCCTTTGGGGTTTAGAACAGCCTGCCCATGTACACCGCCTTGAATAAAGTCGGAACAGAAATCCAATGACCAGAAAGGCAGTATATAAATATTGTATATTATTATTATTATATTATATTATTATTACTGTATCTGGTGGAAAAGAGAACAGAATACTTGAATGCCAGGTAGTTCTCTTCATTTGGACTTCAACTCTGATTTGTTCCAAGCAATTTTGTATAGATGTGTGGGTGTATTTTCATAATTAGGAAAACTTAATATTAAATAATTCCTCCCACCAAAGACAGCATCAATATGCACGCCCACTTCACTTTCTGCCTCCCTAGCTTTTGGAACCTCATACAAAGCCTTGACTGAAGGTGGCAGGTATTAATAGAAAGTCATTTCACACCAGCCCACCATTACATAAGCACATATATTATAAACTGACTTCAAAAAAGGCATATTTTGAAGTATAAATTGTCAGCCTTTTCAGAGAAGTCTGAGTCCTGACTCATTGAATAGCTTGTCCTTCACTGTTTATAATACCCAGATACTAGAGCAAAGCAGACTTTTTGCCCATTTCAAGTGGGTTGGTTGTACTTTAGCCAGGTGGTCACAACTGGCTGGTAAGTGCGGATTGGGCCGTAGGGTTAAGGATCAGTGTACAGCAAGTCTTCACAACGTCATAGATAGGTTCCTAGAAACCTATTGTTTCACTTAAATCTATGTTAAGTGAAACAGTGTATAACAAACCAATTTTCACCAGCGGGCTCAGTGATGCTCTGGGGGGCTCGCTGCACACTGCAAAGCTATTTTGGGGTTGCGCAGGACTGCGACCCACTTCCTTGACTTTGTTCTCTCCTCAGAATGCCTTGCAGAAGCTACCTGCAAGGCATTCAGGGCGTGAATAGAACCAGGAAGTGGGTCGCAAGCCCGGCACGACCCGGAAGCAACTGCAGCCATGGAGGATGATGTTAAAGATAGCAAAATGACAGTGAGGACTTGCTGTACATCCCAAGAAAGTGGAGTGGGCAAAGGGGGGCAGAATTGGTCCCTAGAGGCTACTTGGCTCAGGGATACTGGCTGGGAACCCTTTGTCCATGGATTGTAAAGTCAACCTCAAAGGCTTGGTGAATTGGGAAGGGTAGTGCTATCCAGATCTTTCTCAAGCCCTCTTTAAGGGGTTTGAAATTGATAACTTGCAATCATGATTGATAATTATTAGCTTGGAGCCAGGATGGGACACGCCTATAGGGGGAATAGACAGTAGCTTTCTGTCCCTTCCAGGAAGGGAACCCACAGTAAGGTGGAGTTCTAGTTTTGTTAGGACCATTGCTTTGTATTTGAACAAGAATTCTGGCTCTTTTCAATCCAATTTCATGTATCTTGTGCTTTGTTGGTGTGTTTGTGCATGCAATGCTGCATTTTGCAAAACCAGTGATTTCCAATCTGCGTTGCTGCACCTAAGGGTACCGTAGCAATCTCACAGGGGCGCCGCAGGATGTCCCCAGGGACCTCTTCCTACTGGCTCTCCCAGGTGCTGCCATCCTGAATCACGTGAGATCTTGTGAGTTCTCGTGTGATTCAATATGGCGGTGCCCAGGGGAGCTGGGCAATAGTGCCGCCACAACAGGGCACTGTGCAAGAAGAGTTCCGTGACCACAGTAAGTTTGGGAAGTGCTGGAGCCTAAAATCATTGTGATTCTTGATTTGTGTAATCCATGGGAGGCAACATTTGAGATGTGTTGGACATGGGTTGACTGGCTCATGTGCCAAAATTACTACTGAAATGCATGCGATACTAACCTCTAAAACCCGATTCATCAAATATTAGACAATCATTTCACTTTATCTTTATCCAAAATTGTAGCATATTATACTCCCTGCCTTCTTCAGAAAATGTTACCAGTTTTTTTCCTCTTCCTAATGATATTAATCATTTTCGTTCCATCAGAAAACTAGAAGTTTGGGGGAATGTTCTAGTCCTATAACTAGATAACACAAGACATTTTGAATAGGGGATTAAGGATTGTAGAGAAAACTGACTATTTAGTTACGATTGCATTGCCCCCAAAATATACACCTGTGAAGCTGTGAAAGTATACACATTGGCTACATGAACACCACCACGTGGGTAAAGTGGACAACATCTGGCTCTGATCCTGTTAAGATCCAAGGAAACACATAGGCAGCCAGAAAACCTACGCAGAGGTAAGCAAAATGGTTTTTTACCTAACTCTGTTTTGCCTTCTGGTTGCCCCCCCCCCACATAGCATGCAGCGCAGCCTCTGTTGGCACGGCTGCACGCTATGGCACGGCAGGGGATAGGATTGGGCTCTAAATCTCGTAACTGGATTTACAGCACAATCCTGTTTAAGGATCCAGCCGGCGGTGCAGGGCCGAGGCTGCCCGTCGAATGGCAAGCCAGAGGTCTGCTCGGGGAAGGGGACACTCGTCCCCTTCCCTGGGTGTAAACCGTGGCCAGCCCGAAACACCTCCTTGGATTTCTGCCAGCTTAGTAGCTGGCGGAAGTTGGAGGAGGCCGTGTAACGGTCTAGCCACCCGGCGGGGATGGGGATATGGCAGGCGCCATCCCCCGCCCCCCTCCCGGGGCCGGCTAGACCAATGGTGCCCCTCCCACGCCCGTTGGACTGCACACACGGCCGCTGGGGGAGTACTTACCTTCCTCCTGTGGCTGCTTGCCTGGTCCGTCGACGGAGTGAGGGAGGCCTGCCTCCCTTACTCCCGAGGCGTCTTGAACGTGCTTTACAGCATGTTTGCGACATCTTGGAACGCCACAGCATTCACTCTGCCGTTCCAGACTTCCGGTTGATTGCGCCCATAAGTTAGGACTAACTTGCCTCATCGTTTTCAGTGATGTTTACTGCTGAGTCATCACTAACGTTCTTTGGATACAACCCAACAATTGTGCCAGATGCCAACAAGAACTTCTTCTTCTATATGTCCCATAAGAATTTTGCAAAATCAGTTTCATTTCAAACCTTACTGCTCTGATTCATATTATGAAGAATTAGTTTAGCTCCAAGTATGAAGTCTGAAATTTTATTTCTTTTTTAAAAGAGGAAAGACACCTCAAGTACTCAAGACTCTAGCTAGCAGAAATATGATGTAGTTTATCTTCTGCACACTGGAAGCAAATGAGATTACTCACCCTTTTGAGCTAATCAGCATAATTCTAATTGTCACACAGGCACATTTTGAGTGACTTCTATAAAAATCTTACAGAGAAATAGTGCTTTTGAGAGAAAGGGAAGATGATACTCTAAACTTCCAATTCTGCTTTCGAACTATCACACAACACATGTACTGGATTATCAGGTCCCGCACTAGTTCCTTACCACTATGTTTACATGCTATTATTTTATTATTTTAAAAGTTTATCTTGCTGTAGGCTACAGCAGATGCAGCACAGCTTTCCCTTGGCCCTCGGCAAGCCTAGTCATCAAAAACTATATATATATACAATCCTGTCCATTGCATTCATCTCATTATGCATGCTAATCCTCATAATCATGCAAAGCAGGCTTATGAATATAAACAAGCAATAAATGTGGCCAAATTGTAAGTTAATATGACTTTTGTATAGATAGAGCGATTGCAGGTTGGTCCTTAACGACTTGTGACAGTTCCTACTCTGCAAATTTCTAGGGAAAGATCTACTTACATACAGTTATGCCTAGAATTTTGGATATCAAGGAGGGAGAGACAGAGGAGGGATGTACAAAAAACACCCCTCATACGATTCTTGTTGAGTTTTGTTTTGCTTGACTTGTCCACACTCTTTTGGTTTCTCTTGAGATTCCTCAGATGTTTTGCCTGAGGAGGAACCTAGTAATTCACCTTGAAGTTCACATTAGATGAAATACAATGAGAATCTAGTAGTGGTGCAACCTGTCAGTTATTGAAACCCTTTTTATTTTTTCTAAAATAATAATAAAAAAATCATATGATAATGTGCCCATGGACACAAGTCTCAAATTTACTGCAAATGTTGCCTTAGGTACAGTTTTCATGACAAACCTACTGTACAGGAGAAAGAAAACAAAGACTATTAGTGGATCTGACATTAGCACCTCTGTCTGCTGCTTCTTGGATACATTGCTAATTCGTTACCGTAGCCTCATGATTAGTTTTTGGAATATTTGCAATGGCATGAAAAAACCTCATGTCTTCAGTTTAATGTATAGTGTCGACTTAATACAGCAATACTTCGCACTTTCGTCTGGTTAGGGGCCAGAGCGTGGATGAAAGTCAAAAATGGATGAATGTCAAAGCACAATAAAATAACTATATAACACATGTGAATGTGTGCGAAACCTAAAACAGAAATAAAAGAAAAATAAACAGAAGAGCATCGACGAAAGTCGTGGAAGGTTGGATGAAATCAGATGAAAGTGGAAAGCACATGGGCAAAATTAGAAATGTGGTTAATTGAAAACAGCTGAAAGAGCAAAGTGATAAAGTCAAGTGGATGACAGTCAAGGTATTGCTGTACATAATCACCACACTGCACCCAAATTGGGAAAACATCATTCATTGACTAAAAGTCATAAAATCATAAGAAGAGCCCTGCTGGATCAGGCCAAAGGCCCATCCAGCTTCCTGTATCACACAGTGGCACCACCAGATGCCTCAGGGAGCACGCAAGACAACAAGATACCTTCATCCTGTCGCCACTCCCTTGACCTGGCACAGAGAAAACCTACTCCTCCAACCAGGAGGTTGCTTATCCCCATCATGGCTTGTAAACTGTGATGGACTTTTCCTTGTTTGCCACACCCTGAGAGGGTTAGGAGAATAGGTTGTTGGACACTCTTTCTTTAGATTACTGTCAGTGCAATTCTGTGTAACCTTGCACCAGTGTAACAGTAGATGTAGATGCTAAATGCTTTTACACCGGCGCAAGGTTACACTGGATTGCGCTGTCAGGCTGGTCCATCTTCCAATTGATTCCGAACAACCCTTATCAAAAGCTTGTTGTTTTTTTCTTAGTAAATCCTTCCTGTAGTTGCCACATTTTGTGTTTGTTTTGTTTTTGTCCCTGCATCCTCCCTGTTGGCCTTCCATTGGGGACAAAGACCTTTTTGTCTTTGTCAAAAAAAGGCACTTTTGCTGTTATAATTTTCTAGTTGGTTTCTGCTCCTTTATTATTATTATTACTGCTGTTTTTCTTTGCCTTTTTTGTTTAACTTTATTGTATTTTACTGTTTTAATATTGTTGTTAGCGGCCTTGAGCCCTTTGTTATAAAAGGGAAAGACAGGGCAGAAATGTTATAAAATAAATAATAACAGTCTTCAAGCCACTACTTTGAGAGAGTTTTTGCCCCCCAAAGTTTTATTTGAATTTTTTTATCTATATGAAGAAGAGATCAAATATCAATCTTTCAAAAAAACAGACCAAGTAGCAGTTTTTCAGCCTGCTGCTAATTAATCATTTTAATAGCTGCTTGTGGATTTTTTTCTCTTATTTTATTTCTTCATCTGCCCATTTCTTTTTTTCTCCTTCCCCAGCAGATAATATCTTGAAACTTAATAGTTCTTATATTTAGATTGCTTCTTTAGCAGCCATATGACATATCCAGCTTTTGAAGGATTGCCTCAAATATACACCACTGTTAGATATTTAGTGCAAAATATCAAATTTTGCTCTCTCTCATAGAGACAAATGCAAATATTTGGCAGGAAGGAAATTTATTATAAAACCTTCTCACCACAAAAACCACAGAGGGAAAGGAAGAGCATACTTACCCTCTTCAGTGATATTCTCTGAGGTGGAAGTTAGATGAACAGATGTTTAATCTTGGACCTTTTACAGATTAATTTTTAAATAGTGAGGTGCTCAATAACAAGTGCATTCATCAAAGGTTTGTCAATTTGTCACAATCACACAAGCAACATTTTGTTCAGCTCTCCATGAACGTGAAGGAATCCAAAGTATTTCAAATACCTTTTTTATTCCTACCTGTTATATTTGTTACCATCTTGGTGATGTTTATCAGGTGGTGATAAGCTTTGCAGGGTGAAGGAAACACGGGTGACTGTTAGAGAAGAAGGCATGATTTTTCTCTGATTTCCACCCCAGGCACAGAAATGAGTTTTGGCTGCAGGATATATGGTCAAATTCACAGCCCAATCTTATCCTCATGGTACGTTGGCGTACCAGGAGATAAGCCGTTGCACCAACTTCTCCGCAGGTCTGCAGAGCTCTGCCGCCAGTGCAAAGGACTGAAGGACATGTGCTGCCAGTGGCACCACACAGACTGGCCACCCGAGGGTTGTGCTGGCGGAAAGGTGAGAAAGGGGTGGGGATCAGGGGCAGATTGCAGCGGCACCAGTGTCCACTGTATCCAAACCCACATCCCAGGCCTGACACACCCCAAGAAGGCGCCTCAACTCTAAGACTGGGCAAACGTGCTGGCATAGATCTGAGGGGTCTCATGGGGGGGGGCAGGCAGCAGCCAGGGAGGTAAGTAAAGTTTTTCTTTACTTACCTCTCCTGGCCAGCTTGGTCCCCTGCCGGTGCATAGGATACAGAGGCTGCTGTGACCTTGCACCCTGCATGCCTGCGTGGGATAGGATTGGGCCATTAATCAAAATATTGGCTTTAACTTCAGAAGCCTTTGTAAAGACACTACTTTTATCAAAACTGGATGACATTCTTCAAGTCTCTTTTAAAAATCTTTTTTTTCCCAACACTACCTTCCATGTCGATCTCTTAATGGCATGGATTTCACCCACTCTAGCCATCATGTTCATGCATCACTGTTACATATTTACACCTGTATCCCCTTTCCTGTCTATTCAGACATGTTCAGATATTTGTCCCTAGAAGGTCCTGATAGCAAGGAGGGAGAGGAGAATGGAGGGAAGAAGGAAAGACGAAAAAGAGAGGAAGAAACTGTTAAAAAAAAGTCGGGAAAATAAGTCTGGGGGAAAAAACGAAGTAACTTGTTAGTGTCCATATCTTATTTACGGTGTCCTTAGCAGGGACAAGATACAAACCTTACTTTCTTTGGTGACATGGGGCCAATTCATACACTCATCAGTCATCTTTGTGAGGCAAGATATGAAGTGCGCAAATTGTTATAGCACTAGAATCAGTGCTGGTGCTAGCTTGCTGGAGGTCCTAGGGCAAAGCTGCGCACTAGGCCTCTCATGGCATTCTCTCTCTGTCCCCTGAAAGTACATTGGGTGCTACCACTGCCACAAATGCTGAGGGTTCAGGAGTTGGTCTGGTCATGTTGGCCCCCTGTTGGTCTTGGTTGCTCAGCCAGTGCCTCAGATGGCTGACCCCTGACTGGACTGCTGAGGTCTAGGGGCTAGATGAGTGGCTTCGTGATCACATCCTTCCACCATACTCATAAAGATGCTGTTAGGGCTTCACACATCACACCATACATAAAGACCCATCTTGCCTTTTTTAATACACGAAATAGCAAACATTTGAACCATGACCATATGGCTGTGAGCCCATTCATATGGCGGAAGCGGCATGTGTGGTTCCTCATCCACCATGTAGGGGATTGCTGGCCAAATAAACCTGTGAACCAGTTCATGGGCTCATCCATTCCTGTCATTTTACTCCATTATCATCACATCTGGTCTTCAGGCTATCTCTGAGAATTCACTTCCTGTGATCATTTGTTGTTTATATAAAGCCCTACTAAAGGTAGGATTGGGTCGATTCTACCTTTAAATGCCATGAGAATTAAAACACATTATATTGTATAAGTGGAGCCAGCGGGTGGCGCAGTGGGTTAAACCACTGAACCATGAGCTGTCGATCGAAAGGTCGGCAGTTCGAATCCGTGCGACGGCTCCTGCCAACCTAGCAGTTCGAAAGCAAGAAATTGCAAGTAGATTAATAGGTACCGCGTCAGCGGGACGGTAACAGCGTTCCATGCGCCTCGGTGTTGAGTCACGCCGGCCACATGACCATGGAAACGTCTTCGGACAGCGCTGGCTCTTCAGCTTTGAAACGGAGATGAGCACCGCTCCCTAGAGTCGGACACGACTGGACTTAATTGTCAAGGGATACCTTTACCTTTACCTATATTGTATGTGTCATTGAGGCCTAGAGTCCAGAGTGTCCATATCTCCATAACCTCTTCTAAATGACCTGACTTCTGAAATTATTTCCATGTAATTAAATCTCACTGAAATCAATTCTAGTACTTACTCCTAAATTGGTGTGTGTTTAGGATTTCAGCCAATGTGAATAAGTGAACCCTTAAGTGAAACAGCAGATGCTGGTGGATTGCAATAATAGAATGATAGATGCTAGGAGAAGTCAGGAATGTGAGCTTCTATTGTGTTGTTTTGTGAGATCCAAGGATTGCACTTAATTTATACTGTGTGTGGCTTTTGCACAAGCCATTCACAGCATGGACTGGTGAGCCGGGTTAATGTTTTAGGGCACAGAGATGAGAAATTGTCAGCAGGCATCTAGTATATGTTTGTCTAACCATTAAAGGATTCTGTAGGACCAGCTGTTGTTCCTGCTCCACCAAAGCATATGGCAAGATCAACTTCTCCAGGTCCTTGCTCTCTCTTTGTGTGGGAATGGTACAGTGAAATGTGATCTGGCTTTGAACTGATCAGTCGGTTCTGAGCGGAGTGATAGTTATTGCATAGTTAGGATGACCTGGGTTGAAATGTTGTCTCGATTAGAACAAGGGTTCTCAACCCCTTCCCGGCCGAGTACCACCTCCGGCGCCACTCTCCTTCTGAGTACCACCAGAAGTGACTGGCGATGACATCATCACCAATTACTTCTGGGTCTTCAGAGGCCAGAAAATGCAGGGAGGAGTCTCTGGGCAGGTGGGAAGGCCCTTCTCAGCATTCTTGAGAGGCTCTGCCAAAGGCAGGACTTCTTGGGAGGAAAAACATGCCACCAAAAGTGCTGCGTCGGAATGGGGTTCCAGTGCTCCAGCAGTCCGGGTACCACTAGCAGTCGGTCGAAGTACCACTGGTGGTACTAGTACCACAGGGTGGGAATCCCTGGTCTAGAATGGTATGATGTGGCGTTATGAATCCTGCCAATGTGGAGAAAACAAAAAGGATAGGAAATAATAAGTTGACAGGGATAATTTTAAGAAGGGCAGCATGGTAATGAAACAGCCTGGTATTAGCTTTATAGCATGCTTCTTTAGTTGTATAGCTTTAATTGTTGGAGCCTGTTTGATCCCAGTTACTGGCATCTGCCTCTTCATTCCCTTCCTGCTGTGAATACTGAATTTGACTGACTATGCCCATGGTGCTGAAGCATAATCCAAGTTTCTTGGGCATCCAATTGTAGTAATTGTGATTAATTAGTTGATTGCCCATAGATGACTGTTCACCTAATCGAATCCATGTGTTGTGATTACTACCGAATATTGACTGTTGCACTGCTCATTGAATTGACAGGTGGATTTTAATAATTGATACCTAATTATTAACTGACGGGGTTTTTTTTTTAAGTCTCTAAGCTGTTGCTCCCTCCAATGCGTGGGCAGGTTTTGAATACATCTTCTTTTGCCTGAAACAGGAGTGTTATAATTCTCTAACATTAGAACTGTCTGGGAAATAGTCTTCAAGACTAGGAAGTTTATTTATAAAAGTACCAATTCAAATTTCAAGAGCTAATTATCCTACTTTCAGAGTTATCTTCAGAAACTCAGAGCATCTTTCAGAACTAGTTAAAAGGCCCTTTCCTCTAATTTCTACCAAACTGTATAGGGCCTGAGGCTTAATTAGAAAATTTTAAGTTTAATCTTCTTCTGGTTGAAGCACAGGCACCATCACCTACTCTTGTAATTACTGTTCTGCGGGGGGGGAGTCTCTTTTCGATGTGAGGAGAATGGGAGAATATTTTCCCAGAAACATCGGTGACATGCAAAAACATCTGAGCATTGCATGGTTCAACAGCATTCATTATCATCTTCAGTTACACTTTCCTAGCACCACTTTCTGGAAGCAACTCTCCAGATAGAACTGCTTCTATGCTGGTTACGGTCTTATCTGGAAGACAGATTCTAGAATGTGGTGCTAGAGAATTGCTGTTTAGCCTCTTGGCCATTGGTCTGTGGAGTCAGAGAGGGTTCTATCCTGTCCCCCATGCTTTTTAACATCTACGTGAAATTTTTGGAAGGGGTTGTCGAGAAATTTGGAATGTGGCATCATAAATATGTGAATGGCACTGAACTCAGTATTTCTTTGCCACTGAATTCCAGAGATGCAATGGAAACTCTGGAGGGTGGGGTGGGCACAATCCTCCTGTACTATTTTCCTGATCTGGAATAGTACACACACTGCTCCAAATGTGCTATTGATCCCACTAAGGGAAAAATATGGATATGGTCTAGCTTGGCCACACAGAAATAGTTGCTCATACTAGGGGTAATAAGACATCCCTGGAAGTAAGACATGGTGTGTTTTCCGCAGTTATGTCTTAATATAAGGAATCCCCAAAAAATAATATTTACTGTAGCTGCCGGCCGCTTGTTGTGGCCGCCTCCTCTGAAATTCACTGGCTGCACCGCGGCCTGCCGGGAACACCTCCCCCCGCTTAGCATGTTTTCGCAGAGAAGGGAGAACTCGAGTCACCACCTCGCTCAGTTGGCGCGCCTGCCTCTTCCCTCTCCAAAGCACAGCCAGCGAGGCACGCTCCGAAGCAGCCGTGGCCTTCCCACGGCGAGCCGCTTGGTTTCTGGAGGGTTCCAGCTCTCTGGAAACATCCGAGTGAACTCGGTTGTTTCGGAGAGCTTGCGGCTGCATTCACCTTCTGCGTTTATGACAATATAAGACATCCCCGAAAATAAGACATGTTGCGTTTTTGGTGCAAAAAAATAATATAAGACATGCCTTATTCTGGGAAAAACACGGTAGCTTGGACTGTTTGGGTATGACAAAATCATGCTTTCAGAGAATGCCAATTAAAATATGGTACATTGTTTAGCATTCTCAAGTGTGTTTAGGTAAGCAAAGTTGAATTGGTCATTATTGCATTTTTTCCTTAGAGATTATGACCGACTCCTCATTACTGGGTTCAGTGTCTTTTATCCAACATCCAATCTTTTCATTTTATTTCAAATATTACCATTCCACAAATTAATGAAACAAAATTCCATTATCAGTGCAGTACAATGTACAGGTATGTGAGCCTCAGATATTTCTTGTGCTATGTTATTGTTTCTTTTTATAAACACAGGGCATGGCTTTGAACGTATTGATGCAGGAGAAAATTCCAAATACTTTACGGATATGGCAACAGAGTACACATTTAATGGAATTAAATGCAATACTATTGTTGGGAATTAGAGGACTTCAACATCTCCCACAGACGTAGCTGAAACTGAAGCAAATCAGACCAAAATTTCTAGCATTTTAGATCCTCTTTCTGTATACATTTCCTCTATAGTTGTTTCTATACTGACCGAGTATGTCAGCGGTTCCCAAACTTACTGGAGTTGCAGCGCCCTTCTTCCATGGCGCCCCAGCAGCCTCTTCTTCCCTGCTCTCCCAGGTGCCACCATCTTGTATTGCGTAAAATCTCAAGAATTGAGCGCTTGCATCTTGGATTGCATGATCTTTTGACGCCTGGAGAGCTGGGAAGAAGAGGCTGCCAGAGGCACCCCACGACACCCCCCATGTCACATCGCCCTTGGGCAATGCACAGTTTGGAAACCAATGCAGTATGTGTAAAGTCTTCCGGGCACGTGATTATTCCTGAGACTCTGTTTACATAAGATACAAGTAGTGGGACATTTGAAGGGCCAAGCACTGCTTCCATGGTATGTAAACATAACATCAGAATGAATCCCATGGGAGGAAAGCCTTTACATAAACCTAAGAATATAAGATGAACCTTGATATACCGAATCAGATGTCCATTTTGTCCAGCATCTTGTCTTTTGCAGTAGTCAGCCCTTCCCCAGTGTTGGTCTCCAGCAATAATGACACACTACCTCTGCAACACAGAGGTTTGGTATGGCCATTATGGTCACTAGCCATTGATAACACAAATAAAATAAGCAAAAGGTTCTTCTTGTACACCCCTATCATTCAGTGTGCAAAGCACTATGCTGCATTGTCCAAACAGAGCCTTTGTTCGTGCCTCCTGCTATAGTAAATGCCACTCACAATGGTTGCAAGTCCCTAATTTACTTACTCCTTGCCTTGAACTGGCCAGTTTCTCTCCCTTACCATATGTGTAGCAGTGGGTGATTGCAATCTTAAGAGTTTTAGCCGAATTCTGAGGTCTTTCCTGCCTCTGCTATAGCCAGATATTTACTTAAGGTGAGATCACTATCTCAGAGCAGCTGCTCCTGCAGCTGGCAACCCTTTGTGCATACATAATTCTATCCCCATCTCCTGTCTCTCTGCAAAATTGCATGCACTTGCGAAAGACTGCAATACTGTAACTTCAGAGTTGAACCCTCTCCTCTCTTGGTGATCCCTTGTCAAGAATTGATATTGCTCCATTGTTTCATTGCACGTTGGGGAACGGTCGACTTAAAAAGCTGCCATCAGAGCTGACAGTGCTAAGGCTGTCTGAAACTGAGCTTTAGGCTAGAACATACCTTTCGACCTGGCTCCGGAGTAAGATAAAATAAAAGCTTCACTTCCCCACTTTCCTCCTCATTGCTCATTGCTCAAATGATGTCAAGTCACACTCCACCTTCAAGTGTGGGGATAGCCAACTTCTGCATGCTTTCTTCTCTAGGTAGCCTGCTGGGGGCACAACCCCGACCCTTTTCCGTGGTCTTGCTCCATAATCAGTTTGGTACCATCTAGCAATAAGGACTTCACGGTTATGGAGCCCATACACTGGCATCGTATCACAGCCCTATATGTACATTAGCACGTTACAGACAAATCCCACCCCCAAAAAACGCTGTAACAAAGAGAATGTCTCTATTGTTCACAACCTTAAAACATTTTTCTACTCCTTTCAAGGGAAACATTAGTCAAAGCTTTTATCGTACCTTGCAAAATTTCATAGAGCCTCCAGGGGTCGAAGAAGATCGATTAACAGCCAAAATCAATCTGTGGGGAATGAATTGGCCATTCCTGTTCTTATGGGTCAGTTCATCATGTGGTAGGTTTGTTTTACAAAGTCAAGTTCTTCTGGTTGTTTCTAATCGCGTGCCATGGCTACTTGCAAAGAGAAACTGCTGACACTAGATTTCTTTCAAAGAGTCAAAGAGTTTGGTTGACTGAGGAAAATGCATTTTATTATGCACAGTTGTCTCCTGATACAAGGCAGTCCAAACGTGGGGGAGGGAGGGAGGGGGTACTCTGGAACTGGCACTAACATTTCTCAAAAATGAAATTTGCAGCACTTTTCTTAGAGTTGCAGTGGCTGGGGGTTTACCTGGGGTAAGGAAATGAGCTGGCCCGCCACTCAACTGCTGAATAGGATTCAGTGTGGGCTGCACAGCCCACGCTACATGGCCCAGGGGGTAATAGGATTGGGGCTACCTGTCATGATGAAGAGTCCTGTTGAAATGAATGGGACTTCAGTTAGTTGTGACTAACTTGTCTCATTGATTTCTGTGGTGTTTAGTCTTGACTTTATTTGAATGCAACCCTTCACAAAAAGAAAATCTGAGTGTACACACAGTTCTGCTTCTCTTTGCGCCCCAATCATTTTTCCTAATGGTCTGTGGGTAAGTTTTGTTCTTTTTAACTTAATTATGGTACAGTACCTAGTGTCTGACGAATGCTGTAAACAAAAATTGGAATTATTTATGAATATCTGGAGAATGTCCTCTGAAAATTGTGGCCATTTCCAGTATGCAGAAAATATTATGTAAGCACTGCATTCCTCCTCAACCATTTCTTTCAATATGTGTGTTTCCTTTTTAATTTGCATCCCTTTCATAGATTTTCTGACTGGCCTCAAGGTAGTCACATTTGTTTAAATCTTCAATAAATCTTTAATGGAAACCCTTTTATCTCCTGGACCTGGAACTAGTTTGAACCTTGTATGTAAATAAGAACAGCATGAATTATTTTTACCCCCATTATAACATTTAATCATTTAAATGCATATTGAATTTACTTCCAACAAAGGAAGAACAAATGGATTACTCATTTAAACTGGCAAAGACATCCTGGAAAAAAAGGAAGTTTGTTTTCTTTTTAAAAGATTACTGTTCCTTCTCCACAATGAGAAGGTGATAGGACTTTAGTTTGAATGTTTTTAACCATAAACAAGTCATGCACAATCTTGTCAAAGCTAAGCACATTTAAGTTCTATTGATTTCAATGGGAAAGATCTAAACATGTGTTTAACTTTCTTATTAAAATCAATGGGATGGTAACATACTTATAATAAATCAGCATCTCCAGAACATAGGTGCCCCCCCATTGAATTTGCAAGAATTTATGCAAAGATTTGGGGGAGGGAGCTTGCCCCTTTCACAGGGGTTGGCTGCAGGGATGTGGATCAAGTCTCTGACTCCAAGTCTCAGGTCAAGTCCCAAGTCTTTGCCCCCAAGTCCTGAGTCTTTGGTTGCGAGTTGCGAGTCCCTATCTATTTAATGGGGAAAACAGGTTTAAACCTGAATAAAATTCAACTTGTCATAAAAGGCTCCAAATCTCGAGTTGAGTCTTCTGAGTCTTTTACAATGGCCGAGTCAAGTCTGAGTCAAGTCATTGACCTGACTTGAGTCCGACTCAAGTCCGAGTCAATAGACTCAAGTCTATATCACTGGTTGGCTGTGACGAAACTGGGAAAGCTGCAAGGTGATCCTAGATTTGGGGCCAGGGAAGCTACACTTAAAGAAGGGCTCAGGAAGGTATCTGTCTCGTTCAAGTTAGGAGTTTGCACTTGACGGTACTCTTAAAAGGTATTATTTTAAAAGTTAGGTTTCTTTTTTGTTTACATATAGGGCTGACCTGAAAGTACTCCCTGTTTTTCAAAAACATTTTCAAGAGCTTTGAAAAGTTTGCAGTGATTTCTTCATCTAGTCATAAAGAATTGCATAAAGAACTGCACTATGAATTGATGTTAGGAGGATATAGCTAGTTGTGGCTATGAAGCACTGTGATATTTATCCCATTCTCTAGTACCTCTGACTGGTTGCTGTCAGCCATGTGAATAATCCAGAAGCAGCAGTTAGGAGGAAAAACAAATGACACCCAAACTATAGCAGCAGTTAGGAGAACCAATGGCAGTGTGTGTTCTTTTCTTTCCCTATATAGTATATCATTATGTAGGAAAATGTGACTAATTGTGCCGTGGTTTAACAGTGCATCTTATTTCACTGGTGCTTTATATTTGTTTTCTACAAGTCACTTGTGACTTGTGTGTGTCCTAACAAGCATTTGCTATTCAGCTCCACACTCCAATGTTCAGTGAATTTTCACATCTACTTTTCACGAACTATTCTGCATGTAAACATCAGCAACATTTCAAATGGCTGAACACTCAAAAGCCCCTTAAATCCAGCTGTTATTAAATGGTGAGTATCTCAGAAGAGTGCATGACTAGAATTACTAGGTAAAGATTTAGCCTTCTGTGCTTTGATGGAAGGAATATCAAGGAACTATGCTTTCACGGAAAGTGGTAATAAGGACACATTTGCATATAGAGAGGTTATCTTGGAAAGCAGTTGGGCTAATTCAGGTGTTCAGGAAATCGAGCAAGGACGATTTGTGTGCGCAAGCAGGTCTTAGTACTTGGACTGCCCTTCTCAATATGCCCCGAACAATGTTTTTCACAGAAACAGATTGGCATTGTCAGGGTTCGAAATATCTGTAATTGTTTCCTGATTATATTCTGTGAATTTCAAAACAGAAAGAAGCTATTCTACCCAGCTGTCTGCCCTGTTCAACCATTAATTCCTCCCATATATCAGTTTTTAGTGAGTAATAGCCCAATCCTATTCTTCCTCCCCACTGATGCAGCTGCGTGAAAAAGGTATGCACTGCATCAAGCGGGGGGGGGGGGGAATCAGGAGGCTTGGGAGGGAGAAAGGGAAATTGTTTCCCCTTAACCCACCATAAGCCTCCTGCTTGCCAATGGGTCTCCTTGGATTTGTGCCAGCTCTTTAGCTGGCGCAAGTCCAAGGAGAAGAAACGAGTGAGGAACTTCCAAATGGAGGGGATAGGATCTGGCGTGTGCCATTGCCACTGGATACACCCCCTACCACAGCCTCCCCACCCCTTGTTCCTTCCCCTGCTAGTTTTACTCCAAACCCCTCCCTGCCCCCATCGCTACCTTACCTGGCCCAGCAGGTGTGACGAGGTCCGTCAGTAGAGCTGCAGCACTGCTCACAAAATGGCCACTGATGGAGCACTGCCATTTTACGACAGCAAAAGTGACTTCTGCTGTTGTAAGAGGCTTTGCGTGACAGTCCAATCCTGCATAGGATTGGGCTGTTAGAATTTTTTTTAAAAAAAATCATTTCAAAACGTGACCCTGATCAATTCCCACGAAAGCATAGCCACACATGCAGGGAGCAGCTAGATAGAACATAGTAGATCCCTCTTTGGTTGGCTCTGTACTTACAAGCACTGGCGTCACTGCAGGGGGGGGCGGAGCTCTAAGTTCTGCCACGGTCAGACCCTCCGTTACACGGGAGCACGAAGCGCCCCTGCCCCCTCGCCTTCACCGACTTGAATGGCTCCAAAGGCGAGGGGGTGGGGGCGCTTCGTGCACATGTGTAACAGAGGGTCTGACTGTGGCGGAACTTAGAGCTCCGCCCCTCTGCAGTGACACCAGTGCTTACAAGCTGAGGTCCCATAAAGGTTGGGTAAGTGTACGGAACTGGGATGTACAGCCAAGCCAAAGCAAGGATATATTGTATCTGTAGTAAAATGTAATAAAACTATTTAAATATTAAAATGAAACAATCGAGTGAGAAGCAGTGATAAAGTCAACAATAAAACACCAAAACCTAAAACATGTAATCCAAAGGCTTTTTGGAATTAAAAAATAAAGTAGCCATCCTTCAAAAAGCCAGCAGTGATCCATCACAGCCTGGTGAGTTTCCTTTAGAAGGGAGGTCATATGGATGGGTGCCACCACTAAGTCAGCTCTGGCCCTTGTAGCCACCATAATACCTGTGGATGACCATGGAGCATATGAAGCTGCCTGATGCAGAATTAGAACATTGGTCTATCTAGTCTATTGTTGTCTACTCTGGCTATTTATTTATTTTTCACATTTTTATACCACCCTTCCTCCAAGGAGCTCAGGGAGCTCATTGCATGGTTCCCTCCCTTTTTTTGTCCTCACAACAACCCTGTGAAGTAGGTGAGGCTGAGAGATAGTGACTTTGACTTTCCAGAGTCTGGTATGAGAGTCCTTTGGAGCCCTGGTGTCTGAGACACTTTGACTGGAGATTTTATTCGCTATGATGGCTTTCAGCACTAATTCAGCCTGTCTATTCAGCACTATTCAGCAATTCAGCACTAATTCTCAGCCTGTCCTCCAAAGAGCTCAGGGTGGTGTGCATAGTTCTCTTTCCTTCTCCAATTTTATCTTCACAATAGCTTCTGTGATGTAAGTAAATATATGAGAGAGTGGCTGGCCCAAGGTCACCTAGTGATCTTTATGGCTGAGTAGGTAGTTGAACCCAGAGACACTAGGCACTGAATCTGGAACCTTTTGAATGCACTATGGCAATGATTTATTGCCTCTCTCCTTTATTGCAGGATTGGCCTAAACCTATGGAATGAGGCAAGGAGATCTCATTCAAAAGAAGACATTGCCTGACAGCGCAATCCTAAGGATCCGGCCGGTGGCCCAGAGCTGCCCGCTGGATCCTGTGCATGGGCTGCCTGTCAACCGGCGGGCCGGAGGTCTACTCAGGGAAGGGGACACTCGTCCCCTTCTCCGAGTGTAAACCTGGGCCAGCCCTATCGGCCTTCTCGGACTTCCACCAGCTAAATAGCTGGCAGAAGTAGAGGAGGCCGTGTAATGGGCCCGGCGGGGACGGGGATATGGCCAATGCCATCCCCTGGGCCCTCCCGGGCCGGCTAGGCCAATGGCTCCCCTCCCTCGTCCGAACCGCCCATGCGGCCGGCGACGGAGTACTTACCTTCCGCCGCCATCCATGTGGAGATCCGGCGCCGGACTGAGGGATCCGAATGCTGATCCTTACTCCCGAGGTGTCGCAAAGTGTTTTACGGCATGTTCGTGACGTCTTTCGGCAACGGAGCACTCGTTCCGTCGCTGACTTTTTTTTACAGGATTGTGCCCTGAGACATATAAAGGTAGATGTTCTGATACAAACTTCTAATGACTGATCTGGCATACGTGTTACATATGGGACATTTGACATCCCTGGCATTTTTTTTGGGAAGTAAATTCCCCTGAGTGCAAAGTAGCTTACTTCCAACTAATTGTGCATTGAATTGTCACTCAATTATCAAGGGTTTTACGCAAATATTAGCCCCAATTCAGCACTAAATATGATATTAACATGTGACATACTAGCGAATGCAGGTATGGTCCAAGGTGATGTGCCACTTGAACCCATTCCCCAAAAATCTTCTGCCCACTTCCCTGCGCCCCAGCACATGTGCACAATCTCTCCACATTGTCTCTTCCCACTGTAGAAGAAATGCTAATGGAACTGTAGGAGGATTAATTGAGCCTTCCTGCCTCCATGCTCTGTGGACATACTAGATGAGAATGAGGCAGCCATGTTGATCACAGCCAGGCAGGTGGTGGGCTGGAGAGGTAATGACAGGCATGGGGTATGCCCCCCCCCACATCTCACCACCTCCGCCAACCTGTCATCTGAGGCAAGGGGTTCAACTGGCCTTATGACTGGAGCAGCCCTGAACATGTGACTAGTTGTGCAAGAATGTGTGGGGAAAGTTTGCATACTTGACTGTGCATTAGAATCTGCACTGTTTTGCTTTAAATGTGGATAGGCTGCATGCCCATTCAGAGGTATATTGGATTGTTTGTCTGGTTTACGCCTGCTCTTGCCAACCCAGCAAATGACATATGTCTGAATTCCAAGTAACGTATGCTAGTTTATAGTGGTGCATCTCCTTAACCTGATCAGGGCAATGGTTTCTCACGATCCATTTTTAGTGGGTTAAAAAAGAGATGACTAAAAACAATTGCCCCAGTCCAGCTTTTCTACCCTATTGCTTGTTAACAATGATGATGCATTTCTTGAAGCGTTGCTGCTTTCATAAGACCCAAAAATTCTGGCAAGAAAGATAATAGTGAAGTACGATTTGAGCATGTAATCTAATTTTTAAATGTTGGGGTTTTTAAAAAGCCTCTACAGCTGTTACGTATGATGAAAGATTCTATTAAAATGGGGTTGGGGGAGGAGAGAGAGGGGAAGACGAAAGCCAAACTACAGGAGCTTTTATGAGTTAGTAGATGTGCCTTATCAACTGAGAACAGAAGGAATATTTGGAAGCAGCTCTTTCAATGCTAGAGTTGTTGTGGACCCCTTTTCAAAATGGCATCATTTTTCCCACCTTATGTACTCTGTGCAGTAAATTTTGTAATGCACTTTTATTTTTAGTTCCTTTTGATAATGTGACACATTAAATCAATAGGTAATTTGAAGAAGATGGAATCTAATTTTATTTTCTCATCTACCAGCTTCTGAGTTAAAAAACCAGAACTAATGGGGCTTTTTAAAAAGGAAGTTAAAGCCCTGAGTATCACTTTTTTTGTGTGAGTGTGCCTGTGACTATAAATTTGCCAATACATTTACAATGATACATGGAAACAAAATGCCCTTGGTTTTATTTTCGGCACCACTCGTCTCTAGTCTGAGCTGCGTCTCAATGATATACTTTTAGTTTTAATTATATTGGCGGCCAAGAACTCAGTCAAATAATTTTCCCCACAATAAAACACACGTTAAAATTTACTAGCATGATTAAATAAAGTATAAGCTGATTAATTTAATAATGCTCTCTTTCCATGCTGTCTTCTCTGAATTTTTGAAAGCCATCTGAAAAGAGGAGATTCCAGACTTCACCTGATATAGTTCCCAACCCCAATGTCTTGTCGGAACACGTTGTGTGTATTGTGACCTCAGTCACAGTAATGCCTGACTCCAGGAATAGAATTCTTGGGAATTCTTCTTCTACCTAACCTGCCTATGTTATCTGTACGTGAATTGAAGTGGAAGTACTTATTCATTGAGTGTTGGTCTACTCATGCTGCCGAATTACATGGTGCTGCTTTCCTAGGACAGCTTTCAACCTGTGGAGGAAAGAGAAGTGCATAATTAAATGCACCCTCATTTTGCAAGCTTCTCTTTTTTAGTAGCGTGTCAGTGAAGTGGGTTCTATCCTAAGTCTCCTCTTTGCAATGCTACTTTCCTGAAAGCACGGAAATTTTTACATGAGAGGTTTAAATATGCAAGTGCCCGTCTGCTGTCTGAAATTGTATAATTTCTTGGCATGTGCGTTGGTTCAATGGCTGTGAATGTCATCATCACCATGCCCTGCAGCTTGTGTTCTAGGCCAGAGTTTCCCAACCTGTGGTATGTGTACCACTAGTAGTACATGGACCACAGGCTGGTGGTCATGGGCCGGCGGCAGCCACTATGACCTGCATGCCATCCTGCGCCGGAGCCTGAAAATCGGTGGCTTGAGCTCTGCCGAGCCAGTAGAGCTCAAGCGTGCGGGCTTCCCTGCGCAGGGAAGGACCCTCCCGCCTGCCCTCACTCCTTACCATTGTCTTCTGGGCTCCGGCGCAGCCACGAACCCGGAAGGAAGTGCCAGTGACATCATCAGCACCTGCTTTCGGTGGTATGCGGTGGGCCAGAGGCCCATGAAGGTGGTACGCCAGCTGAAAAGGTCGGGAACCACTGTTCTAGGGTACTTTAGCATACTTTGATCTTTGAGTCATGATTTTGAAAGAAAATGGACTCGAGCAGGTTATTAAAGCCCTGTCCAGTTCTTCTGCTTAGGCAGTCAGTGATCACATGGAGGATTAAGCCATGCCCAACACTTGCACCTGCTTAGCTGAACCCATGAATTGGTTCCAACATATATACTACTGTAGCAAGGTGCTTCCATTTCATACAATTCATGTACAGCAGTCCAGATTATGTGGAAATCTCTAAGGACATATCATTATTATGAACACAGGGACCCCTTTCACGTGGTCAAAAGTTGAATGTTTGGAATTTGAGGGCATGGCCAACGGGCACATTGATATTAGAGGTAGAGCTGGCTAGTGTTGTCTGACTCTCCATATTTTCATTGAATGTATGAGAAGAATGCACGGATCGAGTTTCTGTAGCTCAGAAATTAGATTAGAATTGTTTTAGGTGTGGAGGGGGGGCAGGCTCCTGACTCTATAGACTGCCTGGTGACAGCCTTGCATAAGCAGGTGATAAAATACTTACAGCTTTCAAGTGCCAGATGTCAGAGTTAGACGTATGAATTATAGAGAAACACCATGAGTTACGAGTGATCACCTTAGGCTGTTGTATCACGGAGATCAAATAATCACAAGCGTCAACGTTATCATGTCAGCATTCTGAAGTGTAGGATCCAATGGCATGTTATCTAGATTCCCCCTAAGAATTTCATTACGATGGGGTGCCGCATTCAAACTGTTTCTTCTCCTAGGAAAAAGAGAGCCAATAATGTTTACCTTACTTGCAAAAGAACACCTTGCGGCTGTTCTAGCTCCATAACTTTCTGGTCTATTATTTAAAAATTATGTATGCTGTTCTTGAGTTTTGGATTACGTGACGATAATATTCCTCAGGTAGTCACTCACACAAAGCATTCTCTGATTTTACACTCACATCTGGGTAAGCGAAGTTGCCTTCAGACATTCCCCTAAGAAACAGATTGTGAGGATTGATGGGAAGTTTATACGGCTGTCTTTCTGTTTCATAACAACTGAACGAAATGAAAAAAGCAATCACCCATAATAAAGTACTATCTTATGGCAGTAAATAGAACTGCATAACATATTACCCTGGAGCAATGTGAACTTTGAAATACATATGCTTGCATTTAGCTTTGTAAGACTTCTGCAATGCACTGTAAGTTTTCCAAAGTTAAAAAATCTTCACAGTTGCCTACTAGTGAAACAAAGTTAGTAAAACTTAAAAAAAAAATCCTACAGTATAGAAATGAAGGGATTATTAAAAAGGCAAACACATAATTCGAAAAAGAATAAACTTATATGACCGGATCCAGTTGTCCATATGCTCCTTAATAACCTTCTGCTGGCTTGAAAAGTTACAATTTAAATATATTTAATGTATGTCTTACAAAAATTGAGTTTACATACTACAATAATTATAAATAATGTGCAAGGTAAAAAAAAAATCCTCCCAGATATTGTGCAGTGAACACTCCTTGTGCTGAGAGGCTTGATGGACAAGTGTTCAGGGCTTTTTGAGAGTTCCCAGGGAACTTGATGGCATGTGTAGGAGTGTTTGAATTTAATTTGGGCATACATGTTCACATTTGTTGTTTTTTTTCATCTGAGAAAAAGAAAGAACTAAGTGCACTGCCCCATCTAACAGACAGTGTCATTCCATGATCTTTCACAGCCACATTACCAGGCATTCTTTAGCTGAGGATTGTAGGAATAGACCCTAAGACTTTGCACAGTCAAAACATGGGCTGAAGTTCTTTATAATTACCTAGAAGTGGCATGTAGATTTTCATGACTTGTTACATGTGTAGACATCGAGTTTATGGGATTTTCAGTCATGTTGAATGTAGAAGATTGAAAAATAAAGAAATACAAATACTAAAACTTGCCTGGAGAGATTCCTTTCAAACTCGGTTCAAAGATATTATAGTAACCGCTTCTCAGGATTGTCCAAAACAGTCAAGCACAAATACTTCTTTAAAAATCTGCTTTACGTTTCATCCCAACTTGGGACCTTATCAAAAGCTAAAAGGAACACTCAGCGGCACCCGGGTGGTTGCTGGGGCCTGTCGGTTCGACTCAGTCGGACCGTTGCTTTGGCGGCTACACTGGCTGCTGGTTCATTCCCGGGCACAATTCAAAGTGCTAGTTTTGAATTTTAAAGCCCTATACGGCTCGGGTCCAGGGTATTTAATGGACCGCCTCCTTCCCTACAATCCGACCCGCACTCTGAGGTCATCGGGGGGGGGCCCTGTTAACCGTGCCGCAATTGACAGAGGTGAGGGGGATGGCGGCACGGACTAGGGCCTTCTCGGCAGTGGCGCCCCAATTATAGAATTCCCTCCCCCTGGAATTAAGAACGGCTCCCTCTTTAGAGACCTTTCGGCGGGTCCTTAAGACGTTTTTATTTAAGTTAAACGATGTCTGACACGGTGGGCTGGCTTTTTAACAAATGGCTTTTAACAAATGTAAATATAGGTGACCCACTGGGGTTGTTTGTTTTAATTGTTTTAATTATTTGTTTTTAATTATTTTAATGTATATATGTATTTTATTGTTTTATTGTAAGCCGCCTTGAGTGCCCTTGCTGAGAGAAAGGCGGGATATAAATTCTTTAAATAAATTAAATAACCTTATGTTAAATACAAACACACACTCACTCACTCCCCATTTACTCACAGCATGTGGCGAAGTGAGATTTGAACCCACAGTATGAAGTTAAAGGCGTTGTTATTAAATCACTTAACCACAGCAGCTGGTCCCATGCCAGTTCTCACATGCTCTTTTAATTCAATATCAGGGTTTGAAGGCCTTGCAAACTCCTTCACATGAGTTCCCAAACAGATCCTTAGAGTAATATTCAAGTGAATCCCAGAAGTTCTTTACATCTAAGCCAGGAACGTTTCTTATGAGCGACATCTTTGACACCCAGTAGCCATTAGTCATGACTTTTCAGATATTAGGAATATGGAGCCTGGCCCATTCATAGAAGGCTGCAGGACTCTTGAGTACACCTCTCAGCACAGCTACCAGGCACAGCAGGGTGGACATCAGCTAAGGCTCTAGCCCTAACAATGACAAAGTCTGTAGCTGGCTCCTAAGGGCTTGCAAGCAAAAAACAAAACCACCACCACAAAACTACAATAATAATAAATCATTTGGATATTCCAGTTGTTTACATTATTAACACATCACATTCACTGTGTGTTAGCCATTCAGTCATAGTCACATTTGTTTCACTGTACATTTGTTAGGCTTTCAGAACTGCCATTTGTTTTTGTGCTGTGCATATTTTTTGATATTTTTTTGCTACCACCTGTGGCAGCAGCTCCTCTGTATAGCTGCTGGCTGAAGACATTTTTTTATTTCCCACAATGCTCCTGATGCAAGCATCATTCTGGGTTATGGTGGGAAATAAAAATGACCATTTGCAGTTGCCACCATTTATTCCTCATACCATTTATTTCAGTATGCAGGGAAATGGAACTGAATGGGCGCCATTAAGTTCAATTTTTCATTCCTTGTGAAATGAATGCCTGCTCCTGCTATCTACTCAAACTTGGGCCACACTAGGATCGGTACCAGTTCAACACCTGTGTGGTGAACGCAATAGAGGCCTGAACACATGCAACTGTGAAAGCTAGCCACACACACACATAGGGATGCATCCCTGCTAACAGTGCAAAGAGGCAGTTTTTCCAGTGGTGCTCCATATTTAAAAGAGTGACTGTTCCTATTCACCGTAGCACGGTATCTTTTCTAGTGACTGTTTGCCAGTATTTCTTCCAGCGGCGGAACTTGGGTGGAGCGCGTGGAGCAGGAGCTCCAGGCGCTCGGGCGGGGGGTGCGCTCGGAACACTTACCGCTGTGAAGCACCGCGTCGGATCGGCCCTCCCTCCCTCCCTGGAGTCCGGCTCCAAAATGAGCTCAAAACGGGCAGGGGGCGTCAACGGGCGGGGGTACTTTGGGTGAAATTTTGATGGCAACTCTACCCAAGACGTTCCTTCTGCCTCAAATGTTTGAGGAGTTGAATTGATATCCTCTGCATTTGCTCAGCTAATTTGTCACTGTCTTAGCCTCAGCTGAAAAATGTTAATTATATTGACTGTTTTAGATGAGATAAGTAAATCCTATTATCTGATACCTATGGGAGTGACTATAAATCTGAAATAAATATATACATAAATAAAATTGGTGTTATTGGTAGTTTGCTTGAGGGTTGATTATTTTTTTTAAAAAGCTAACTTTCAGGATTTGTAAAACCTTTCCAAGGTGCTAGAATTCTCTGCTGGATTAGTGTACCTTCTCAAATTTCAAGACTGCAAGGTCTTCTTATTTTAATTCCTTGCTATTTTGTGCACTGTGCCTGAGGCATTCAAGCTCCTCCTTAGTGTCTTTATGTCGAAGGCATTTTCCCCCCTTTTAATTTAGCCTATTGCTGACTTTCAGTTGTCCTTTTAGGTAGTTCTCTCCCTAGTGATTTTAGTGCGCAAAAATGCCTTGGGATATAGTAATGGTTTATATTGCACTGTGTCTTGTAATATGCAATGCAAGAGGCCGGAAAAAAAAGAAAAGCTCCTGTTAAATTGTGTGGTATTTATCTTCATTCTGGACATTGATTCAGATACTGCTTGAAAGTGGAAGGGGCATTACCCTGTCTATTCACTTCTGTTGCTAAACTTGGCATGTGTTGTAATACTAACTGCACAGAAGTGCTAAATCAGTGATTTGGCCGAGCATCCCCTCGGGCGATGCTCGGTTGTTTACCCGGTTGCCCGGGAAACACAGGAGAGGGAATATCATGTTTCTATGGGGGGAGAGGGGAGGAGCCGTACCTTTGGCTTGGCTCCATGCCCCACTCTTCCCATTCTCACCTGAGCGCAGCAACGGTTAAGGTAAGTAAGGTAAGTGGTTGGGTGGGGGATATGGCTTTAGCTACCTAGTCTGTTTTTCCTTGCCTTCTAAGGTAGGTTGATGGTTGAATATCTCATTCAAGAAAAATAAGCACTGTTAAAGACTCTGCTTTGTCCAGTGTTCTCATAAATGGTAAGAGACAGAACTAGGGTGTGCAATTTTTTTTAATAGATTCGTCATTTCATTTGTTTTCAATTAAAATGAAGTCATCATTGATGGCCCAATCATAACGTTTTTGACAGCAGAACAGAGGTGTCATAAATAGCCATACAGCAACATGCCGTGCAGTGTCAGTGGCCCACTGCCGCTCCGTAGGAGCACAGGTGGTGAAACTGGGCCGGCAGGCGGTGGGAGGGGGTGGATCTGGTGGCATGCAACAGAACACATCCATTCTTTTTTAGCCTCCTTGCTCCGTTCTTCTCCTTGGACTAGCGCCAGCTACAAAGCTGAGGCAGGTCTGAGAATACCCATTGCGGAGCAGGAGGCTTATGGAGGGGTAAGGGGAAATAATTCCCCTCATCCCTCCAAGGCTTCCTGATCCGCCCCCCCCAAACCCATCCACTGGATACAGTATGCTCGTTTTTGGCGTGTCGGCATCAGCAGGGAGGAAGGATAGGATTGGGCTCTAAATCAAGTGCACCTTTATCTGGGATCTGCACATGAATGAGTGAGTTGGGAAGGAGCTGCTTGTCAGATACTGTACATCCTGTCCAGGATGAGCATTCCTTCATTTTGTAGGTTTTCTTTGCCACTGGTATTAGTGTCTCTGGGCCAGGCCACAAATAACACTCATCAAGAGGATGCTGCTGAAAACGCATTCATGGGAGTGATCCCTGTCCCGGACATAACATTTAGAATTATTTATCACATAGATCATTGTCAGCAAGCTGAGAGTCCCCAGCAGCTAACAGGGATATTAGGCCGGAGTGGAAAGAGGTCAACATGATGACCATGATCCACAGAGTAAACAGCTCTAAACATCACACCTGGGCTGGGGATCATTTGCTCTGGGGAGGTGTTTTTTTCCCAAGCACTGTAATGAGTGTAATACGCCAACCAGGCTTTATGGAAGTGGCTGGGAGCAATATCATATATCTGAACCAGGAACATAGGAAATTAGAGTCTTAGTTTTATCCATATATAAAGTGGTCATGCAATCTCATGTAACATCTGAGCATTATCTCACAGAATGTTCAGAGGCCTGTTGGTCAAGAAGTGGATTCCCCCCCTCTCTTTTATGGCTGAAATAATCAATTAATCTCCATGGCTGATCGTTTCAAGATTTGAGTTATTGTATTCAAATACAACACAGAATGCTCAAAATCGGTTATCCGAGATCTTCTTGCTGCTATTGAAAATTGACTGGGTTCACTTCTTTGTGAGCCTTCCATGACACCTTTGTTTATCATTTCTCTCTATGTCAACAATCTTTTTGAAAGCCACAACATTGAGTGCAAGAGTCACAATTTCAACCCATTTACTTGCACTTATACATCCCACTGATGTCAACTGAAGAGACTAGGAGACGAATCCTGTCCCTGCCAGCCTTATCTTTAGCTGGCATAAGTCCAAGGAGAGTCAGAGGCTGGGAAGGGGGGGGGGATGGGATCTCAGCATATGTGACTGATGCTATGATCCTCTTCCCCCCCCCCGGCCCGGCCTGCTCCCTGCCCTGATCTGCCCACAATCCTCCTCATTCCACCCCCTTGCCAACCTACATGCTCTGGCTGGGCTTCTGGGAGCTGCTGTCATGTGCGTGGGACCCCCAGCTTGGCTCCCATGACAATGGTGCCACTTTTGTGCCAGTCTCCAGGCCTTTATGGTGGCAGATCACGTGATCTACCACCATAAGACTCCCTCCATAGGATTGAGCTATAAGGCTGCAATTGTTTACCCACTTACTTGAGAGTAAGCACCATTGAACTCAATGGAACTTACTTCTTAGTAAACATGCATAGAACTGCACAGTAATTAGCTGTTATGTATGCTTACTCAGAAGTAAGTGTCGCAGTATTTAATGGACTGTTGAAAATACCCAGGCATGTGCATAGACTGCAGCTTTGGTCATGTCACTGGCGTCACTACAGGGGGGGCGGAGCTGTAAGTTCTGCTGAAATCGGAGCCTCCCTTACACAGAGGAACGAAGCGGCCCCGCCTCCTCACCTTCGGAGCCTTTCAGGGAAGCGAAAGCAACGCGCAGGGAGTCTCCTGCGCGTTGCTTTCGCTTCTCTGAAAGGCTCCAAAGGTGAGGGGGCGGGGCCGCTTCGTTCCTCTGTGTAAGGGAGGCTCCGATTTCAGCAGAACTTACAGCTCCGCCCCCCCCCGTAGTGACGCCAGTGGGTCATGTGCTAAACTCCCATTGTGGAATCGGCTGAATCACATCTTCATGTATGCTGAAGGAAATTCATACAAAGTTGTTACAATCCTCTGGACAAAACTTCAAATTGAAGTCTTAAGTTATCAAAGTTAGGAGAAAGTTAAGAACCAAGAAGCTTTACCTGAACCAAGACAAGTTGCTGCTGTGTAAAAAAAAGGCTGAAGCAACTACATTTCCTTTATCTCATATCATCATTATATTTTACCGCATCTTCAAGCCCCCTCCCAGAGAGTTTCTCTAGAGACACAATTATGTAGGGAAGAGTGACATATAGATCAAACGTGTTTCTTAAAGTACTTTGTATGCCATGAGGTATGGGTCACACACATGCACTTCTGAGAAACAGTTAAAAGTACTCTACATTGCCTTGTATCACTGTGCCTGTGGGAACCTAATTAGAAGAGTTACCTTTGAGCCGGACTTTCTTTAAGTGCCTCATCAACAGAATTGCAAGGATTGTTCCATCACAATGGGAATAATATGTGCAGATGTTGCACCTACTGTACAAAATGTCCCGGTCAAATGCCCTGGCTCTGAGTCTCACTGCTGAACGTTATCGTTTTTCGTTGAAAGAGTTTGGCTTCATTGACCTTCATGGCAAATAGAGAACACTTTCAATTTTTGATGCCTTATTTTGGTACCCCTGAGGACTGCCAAAGGACCTGCTTCCAAATCACTGTCTTAGTCCACCAGCCTGACATTACACAGCTGCTAAAAGTCCCTCTGGGTCTACCCTACAGGAATGAAAATGAGTAAGTTCTATTTATGAAAGTCTTCATTACTAACTTTTCATGGTAACCTGGAAAAGACAGGAGTTACGAGACTGATGGTGGTGACAACAGAAAGCAGCAGGAGCTACAGTGGCAGCATCCACGGTAGCAGGAATAGCCTATGTGAGATACTGTAGGTAACACGTTTCCAACCCCAACCTCCTACATACCACTTATATGTTCCTTAATTTTAAATTGATTTAAGTTGGGGTGGGGGGTGCGGCTTCAGGAGAATGTCAAGCTGAAGTTAGGCTTCACAACACTCACTCTATAATAGGCTACTTGAATTCAGTGTTTAACTTTGCATGAATCCTGTACCAGACAACAGTCCCCTATTCCTAGGCTTGCCATCCATCCTGGAAACCCTGGGACAGTCCCGGGCTCCGGGCTCTGACTCCGGATCCGTCCTGGGCTTTCCAGGCCTGGTGAAGCCTCTGCCGCCACTTTTAAATTTTTTAAAACTTATCTTTTTTTATGTCGGCCATATTGAATCTCATGAAATCTCACGAGATCCAAGATGGTGGCACCCAAATCTCTTGAAGGCACATGAGGCAGTACTGTGACCCCCCCCCCCAGTGACGCCACTGTTCTGAATCACACCCCAGAAACTATTCTCTCCCTCATTCCCAAGTATCTCCTTTCCTTTCTACACCTTAGGGTTGCCAACTAAACAGGAAAAAAAAATAAAACCAAACAATGACTTCACCTGCTTCTGCACTTTGAAGAGCAACGTGATCTGCAGAAGTTTTTTCTTAGAATGAAAATAGAGACTTCAGATTTGTATCTGCAGATCAAACTGTTAAAAATGCAAGCAGCGGGCTGGCTCAAAAGTTAATAATGTATTGGCTGCCTCAGAGCATTCACTTTTTGCTCCCCATTTACTCACAGGTTCACTACTTTTCTCTTTCTCGCTCTCGCCGATGTTCTTGAATTTCCCCTTGACCAGTTCTGTTGACCAGGTAGTGCTTATTCTACTTCAAGACACGTCTTGGCCTGGCACTGAGATAGTCAAAAGCTAGGAGAAGGGAGTGCATGCCCACGTGCTTCCTTTTGAACAGACCCCTTATGATGAGACCATGTCTGAATTTGTCTTCTGTTATGTCATTGCAAGGACAGTTTTATGACACGTGTAAAATGTTTTCAAATACTAAGGAATAAGTAGACAACTGGAATGGTAAGGGGTTGAAAGACCCAGGGAAGGAGAATGCAATATATAACATTAAAATGCGGCCTAGATGCTAAAGGCACCACACCTATTCTTGTAAAAGGCATTTGTGCTTTGAATACAAGAACTGATCAAAGCCAGCATCTGATGAATTGTCAGAATATCATGAAAGAGCACAGCCGCTGATTCATTCAGTCAGCCATTTCCCTCCCTCTGCTTCCCAGAAATTCAGTAAGTTACTCTCTGCTTTCTTGTATGCTTACGGATTTCGGATGCAGGAAGATGAAAAGGTAAGACAATGGTATTCTGGTACAGCAGAAGAAATGTACTCGTTATATGCCTCCTAATTACTGAAGACTTCAATAAATTAAGGACGCCTCACAGCTTTTCAAAGAAGTACTTTGTTACATTCCATTCATCTAAACCTACAGAATACGGTAACCCCTTTTGTGAAGAGTATTTTTGTGTTTTAAGTAAATTAATCTGTCATTAGTTATTCTCGTATGAATCAATAAATAGTTGTGTTGGTCCCTGAGAAAGAGAAACACTGATCAAGTGAGATCTTGTATTGAACAAATTATTTAAAGTACTGAGAGATTTCAAATGATACATTATTTATGTAGCTTAGACTTGATTTTACATTACATGGGTTGCTGCTACCCCTACTTGGTTCCGATGCCACCCTGGTAACTTTTGGATTATCCCAGTAATACGGATGGGGTAACTGACGTGGGTAAGTGCCCACAGCTTTATGATTTTTGCTGAATCCAACCCATCCCATCCCATTTCTCTCCTCAGACTTACTCCAGCTACATAAGCTGGTATGGGTCTGAGGAGTCACATAGACAACCAGAAGGCTAAAAATATTTTACTTAACCTGTAGTCACTGGCGTCACTACAGGGGGGCGGAGCTCTAAGTTCCTCCATGATCCGAGCCTCGGTTACACGGAGGAACAAAGTGCCCCGCCCCCGCGCCTTCCGAACCAGTCAAAGCAGTGAAAACAACGCGCAGGAGACTCCCTGCGCATTGTTTTCACCGCTTTGACTGGTTCGGAAGGCGCGGGGCAGGGTGCTTCGTTCCTCCGTGTAACTGGGGCTCGGATCACGGAGGAACTTAGAGCTCCGCCCCCCCTGTAGTGACGCCAGTGCCTGTAGTTGGTCTTCTTGTCACCCCCTACCATTGGATGCAGCACATACTCTGACAGCGTGGCTGCATCACTGACAACGGGGGGATACTGGATTGGGCTGTGAGAGTCACATCTACCTGTAGTTGTGTTCTTAGAATGCTGATTTATAATTCTAGAGCATAGATTCTAGAACATTCAATACAAAGTATTGTGTTTGGAATTGTCTTCTCTCTTCTGCCTCTGTTTTCCTATCAGACCCGTTCTATGGTGCTGCCCATTTGCAACTCCTCCGTTAGTCGCAGTAACCCTGAAGATTGAATGAACTTGCCAAATATCCATGGGCATTCTGTATTGAGCTTTGTTCACCCTTTTTTACAAGTACAAGAATAGGCCTGAAGTTTACGCAGATGTGTGAGATTAAAAACAATGGAAGCTTCTGTAATTAAAATAAATGGTCAACAACAAACGCTGTGAGCTTTCATCTTTCAAATGCACAATAGCCACTGAATCACTGTGATTGCTTTTGGCATGTATAGTCATTGTTTCATGGTGCAGTTTCTGGTGAATTGGCAGGTTCATAGACTTGATGGATTTCAAGCTGTTCATGGCCAATGTAGCAATACCCAAAGAGAATGCTTGATGACTTTTCAGACCCGATAGCACCCCAGCATGATATCTCTTCATCTCCTCCCTCCCTCTGCTATTATTAGCATGCTCTTCTTCCCTACGCTGTTTTTATTTCATTAGGTCTTATACTGTTGAAAATTTAAAGTAAGTTTGAAAAGATCTGAAGTTTGGCAATTGAAAACAAAATATACGTAATTTCAGGGCAGAAATGCACATCAAAGGAAACAGGCTGCCACATCAAAAGCAGCCTTTTGTCGAGTTCTCCACTCGCTGTCTACAACATGTAACACAAGTATCCAGGGCATCATTACACTGACCCCATCCTCATCCTCACAGTGATGACCAATAATGCAAGGAACCACACAGTGTAATAACACCCTAACAGGAGGTAAGTTGTGTTATGTACTCTACCTTTAGGAGGCAAGCCGAAAGCTGAGCACAAGGCCTAATGGTTCAGTCCTGCTGCAGAGGCCTCAGTGAGTGGTTGAGCCTCTGGTCCTGAGTGGAGAGACTAAGGCCAAAACATACTAAAACGTAGATGCCTCACAGCACAATCCTATGCATGTCTACTCAAATATAAGTTCCATTGTAAAATATTTCGTTACCACCTCTCTCCACCAGCCTTTACCTCTCCCCACCAGCCTGGACCCCAGCATACCAAGAGATGCAGTGGAGGTTGTGTTAGCAGTGCTGCATCGTGGACGCCAGCCAAAGATAGGATTGGGCCCTAGGTAAGACTACTATCCTATGCAAATTTACCTAGTAATAAGTTATATTGAACACAGTGGGACTTATTTCTGAGTAAACATGCATTGGCTAGCACTTTAATGCAGAGGTTCCCAAACTGGGGCGTCGCAACGCTCCAGCTGGGAACAAAGGGTTGTTACACCCTTAAGGGGCCTGGCGACCCACGTTGATGTCAACAGCGTGTCCAGGATCACGCTGCCTCCGCCACGGACGAAAAGTGCCCATTTTACCTTTGTTGGTGGCTGTGGAAGTCCTGCGGGGGGGGGGGAGAACCTGCCTACCCCTCTGCAGGCCTCCTCAAGCATCAGAGCAGCCCTCCAACGCGATCGCAACCCACTTCTGGTTTTACGGCGAAATTCACATTTCATCATCTCTGCAACATTAAATACTATTCGAGGTTTTTAATGTTGACTTTTGTAAAACAGAAAATTCTTTGTAAAGTGCAGGTGTCTTTGATCGGGTATTCTTAAATGCATTATTCAATGTCTTTCAGGGAAGTTCAATTGCACTTCTGAAATGAAACTATTTCCATTCACCTAACACAGACCAGAAAGCCAGGGCTACAATACCACGGCATTCTCCTTCATAAAATTCATGTAGATAAATAGGAGCTGTGCATATGAGTTCCCATTGCACATGAGTTCATGCCTAAAGTTTATGCCCAGAGTAGTTTATGCCTAAACATTTTAGGAGGCAGAAAAATAAATTGCATTGTGAATTTCTGAACCAGTGATAATCCGTTCGAAAGTGGGATTATAATAATAGCTGAAAAGTTTCTAACCAGTTATGAGTTCATTTCAAATATTTCTGTGTACTTCCATCTAGTTCCTAAGCTTCTGAAGTTAACATTATTTATGCTGAAATTGCTTCACTAATAGGAAAAAAAAACCCAGGCAGACTAATTACTAGTATAAGTTTTATGTTTAATTAGGATTTGAACCAAAATCCATTAAAATCACTGCCTCTAATAGTGTTTGGATTAGCCGACAGGGGAATGCAAAATCTATTTGCATGGTATCCTCACTATTACAAAAATGTTATTAGCCTGCATGTTAGGTGTACTATGCCAAGTATAATTTCATTTGACTGCCGTCATCACTTGTCTCCTTTTCACCTTGGTTTCTTTTGTTTTGGCCAGTTTTGAACCGTGCAATCCATAGTGATGATTGGACTTCTCTCTAAGCCAAGATTCAGATGCTATAAAGCTGGTCTCATGAGCTAACGCTCTGTTAAGCTCAAATCCCTCTGAACATTCTTGAGTAACGTCACATCGCAACTGTTTAGTTCATATTTGTATATTCATTGCCCAAAACTAATCTAGAAAATAGCCCTTGATTATCAAAAGTTGTTTCCAGGCAGCTCTCAATGAGCCTACAGAAGCTGTTTATTAATTGAACTGTAATCCAGCGCATGCCATCTGCCCAGAAACCTCTTTTTGTTCTCCGAGCAAAGTGGTAGCTGCAAGTTCATATGTAAGGGTGAAAAATGCAATGTATTTCACTTACGCATCATGGGAACCCAAAAGCTTATTAGCTTTAAAAGTAGAAGAGGTCCAATAAAAGATATCTCAGAACTGGGAATTCTCACAGGGAATGCGTGAGATCTGCTGCTATGCTGCAGTTATAGTTTCCTTGTTTTGTAAAGTTATCTGTTAGTATGGATTTATTTCAACACTAATGATTGAATGGCTTAGATAGAGATAAACCATTGTTAAGAATATAGTCCCGTGATGGCGAACCTATGACACGCGTGTCACTGGTGACATGCAGGGTCATTTTGGGTGACACGCCAGTTTTTCCCCCAGGGCCCCGACACGCCTTACATTTTCGCAAAAGTTTTACAGGCTTGTCTTGAATGTTTAGGGCAGAGATTCTGGCAGACCTCTTTCAAAAAGTCAAAAATGCAATGTGTTCCAAAGGACTGCCCTTTTGCCCTTAGAAACGTTCTGCGCATGCGCGAAAAAGGTAAAAGTTCACGTATTAACGCATTGGGCCTCGTCAGAAGGCCCTGGACCGGCAGCTGGGGTGGACGCTCCGAGGCCTTCTCCCGGCCTCGGAGCATCTGGAGGATGACACCCGCGCGTCACCCCTTTGCGCGTGTCACCCTGCGGCGACCCGCCCCCCGCCACAGCCCAGTGACACGCGTGCGGCAGAGGCTGCGCCAGCCCCGCTGCATCTCAGGGTGCAGAGTTAGACAGGATTGTGCTGTTAAGCTCATTGATTTCAATTGATGTCTGTGATTGTTTTTTGTTGTTGTTCAGTCATTAAGTCGTGTCCGACCCTTCATGATCCAATGAACCACATCCCGCCAGGCCTTCCTGTCCTCCACTATCTTCCTGAGTTCGCTCATTTTCATGTTGGTTGCATCGGTGATGCTGTCTAACCATCTCATCCTTGGCCTTCCCCTTCTCCTTTTGCCTTCAATCTTTCCCAGCATCAGAGTCTTCTCCAGAGAGTCCTCTCTTCGCATTAGGTGGCCAAAATATTTGAGCTTCAGCCTCAGTACCTGTCCTTCCAGGGAACAGTCAGGGTTGATTTCATTTAGGATTGACTGATTTGATCTCCTAGCAGTCCAAGGGACTCTCAGGAGTCTTCTCCAGCACCACAGTTCGAAAGCATCTATTCTTCGGCGCTCAGCCTTCCTTATGGTCCAACTCTCGCAACCATACATTGCTACTGGGAACACCATTGCCCTGACTATACGAACTTTTGTTGGCATGGTGATATCTCTGCTTTTTATTATGCTGTCTAAGTTTGCCATAGCTTTCCTTCCGAGGAGTAAGCGTCTTTTAATTTCATGGCTGCTGTCTCCGTCTGCAGTGATCTTGGAACCCAGAAAAGTAAAATCTGTTACTGCTTCCATTTCTGCCCCTTCTATTTCCCAGGAATTGATGGGACCCGATGCCATGATCTTAGTTTTATTAATGTTGAGTTTCAAGCCAACTTTTGCACTCTCCTCTTTCACTCTCATCAAGAGGCTCTTTAGTTCTTCTTCACTTTCTGCCATTAGGGTGGTATCGTCTGCATATCTGAGGTTGTTGATATTTCTCCCGGCAATCTTGATTCCGGCTTGCGATTCATTCAGCCCTGCATTTCTCATAATGTACTCTGCATATAAGTTAAATAAGCAGGGTGACAATATACAGCCTTGCCGTACTCCCTTCCCAATTTTGAACCAATCAGTTGTTCCATGGCCGGTTCGAACTGTTGCTTCTTGACCCGCATACAGGTTTCTCAGGAGACAGGTAAGGTGGTCTGGTACCCCCATCTCTTTAAGAATTTGCCACAGTTTGTTGTGATCCACACAATCAAAGGCTTTTGCGTAGTCAATGAAGCAGAAGTAGGTGTTTTTTTGGAACTCTCGTGCTTTCTCCATGATCCATCGCATGTTGGCAATTTGATCTCTAGTTCCTCTGCCTCTTCGAAACCCAGCTTGTACGTCCGGTAGTTCTCGGTCCACGTACTGCTGAAGCCTAGCTTGTAGGATTTTGAGCATAACCTTGCTAGCATGTGAAATGAGTGCAATTGTACGGTAGTTTGAACACTCTTTGGCACTCCCTTCTTTGGAATTGGAACGTAAACTGACCTTTTCCAAGCCTTTGGCCACTGCTGAGTTTTCCAAATTTGTTGGCATATTGAGTGCAGCACTTTCACAGCATCATCATTTAGGATTTTAAGTAGCTCAGCTGGGATATTATCATCTCCACTAGCTTTGTTGTTAGTAATGCTACCTAAGGCCCACTTGACTTCACTCTCTAGGATGTCCGGCTCTGGGTCAGTGACCACACCAGCGTGGTCATCAGGAACATTAAGATCTTTCTTGTATAGTTCTTCTGTGTATTCTTGCCATCTCTTCTTAATCTCTTCTGCTTCTGTTAGGTCCTTGCCTTTTTTGTCCTTTATCATGCCCATCTTTGCACAAAACGTTCCCTTGATATCTCCAATTTTCTTGAAGAGATCTCTAGTCCTCCCCATTCTGTTGTTTTCCTCGATTTCCTTGCATTGTTCATTTAAGAAGGCCTTCTTATCTCTCCTTGCTATTCTCTGGAACTCTGCATTCAGTTGTTTATATCTTTCCCTTTCACCCTTGCTTTTCGCATTCCTTCTTTCCACAGCTATTTGTAAAGCCTCATCTGATAGCCACTTTGCTTTCTTGCATTTCTTTTTCTTTGGGATGGTTTTCGTTGCTGCCTCCTGTACAATGTTACGAACTTCCGTCCATAGTTCTTCAGGCACTCTGTCTACCAGGTCTAATGCCCTAAATCTATTCTTCACCTCCACTGTATACTCATAAGGGATATGGTTTAGGTCATATCTGACTGGTCTAGTGGTGTTCCCTACATTCTTCAGTTTAAGTCTGAATTTTGCAATAAGAAGCTCATGATCTGAGCCACAGTCAGCTCCAGGTCTTGTTTTTACTGATTGTATAGAGCTTCTCCATCTTTGGTTGCAAAGCACATAATCTATCTGGTTTCGGTATTGACCATCTGGTGATGTCCATGTGTAGAGTCGCCTCTTGTGTTGTTGGAAAAGAGTGTTTGCTATGACCAGCGTGTTCTCTTGACAGAACTCCGTTAGCCTTTGCCCTGCTTCATTTTGTGCTCCAAGGCCAAACTTGCCTGTTGTTCCGTTTATTTCTTGATTTCCTACTTTAGCATTCCAGTCTCCTATGATGTAAAGGACATCTTTTTTGGGTGCTAGTTCTAGAAGGTGTTGTAGGTCTTCATAGAACCGGTCAACTTCATCTTCTTTGGCATCAGTGGTTGGGGCATACACTTGGATTACTGTAATGTTGAATGGTTTGCCTTGGATTCGAACTGAAATCATTCTGTCGTTTTTGAGGTTGCACCCCAGTACTGCCTTTCCCACTCTTTTATTGACTATGAGGGCTACTCCATTTCTTCTAAGGGATTCATGCCCACAGTAGTAGATATGATGGTCACCTGACTTAAATTCGCCCATGCCCGTCCATTTTAGTTCGCTGATTCCCAAGATGTCAATGTTCAATCTTATCATCTCATTTTTGACCACATCCAGCTTGCCTTGATTCATAGACCTCACATTCCATGTTCCTAAGCAGTATTGCTCCTTGCAGCATTGGATTTTCCTTTCAACCTCAGACACATCCACAGCTGGACGTCCTTTCGGCTTTGGCCCAGCCGCTTCACTCTTTCTGGGTCTACTTGGAATAGTCCTCCGCTCTTCCTCAGTAGCATATTGGACACCTTCCGACCTGAGGGGCTCATCTTCCGGCGTCATATCTTTTAGCCTTTTGGTACTGTTCATGGGATTTTCTTGGCAAGGTTACTGGAGTGGGTTGCCATTTCCTTCTCCAGTGGATCACTTTTAGTCAGAACTCTCTGCTACGACCTGTCCGTCTTGGGTGTCCCTGCACGGCATAGCTCATGGCTTCATTGAGTTACGCAAGCCCCTTCGCCACGACAAGGCAATGATCCATGAAGGAGCTGTGATTGTTAAGCTCATTGATTTCAATTGATTGTTGGTTTTTATAATATTATGTTTTATTTATGTTACTTGATTTAAAAAAAAAAATACTCCACTCTTCCATCTTAAAAAAAGATGTCCAAGGCAGGTTGCATCAGCTCAAATCAATACAATCAGCATCCATAGCATATGCTACGAAGTATTTATTTATATTTTACAAGCACAGCAGAAAAAAGTACACCACATTTTTATCTAGCTGATTATGTTAATAAAGCCAAAGGGAGGGAGAAAAAATAGGAAATCAAGATATTCATTGGCTCAACGTCTTGACTGTCTGCTGGAACACAATAAAGAGGAAGCCAAGAGGATCACTGCTTTTTGGAAATAGGCAAGAATAGCCGTTTTCCATCATGCATTTGGCTGGAGCCTGCTGTATTTTATTTTTGCGTCTTTATGTTTGTCATCTCCTTTAATTCTTTTGATTCTGTGTTTTATTTAAATATGTTGATTTTAATTTCATTTTGCTGTAAAACACTGTTGTTCATCTTTTTTAAAGGCAGGAAGAGGCATATAAAACGATTTATAACTGTTTATAGTTATATAGTTATAAACTGCTCCCTCCTTGGAGGCCTTCCACCAGGGCCTAAAGACATTCCTTTTTAAACAAGCCCTCTGAGTTAGCCATCCAGCCTATCTATTTTAGTGGTCCAGCCCCTTTTACTCCTGTTTTTCACTCTTTTTACTCCTACTTTTATATTTTGTGCTGTGTTTTTTAATGTATTAATGTTTAAGAGTTTTATATTATCTATGTATTTATGTATTACAATTTTATTTGTAATGGGGGGAGAAAGCAGGATAGAAATAAATTAATAATAATAATAATAATAATAATAATAATAATAAATTGAATAAATAAAGCCTAGGTTCAATCACAGAGTAGATTTCTCTCCAGTGTGCGTCCACATTTCTAGCAGTGGGGATACATGTAGCAGGGCCTCTTCTGTGGATCTCAGTGAACAGACAGGACTACACAGTAGAACAAGATGGACCTTTAGGTCCCAAACTGTTTAGTGCTTTAAAGGTCCAAACCAACCAGCACTTTGAGTTGTACCTGAAAATGGAAACTACAGTAGTGAAGGTGATGTAACATGGGAAAAACACAAGTAAATTTAAATGACCAAATGAACTCTACTGCTTTGCTGCCTTTATTCACTTCAATGGAGTCCCATGAAAATGACTGCAAGCTATGTAGGATCAGTGGCTTGTACTAGAAGTGTATGTAGTTGTATGCAGTTTTCTTTTTCTTTCTTTGAAGACTACCCTACATTTTGAAATTTCACCCTGCTTTTGAAAACCCTCCATGATTCAAAACTGATTTGCAAGATGTTGTTGCAAGGCAGGCAGTTTCCTGTTAGAAAAATATAAGAATGCCTTAGGCATGTGAAAGTAGTTGCATGACTGGTTGCTGGACTGGTGTTTTCTCCTTAGTTCTGATAAAAATGTGTTGTTGTTGTTTACTGTTGGAAGTGCATCATATATATTATTCCAGAAATCCTTACAACAATGTTGTAAAATAGACCAATCTTATAATCCCAATATTTCAGACATGTCTGTAGCTCTGTGGCAGGAGGGCCAAGAAATAATTGTCTGATGCCCATCATGGGCAGCCCGATCCTGCCTAAGATGCAGTGACTGGCCAAAATGGCCGGCCGCTGCATCATAGGCAGGATGCAGCCCGCGTCGGCATGGCTGGGCCTCACCTCACTAGTGTAAGCCCTGGAAGCCCCAATGGGCCTCCTCGGATGTGCACCAGCTCTTTAGTTGGCACATGTCCAGGGAGACCATGTAAGGCCAGCCCGGGAGGGGGACGGGGATATGGAGGAGCACACCATCGATATCCCCGTCCCCCTCCCGGGCTGGGCCAGCCAGTTTCCCCCCTCTCCCAGCACCCTCACCCACCCTCCCCATGCCCTCCCAGTGCAAGGGTGTACCTGTGTCCGGCATTGATGGGGTTGTAAGCAGTGCCGGCCTCCGTGCTATCACCGCTTACATATTTGGTGCTGTGAAAGTGCTTTACAGCACTTTTGCAACACCGAAGGCTGGCGAAGTACGCACTTTGCAGGCCTGTGTTTAGGCAGGATTGGGCCCTGAATTCATGGCTGAAGAGAAATATGAATTAGTGGCTTCCCAGCTTGCAACTCATGGGGAGGGGCGAGAAAGAAAAAGGATGAACTAAAATCATTTCCATTCAGTAAGATACCTGACTTTAAACAAACAAAAAAAGACTGATCTTTTAAATTAAATGCATAACAAAAGCAAGGAAAAACTTGAAGAAAACAGGGATATGCCGAGAGATTCACAAACTGGAGGATTTAGTGGGTTCCAGGTAAGAACACTAAAGTATCACTTAATTTAGAGTCATGTAGCAAGTTTGCAAAGCATCTCATATATCCTTGAAATGATCTCCTATATAAAAGTAGTTTCAAGCAATAGGGAAAAATCCTTCAGAACAACTAGGAAGACACAGCAGCCTATTATATCAGTACTGGTACCATCAAACACACACACACACACACACACACACACACACACACACACACACACACACACACACACACACACACACCCCCGCACAGAACGAACTTCATGACGTCACTTGTTTTTGGAGGTTACAATCTAAAAACGGAAAAATCCATTAGTTGGAAATGAAGTTCCAGAAATAAGGATGCTATTTCTTATAACATAAGGCTAGTCTTCAACGTGTGCATGGGATCAATTGGAAAATTCTGGAAAAGAATAACTATGTGTGGATCTGCCACCATCTGTAGGATTTAAATACCACAATGCTAGAGAAGCAATGTGTTATGTCAAAACTCTAATCCTGCATATAGTTGTGAATGCACACAACCAGCTGACCAACAGCCAACGTATTTCTAGTGGCTCCCAATCATCCAGATTGGTCAATATCCCTCAAGTTGATTTTTCATTTATTAGAACTTTAGAAATACAATATTGGAACTTTAGAATTAGTATTAATGTATGTAGGGTTTCAAACCATTAACAATTTAGCAGAGGTGCCTGTTGTTATGCTGTTCATTCCCAGTGGCTGGCAGGGGGCATCCCCCCCCCAACTTTGGCCACTCATTGACCCCGCACCTGCCCCTGCCCTCTGATCAGTTCATCCTGGTAGCATTCTCTGGCAGCCAGCATTGGGGCTGGTTGAATGTGGTGATTGGTTCCTTGGACATCACACCAATGACTCATAGAAATTACACTGATGACACGTGAATGGAGCATTGATGATGCACAAGTTGTCACACTGACATTGTGCCAATCACACACCAATGCCAGGATGCTGCGCTGTAGGTGACGGGCTGTGTTGGGGTTTCCATGGATGCTGTTGGTATTTTTGGGCAAGTCTGTGCCAGCATTACCGGGAGGGCTGCATTGGTATGGTATTGCCTGGATGGGCTTAGGATAGGACGGATGTTGTGCCGGTGTCCGTGTGATGTTGGCACGGCATCTGAATAGGCTTGGACCTTTATTCTCTTCAGCCTTTATTCTAATAGGTAGTGTTTGATACTCATTATGTCATAGGTGGCTGGGCTAGGGCAAATGATCCACAAGGGACATCAGCACTCCAACCTCAGCACAGAGGCAGGGCTGCATTGCTACCCTTGCTCCAGCTCAGCAGACTAGAGCCAAAACCATTTGAAGTCATTGGGGGCTGCACAAGATCATTAGCAAATATTAGTGGAGCACTAACTAATACTGTCACGTTTGCTTGTGGCACACTTGCCCGACAGAGTGGCCACTGTTTATGTATGAATCACCGTTTTTTGTACCAAAAGCAATGTACAAGGAACACAAACCACAATAAAACAAGTAGAAAACTGATAGTGATATGTTTAAAAAATGGAGGGAAAAACCCCTAAACAGCACAATTTTAACACATTAGGAAGGGGGGGGAGAGAGAGAAACAAAATCAATTTATTTATTTTCTGTATTTATATACTGCCTTTCTCATCATCAGATTTCTCATCAGATTTATTCAAGGCAGTTTACACAGGCACACTATCCCAGACCCCATAAGGGTATTTACAGTTTTGTTCTATTCATATATAGTACCTTTCATATTCGAGATGTTTCCCTTCCGAGCGCAGCCCTCCTTCTGGCTTGTGCTCTGCACTTCTAAGCTTCACAGTTCACCACAGTTCGCCCTCGGACAGTTGTCAAGATGTCATCTCTCTAGCTCACTCCTCCACATTCCACCCTCTCACGATGCCTTCTCAGTGTCTTCAGCTGCTGTCTCCCATCCAAGCGAGAAACAAGGTCGACTCTGCTTAGCTTCTTCAGGCAGGGCACCAGCTCAACCTCCAGGCCACCTCCTGCCATGATAGAGAAATTATATTGCCATAATAGAGAAATTAGTACAGGTGGGCCCCCATATCCGCTGGGGATATGTTCCATGCCCCTCCGTGGATACTTGAAACCATGGATAAGAGCGAACACCCCCTCCATGGTTTCCTGAGGGGGCCCCCACCCTGCCTCCCCTGCAGGCATGCATGCTTCCCCGCCCCCAGCTCTTATTTTTCTTTCAGCAAGCTTTGTTTCTTCCTTAAAACAAACAGAGAAGCAGCCTCCATTGCAGGCAAGTAGAATGAGACTAAGTCCTAGAGAGGCTCTGCAAGGTTTCTGTTAACCTTGCAGAGCCTCTCTAGTACTTAGTCTCATTCTACGTGCCTGTAATAAGCTGCTTCTCCTGTTTCTTTATGGAAGTAACGAAGCTTACTGGGAAAAAAGTAAAAGCCTGGGGGGGGGGGGTCCCTGCGATCCGTGGGTAACTGAAACCATGGATAGCGAATCAGTGGATATGGGGGCCCACCTGTACCTCTATTCTTTTTCAAGTGATTGTATATTGTTTTTGGCATTGGGTTACTACCAGACCTGTTTACCTAGTTCTTGCTCAGGTGCTAAAGCTATGTATGGGTTGTGCCACTTCAGACTGCAGGTGAGGGCACACACAATTAAATTATCCTCCATGCCCCCCCTATAACTGTAAGATACAGTTAGGTGTCCTTAAGAAGGTCAGGTGGACCATTTTCTCTAACGTCTAGTGAAGGGCTTTCTCTCTGTATGGATGAGCATTCAAATGTGTGAGCCCCAACCTTCAAGACAAAATGGTATAGTCCAAGCACAAGTTTAGCCCTTCAGTGAGAACTAACCTGTGTTGTAGGTGTGGAATCCCACTGATTTTTTAAATAAAGATGTTATATGTGTTCTATATTTCTTTCAAAATACTCTTTAATAATCCCTAACTTGTTAAACTGACATTTTTAGGGAGCTACCCATATTTGCTACAAAATATCTTTTCTGACTGCTGACAGCTAATTCAGAATCCAATATAGTGCCGGTATTGCTGAGGTTATTTTTCCCTCTTTGTCCATTTATAACACTGAATTTCAACAATGCTTTTCTACCTGCTCTCCTAATGCTAGCACTATTGTCTTTAGTATTGATTTAGCCCCAGTAATACCTTAAAAACTAACTTTGTCCTTATTCAGATAACTGCCATGTAATTAGATAGATAAGATGGACAGGAGAAGAGAGAAGCCACAGCTACTGAGCAGTAGTGAGAATCTGAAGCAGAGGCATCACTAGGGTTTCCATCACCCAGTGTGGTAACTCATAGTGTCACCCCCCATTAACTTTATTTATTTTAATATATAACAGTACAGGTCACCCAACAAATCAATAACCAACAAAAAAACCAGTGGCCAACTTGATGGTACTCACACAACTGAATATGAGTTCTAGTATTAGCTCTGATATATAGAAATGAGAGCTGACTCATACTAACACCTTATTGGTTCCATGCTGTGTCATAACACCTCACTGGCTCTTGGAACAATCAGTCTCATGTTTTGAGTGAAGGAAATCCACTTTTTGTTACTTAATGCAGTATGTGTTTTCTTTTTCCAGGTATTTGGCCATAACTTTTGGTAGAATACAAATAATTCATTACATTCTACATTAAAGTACCTTTCCAATGATGTATAACTTTAATAGTATTATTCCTAAATACAAATTTTCCAAAAGGTTTCCGCAATTTTGGCCACTAGTGGTGGCACTCCACCCAACCGGGGTGTCACGCATCATGCATCTGAGGATGCATCAGATAATGGGAGAAGAAAATATATGGTGAAAGGATTACTTAGGAAAGGTTTTCAACCAGGTCTTGAAGATAGACTGAAGAAGAGAAGAGAAAGAAACTCAATGAATGCAAAAGGAAAAGCTGATCCAGGCACAGGAAGACGCATGGTAGAAACCATGGGGGTAGGAATGAAAGAAAGAGATCACAGAGCATATGAACTTGAATGAAGAGAGGCAGCAAGAAAGTACGTAAGTCAAGATCAATATCCTGCCTAGTTATTGTTCATAAGCCAATATGAATGCTGGGCACTGAAGAAAAGTCTGATTCAGTTGTTGGGCTGGAACTGAACACACCACTCTTAATCTTTATCCCCACACAGTTGATCAGCACTATTCATGGCAACATTATTGGGTCTGCACACAATGGAACGTTTCAGTCCCAGGAAACATGCACATTGCTTTCTGTTGGATTGGAGCCACTGGTGATCAGTGAGATTTAAGTACAGGCACCCCCCAGTTAACAACAGGAATACGTTCTAAAACTCCGTTGTAAAGTGAATCTGTCATTAAGTGAATCTTCAGCACCATCTAGTGGTTGATTTTGGCATAGCGCATATAGCCTACGTAATGCAGTTGTAACAGGGAACGAATGGCAAGTACTAGTCCTTTGATGTTTAAAGCCTAACAGCTGATGGGCTGGGGATTTTAAAAGATGATTTTAAAAGGGCTGTGAGTGCTTCCTGTCTCCATTTTGTAATCAGCAGCAGGCTCAAGCGGCAAGCGGCAGTGACTTTTTCTAAAGTATTGTACTGGGGAACTGCCATTGTATATGCTAATCATCGTTAACCGAACCGTCATTAACCAGGGGACTCCTGTATCTTGCATGCAGGTTTGGAGCACAATTTCAATTTCAATATATTGGTTTTCTTCCATCAACTAATGCCCGTGGAGGAACCCATGTGATAAATGATTGATTGGCATTTAAAAAACATACTGGTTTATTGTTCTGTAGCAGTAGAGCATGAGCCTCTAAAGGCTGGTGCTTTAAAATATGACTGGCACTATAACTCTATACATGATGGTACTTCAAACATCTGTGAAGGGAAATTTTGTCTTTTCCAAGTATCTTGAGAAAATGTTAGATGGCAAAATCCACGCTCTCTGTCCTGTTTTATGGCCACAGAGTGAGAATGCAAGTTTTTCCCCTATATACTGTCATGTATCAGATCTTACCTTGGATATCTAAGAAAGGGACATTTCATTCAACGTTTGTTGAATTTTCAATTCCATGGCTCCCACAAGAACTACCCTATCGAAAATCTTATCACATGAAAAAGTGATCCTTCCCATCCCTGTACTTCAAATCGGGTCCGAGTGTTATCTCTACATATCAAGGGTTGTGAGATGTTATTTTCTATATCATTTACAAGTTGCTTTAGTGACTGCATCAAGCTGGTACATATTACTAATAAAACAACCGAACAGAGAAAAACACATTTTGTAGGTGTGCATTCACTGTCTGGTGGGGAAGATTTTTTACCACATTTTGTCTGGGCAAGCTGCGTACTGATTTCATTTCTCTGAAACAACATAAAATTTATGAGTGCAAAATGAAGAAGAATTGCATTTGTATTGGCTTTCTTTTTCGACACCGCATCTAACACTGTTGTGTACAACAACAAGGTCTGATTGGGCCGCGCTTCTGGAAAAATGCAGTCCTAGGGCCATTCTTTTAGTTCCTTGTCTGCTCATTTCTTTCAGATTTTGTTGCAATTTCCCCACTGTTGCTTTGCTCACTCCTGTCCTTGGATGTGCCAAATGCACCGCAGGAGAGAAAACGTATCATTTTCAGACACCTGAATACAAGAGCCTGTCATTTCCCCTTTGTGCCTTTGGCAGATTTTCTCTATCAGTACCAACTGAAAATAAACTCTTCATTGACTAACTCCACTCTTTATACCTTGAATTATACAGGGCTTTGATGCATTTTAAATTTCACACTAAAAAGGACTTCAGTTAGGTCACTGAACAGTTTCTGTTGCTGCCCAGCAAACAGTAGCATTGTGGAGATGATTTAAGCAGCTGTGGTTTCATTGGATATTAATATACACTGAGCTTCCACCATTTACCACAGAGGATAAATATCTACAGTACAGCTCAATGTATATACAGTTGGCCTTCTTTGCTATCCACGGGGGATCCATTCCGGACATACACACACACCCATGGATAGCATGGGCCCGCATTAAAAACTGTAAAAAAAAGAAAAAATGGGAGAAAGCGGTGTGTGGTTTTTTTACATTTTAGAGTGAAAATGTTGTGTGTTCTTGCTTATACTGACTGAAATCGCGCTCCGGAAACCTCTTCCGGGTCACATGACTCCCTCTCCCAAAATAGCTCAAGAATGCATTGCATTGCGACCTGAGTGCCTCAGTAGTCCTTGTGCCACGCCAGCTGGGTAGCGCCCCAGCAAGCCTTGCACCATGCTCGGCTCGCTCGCTCCCACTTGGAGGTGGACAGGGCCGGCATGGAGAGATTTGAAGCAACCTTAGAATCATGGAACATTAGATCTGGAAAAGAGCTTGGAGCTTGGGTCCACTGACTTATGAATAAGTTGACCCAGGTTTTCAGGGTTAATTTTAAGCCGGGCAGCCCAATCCTATCGAGCGTTGGTGCAGCGGGGCTGCACGACACACGCTGTATCCAGTGCTGGGACTGAACAAGCTGCAGGTCTCCTTGGGGTAAGAGGACATTTGTCTTCTTATCCCATGCCAAGCCTCAGCCTGCTCAGTGGGGCTACTTGGATCTGCACCACCTAAGTTGCAGGCACAGGCTCGAGTAGCCCTGTGTAAGGCTTCCCGGCATGGGAGGGGGAAAAAGGATACAGTGAAGGTCTTCTCCACCAATCCCTCCCCCTCCCAGTCCCACAGCACAATCCTCTGGTAATAACCGGCGCCGAACAAGCGTTCCGGCGCCGGGAGACGTTGCAAACATGCCGGAAAGCACATTTGCAACGACTCATGAACAAGGAAGGCTGGCGCAGAAGCCAGCCTCCCTTGCTGCACTGCCGGAGCCCCCGAGCGGCCGCCGCCAAACCCAGGTAAGGATCCGGCGGGTGTGTGGGCATTTCGCTGGGCAGGGGAGGGGGGCATTGGCCCAGCCAGCCCGGGAGGGGGCGGGATATGGCCTCAGCCATATCCCAGTCCCCGCCGGGCGGCTGGGCCATTACACGACCTCCTCCAACTTCCGCCAGCAACATATTCGACATTTACACTTGGGGAAGGAGACGAGCGTCCACTTCCCCAAGTAGACTTCTGGCCCAGCGGCAGCCTGGCCGCCGGTGCTCAGGATCCGGCTGGTGGCCCAGGGCCGCCGGCCGGATCATTACGTAGGATTGCACTGCCAATCTACCCACCCCCTGCCCTGTTACGCCCCTCCCTGCCCTCCCTAATCCCCCCAGGCACTGTTCCATTCAGAGCAGCACTTACCTGCTCCATAATGCAGGGTCCAGTGGGGACGCAATGCAGGCCTCAGTTCTGGCACCTCCTCCTCTCGAGTAGTACCAAATGTGCCTTATGGCATGTTTGCAACACTTGGCACCGGCGCTGAGTCCCAGTGCTGGCACTTCTACCGTGACAGGACTACACCATAAAATTTCTAGACTTCAGTATTTTTGTTTTGAGTATAATTCTTTAATACCTTTTTATTATTGTTATTTTTGCCAGATTTTTTAATATATATTGCACCTCTAAACTTCTCAGTACTCTTTTTATCACTTTCAAACAATGTAGTGATACACAAAGCTCACATTATTATGAATCTCTATTGCATATTATTTTTCTTCCTTGTTATCCTACATTCTTTGGTCTTTCCATTTCCTGATAAGAAAAAAAAATGAGGGAATAGAAGATCCAAATTATATGCTTATGTTTTATTTATGAATATGTGTTTTTTGATAGAACAAATTCATGATCCTGTCATACATGCATTTTTGATCAATTCTTTCCTTGTTCTGTTCTTTTTTCTTTGCTTCATAATCACCAGATATGATTCTTACAATAATCAGTATGCTATTGTTTCACTATAAATAATTTCTTGGTACTCCATTGTGGAATGGAAATTTAAAGATGAGGTGAATGAATGCCCATGGTGATTAATTTCAGAGTGCTAGCTGAATTGCATAGTTGCAACAAAAACATCAGAGTCTTGTATATTTATCTTTAAGGTGTCATAGGACTCTTTTGTTGTTCATGACGATCAATAAAGGTAGTATGGTCTAAAACCAATTCAAAATTTTAGTTGATGTACAGCTCAATCCTGTGTAAATTTAATCTGGCTGAGTTCTCGCTCCGCTGGCCTAAAGCATCACAAAAGTGCTGTAAAGCACTTTTGCAGTGACTCGGGAGGAGGGTGGCCATTGGCCAGACAAGGCTGGGAAGGGGCAGGGATATTGGCGCCGTTATCCTATGCCCCGTCGTAGCCCACGCCGGCCTTTCACGGCCTGCCCTCATGTACGCCAGCTCTGGAGCTGGTGTATATCTGAGGAGGCCCATAGGCTCACCTACACCCAGGGTGTGCTTCAGCAGGTCCGGCACGGCCCGGTAGGGCTTAGGATACAGCGGCCGGCAGGATTGCACTGCCCAATATATTATATCTTGGTATTAGGGGATAGTACGGTACGCACTTAAGATTGATAAAGTTACTCATAAAAATATGACTGAGATGAACAGGTGTAGCAAGTCTTCCATCACCTGAGCTTTTCCTCTGCCTCCCCACCTTGACAGAAATTCATTCCAGAACCTCAGCTAAACCAGACAGGGAAAAAGGGTGTAGTGGTATTCCATGTTTGCTGTGCCTCACACAGTTCTGAACTCACGAGAGGACAGGACAGATCCTCAACCCTATCTTTGCAGCCCCATTTATGAGCTCCAAAGCTAGCCCCACTTTTATCAATGCTTGGGATGGGATTCAAAAAAGGGCCTCAGTTGGGGAACCTGATTAGGAGCATTGTGTGCAGTCTGTATCAGGTCGACACAGCTGCTATATACATTTTTACAAAAAAACAAACAAACCCAAAACCATTCAGGCCCCAGTCAAGAAATTATCTAATTCGGCCTTTAACTGATCTTTTCTCCATGTGGGAAGGAATGGTGTTTAGCTTGTCCTCGTATATCTGATTAAACATGTACGATACGTATAGTCAGGTGTAATGTGCCCCAAACAATAATAATTACTTACAACAGCCTTGACAACATTATGACAAATTTACCTGCTTCAGAAAAGTGCATTGTGATCTACTGTCCTACCCACTGGTGGGCAAATGCCAATGACATGTGTAGGAGGAAGAACATTTGCAGGATCTCTAAATGGTAAGCTGTTCACGCATTAGGCATGTGTTGTTCACCTAAGTGGACTTCTTGCTCTTGAAAATGCTAACTTTATCTGTCAAACTACTTTGCTTGTTGAGTAATATGTTTTCCTCCTTCCTTGACATCTAACATACTGTAATTGAAGGGCGGGGGAGGGGAGAGTGAATGCCATCGAATCCTGATGCTTTCCCACAAAAGGTAGCTATTACTTCTCTTACTAAATAAGCAGCTTCCATGGAAACGGGGCAAAAAACAGTGTGTCTGTGTGTGTGTGTGTGTGTGTGTGTGTGTGCACACGCGCACAAACACGTGTGTGTAGGAGTTATCCTTTCGCATGCACGCACGCACACGCACAAACACACGTGTGTGTAGGAGTTATCCTTTTGAACCAATGATATAACCAGTTCAGTAACAGACCCTCTGAAAACACTGATTTACAGCACAGGTCTATGGCTGTCTACTCAAAAGTAAGTCCCATTGTGTTCAATGAGACATACTCCTATTGCAGCCCAATCCTGCCTAACAGGCGGCGGCCGGCCTAAAGGGCCAGCAGCTGCATCCTAGGCGCATTGTAGCCTGCAACTGCGTGGCCCAGGCTCACCTCAGGGTAAGGGGATGTTCGTCCCCTTCCCTCAGTGGCGCGGGTCGCAATGGGCCTCCTTGGAGGCATGCCAGCTCTTTAGCTGGCACACAACTGAGGAGGCCATGTAAAGCTGGCCCGAGCTACAACGGGGCATAGGATATCGGCACAACTCAGCACTATCCCTGCCCCCTCCCAGCCCAGCCCCTCCCTCACCACTCCTGCCCACCCTCCCCCTGCTAACCTGGAAGCAAAGCTAGAGTGTGCGCATGTTGAGAGCACGCACCCCAATAATCATGTGGGTGCAGTCATATAGGAAAGGAATGGTCCAAACAGGCCCCTAGATTCTCTGACATAGCTTGTGCTACAGCTGACAGTATTGAGGATTCCAGAAATGTCACCAATGGCCCTGAAACATAGTTGATGGAGGAGATGAGACAGTGGGCTGCCAGGAGGCAGCATTAAACTGGGCTAATTGGAGTTGCAGGGAGAATGCCTGTCCATAGTTCGGGGGCTGATCTCGAAAATACATATGTATCTTTTAGAGTGAAAAGTGCTTCCAATTTTAGTGCATAAGAAAACTGTCTTTCAGGTTTCAGAAGATTAGGAAACACTAGTCTTTAACCTCTTTATTTTCTGTGTTTACTATAACTAAATATGGTCAATACATATATGGATTGTCCACATAGTATGAGTCCTTCAAGCAGGGCCCATGAAAGGAGGGATGAAGGAGGTAAATTTTACCCGGGCCCAGGGTCAAAAAGGGGGGCCAGAAAATTCCTGAGATCTCAGCTGTCCTCATGGAGAGAGAAAGACAGAGGCCGGGCCAATTGGGAGACCAGGTCTACCAGTTGGGTAGACCTGGGTGCCACATCGGGAAGCCTGGTAGACCTGGGCTCCAGAAACTCTTCCGGCCATTGCTGCCTCCCTGCCCTCTCCCCCTTTGAGAAGGCCGCCCCCGAAAGCAACTTTGTACCCCTTGAAAAAATTATTCTCAGAGGCCCTGCCTTCAAGTATGCTTCAAGAAAACGTACTTCTATCCACTGAGAAGTTCCAGCTTTACAACTAGAATTCCTTGCATTTTATGCACTGCCTTTATGTGAGGCAATAAAAGATCTTAGCTTGAGTTATGTTTCTATTATTAACCTGCTACACTTTGTCAAGCCTTCGCTCTTTTTTGAGGTATGATGCTGATTCGTTCCAATGTAAAAGTAAATGTCAGCATCTTTCTGAAATATCTTTCCTTTTTTCATATGTCAATTTCACTTTGTCCATATCAGCTTTTGATATTTCAATAAATATCATTTCAACTGTGAAAATTTCTTTGCTAACTAACATTAGACTTACCATCCGTCCCGGAAAGCCCGGGACCATCCCGGATTCTGGGCACTGGTTCCAGATTGGTCCTGGGCTTTCCGGGCCCGGTGAAGTCTCCGCCACCGCTTTTTAAAGTTTAAAAACTTACCTTTTTCCAGCGCCACCATCTTAGATCTCATGAGATTTTGCGAGTTCCAAGATGGTGAAAAAAAAGTGCTTTTTGCACCTTAGAAGCGGCGGAGGCTTCAGCGGGGGCATGGGGGCATCTGAGCCGGCCAGGCTCCAAGGAGTCCACCAGAAGAGGAGGAGGCAGCAGCAGTGGTGGTGGCTTCAGCGGGGGCACACGAGCCGGCAAGGCTCCACCAGTGACCAGAAGGAGTCCACCAGAAGAGGTGGCGGCAGCAGCAGCCGTGAACAATAACAACGACAACGAACAAGATTACTCTTCACTGTCTTCAGTCTTCTATGACAAAGATTACGGCGGCGGGCGGCAGCGGCAACGACGATGAATGATGGCGGCAATGGCGGCTGATTAGGACAGTAAAAATAAATGAAATGGGACAAAAGCTATAAGCTTTGCAGCAGGAATGGTCTTTCAGGGAATATTTCTGGGATCTGTAAGGCCACTTTTATTTTGAAAATATGAACATGTAGCTCTGCTCTATTTCAGTTAGAGCTTAAGAGAATTTTGTTCCTTTTCATGCTTAAGAGAAACCATGCCTTTCTTCAATACTGTGTTGATGTGATGTACTAATTTATTTAAAATACCATATTTCTTCGATTATAAGGCACCATCAATTCTAAGTAGCACCTTTAGTTTCACTACCACCAGCAGGGGAAAAAAAATCCTGGCTTGTAAGACACACCTTAAATTTCCCCGCTTAGCACCAACTCTCCCCAGCTTGCCTTGCAGCTAGCCTGGCCTGCTCTCTTCCTGAGAGCTTGCCCCACTTGCTGCTCTACTGCCCCACTCAGATGCTGATGATAGCCTCTGATGATTTCTTACTGGGGTTTGGGGGGCTTCAGGGAGGTCTGCGTGACCCTGTGCAGGCATCCCTGATCTTCAGTTTGGCGAAAACTGGTGGTATTCAGGCATTTTCAGTTTTTGCAAAAACCGGAAATGCCCAAAAACCACCGGTTTTCGCCAAACTGAAGATCAAGGAGGCCTACAGAGGGTTGTGCAGGCCTCCTCGAAGCCCCCACAAGCCCTGGTAAGTAAGAAGATGGCGTTTTGGGGATGCATTTTGCACGCCCTCGGTTGTAAGACGCAACCCCTTTTTTTAGTTGCTAAATTTGGAAAAAATGTGCATCTTAGAATTGAAGAAATACAGTAAATGGATTGATTAAAAGATAACTAATCACTTAACATCCTTAATTTACAGTTTTAATAAGTTTTACACATTCCAGATCTGGCTACAGTTCACAGTCTCTGCTATCTACCATTTCCTGTGCATTCTGTAAATGCTAGAGAAAAGTGTGCAAATTATATTACTGTAATGATGAATACAGATTAGCAAGGAAAAATAAATAGGGCTATCAGCCAATTTTTTTAAGAAAAACGTATTGGGCAACTCAGATGAGTGTCAACCAATTACTGGGTTGATTGATTCATTAAATTCACATATATAATTATGTTTAAGAATAAAACAAAATTTCTGAAATACATAACTATCTTTTTTTTTAAGGTGATATATAGATGCGTCACAGCAGGGAAAGTCCTTAGACGAGGCATTTCCTTTGGTGTGAGACTGGTTCATAAGACAGCACCTCCCACTTCCAATTGTAAACACTTTCATTAAAAAGCATAAACAATTTCTCCAATATCTGATCACTGATTAATCAGTGAAGCATGATTGAAATCCAAATGGTTTCATGCCGTTGATGTGATGAGTCAACTAAACATCACCACCAACTAAAAGACCTAAAATAAACACTGAGCAAATGCTTTGTTGTGACTGTAAATATGCAGGTCAAATTTGCAAGACCAGGAGCAATCCATGCATCATCGGAATGGCACATTTTTTACTCTGAAGGAGAAGGCACAAGACACTCATGTGTCATCCTGACAGCAGCCAGCAATGCTGGCATCAACAATAAACATCTGCCGCTTTTCACTTCCAGGGGTCTTTACATTATACTCCAAAGTTACTTTTTTTTACTCGTACGCAAACTGTTTCCTGGGATGTTTACCCAGAACATATTTCATATATACAAGCTTTAGTAAGTGGAGCTGAAGTAAACAGATGTGCAAACCCCAACTTGAAATTTTTATAGTTGATCCCCGGTGGGGCTGACATTTTAAATGGAGACCAAATTCTCATTAACTTTCAGCAAGCTATTGACTTTCAGCATACATACGCAGTCATTATTAGAAAGAGAGGGTAATCAACAAATAGCAGGATTTGTGGTCCTTCTGTTGCACAGTGTTCAGCCTGAGCATCCCAGCAGTGTGCACTGGTGATGGACGCTTATGGAGACATCCATGGTTGGAAAAAGATCTCTTGCCTTTGCCATCTATAGCACATCAACCAAGTAGTTGGCTAGCACCATTCCTATATATAGTGGTTTTTTTTGGGGGGGGGCAGTCAATAGGAGTCAATGAAGCTACAGAGAGGTGGAGTTGCTGCAGATGGATGATAAGCCCTTGTAGGTCTCTGGAAACAGGTACAGGGGGGCGTATACGTGGATCTGCTATCTGCGGATTCACTTATCCGCCCCCCCACCGCGGCCATTACAATACCTTATTTAAGTTGCTATCTGGCGTGAAGCAAGCTCCGGTGCGGGTCTCGTTTAAACAAAGCGGTATAAGCCTGCTGCTTATAGCACAGCTTGAGACTCAATAGAGCCAGCAGCCTCAGTGCTAGAGAGGCTCCGAAGTTAACAGAAAGTTCCTGTTAACGTTGGGGCCTCTCTAGCACTGAGGCTGCCGGTTCTACTGAAGACCTGCGCTGACGCATTTCGAAACATTGGTGCGTTTGCACATCGATTTTGTTTATCAATAAGGTAAGGGCCACAGGGAGGGTCATGGGAGGTGCAGGGGCGTAGAAGATAGCGGTCACCCCCATCCGCAAGTTCCTGGTATCCACGGAGGGGGGGCAGGAACCTATCCCCCATGGATACTGGGGCCGTACTGTACTGTTCTCTAAACAAGCTGCAAATATTCACTTGTGAGCTGATTAATTACTTGCAAGCCCGATTTTTTTCCCCTTTCTTGCTGTGTGTTCTCATACTTTCTGAATTTGTAGGACAAGGGGGAGGGGGTTAAGTGTTTCAGCTTTTCAATAATGTTATATTATTGCTTTATTATAGCGTTGTGCTTGTCACAACTTTTGGTAGTGGTGTCAGAACTGTCCCTCCTGGAACTTTTCTATCTTCCTTGGCATTTTGTTTTGTAGGAACAAGATACCAGTGGCGTCGCCAGGCGCCCCCGCGTCTGGGGCCGCCCCCCCGACGCCCCCCAATAAAACTGTCAAAATTTTAGGTTTCGATTTCGAAACCTATTTTTGACAGGTTTTTTGTTTTTTGTTTTTTTGGGGCGATTTTAAGTGTAAAAATGGGATGTTAAAGTGTATGTGTGCTTTGCCGGCACTTATCTGTAATATGGGGCGTTCCAGGACGTTCCACCGACGATCTTCTTCCTGCGCCCGGGCACAGCTTCTCCCTGCGCCCGGGTGCAGACTCCGTAACGCCCCCAGCAGCGGTTTCCGGAGTTTGCGCATGCGCAGAACCACAGAGTTTCCAGGGACGTTCTGCGCCTGCGCAAACTCCGGAAAGCGCTGCTGGGGGCGTTACGGAGTCCGCGCCCGGGCGCAGGGAGAAGCTGTGCCCGGGTGCAGGAAGAAGATCGTCGGTGGAACGTCCTGGAACGCCCCATATTACAGATAAGTGCTGGCAAAGCACACATACACTTCAACATCCCGTTTTTACACTTAAAATCGCCCAAAAAAAGAAAAAAAAGGGAGAAAATGAAAATTTAAGGAGGCCTGCGCCCCCCCAGAGCTTCAGCGCCCCTACGCCCTGGGGCCCACCGCCTCACTGCCCCATATCAGCCGACGCCAGTGTGCTGTTTCTGAGATGGCCAACAAGCACAAAGTTCACAAGCAGGATATGAGGCTGATGACAGTGCCAGGTTGCTAGAGGTCCTTGAACAAAGCCTATAATGGGGCCCCCAATGGCATTCCACCCCTACCCATCAATAGTGCATTGGGTGGTGCCACTGCTACTGTACTGATGGTTTGGAGACAGTCTAACTGGTTGGGCCCTTTGATGGGCCAGCTTGACCAACCCTTCGCACTATCCCGAAAGACAACAAATCCCAATTACTGGTGTCAGAATTTGGTAATTAGAGATCACTGCCTCTAAACATGATAGTTCGATTTTGCCATCTCAACAAATAGACATTGATGGATATTTCTTCCATGAATTTGTCATAGTCTACCTAAGCTAGCAGCCATAGCCTCACCTTGCTATGGTGAATTCTGTTGGTTAGTTATATGTTGAGAGAAGTATCTCCTTGTAAAGTCCAACATATCTGAGGAATTTTGGTGGAAACCAAATGAATTCTGCAAACCAATTTGAACTCAACAATGGGAGGAAAATAGCATTGACAGAAGTGTATAATACTTTTTGCACCAACAGTAGCATTAATCCCAACAGTTTCAAAATCCTACAATGACTGTGCCAATTGAAACGTTTAGCTTTCTAGTACAACAGAGAATATACATTCCTTTGTACATGAATGAGTGGAAACACAAGGAATTGTACATTCTTTGCTCCTTTGCCTGGTTTCTCATGAGAAAATCCCATTGAAATAAACAGGACATTGTCACACATAACCCTTAAGGCACTCAGGGAATGAAAGAGGCAATTCATAAAAAAGCTGTTTATGGCCAGCTGCCTCCAAGGAATAGGTGTCTGAAGTTATGAAGTACTAGAATGAGTAGCTGATAACATCACTTGCATTAACTTATAGCTAGTGCTTAGAAAACATGACAGGGGAGAAGAGAGACAGAAATAGAAGGGGCTCATGGACAGAAAGCAAGACATTATAATAATATGTTGATAAATGAGGTGGTGACCTTTACAAGATGAAAGCAGAGGAACACATTTTTATGAGCAATTCTGTTCAAAAAATTATTTTATATAGTTTTTGAAAGTTCCGATGTTCGACCAAAGCAAGAGGCCTTTGGCTGAATAATCGTAGAGCTGCACTTAAAAGCAAAAACAAGCGCTCATCTCTGGGTCACCGAATGTAGCGACACATTACATTCGCTTAACACTCCATTGTGTGGTTACACTGAAATGCTTCTTGAAGGAACTGAAAAACAGCCTTATGGATTGTATAAACATTGATGGCATAAGGAAAATGGGGCAAAGAACAGACGAGTTAAGATTCAGAGGGGGCAAACTCCCACTTAGTTGAACTTCCCCAAGCAGAAGCTTCTCTATATTTGATAAGACTTAGCTAGTCACAAACATATTTACTCAGAAGTGAGATACATTTGGTTGGCTCTTAAGAAGCATGAGAATACCAGCCTTCCTCCTGCTGCCATTGTGTGGGCAGGGGTGTCTTTCACCGGCCCACCCTCACACGAGGTAGAACGGGAGGATTAAAGCACCTGATTGTGTGTTACTGGGGGGGGGGGAGACCCTGGTCAGCAAGCAGACAGCTCACCCTCAATTGAGAGAGTGGATAGAGAAAAGTTCTTTTCCCTCTCGCACAACACCAGAACTAGAGGGCATCCACTAAAACTGAGTGGCGGGAGAATTAGAACAGACAAAAGAAAATATTTCTTTACCCAGCATGTAATTAATCTGTGGAACTCCTTGCCACAGGATGTGGTGATAGCACCTGGCCTGGATGCCTTTAAAAGGGGATTATCCCTTATATACTACTATCAAGCAACAGTCAAATGATTTTTGTTTGATAGCCAAACTTATCCTTACATCTCATCCTTAACACAGTCTGCATTTCTTTTATTTCTGTTGTCATGGTTTCGTACTCAAGCAAAAGCTGAGAAACTTTTCCGTTCAGCTGTTTTCTCCCGGTTTAAGCTCATATCTATTCATTTTCTTGGTTTTATTGTGCATATTCTATTTTATTAAAATTATACTTATCCCCAAAGAGAAATATTGCCAATACAATGGAACTTTTAAGATCTGAAATATAAAATCTATAAAGGATTTTTTTTTCAGATTTTCAAGTTCATTTTCTGTTTTAGCTCTCTTCTGCTTCACCATCTCAATATTACCTGCAATTCAAACCCCCCAAATATACATTAAACTGCATTATACTAACATAAAGAGATATGCTTTCTCCACAATACAGGGTGATTTAACTGTGCTCCTCTCATTATGGGTAATGAAAGTTATGTAATTTCTTTGGATACTGAGCTGAACATGTATGCCTCAGGGTCTAACTTCAAGTCAACCTGGAGAAACTAGCTGGGAAATTTGACATTAAAATGGCAAGTTTCTTTTCAACATGTGTCATTTTAGTGAGATGCTGGGAGATGCATTCAGCAAATTGCTTTTAGCCTCCCTCTCTTTAATACATTCTTTTATCAATTTTTTCCTTAGTACTGTATAATATTATGTAACCTGCATCCTTGAAAATAGGTGCTCTCCATTTCTTGTCTAGCATGGCGTAGAAAACATCAGAACCAAAAAGAAAGGCTTGTAAAATGAAGATAGAAAAAGAGAGGAAAATAAAGACATAGCCAAATAAAGCACCGTAGAACCAATATGAGGCTATGGTCAGAAAGTCATAGTACAGGTAAAGTAGGTATGTTCAATTTTGCCCCATTTTATTCCCTTTCACTTTGCCCTGTTTCACTCCTGTAAAACAAAGAGAATTATGAACATTAATTCCAAAATTGGAACATATGCACCATTCAGTTTCCCCAGGGGAAGGATGCAAATGGACTGGAGAAACTGAACGGTGCCTTATACCACAATTATAGCTTCATACCAATGTGTATATGTGCATTGATAAATACTTGGTTGATGTCATGGAATGAGTGATGGCATCAAGATTCTTTATCCACAGCGTTTCACCAATGAGCACATAGACTTCTGCACATTGGTTGAACACCGGGCAACAATGCTTAATGCAATCACATCAAGATTGCTTGTTGTAGTATTTTCTCAGTGTGCACTTGCACAGCAGTAATGGAAAGTTGGGGGGGGGGGCACAAATGAACTAAAGCAGCAGTTCTCAAAGTTATCCCCGTGAGTCGGGGAGAACTGTGAGTAGCTGGGGGTTAGGGCGACGGCGGTGGCGGCACACCTGGGATTGCGATACTGGCGTGTGGTGTGTGCTGCTGCCACCAATACTGTTCCCGTCCCAACACCAACCTGACCTCCTCCCTGCCTGAAGAGCAAAGAGCCAGACCAGTACTGTGACTATTAGAAGGACTGTTAGCAGGAGGCCACAGATCCACAGGCCAAGAAGGCCATTTCTGATCTTGCACTGGAACCATGTAATAACCCCACACACACACTCCTTAAGTGATCTTTAGAATTCAAAGTAAGTGTACTCAAGGTAAGGGGGAAAATGTCCCCTTACCCTAAGGCAGCCTCCAGATGCGCCGATGCTTGGTCCTGACTTGGATGTGGCACGGGCTCTACATCCACTCAGCAGCCTAGCTAGACTGGATTGGGCTGCCCATATATCAAAATATCTTTGATTGCCTGACAGCTCAAATTATCATCTCTATATAAAAGTCAATTCCTGATTTCCAGCATATCATGTTACCATGATCAGTAATCCAAACTATGCAAATTAAGGGGTGGGTCTGCACAGGTGGGGCAGGATAAATTGGATTTTGTAGGACTTTAGTAAATGAACGGTAATCAGGCCCACATTTGGAAACAAGACCTCCAGACTACAGTTGGCATCTCTGTAATATGGGCCTTATGATCTCACATACTGTACACCTATTATAACAAAGGACATTTTGCTTCTCTTGTCTCTACATGTGTGTTCTAAAAACTACTTTCCCCGTTCAATATAAGAGGTGGCCTGAGGGGCACAAGTGTGTGTGGGGGAATACTGTTTTCTCCCTTCCGACAGACTACCGTTCTTTCTCTCGGAAGCATTCAACTGATTTGCACCATGCTTTTTAAATTTGTATCCATTCGCTAGCCTCGGAAATGTCATGCATGTGAAAAGGCTGGAAGGATAACACCGGCTAATATCATTTTTGGACCCTTTCCAGGCAAGTGATGTTCCTTCCGCCGAGGTTTATGATTAATTATGGTGGCTGGTGTTTGAAAGATTTAGTTGAGGCTATTTGTTAAGCCCTAGCGCCCTGATTGCTTTCCTCTGTTCTCTAAACATGCAACAGAAGAGGCTGCGGTGGCGGCCCCAACTTGGCTCCTTATGGCTTCTGCTGTTGTCAAGGATTGCACCTTTGGTCTCTGGATTGAGTGGCTTTCGCTGCAGCTGGATTCGGCAGAATCCAAGCTAAGACTATACAAAACAATGCAGTAATGACTTTGTTTGAGACTTATCTCAAGTTGTCCAAGGCAATCTTTCTCTTCTGATAAAAGAGCTGCTGGTGGCTCCAGAGCAAAAGGGAGCTGTATTCTATAGTGTGAAAGGATACAAATAAATAAGAAAAGAAGCAGAGTTTCTCTGCCAGTTTTTCTATTTTAATATTTTAAGATGCTTGTACGACAGATAGTCATGTGTCTTGTACATGCATATATTTCAAATTTAATTTGGGATTCATGTATTCATTAGTTTGACATTTATTTTAACATGGTTATCTGTTTGTTTGTTGTGATTAACACCACACTATAGTTATTACTTAGTTCATTACTTGCCTTTTTCATCACGGGAAATAAGATGTTCTATTTGTTCATCATGTAAGCCTTGCTGCACAAAAGGGAACCCCTCCCGTTCGACATAAATCCAAAGCTAAAGAAGATGCCAAAAAGAAAAGAAAAAAGAAAAGAAAAGAAAGCAAAACCAATTTGCAAATAGCAAGCTTTATTTATTTATTTTTTTAATGCACCTCCAATGAAAGATACAAAATTGCAAAGCAGAGCAATGTGAAAGTGAGGCATTAAATGAATATATGTGTGAGGTCAAGTGCCCTCAGGCTAACCTGGAGGTTGCAAGAATCAACAGAGGTTCTTGATGATGTTGAAAGCCTTGAAGGAATCATTACAAAGCAATAATGCAAGAGTTGAGAGAGCAGAGGGAAGAATAGCAAAGATCACCTAAATGTGTAATAAACTACTTTGCAGTATACTTTTAGGAATGAAAATGAGATCCGTAACTTGTGGAGTGGTTTACAAGTTGTACAGAATGAATGGCTTCCAGCTTGTTTGCCAAAGAACCCCTGTTTGTCTGCTATGGAACCCTTAAGTACTGAAGATTCTGTGGCACTTTGAAAGACAGTTTATTCACATGGAGTACTCGCCAAACCTAGTGGACCTCTTTGTTGCCCTGCATGATCTCAAAGCATATCCTACAGCAGTGGTTCTCAAACTGGGAGGTGCAGCTCCCAGGGGAGCCACGGAAACCAGCCAGGGGAGCCGCAGAGTGCCACGGAATCCTCTCAGAAAACAGTGGAATGCCAATTGGCAGGCAACAACATGATGTAATGGGGAGCCGCAACCTATGGTTGCCAGTGATCAAGGGAGCCGCAGGTCGAAAAAGTTTGGGAAACACTGCCCTATAATGTTGGTCTTGAACCACTGAGTTGGGACACACCAGTGGGTTGCAGAGATATCAAAGGTGGATTGCAACAGCAGCATATTACAGTAATTTTTGTTCAGAAGGACTTTTTAAAAAAGAAAATGAATGGAGAGAAAATCATAGGAAAAGCAGTTAGAGATGGTGAAAGACAGACATATATAAACAGAGGCGTAGGAATGGAGGGCGCGGGGCGGTGGGCAGGAGGACCCTGCCCTAGGCAGCAAATGGGGGTGCGTGGCAAAAACAGCGGTGGCTTTTTTCAGCGCCGCAGCCGCACAAGTGTGGCCCGCCCGGCCTGTTAGATGCTTTTTTTAACCCGAAAACGCTGTGTGTGTGTGTGTTTCAGCCGGAAAAGGCCGCAAACGGAACTTCACCATAGGAGGGGGCGGGGCAAGTGATGTTGCGGGGGGGTGCATCACAGACTCCTGCCCCTGGCAGCACGCAATGCCGCCCCCAACCCCTAGAGGCTAGCTATACCACTGTATATACAAAATGAACAGCGGGTTCCAGGTTGCCCATTGTTGGATTGAGTTTAAAAGTGGGTCCCATGTTTGCCCTTAAAACATACCCCAACACTCTCCTATGGCTATATGTTTCAGGACAAAATCAGCAAGGGGGACAAAATGTATTTCAGGTAAGACAATTGAGGAATGTTCAGGTTTCAAGACACTCTGCTGTTCCATGGAACACAGTTTGAAAGCTGTTGTGCTAAATGAAGCAACCATAAGCATGACATAACATTTCAATCAGTACCCCTTCCCTTCTAGCAAATGGTCACAAGTTTTCTACCACCTCTCTCTCTCTCCATTGATATGCAACATACATGATCATTGACCTCTACGGAGTACATAGTCCCAGAAGGGAACTGTCATAGAGTGGCTGCCACTGTACACACAACAGACTTAGCAGTTTTGGCAACCTTCATTCCTTTGACTTCAGGATGAGTCAAAAACAAAACTGAAGTTACTGGCAGGGAAGGTAGCCTAACTCTATGTATTTTATGTATGCCTCAGTAATACGTCATAACACCCCAAACTACAAGAAGGGTGCAATCTTGTCCGGCCACTAGGCTGGCATAGGGCCTCTATGACACCCAGGACTGTCGGAAAAGCTGTTGTAAGGCAGTTGCGCTGTCCCTAGGCCAGTGCAGAGGCCAGCGCCGGCCCCTGTGGGATGTATCCAAATGGCATGCAGCCCAGGTAAGCTGCGGCTGGGTCACACGGCATAGGGGGAGGGCATTCTAGGGGGGTTTCAGAGTGGAGTGTGGGCAGATCAAGCCCAGGAAGGGGGGGAATCGGCGGCAGCAGTGCACACCATATCCTATCCTCCTTCCAGGCCCGTTTCTCCCGACATGGGCCTCCCGGACTTACACCAGCTCAATAGCTGGTATGGATCCAAGGAGACCCATTTGGGAGGCTGGGGCTTTGCCCGGGGTAAGGGAACAAATGTTCTCTTACTTCGAGGAGACCTCTAACCCTGCCTACTCTGCTCAGCGCCAGCATAGCTGGATCATTGAGCACAGCATAGGCTAGGATTGGAAATGTAACGCTTTAGCATCTTCAGGGCCACAGGAGCTCTATTCACAGAATGCATCCTGATGACATGAACACATTCAAATGAATTGTTTTATATTTGAGATGTTGGATCTGGCAACTGCAAGATAATAATAATTAATAGCAATGCAACAAACCTTTTATGTCACCAGCAAAGCAAACACTGCAAGCACATCGAACACAGACCATTGATCCTCCAGAAGTCAGAAGATATACAGGGCCAGACACCATACTCTGCATGTGTTAACTCAGTTTGAATGCACAACTGGCTCTTTCTAATGGGCTCTTCCTAAAGAACTGTACTTAGGCGAAGGCTCCTTTTCTACTTATTTACTAAAGGACTTCATAGCCATTTATACATGCCTGCCAATGCTGCTGCATCAAGGATGGATATCAGCAGAGCTGAGGAGCTAATGGAACCTGCCAGTTCTGTCAGAAGTGGTAAGAGATGCTGCCAAGTCCATGCCCAGGAGGAGAAAGAGACTGAGATGAAGAATGAATGAAATGGATGGCAATCCAGTGAGTTCATTTAATTGTCCCTCTTTGCAGTCCTCCTATTGTCTGTGTTTGTTTTTCTACAAGAATAAATTGGTGTGACGGTGGTAAATGACATGAACACAGGAAGGATCTCTCTAATTAAATTGGAAAAGGGTTACATTACATACTAGGGCTTTCAATCTTCCCCACTGGTAAGACATTAACCGCTACAAAGTAGGCTCACTTGGAAGTAGTACTCTCCATTGAAATAAATGAGACTCACCTCCAAGTCATTTATGCATTTTACAACTGAGGTCAAAAATGCTAATGTCAAACTCTCATGTCTTGTGAATGGGTCTGAATGACTGAATAAGAAAAAAAAATCCCAACCCTTAATGTTATATATTAATCATCAAATAGTAGACTTCCTAGCTTTTAAGTCTCAAAAGTACACTGTAGGTGTCATGTTCTAAAGGAAGCAATTCACTGCTGAACATCTGAGCTTTGCTCCACTCACTGAAGAGCTCCTTTTTCAAGTGGCGGGGCAGAGTCGTCTAACTAACTAACTCTCCCTAGTTTCTACAATGTTTACAGGGCCAAGGAATGGTCTGAAGACTCATGAGTAGGGTTACCACACTTTGGGTAACCCAAACCGGGACCCCTCCCCCAGGCCGCGAACCGGGACCCCTCCCCCAGCAGCAAGACATGAGAGTTAGTGTGCCTGAAATTTTTAATTATTTATTTTAGCCCCTCAAAATGCTTATTTTTTTAAAAAAACAAGTCCCTTACTGTGTTGCCGCTGCTGGAAATGCCGCATCTTTTCGCCGCTGGCATTTTTCGCCAATCTCCGAACTGCCCCCACTGTGTCTTCATCCCGGCGGCTGACTGCTCTCCGCAGCCACCGGAACTCTTCTGAGCCTGGTCAGCCACTGGCCAGACTCCTCGTGTGTTTGCAAGACTCGCACATGCACACAACTCTTTTAAAGCTTATTTTTAGCTTTTAGAGTGGTGTAAACCTGCGCGAGCCTCACACAGGCACGTGAGCAATCTGGCCAGTGGCCAGCCAGGCTCAGAAGAGTTCCAGCAGCCGCAGTGAGCAGTCGACTGCCGGCAAAACGGGGTATTTTCCAGGGCATCTCCCGGGTTCAGGGGTCGCCGGGGGTGCCAGGCTGGCTGGGACGGGATCCGGGATGGACCCCTGAAACCAGGATAGGGATGGATGGTAAACCTACACATGAGGCAGCAGCCTTGCTAAGTATAAAACAACATAAACAGCACAATCCTATGCATGTCAACTCAGAAGGGAGTTCCACTGAGTCTGATGGGCTTGCTTTCAGGTAAGTATATAGCATTGCCTCTTGGAACTGCTTAGATGGGAGTCCTTATGAGAGCTCTTTGGCCTTTGGTCCATGGAAGAACTGCAGAACTGCATAAATGCAATAAATAAAATAATCTGTAAAAGTACATGAAATACAATTGGTCATCCGCGGGGAATCCTTTCCAGGATCCCCCATGGATAACAAAATCCGCGGGTAATGAACCCCACATTATGAATGCTGGGGGGGGACTTCAGAAAACCGGAAGTGCCCTTCAGAAGCCTCCGGGAGGCCTTCTGTGGTGCGGGAAGGTCGCGTGCGGCCTGCGCGCCCCTCAGAAGGCCTCCCAGACGCTTCTGAAAGGCACTTCCAGTTTTTTCAAGAAGCCGGAAGTGCCTTTCAGAAGCTTCTGGGAGGCCTTCTGAAGCCGTCCTTCCGTGGGTTCAGAACCCACGGATTTGGGTGAGTCAAATCCACGGGTTCCTAACCCGCGGGGAAAAAAGGCCCACTCTACAGTTCTTTAAATATTATTTTTCAGAACTAGTGTAATGGCAACTGCTGTGTGTTTTTCAAAATGGTAAGCATTTTTATACTTTAGCCACTTATTATATAACAACATTTTACTGTGTGTTAACTGTGATTTCAAGTCCAAGGGTGGCATTACATGCAATTTTTAAATGCATTTAAAACGGAGAAGGAAAACACAATTCTTTAAAGTGTTCAAAGATCACTCAAATTGTGGTCTTATTTTAAATTGCTTTTTCTCTTCTCATTTAAGAATGCTGTCGGTACCAGTTTTATGATATACATCCAGAATTTCACAGCAGATTGGTAAGAGTGTTTTGTGTATAATGACACCAGCTGCCTTTCAACAGCCTCTTTTGTGCTATAAAAGACAGCTTTTGCTCATAACAATACTAACACATTTAAGAGATTTAAAGGCAGTTTTACAGAATTCATTTATTACAGCTATATCTCCCCCCCCCCTTTGATTTTTCTATTCATGGCAGCCTTTAATTAAACAAAAAGTTATGATGACCCACATTTTGAAAAGCAACAAAATATTAAGGTGCTTCCAAGAAGCTATTATTAATTGAGACAATGATTATGCTTCTGTTTTCTAGCTTGCACAAAATTTACAGTAGTAGTTTTGTCACTGCAATAAAGTTATTGCAGAGAAAAACAAAAAGGCCAAAGTTTAGGTAGCTTCATGAGCTGTTAAGTTTCCCTTCACTTCTCTTTCTTTTAGGGTATAACCTGGAAGTTACCGAAAACCTCAGTATACCTGTTAAGTGACATATGGATGAGATCAAGATTGAAAAACACTTTCAAACTTGAAAGTACTGTCGAATGACAATAGTAAGAATAATAGCCACACTCTTGCACAAGTTGAGATGTGCTTGAGCTAATTTAATTCAATGGCCTTAAGCATTCCTATCTATGGGCCAGTTCTTAGGCAGGGGGCTTGGTTCAGTTGGTAGAGCAGCTGTCTCATATGCCTGAAGATCTGAGGATGGCAGTTTGAGATGCCCATAAGCATCCATGAGCTGTCGAGAGCTGTCAACATGCTGCTGACAAGCTGCAAAAGTCTCGGTGAGAGAGATAATTCTGCAGCTGGCACTCTGAGTGGGAGACAGTGTTGCCGTCAAGTCGAAGCATGGGAGGCGAATGCTAGAAAGAGGCCAGACCGTGAAGGAAACTACCTGGAATGAAGCATTCTATGCAAGACTAGAACATTGAATGTAAAAACCGCTTTGGTTTAGAAAGCCTGCCTATGTAAACCGCCTTGAATTAAAGTTGGAGAATTCGATAATGCAAATCGATGTAAATTTGATAAATACTGGTATTATTATTATTATTATTATTATTATTATTATTATTATTATTATTATTATTATTATTATTATTATTATTATTAAGGTATAGGATAGTTCCCCTTCATGGATCATTGCCTTGTCGTGGCGAAGGGGCTTGCGTAACTTAATGAAGCCATGAGCTATGCAGTGCAGGAACACCCAAGACGGACAGGTCGTAGCAGAGAGTTCTGACTAAAAGTGATCCACTGGAGAAGGAAATGGCAACCCACTCCAGTAACCTTGCCAAGAAAATCCCATGAACCAGTACCAAAAGGCAAAAAGATATGACGCCGGAAGATGAGCCCCTCAGCTCGGAAAGTGTCCAATATGCTACTGAGGAAGAGCGGAGGACTATTCCAAGTAGACCCAGAAAGGATGAAGTGGTTGGGCCAAAGCCAATAGGACGTTCAGCTGTGGATGTGTCTGAGGTTGAAAGGAAAATCCAATGCTGCAAGGAGCAATACTGCTTAGGAACATGGAATGTGAGGTCTATGAATCAAGGCAAGCTGGATGTGGTCAAAAATGAGATGATAAGATTGAATATTGACATCTTGGGAATCAGCGAACTAAAATGGATGGGCATGGGCGAATTTAAGTCAGGTGACCATCATATCTACTATTGTGGGCATGAATCCCTTAGAAGAAATGGAGTAGCCCTCATAGTCAATAAAAGAGTGGGAAAGGCAGTACTGGGGTGCAACCTCAAAAACGACAGAATGATTTCAGTTCGAATCCAAGGCAAACCATTCAACATTACAGTAATCCAAGTGTATGCCCCAACCACTGATGCCGAAGAAGATGAAGTTGACCGGTTCTATGAAGACCTACAACACCTTCTAGAACTAGCACCCAAAAGAGATGTCCTTTACATCATAGGAGACTGGAATGCTAAAGTAGGAAATCAAGAAATAAACGGAACAACAGGCAAGTTTGGCCTTGGAGCGCAAAATGAAGCAGTTCTGTCAAGAGAACACGCTGGTCATAGCAAACACTCTTTTCCAACAACACAAGCGGAGACTCTACACATGGACATCACCAGATGGTCAATACCGAAACCAGATAGATTATGTGCTTTGCAGCCAAAGATGGAGAAGCTCTATACAGGCAGTAAAAACAAGACCTGGAGCTGACTGTGGCTCAGATCATGAGCTTCTTATTGCAAAATTCAGGCTTAAATTGAAGAATGTAGGGAACACCACTAGACCAGTCAGATATGACCTAAACCATATCCCTTATGAGTATACATTGGAGGTGAAGAATAGATTTAGGGCATTAGACCTGGTAGACAGAGTGCCTGAAGAACTATGGACGGAAGTTCGTAACGTTGTACAGGAGGCAGCAACGAAAACCATCCCAAAGAAAAAGAAATGCAAGAAAGCAAAGTGGTTGTCAGATGAGGCTTTAGAAATAGCTGTGGAAAGAAGGAATGTGAAAAGCAAGGGTGAAAGGGAAAGATATAAACAACTGAATGCAGATTTCCAGAGAACAGCAAGGAGAGATAAGAAGGCTTTCTTAAATGAACAATGCAAGGAAATCGAGGAAAACAACAGAATGGGGAGGACTAGAGATCTCTTCAAGAAAATTGGAGATATCAAGGGAACGTTTTGTGCAAAGATGGGCATGATAAAGGATAAAAAAGGCAGGGACCTAACAGAAGCAGAAGAGATTAAGAAAAGATGGCAAGAATACACAGAAGAACTATACAAGAAAGATCTTAATGTTCCTGATGACCACGCTGGTGTGGTCACTGACCCAGAGCCGGACATCCTAGAGAGTAAAGTCAAGTGGGCCTTAGGTAGCATTACTAACAACAAAGCTAGCGGAGATGATAATATCCCAGCTGAGCTACTTAAAATCCTAAATGATGATGCTGTGAAAGTGCTGCACTCAATATGCCAACAAATTTGGAAAACTCAGCAGTGGCCAAAGGATTGGAAAAGGGCAGTGCCAAAGAGTGTTCAAACTACCGTACAATTGCACTCATTTCACATGCTAGCAAGGTTATGCTCAAAATCCTACAAGCTAGGCTTCAGCAGTACGTGGACCGAGAACTACCGGACGTACAAGCTGGGTTTCGAAGAGGCAGAGGAACTAGAGATCAAATTGCCAACATGCGCTGGATAATGGAAAAAGCACGAGAGTTCCAAAAAAACACCTACTTCTGCTTCATTGACTACGCAAAAGCCTTTGATTGTGTGGATCACAACAAACTGTGGCAAATTCTTAAAGAGATGGGGGTACCAGACCACCTTACCTGTCTCCTGAGAAACCTGTATGCGGGTCAAAAAGCAACAGTTCGGACCGGCCATGGAACAACCGATTGGTTCAAAATTGGGAAGGGAGTGCGGCAAGGCTGTATATTGTCACCCTGCCTATTTAACTTATATGCAGAGTACATTATGAGAAATGCAGGGCTGAATGAATCGCAAGCCGGAATCAAGATAGCCGGGAGAAATATCAACAACCTCAGATATGCAGACGATACCACCCTAATGGCAGAAAGTGAAGAAGAACTAAAGAGCCTCTTGCTGAGGGTGAAAGAGGAGAGTGCAAAAGTTGGCTTGAAACTCAACATTAATAAAACTAAGATCATGGCATCTGGTCCCATCAATTCCTGGCAAATAGAAGGGGCAGAAATGGAAGCGGTAACAGATTTTCCTTTTCTGGGCTCCAAGATCACTGCAGACAGAGACAGCAGCCATGAAATTAAAAGATGCTTACTCCTTGGAAGGAAAGCTATGGCAAACTTAGACAGAATAATAAAAAACAGAGATATCACCATGCCAACAAAAGTTCGTATAGTCAGGGCGATGGTGTTCCCAGTAGCAATGTATGGTTGCGAGAGTTGGACCATAAGGAAGACTGAGCGCCGAAGAATAGATGCTTTTGAACTGTGGTGCTGGAGAAGACTCCTGAGAGTCCCTTGGACTGCTAGGAGATCAAATCAGTCAATCCTAAATGAAATCAACCCTGACTGTTCCCTGGAAGGACAGGTACTGAGGCTGAAGCTCAAATATTTTGGCCACCTAATGCGAAGAGAGGACTCTCTGGAGAAGACTCCGATGCTGGGAAAGATTGAAGGCAAAAGGAGAAGGGGAAGGCAAAGGATGAGATGGTTAGACAGCATCACCGATGCAACGAACATGAAAATGAGCGAACTCAGGAAGATAGTGGAGGACAGGAAGGCCTGGCGGGATATGGTTCATGGGATCACGAAGGGTCGGACACGACTTAACGACTGAACAACAACAACATAGGACAGTTGTTGCCTGCACTGATCCACATACCCACACATCTAGCACCACATGTGCAAACATATGATCATGGGTCCTGGCTATTATAAATCAAGGTTGATATACTGCTTTTCAACAAAAAGTAGTTCACAAAGTAGTTTACATAGCAAAACACATAAATAAATGGCTTCCTGTTCCCACAGGGCTCATAGTCTAAAAAGAGATGCAGAAGAGACACCAGCAACAGCCACTGGAAAAGATGCCATGCTGGGGTGAAGAGGGACAGTTGCATGTAAGAGGATGCCAGTTTAAAAGGTGCCTCTTTGCCCAGTTAGCAGGGGTACTGCTGCTACTGCTTTTTACAGCAATGTTACTGCTGCATTGATATGTTGCAAACAATTCCGTTAATTGTCTATGAAAATTGTTATCTGCCAGAGATATACTCTCTTCATTTCAGATGATTACTCATAGGAAACCAATACTATTCCTCTTTGCTTTTATAAGCTACAGAATCCTGATCCCCCCCGAATTAATATTCATATGGTTAACAATTTCACAAGTGTGTATTCAATACTGGTGGAAGACCTTTCTCTTGATTTACATGGGGCCCAATTCTATCCCCCGCCAGCTGCACCAAAGCAGCTGCACCAAAAAGGTTCATGCATATTTTTTTTTTGCCAGCCAGCCTCACCGATCCAGTTCAGCATTGTCTGAGCGGTCCTGGCTCACCCCCTGACCTTGCTTACCTCAGGATGTGTGCCAACTAAGCCCTCCCTAGTTACCCATCCTGCATGCCACATACCTAAAGCAACCAATCTAAACCTAAACTCATGAAGGTCTAAATACCACCACTCCGACCCACAGGCTGGGGTAGGCGAAAAACCCACTAACCAACAGCTAATCAGGCTAATGAGAAAAAATTCCTACCCGGCCCCCATAAAGGGCGACCAGCTAATCTCAGCCTAAAAAGAGGGAGGGGCACGACGCTCCTGCCGAGACTGAGGAGAGCAAGCACGCTGGCTTGCTCTGCCCACCCTCAGTCCCGCCCGGAGACAAGGGCAGCCAATCGGCTGCCGTCTAATTCCCGCCCCCATCCGGCGTGCATGGATATGGGGGCAGGGCAACACCCAGCAGCTCCGTGAAGCGGGCTGCCACCCCTTCTTAACACATACCAATTACAGTTTGTAATCTGTATAGAACGGCCATATTCAAACATATGTATTTGTGTAAAAAACTTCACAATGTACTTTGTGTAGAATCTTTTATTAACATTGGCGCCTGTGCTATTTGTGTGTGTGTGCATCTGTATTTGCTGCTTTCTTTGTTACTTTCTGGCTCTGATGTCTATTTTCTACTTCTTTAGACAGATCCCCTTGGTCTTAACCTCCACTTGCTCCTGTGCTATGCTGCCATCTTTCCCATTAGCCTTGACTTGAATAAATAGATTCACTGGTAAGTACCATATTGACATTGGATGATACTTTGGTTACTGCCATGGAGCATCAACCTCCCAACTGCCTGGATCTTGGTTAGGATCCAGTGAAGATTTATCTGTGCAAACTCCGTTTTGGCAGTATCTTCCCAGACAACAGGGCCAGAAAAGAAAACGTTTAAAATTTTTACTATCCAAACTGGAAGTTATTAAGAGCTGGATACGTCTCAAAAAGCCACAGACATATCCTATTGCTATAATTAGCAATAAGTGAACATTGATTTTCATTTGCTTTTTGCAAACTTTCTTTGTGACTGCTCCAAAATGGAAAAAAATAACCAAGTATTTCCAGGAGATTGAAAGGAATTGCAAAAAGTATATAGATTATGTGGTCCCCTTCCTGCAGTCCCTTCTCAGAAACCTATAAACACTTCTCCATTGTATTTTTTTTCTTTGATTCTCCCAAATGTATCTGGTAGTAGAGCAGGGGCAACTGTAGTTACATGCTATCTCCCTTCACTTTTCTGGTGTCTAACATGCTGCATTGGCAGTGTCCTGGGCACAATAGCATAGTCAGAGGGGAGGGCGGCGTGGTAAGTGCTGCACGGCATTACACGGAGGTGCAAAGTGGCCCCTCCCACTCACCATCGGAGCCAATCCAACAGCGAAGGCAGCATTGCCTTTGCTGCCTGGCTGGCTCCGAAGACGAGTGGGGGGGCCCCACTTTGCACCTCCGTGTAATGACGTGCAGCACTTACCGTACTGCCCTCCCCTCTGACTATGCTACTGCCTGGGCACATTCTCTCCTTTCATCTTTCTGGTACACAGAATGCTGCATCAATAGTACAGTGAACCCTTTCTAACCATGGGTTCGGGATCCGCAGATTTGTCTCATCGCGGATCCCAAACCTGCGAGGGCCTCCATTAAAAACTATTTTAAAAGATATAAAAACGGGGGAAAGCAGTTTTTTAAAAAAACCTTTTAGGGTGAAACGCTGTGTGTTCTTGCTTAAACATGCTGAAATCGTGCTCTGGAAGCCTCTTCCATGTCGTGCGACTTCCCCCTCCCTAGGTCACCCCAGAATGCATTGTAATGAATTCTGGAGCTATTTTGGGAGAGGGAGGGGGAGTTGCATGACTCGGAAGAGGCTTCCAGAGTGTGATTTCCACATGTTTCAGCAAGAATACACAGCGTTTTCACCCTAAAAGGTAATACCCCCTGCTGCTTTTTTTCCAGTTTTTAACGCAGACTCCGATATCCACGAATCCTCGCTATCCATGGAGGGGAGGTTTCTGGGATACCCTGTGGATAGCGAGGGCCAGCTGTATAGTACATATAAGGAACCTTGGGAAATGTAGCTTTCCTGGGCTTCTCTCTCCATAGTATGGTCACAAGACTCCTGGAGAATTACATTTCTTGAGCCTCCTTGAGCCTGGAATTCTGCTACTGTATTACCCTCTTATATAAGCTCTAACAAAAGGAAGATGACTGAGGCCTCCAAAGTGAGGCGAAGGGGCTGCTGTCACTGCCACCATCCTGCCCTGTTGCCAGATAAAATTGGGAAAGGGGGAAGGAGGCAGCAGCAGTGGTGGTGAGTGAACCCAAATAGGAGGCAATGCAAACCCAGGGGCAAATTTTTAATGGTTCAGGTTCCTCATACCGAGGTGAAGCATTTCAAATTAAAAGGTTCATATTGTAAAGTTCCCCAATTTGGAATTTTGCTTCCATCACTAGGTGGAATCAATGTGGTGCTACAATTGCAATCTAAAGTGATTTAGGGATAAAATAAATAGGCTTCTAAGATGTCTGTGGTCACTGTGATGACCTCCAATTATTATTATTCTTGTAATCTTCATTTTCAAGATGCAGAATCATCATTAAAGAACAACAACTGCTTGAAGGTCTGAGAGCTGTGACAGCTTTGAGTGATAGCTTTTATAGATGCATGTCTTCAATTTGTTTGATTGTATGAAGCCTTGACAGGCTACAACCGAGTTGTCTGCAGGCTGACACTTCCTCAGACGCCTTCCATGAACCACCACAGTCTCAGATCCACCTACCAACATACTCTCACAAAACGTTTGTGTTGTCTTGTGCTTAACTCTCTCCTTCCTCTATGACTCTTCATTTACCCCTTTCTCTCCTAAATTATTTCTGTCTCTCATTGAACTCACTCCTTTAACTTCTAAAGATATCAGTCATGTAGCTAGCCTCACGGGGGATGGTATCCATGTGACACCCCCGTGACGACACAAGCCCCTCCCCTCCGGTGGGTTTTCTAGCAAAAAAACCGCCCCGGCGTTTTCTGGCAAAAAAACCCGCCCCCCCGCCTGAAAATGGCTACTAGGGGGACGGGGGGGACTGCGCCGAAAAGCACCTTTTTCCCCGCAGCCACCACAGCCCTGCTGCTGAATTGCCCCCCCCCGGCAGCTTGTGCACCCTCGCCCCCCATTCCTATACGTCTGAATGACATATGTTAGCTTAATATATGGTTGCTAGTGTGTATTAAATTTTATGAAACTGGTTGGCAGTTGCAGAACAACCTCTGCACTTCGGTGTCCCTGTTCTCGATTTGTCTTCCACAGATCTTCAGCTCTGTATCTATTCCTCTTTCCATCGTATCTGAGGCAAGCAGAGGCATAAGGTAAGAAAAGCAAGGAGAGAGTATGTTGGGTCCTCACATGATGCTCCGAGGAGAAAGCTTGGTGGCTAGGGCATTATATAGTCTGGTGAACTAGGGTTCAACTGAAATGATGCAGTTCAGGCAGAATGACACTTCATAGGTCCTCAGAGCTTAGCATGTCATGATTACAGAGGAGCCCATATGCTGATGGCACAAGAAATAATCTTCTAGAGTTTGGCTGTCTTGAAATTCTAGTGTACTGAAAGCACACATCCACACATGGCAGCTGATAAAAACTTGCCACTTACTACACACATGACACCTTGCAACGAACGCTGTACAGTGTTTCCACACAGTGGCTTCAGTTACCCGAAAAGAAAATTGTGAGTAGGTTCTGCTAATCGCTACCACACTCCTTGCTTCCCTGAATTACAAAATGGTTGTGCTCTGCTCAGTGAATGACTGAAGAAGCCACTAAAACTCAAGGTGTCATTTCTTCACAGCTGGCATTTTACACTACCTCTTTTTTATTGGATCTGTCGCCCAATTGAATGTTGTTTAATGTTTTAATTGTAGAAGTTGTAACTGATAGATCAACTAAATCAACATAAATCTTTTGTTTAAAAAAAAGGATCCACACATCTATGACTCCATGCACCATCTTAGATGAGCCATTCTTTGCTGTGTGTTGTTTATGTGTGTCTATTTGTATTCTTTCTCATAAAGCTGCTGCCCAATTAGTCAGGGGCATCAATTTAAGAGAATCAATTAAGCTAACACATGAATTAAATAAAGGGAGCAGCCCCAAACATTGCAGCAGCGATTCTCAAACTGTGGACTGCGACCCACCAGTGGGTCCCAACCAGATTTTTGGTGTGTTGTGAAACTAACAAGCTGATAGCTGACAAGGAAAATGTAGTGAGCCCTATGGAAACTGAAATGGAGCAGGATGTGCATGTTTACTCATGAGCAGGCAAACGTGACTCGCAGCGCATTCCTGGGTAAAGATGTGCCAGGAGAGTATGCACTCCCCCTGGGCTGGGTGTTGTAAATGCGTTGTAAAGCACTCGGAGAATAAGGGCTGATGGTGAGGAGGCTGACAGCTCTCTCTCCCCCAGCGCCTACCGGAGAAGGAACGGCCTGCACTGGCCGGTGCAGGGGTGGGGGGAGGCGGAATGGGGCAGCCCGTGGTGGCCATTGGCTGGCCCGGGCTGGAAGAGGGCGGGGATATCGGCGGAGAGCGCATCCAATATCCACCAATATTCGTCCTACCTCCCCCTGCTCGAATGTATACCAGCTCCAGAGCTGGCATACATTTGAGTAGCCTCAGCCAGCTTGCACGCATGAAATGGGACAAGCATCCTCTTGCGGTCTACGCAGGCTGCCCCAGGGCAGCCTGGGATGGCCACAGGATATTGCGGCTGGCCCTTTAGGCCAGCCGGGTATCCTTACACAGGATTGGGCTGTCAGTCCACTTTGAAGGACAGGGCAACGGGAGCACAACGCCACCAGAATGGTCCTGATCCGATCAACAAACTCTCGAGAAGGAAGTTTCACCCCCTAAGTTGATAATGAAAATGTATTGAACCCCATGGAAAGTGATACTGAGCCACACATGCTCATTTACTCATGAGTTGGTGAACATGCCTTGTCTCTTAAAGAAAGACAGGAGAAGGGGAATGCAAGGCCACCAGAATGGTCCCGATCTGATGAACATGGAGCTCAACAGTGCTCCAGAACTCAATTCCCCCCGCCAAAGTCAAACGAATAAAAACAAAGGCTTAAGCGGCTGATAAAGTAAAGAAAATTTTTTAGTCTTGTAAAGCTAGGTGGGTGTCCTTTATAAAAATGTGTCCCGGTGCTAAAATGTTTCGAAATCACTGCTTTACAGCATAAAAAGTATGTGCACACTGTGATACGTGACGAAAATGGGAAGGAAAAACATTGGCACAGACAATACTACTTTCCAGAAGTATTGATCAATGGCATTTCATTTATTAAAGCTTTCGGCACAACCAATGTACTCCATAGAATGTGTCCATCTCCCTATAAAACCAAAGGGAGAACATATTCAGTAGTCTAGCCTTTTAAGTCTGCACTCTGTTGTACTGACCATACAAAGATTTGTAATGTCAAGTGAACTGTATACCTGAAAAGTCCCTCTGGCTCAATTACAGATACTAAAGATGGCTCAGTCAGTCTAGGCATCTCTGTCCACCCTCTGTCAGTGCAAGTCAGCCTCCGACGACAAGGCACTTACCAACCCTCGACTAATATGGCAGGTGAAGGAGCTCTATTACTTCCCTTGGGATACTTTTTCACAACCTAATAAATCTCACTATCTTTCCTCATATTCTCTTTTACCTTTAAATTCCAAGAGCACAGCCTGGAAAGAATTGTAAAAAGAGGTTTTGGGGTTTTTTTCCCCATTCAAACAGGAGCCTGGAAAGATATTGGAACCATAAGCTATAGCCAAGAGGCAAAACCTTGTTCAGGAAGGAGACAAATTAGGGTGAAGACAGCTATCAGCACTGAAGCAAATGCTAGTTAGATTTATAAAAGTTTGCTCAACCCCTGAGGGCACTTGTACTTCCTACTGCAATGTAAGTATGTCGTGTACTCTGGTTTGTTCCTTTTTTGTTATTTTTTTTTTTACTATACAATGGTTTATTTTGCTCTTGGAAATTGCTACATGCTCAACACTTTTAATTATAGCTCCTGGTATTTGAGAAGTTTACATGCTTCATAGTTCATTCCATGGGGGAGGGGGGCAGGTCTTAGTATGATCAGGACTAGCCCTTCCATTAGACAGGGTGAAAAGCTTTACATCAGGTAAAATTAGAACATAGAAATTATCACATATTATAATAAAGTGAGGTAGTATGTGGAACCTGTGGTAGATTTTTAGGGAAGAAATAATAGAGGGGATCAGATTCTCTCAGTTCCAAGCCATTATAGCTCTGAATTCCATTATCCATTGGTTCTGCTCCAGTTGAATTCTGGTAGAGAACTGAATTTTGGAATGTTGGTAAGGGAACAGATGATAACAATATAGTTATTCTCATCATCAGTTCCCGTACCAACATTCCAAATTTATTTAGATACAGTTGGACTTTTTTTTATGCACGGTTATTCCATCCATAGATTTGACTCAAGACGGGTGGCAAAACTGTGGAAGGAGTCCACATTACCTTTTTTTTCTACATTTTGTCGGGAGCCTGCCAGCCACTTCCCGCCTCCTGCGCGTGTCCAAATTGCTGAAAAAGGAAAACAAATGAAACCGGGAATCTCTCAGGGCCCTGCCAGCTGCTTCCCTGCGTGTTTAAACTGCTGGGAAAAAAATGCAACCAAGAGTCTACACGTTGCTTTCGGTAGCTTTTTTTTTTTCAGTCAGTTTAAACAAACTCAGGAGGAGGGAAGCGGTGAAGACGCTGGAAAAAAGGTAATGTGGCATTGCTCCCCACCCCCAGCCCCGGTTTTTCTATAACACTATAAACAGAACCCCAGTGGATACGGAGGATTAACTGTATATCAAACGTTGAAATATTTACAAGTTTAAAAAAAATCTCAGATATAATTAAAAAACATGAACACCCGATTTTGTAATTTTTCAAAAATACAATATGAAATTGTATATGAAACTATATAAAACTCTGTAAATTCAAAATGAGCACCCAAAAGCTCCACAATGTATTTGAAAGCATTTAACAATGTATTAATTTGATTATTTTTTAATGTCCTTCATAAGTCTAGAGATAGAACTCCTCCAGATTTCAGGAAAATTACAGATGCTGCTACAGTAGATGAAGCTCTATTCTGGAAACTGGATATTGTAAAAAAAATATATATTGAAAACCAGCTGATTAATTAAAATAATTACTAAATCATGGGAAAGCAGGAGTCCTGAAATCTGGGGTGGAGTCTAGTAAAAGCAGATTCGATAAACTTTGTTATAATGTTCTATGGATTCCATATCATTTTGGAGGGTACTGCAGAGCCAGGGCAGTGTCAGAGGTTTGCCAGATTGATCACACTGTTATGGATGACATAATTCTAAAATTCAGTATCAAGAAGCACTCGCGTCACTACAGGGGGGGGCAGAGCTGTAAGTTCTGCTGAAATTGGAGCCTCCCTTACACGGAGGAATGAAGCGGCCCCGCCCCCTCACCTTCGGAGCCTTTCAGGGAAGCGAAAGCAACGCGCAGGGAGTCTCCTGCGCGTTGCTTTCGCTTCCCTGAAAGGCTCCGAAGGTGAGGGGGCTGGGTCGCTTCGTTCCTCCGTGTAAGGAAGGCTCCGATTTCAGCAGAACTTGCAGCTCCGCCCCCCCTGTAGTGACGCCAGTGTCAAGAAGGAAAGAAAATGAAATCCTATATGTGTGAATAACTGCTTAATTAATCCTATCCCCCACCATACAATGCAGCCATGCAAACAGAGGTTGTACTCCATGCTATGAAAGGGAGGCGATTGGACTGTCTATGGAAGGTATGTAAAAAACGTTTTTACTTATCTCCCCTGTAGGCTGCCCGATTGCCTAGGGATTTCCTCGGACCTATGTCAGCTATATAGGCCCTATATCAGCACAAGCTATAGGATGGGTAGAATAGTGAGGATAAGATCTGGCATGTGTGACTGCCACCAGATCCACCTCCTCCCATCCCCAACACACTCCCTGGCTCCTCCCCAGCACGCCACCAACTTACCCCAAAATTCAATATTGAAAATTTAAGAAAAATGTGAATTTGCGCTGCTGGAACTAGCATTCTGGCAACGCAAGGTCCTGTATGGTGGTGCAAAAGCTGGGCCTCTGTTGGAAGCTGTCGGGGTACTGCTGCAAATGGCAAGAGCCAGCAGTGGCTCCGGTAAGTTGGTGGTGCGCTGGGGTCGTGTCATAAATTGATATGTGTTGTGAACTCTAGTTCAAACTCACAGCATGTAGAGTTGCTGGAAAATATTACTGCTGACCGTTTCCCCCAAATACATGCCAAGATGCCAAACAGAAGTACCCAGAGCATGACAGCAGCTGCTGTCTGGGCACCAACGCCGTGCAATAAAAGGACACATAGGCATGATCAGAATCCAAAGCACTGGAGAGATGCAGTCCAGATGTGCACATGTCCTTCAGTCTCTGGCCCTCCAACATTTATATAGAGCCCAAAGTATTGGAAATTCACAACCCCGAAAGGCATTTGCACTGTTCGGCCTTTGGAGGTTTGGAGTCGGAACATACTCAGATCTTAGAATAAACCTATCCGCAGATTTCAACGTGATTTTCAATCTATCACACAGATATTTGTCATTGCTATGCTACCTTTTTTTCTTATAAAAAAAAAATATTGCTTTTCAACCTTTGCCCTCTCTGGGTTACATTATATTAAAAAAAATCTCATTCACATCCACAAATAAATTAAACTAAAAATCTGCTTTTGACGCTGGCAACTGAGACTTGAACAATACTTCCAAATAACAACAGACTCCCCATATAAGCGCAAGAGTTGGCAATGTTGTTAATTCCTTGCCACAAGACAGATGGCTACCAGCAGGATCAGCACCTGGCAGGTTCATTAAGCATGCACCAACATATGGGGAAATGATAGCTAGGCCACCGTCAAAAATCTTGTGTCTTCACAGGCACTTTAATCAGACAGAGCAGAAAATAGCGGCGGCAGCATTTTCCCCATAGGAAGGACGAGATCAAGTGCCTTGATCTCCTGCTCAAAAGAAACAGTGAATACAAATGTTCTCCTTTTGCAAAGACAGAGTTGCAGGGTCCTTTGCAGCAATGACACGACCCATACTAGGCTTGCTCTGCAGCTCTTGTCAGGTAAAACCTGGGGCCACATCTAAAGAGTGGTGGCCTGGGGGGTAAGCAACTCACGATGAGTTTATCCTTCTAGCTATTTTGTTACTTTTTCAAGTAGGGACAGATGGGGTAACAACATTTGGGTGGAATGATAGGCTCTGGGATATGACATGGAAAGAGACTGGCAGACTCCAGAGAGAATTTGGAAGAACAGGTTTGTCCAGACCTTCTGAGCAGCGTCACTGAGTGGCACGTCACCCCCGGCGGGAGGTTGGCGCGTCAACCACCCATTGCTGCTGCGCCACCCCCCGCTGCTGCCGCCGCCGCGTCAACCCCCCCCCACTGCCGCCGCATCACCCACCACTGTCGCTGCGTCATCTCCTGCTGCCGCACATGCTGCCAGGAGAGGGTGACGACGCGTCTTCTTTGGCCAGCAGCTCAGCCGCTTCTGACTAGGCCAAAAGTGGCATTTTCGCACATGTACTCAACGCCGCTTGAAGCCTCTTGCCTTCAAATGACCAACCCAATGTATTGGAAGCACCTGGCATGGCAACCCCAAGAACAAGCTGCTTCTCTCCAGTTGTTTAACCTTACTGATATTCATGATGCAGGTACACTACATGCTTCATTCTGCAAGGTATGTAATCCCCTTGTAATGTAATGTAACATAATGCAAACTGCTGGCACTAATGATAAAAAGGAAACATAACTTACCCTTTCTGTATCTGGACTTATCTTGAATGTTGAAAAAGTTTTTCTCCTCTCCCTGTACTGGTTCTCTGCTCAGAATTAGGATGTACTGAATATTCTTCCATTCTATGGAGAGCTGAGAGCAGAAAAGTAATGCTGAGAGCAGAAATAGCTCCTGAAAAACACTTTAACTGTGAGATTTTAAAATTTCGTCTATATGTTGGTGTTTCAGCCCTTTTTTTCCCTTCTAACTTTCTTCTTCCTGGTGGGCAGTGCAATCCTGACTAAGGATCCGGCCGACGTGCGCCAGGCAGCCTGTGCACAGGATCCGGCGGGCAGTGCAGGGCTGGTCTACTCGGGGAAGGGGACCCTCCTCCCACAGAGGAGGCTGTGTAACTGCATAGCTGGCCTGGCGGGGATGGGGATATGGCAGACGCCATCCCCCGCCCCCTCCTGGGCTGACTAGGCCAATGACCTCCCTCCCTCGCCCGGTTGGACCACCCACATGGCCAATGACAGAGCACTTACCTTCCGCCACCGTCCACGTGGAGATCCGGCGCCAGAGTGAGGGAGGCCGGCCTTGCGCCGGCCTCCCTTACTCCCGAGTTGTTGCGGATGTACTTTACGGCACATTCGCGACAGCTTCTGGTGCTGGAGTGGTCTTTCCGGCGCCGGACCTATCGTCAGGATTGTGCTCTTACTGTGGTCACGAAGTTGATCAATGGGAGAAAATAAAGACAATTCAGAGTGAGGGTAACTCTTCTGGTACTGGATGATCCCAGCCAATTGAGTATCACATAGTAAAGTCGGTGACATAATGTCATGAAATTGCTATATTTCATGTGTTCTATTTCTCTTTTTGTGAGGTTTTGCCTGTTTCTCTGTGGGTATTTCTCACTCCCCCCTGAATCTTGCTAGCAAGCATCTCAGAGATCCTTTGTCTGCTAAAATTTCATTAACACAACTCTTCCTGTTGAAATCCAATAATGTCTCCTGTTGAGCAAGGAAAAGGTAGAGATCAGGTTTCAAGAGGCCAGCTCTCATCCAATCAGGTTACAGCTGACATCACTCCAGCTGAGGGGGAACCCCCCACACACACACACACCAAACGGAAACTCTCTTCCTCTTTGGCATGGCAGGGGAGATCCGACTCTCTGTGACTGCAAATGGAACAAGGGCTGGTAGTTCAATTATTTAGGTATGAATAGATAGGAAGAGTATTTAGCCAAAAACTGTGAGATTTTTGTTTATTTTAGTTTGGCTTTTCTCTGCATTAAAAGCTCCTTGCAAGCTCTTTCAAAGTTCCTGGTAAAGCTGAATTAAACAACATGTGCATGAGATTCCACAGTGCTTCAGTGCCATCTGCTGGCCGTCTGTATTATTTTTCAACAGATTTGTGTCTTGAAGGAAATTAACTCCTTTTCTGCCAGATTTTATGCTCCTTGCTTCTCTTTCTTGTTCCATTGGTTCTGTTATCTTTTTTTTCCTTTTTATTAGATTTTAATAAAAGGCATTCCATCTAACCTAGAGTTGCCTTGTTTTGGGAAATCAGTGGGATTGTCACATCTCCTCACTCTGCAGGTGCTACTGTGAGATTTTAACAGAGACCCCTGAGGTTCAGTATTGTTCGAGGAGGGAGGTTCTGCCCAGGGAGTCCCTCTGGCTAGCCTGATCTCCTGGGCTGTTGGCAGTGGATTCAAACTACCAAGGCTTTCCCCAAGTAATCCATGTCCAAACGAAGGGAGAGTGGAAGGGAAGGGAGTGAACACTAAGCACTAGGCACTACTACCTTGGATCAGCCTGGGGTCACTGGTGGCCCCTCTCTGAACACATCACAACACTACATAGCCATTCAAATGATGTTAAATGATTTTTCTCAACGTATTCTGTTTATTGTTGTTTATATGTTTTAATTGTATGCCACCCTGCTACTTTTTTTGAAGGTTGATCTAGTCATTTTTAAAGTAAATATCACTGAGAACAAAGTGAATTCAAAGAGAAACGATCACTTTAAAAACTAAATTGCTAATAAGGAAGGGGCACATTTCAATGCTACTGAAAAGGTTCATGAAAAGCAGGAAGCATTTTTACCGCAGTCCTATTTAGAACTGATCATCTGACTTATTTGCCAGTACCAGAATCTGTCATTTTGTGCATCATCGTTCAACTCACACTGAGGACATTTGGACACACATGAAAAATGGTAGATTATGCTAATGGAAAGTGAGTCAGCCAACCCAATCTCCATCTGAAAAAAAAAAAAGGCTGCTGGCATAAGCAGAGTGCTTGTGATCACCTGACTGCAGTACTTCAGTCTAACTGACTTTTCTGTATTAGACATGCCTCATAAACATTATACTGCCTCCTCCTTATACAGATATATTCAATTATTTCAATTGGTCTAACTGTATGAGGGCTACTCAATAAGAACTGAACATACAGAATAAAATGAAAGTTTTATTCGTGTTAAATTTGAGAATTATTTATCTGTCTTTCCAGGATAGGAAGAGAAAATCCAAGCGGGTGAGAACGTTTAACCTTGCAACAGCCCTAATTTCCCATATTAGCATTCGCCAAGCCACAGCGATTAGACACCCATGATAATGAATGGCAATCTTCATAATGTCTGTTATCAAGCTTTGCTACTGGATCAGAATTCTAAACAATTAAACTATAAGTAATGCCTGTAAAGAGTATCTTCAAAGGCCATGCAGAATATTATCCAGCTTAAGGTTTTGTAGAAAACTACTTATTTATATGGGGTAGAACATTTTCCTGGGGTGAGGGGGGGGGGACAGAGATGTGTAAATACTTTCTGTCCCTTCAGTGCCATTATTTCACTTGGCTGGTACTCCTTTGGCACAGTTTGCTCCCTTGCTGGTGGTTCTCCTTGTATTACAGAAGCAAAAGAGGTGGTGGGGCGGGGCAACAACGTGAGCGGGCGGGGGCGAAAAAAGGTGCATGCCTTGGAAGGCTTTAAGCAGCCGCGATGGCGACTTCACCTCCAGCAGGGGGGGCACTTTCATTTGCGGCTCCCTCTCCCACCGGGCATAGTTACATCACTGTTGTATAAGACTGTTGTCCACCACTTGTGGCAACTCGTATACATGGTTTCATTACTTGCACTGGAGCGGGAAACTAGTCACTCCCATAAATGAATACACCTAATAAATGAATACTCCTAACTAGCACTGCTTGAACAGAGCTCACCCCGGGCCTCCCTGTAGGTTGAGTAGTTGGAGTGGCGATTAGGGGGGTTTGATCAATGTGAGAGGCTAGCTCCCCCTTGTAAGTGGTTGAAGTGACTTCATGGCCGAAGACCTCACTGCCATGAGCATAGTTGTACACAACCCTGTAGAGATGACTCTCTTGTCATAGCCAGATCACCTCCTATTATTGCAATTACAGCAAGTCCTCACTTAAAGTCATTTCATTATAAGTTGTTTTGTTTTAAAGTTATTGAGGAAAAATAATGATTCTTGGCCGGGGCCACTGTCTGTGCAGAGTTTGAATGTTCTCCCCATGTCTGCGTGGGTTTTCCCTGGCTTGCAAAGTTCACATTTATTTCAATGTTTAATATTAGAAGCGTTTTGGGACTTTATTTAGAAGTTTGGTGACCAGAAATATGCCGTAAAGTCTTGGTTATGTATATCAATTAGCCTATGGTAAAATTGGTTTTGTTATAAGTCGTTTCACTTAAAGTTGCAGTTTCTAAGGATCTATCAACAACTTTAAGTGAGGCTGTATTTTTCTCTACAGGGTGAAGCACTAATTAGGATGCTTCATCCTAGAGGTAGATGGATACTGATGGATTCCTGACAACCCTTGGAGAACTTCCCACTAACATGGCTAGTGCTCCTCTTGATTATTTGATCTTTGGAATTCTGGGTAAACTTGGGTAGTAGAAACAATTGATATGAAGTGCCCTCCCCCTCTAGACAGAGCTCATTCAGCACTTTGGTTTGCCAAGGAATTGAATGCAATGAAACTGTTGAAATAGAAGCTGAACCACAAGGGGAGGAAAACTTGAAACAAATCTGATCAAACACAAGTCAAGGCTCATCTTGGAGTCAGTTCCCTTGGTGATGATGGTGAAGGAACCATCTTTCTACACCATCGCATCCTCACTGTGCTGTTCACAGCGCAATCCTGCGCAAAGTTGGGCCGGTGGAGCACTTGCTCTGCCGGTCTAGGATGTCGCAAAAGTGCCATAAAGCACTTTTGCAGCACCCTTTGAAGAAGCGGTGCTGGCGCCGAGGCCTGCACTGCTCACTCTGCAGCCGGCCCTGGCCACCAGATGCAGGTAAGTGCTGCGCCAGGCGGCAAGAGGGCATAGGGATGGCAGGGGAGGAGGGGGCGACTAGCCGGCCAGGCCAGGGAGGGGGGAGGGATTATCAGCGGTGTGCTCTCCCATATTCTAACCCCCTTTCTGGACCTGGCTGGCTTTACACGTCCTCCCCAGACGTGCACCGGCAAAATAGCTGGCGTGCATCCAAGGAGGCCCATTGGGGACACCGGGAGAAAGGGATGAGTGGCCCTTTTGCCCAAGGTGTGCCCCAGCTCCACCGGCACAGGGCCATATCCTGTGTAGGATGCAATAGCTGGCCATTTAGACCGGCCAGTGCATCTTATGCAAGATTGGGCTGCCCATGGAGTTTCTCCGTATGGTACAAGGTCTTCTGCAATTTGACCACCTAACCGATGCTTCTGATGCCTCAGTACCACACTGTGACATGTTTACTCTTGACCTCCTGTCAACCATAGTATGTTTCTGTAGTGACTTTCTGAGGTAGTGTCCGGGTTCGGCGGCCGCTAGCCCGACCGCGATCGAGCAAACGCCCGAACCCGGACTTCGGCCACGCCCCCTTGCAGGCCGAGCCAGCACTCCGAGGCCCGGGGATGGCCTCCCCGGTTCCGAGAGCAGCCTCCTTGGCCTGGTCGGAGCCCGCAAGCCCACGCCACCCTCCCCAGCCCCCCAGGACAACTTACCAGCTGACACATGCAGCGCTCTGCGCCCCGCAGATCCAGCAGCTTCCACAAACATCGACCCTGTAAAAGGAAAGAAAGAAGATTGGCTCAGAGAAGCGTCAATCACAGCCGGGACGGCCCACCCAGGGCGGGCACGGCCTCGCCCCACCCGACGAAGACTAGCCATTGCAAACAGCTGTAATGCGGTAGCAGAGAGCAGACCGGCAGCGCGGATTGGACGCCCGGTGTCCCCGGAGGCCCTGCCTCCCCTTTCTTCTCCCTATTTAATCCCTCCTGCGGCCAGTGATGAGGAGGCTAGGCAGAGCGTGCCAGGGCCTCACGAGCGCTAACGTAGTACCATAATCCTGTGCTTGAACTAAGCAGCAGGGAGAGGTGCCAAAAGGTGACCCGAATCTGCACCCTCCCAGACCCTCTGAGGCCCTACCCCCTCCCCTTCCCTTCTCTTGATTCAACTTCACAGGGCAAGAAGCGGAGAAGACGCACTGGACTCCTCCGGATCAGACAGCGGGGGATCGGAAGACGAAGAGGCTTTCAAAACCCCGCCTTGGGCATGACCCGTGAGGGGACCCTCACAGGTAGATATTTGAAACACTGCTCTTCCTACCTTGACCACTATTTTCAGAGGGTGGTGTTTCTGGGTGTGCTTTTCAGACATGCATTAGCATGCACGCATGGGGGAGATCTCTTTTGTGTGCTGGCCCCCGGTGCAGTGGTCAATGGTACAGCTCAGTGGTTTGGCAAGAAAAGTCAAGGGAGGTGAGGGTGAAGGTGCAACAAACAAACCTGCTCTCTCCTTCCTCAACAGGAGAAAAGCCTCCTGCTAAACCTTTGAGCAGTGAAGGCAATCCCAGTGAGTTTTCCCTCAGACAGAGGTGGACCCTCTCAGAAATTCCAAAGATAGCTAAGAGACCACAAGAGACCCCCCCCCCCCAGGAGTACACACCAACTGCTACCTGCAGGATGGGACTGGACATTGCCCTGTTCTCCAAATCATTAAATAAATGTTAAACAAATGGTTCTTCCAACTCCTCCAGAACTTGCATTCAAGGTCCTCATACCATGTAGCGAATATACTCCTATTTAACCCACATTGTTAGATGATACCAATTTTGTTAAAGAAGCTCAGGAGTTGTCTCTTATAGATAACCCTCAAGAATGCAGAAATTGGCCACCCCTATCCTCCGCAATTGTGCCTATATCTTTATTTCCATGAAAGTACCAAAATGCAAATATGGATAATTGATCTTGCTTTTTTCCTTCTTTTTTATAGTACAAGCAATTAGTTGCTTCTCTTTCTTGCTGTTTAAAAGGGAGCTCTGTGTATGTATTCACTACCAGATATTAGACCTGTGCAAGTGTCAACTTACCTACATTGTGTTTTTGGCTCCCTGGGACCAACCTGGCAATTATATTCTATAGCAAACATAATACTCCACACAGCAGCCATTTGCAGCTAGCGCAGCTTATGGGAAGCGAGTGCACCATGCTCTCTGGGAAGCCGCTCTGAATAAACAGGCAGCTGCATTTTAAATTAACTCGCTTCCTGTGTGATCTTTTGGTTCCCAATACATCTAGCACTGGCGCCAGAGGCTCAGATAACAATAGCAAGGCAACGTTTGCATCCAAAAGGATATACCAACTCTGTAAAAATAACCCCAACGGATTGTTCAGAGTTAGGGAGAAGAGAGAATGAAGCACCTGCTTTGGTGAGTCAAAAGAAAAGTTGATCTTTTTTTTTTCCCCTCCACAGCAGGCTCAACTCCTGAGCGGAGCGATTAAAACAAAGAGGATCAGTCTTTCACTGATAATTGCAATTTGGTTCCTAAACATAGACATATGGCCAATATAGATTTCTCGTAGGAAAGTGAAAAAGTCTCGCCCACCACTGATCCGCGATGTAATTCAATTGGTGTTTCAGCCTATTCGGAAAGTAACTACAAGAAAGCACAGCTGCAATAACAACAATAAAGTATTCTGAGACATAACCCAATAGGGACTTTGGGGGGACTTGCACAATAACAACTGGTTTAAAATGTGTGTTCTGTTCAGTGATCCAGCTGATCCAATCAAGTTAGCCAGTGGTAAATGAATGAGACTGACACACTCATGCAGGTATCAACATTACAAGGGTGCGTGCTACTTGAAATAAACTCTACATACTGTATAGCTGAAACTAGAAAAGTTTGAAAATGAGACACTTGCCCCATTCTTTCTTGAAATGGGGAACATCAAATATCCCTCTCCCCCCCCTCCCAATGGTTAAGATGTGTCTTCTCTAGACTGGACTACACTAGAAATTTGACATTTGGTATAAATGAAGTCCAAGACAATTCAGTACTGACCACAGTGTATCAATGAGACTATAATTCAATAAGTATTCTTGTATTCTAATACTTCATGGCACAATGAGTGTCATGATATGAGAGTTCTGTGACTGAAACTCGCCAATACATGCAATGGATGTTACTCAATGTTAATTTTGCCAGAGTCCGACTCTCCAGAACAAGACAAGCTTCACATGGAACAAGATTTGGGACCCTGCCGGCATTTTAACAGAGTTTATACAAACTTGATTCCCCCTTGGATTGTTGTGATTTTCAGCTTATTAAACCAGCAACAATATCCTCTGCTTATTATACAATGGAAGCTGTGGTTAGTAGGCTCTCATTCGAAAACATCAACCTCCTAGTGTATAAGATACTTCTATCTAGAATTGCCACCAAATTTAATTTAGGTATTCCCGCTCAGGCACTGAGATCTGTAACAACTTCAAGGGGGGATCTCCTCTCTCTCTCTCTCTCTCTCTCTCTCTCTCTCTCTCTCTCTCTCTCTCTCTCTCTCTGTGTGTGTGTGTGTGTGTGTGTGTGTGTGTGTGTGTGTGTGACTATAAAGAATTTTGCAATGAAACAGAGAAACCACCACTGATGCAACAATTACAGTATATTAGTAGATTCACATCTCTGGAAGGAATCTTACGTAGATGCCCATCATCTTTCCCTTTGGTTGTTTAGTGCATTGAACTGAGAAGAATGATAAGGTACCTGAATATCGTGAAGGAGCACAATAAGTGTCATGATGTGTGACTGGAACTCCCCATGTTTTGTTCTATTTCAAAAAGCAACTCTGGAAGGCCCAATTTGGATTGGTACAGGGAGGGAGAGTCTCTAATCCCTGGCTACTGCACTCAATTCCCTGAAATCAATTGCGTCTGAAGTTGCTATTTGATACCGAGAGAAGGTTTTTCCCTCCACAGTTAATACCAGATTGGGGGGGGGGGGGAGTAAGATTTGGATTGTGGCCATGACATGGCGGCAAGCAGTTAGACCCGTCTCTCCTGGCCCAAGGCCCTGATCCAAATTGGGGGGGACATGTGGCTGCTGTTTTAGAAAGAGGAGCAAAAAACGTCTCTGGGATTTCCAATCATGAAACTTCCACATCACATTGCTTTTGACCCTAAATTGCACATCTAGAAGATGGCACCATGACAGAGAATTATACTAACAACCCAATCCTAACTAGGGCTGTGACAGAGGCAGGAGGGGGTGGCACCCAATGTGGGTGACTAGCGCTGGATGCTATCCCCTCCTATAGCAGCTGGCATGCCCCCTTTCTCTTCTTGGACTTGCACTAGCGAAGGAGCTGGCACAAGTCCAAGGAGACCCATTGCCAGTTGAGAGGCTTACAAGGAGGTAAGTGCAAATATTTCCCCTTATCTCTCCAAAGCATCCCGATCCCCCCCCCGAAAGCAAGTTGCAGCACAAGCCTTTTTGCCACAGCTGCATCGGCAGGGGGAGGGAAGGATAGGATTGGGCTGTTAATTTGCTCTGGATATTGAAATGTACTTGAAATTGTTGAGATAAACCCAGGTTAATGAGATTTTGGAAGCATTCTGACTCACACACAGTGGTCAGGATACAAAAGTAAATAAATGTAGCAGGTTGACCTGTAAATGAAGGAAATTAAAAATGAAACAAACAGCTGCTAAATGGGGGGGGGGATGCATGTGGCAACAGGCAGCTTATTTTTTTTTAATAAAGTTGCTAGGTAATATACAACTACAATACAGCAGTATTGTATACTCAATATACTGAGTCCTCACATACAATTGTGGGGTTTTTTGCCCTGTATGAGCAGGTTACTTGTGTGTGTGTGTGTGTGTGTGTGTGTGTGTGTGTGTGTGTGTGTGTGTGTGTGTGTGTGTGTGTGTGTGTGTTTAAAGGACTACTGGTAAGAGATCACCCAGCAAATCCATAATAAAGTTTGGATTTGAATCCAGATCTCTGTGCCTGAGTACAATGTATTATTCACCAGAATATATCCTGTTAAAGTAAAGTGGGGAAACCATCTATGGTCCTTTTGTACTGACAGCCCACATTTCATGACACTTCTGGCATTGGTCTTCAGTGTGCTTGCAAGAACCACAGACCTTCAGTGACTTACAGCGCAATCCTAACCAACTTTCCAGCACTGATGCAACCGCAATGCAGCCCCGAGGTAAAGGAACAAATGTTCCCTTACCTTGAGGAGGCCTCTGTGACTGCCCCTCCACCACAGGATGCAGCGTGCGCCCCAATGACACAGCTACATCGGCCCTGGAAAGTTGGTTAGGATTGGGCTGTTAAAAAGGGAGCCATATCAACCTCATGGTTTTTAAGCTCAGCTATAAACGGATGCAGTTTGTAGTTTATAGGTGCAAGTGGTTTGGGAAATAATCAAAAGAGCAATTTCCATAAAGGATTGATAAAGGTCTTCATCATTCAAAATTATGGCTTGATTAATGTTTAAAGGCAATTGATACTGTATTTATTTTCAACTGCAGAGGAACCCAATGGCTTATCTCCTGATTTTGAGAAGCATTGGACTAACAGCTTTAGCCTCAAAGCCCATTTTTCCTTGCAAAGCGTTGTCAAGAAAGCTTAGTACAAAATGATGTTATTATGAAAAAGCAGACATTAACTATATTTCAAGTCCATTTTTATCTCTTTCTGGCCGTTAACTTGGGAAACCAAATGGCATTAACCATAACACATTGCACAGGACCTTCCTGATTAACCAAACAGTCTGGGAACTGTGCAGAAAGTCCTCATAACAAGGTTCATTAACTGGAATATGTGGCAATAAGTGTCCCCTGTCATAACACCCTATCATAAAAGGCTCATTCTCCACAGCCTGAGATCATCCACCTATTTGTGGAAAGCCTATTGTGAACATTTGCTTTGTGAAGCCAACGCTTTTGTAGACTTCTGGGGCCTTTAGAAAAAATATATATGACTTTTTGTGTGAACCACGTATTAGCCACTGTCTTGGTTAGAAGAACATGGCAAACCAATGTGAATTGAAGTGCTCCTAATTGAGATAGGTTTTTTTTTTTAAAGAAAGCACTCCTAACATAGATTCAGACATCTTATTAGCAACCAATTCATGCAATAAGCAGCATTTCATGAAGGAACCTCCCCAACATGGATGGATGCAGCCTGCATGTGCTGAAAGAACTATCAAGAAGACAACTAATACTGGAGATGAACTCAGTTTTAACGAGTTTTGATTCCCCCTGAAATTTGCCCTTTAAATAAGATAGAACTTCTGTTGGAAATATGACAGTCTCGGGGAAAAAACTAATGTTTTCAATGTTGTTTCATTGGAATGGAGGGCCAGGTTCTCCATTTTGACAGTGTGAAATTTCCAACTGTCCAGCCCATGGAGTAGAGAGGTTTGTAGTTGTGCTGACCTGGTGTGTATTACAGAGACCTGGCTGGATGAGTCGGGAGGGGTAAGTCTCTCCCAGATGTGCCCGCCGGGTTTCCGGGTATTGCAGCAGCCACGACTACAGGGGCGGGGAGGTGGAGTTGCGATAGTCTATCATGATACCATCCATCTCACTGGGTACCCTGTCCCGCGGTCCACTGGGTTTGAGTGCCTCCATGTTGTGTTGGAAGGGTGAGACAGAATAGGGATTCTGTTGCTGTACTGCCCGCCATGCTGCCCAACAGTCTCCCTGCCTGAGCTGACCGGGGTGATCTCGGCGTTGGCGTTGGAGTGCCCTCACCTATTGGTGTTGGGGAACTTTAATGTCCACGCTGAGGCCCTGGGGACAGTTGTGGCTCAGGACTTTATGGCCGTCATGGCCACCACTGTCTCAGAGAATATCTGCCCCGATGCACGATGCGGGACACATGCTGGACCTGGTGTTTACTGCTGGGCAGGTGGATGGTGATCTGGATGTGGAGGAAATTAACATCACTCCTTTGTCATGGACAGATCACTTCCTGGTGGGATTTAGGCTTATCGCAGCTTGTCACCTCCGCACTGGTGGGGGACCTCATTCCATGGTCCACCCCTGGAGGTTGATGGATCTGGATGGATTCCTAAGGGCTCTGGGGGACTTTCCGGTTGCCAGACCCAGTGACTCACCCAGTGCCCTGGTTGACCTCTGGAATGGGGAAATGACCAGGGCTCTGGATCTGATCGCTCTTGAGCGTCCTCGACCAAGCCGCAGAGTCAGAGTGGCCCCTTGGTTTACTGAGGGGCTGCAGAGGATGAAGCGGCAGGGCAGAGACCTAGAACGACGGTTGCGGAAAACATGTGCTGACTCCGACCGGGCATGGGCTAGAGCTCACTTTAGAGCCTATTCCATGGTGGTGGCAGCAGGTAAGAGGGCTTTCTTCTCTGCCGGCATCGCATCAGCGGAGAACCGTCCAGCTGAGCTTTTCCATGTAGTCTGGGGCCTGCTCCATCTGGCTCCCCCAGTAGATGGGGTGGAACACACGGTGGCTCATTGTGATGAGTTTGCAATGCACTTCGTGGACAAAGTTGATCAGATTCGGCATGACTTGGGCGCCGCATTAGGAGTATCTAATGATGTCCCTATGGCACCTGTCTGTTCTTCCACCTGGGATTCTTTTCAGCTTGTAGAACCTGAGGATGCGGACAGGATTCTTTGGAGTGTGAGACCATCTGCTTGCCCACTTGACCCTTGTCTGGCATGGCTGATTAGATCTGCCTGGGCGGTGCTGGCCGAGTGGACGGGGAGGGTGGTGAATTCATCTCTAAGGGAGGGGGTGGTGCCACCGTCTTTGAAGCAGGCGGTGGTGTGTCCCCTTCTGAAGAAACCCTCCTTGGACCCCACTATTCTGAACAACGTTCGGTCAGTCTCAAATATCCCATTTCTGGGCAAGGTGATCGAGCGGGTAAGTCTCAGCTCCAGAGGGTCTTGGAAGAAGCTGATTATCTGGATCCATTCCAGTCTGGCTTCAGACTGAGGTTCGGGACAGAGACCTCCTAAAAAGCACAGACCCAGATTCTGCTAGGTACTGCTGTAAAAATCAAAAGTTGCAACACACCATTCAGCATGGCCTGGCCACCACGGGAAGCAATGAGTGGCCGGGTCCTTATACCAGTGGCTGGAGGATGCCCACTGGCACCAATAAGTCAGTGTATGGGGTGAGGAAGGCAGGGAGAGGAAAAACGAGGTGGGGAGAGGAATGAGGTGGAGATGGGGGCAGGAAGAAGGGTGGATCGATGTCTGGAAGGGGGCAATATTAACAGCAGCAGCACCACCGATATCCTATCCCCCTTCCCAGCCTCAATCCCTTGATCTGGGTCAATGCAGTCTTGCACCAGCAAAATCGCTGGCACAGGTCCGAGTAGACCCTGTGGGCCAGTGCGAGGTTACCCTGGGGCAAAGGAACAACTATTCCCTTATCCTGAGGAGGCTTCCAGGACCTGAAACTCCATCAGGGGAATGGTGCACCAGCACACAGGGATTGCGTAGGATTGGGCTATTTGTTTTAGATATCCTTAAAATGGTATAGAAATCAAATCCTTCAAGAAAGGATCTGGGCAATGAGTCTTTTACAACTTTGACTCACTGAAGTTTGGGAAGACCCTCATTCCCTGCCAATGATCATAGACATGTTCTCCTTTTATAGCACAAGGAACAGCCACCATTCTAGATATTTTCACTGCATTTTCAGTGAAAGACTTACAGCCCAATCATATCCTTGAGCAGCCTGCATGATGCAGTGCTGCCGACACAGTGACTGCTACTGCATCTTGAGGGCCAGCTGGGAGAGGCAAGTAACAAAAAAAGTACTTACCTGCTCCCTGGTCCCCTATGGGATTTCTCAAAGTTATGCCAGCTCTTTTCCTTTTGTAGCTCTGAGGAGCCTTCTGGGGAGGGGGGGCAGGTCCAGTCTGGAAGGGGGTTATAGGATTTGGCATGCATCAGTGCCACCAAGATCCTCCCCCATTCTGCCCCTGATCCACCCCTATGAGAAGCAACAATTGTCTCAGACGTGCCAATACAGGTTGAGTATCCCTTATCTGGAATGCTTGGGATGGGAAGTTGTCTGGATTTCGGATTTGTCTAGATTTCAGAATATTTGCATAAATGAGATGTCTTGGGAATGGGACCCAAGTAAACACAAAATTAATTTATGCGTTAACTCATATACACCTTATACACATAGCCTGAGGCAATTTTAAACAATATTTTTAATAATGTTGTGACCCAGCAATCTTTGCGCTATGCCAGCCAGGTGCTGGAAAAAGTTTTTGTTTTTGTTTTTTAAAAAGTCATAGCTACCAAAATGTCTGGATTTCAGAATAGTCAGGCTTTCGGGTGTCCAGATAAGGGCTAATCAACCTGTATTAAACAGCAGTATTTTATTTTCATAGGGACAAAGGAAGTCAGTAGCAATTGTGACTGTAGATATAACAGCCCCGCAATTCCAGCTAACCTAAATTCGTGACTAAGGCCAAGGAAATCAACACCCCTTAAGCTATTATGCTTACTTGGCCGTGTTGTTATAATCAACTTTTTTTCCCAGATATAGCTGAATAAGCCAAGATTTATTAGACACCTTCAGCAAGAAGCTTTGGGGCAAAAAAATCTTTAAATAACATTTACAAGTGTAAATGTCACAACCAGAACAAATACTTGCGGCTACCACTATCTCTATCTAAGGTAATTTTGGAATAACTCCTACACAGCATTTTGATGTAAATGATGCCCTTGAGGGCTGTCAAAAAATATTGATGACATTTCCCTGTACGGTGTATAAATGTGCAGAGCCATCTTGCTATCCTTACAGAGTTAGTGACCATTACGCTGTACTCCTTCACACAGTAAATAACCTTTAAGGTAAAAATAACAGCAGCCTCAAGATAGATTGAATTGGGTATATAAGCAATCAGAATACTGAACACACTATGAGAATTTGTGTTGCTTTATTCTAATTAAAATATCACCACAAAAAGCCCTACCATTTACAATGAGAGGTAAGGTGATGCAGCCTTTTAAAATGTGGAAATGGCAAGTTAAGGTGGTCATCTTAAAACTATGGCATATAAGATGTAAAGATTTTGTTCAGTTTTCTATATTGTGCTGGCTTGACAGATTGGGCTCCATGCACCCATAATTTGTTTTGGTCTTTGCACTCAACATTGGACTGGGGAGGGATGCACCCAGGCAGAAATTCAAAAGGTGAAGCTTCCCCACACACTTGATGGAAACATTTCCCACTTACATTTTCCCACTTACCGGGGCTTCGGGGAGGCCTGCACAACCCTCTGCAGGCCTCCCAAATCTTCAGATCACCAAAACCCGGTGATTTTATAGCACTTCCGGTTTTTGCAAAAACCGGAAGTGGTCAAAAATTGCCATTTTTCGGCAATCTGAAGTGTGGGAGGCTTGCAGAGGGTCGCGCAGACCTCCCCCAAGCCCCAGTAAATGAAAAAAAAATGGCATTTTCAGGCACTTTTTTTGCAGCGGCGATCCCCGGGATGACCGCCGCCATGCTGTCCCCGCCCCTTAAGGGGGCATGGGAAAGTTTGTGGTTTCAATGGTGGGGCGCGACCCACCACTTTGAGAACCATTGATCTACAGCATCCCAAACATAGGCTGCGGGCAGCCCAATCCTATCATCCCCTGATGTGGGCTCTTCGGTGTGGGCCGCGCAGCCCATGCTGAACCCTAGGGTAAACCCCCAGCCTGTGCAATGGGGTTACTCAGTTCTATGTCAGCTCTTTAGCTTAAAAAGGAAGCTTAAAAACTTATGCTGCCTTGGGCATTTGCCTTTGGCAAAAGAAAGAATGGTATTGCAAGAAGGACATCCAGATGAAAACAAGGGTACAGTCTGCAACTCCATACTGATGGACCATAGTAACTTGTGGCTACCCAGGGATGAGAATATTGTGGGAAGAATGTTACTACTCACCTATATGACTCTTGTCTGGGCAAAATGCCACTACAGTCCACCACAGATTGTGCCTCTTTCTATAGAAAAAAATATAATGAACCATGAAAAGTTATAGACCATAGTTGAACTAATATATTTTCTCTGCTTTTCATGTAGAACTTCAGTGGTCAATGTTGTGCAAGTCTAATCAATGTGAAGACCAGATTTCTTGTATCTATAAATGCAATACTTCATTGCTCACATTATTCTGCTTGTCTGGCTGCATTACCATATTGTTTTTGATGTTAGTTTTAAAATACTATCCAAAATTAGACCATATATAAATAAATGTAATACCAGTTCTGTAGATCTTTATTGTGTTCTGTTCTACCAAAACTCCATTAGATAGGAGAGTTGAGAAATTAATATTGCAGAAAGATCTTTTAAAAATTGCACCTTCACTCTTCTGTTTAATTTTCCACTTATCAGAGTGCTAATGTTTTAAGCACTTTTAAGGCGATGGTGTTCCCAGTAGCAATGTATGGTTGCGAGAGTTGGACCATAAGGAAGGCTGAGCGCCGAAGAATAGATGCTTTTGAACTGTGGTGCTGGAGAAGACTCCTGAGAGTCCCTTGGACTGCTAGGAGATCAAATCAGTCAATTCTAAATGAAATCAAGCCTGACTGTTCCCTGGAAGGACAGGTACTAAGGCTGAAACTCAAATATTTTGGCCACCTAATGCGAAGAGAGGACTCTCTGGAGAAGACTCTGATGCTGGGAAAGATTGAAGGCAAAAGGAGAAGGGGAAGGCCAAGGATGAGATGGTTAGACAGCATCACCGATGCAACGAACATGACAATGAGCGAACTCAGGAAAATAGTGGAGGACAGGAAGGCCTGGCGGGATATGGTTCATGGGATCACGAAGGGTCGGACACGACTTAACGACTGAACAACAACAACAACAACAATGTTTTAATGTTTTAAATTTAATATTTTTGCTAAAACTGACAGCTCTCTGGTACTGTGCATTACTTGCTAAGACAAACAAACGAAAGCATATGGTAAGTGTAATTTACGTATATTCAGCACCTTTCATTGTAATCTATTTGAATTTACACCCTAGGTGGCCAAAACACAAATCCATCTGTTTTAAAGTTGCTTTCTCCAAAATAAATTGGTCAGTAAGCCAGTTAGCAAACAAAGTTAAAACCTCAGTCTGGGAAAAAAGATGCAAAATTCAGATCTGTAGTGGGCCATCTGTTTCGGTTTAGATGAAGTTTGGGAAGCACTTTGAAAGGCACATTGATTTAATCATCATAAGTATTGTTACATGTTCCACACTTCCCCAAACTGTTCACAATCCAGGGGGTAGAGCTGCGAAGTTTAGTTTCCATTGGATGAGAGAGTACCGGAGCACTGCTGTTTTTGTATTATCTGTATTATCTGCAATTATACAAAAAGTGTATTATGGTAGTGGCCAAGAGACTCCATCAGCAAGTAACAAAACCATTGATCATGTATTCCTCAAATAAACAACATGGACTTTACCTCCACATGCTACTTTGGGGCATGAAAGTGAAGACCTCTGTGGGCAGCAGGACAGATCATATACTAGCCTAATATACATACAGATTTTTTAAAGTTGTTTCCTAAAAGGTTGATACCGTTTTGCTTCACACATTAGGGCTGCAATCCTATACAGGTTCCAGTAAAATAAATGGAACTCGCTTCTGAGTAAACACGCATAGGGTCAGGCTGCATGGTTCCGCAACAAGGCTAAGAAATTAAATTAAAATATTAACCTTGATGACACCTTATGTCTGACTTTTATATAAAGATAAGCTTATCAGAACAATAACTATCCTAACGTGTCTGGGTGAAGAGACCATCTGTTTTTGTATCAGCTGGTGTGAAGGCCTGCACTGTCCCGCCTGTGTCGGAGGCAGGCAGGATGGAGGAGATGGCAGGAGGTGGCACAGGAGGGCGGACCGGGGGCAGGGAGGGGGCATAACGGGGGTGGGGGCGGCTGCAGGAGGGAAGACCCGCACTGGATTTTAATCCCTTCCCTGCAGCCTCCCCACCCCTTTTCTCTCCTCGGATTTACAGTAGCAAAATTGCTAGTGTAGATCCGAGGAGATCCATTGCTGGCCAAGAGGCTTAGGCAGGGGTAAGGGGATTAAACATTCCCTTGCCCTGCAGAAGCCTCCAGGTCCTACCCCCGCCCCTGCACAGGATGCATCAGCTGCCATTTTGGCGCCGCTGCATCGGCGGGGGGGGGAGGAGTTAAAGGATAGGATTGGACTCTGAATAAACCTCCTGGTTTGGGCACCTGGCTAAGACTGCACAAAACGGGATCAAAATCTGGCTGGTTGTCCAGCACTTGACATGTTTAATAGGTGGTGCTCAGCCTGGTGTGAACAAGGCTACACATTGTGTAGACCTAAAGAAACAAATCTACCAAGGAGTACTCATAGGACTCTTGTTGGCTATGCTAGTGCTCATGCTCCAAAGGACGAAGGGCTACTTCACCACAGCCTTCTCTCTAAGCTGTGTGGCCGCATTGCTTTAACCCTGGACTCAGAGCACTGTGCATTTCCAGTCATGGCACTGTGGAGCTCAGTGATGATGACATCATTGCTGAGCATTCCACAGCTGCCCCCACACAGCTCCATGCGGGCTCTGCACAGCCCCTGTAAACGTTCCAGGGAACATTGCTTCACCATCCTCCTAACTTGCATCAATACAGCTGTCACTTCATTAAAGTTGCAATATAGTACAGAGGACCCCTGCTTTAATGGGTTCACTTTACAATCAAATCATTTTACAATGGACTCTGTATTAAAACAAGATTCACTATACAATAACAGCGCCGTCTGACTTAACTTTTTTGCCGGTGTAACCATCAGCCCAGCGAGAACGGGAGGCCCCAGAATGGAAAAGGGATTCAAATCCCCTTTGAATTCTTCTTTTGGAGGGGATTTGAATCCCTTTTCCGTTCTGGGGCCTCCCGTTCTCGCTGGGCCAATGGTTACACCAGCAAAAAAGTTTAAGTTGGATTGCGCTGTAAGTTATTTACTTTACAATGGGCTTATGGTTGCCGCCAACAGGACCTCATGGGTGATATCTAAACCAAACAGCGATGCAAATGCAAGTGCTTGGTAGCATCTCAGTCCATACCAGAGTTTTAACATCGTGGCTATGTATATGGAGGGAAGGATAATTTGTGTTTTATAATTACAACATTGAGTCAACTGATAGCCATGGCCCCTAAAGAGTGCAGTAGGCACCTTTTAAATCACCTGTTAGAGAGGGAAATTGCTTAGTTCTGTAGCATAAACATCAACTTCGGAGGTCTTGGAATTAATTTCCAAAAAATAATGTGCTTTTGAGTTCACATTAAAATGTTTTCACAATACAATGGTGTCTCCAGAATGGGTTACCATCATGAAGTGGGGGTCCATTGCATGCCATTTCATACAGCAGCCACATCATGCCACATCATGTGATCAAGGTAGCTGAAAAATGTTCTCCACCTCAAATGCAAAAGTGGCAGTAGTATCTTTGGGTATCAAGTTCACCCAAAGCAAATGTGTCCCGGAGGGAATAACATCTGACCCTGATATCCATGGAGTGGGAGGGGTATAGATGATGACCTGTTTACTCATGGTTCTGAAACAATCTCTTGGTGATCGGGAACAATAGGAAGAGTTTGGAGGGGTTACATAATACCCCAAACCTAATCCTAAGGGCCAATGGTCAATGGTGTCCTGGTGGGTGCCATTTTCACCATAATAGTAGGGCACATTTAGGCTTCCATGGGAAGACAGGACAAGGGGTGGGACATGTGTCACTTTTCATGGTATCAAAAAAATCCTTTCATATCCTTTATATACTGTTCTCACTATGTATTTAAACTTATTTAGATGTTTGGGCTTTATTGTAAGAGTGAAAAAACATATTTGCAAGAGGAATGATCAGTTATTTTTTACATTTTAGAAGACAAACCTACCAACATACTTGTGAATAAGAATACAAATTAAATATTTCCTGTGCCTTTCAAACTCGTTACCCAACTCAAATTAATATAAGAAGAGGCTTGCAGTGCTCATCACATTAAAGGAGAGTAAATAATGAGCGTGGTTGAGTATTATCTTGATATTTACTGTTCTAGAATTCAATAAAAAGGCTTCATCTTTCAATGACTCTGTCTGCTGTCTCATCTTTCATGAGACATGAAAGCTCTTAATGAGCTCTCCTCATTCACGGCTCTCTTAATATAAATTAATTTTATCATCAACACAATGATCCAGATCTTATCAAAGCATGGAGGCACAGAGGAGGGATCACAAATTTTTCACTTTGTTACTGTGCATAATCTTGCAGCTGTTATTGGACAAGTTACTAATTCTCTATCTTCCTCTAATACTGTTCCTTTGTTATAACCAGAGGTGTTTGTTTTTGTTGATAACGGAATAAAAGCACAAAGCAGGAGTCCCACCGCCAGACCAGCGAAGGTAGGTGTGATGGTGGCAAAGATGGTCCTGGGTGGGGCAGAGGGCAGGGAGGGAGATGGACTGGGGTTGGTATCAGTGGCACTCATGTGCGCCAATATCCTATCTCCGGCGGCCATCTCCCTTACTGCCGCTGTTGCACACCTCAGACTTATGCCTGCTAAACAGCAAGAATAGATCCAAGGAGTCCCATGGTGGCGGTGGAGGCTTTTCCCGGTGTAAGTGAAAACTGTCAGTCAAACTGCCGCCCCTCCTGCAGATGCAGTGTGCACTCCATTGGTGCAGCTGCATAGGTGGGGGTATTTCAGTAAGAATCTATGCTATGTAGACAAGTCCTCTCTTTGTCTTTTGTCTTTTGTTGGAACAGTGTCTCTCTAGAACTTTTACATGTCTATGTGAATTCTCATATTATTTTCTGCAAACTTTTCAAAATGGATAATTCATAAGCCCAGTAGTGTAGCTTATAAACAGAAGCAAGATTCTTCAAAGTACGTTTGTTTTTTGCTCATCCAAGATAGCTTTAGCTGCTGCCATTTATCCAGATCTTTTTTCTTTTTCAACATTTTTTAATTAAGTTGCATTCAGATCTCCAGGTATCTAATTGGTATTGTTTTCCTAGAAATAAGATCATATGGTTATCTGCACAGCAATATCATGAGAGCGACTAATACTTAACTAGCTCAACTTTATACAGGAAATTTAAGCAAATTGATGTGCAGCGCAATCCTGACTAAGGATCCGGATGGTGGCCTAGGGACACCCACCGGATCCTGAGCCCGGGCTGCCTGTCCGATGGCAGGCTGGAGGTCTACTTGGGAAAGGGGACGCTCATCCCCTTCCCCGGGTGTAAACTGGGGCCGGCCCGATGGGCCTCCTCGGAATTCTGCCAGCTAAATAGCTGGCGGAAGTAGAGGAGGCCATGTAACAGCCTAGCCGGCCCAGCGGGGACAGGGATATGGTCGACGCCATTCCCCGTCCCCTCCCGGGCTGGCTAGGCCAATGGCCCCCTCCCGTGCCTGCCGGATCCCGATTCACTTCCTCCGATGGACGCGCGGGTGCCTGATGAAGGAGTGAGGGAGGCTGGCCTCTGCGCCGGCCTCCCTTGCTCCCAAGTAGTCAAAAAGGTGCTTTACAGCATGTTTGTGACACTTTAGAATGGTGGAGCTCTCGCTCCGCTGTTCTAAAGAGCCCCAGGATTGCGCCATCAACAAATTACATAATGCAATCAAAGATTGTTTTGGGTCCTGTAAATTCCAGGCAAATTTGTCTGCACAGAGTGATCTTTTACTTATACGTTCCCAATCTCTAAGGCAGAGGTTCCCTAACTCCTGGGAAGGCCTTACGCTGCTCTAAGTAGCAGTGGGGCCTTCCCAGGAGTGGCGATGACACGCCTGGGATCGCGCCGCCGCTGCCACCGCTGCGCCTGGGATCACTGTTTTTACCTTCATTGGTGGGCAGTGGATGTCCCTCGGGGGTTGCGGGGAGCCTGCGGACCCCTCCGCAGGCCTCCCCAAGCGTCGGAGCAGCGCTCCAACGCGATCGCAACTGACTTCCGGTTTTACGCGAAACCGGAAGTCAGTTGCGATCACGTTGGAGCACTGCTCCGACGCTTGGGGAGGCCTGCGGAGGGGTCCGCAGGCTCCCTGCAACCCCCGAGGGACACCCACTGCCCACCAATGAAGGTAAAAACGGCGATCCCGGGCGCAGCGGTGGCGGCGGCGGCGCGATCCCAGGCGCGCCGTTGTCGTCACCGCGGGTTACCATGCCCCTTAAGGGCATAGCAACCCTTTCTTCCCGGCTGGGGCGTCGCAATGCCCCAGTTAGGGAACCACTGCTCTAAGGAGTGACAAGTCCTTTTCCTTTCCTCTTTTTTCCTTACAGAATGTGTGAAGGGTGTCCTTTACTATAAGAGGAAAGAGGGTGGGCTTGTCAAGCTTATCTCCCTAATTGAACGTTCTGAAATAAGACTCAGATGAATTTTTGTACATTAACTGCACCTAATAATTGAAATATCTAGTTAGCTTCAATGCCTCCAGGTATTTTTTAAATTAGTGGTCTCCATCCTATCAAATGCTTTTTCAGCATCTAAGAGCACAATTGCTCTACTGCAGTTATGTTGTTTCAACTTACTAATGATATTCACCGTCAACATAAAAATATTATATACCCAGGAATGAACCTAGTTTGATCAGTACTAGTTACTTTAGATAATATATTATTATTATTATTATTATTATTATTAGTTAATTTTGAGATTACCAGTAACTAATTTTCCCCTAAAATAGCAGGTGCTTCTTACACCCTAATACCTTCCTGGATTATAGCTGGGAGATTAATCATGGATAAAATGTCTCTAATGGCATCAACAAATGGTTTCTGAGAGCTGTAGAACATTTTATAGTTCCGTACAAATTGTTCTGAAAACTCAGTGGTAGAAACAGATGCTTTATGTTAATATTGTATTGCTGTTAATGATTTCCTTTTCTTAGCTGCAGCCAGTAATACGGTCAGTAACTGGTTTATTTCCATTAAAAATGTTTTACTAAATTAAAAGAGTTTTCCAAGGCTGAGGTTTCTTTTGAATCTAATTGCTGCCTAAGGGCAGTCAATCTAATCAAGACTGATTGTTCATAGGTCCTTTTATTTTCATTTTCTAGTTCTTCTCTCTTCTTGGACCCTCTCTGTTAAGGAAAAAGAGAAGACTTTTACACACACAATTCCCTTGTATGTTTAAAGGCATCCCACATAATGGCCCAGTTAGTCTATAGAATGGTGCTATGATGAAAATACTCTTGTATCTCTGAGTTTACTACATTATATCCTGCCTTGTTTTGCAATAAGAATGAGTGTTATGTTCACTGTGCTAAACCCCATAATTTCCATGTCACTAAAAATGGGCATGAACAGCATTGATAATTGCTCCAATTTTAACTTCCATTGCTTTTTTAATTTATAATATTTTTATTTCACATTTCCCCCCACTACTGTGGGCACTCATGGTGGCTAACATAAGATATACATAATAGAACAGTAATGCTACCTATAGAACAATCAGTCAAGGAGCAGCAGACAATATTAAAGCAATATATAATATTATATATATAATATATAATATATAATAATATTATAATATATAATAATTAATATATAAGAGTCAGAGCGGTCCCATGGTTTACTGAGGAGCTGCGGACGATGAAGCGGCAGGGCAGAGGCCTAGAGCGACGGTGGCGGAAAACTTGTGCTGACTCCGACCGGGCATGGGCTGAAGCTCACTTCAGAGCCTATTCCGTGGCGGTGGCGGCAGCTAAGAGGGCTTTCTTTTCTGCCGGCATCGCGTCCGTGGAGAACCGTCCAGCTGAGCTTTTCCGTGTAGTCCGGGGCCTGCTCCATCTGCCCCCCCCCCAGTAGATTGGGGCGGAACACATGGTGGCTCACTGTGATGAGTTTGCAACGCACTTCGTGGACAAAGTCGATCTGATTCGACATGACTTGGACACCGTGTTAGGAGTATCTAATGATGTCCCTGTCTGTTCTTCTTCCTGGGATTCTTTTCAGCTTGTAGAACCTGAGGATGTGGACAGGATTCTTTGGAGTGTGAGACTGTCTGCTTGCCCGCTTGACCCTTGTCAGGCATGGCTGATTAGATTTACCTGGGCGGTGCTGGCTGAGTGGATGATGAGGGTGGTAAATTCATCTCTAAGGCAGGGGTGGTGCCGCTGTCTTTGAAGCAGGCGGTGGTGCGCCCCCTCCTGAAGAAACCCTCTTTGGACCCCACTATTTTGAACAACTTTCGGCCAGTCTCAAATATCCCGTTTCTGGGCAAGGTGATCGAGCGGGTAGTGGCGTCTCAGCTCCAGAGGGTCTTGGAGGAAGCTGATTATCTGGATCCATTCCAGTCTGGCTTCAGGCCAGGGTTCAGGACAGAGATGGCCTTGGTCGCCTTGGTGGATGACCTGTGCCGGGGACTGGACAGGGGGAGTGTGTCCCTGTTGGTCCTGCTGGACCTCTCGGCGGCTTTTGACACCATTGACCATGGTGTCCTTCTGGGTCAGTTGGCTGGGTTGGGGCTTGGAGGCACCGTTCTGAGGTAGTTCTGCTCCTTCCTGGCTGATAGGTCCATAGGTCACAGAAGGTGGTGCTGGGGGATGCTTGTTCAGCACCCTTGCCCTTGAGGTGTGGGGTGCCACTAGGGTCAATTCTATCCACCATGCTGTTTAATATCTATATGAAGCCGCTGGAAGAGGTCATCCAGGGGTTTGGGGTAGGGAGTCATCAGTATGCTCATGACATCCAGCTCTTTTGTTCCTTTCCACCCGACTCCAAGGGGGTGGTTGATGTCCTGAATCGTTCTCTGGAGGCAGTTGGGAGCTGGATGGGGGCAAATAAGCTGAAATTAAATCCTGATAAGACAGAAGTTCTTCTGGTCCAGAAGTCTACGACTCAGGTATTGGATCATCGTCCTGCTCTGAAAGGGGTTGTACTCCCTCTGAAGGAGCAGGTCCGCAGCTTGGGGGTTCTCCTGGATGTGCAGCTGCTCCTGGATTCCCAGGTGGCAGCTGTGGCCAGGGGGGCTTTTGACCAGCTTCGGCTGGTGCGCCAGCTGCAACCGTACTTGGATCGTGCAAACCTGGTGACCCATGCCCTAGTGACATCTAGATTAGGTTACTGCAATGCGCTCTATGTGGGGCTGACTTTGAAGACTGTTCGGAAACTGCAACTAGTGCAGAACGCGGCGGCCCGGGTGGTTGCCGGGGCCTGTCGGTTCGACTCAGTCGGACCATTGCTTCTGCGGCTAAACTGGCTGTCGGTTCGTTTCCGGGCACAATTCAAAGTGCTAGTTTTGACATTTAAAGCACTATACGGCTCGGGTCCAGGGTATTTGAGGGACCGCCTTCTTCCCTATAATCCGACCCGTACTCTGAGGTCATCAGGGGGGGCCCTGTTAACCGTGCCACCATTGACAAAGGTGAGGGGGATGGCAGCACGGATTAGGGCCTTCTCGGTAGTGGCGCCCCAATTATGGAATTCCCTCCCCCTGGAATTAAGAACGACTTCCTCTTTAGAGACCTTTCGGCGGGGCCTTAAGACGTTTTTATTTAGGTTAGCATTCGATGTCTGACATGGTGGGCTGGCTTTTTAACAAATGGCTTTTAACAAATGTAAATATAGGTGACCCACTGGGGTTGTTTGTTTTAATTGTTTTATTTGTTTTAATTAATTTAATATATATACATATTTTAATGTGTTATTGTAAGCCGCGTTGAGTGCCCTTGCTGGGAGAAAGGCGGGGTGTAAATTCTTTAAATAAATAAATAAAATTGCTTTAATATCATCCAGGGATTTGGAGTTGGGTGCTATCAATATGCTGATGACACCCAGCTCTATCTCTCCTTTCCACCTGATTCCAGGGTGGCTGTTGAGGTTCTGGAGCGCTGCCCGGAGGTGGTTGGGAACTGAATGAGGGCTAATAAGCTGAAATTAAATACGGACAAGACAGAGGTTCTCCTGGTCCAGAAATCCACAATGCAGGTAGTAGAGTATCATCCTGCTCTGAATGGGGTTGCACTCCCTCTGAAGGAGCAGGTCCGCAGATTGGAGGTCCGCCTGAATCCGCAGCTTCTCCTGAATTGGTGGCTGTGGCCAGGGGGGCCTTTGCCCAGCTTCGGCTGGTGCGCCAGTTGCGACCGTACTTGGTCATGCAGACCTGACCACGGTGATCCATGCCACGGTGACGTCGGGATTAGATTATTGTAACACGCTCTACATGGGGCTGCCCTTGAAGATGGTTCAGAAACTGCAATTAGTGCAGAATGCGGCGGCCCGTGTAGTCACTGGAGGTAGGCAGTTCGACTCTGTTGGGGCGCTCCTCCGACGAGTGCACTGGCTGCCGATTCGTTTCCGGGCCTAATTCAAAGTGCTGGCTTTGACCTTTAAAGCCCTCTATGGCTTGGGAACAGGATATTTGAGAGACCGCCTACTTCTATATAGTCCGGCCCATCTCCTTAGGTCATCAGAGAAGGCCCTCTTGCGGGTACCATCGTCCAGGGAGGTGTGAGGGGCGGCGGCCAGAAATAGGGCCTTCTCAGTAGTGGTACCAACCTTATGGAATTCCCTCCCTTTTGACTTACGAACTGCTCCCTCCTTGGACACTTTCCAGCGAGGCCTAAAAACCTTCTTGTTCAAAGAAGCCTCTGAGCCTTTCCCTTTTTAACATCCTGCTGGTACAGGTGGGTTGCTGCTGTTTTTATGTTCTTGTTTTAATTGTAATCTTTTTAAACTAATTTTTACATACTGTTTTTATGAATTTTCATTAACTGTTTTTACTGTTTTAAAATGTGACTATTTTTTGTATTATACTTTTTGCACTGTATTTTCTTTTTGTTGTAAGCCGCCTTGGGTCCCTTTGGGGAGAAAGGCGGGGTAAAAATATTGTAAATAAATAAATAAATAAATAAATAAATATAAAAGCAGAGAAAGATCATGGCATTGGTAAAAACATCAGCGATCAATTTGGCAATAAAATCAAGCAGATAATAATAAAGGCCATAAAACAGTAAACAGTGTTAAAAGTTGCAAAAGAATAAAAAAATAAAGTATCTAATTGGTAATGTTAAAACACCAGTAAGCAATAAAAAGTAAAAGGTAAAAACAGCAGCAAAGGTGAGAATAAACAATGAGAGTCAACTAACATCAAGACAAAAACACCAACCGAAAAAGAAATGTTTTGAGCCCACATTAGGACACTTCCAGGGAGGGGACAGTTCTCAAATCATACAGGAGTTCCATAACTATGGTGCCATTGCCAAGAAGTCCCTACCTGTAGTCATCCTAATCTGGGTATGGCATATTCACCAGAGCCCCCTCTGCATATCTCAGGGGGTGAGCTAGAATGTATGGGATTATTCTATAGGTACCCTGCTCGCAAGCTTTGGAAATTATATCTCGTATAGTATATGAAAATCTATTATTAAATAGGATTTTCCCGCTCATAATAATGGTCACACATTCTTTGTTGCCTTACTACAGGATACTTTCTTTACTTCTACATTTTTTTAAAAAAACTTTCCTTGACTTTTTCTATTTGGGTCTCTAGGGCTGCAATCATATGAACACTAAGGGCACAATCCTGTGTAAAGAAAGGTCGGCGGAGCACATGCTCCGCCGGCCTTAGGTGTCGCGAAAGTGCTGGAAAGCACTTTCGCAGCACCATGAGAGTAGGTGGTGCTGGTGCAGAGGCAGGAACCACTTACTAGGCCACCCTCCTTTAAATCATTTAATGTCAAGATTTTCTGTTCAGTTATAATTAATTTATTTCAATTTCAAAGTTTTTAAAAATAAAATATTGTTTCTATCATTATGTTTAAAATACTCCTCTAACTTCTTTTTCTGTTCCTCTGAATTCTGAAATACCATTTCTTCTTTTTCTTTGAAGCATATTTTGAGTTTATTTCCTTTCTCATTTAATTTTTAGCTGAGTCCTCCAATTTTTAGAATTCTATTGCTAGAATCTCTGTGAGATTTTCTACGGTTAAAACTTTTCCTCATTTCTACCCTCTTCTGTTGCAACTTTTCTTGTTCTCATGTTAAATAGGTATTTTATAATCAATTCCTGCCCATATAAATTTTCCATACAGAAAACTTCTCCATATATTTTTAAACACTCCCTTAACCTTACGTCAATTACAGCCCAATCCTATGTCGGCTTCCGCCAGCACAACAAGCATGCGCGCTGTCACAACGTTCCACTGGCGGAAAGGCCTGCTCCAGCCTGCAGGTGCCAGATCGCACCGGAGCCCCTGCTGGAGCAGATAGGCTCCCACCCGGCTGTGGAGGGGTGGGGGAAAGGTGGAATGGGGAGGGGAGAGGACATTTCAGGGTGCGGGGAAAACAGGGAGGAGGATATATCAGACCCGGGGGGTGGACGAGGTTGGCAGAGGAGGCCTCCACCGAATCCTATCCCCCTTCTTGGGCTTCTAAGCCTGACACTAGAATAGAATAGATACCTTTATTAGAAATAGAAACCCAACAGATCCAATGACAACAACCACACTCCTACCAAAAATTTCTTCCCAAACTGTCTCACTATAAATCTATACATCAAAACTCATTTCCCGAGTAGCCACCACCACAGAAGCAAAAGTTGCAATGTTGTCAAGTCTCCCATCATCTTCTTTTGACAGAAGGGCTCGAAGAATATTTGCCTCCATCCAGCCCTGAAAACACGTCAGTATCGAGTTAAGGTGTTTCTGCCGGCAAGACTCGTGCAGAGAGCATGATAAAAAGATATGTTCAGATGTCTCCACACACTTCATGCCACATGAATATAGCCTTGCTGAAACAGGTATTCCTTTGTACCGCCCCCATAAAAGGGCAGAAGGGAGAGCGCTGCACCTTGCCAGCATAAAAGCCCTTCTTAGCTGTGGGTTATGCAACTGATATAGATAAGTTGACAGCTTCCCAAACTTTATAGGCAGATGGAGATGCAATGGAGAACATGTTGTATTAGCTGCACTGAGTAAAGACCTGCTCCAGCCTGCAGGTGCCAGATCGCACCGGAGCCCCTGCTGGAGCAGATAGGCTACCCCCCGGCTGTGGAGGGGTGGGGGAAAGGTGGAATGGGGAGGGGAGAGGACATTTCAGGGTGCGGGGAAAACAGGGAGGAGGGCATATCAGACCCGGGGGGGGGGTCGGCAGAGGAGGCCTCCACCGAATCCTATCCCCCTTCCTGGGCTTCTAAGCCTGACACTAAACTGCCCAGATTTGTACAGCCATTTAGCTCATGCACATCCAAGTAGCCCCATAGAGACTGCTGGGGCTCGACATGGGGTTAGAGGATGAACATCCTCTTACCTTGAGAAGGCCTCCAACAATCGCCAGCCCCAGTGGTTTTGCTAGCACAAGTCCGAGGAAAGAGGGAGGGGAGGCTGCTGCTGGAGGGAATAGGATCTGGTGCATGCCTTCCGCTATGGATCCACCCCCTCCTGCAATGTCCTCGCCCCCATCATGCCCCTCCCCGCCCCATTTCATCCCCTCCCTGCCGCTGACTTATCTGTTCCAGCGAGTGTAAGGCAGCTCCACTGGTGCTTCTAGAGCAGGGTGGTCCAACTTCTCGCACCTCGAGGGCCGCATGCTGACTTCGACACGAAACCCGGGGGCCGCACAATTAATTAAATTAATATTAATTAATTATTATTATTAATAAATTAAATTAATAATAATAATTAATATAATTATAAATATTTCTCTTCAAAGCAGAAGTGCAAGATGTTGTCCCCGCCATTCTCCCTTTGACACCCCCAAAGGGTCTGTTCTTTTTTTAAAAAGGACAACCCCCAATGCAGCACCCCCTTTCCTTTCATATGATCCATCTCATCTACCCTCCCCCCATATAAATAGGAGTGACAGTGAATCTAAATTACAAAGGAACAGTGCATCTAAATTTAAAAAGGATCTTCCCCTTTCAAGCTATCAGTGCTAGTGAACAAACAAGTACTCAGGTTTCTACTTTATTCATAGTGTTTAGTTCTCTCTGCCCAAACAGAAAAGCAAGCCTTGATGTCAAGGGGCTTTGCTGGCTGCCTGGCTACTGAAATCTGAAGAGCAGACTTGGTTCGGATGCCTTTGCTTTCTCCCCTCCCCTCAGAACAGTTCAGTGCTACAAAGAGCACAGATCTTCATTCATCATCTTTTATTGCTGCCAGAAGCTGCTCTGAAAGCAATGCGAAAGCAACCCCCACCCGCCCTTAAGCTGCTGAAAGTGTGAAGTTTTACTTGTTTCAGGCTGCGTGCCTGGGGGGCGGGAGGAAAGAGCACGAAATGAAAAAGGAATTAAAGACAAAAGAGCAGAAAGCTACTGGATTTTAACACCCCATTTCTTACATGCTGAGTGAGAAGCCTCCAAGTGAAGCGCAACCACCAGGAATGAGCTTCGCGCCTTTTCGTCAGCTGGAGCGTGGGGCAAGTGCTTCAGCCATCGCACTCTCCCCAGCATGCCCTGCGCGCACTCGATAATGCTCGGAAAAGCACTCAGAAGCAGAGCGCTTTTCGGAGCATTAGTGGAGCGCGAGGCATGCTGGGGCTCTAGGGGCGACCTGTTCCAAGGCAGCCAGCCCGACCGGCTCTCTTCCTGAGGTTCAGGAAAAGAGCGGATCGGGCTGGCTGCCTCGGAACAGCTCGGCGCTGAGTGCTTTTGCTGGGGGGAGAGAGGGGGGAGGGAGAAGCCTCCGGGGGCCGCAGGCGGCCCGGGGGCCGCGTGTTGGACCACGCTGTTCTAGAGTACTGCCACTCGTGCGGCAGCGCTCCTAAAATGGCCACTGATGGAGTGCTGCACACTCTGTCAGCAGCCATTTGGCAGTAGCAGAAATGCTTTCCACTGTCACAAAGGGCTCCGTGCTCCACTGGATAGGACTGGCCCACAAGGGACCTGTGTATTTCTCAATAAAAGTACTTCTTAAGGTACAGTCTATAAAGGCTTTTGGAAGGACAGATGTTTCAGTGAATAAAGCCTTCAAAGTCAAATATTTAGAAGAAGAATGACACACAAATATATTCTGGTCAAATCTATGCATAATTTATTTATTTATTTATTTACAATATTTCTATCCCGCCTTTCTCCCCAAAGGGACCCAAGGCGGCTTACACAAAAATAAAATAGAAAAAAATTCTCATCACCCAATGAAGAAGTTCATCTCCCTGATATTTGAATGCTCTGATATTTGAACAGAGAATACGCTGAGTATTGTGAGAAAATTTTGGACTGTCATAGCCAACTACCATATCTCATCTTCTTTTAAAGTAATTTTTATCTACATCCAAAGTTAACAACAGAGCATAAACTTGACACAACAATGTTTTCCGCTGTTTCCTACCATACCACCTTTCCTTAAGTTGACACAAAGAGGGTGTTAGAGATTAAAAACTGACTCTTCCATGACTTTCTGTCTTTCATTTCATCACAAGAGAAGTTTTAACAGTGGTGTTGGGTTAAGTCTACTGAGACAATGTTCTCATGCAGAACAAAGCAGAATAGTGTCAGGAGAAATTTACGTTGACAGTACTTAATTAGTTGAGATGATAGCCTATGGAGATAACATTAAAATGTCAAAATACGCCTGTAAAGACTGTGTGATGATGTCAAGATGATGGCCAAAGACTACGAGATACATTCAGGGAATCCGATAGAATGTCATTCAAAGCTAGAATTAGGTAAATACATTATTTCAGTAACACTTACCTTGATATAATTAGTATGAAAATGGGGCAAAAAAAAAAAATATCCCCATGAATTTGTACTATGTGGCTACAAATGGAATGTGGCACAATTTGTCATGATCAATGAACCCGGACATGGGTCAAATTGCCCCAAAGCTAGTTTGGCTAACTGACTAGAAAAAAAACCAACCCAGACCCAGCCAGTATTTGTGCCACCAGCAGGCAAAAAGTTGGATATACAGTCCAATCTTATCAACCACCATCGATGCAGTGGCACCCAAATGGTGACTGCTACAACCTATGGTGGGGAGGCAGTTGCAGAGGTCTCCTCTGAGTAAGGGAAAAATAATTCCCTTACCCAGGGGTAAGCTTCAGCCATGGGAGGTCTACTCAGACCTGCAACATCTAAATAGCTGCAGCAGGTCCGCGTGGACCCGTGCCTCAGGATCAGGTCTGGGAAGGAGGTTAGGATTTCGGCACGTGCTGTGCTGCTGATCCTGCCCCCTCCCAGGCCCAATCCACCCTTTCCTGCCCCACATAAGTGTGCCCATGTAAGTGTGTATAGGATTGCAGCCTCTGTGTGTGTGTGTGTTTCGGGGGGGGGGGGGAGTGAAATGCAATAGCTTTCTCTGAGTAAGTATCTTCCAGGACAACAGCATCCCAATTATCTATAGTTTACTACTAAAAACCCATTGCCATTTCTTTGGAATTCACCTATCCAAATACAAAGGCATAGTTGGAGTCACAATTCCCAATGCTGGAATCTCTTCAAGACATTACATGCCAGAGTTGCAAGTGAATGTGCAAAGAGAAAAAAAAAAGTCTGCTTTTAGACTCTGAAATTGTTTTGAGAGTCCCATCCTTAATTACAAACTCAGAGTGGCTGTTCTAGTACTTAACTGCTTAGATCCTATCAAGCAGAGCTCAGTATCATTGTGCTAAATTTGTTAGTAGGATTTGAGCCAAAGGATGGCCCCTTCTTTAATCTGCATTTATTCTGACCCTCTCCTGATTCCGTTGAAATTATCTTTATGACTAAAAACATAAGCAAGAAGAGCAAGATTAGTCTTTGTGTTTCAGGTTGGGGTGAGGAGATACAAAATGCAAATGCATTATACCTTGAATGGTTGTGTAGAAAGGATCATTTTGCCTTTTGAAACTCATTATGCAGGGATCAGAAAGCTGTACATACTGAAATTCTCATCTGCATCAATGTTACCACACCTGCTCTTGGACAATTGGTTGTCATGAACTTAGGAGGAATTGATATTTTAGAGGAGGAGAGGGAGGGAGGGAGAGAGAGAGAGAATCCAAAGGGTTCAAATAAATAACAATACATAGTCAATTCAGGGATTGTTTATAATAATAGGTGGGGTAATCAAAATAAATGTGGTGGAAGAGGCAAAATAATAATGAAATGAGAGGCAAAGCAATAACACAAATGAGAGGCAAATAAAACAGCAATAATATGCTAACAATCTCATTCAGAATGAACAGCGTGTGTGTGTTTCAACCCAAAGAATTACCCAAAAGTGGTTTGATGCTTACAGCAGAGAGAAACAGGAGGGGTATGAGCTTGATATCTATGGAGGAGAGAGAGAGAGAGAGAGAGCCTGGTGAGGCACAAAGTTACAGAGATCATGGTGAAAGCTCAAAGACTTATTGATGGCATCATGTATGCAGTGTGTTGCTACTCACTCATAATGAGGGAGTTTGCTAACTCTTACAAAGTCTCTTTAACTGATGCCTCAATGCCTTTGAGATGGAGATAGAGATGCAGATGGTTTTCTCTCCCAAACAAACAAAGGCTGATTGTTCATTGCAAACAAACTTCATATGCTCAAAGGTCTTGCTAGATCAATTAATAGACCCCTGTTCTAGAGAACTTGAAGGTTAATTCTCTGGGCTCTCACCTATGGCAGTTGAAACTTTAATAATAATAATAATAATAATAATAATAATAATAATGAATATGAAATAGAGGAGAGAGAAAAAAACTGCACAGTCAGTGGGCTGCATATTGAAGGGGGGATAGTTTAGAGGAGGCCACTGGCTGAGATTACCTATCAGAGGGCCCAATCGAATGTAACTTTAGGCCGGCATGTCGCAAAAGTGCCATAGTAGGCTTACCGGATCTCCAACCAGGATAGAGTGCTAGACCTTTAGGAGAAGGAATGTGGGCAGGTGTAACTTGTTAAACCCTTAGAGCACACTCCTAGGCATGTCTACTCAGAAGCAAGCCCCACTGAACACAATGGGGCTTGCTTCTGAGTAGACATGCCTAGGATTGTGCTCTAAGGTTTAACAAGCTACACCTGCCCACATTCCTTCTCCTAAAGGTCTAGCACTCTGTCCCGGTTGGAGATCTGGTAAGCCTAGCCATAAGGCACATTCACATCACCAGGAGAGTAAGCAGTGTTGATACGGAGGCTGGTACCGCTTACTAGGCTGACCTCCATGGCCCTTGCCGCCGGACACAGGTAAGTCCTGTGCCAGTTGGCGGGAGGGTGTGGGGAGGGAGGGGGTGATTGGTCAGCCTGGCCCGGGAGGGGGATATTGGCGATGTGCTCTGCCATATCCCTGTTCCTTTCCCGGGCTGGCTTGGAAGTCACATCACTTGATGCACCACGGAAATGACAGGCACCATGGGAGCTTGTTACGCCCCGTACCTTACACTGTGTAATGTGTAGATTGCGTAGAAATTGTATGATTGCTGCTTTATTCAGAATTCTCAGTGTGTTCAGTGGAGCTTACTCCCAGGAAAGTCTTATAGGATTGAAGCCTTCATCGCAGAACTCAGCTCATTCCCTGCCTCCACCCCCTCTCCCTCATACACACCGTTATGCATCATTGACAATGTATGGGAATACATCAGTGCACTATGCACAGCAAAGAGACCACTTTCCCGCTATTTTCTATTATATGTGACTACACTCTTGTGTCTAGTAAAGGCCACTATTGGATCACTGAAGCTCAAACTGAAAACTCTGTAATTGAGCCATTCTGATTAAAGTATTTTTCTTGTGCCTTTGTTGTGTATAGCAAGTCCTCACTTAAGTCAATAGGTTCTGCTTGGAAACGGCAACTTTATGCAAAACAACTTATAATGAAACCAATTTTACCACAAGCTAATCGATAAATGTAATCATTCCCATGACATTTTCCCATCAACTTTAAACGAAACGACTTTAAGTGAGGACTTACTGCAGTTAAACAAAAAAATATTTTGACTTTTATTTTTTGGGTTGGGTTTATATGGCTGCATTGAATCCTCAAGGACCTGTTGGAGTGATGGCCAAATGCCCTTCTAAGTACAAATAAATAAATAAATAAATAACTGACCATTCTCATTCTGTCCAAAGCACAGCAGAACCTTATTTTACAAGTTGTAAGTCGCAGTTCCATTTTCTTGATGTGCCTTCAGATAAGCCATCATTTAAAGGGGAAAATAAAGCTGCTAACATGCCCAAAGAAGAGTCACGATGTTGGGCTGCATGGACTTTTGTGCAGAGAAAATTGCCCTTGGGAAGATTCGCTGGATGGATTTTGTTCATGCTGTGGCCTTGACCTAGAATTGCTGCGATATTCCAGCTAAAGCAAAATACAAGCTGAATTTGGAGTTACTGCTTGGGAAAAATAGCTGAACAATCCTGAGGGATGCTGAAAAATTTTCAGTAATAATATTTCTCAGGAGATTTTATTTATCATTATATACTGTCATTATATTTAACGTCAGAACAAATGCTATTTCTAGTCAGAATAGTTATCATGGTTATTTTTGTGGCCTCTTATTGATTTATTTATATAACAACCCAATCTGAGATCCTTATGGCCAAACTAGATGATATGCAGATTGCATGATTGGGACCTGTGTGTTTTGGTTTATATATATATATATATAGATAGATAGATAGATAGATAGATATAGTGTGTGAGACCCTGATCTGGATTGGCACTGTGGGAAGGGGCTTTAAATTTGCCCCCACTATGACTCTAGTCTACTCACTGCCACAGCTGCTATTTTGCCTGGGAAGCTTTTAGTGCTATTCTATTGCAGTTGTGGAGGGGGGAGATCAGTCTAAATTATGACCATGATGGTTTGCTCCCCTCCGGTCCAGCTGCTGTTTGCATGTTACAAAACAAGCATGCAGGACCGAATCATACAATCTGCCGGTCGCCTAATTTGACCCTTAGCCCCTCCCCCTTAGAGCTACAACTCCCAGGGCTTGTCCGAAAGAGGCAGTTAGTGCTAAAGCAATTTTAAAACTAATATGGATATGCTCATAGTTGGCAGTATCTTTTCATTCTTTCATATCATTGTGTTGGAACCAACACGGCATCCAGGAAGAAAACTGAGCCTTCAAGTTGAAGCCTAGTACCCTGAAGTAACAGACCTGTCTGAATGCTGTCACTGATACATGAAAGTTACGGAAGCAATTTCAGAAATAAGAAAGGCTGATTACCAAGGAAGGTGGGGGCTTAGTAATTTGTTTATGGAACATAGTTAATTAAAAAAAAAAGGCTTTAATATCCTGTGTGAATTACGGAGAAATTAAACTTCGGCATATAAGAACAATAATCTGCGAGCCAGCTGTAAAAAACAAAGTTAATCAACAGAATACCAGTGCATGAAACACACAAAGAAGCAAAAGGTTTTCTTCAGCTGGGATCAATCAAATAACATTAGAATGAAGGCCAGGTTGCCATTCACCCAGTAGCAGAGTTAGGGCCGCCCCCCCTGGCTTCGGAAATGATGTCACTGCCACCACCGTTTTTGAATCAAACAGAGGCGCAGGGCGGGAGGGAGGGCGGCCAAACCCATCGCCATGTTCATCATTGCCGCCCGCCCGCCCACACAGCCGAAATGGCCCGATTCACCCCATCGCTGCCCGCTTTGACAACCCCCCTCCAGCCTGCCACCCAGGGCCCAACACACACCCTGTGTGCTGCAGGGGGGCCACTGCCCCCTGTCCAGTTCTGCTTCTGCATTCACCATAAAAATGGTGTTAGAGCCAATTCAGAACCAGGGTCAGCCAAATAAAGAAGGGATATGCATGGATTTTGAGGAGATATGTCCCCTCTTACTAATACTGAGATCTGACCTCAGACAAAGATCTGGTGCAACCCCAGTCCTTGACACTACTTCAGAGAATGAGATGGCCCATGGAAGCTATTTCTGCTCCATCCTGTGGGCTCATGAAAGAGCTCTTGAGTCCAGAAGAGCAATTCTTTTTTTAGAAGAGAGTGGGGGTTGTAATGGTGGTGGAGTTACTAGAATGGCCTTCGGTTTGGATTTTTTGTTCGATGCCTGCCTTCATACATTACTTTCCATTTAATTTCATGGCTGTTTTATTCTTGGTTTTCTAAGCCAACTTGGGTTGTCCTGTGGCACGTGTGTGTGTGTGTGTGTGTGTGTGTGTGTGTGTGTGTAAAGGCTGTTTGAGTTTTCCAAATGTAAAGGTACATAACATTAAGACTACAGAAGGGCAGTCCAATCCTACTTACCCAATCCTCACACATCGATGCAGCTGTGCCAACGGGACACACATTGCATCTCGTAGGAGAATTTCAAGTCACAAAGGCCTTCTTGAGGTAAGGGAACATTTGTTATCTTGCCTTGAGGAAAACCCTTGCTGCTACAGTTGGTCTACTCGGACCTATATAGCTGGTGCAAGTACGAGTGGACCTGGGAAGATGGATCAAGGATATCAGCAGCACAGCTGCCATTGATACTGCCTCCTCCCCGACCCATTCTCCACCCTGTTCTTCCCCCTGCCACCCTCATTCTACCCCCCACCTCTCTCCCACCCATGCTGACTTACCAGTACTGAGACTCTTTCTCTGTCTTCTGGTGTGTGGACCCAGCTACCTGCCACGTGAAGTGGTGGCCAGGCTATGCTCTATGGTGTGTTGTGTTTTGCGACAGCTATAAAGGACCTTACACTGCAGAAATGCTAGTTCCTGCAGTGTAAGGCCTTCTTAGGATTGGGCCATAAGTCTGCATAATAAATGAAAAATTAAGTTCACCATTATTAGATCAGTAAAATGAATTTGTATTGGTTTGGCTTTAATTGTTTATCTTCAGGTGATTTTAGTGGTCATCACTGCTTAAACACTGGAAGCAGATAAGAGGTTAGACTTTCATGGCCAGCAATAATTAAAGACGATAAAATATGTATACAGGGTTTTGAAGCCATGACTTAGATTTGTTTATTGCATTAAAGGATGTTGTGAAATGTAATAGGATTAACAATACAGAGATGACGTTTCGATCATCTTTTGAAGATCCTCATCGGGTTCAGAGCATAACTGACAGTTGCAGAATGTTGGCCTCTAATGGAATCAAGCCTGAGTTCAAAAGGATGCCTGCCTGCCGGTCAGCTGGAGGACAACCCAGGAAAGGTTTATGCTGGAACGAGACAGCCGGCTTAAAGGAAAGCAAAGATACTGGAAACTGTATCTCATAAAAGCTATCCATTCACTCCAACCCTTGCTTTCATGCAATGGATAAGTGAGTTTGGACATAACAACCCACTTCCAAAGTTTTGCTTCCAGCAAATGGGAAAATGAGCTGTTTTCCACTTAACTGCCAGCACCATTTTGGCTGCAAGTAACAGGTTGGGTTGTACGGTTTTTGTAATTACCAGTAGACTATCACCTTTAACTCTTTGGAGCAAAACTAATTTTGGATCTTTTCTGCCTATGCCCTTTAATAGTTCACCACACTTTTTATTATCCTATCCCAAAATATTTGTATCCTTCGGCAAGGCCACCGAGAAAGCATAGCAAAGCGAACCATTTAATTCACACTCTTTTCAACATTTAGGTGAGATGGCTGGCTTCATTCTGTGTGGTCAATTCTATACTGCTTTCTTCTGCATGTACTGAGTGCAAGGAAAGGCTCCACGTGGAATTTCAGCTTTCCAGTGTTCAGCCAGATGCCACAATCAATGCCTTGCTAGAACAAACCATGATCCATCTAGTTTAGCATCCTAGGATTTCGGCTACCCACAACATTCAGTTATACCGCTCTGGAAATGCACAAATAGGACATGCCCAATCCTATCCCATGCCACCAGCTCTGATGCAGCCACACCAAAAGGCAAGTGCTACATCCTACAGTATAGTGGGTGGGGGGTGATTGGACAGCCTGCAGGAGGTAAGTGAAAACATTTTGCACTTACTTCCTGGTAGACTCCCTGATCTCCAGTGGGTCCCCTTGGATCTATGCAACCTATTTTTAGGCTTACCAGATCTCCAACCGGGACAGAGTGCTAGACCTTTAGGAGCATCACATTTTGCGATGCCATAAGTTGGGCTGCACTGCCAGAATGCATGTTCCGGTAGTGCAGCCCAATGATAGGATTGGGCTGTAAGGTGATGTCTCTTTGTTGTTCATTCAGCGTCTGATACTCTCTGGTAGACATACTGTCTACTTTGTGCATGGGTGTTTTCATTTAGTTACCATGGCTAATCCCTGTTGATAGTCCTGTTTCCCCACAGATCTCCCCATTCTCCGTCTCTGCTTCACTTGCAAAAGACCAGATGCCACTTGTTCCAACCATATGCTAAATGCACCTGAGAACAGATCTCCCAGCGTAATCAAGGACAGTTGCTTTCAAATACATGCATTCAGAAACAAGCTGTAAAGTAAGCAGTAAGGGAAAGAAAAAAAGTCATGATGGAATATTTTTACATTGAACATTTTCCTCCATCATCTTTAATGTTCGTGTGAGCCTCTAATTTAAAGCAGATTAAGGAAATGAGACTTTTGAGCATTTGAGCAAGCTTCTTAATCAAATTAAACTGGTTGAAATAAGGTCTCAAAAAAGAGAACAAAATGTGCTTTTAAAATAGATATCCACTGCACGTTTGTACCAGTGGCGTCGCTCTAGGTGGGGTGGAAAGCTAAGCTCCTCCATGCTCTGACCCTCCATTACACACCAGCACGAGGTGGCCCCGCCCCCTCGCCTTCGAAGCCATTCAGGGCGGTGAAGGCAATGTGCAGGAGACTCCCGACGTTTAGTCGTGTCTGTGTAACGGAGGGTCAGAGCGCGGCAGAACTTAGTGTTCCGCTCCAGAGCAATGCCACTGGTTTACCCTGTCATATTTCATAAATGAAATGACATTGTTGCTTCCTTGTAACAACTCTATCTTCACTGCTTGGGCCAACCCACCTATACAAGTGGTACAAGAGTACATTTTGAAATGCAGAACCTTGATGATTGCAAATCATTGGTACTGCTAGCCAAACACTCATCTGAATCCTTTTTTTTTGTTTTTCAGGACTGCATCACTGCCACAGAGGGCTGAACATTAGTCCTATGGGGTGCCGTGGACTGCACCGGCATCACTGTTCAGAAGGACACCTCCTCTTTTCTAAAACTGATTCTGATTGGCTCCAACAAATTTCATAAGATCTCACAAGATTTACAACCCAATCCTATCCAGGGTCTATGGCAGCAGATCTCACAATCCTCTGCCGTACATCCTGGTCCAGTAATACAAAAGCCACGCCGCTGTAATGCATTTCAGAGCCACCGGCACAAATTGCTGGAATCCCCATGTATGCGCCACCAGCTCACTCAGCCCATGCTAGAGCAGGTAAGGTGGCAGGGGGTGGCTTGGGGGAGGATAGGGGCAGGGAGCAGCTGAACCAAGGGTGGAAGGGACTGGAAGGGGCTGTCCCTTGGGACAGTTGGAGCATACGATCTTGCATGTCAGGAAGGATCCATCTCCCAAGTGTCTGGCCCAGTCTGGGAGGGGGTGGGGATATCGGCACTGGGTACTGATATCCCAAGCCCCTTCCTGGGCCAGGCCGGCCTTACATGGCTTCCCCAGTTGTGCGCCAGCTCCAGAGCTGGCGTGCGTCCAAGAATGTCCATTGGGGCCTCAGGGGCTTATACCGGGGAAAGGGGATGAACATCTCCTTCCCCCAAGGTGAGCCTCAGTCATGCCGATGCAGGTCGCATCCTGAGCAGGATGCCATTTAGGCTTGTGCAACTTGTGCAGGATTCTGATAGAGAATTTTAGTGATTCTTAACATTCTTAAAATTAAAGATCCAGGACTTGACCCAACAGACCTCCAAGGCTTTCAGTTTGCGTGAGTGGAAATAAGGGGACTTGATATCTAGCAAATAAATAGGGCTTAACTATATTGTATTCAGAATACAGCGCCTTGTTTAGCTTTGAGAGGTCAAACTAGGTCAGGCTGTCAGGAGAGTTTGGAAAATAATATTTCCTAATTGGACTATTTCCAGCTTAGATTGCTTATGCCATCAGAAATAAAATAAAATAAACCCTTTATCTCTGATAGAAAGATTGCAGTATATGTTAGCATTAGTACCTTGAGTGACATGTGCAGCTTGTATATTACCTCTCAATACACACAGGGGCATAGCTAGGTACCCCCCTACTGGGGGCCACCGGCCAAGATGACGTCTCCTGGGAGGCCACACCCCCGCCGCATGACGTATCCTGGAAGCCACGCCCCTGGGGTGATGTCATGCAGCTCGTCAGAGGCCCGGAAACGGCCCCGTGGGTGGGAGGGCTGAAAACGCCTCCCTGGCCTCGTGGCGCCTCGGCAGCAGTGCTATGAGGCTTGCTGCTGCTGCCAAGGCCCGAGAAAAGAAAAATCGCAGCGTGAACGGAGCCGCTGCCATCGACGAAACTGCCGCAATGGGGAGTGAGTGATGCCCCCTGCTGCACCCCCAGGCCTGCTGTCCAGGGGCGGTCCGCCCCTGCCCCCCATTCCTATGCCACTGAATACACACAGGACTAACAAAGTAGAACAAACTGTTCTAAACTTACAGCGCACTCCTGTGCAACTATACGTCAGTGGAGTGACGGCTTTACCAGAGCTGAGGTCGGCGCCGGCCTACCTGCCCATCATCCAGCCCGTCCACTGCAACAAACAGGTAAGTTCCCACCGGTCAGTGGAGGGGGAGGGCGGACCAAGTTGACACGGGAGGTGTGACAGCATGCTCCACCAAATCCTATCCCCTGTCCTGGAACTGGCTGACCTTACACAAACTCCTTGGATATGCACTGGCAATTTTGCTGGCAAACATCCGAGGAGGCTCATAGGGGCTGCTGGTCCTCTCCTCGGGGGAAAGTGACAAATGTCCCTTTCTCCCGAGGTGCGCTCCAGTTCCAACGGAGGAGGCCTGATCCTGCCTAGGATCTAGCTCAGCATGCTTTTGCATACTGCGGCGGCCCTATACAGGATTAGGCTGCCCATGTGATTATGTATAATGGAGGCCAAGGATCCTGGAGCTTTCATGAGTTTCAGGTGGTACAGTTTGTGATGCTATTGTGAGAAAAGCTGCACTTCCCAAAACCCCTTCTTCTACATAATGGTCAGGTATAGGAGCCCTGAATTGTGTTGCATCTGGTCACCCTTTCCATGAGTTAAATGTTATGTGACCATATGGAAAGCACGGGCAGCCCAATCCTGTGTAAGATATGGCGGCCGGCCTAAAGGGCCGGCCGTCGTATCCTATGCAGGTTCCGGGCTGCCCCGGGGCAGCCCTGGTGCAACTCGAGGGAAGGGGACAATCATCCCCTTCCCTGGGTATAAGCAGCGGGAGGGCCTCTTCGAATGTACGCGAGCTCCGAAGCTCGCGTACATTCATGCTGGCCATGTAAGGCCAGGCCTGGAGAGGGCTTGGGATATGGTGTGCAGTATCTCACTGCCGATATCCCTGCCTTCTCCAGGCTCAGGGTGGCCAATGGCCACCCCCCTCACTGCTCAGTCTGCCTTCCCCCTCCCCCTGCCCTGGCTGGTGTATGACATATCTGCTCCGGTGGGCACAGGGCCAGGCAGGAGCCCAGGTTAGTACTGCTGACCGCTGTGCTGGTGGCCCTTACTCACCCGGTGCCATAAACGCGCTTTATGGCGTGTTTATGACACCCTGCACTGGGGGAGCACGCGTTCCCCCGGTGCTCCATTTACACTCAATTGTGCCGTTACTAATTTAATTGTTTTGTGCATCTGCTTGCTCTTACTAAAAGTGCATGCACCAGGTAAGATGTGTTTGGCATTATTTTATTTTCCTTTATGGGACTTATTAATTGTCAATATTTATATCTCACTTTCTAGTAGGAACATATAAAGTGACTTACAGTAATATCAGATAATGTTACGTTTATGAAACTGCAAAAAAGATTAAAGGAAACAATGAGCAATAAAATGAATCAATAAAAATACAGTAGTTCTTAAAATATAGCAGCAGCAAATCATATCGGAGTATGGTGTTTTACAAAGCCCTCAGAAATAGAAAAAGGTTTTTTAAAGGTCTTCTTCTTAAAGACATAAAAATGTCTACATTCTTAGACTTTCGAGGCCGGCATGGCTATCTTTACAATTAAAATTGTCCTGGTTTTGTGACTACGGTCCATTATACAATTGAATTCCATTCCAGGTATGGGCAAAATGTCAGGAATTCAACTGTATAATGGACCATGATCACAAAACCAGGACAATTTTACTTGTAAAGATAAAAAGGTCTGCTTAAAAGTGTCAAAAGGGGAAGCCAGCCTGAACAACCTGGTAAGGGAGTTCCACAGTTGTGATGCTGACTCCAAAGTGTCTGTTCTTAGCAGCGAACATCATCACCATCTGAAAGTGGTAGACCAGAAAGTGGGGCCTCTATGGCCAATTTCAAGGGTCAGGCAGGTTCATATGGGAGCAAGTGGTCCTTAAGGTCGGTAATCTGTAGAATTTGTATCCTGCCTTCCCACTTATGCAATTGTGCAATTGTGCAAATACAAGGGGCCCCCATATCTGCGGAACCACTATCTGTGGTTGGCTGGGACCCTGCACCCCCTGCGCTCCCCACGCCACCCACGCCCATTACCTATATTTTTTTAGAGCTGGCGCCAAGCCCCTGCATTTCTTGCTTAACCAAAAGCTTCCTGTTTAATGGAGCCTCTCTAGCATGCAGGCTGCTTTCCTGTTTCGTCGCTATAAGCATGCTGCTTATAGTGTTTTGGTTAAAAGAAACACACTGACCTGATGCCAAGTCTAAGAAGAAAAAAAAGATAATGGGTATGCGAGGAACCCTGCAGGCATAGTGTTCCCCCCATCCATGGGCTCCCAGAATCCGCAAGGGGCCAGGAACCTATCCCCCACGGATACCGGGCACTACTGTACAATTAAAGTCAGATTTTAATATAATTGTAAACTTATACACACTGAGATGCACATGCACGCATGCGCAAGTGCGTGCACACACACGCAATCAAAGACAGCAGACAAAAACCATCAGTTAGCCAAGATTAAGAGCCTACCTAAGCAAACAAGCACAGGATCTTCAGAAGACATGCAGGCATTGCATCCACTTAGGCTAACACAGCACACAAATGAACTGGCACATATGACTGTTGGAAGGGAGGAGGGAATGTGTTAAGGTCCACACTTCCTGCAAGAACCACAGAGAGGGATAGGAAGATGGTCTCAAGCAGGGATGTGTGCAGGCCGGTACAAGCAGGAAGCACATGCACAAATCTCCGGGTTAGGCTGCAGCTATTCTTGGTGGAATACAAGAGGGCGGGGCTACCTCTCCTGCTGCGCTTGCACCGCACGTCCCTGATCTCAGGTGATTGGATATTGCACTGCCCTTCAGAGTCCTGCAGGCAGTGTTGCATCCAAATGCCAACAATGATAACGGTGCCATTTTTAACAAGATGCGGCCGCATGGAATAGCTGTGCAGGTAAGTACATTCCACGTGGCTTCTCCATGCTGAAATTGTGCTTGAGCTGGGGAGGGAGGGGGGAAGGGAATACTAAAGATTATCGTTACTCTTTAAACTCAAAATAAAAACCCAGTCAATCCTTCCTCTAAAAGAAGCATGTCTTTGTTTTATTTGATATTCCGAGAAGCCAGCCAGCCAATTTTCAGATCCTTGTTGTATTATTAAATAAAAATGCATCAGATTTGTCTGATGCTGATTGCCACAGTCATAAGCAAGTTTAGCCTGAAGGGTCTTGGATGAAAGTACTCTGCCTTTCACTTTTTATATGTCTCTCCTGTCTCATTCTTATGTAAACTTAGACTAAGCTGGGGAGAGCAAAAGCACTCTCAATTAAAGTTTTAAGCCATTTAAGTAATCTGAAAGTAACTGCTACACACCGCATACTGTAGAACATAATACCTTTTAAACTATCCTTTCTTCCAAGCTCCTTAAAGGTTATTCATTAAGCCATAACCCATCTATTATGGATTATGCTACTTCTCCACAACAAAGGGTTGTTTTTTTTTTTAATTTGGGACCAAGTTTAGGGTTGCCTTCAGGATAGAAATACAATGGCCTCATGTGATGCATTTGAAAAAATCTGTCAAAAATGATGCAATATTTAATAGCATAAAATGCATTTTTAATGATTTTTATTCAAGCTAAGCACTTTTTGGCACATGAGGAATTTTAAATATTTAAAGTTTGGGGATTTTTTTTTAATTTGTTTTTTTATAAAGGGGGGGGATATATCAAAGAATTTTCCCAAAAGATACAAAAGTTATTTATTTATATAAAGCTCAAGTACAATTAGAGGTGGGTGGACTCCTTGTGGCAGTTATGATCAATGTCAGGATGAAATCACTTTGGGATGTAGATATTATTAGACCACTGAGACTGAGAAACAAAGTGATAATTCCTATATATATTTTTTTTTAAAAAAATCCTTAGGAAAAGCTTGACTGTAGGCAAAAAAAGAAGAAGCCATGTATGCAAAAAGAGAACAAACTTGTTCCGAATACAGACAGTTTTTTTAAAACAAAAAATGAATTGAAATGCCCAACATGTCTCAACAAATAGGCCTTATTCAAAAGCCATAGTTATTAATGCATTGATTTTTTTTTTTTAGGAACAATGCAAGGTTTTGGATTTTTTTCCCCTGAATAATTGAATCATAAATAGGGATGGGCAAAAACAAAATTTAAATTCCATGAAATTAACCCCCCCTCAACTGCCTGATGATTTTTTTTTTCTTCCTCTGTTTGGTTGGATGGCATTAATACGCACTTTATCATTTATTTTAATTTTGCTTTAGAAAAACGGGAATAATTTCCTCTTTTACTTTTAGCTTGAATGATGGTCACAGACTTCTTAGGCTTTTTATAATATACAGAGCCTACACCCTTACAGATGTAGGTTTGCGCAGCTCTATTCAGAAAGTGCAGATGTCAGAGACAGAGCATGGGATCTTGTTTCCCTTCCCCATGTTGAGCTGACCCATTTTTTAAGGTGCAAACCGCGTTCATTTTTTATTCCAACAAAAAAGAGGGGAGCATTGTTTTCACTGGGAGAGTTGGAAAAAGGTGATCTCAATCATCCCCACTACCTGGAATTTCAGACACACTTATTTTTCTAAAAATATCAAAAGACATTACCTGACACTCATGAGACTGGCCAATGGTTTCTAAGTTATTGGCGGTTTCTAACTTATTAATTAAGAACCTGTATTATTTGTTTATTTACTGTATTTATATACTGCCTTTCTCATCATCAGATTTATTCAAGGCGGTTTACATAGATAAGCAGGCTATCCTAGACTTAGTCTTTACAATATTGTTCTATTCATATATAGAACCTTCTATACTTTTTTTTCCCTTCCAATTGCAAGTCCCTTCCCTCCTTCTGTCTTGTGCTCTGAACATCCAAGCTTCACAGTTCACCCTTGGACGGTTGTCTAGATGTTATCTCTCTAGCTGACTCCTCAGCATTCCACCATCTCATGGTGCCATCTCAGTCTTCACAAGGTCTGTCAGCAGCTTCTGTTTCCCATCCAAGTGAGAACTGAGGTTGACCCTGCTTAACTTCCTTAGGCAGGGATCAACCTCCAGACCACACCTCCTGCCCATATGAGGAATATAATATGAGGAAGCATATTAAATATGCTGCCCAGTGCTATCGTCAAGATACGCTGGCATACCTCCATGTAAGCCAGCACAATGACAGCCCCCCGGTATAGAATTTTGCCTGCCAATGGATGCGCCACGAACACCAGCCGAAAATTGGAAAAAATGCCATGCTGTCATACAGTAACTCTCTGATGACGGTGCAACTCTGCTGGCAGGCAAGCCAAAATGAAGAAAGGGTTGGGCTGTGCTGGGAAGGACGAGGAGGGGTTAACGTAGATCACACCCTAACCCACCTTCAAATGATGGACACATCCCTGATGCAGGAAAATACTACACCAATGACAGAGCTAGCATAGGTAGAGTAACCCCATTGGGAATAATGGGGCAGGAAAAACAGCCAGAAAGGGACCCCCTCTGGACCACCCACATCTTGACGATGGAGGATAGGATACAGACTACATTTGAGAGCCAATCACAGCACACCAAACTCAGTACATTAGTCCAGGGAGAATATAGCTCAGATGATAGGGTATGTGACATAAGGCTATATCTCCCTGGTTGCTCAAAGTGGAAGTTTGGTGATGGGAATCATAAGGACAGGAGGTGTGGTCTCATGGTTGAGCTGCCATACTATCTGAAGAGAAGATTGGCTAGCAAAGAACAGAGAACAGCCTTGAGAACCTGCCTGGGCTTGATCTACAGTTGCCTGCGGAAGCTTGAAGGCATGCAGCCAGAAGAGATAACCACACCGTGAAGGAAAACATCTGGTGAGCAGAGGGCTCTGAAAGTTCTTTCACAGAACACTATTGTAAAAAAACCCATTGAAAAATGGTGTTGTATTAAGCCTGTCTATATGTAAACTGCCATGAATGCCATGAAAGCACTTCACAAAACCTCTTATCCGTAGCATGGATATTCTCATGATCAGACATATTGCAAAAAAGAGGTAGAGATTTTTATGGGTTTAAAAGATCATGTTTTTTATAATATCAAACAAGTAAGAGGAATTCCAGTTTAAAATATATAAAAATATATACAAACACAGAAAAACCACATAAAATGTCATTATCAGTCCCAACGTTTCATTCACTCTCTGGACATTCTCAAGGGAAACACAGGTATGCTGTGCAGAATGAAATTGGCTGCTGGAGCAGAAGCACAAGTTTAAAAAAGGGGGAATAGGCTTGAAAAAACTGTAATTGTCAATTGGCAACAGGCTAACAGGGAAGCAATCAATTAAAGCGACAGGACCCTCAGAAGTACTGTACTGAGGGTCATGTCGCTTTAATTGATTGCTTCCCTGTTAGCCTGCTGCCAATTGACAATTACAGTTTTTTCAAGCCTATTCCCCCTTTTTTAAACTTGTGCTTCTGCTCCAGCAGCCAATTTCATTCTGCACAGCATACCTGTGTTTCCCTTGAGAATGTCCAGAGAGTGGATGAAACGTTGGGACTGATATTGACATTTTATGTGGTTTTTCTGTGTTTTTATATATTTTCATATATTTTAAACTGGAATTCCTCTTACTTGTTTGATATTATAAAAAATTTTTTACATGATCTTTTAAACCCATAAAAATCTCTACCTCTTTTTTGCAACCTCTTATCCATCACAATATGTATGGCAAGTTATTTTGGTAGCATGTATCCTTTCAGAATTCTTATTGCCCATATTCTGCTTCCGGTGGACTCCATACATAAACACTCAAGTGGAGCCGCAACCTCACCTCCTCAACAGGGGAAAAAAGGTAAACAAGACAGAGGAGGGAATCCCATGTCTCAATGTATTGATGATGCACGTCTGCCCCATGTTTCTATCCCCCCCCCCACAATACAGACCCTCCAGGATTGTCAAATGTTAGGCCACCCTAACTCATGTCCCCAAAGGGCACCACTATGTGTACACTCTGGTGGCACCACTATCCCTTACAAGCACCGAGCGTGCACCTCAATCCAGAGAACAGGTGTGAGGGATGCTGTTGTCAATTCCTTTTTCTGTGTTTTTCCTTGCCCCTCCACAGGCAGCTAGAGATTTCACAGGTGAAAACACTGTGCAGTCCCCAAGTGAACCCTACCATCTGCCTGCCTGCAATGACCAGTGGGAGCCCAGCTGCTGCTCAGCCATCTGGTTGTCCTACTCCTTCCAGTCAGGTTCCTGTCATTTTGCAGATTCCATTGCAGACAGCGAACCAACTGGTGCAACCAGGCCTCCCTGTCACCTGTTACTTGGCTGTCTGTTGGATAATTTGCAGTGGCATGCCGGTTTTGCTGGAAGGAAAGAGTAGGCAACCTCAATTGCGTGTTTTAATCTCAGATGCTACTCTGTCGCAGTTACAGTTCAAAAAAAGCTTTGGCTGGATCACCCTTGCTGTCTCCTTGTCAGCAAATAGGGATCCTTTCCTCCCACCCCAGTTGTTTCTTACCTTGGCTAGCCTCAGGGTGGGACTCTGCATGAGGGAGGGGTCTTTCTGCTCTCAGGGTGCGCACAGCATTCTCAATCTGTGACTCCTTGGGCTCCAAGGGGGGGACCGCAACCACTTCTCAGTGATTGTGTCCCCCCTGTTCTTTGCTTCCATTGGTCATTGAGGCAAACAGTGGCAGCTGAACGGGAAGCAGTAGGTGTTCCATTCACCTGCTTGCATATTTTCTTGTGCCGATAGCTGGGGAAGTGGGTTGCCAATGTCTGTTACTGTGGTTTACTGACACAATTAAGAAGTACAATCAAAGAGAGAGAATGAATGATTGACAACGAATCCAATTCATTAGTCTGCCGAGAATTTGTTTTGACACATCCATCAATATGAAATCACTGCTGTTACAATAGATATGATGATAATGTGCCTCTTTTTTTTCTGGATCGCACAAGTGAAACATAAGATGTGGCACATGGAGCAGTTCACAGCAAATTGTGGCTATTTTTATAGCAAGAACGCGTTGTTTTCATTGTAGTGAAACAGGCCACATTTTCTGATCACCATTGGTCGCTGGAGTTTAGGGACAAATGGCATGGTTTTTTTTTTTTTTTAAGTGAATGTTTATGAACTAAGCAAATAATAAAAAAGCATATCAGTACACAAAGGACAAGCAGTAAAACACAACCACACATATTGGTAACTATCAAAGATATAAATGTACTGTATACCTGCATTTGCGTCTTAAGACCTGCTAAAAGCAACTATAATATTAAGAATAAGTGAGAGATTTTCAATCAGCTATTTCAGAATATCGATTAATGTAACAGACAGCCCAGTTCTGCATAAATTTGCGCCCAGGGATCTAGCGAGGCCGGCGCAGGCAGCGCTGGATCCTAAGTGTAAAATGGAAGGTGAGAGGTCACCTCAGAGGAAGGGAACTTTTGTTCCCTTACCCCGGATAAAGGCCCAGCCCCTGCTACATGGCTCCTTGCATCTGCGCTAGCTATTTTGCTGGGGCGAATCCGGGAGCCCCATGTAAAGGAATCCGAATAGGGACGGGGGACAGGATTTGGTGTGTGCCACTGCTGCTGCTCCTGCTCCTTGGACAAACTCTAGCCAACCAGTCTTCTCCTCCACACTTAAACATAAGAACATAAGAGCCCTGTTGGATCAGGCCAAAGGCCCATCAAGTCCAGCTTTCTGTATCTTTCAGTGGCCCACCAAATGCCTCAGAGAGCACACTACATACATACATGTATCCTGTTGTCATTCCCTTGCAACTGGTATTCAGGCATCTAGGTTAGGTGTCATCACAACATCCAGTGGCAAGGAATTCCACAGATTAACTACGCAATTAATATATCCTTGGTCAGGTTTGGGATTAATTAACCTAGAAAATCCTAAACTAACCTAAACTAATACTATACACTAATATATTATAAATGAAATGCTCTAAGTTGCACTCAGTAGATGAGCACCACCAAAAGATGAGGTGCCAAAAACCTCAAAGCCCACAAACACTCATCCCTCACCCTCAACAGCCCTTTGTGACATCGTGGAGAGTGAGGCATTGTCAGACAGGGTCAGCCAATCGGAGATGGAGTATGCTAATGCTGGCACTTTCCTTATAAGGGGGAGAAGAGCAGTTGGAAGACTGGGAGCTGAAGGTCAGGAGAGCAGATAGAAAAGACAGAGGCAGTGGTGAGGTTGGGAGTTAACTGAGTGGACAGGGCTACCTGGGGAATAGCAGGAAGAGCACCCCTCAGCCAGGCTTGGTATCAGTAAGCCTGGTACGAATGAGAAGACATTCTTTTAAGTCATCCTTCCAAGGTAAGAACATAAGAAGAGCCCTGTTGGATCAGGCCAAAGGCCCATCTAGTCCAGCTTCCTGTATCTCACAGTGGCCCCACCAGATGCCTCAGGTAGCACACAGCCAACAAGATAACCTGTTTCCTGCTGCCACTCCCCTGCACCTGGCACAGAGAAAACCTACTTCTAAAACCAGGAGGTTGCTTATGGCTTGTAACCTATGATGGTCTTTTCCTCCACACATTTTCTTACCAGTCAGAAATAAAGCGTCCAGCTGAATGTAGATGGAAAGGGAGTAACTATTGTTTGTTCTTGATACTCTTTGGTAATAAAAGATGACCACTCACTGCAGCTCCAAGAACCTCAAAGCCCACAACACTTAGTCCTCACCCTCAACAGCCCTTTGTGTTGAGTGAGGCATTGTCAGACAGGGTCAGCCAATCGGAGATGGAGTGTGCTAATGCTGGCGCTTTCCTTATAAGGGGGAGAAGAGCAGTTGGAAGAGTGGGAGCAGAGGGTCAGGAGAGCAGATAGCAAAGATGGAGGCAGTGGTGAGGTTGGGAGTTAGCTGAGTGGACAGGGCTACCTGGGGAATAGCAGGAGGAGCACCCCTCAGCTAGGCTTGGTATCAGTAAGCCTGGTAGAAATGAGAAGACAGTCTTTTCAGTCATCCTTCCAAGATAAGAACATAACTGCTGGATCAGGCCAAAGACCCATCTAATCCAGCTTTCTGTATCTTACAGTGGTCCACCAGATGCCTCAGAGAGCATACATACATACATGTATCCTGTTGACTTTCCCTTGCAACTGGTATTCAGAGATAGCCTACTTCTAAAACCAGGAGGTTGCATATACCCATCATGGCTTGTAACCTGTGATTGACATTTCCTCCATAAATCTGTGCATTCCCTTTTAAAAGCATCCAGGTGCCATCACCACATCCTGTGGCAAGGAGTTCCACAGATTATTTGCAAGATTACTGAAGTAAATTGAAACAAGTGAATTTCAGGAGAACCTATAGGGAAGCCATAAATCATGAGCAGTGCTGGGGAGGATGCATGACCAATGTTTTCACCTCATAGCTATCTTACTTTGAGATTACTATTCACTTAGCTCTTTGAGGATTGTGTGCATACTGAACCTCACAGTGAGGTAGTTACAGCTGAGAAAAGACAAGTAAATAATAGAGTTGCCAATGAGGCAAATTCTAACAAGTGAAGAATTTCCAATTCCAAAACCTTTTTTGGCATCTTACATGTATATGTGAAGAATTTCAGGAGAACCTATGGGGAAGCCATGAATCATGAGCAGTGTTGGGGAGGATGGGTGACCATTGTGTAGTTGCCTAGGCAACACACTGTCTTCTCCTTCGCCCACACTACAGTTCGCAAGTGGCAATGCAAAAAATGTGTTTGCGTAAAATACTGTTGCGATGACTTCCCACGTTACTATTCTTTGGGCCCAATCCTAGCTAACTTTCCAGTGTCGATGCAGCTGCAATGCAGCCCCGAGGTAAGGAAACAAGTGTTCACTTACCTTAAGGATGCCTCAATGACTGTCCCCCCCCCCCGCCAAATCAGAAACAGGGCTATGCTATCCGTGGCGCATGGATTGGGGAGGGCGTTCTGGGGGCATTCCAGGGGCGTTTCGGGGCGGGATAGGTCAGATTGGGCCTGGGAGGGGGGCGGGATTGGCTGCAGCAGTGTACACCATATCCTGTCCCCCTCTCAGGCCTGTTCCACCTGACATGGGTAGCCTTGATTTGTGCCGCCAAAATAGCAGGTGTGTATCCGAAGTTGCAGAGACTGGGGCTTTACCCGGGGAAGGGGACAAATGTTCCCTAACCCTGAGGAGACTTCCAACCCCGCCTACTCTGCTCAGGATGCAGTTTTGCTGGTGCTGGCATAGCTCACTGAACAGAGTGTAGGATAGGATTGGGCTGTTGTTTTTGCTTCCTGGAGTGCTCATTTACTGACTGGACGTACTTTTCTTATTTTTGATACAGAGAAGAATCCAGAAATAGGGTTCTACCAGCACCTGCAGTCCAAATTGGTATAGTTCAAAATGATTCCATCTCAGCCAATTCAGCATAATTGGAACCTTGAGATTGATCCTGATCCAAAGATCTAAAATAAGAATTTATGTTGAAACTTACATTGGTGCATGCATATTTCTCCCCTGACAGTGAGTATCAATGTGAGACCTGCTGTTGCTTTGGAAAAAGCCAGACGTATTTTTATGTTGAGGTCCAAAAAAGAATTTCCAAAGCCACCTGTATCTCCTGCTGTCTGCCTTCAGATGCCTTCCTATTGCTTAGCCTGTAGAAGCTCAAAATGCTGTTTTCTTTTTTATTTTTCTTTCTTTTTTTTTGCTCCGGGCAAAATGAGTGCCTGCCAGCTATGTACTTTATCATATTTTCTAACAGAGCCTAGTCTTGCCTGTGTATTTATTGCTATTGTTTTCTAGTCAGATTTTTGTTCAACACTTTTCTTCCTGGTTTTGGATAATTTTAGCAACACAGAAGATGATTTCAGAAAAGATGAATATTAACTCCAACTTTATGGAGAAACCAAGATTGCAATCCTATGCACACTTTCTTGGGAGTAATACCCCTTGCACACAGTGGGATTGACTTCTGAGTAAACATCCATAGGATTGCACTGTAAGGTCTCTCTTAAAATGCATACTTTTAGATAGTTTGCATTTATTAACCATATATTGCAGGATGTTGGTGACAAAGTGTAGGATTTTGGCTACAAAGGCTAGCTGAAGCAAAATTGTTCAAACACTTCAGAAAGAGACTTGGGGTCACTTCATGTTATATTTTGTCTTCTCTCCCCATCCCCGATCACTCAAGTTATTGGTGAGTGCAACGAGACCTGCTCCCAGCAGTGCTGGTGCAAGGTGGCTGAGGACCTGGGAAAAGCCTTTTACTGGGGCCCCAATTGCACTACGGCCCTGTCCACAATGCAAATGATGACATTTGCATCAGGCGGCAGAGCGGAGGGGAGCAGTGAATAAACATCCACCACCTCCCTTGGCTCCTCCAACTGATGGAGAAGGCCTCCTTACCAGCTGCCACCAGAATCCCTTGGCGTACCACTGGAAGTGATGGGCGATGACATCATCGCCAGTCATTTCCGGATATCGGACACTAACGGAGATCAGGAGTGGAAGTTTCCACCGCTACGGATCTCGGGAAAACACTGGTAAAAGGTTTGGGGTGAGCGGGCGGGCCTTTTTCAGTGGCCCAATCTCACACACTTCACCTCCGCTCACCAGCCAAGCCTCTTGCCGGCGCTTTCCCAAGCTCCATGGCATCCGAAACCTCTGCTCCTGAGCTCTGTCGGAGGGGGGTTTCGGGGTTCAGACCAACTGTGTACCACCAGATTTACCCAAAGGTCTGTTGAGGTAAACAGAATGATCTGACTCCGTGTGAGCGAGCTTCAGATGTGCACTCATCTTTGCCCCAGTTCAAAGAAGTAAGAAGAAGCAGGAAGCTTAATCTATGGCAGTGGTTCTCAAACGTTTTAGTCTCCGAAGCTCTTTATATTACTAAAAGGAGTCCCAGGGAGCCTCGCCGGAGCATGCAGAGTCTCGGGAGTCCCAGAGTACCTCTGCAAACCGGGCAGGGGGTAGATTGTGGCCACTTATGGTGTGCTTATGGAGCCCCTAAAGGGGTCTCAAGGAGCCCCAGAGCTCCTAAGAGCACAGTTTGAGAAACACTGGTCTATGATAAGCTCCACCAGTTCCAGGTTCTGCCCTTTAAATGATGGACAGAAGGGATGATAAGTCCCCTTTGGAAGTGGACCAAGGAACTGCCAGGCTCATAATAGCATGGGACATGGACTTCATTCTGGCTTCTCACCTCCTCATCCAAAGAAAGGAAATTCAAACTGAGTACTCTTATGTGTTGAGTGATTAATTAGATTAAGAGGAATAGATGAATTCTTCGCACTTCATGGGATAGTCTTAACAGAAATTAGGGCATCCCTTTAAAGTACTTACAGGATACTCAGACTGAATTAGCAGCACTTAAATAACAAGACGATTCTTTGAAGTGTTATTGCCAACCATCCTTGAAAGTTAAGAAGAGTAATCAGTTTCACAGTTCCACACTTAGGTTGCCTACAATGCTTTGTGATACAAAAGGCAAAGGGACCTTGAGCTTGTATAGAAACATGGCCATACATTTGCCAATGGAAATCCAAGATCCATATTATAACAAGCTGGGATTTGTGAGGAGGTACGAGGGAAGGCGAGACAAACAATGAGGGTTCTTTCCCCGGCATAGTGCATAATGGGATGGGAATGATATTTCTAGACAGGAAACTAGTAAATTCACTATTAACATATATACCAAATATACTAATAGTTCTGAGTAGACCTGTTCTAGTAATGGAGGCTTACCCTGGGTAAGGGAACAAATGTTACCCAAAGGTGACCTCCAGGACTCCCCCCCTCCCCGACAGGATATAGTGCACACTCTGGGAGTGCGGCTGCATTGGCGGGTGGGGGAAGAATAGGATTGGGCCATAGCTGAGGACTCCGACATATCAGATGAACCCACCTTTTCAGATTGACCTCTGGACCCACAATACCAGTGATAGTGGTAGTGTCTCATGTGCCATCAGGGAGATGATGGGAGAACCATAAGGGGGGCAGTGCAGGGCTTTGCCCCAGGTACCCTAAAACCATGCACCTGCATTGGACTGTAGTTAAAAATGGTAGGCATTTGGGTGACCATATATTGCAGGATGTTGGTGAGCAAAGTCGTCGTCGTCTTCTTCTTTCTTCTTCTTCTTCCTTCTACTAAGGAATTAGTGACTTATGATGCAAGCCTGCCAGCAATTTTGCACAGGTTAGTGAGACTTATTCCAATGGCACTTATGCTTGTGTAACTAGGTGTAAGAAGGATGTCTCCCCCCCAAAAAAATTAGATTATGTTATTTGCCCCAGAGAAATTAATGCCAATGCCAAATCTGTGCTGTATATTCATCATCAATACAGAAATACACCAATACAGACAAAAAGATGGTATTGCGTTTGTGACGGTTTCAGAGAACGCCTGACGGTTTCAGAGAAAGAGACAGTTTCAGAGAAAGTCTCTGCATATTCAACAGCAATCTGAAAAATTATTAGGTTTTGAACAGATTAAGAACATATTTCCAAAGATTTGTAATATACACAATATTTACAAATCAAAATCTGTCACCACAGGGGAAAAGTGTAAACAGAAATTAAGCAGAGCGTTCAACAGCGTATAATATATTTCAGTAGATAGATGCATAAAATGATATGTATTGTAAAATTCCTTGTCTATGAAAAAGACACAAACGATTGTTTAAAAGAGAGATAATTTGAGAAGGCCATTTACATACATGAATGGATATAGATTGTCACCCCTCCCTATTTCAATTGAAGAGGTATGTTTTACCTAATCCATTCAGTAAAGAAATGCACAATCTGGGATTAGCAAGGCTTCCTTTTTGGAAAAACCTTCCACTTGTTGAATTTCTGTTTTTCATGCAACTAGTAGCAGCAGGATGTGCAGTATCAGGGATGCACCTTTTGAGGAACTCCTGTTTCAGTATAGTCCACAGAAACTCATTGCAAGTATCCACAGATCTGGGGTTAGAAGGAATGGAATCAGAGCATAATAACCACCACACTGAAAGCGGTCCAGGAGAATGGCTGCAGGATAAGATGAGAATCCCCACTGTTGGATTTGAACCTCTGAGCAAGTGCAATCCATTGCCTTTGGTGAAGAACAGCAGCAAGGAGCACTAGCATATCTGGGGTGAGAGGAAAGGACTAAATAAACACACACGATACGTTATATTGCCCAAGGTCTCCCTTCCTTTGCCACCCTTGCCCAACACCTGTGAGAAGAGGCCTCAGGAGTCCCAGAGGGGATGATCAAAAATGATGGAGGTTGTGGGTACCCTATCAGCAGCATAGCATCTCCATAATGGCTGGTTGCCTGGTTCCCCAGGCAATGGGGATGCCACCTTGCCTGGAAGCTATGAGGGGTGGAGAATCTCTTTGCAAGCTTGTGTAGAGTGTTGTATGTTATTTGAGGGAAGGCAGGAGAAAGTCTGAGGAGAAAGAAAGGTGGCTGACAGTGAGGGAGACACAAGTCAGGGGAGCTGACCAGGAGGAGAAGGAACTGGGTGCTTACAACTCCCTTTCCCTCTCATTCCAAGGCTACAGGGCACAACCAAGCTGGGAGGAAGGTCTGAAGCGGTGGCACACTCATCTGTCCTGTCCAGATAGTATACATATCCAGGTCTGTGGGGTTTCATTAACCAACAGCCCAATCCTATGGGCTCGTAGCACTGGCAAAACAAGCATTCCGCTAGCACTACCTGCTTTCTGGCTCCTGTTAAGGCTCTTTCAGCAGTGTGCAAAGTAGCATGCTACCTGAGAGCATGTCGGAAGCATTCCTGCACTCATCAGGGGATTGCTGACCATCCGTCAAGGCAGGTAAGTTATTAGGCGAGGCAGGAGGGGGTGGGAGGAGGGCAGAATGGAGGCAGGGAGGGCAGAATGAGGTAGTGGTGTGGGCGGGTGAGGGAAGATCTGGGCAGAGACAGAGGTGGTGGGAGAGCGGGTTGGGGATGAGAAGGGTAGCGGTGGTTGCCAAATCCTAGCCCTTTTCCAGGACCCAAACCCACGGCACGGGTCCACGCAGACCTCTTGACATGTTGTGCTACGTAAACCACTTTGTGAATTTTTTGTTGTTGTTGAAATATGGAATAATATAGTAATATATAATATATAAATAAGAAGAAAATAAGAAACATTTCTGATTATTATGTAGTTTTGGTTTGGATATCAAAATGGGAGATGTTGTTGTTGTATTACGGACTCATGAAGAAATTGAAGTTAGATTTAAGCCATCTGAGATTGTCTCCTAACCAGCAGCTATGTTAATTATTTTGACCCTCTCTGAAAGTTTTGACCCTCTCTGAAAGTTATTTTGACTTCCCCATCTCATTCTTCCCCAGTCTGTTCCTAAGGCTGTGCCAAATTTCTCCCATTTTGATATCCAAGTCAAAACTACTTCAAAGATATTTCTTGGAAAAAAACTTAAATGTGAAGATCACCTTTTTTTAATCACCTTTGCTGTGTTTGGTCTCTTCTTTTTAATCTACTGATTAAAATAAACTTCGAATTTACTGTGTTGGTCTCTGTCATCTTCATGGACTTAGGACATTCCAGCAAATCAGGAATTCATGAGTGATTCCATAATGCTTTGTATCCAATAAAGTTTGGCTACATGCTGATCTCATTGAAAGTGTGGGAGAAATTGTAAAGGATTCACCCTGGAGAGCTCTGACACTCAAGAACTAGGCAGCCTTTAGAACAAAAACTTCATACTTTATTTAAAAGCAGCTGCTTTGATGCACACAAACATCTCTGACCTCAGACAGCTGTGGAGTCATGTGCACGCCACACACCAGTTTCACATGTGTATTTATAACTTTTCTAATATCTAAATAACATCAGGTCATCCCCCCTTTTTATATATTATTACGACTGCACAGTTTACTTGTTTTCTACAATTCTTAGACACATGCAGAGTGTATCTTATGGGTAACCCAATCCTAACTAACTATCTGGCGGGCGGCCCTATCCCCATTTGTGGCCACTCTGGAGCGGCCCAGAGGTCTACTCAGGGAAAGGGGATGTTTGTCCCCTTCCCCCGGTGTTGAATGGGGAAGGCCCGGTGGGCCTCCTTGGATTTCCACCAGCTATTTAGCAAGAGGAGGGCGTGTAACAGCCGAGCCGGCCTGGAGGGAGACAGGGATATGGTGGTTGCCTTCCCCGCCCTGCCCCCAGGCTGGCTCGGCCAATTGCTCACCGCCCGGGCTCGCCACCTGGCCCAATGGCTCGGCCTCCCACGCCACCCGAACTGCCCCCACTGGAGCTGGACTTACCTCCTCCAGTGTCTGCAGGGGCAATCCAGTGCCGGAGTGAGGGTGGCTGGTCTCCACTGCGCCGTAAGTTTCTATTCTCCTTTGACACATGGTTCTGTAATGAATAGAACTCTGTGTCTAGACACAGACATTGTTTGATACAACTCAGGCCTGAAATGAGCGCCCAAGTTGAAAAAGAAAACACATCTGCAATCACCAAGTGATAACTACGTGTGAGATTCAGCAATATTTTCTTCATGCCTCTTTGTTCTCCCATTTTAAAACAATAAGCTCAGGCCACAGTTCCTCAAGGGTACAGAAAGAGAAGCTGACAAAAATATTAAAGCCCACAGCACACGATATATATTTTAAACATATCTAAATTAATACAAACCTAATAACTAATAAAATATTGCTAAATACTGTTAAATGGAATACTATTAAACTGGCAAGTTCAGGATCACAGTAACATCCTATTTTGGGCCTACAATTTCTTTGACAAAAGCAAACAAATTCAATGATGACAATACTTCCTGGATTGATCACATGGGCAACCACATCCAACTGCAGCAAATTCAATTAACTGGATGACATAATGACACTCTGTAGACAATAAGGTTTGAGAGCCAATGAGGGCAACAAAGTCAAGTCATAGTTATGGCAAAGTTCCATAGATAGGCAAGCACTTTCTACCCTTCTGAAGCAATACCTGAAAAATCGACAAAGTGTAGAGGACATGTTAACGTTGCCAATAACATTTTCCAAAAGTAGCTCCTTGCTTTGGCTCACTTCTACCAATTACTGTTCCTTCTACACTTTTTGTTCTAAGAACAATAAGTAATGCTATTGTCATGTAGGTGGGTCACCCCCCCCCCCCGGTTACATCCTCTTAGAGGAGTGAGTGTAGCTTGGCCAGACACTTGGGAATTAGAGGCTATGAGCCATAGTAACGGAGGGGTAGATCATGACTTGGCAGACTTAAGGGCAGTGGCGTAGCTAGATGGGGGGGGGAGACGGTAAGGGAACTGTGTAAACTACAGTCCCCGTTGCTTGGGAGACCCTGGATGCCCTTGGCCCCTTGGGGCAACAACATTACAGCTACTGTATGTAAAAGGCTCATGGAAGAATCTGCTGAAATTTTAAGATAGAAGCAGTTCACTAGATTTAGGAAAATAGCTGTTGCAGTTTCCAAGCAATAAACTTTTAGAGATGCACAAAAGACCCATAAGAAGTTCAGTAGTGGGTTTTTTCTCCGTTCATAGGATTTTTTTTTTCCTGAGGAGATAATGATACATTCACTTTGATTTTCATTTTAGGTGAATTCCAGCAAAAAAAAAAGCTAGAGATATCTGAAATATTGCTTTAAGATAAATTTCAGTACAATTCTAACATTGCCTCTCAAATTTCCAACTTCCACCAAGTTAAACATCAGTTTTTCACTACAGTTTCATTCTCTTCATATTAACTATGATGTACCATATATAACAGCCAAAAACCAAAATACATAAAATAGCAAAAGTTAACTGCAAACGTATTTTATTTATTATTTCTGTATTTATATACCGCCTTTCTTATCCTCAGATTGCTCTTCAGATGTTACATTAAAGGTATAATTACAAACCAGAGATTAACTTGGGAGATCACCGTTTGTCACTGTCCACCTGTTATTGAGCAGGAAATCTGTAATGACCAGTGAAAGCCTCAAGCAAGTAAAGATTATCTTCTCACAGAGGTCTTAAAATCTATGCCTTAATGGTGGGATCTTGACAAAAGTATTTACTTTCATTAATGAAACAGTAATAATTCCCTTCAGAGTAAAGAAAAACAAAAAACACCAGCATCTTAGTCCAAAATTCAAAAATGAAATCAAAAGGACCCAGACTATTATGAACCCATAAGAGTTTTTGGATGAGGGTGGAATAAGGCTGTATCTTAGATGTTACTGTCTTTTAAATGTTTTTGGCCTGAATTGCAGAAAATCAACTATATTTTGTTTCTACTGCTGCTGTTTTACTATAGCCTTCCTATTGCTCTATCATTCACTGTATTATTGTTTGTGTGTGAAATGACATTCTGTCAAATTACCAATATATTGAGGGGTTTTTTTTTAAAAAAGTGTAAGTGTGTGTGTGTGTGTGTGTGTGTGTGTGTGTGTGTGTGTGTGTGTGAGAGAGAGAGAGAGAGAGAGAGAGAGAGAGAGAGAGAGAGAGAGAGAGAGAGAGAGAGAGAGAAATCCCATGGGCAAGTTATACGAGATGGGGTGAGGTGGGCGGATTGGGCCCAGGAAGGGCTTATCCCGGGGGGATCCCTTACCCCAAGGGGGGCTCCAGATGCCAAAACTCCCCCATGGGATATAGCAGCAGCCGTATTGGCACCACTGCATCATCATGTGGGAAGTTAGTTAGGATTGGGCTGTCCGTCTCCAGTATTTCAACATGTATAACATGTCGGACCTCATATGGAACTCATGTTGACAGGACAGTAGTGATCTGTGAGAAAAGAAAATCTCAAGAGGAGAGGAGCCCTGAACTTGCAAACATCCCAGTTTGATGTTACACTGCCTCCACAAGTTAGACCACTTGTAAGAGCAGATATTTACACTGATCAAATCTATGACTTAGATTTCAGTTTCCCATTAGTAAAATTAAAACAATAGCAAACTGCTTATAGGCCTTTTGTGGGACCAAACATTAAAAAAGATTATAAATTCGTATGGCATGCCAGAATTCATATTCTGCATAGTCAGCAATGACTGTGTATCTGAGATATGATACATAGGAAGCTGCCTTAGATTGAGTCAGATCATTGGTCCATCTTTCTTTGCATTGCTGAAAGACACATTCCCTCAAATAACGAAGGAGAAACCCCAAGTTTTGTTTCAAATGAAATATGCAGCAATTTTCTTGAATACTTCTTAATGGAGAATAGTTAGGGCTGATGATCAATAGGCAAAGGTAAACCCTGCTTTGTGAGAATGACTTCAACTACTGTATATACTGTTAGGGATCAAGCAATACATGGAATGAAATGTGGTCTCCTAACATTGATCTCCTAACATTTTTTCCCCTCAAATGCAGTCTCAGGGAGTAGGATTGTCAATACATTCAGAGTAGTTGCAAGCACAGTTTACAGTATGTCTCCATAACATTTTACTGATCAAACTCACTCCACCTCTAAGCTGCTGTTTCCTCCAGAGCGGGATGCAATGCAGCTACTTGCATTTTCCCGCAATCCACCACACAAACAGCAACTTGCAGAGGGGTAATTATGATCAGGAGAATTATGAGAGGGGAAAGAGTTAATCTCAGCTCCTCTTCTACCTCTGCTCTGAACAAATTTGTCCTTTCATGCGACTACATTCCAGGTGTTTTCCTTTTGTTTTAAGTGGAGAAATTAATCACAGATCTCCCACAGAGCATGTGCTTGGCCCTAAAATCCAACCTCATAGTTGGATAAATAAAGAGGCAAATATGATTCCATTGATCGTCAAGCTTTGGCTGCTAATAAGGAAATGAAGGAGCAAGAGACAGTTTGGTAGCGCTATATAATCACAGGAGCCAAAAGCAATGTCTGCCAGATGAAATATTTTCTTTTTTACAAGTGTTTCCCGGTTTTAATGAGTTCCCACTGAACAGTTTGAAAACTTTTGCTTAAAGCTGTGAGCTTCAAATAATTTTAGTGTTATATGTTCCTTAGAGATTGTGAATGAGATTTTTTTTTTCTTCAACACTCTTCAAAATCAATCTTAATTTTTTGTGGGGTTTTTTATTGCTTTCATCGCAAAATAAAAGCCCAATTGTTTGCAGACAGCCCAGAAAATGGTCGTGATTGAAGTAACCATTATGAACTCCTATCACTCCCAGCATGTAAACACTGGAGAGTAATGATTCACTGTACAAAAGGGAAAATATGTCTGCTAACAGTGTCTTCACATTGCTTACATATTCCCCTCACTCCGTGCTATCAAAATACCACTGAGAGACAACGTAAATGTTTAATTATTCATCTCCAAAACACACCGTAAACATTCCCATACAAAAGAATCATGTTTATAATATATGGTTTTGACATGCCACCTAAAAGTTAGGTTCTTAGCAGTCCAATTATTTTAAAAGGATACGCTTCTGTGTCCCAAGCAATCCAAATAACTATGACGACAGCTTTTAGTCAAATAATTTGTGAAAGAACATTTTGATTGACTAAAAAGGCAAAACTGACATACTGAATTAAACCATTGGTCCATGGTTGGTCCGTAGATCACTACTCTCCTGTCAACACTGACAGCGCAATCCTATCCAACTTACACCACCAGTGTAACCAGCGGGGGAGGGCAGGGTGGGAGGCTTTGGAGGGGAGATTTTAATCCCCTATGAATCCCACATTGGAAGGGATTTGAATCCCCTTTCCATTCTGGAACCTTTCGTTCTCGCTGCACCGCTAGTTACATCGGTGGTGTAAGTTGGATAGAATTGCGCTGTCAGTGACTTACTGCCCAATAATACTGAGGGCTTACAGTGGCAGATCTTGCAATCCACCACCATACATCCCAGTCCGATGTTGCAAAAGGCATGCTGCTGTCATGAGCAAATGGATGGAGGCACTGCACACATACTAATGGCTCACCTAGGCAGGTAAAATGGTGATGCTGGGATTGACATCCTTTTGGCTGGCTTGTGGATTGTCCCTGCCAGGGAATTCTTGCCATTGGGCAGAGAAGATAACCCTGTCTGTAAACATTCATGAATTAAGGAGGTCTGGCTCAGTTGGCAGAGCTGCCTCCTCGTAACCCTGAAGATCGGTGAATGGCAAAAAGCTGTGAAAACCTCTGTGAGGAGAGATAAAGAGCTGCCAGCTGCATCAGCCGAGCGTGGGAGGCGATGGCCAGGGAGAGGACAGACTGCAAAGGATACCATCTGGAATGCAGTTGTTCATGAAAAATTGAACAGTTGTATATATGATTGTAAAAAATACCCATTGGGGGGGGGGGTTGAGAAAGCCTGCCCATGTAAACCGCCTTTGAATTAAAGTCAGAGGAGAAATCCAATGACCAAGAAATGTGGTGTATAAATACTGTATGTTGTTGTTGTTGTTGTTGTTGTTGTTGTTGTTGTTGTTGTTGTTGTTGTTGTTGTTATATTAAAGATAGGCTGTTGCTCAGTAGAAGACCATCTCCTTTGCATGTAGAAAGTCCTGGGTTCAATCTCCAAATCGGCCAAAGAAAAATTCCTTCTGAAGTCCTAGGAAGCTGCTGCCAATCAGCATCAGCAATACTGAGCTAGATGAACCAATGTTCTGACTCATTAGAAGACAGTGAGTTGTGCTCCTATATGATATCTGAAACAGACTAAACAAGTGAAAGATAATTAACAACAGAGTGAACAGAGCTACCATTTTTTTTCATTTTTCATTCCTTCTTACAGTAACATCACACAGCCAAAGTAGCCATCAAAAATAAAGATGCATACCTTCAATTCTCGACTCCATCAATTCAAATTTCCCTTCACAGTGGGCCCCCACTGACTAATTTCTAATGTTCTATGGATTAATCTCCCAATTAAAGCCTGTAACCCTGTGTTAAATAAGGCCCCCGATTCAGTGACATTTGAAAGAAAGTCCTTGGTTTGTATACACCTCTCTCTCTCTCTCTCTCTCTCTCTCTCTCTCTCTCTCTCTCTCTCTCTCTCTCTCTCTCTCATCGTTGAACTTTGTTTTGTGCTGAAAACTTTTGTGTGCAAGAGATTCTTTTTTGTTAAATCCACATAGGTCCGGTAATGTAAACGTTCAGGCCCTGACAGGCTAGCTGGGGTTACAGTGCCTTGGTAATGCACAGAATTATAATCACTCAACATTCCTTGCATCAGATCTGCTGCATTCCCTGAACACTGTCATGACTTCCCTGCTGAAGGTTGGCATTGAAGCTCACCACAGTGCAGAACAACACGACAGTGCACTCTGGAGGCACAAAAAAAATCAACCCTTTTAGGGCTCTGTTGTTTACAAGTTTGAGAACTATACTTCAAGTAGAAGAAACACCGGACCCACAGGACCATTTGTTCTGGACAACACACTAATGGTTAGCAGCAGAAAAAGCAATGGCATTAGAAGATGTTCTAAGCAAGGTTGAACTGAGGAATATCTGAAGATAACCACAGCAATAAAGGGAATCCGATTTCCTAGGAGAGAGGGCAGCGTACGGTTCATCACACTGACTGCACTATATAAAAGCAAGTCACGGAAACTCAGTGGCATCTATCCACCCATGCAACTAGTTCATTCCAGAAGTTTCAACGAGAAACTTTCAGCCAATCAGAAACCTTGGATCAGACCAAAAGTCTATCAATTTGTGATCAGCCACACTGACTACATGGGTGCTTCTGGGAAACCTGTGAATGAAGACAAGAGCCCCTTCCTGCTGTTGCTCCTTCCCCCAGCAACTGGTATTTAGAGATATACTATGCCAGCGGGTGGTGCAGTGGGTTAAACCACTGAACCATGAGCTGTCGATTGAAAGGTTGGCAGTTCGAATCCGTGCGACAGCTCCTGCCAACCTAGCAATTCGAAAGCAAGAAATTTCAAGTAGATAAATAGGTACCGCGTTAGCGGGACGGACGGTAACAGCATTCCATGCGCCTCGGTGTTGAGTCATGCCGGCCACATGACCATGGAAATGTCTTTGGACAGCGCTCTACGGCTACAAAGCTCTACGGCTTTGAAACGGAGATGAGCACCGCTCCCTAGAGTCGGACACTACTGGACTTAATTGTCAAGGGATACCTTTACCTTTTCCAGCTCTACTATATATATATAGTAGCTCTACTCATATATATATTATATATATATATATAAGAGAGAGAGAGAGAGAGAGAGAGAGAGAGAGAGAGAGAGAGAGAGAGAGAGAGTCTGAATGACCTAGTATGGCTGCACCATAGAGCTGTATAAGGGTAATACGGGCAGTTTTAATTCATTTCCCAATCATTTCTAGCATGGAATTCACCTTTTGCATTGTCACCACACAGTGGGCGGATGTTTTCATTGAGTTGTCCACCAAGAATTTAAGCTCTATTTCCATGTTAGTCACCACGAGATCAGTTCCATCAGAGTACATGTGAAGTTAGGATTTTTGCATTCGCTTTACACTTACCTATATTGAAGCTCATTTGCCATTTTGTTGTCCTTATTTCCCTCAAAATCCCTTATTTTCTCTGATTCTTTGGAACCACCACAATAACACATGTTTCAACTAAGTTTAGGTTCATTGTTTTTATCATAACTGCACTGTGAATGTTTTCTGTGGAGCTCAGGTTACACTATTTTATCCTCACAACAGTCCTGCGAGGAAGAGGAAGATGAGAGAGAGTGACTTGCTCAGGGACACACAGCAAACTTCATGGCAACTGGGGATCCCAATTCAATCCTCTTCAGTCCAAATCCAATATTTGGTCTGCTACATTACATGCTGCAAAACACACACCATTTTACACATCACCAATTTGACCTTGGGTAGGTCAAACAAACAAAAAAAAGGTCTCAAAAGCCATTCTCTGATGACACTTCAGTAAATATAAATGGAAAGAAAGAAGAACATCTATATATGTTTTTGATAAATCCAGGGTAATTTTGAGGTAACTATGTGATGCTTATGAAAAGCTAATTATTACATGCCAGAGGAGGAAAACCTATGTGAAATCATCTAATAATTTACGCTTCCAGTTATCTAAGCCTTTAAATTACTTCAAACTCTGATTTATTTACACATTGTCAAAGGCTCAGGTGAGTGGGATGAGATAAACAACTCCCCAACTTAAAGTTCTTTCTGAAATGTAAGGATCACATAAGTAACATAATAGGTTTTTATCTTTTACGGCAGATAATAATGGTCAGAAGTTGTACCCAAAAGACCATAAGCAGCAGTTCAGGAAGACATGCCATTACATCTGTACACAGGGCCATTCAGAAGAATTTTATCAGTGGGTACAAAGTTTCTTTTGGGCCCCTTCCCTTCATATGAATTTGGCTCCTGGGCCCTCCGTTAATGCTCCAGGGCCCCCTTTTTGAGCCATTTTTGGCCCTGAGCCCGGGTACAATTGTACCCCCTTAACCCCAGAGGCCCTGTCTGTGCACACACATTTTCAGCACAGACAAACAGACTGTGGCCTTCACTAAGGTGCGTCACTAGGCGTGCGCCGCCCCAAAGCGGGGTAAGCGCGCCGCCCTAGTGACCCCCCGTTCCCCCCTCAAAAATTTTTGCAACGCCTTCGGTGGCGCAAAGAACCTAACCCCCCCCCCCCCGGCCAGCTCCACACATCCGCGCCGGCCGGCTGTCCAAGACCTTCTGACGAGGCCCAATGCGTTAATACATGATTTATAATGTTTTTCGCGCATGCGCACAATGAGAAATGTTCTGCGCATGCGCGAAAAACATTATAAATTACGTATCGCCGCATTGGGCCTGTGTCAGAAGGCCCTGGAGCATCAGCCGGGGAGGTCGCTCTGAGGCCTTCTCCCGGCCTCAGAGCCTCCAGAGGGCAACGTGCGCAGCAGAGGTGACGCGCGCGTGGGTGCACGCGTCACCCTCTGCGCGCATCACCCTCCGGCGGTCCGCCCTCGTGCCTCGCTCTAGTGATGCGCTTGCCTTCACTCCCTAGGAAGCAGAATTCCTGAACTGCAAGTAACCCCACAAGCTAGGTAAGGGCAGGATAGACTGCTTTCTTTTTTTTCATCTTGCAAAGATGCTACCCAAAGGAGCTTTCTCTCGTGCAACGGGTGGGGCATGACCAATGAAAAGAAATGACCTCCCTCCCATGCTTTGATGTTTCTCTTGCCATGAATAGGACTAACACAGAAGACATCAGTGCCCTCTACCAGGTAGGCACCCCAGGCCTGCCAAACGGAGGGAGGGCAGCATCCCAACCCTACCCTGTGCGCTCCTGGCTTAGCTGCTGCTCAGCATAAGCATGGAAAATCCACTTTAGGGCTTGTTTTGGGAATATACACATACATATAAGAAAAAGTGCCTCTGGGCATGTAAAGAGTGCCTGTCTCTTCAGTGCACTGTAATGGGGAGTCACGGGTAATGGCGAGGGAGGTCAAGGGAGCCGCGAGTCTAAAAAGTCTGGGAACCACTGGCTTAATGGGAAAGTCAACAGCAAAAGCAGAACAAAAGCCCAAGAAACAAAATTTGAAAGACAAAATAAAAGATGAAAGACAGATTTGTACAATTCAGTGATTATAGACATAAGCAACAGCTATTGTAGGTTTTGTTCATTTTTAAAAAGCTTCTAGATTAAGTAGATAATAAAGAGAAACTGTATAAGAACGTATGCATTTCTTTCCCTTTCTCCTGCTATAAGTTAGGAAGTGTGGAATCTTTGGAAAGTATATTTTTAAAGCATGCAATTTAGTTAATAACATGCAGATCCTAGAAAATGTGCGGGTATTTGAAAACATAATCAGACAAGGTAGAATCTTTCTGTTCTTTTCAGCAGTACCCAGTGGTTCAAATTGTACTGTGGGCTGTAATCAGCCATAAGTGTCTTGGATAGGATAATTTTTGCAGACAATGAAATTGCTTTCTTTGTGCAAAATATGAATCGTAGCGGCACATATTGAGGTGGTGATCTGGTAGAGAAGGCTTACCTAGACAAAGCAGTTACACTTTTGACTTGGCAAGCGTCTCTGCTGCATATTTTTACGCCACCTTGCTCCCAGTGTTTTAGAAGTACAGCAGTCTTCTCCATCACTGCTCAGAAGCAGAGAACAGCGAGGCAGCAATAAGCGGTTTTGTTCATTTGATGTACGCTTCTGTCGCTCTTCACACATGAAAAGGAGGCCCACTCCTTTTTTCACTTTCCCATGCAGGTGCGGCATCTGTGCAGAGGTTTCTTGAGAAGAAGGCGGGGCGGTGACAGAACAAAGGTCTGCTTTCAAAATGTGCTAATGAAGATTCAATGACCTGCTCCTTAATTTAGGTGGTCTCTGCATAACCAATTCTCAGCATTCAAAGATTGGGAACTATGAAGAATGTTCTCATTTGAAATGGCAAGTGACTCTCAGGGCTCGCAGAAATAATGCTGGGATTCTGAGTGTGATTTTCAAACCCGCTTTGATCCGATATTAGGCACAGCTTTTACAGTTCAATATTCCTAGTGGTTCCCAGAGTCGACAAAGAGACTCTCCACATCATGTGGGCAGCTGTACTGTAAGAATTAACATATACAGGTGATGGGATAGGATGGGATGTTGTAGTTGTCTATTTGCATGCTAAGACACAATCTGCATATGACAGGTCAATTTCACCCAGTAGGATTCCCCTTCTGAAATCAGTAACAGCCATGGGAGGAGGGTAATCCAGATCAGGTCTGTGAAAGATGGCCCCAATCTGAATTCCCCTCTCCAATGGCTGCTATTTACTGGATAAAAAACAAGTGCACTAGTCTCAATCATGACCCCGTATCAATTGGGGCAAACAGAGGCGGTGGGCAGTGCTTGAATAAGAAGAAAACAGGAAGTGGGATGATTTTGGTTTAACTTACGTTGGGCTCTCAGCCCAATCCTATCCGCCACCATTTTCCTTGGTGCTGCCACACTGATGGACCCCGTGCTGTATCCAATGGAGGTGGGGTCTCCTTGGTTCCATCTCGGCTATGTAGCTGGCATAAGTCCAAGGAGAGAAAGGGAGTGGGACAGAGTAAGAAAGAGGAAATGGGATCCTGGTGCAAGTCATTGCTGGCAAGACCCACCCCCTCCCTCCCCAAAACCGCCCCTCCCCACCACAAACTCCCACAAACTTCCCCACCCATGAAACACCCCCACTGCCAATTTACCAGGGTCAATGTACCCCAGGCTCCATGGCGGAAGGCATGCAGAGCTGTCTATGCTTTGCCCTGGCTGCTCTAAATGGCCTGGCAGCAGCTTTGTTTGCGCCATCACTGGGGCTGTTACAACAGCGGAACTGACATTCCGCTGTTGTGGAAGGCTCATAGGATTGGGTCATCAATTGTGTTGGTTGGAATGACATTCCATCATATCTTGATCTATGGGGGTGAGCAAGATGAGAAAAGAAACTCCCATGAGTGTTTTGTGTCCTGCCTCTTATACTCAGATTTTTCCATCCAGCCACATTCTTTCAAACATGGCCTTCAAGTTATTTTGAATGAATGCTGATTGTTGCAAATCCTGTGGACAAATCTGGTTGAAACGAAAGCTTCCTTACATTATTAGCTGTTTAGGTGGATGTCTTATTTCAAACTGATATTAATGGAGAAACCATTGCAGTGACTTGTATCCTAAGACAGTGTTTCTTAAACTGTGGGTCAGGACCCATTTGGTGGGTCACGACCTGATTTCTGGTGGGTCCCAAGTGATGGAAAGATCAGATAAATAATTGCTACAAACCCTGATGCTATTCAAAAGCCAGATAGCTGCTAATTGCCCTTCAAAGAGCTGAGCTTCTGCAGCTTGCAAGCTTGTGTATATAGGGAGATAAATGTTTGAGCGCCTTTTTTATGGTTTTTTTTTTCCAAGTTTGTCAATGACAGGTAGTGGTCATTACAAGAAATGGATTGAGGATGTGTTTTTTTTGTTTGTTTGTTTGCAAATAAATAAAATATTACTTGTAAATAAATAAAAAATATTATTTGTTTCTAGACCACTTTTTTAAAGTCTCATAAAGCTAGATGGGTCCTGATAGAGTGTCATTTTCAAAAGTGGGTCCTGGTGCTAAAAAGTTTGAGAACCACTGTCCTAAGATCTTCTTGTGTGAGCAGAAGTTCTGTTTACGCAAAAAGGAGGAATATTTTTATCCTGATCTCTTCTTCCCATTGCATTCTCCTGTGTCCACTGGATAGCTGCTACTGAGGTTTGGTAGATGCTCAGAAGCAGATTTTCAGAGGACACAGGGGACTGCAGAGGGAAGGGGAGATCGGGGAGATCAGAAAAAAATGCCCCTCCCTGCTTGTGTAAACAGAACTTCTGTTCGCACATGAAGATCTTAGGATACAACCCAAAATCTTAGAAATTAAAAACAAGTTAATAATCATACATGTCATAATTATTCTTGCACAAGTCTCAATTGGAGAAGATAAAAACTGGATTCCTATGAGTATCACATGTACAGTCAATTTGGATATCAGGGAATGGGATTGTGGCCCAACATCTAATGCATCCTAAGCCCATCCAACATGAAAGTGGAGGAGAAACACCAGAGAAGCACTGCCAGGGTGAACCGAGTAGGTTGTGGGGGGGGGGGGGCAGGGCTTCCCTTGCAATTTGCATGGTGTCTTCACCTGTGGGACAGCTGCCTGTGGAGACCTCTCTCTACCATACAGAGAGAGCCACAAGGAATAGATAACAGCATCAGGATTACATGTTTACTGGACTGAGATGTCTACTCAGTGTTTGTGAAGGAGAGTGGTGCCACCAGAGTGTACATGCAGTGGTGCCCTATTGGGGAGCAAGAGCATAGTGGCTCAGAACATTACCTTTTCCTTCTGGTGACTGGGGGCTACAGTGGAACTCTGTGAAAAACAACTGTTCATCCCCTCATGGCAATGGTGCAGCCCTGAAAATCAAAAGAAATTCAGATGTTTGGTCAGCAGTATCAATGGTTGGAGTCTACAGCATTCATGGAGAGCAGACACTCCCTGCTCTTAGATGTTGCAAAAGGAAGGGATGCCTAGGCAACACAATTTGTAGCAGAGGCACATCTGACAATACTGATGGCTCATTCTTGAGAATAGAGACACATGAGACAGAGGTGTAGCATCAATGTGTTGGGATGCCCTCCTATTTTAGGCTTACATTGTTACATTGGATTTGGATGCTAGTATATCTTGAGGATAGGGTTGGACTGCAAGAGTTATACAGATATACTGCACTTATCATGCATAGGTTGGGCACATAAGTTGGGTGCAGGACTTGCTCTTGTGACCCCCCCCCATGTGTATTTTCCCACTCTACATATATGAACAGAGCTAATACGGCAAATAAAATCTGATCTATAAAAACTATTTGTGTTCTAGAATTGTTAAATGTAAAAGAAAGATAAAATGATAGCCAAACATACAGTACACATTTGGTGTATGTTAGTCAAACATTTAAGTAGAGGTGTTGCTTTTTTATTTTTTCCTCTTTGGAAGAAGTTGCTCATATAAACAATTTGCATTTGATGATGTCTAGTTTGTAGGTTGCATGCAGGTGTTGATTATGCAACTGTGACATCTGCTGAAAGTTAAAGCAATGTTAAAGCATCCGGTTAGGACAAATTAAACTGCAGAAAGAAAAAATTAGAACAAAACAAAACCTTAGAGCAATTCCTCTAAACATCGGAGCCTTAAATATTTATTTATTTATTTATTTATTTTTCACATTTTTATACCGCCCTTCCTCCAAGGAGCTCAGAGTGGTGTACATATTTCCTCCCCTCCTTTTTGTCCTCACAACAACCCTGTGAGGTAGGTGGGGCTGAGAGATAGTGACTGGCCCAAGGTCACCCAGGAAGCTTCGTGGCTGAGCGGGGATTTGAACCTGGATCTTCCAGGTCTAAGTCTGACTCCCTAACCACTACACCATCCACTACACTGCACTACACCACTACACTGCAACATGAGGCAATATAAGATACAGAGACCTCTACAAGTTAACGAGAGGATGAACAGAAATAAGCATAGGCTATGAAAACGTTTCCCACCACCACATGCCTGAGGCAAGCCAGCACCTCTCTCTCTCTCTCTCTCTCTCTCTCTCTCTCTCCCTCTCTCTCTCTCTCTCTCTCTCTCTCACACACACACACACACACACACACACACACACACACACTGTGACACACACAAACAGTATGCCACCACTTCCTCTGACACTTCCCATTTCTGCTACTGAGCTATTTTTAGAAAGCCGGAAGTGTGTGGGGAGAAAGAGTGGTGACCTTGAATGCCTCCCACTTCCTTTTCCTCTCTGCTCTTCCTACTTTTTTAAAAAAAATGGTTCAGTAGGAGAAAGATAAGGTGGCAATGGTAAGGGGTGGGAAGATTGGAGAGTAGCTGAGGTGACTGATGGAGGTGGCAGATGGGCTCAGGTGTATGCAAGCCATCCCCTGGGCATTCTGAATTGGAGGCATGCATCAGAACCCTATTGTGATGTAGAGTGCAAAAAAATCCTCTCCTGGAATACATACTAATTTCGTACATTACTAACAATTAGATCTAAAATAAAGGCATTATGAAAGAGACGAAATGGAAGGTGAGATTTTCAAGTAGGCACTCGGCATTACTGCTTTTATTGCATTTTGTGAACTGGATAAAAACCTCTTTCAGTATGTTGAAACCTTTTTTCCCCAAACACTCTGAATCAGACAAAAGTGGAGCATATGATCATACTGTCAACAGGTTCAATCATACTGAGATCAACACATAAACACCCCAAACGGAGACTGTTTCTGCTAAGGGCATAATCATGTCACAGACTGAAGTAGGGAAGGAAATGGAAGCTCCAAATTACAAGCAGACATTCAACACTGTTGCTTTTATTTTTCTTCGTGAACTGTCAGCTGTTTTTAGAGATGGGTCTGGTGGAGGAACAAGTAAGGTCCTACACAATATCTAATTTTGTGAACTGTCTTTACATCTTATTTCAACTACTGTAGTGTAGATGCTGTAAAATCTCTCCTTCAGGGGCGTCACTAGGAGGGGTGCAGACCGCACCAGGTAACAGCCTAGGGAGGGATGACACCAAGATGACTTTCTATTCTATTTGTTACTGGTGATGCACGAATGCATCACTGGTAGGAAATGGGTTTTTCCCGATTCCTGCCACGACTCGCGCGGGGATCACATTTCCCAGAAGGTCTCCACTTCATGCAGTCTGGAATGGGTGGGGTCCATGGGGGTGACACCATGAGATCTCGCCCCAGGTCTCACCAGACCTAGTGACACCACCCCTGCTCTCCTTACTGTCAAAGTCTGTTTGAATTTTGTTCATTGACACACCCGCTGAAAGGCACAATGATGTTAATACCATGTTGTATTAGAGAACCAACATTTTGTGAATAGATGGTGTGTTTTGTGTGTAGGGGAGTCATATCTGCACATTACATATCAATATAATTGTTACTGTGGCTTGAATTTTGGAAGCCCTCTCTCTTTTTTCACATTTCTCCCCCAGCTCTCCTCCCCTCCCTCTCCTCCTGCTACTGCAAACCCCTGGTTTCCAGCCCCAGTTCCCCCTGGGTAAACCTACTGATTTCCCCCTGTCCCACCTTTCTCCTCTCTTTGCTTGCACCATCATACATCCACTTTTTCTTGTAAGGATTTCCTCTTCGTTATTTCACCTAGGAACCACTTACATTTAGACCTTAGTCATAAGAATGGCTACAAAAATATCACATTGCATTTTATTTTTATTTCCCCCCCCCTGCAATTGCATTACTTTACTACCTTCACAATAAAATTCTTGTTGTTGCACCTTCACCTCCCCTTGCTATTCCTTATATGCCAAACCACTGAGCTGTGTCTTTGGCAACGACACCTGCTCCCTGCACAAACAATAGAATTTACCCGTGTACACTTGTTACTTTTCAGTTGCATACATCCCTGAGGAGTATTGTTGCTTTCCTGAGTGATGAGACTCGCAGCAATTTAGTAATATTTACTTGATTTATAAATATACAAGCAGAGACGTCGTCAAGGGGGGGGCCAGGGCCCCAGGGCGGGGGCGCAGAGGCTGGGCGGGGGGGCGCAGACCCCTTAACTTTCATTTTTTTACTTACCTTTTTCCGGGTTTTTTTTTTCTTTTTCGCGGGCACCTGCCGCCTCCCTGCTGCTTCCCAGGGTGGCAGCTGCCTCGCGCGCGCACCCCCCAGGGTGTGTGTGTGTGTGTGTGTGTGTGTGTGCTTTTGGGGCACTTTTTGGGGCGCAGGCAGCTTCTTCCGGACGCTTGCAGCATGTTCTCATCCCTGGCAGGAAGTTCCGGTGGCGCCATCTTGGATGGGTGGGACTCTCTAGGACTCTCTTCTTTATGGTCCTAGAGAGATTCAAGATGGCACAGCCAGAACTTCCTGCCAGGGAATATGCTGCACGTCCTGGAAAGAAGCTGAGAAGCTGAGAGCGCCCCGAAGAAGCTGCCTGTGCCCCGCAGAGACAAGATAAGTGCCCCTCCTAGAATGCCCTTAGCCCCCGTTAAAGTTAAAAAGAAACCCGGAACCCCCGGAAAAACCTTTGATCTGTGATCAAAGATTCTTTGATCACAGATCAAAGGTTGGATGATTTCATTAGACATCAAAGGGGGGCGGCGGAAGGACTGACCCCCCCCGAAAATGGGCTGAGTCCCTCTCTGTATACAAGTAGACTATAAGTGGAGGCACGCAGCCAGCACACTTTCTACTAGGCAGCACAAATGTGACTTCACATGAGGTCTCCAAAGAGATCCAGAGGTATTTTCAACAGTAGCAGAGGAAGTGATGGGGTGGGGGGCTGTGCCCCCCCGGGTGACACGTGGGGGATGACAAGCGCACCGCCATAGTGGCAATTTGGCAGCAGAAAAATGGTCGCACAGAGAAAGTTTTGCCAATCCACCTGCCCTGGCTCCTGTCGCTCTTTTCCTGAAGTCATTCTCGCTGCGGGGGGGGGAGCGTTTTCGTGGTCATAATGCCACCAGGGTGATTTTGCTAACGGAGGTGGTTGCGGGGCTAGCGACGTTGTGGGGGTGCAGCAGCGGCTAGCTACGTCACTGATTTCCAACTCAAAGTCTCACAGCTCTGACTCTCTGTGCTTCTGAGGGCCCACTCCTATTCAGTTTTCCAGCACTGATGTAGCCATGCCAATGGAGCGTGCGCTGTATCCTGCAGTGGGTGGGGCAGTCACAGAGTCCCTTCCCTCAAGATAAGGGAATGTTTGTTCCCTTACCTCAGGGCTGCATTGTGGCTGCATCAGTGCTGGAAAGTTGGATGGGATTGGGCCCTGACTCTCCCAAATTGCAAATTGCCATTTTCTTCATATGAACACCGAACATCAGCCCTCTCCCTTAGCTCAAGAGGAGTCACATCCTCCAAGCTCTAACGCTCAAAAGAAACTTCTTTTCCAGCCAATTCATTTCCATTGAGGAGACATTACAGATGCATCCTGGGCTATATTAACAAGCAATCTCCCTTTAAAAATCAATTTTTGGCCTTTAGCCATAAGAGTATGCCTATTTACCAGACAAGATCTCCTGCTCATGCTGTCAGATTGTGCAGTCTTCATACCTTCCTGTGAATCTATGCAACTACTGTACCAGCAGTTATTCACATTCTACAATGCAACTCACATTAGCCATGAGTTACAAAACTTGATACATTCTTCTTGTAAATCTCCGGCAGAAATGGTTCTGCATTTTGAATAAAAGCAAACATCAATGTTGACTGACAGAAAAAAATAAACTGGAGATGAACAGAAGAAAAAAACACACCCTTGTAATCAAATATGATGATCCTTGATTAACACTGATAAAATGCAATTTATATCAGGATAGCTTTCATTACAGCAGGGCATGACAGTCTGCAAACAGCAATGGTTTTGTTGTAATTTAGTATTCATGAAAACAGGACTGCAGTATTTAGAACTCATTGTGTCATACACTTTGCAGGGCTGTAATAAATTTCATAACTTTTTTTTCTCCCAGCCTGCTAATGCCAAATAGTGTGATTTCTTGTTGTTGTTGTTGTTCAGTCGTTAAGTCGTGTCCGACCCTTCGTGATCCCATGAACCATATCCCGCCAGGCCTTCCTGTCCTCCACTATCTTCCTGAGTTCGCTCATTTTCATGTTTGTTGCATCGGTGATGCTGTCTAACCATCTTCCATGTGAAACCATGTGATTTCTTAAGCCATCTCATTTGAATTAGTGACAGTAAGACATTTTTGAGCTAGAGAAAAATTGAGAGAATTTGGAGGTTGACAAAACATTTTGTAGAAAAATCCACTCAATCTGTTTGGCCTGTAATCAAGTGTTTCAGTTTTGCTTTTCCTGCTTTCTGAAACCAACTGTCTGCAGTTCTGCCTGTCAGCCAAAAGGTGGCTCTTGGATTGCAGTTTGCCTCTCTACTGTCAGTCTCATCAATGAGTCATGGTGAAGCACCTGCCTCAGGTGATAGATTGGCATAGTAGGCAGCGTCCTGCACCCATCCACTGCATCTGCCATGACTCAATTGTACCTGTCACACAGCACTGGCTGTTACCCCAGTCACTGAGAGCAGTGCTGTCCTGCTGCTGCCTCCCTTTTTGACTTGGCCCACAGGCTACGGGGCAGAGTGGTAAGACCAAGAGGCTGGCTGAAGGAGGTGGTGAGCTGGCATAGGCAGCAGACTGGCAGGGCTGCCCTGAGCAGCTGGACCCAGCTGCCTCGATCTTTTCTGTCTTGCTCCACAGGTTCTGGAGAACAAAGTGATGCGAGTCCCCTGTGTTCATGGCAACTCTGAGATGGGTGGTGAATTGGCAGCGTGGATGTGTTGGAGATTAAAACATCTCTGCCTGGCCACCATGTAGAGGAAAGATTCCAGACAAAATATGGACAGGTGATCTGCAAAAAGGGTGGGCTGTTTTCATGGCATAAAAAGAATTCAACAAAGTAAGAGAAACTCTTTTTGACCATTATTAAGTTTAAGTGCAGCGGTTCGGCCGAGCATCCCATAAAGAGATGCTCGCGTTTACTTGGTCGTCCTGGAAACACACAGACAGGGAGGGGGCGGGGTCGCCCCTATATCATATTTCTGTGGGTGGAGTGTGAGAGGGGCAGTACCTGTTGGGGCTGCTCTGGCCACACTCTTACCCAGTCTCACCTGAGCGCAGCAACGGTTAACCCACCCACCCTCCCTTGATTATAGTCTGGGTTATACTGGTCGCCCGTTTGGGGGCCGGGTAGGAATTTTTCTTCACTCCCGATTGGCCTTGGGGGTGTAGTTTTTTCGCCTACCTCTGACTATAGTGGGTACATTCTTTTCTTTTCTAACCGGTCACTAACTGGCTGTGGGTCAGGGTCAAGAAGGCTGAAAGCTGGGTTGAGGGAGTGAACCCGAGGGCAGCAAGGTCGAGGGACCTCCCCCACCATCCATCTCCCCTTTGCTCTCCGGCATGGAGAGAGGTGGGGGAGACCCTTGGCTTGGATCACGTGAGCTTCCTTCGGGCTCAGCAGCGGTTGCTACTGCCCTGACCCGCTAGGGGTCAGCGTGGATGAGTCTGCTTCCTCAGGCGAGGGGCAACGGCTCAGAGTCCAGGTTGTAACTCCGCCTGGGGCAGTCCTTAGAATGTATGCCCGTGTCAGCGCTTTCTCACGTGCGCATGTAACACCCTGACCCCGGCCTATAGATCTCCTTTACCTTTGAGCTTGCTTTCCTGTATTTCAATAAAGTGACCCTTTTCATCCATATCATGTCTTGTGTGTTTCATGGGGCATACCCTGGTAATCAAACTTACCTGAGCCGCGACCCACATCACCCTCCGACGGTTGGTGGTTACTCACCTCTGGAAGCCACTCACACCTCATGTTTGGCCCGGGACGGCCAAAACCGTCATGTCAGCAAAACCGGAAGTGTCCCAGAAATCACTTCTGGAGCTGTTCTGAGGCCTGTGGAGGCCTCTGGAGGTTGTCCCAGGCCAAGCACAACATGGGAGCAGCTTCCAGAGGTGAATTGCAACCCAGAAGTGGCTTCTGGTTGCATCTGTTTGGCTCCAATTTGGCAGGCGACCCACCTCAGCATCGGGCCAAGATCCACCAAGTGGGGCACAACCCACAGTTTGAGACGTACTGCACTACTGTATGGCCTGCCATCATTTCCTATACAACTGTATTGTGTTTCAGGAATGCAAAAGAGTGCACATGCACGCACGCACGCACGCACGCAAACACACACACACACACACACACACACACACACACACACACAGAGCAAAATAGTTTTCTTTTATCTGAATAGTTTTCTTTTATCATATTTTCCGCCAAGCTGTTGCCAATGTCACTTTCCAGATGTGCATAGTCTCTCCTATCTCTATCTTGATTCTTTAGCTTACATCCCTGAGAGTCAGCCGGGACTTTGCTCTGGAAGGAGAAAGACATGCTTCCCTCTAATCAAGATCATGGTAATTAAGTACGCTTACCATTCGTACCGGAAATTCCGGAACAGTCTGGGAACCCGAGCTCGGGTCCCAGATTTCTCCCGGAACATTTCCGGGCCGGTACAAGCCCCCAAAGCCCCTGAAGCTGCTTTAGGGGCTTTTAAAATTTTAAAACTTACCTTTTTTGCTGGCGGCGGCCATCTTGGATATCATGAAATCTCGCAAGATCCAAGATGGCAGCGCCCAAATCTTGTGTGGGCATGAGGAAGTACAGTACTGCCTCATGTACCCTTATGATATTTGGGCACCGCCATCTTGGATCTCATGAGATTTCATGAGATCCAAGATGGCCACCATCAGCAAAAAAGGTACGTTTTAAAATTTGCAGCTGCTTCTTGCTGCTGCTGGGGGTAGGGGCGGCTGGAGGCGGATGGGGGGCTGCAGGCTAATTAATTAGCCAAATTAAAACTGCTGTCAGTTTTTGCAGTGGTAACCAAATTAATTAATTTGGCTAACTAAAATAATAAATAAATAAAATTTCAAATGCCCTTCGGGCGGCAAAAGGACACTTCGCACCCAAAATATAAAAATATTTTTAAAGTTTATTTAAATAAATAAATAAATAAATAAATAAATGGGTGTGTGTGTGTGTGTGTGTGTGTGTGTGTGTGTGTGTGTGTGTGTGTGTGTGTGTGTGTGTGTGTCCCGGTTTAGAATCGGGAAAATCTGGTAAGCCTATAATTAAGGGGCATTGATCAGAAAGCTATAGTATTGTGGGGCATTTGTGTATCACCTTCCTCTAAAGTACTGAAAATTCAGGCTCCCCACCTTGACATAAACTCTTCTGCAAGAACTAGTCTTCCTGTATAATAAATTAAGCCTAACTGCCCAGTGGCCAGGCCACCTTTTCAGACTCTTTCTCTAGGTTGTGTTTCCCACTAACAACCTAAGCATGGGTTCAGCCCCACCCTGCCATACCTTTTGCCCCCCAGAATCCTTTCAGATTGGGGTACAATTAAGCCTTGGTGCCCCTCCCCCGAAGGACACACCCTAACTCAATCTAGCCCAGGAAATTCCTGTCTTGCACACCCAAACGTTGCCCTGGGAGCAGAATTTTGGCTTTTCTTCCCTGCTGAAGGCATCCACTTTGGTAGTCCCTCCCTCCCTAGAGACTTCCTCTCTGTCTGTTTTTTTGGTGAGACATTTCCTGCTTGGAAAGTCTCTTGCCTCAGTAGCTTCCCTCACCTACAGAGGAGTTACTATTCCTGCCCAACAAGAGGCACCTTTTCCTGTGCGTTCTTACTTTTTATACAGGATCTGAAGCCTTGCAGCCTGGCCCCACTTTGCAGGACATTGTACCCCAGTCTACCCAGGAGACTAAGAACAGGTAATTTCTCTTCTCATCTCTCTTTCGAACCCTCCTAGCAACTCCCAGTCCTTTCTGGAACCCTCTATTTCCCGGTGCCTATTTTAAACCTCCCTCTAATTGTCTTCTTCTCTCCCATTGGGGTTGTCTCTGGCAGAGGAAGCATAGCCCAATTGGCAGCCTGACTCACATTCTGTCTCTTTCGTTCTTTCACTTTAACTCATGCCTTTCCAAACAGAGCTATTTACAAATAATATTTCACCCACAATCACTTAACCCTTTGTGAGGGCAATCCTCCCCCCCCATTGCTGGTGCAGCTGCAGTTAAAAGGAGCATGCTGTATCCAGCGGGAGGGGGCAGATCAAGAGGCTTTGGAGGGGAAAGGAGATTTAAAACCCCTTACCCCTCCATAAACCTCCTGCTTCACAATGGGTCTCCTCAGGTCTGCACCAGCTCTTTAGCTGGTGCAAGATGGAAGAGAAAAAGGGGGCAGGGGCTGCTGACAGAGGGGATAGGATCAGGCGTGTGTCATTGCCACTGAATCCACCCCCTCCTGCAGCCTCCCTGCCCCAGTTCCTTCCCTCTCCCTGCCCATTCCCCCTCCCTGCCCAGTTTTGCCCCTTCTCCGCCATTGCCATTACTGCTCCAGTGGCCACGGCGGGGTCCAGCCACAGATGGGGAGCACTGCCGCCTCTTGTGGCAGCACTCCCAAAATGGCCGCTGACAGAGCTTTACCAGGACTTGCACATAATCACCATATCTTCTTCAGTCAAAACATTTAAAAAAAAATTTCAATACTTCCTATTGCATGATTAAAAGCAATTCTTTATATCTTCCCCCTAATACTTCATGAACTGCTTTGGTACTCATTTTTGTTTTGTTCATTTCTTAATCACTTTGCCCAAAAATACCCTTATAGTTAATTGAGATATTTTGCTAAATTAATTTCACCAGTGCTTTAAACGCACACGCACAGAGAGAGAGAGAGAGAGAGAGAGAGAGAGAGAGAGAGAGAGAGAGAGAGCCTCGACTGACACTCATTTTCTAACACAGTCTTTTGTCCGAGTACTAGTAAGAAAAAGTACCCCAACTAACTACTTTAAGATGATTACTTAGCCTTAATGATCTGATATTTCTTATCGTATTAAGAAAGGTAATGGTGTATCACTTTCTTGCCCCACAAAATCATACAAATCGTTTGCCAAGTACTAAATTATTCTTTAAATATCTTCGGAAATATCACTTCGTACAACCAATAACTATTTTCATAAAAAACCCCACAGAGTTTTAGCTTCAAAATATTCTTATGTCCAAGTACTAATAGAAATTTCACAGTACACTAACTGCATTCCCTCCCATGAGGTCTAGTATTGCTTCCTTATGCATTTACACACCCACCACACCCACACCTGTCAGCAGCATTCAGGGGTGTGGTGCAGGACAGAGTAATACACAATGCTGTCATATCAGAAGGATATGGGTAAGTTATCCAAGACATAAAGGAAAAGGGGTAAACTAAGCACAGTGTGTTTAACGTTATGTGTCATTCCACAGCAAGACTCAAAAGGCATGGGCCTTATTGTGGCAGTGTCTCCCTCCTACAGTCACGCCCTAACTAGCCACTGATTCCTCATCCCACAAACCCACTGCTGCATCGTCTATTGCTTCAATTGCCCAGCATTCAGTGTCCCATGTAGTCCCTACCTTGACGCACATGCAGGATACCAATGGTTTTGCTGCCCGTCCGGGCACCTGGTGCAGTGACTCTGGCATCACCCACCAAGTACACAGATCCAGAAGTAATTGGCAGCAGCGTGATGATGTCATCATGTCACCGCCAATTGCTCGCTGAGCTGGAAGTAATTGGTGATGACCTGACCGCCAATTAGCTTCAGCTTGGCAGGCGCTCGGTCTCAGCCTGCTCGACTCTGAGCAGTGAGCAAGGTTGACACCCCTCAGGGAGACTCAGCTTTGAGCCAAACAGGCCAATCTGAGTTGAAGCAGAAGAAAGCGGCCGAGACTGGGTGGCACGGTGGGGTGCTGTGACGGGCTTCTCTGCCATGTCACCCCTCAAATGTGCATCACCCAATGTGGGTCGCACCCCCCACACCCCTGTAGTGACGCCAGCACATGATACACAACTCCAGATGAAGCAAAAAATTGGTCTAGTATTGGTCTAGAAACAAGTATTGGTCTATAAAAGGGGTTCTCAACCTGTGGTACGGGTACCCCTAGGGGTACGCGGACCTCTTGCTGGGGGTACACCAAGCCCTGCCCCTTATCTGCTCCATCAGCAGCTAGTTAAGTGTTAATTAACATGGTTTTTAAATTGTAATTATTTTCAGAGCCCTTCTGTCTCTCTGATTTTGGTTCTGGGCTTATTTTTGTACTTTGGAAAATGTACTTTGGTGGGGTGGAGAAGGGAGGGGCTGATTTTGGGAAGTGTGACTTGGAGAAAAAAAGAGATTCTTGCATGTGTGTCTTTCTCCCCTGGTCTAGAAACATGAATCTGTGTCATAATTTTTCTACTACTCAAGCATCATTTGCATGGCCCAATGTCACTCACCAATAGTATGATGATTATTTTCCCCAGTATTGTATAGCCTTTCAGAGCATACATTTAATTAAAAAAAACACTGATCTGGCATACTGTTGTCAGCTTATAGCCGATGTTAATTTGCTGCTCATAGCACTGCTGATAATCATTGACAATGGTAGAACAGTGGAGATTTATGGGGAATGGGGCCAGGCTCAATCCCAGGTATCTCCAGCTGGGGCTGGGAAATACTTCTGCTTGAGACATTGGCGAGCTATTGCCAGTTAGCATAGACAGAAAAGGCAGTGAGTTGGAAAAGCAGTTTTATCTATGCACATGACATTGTCTTCTAGGTGTGAACACTGCAGACATGATGACATCTGTGATATGTTATTGCTTTATTTTCCCAGGCTTTTAACAGGTTGATGAGATCATCTTATTGTTCCTGGTTTGGTTTTATCTGCTGCCCTGTCTTTTTTTGTATGATTGCATTGTCTGTTCTTTCCGTATTAACGGTATTATGAGCTGGCCTGGAAAGACTCACATGAAATATACATGGATTAAAAATAAATAAATACAAGTCATGCTTGATCTCATGTACGATTAGGGGTATTATCTACTCCTATAAAGCTGCATTCTAGATTGGGTGCTAATAGGTCTGGGGCCAAAATGGGACCAACGACAGACAATGGGGGGAGGTTTACCTGAATGGATATGATACCTTAGATATACAGAATTTCAAAGCTTTCTCAACTCCCCCCCTCAAACCCTTTAAAGATGACTGCACACATACCTCTCATTTCAGCCTGTAAATAATGCTGCATGCTCTCCACTTCCCCATGGCTGAAATAACATGGCAGCAATAGTGACGGGACAGGTAAGTGGCAGTGGCAGCAAAATGGCCATTTTCATGGTCACAAATAAATAAAAAAATTGCCTGCCCTTCAGGGCACCCCATTAATCTGGGTGAGTTTATGTCCCGGTTTGAAACCAGGAAAATACGGTAAGCCTAATGTTTGCCCCCTTACGCCAAGTAGAGCCCCAGCCGCCCCAATGGGTCTACTTCAGAGGTTATCAACCTGTGTTACGGGTACCCCTAGGGGTATGCGGACCTCTTGCTGGGGGTACGCCAAGCCCTGCCCCTTATCTGCCCCATCAACAGCTAATTAAGTGTTAATTAACATGGATTTTAAATTGTAATTTTCAAAGCCCTTCTTTCTGTCTCTCTGATTTTGGTTTTAGGCTAATTTTTGTATTTTGAAAATGTACTTTGGTGGGGTGGGGGAGGGAGGAGCTGATTTTGGGAAGTGTGACTTGAAGGGAAAAAAGAGATCCTTGCATGTTTGTGTGTGTCTCTCCCCCCACACACAGTTAAATAAGACATTTTTTTCACATTTAAAATTGTTTTAGTACTTTTTATTTAATGATTATTTATTTATTTATTTTTCACATTTATATACTGCCCTTCCTCCAAGGAGCTCAGAGTGGTGTACATATTTCCTCCCCTCCTTTTTGTCTTCACAACAACCCTGTGAGGTAGATGGGGCTGAGAGATAGGGACTGGCCCAAGGTCACCCAGGAAGCTTCGTGGCTGAGCGGGGATTTGAACCTGGATCTTCCAGGTCTAAGTCCAACTCCCAAACCACTACATCATCCTGTTGTATTAATTAATTAATTAATTGATCCAATTAATTAGCAGTTAATTATTAGGGGGTACTTCAGAAAATTGGACCGTGGTAGGGGATACCCGGGGCTCCAAAGTTTGAGAACCCCTGGCCTACTTGAATATGCACCAGCTATTTTGCTGGCGCACATTTGAGCCAGCTGTGTAACATTGACTAGGCCTGGAAAGGGGAGGTAGGATTTGGCGGAGGATGCCTCCGACAATCCTCCCCCCTTCCTGGGCCTGGTGGACCAATTCCCCCCCCCCGAATGCCCCATTCCACCCTTTCCAAGCCTCTCTGCCACCCAGCGGGAAACTCGCCATCCCCAGTTGCTGCAGCTCAGGATCTGCGGTGAGTAGAGCTATGCCAGCCTCAATACCAGTGCCGCCTACTCACCTGGTGCCACAAACATGATGGCACATTTCATTTTGCGACACCCTGGACCGGCGGACCAGTTGCTCTGCCGATCCTGCTCTAGACAGGATTGCACCATTAGCTCCTAACCATTGGTTCTCATTAATAAAGCATCATCTCATTAATAGCCAGCCACCCCATGCTATTATCCAGTAATCTGACTAATTAAAATATATATAATGGCCAAGATCCATAGAACTATACAATTAGTTCCATGTATCCAAGAAGACTTTGATCATGTTTTTCTCAAACAATACTCTGCCCATAACAAATTGCTTTGGAAGCTTAGAGGACTTGAAAACACAGTTTCTGCAATTGCAAGGGGAACTCTTGCTCACAAAAGACATGTTAAAGTCTACTTGGCAGGCCACTGGAGCTACTATGCCTATTTTAGTCCTTTGTTGAACATACATTTCTGGCTGGAGTTAACAATGTAGTTGTATACCACCGGTGATAAACCTGAGGTAAAATATTGTTAGGTATATGAGACCACGGAGCAGCCACCGGCCTCTAAAGTAGAAGATCATGCCTTTTTAGAGTCCTGTAAATGCTGATTTTTTGGAGAAAAAAACAAACACATTTCTGGCCTCTGTTTTGCAGAGAAAAGCTTGAAAAGCTGAAGGAAGTACTACTGAACGCCTAGAGCCAGGATGTATTCATCTTTTATTTGTTTTCCTTCAGTTACGGCACAATCCTTTGTAGATATGCATGGCTGGCCTAAAGGGCCGGCTGGTGCATCCTGAGTATTGCGGACTGCCCCGATGCAACCTGGGCGCACGTCGGGAGAAGGGAACATTCATCCCCTTCCCTGGTGTAAGTGGCCACAATGGACCTCCTCGGATACACACCAGCTCTGAAGCTGACATGCTTCCGGGCAGGCTGTGTAAGGCTGGCCCAGGCTGCAACGTAGCTCAGGATATCGGCGCAACTTCCTGACTTGCCTGGTGACCTGTGATGATACTCAGCATAGGTAATCCAACAAATTGCTTTTCACAAAATTGCCTTTACATCATTGCAAATGTGCCACATAACTAAAAGAAGAACAATTAAGTGTTCAGAAACAAGCTCAAGAAACTGAGTTTAAAACTTCCATTGTGCCGGGAAATGCTCAAGAAAGTTTGCATGTAAAAATGATGTTCTGTCTACAGGGCTACCCTATATGTGCACATTAATGTAGCCCTACAGTTTTAATGACAAGGAAAATGCCTCAGCCGTTCCTTTTGTGCACAAGTGGAAGACACATATGCATTAAGAACCCAGAAACGTGAAGTCGTTGCTACCACTAAAATGATCTAAACACTTCTCCCAGTTTCCAAACTTCTTCATTGTGTTGACATTTGTAGCCCTGCAGGACAGTCACACTCCACTGACCTGATATTCGACATTGGATTCCGCTGTATCAATTCTCCTGGAATCTATTTCCCAGTTTACAAAAGCTAAACTACCCTTGGCAACTTATTTGAAGAAAGCAATCTGTGTGCTTCATTGCCTTTCCCCCAACACATCGCCTTCTGTTGCATTCTTTCAAGGATTGCTTTAAATAAGTCCATTCAGGGAAGAGAAATGCTTCTGCCGCTCCCAAATCTTGCCACTTAACAGAGAGACGTTCTTCTAATGAAGACATACCATCATGGAGACAAATTTGAAAACAATATGCTCCATTTTCGAAAGTGAAGCCACAAAAATTGCTAGCGATACAGCTAACTATCCTAGTCAGGCTCATTACTGCTCTTGGAAAACCCAACTATTTCTGTCAAAACGTTATAGAATGGTTTGGTTTATTCCATATCTAATTGTGAACAAAATTGGACCCTGTCACACCCCTGATGATGCCACTGGGGTGAGCATTATGAGCCACCAAATTTTATATTTCCAGATAATGTGAAATTTGGTGACATCATTATTGGACCGTCTCCCAAGTTTGCCCAAAGACTTGAATTCGTCATTCATAAAGACAAAGAGAGATTTAGTGCCCAGCAATGATATATTTTCCTGGCCCTGTGACCACAGTGGGGTTGGATCCCTGAGCTAGGCACAGAGCCGCGGAGAAACAGCCATCAGCCAGAATACATCCTGCCTAGATGGAGGCTAAGGCCAACGGGGGGCGCAGTGGGTTAAACCGCTGAACCATGAGCTGTCGATCGAAAGGTCGGCAGTTCGAATCCGCGACAGGGTGAGCTCTCGTTGCTTGGCCAGCTCCTGCCAACCTAGCAGTTCTAAAGCATGTTAATGTGAGTAGATAAATAGGTACCGCTTGCGGGAAGGTAAACAGCGCTCCGTGTTCCAGCCGCATGCTACGTGCTGCGGCAAGGAGAGTCATGCTGGCCACATGACCATGGAGGCATCTTCGGACAATGCTGGCTCTTGGATGAACACCACACCCTAGAATCGGACATGACTGGATTTAATTGTCAGGGGTCACCTTTACACCTTAGATCATGGGTGGTGAACCTCTGGCCCACGGGCCAGATTCGGCCCCCGAGGCCATCTGGTCCGAACCCCGGAGAGATTGCCGGGAGCCCGCCCAACCGGCCCCCGGAGGCTCCGCCGGGTCTGCCTTAGATGGAGGCCAGCCCTGCTGAGTACAGTTTCATTGCCCAGGTATCCTCCCACACAGCACAAGTGACTACAGTTTGGAAGAAATTATGGTTCAAGTTTATTGGAAGATTGTTTAACAGCTATTGGTAAATAAAGTGGGTTCTGCCTGTTCTATGCCCACTCTCAAGGAGTCTCAAGGGGCATGTTGGGCCAGGAAACAAAGGCATCGTCAGGGATGGGGCATTGGGGCGGTGACCTCCCGGGCGGCGGGATTGGGCCCCAGACGGATGGCAGGCGGGGGGTGTCACGGCGGACGGCAGTGGTGCGAATTGTCCCATTCGTTGGGGTGAGCGCGGAGTGGCGGCGACATGTTTGGCCCTCCCGCCCGCCCTGCGCCTTGGTATGCTCAATAACGGCTGTAGCCGTTATGTCACTTCCAGCGTGGGGGGGAGCAGTTGGGGAATCTCTACTGCCACAAAAAGGGGGATAGGATCTTGGTATGCACCACTGCCACCATGATATTTACCCTCTCTCCTGGAACCACCCCCAGTTCAGCTCAGTCCCTGCACTGACCTTCCTTTGAACCACCTCCAAACTTCCCTGTCCACCACCTTATCTCCACCTTACTGCTCCAGTGGGGCTTCTGGGAGGCACTGGTGCATTCTCAGAGTCTCTAGCCATTTGCACTGGTGGCTCTGAAGTGCACAGCCATGGCATGGCTTTCGTGCCACTGGAATGGGACATACACTGATGGATTTGTGATCCGTCAGCATAAGCCCAGCATTGGATTGGGCTTCCCAATGGTAGTATTTTTTTTTCCATTTTAGCAACACCAGTTGCATTTCTACAGGGTACAAGTTAAACAGCAGCCACTAACTTTCTGTAAAGCACGTAAAACTCAACCAGCTGAGGACAAAATTCCTGAAAAGAATAAAAGATTAACAAAGTTTCTAATATAAATCCAAGTAACTCTAAATATGAACTGACTAACCAAATTAGCGTTGTTGTAATGCTTATCATAATAGCAGCAAACAGATGCTCTTAAATCTCAAAGGACAATATATTCCGTGCTTAGAGCTAATATAGAAAATGTATGTAAATATTAATGTCATGTTTGTTCCAATTAGATAGAAACAATGATATGCCACAGGGACTACCAACAGCAAAGGGTTACTCATCATTACTTTATCAGTTTGCCTCTTTTGCAAATATTGATCAAATAATATTAAAGATTATTTTGTCCTAGCCATGAAATCCAAGACAGGAAGGCAATGTTGTGAACTGAAGAAAATGCAAAGAAAAAAAGAATGTAACCATTGCATTTTTTTTCAATGTCTATATGCACATTTAAAACTTTTGATACCAAAGTTTTGTAACTGAAGACCTGCTTTCACAGCTATTAGCTCTCAAACATTATTACTGTTATTATTAAATATAATAAAACTCCCTCTTTTCTATTTTAAGCTGTATTTCTCTGTTATTCATTAATATTAGACAACTTGATTCGGGGGCAAACAGGGGGCAAACATTCAGGGGCGGGGGCATGTTATAAAGGAAACACAGCCCTGAGGCATCTGGTGGGGCCACTGTGTGATACAGGAAGCTGGACTAGATGGGCCTTTGGCCTGATCCAGCAGGGCTCTTCTTATGTTCTTATGATTCCCATGTAATATGATTGTGAGGGATTTAGGAATACTTGCAGTAAATACTTGGTGCTAGGATGGGGCACTTAATCCTACCCCACCTGGCAAATTCTCTCCTGCAAACACCCCCATACTCAGTCCCTCCTACTCAGCTAGTTTTGAAACTGGAATTGAATATAGTTCAGGCAAAAAGGGCCTGGGAACTGGTGAGGCATAAACAAAGATGAGAGAGGGATTAAGCACACCCTCACCTGCTGATCTTTCTCTGTATGTACCTCCAGACTCTCGTATTCTCGTTATCTTGGCAAATGTGTAGTTGGGATTACATAGCTGCCAAGAATCTTGGGCAGTTTACATGTTCAGCTGTAACTGAGTGCATTATAGCCCAATCCTATCCAGGTCTTGCACTGATAGAACTGTATGGCAGCTGCAGTGATGGCACATGGACTGGAGCTGCCAGTCCTGCTCGTGTGCCAAAAGAGTGCCCAGCCCCAGTCAGAGGGGGCATTCCTGGGAAGGATCAGGGTGGGAATCAGGGTCAACAGAGGGCATGTTGTGGGCAGGGTGGGGCGGATATTGGCAGCAGCAGGGCTGCTGATATCCTATGTCCCTGGCCTCGACATGTCCGCTTGGACCCACTGGGACCCCAAAGAGCTGGCACAGATCCAAGTAGGCACATTGAGGATCGTGGCATGGCAGAGTAGATGTAAAGGTGGGATGTTTGGGGATTGGGCTATGGCAAACTTAGACAGCATAATAAAAAGCAGAGATATCACCATGCCAACAAAAGTTCGCATAGTCAGGGCGATGGTGTTCCCAGTAGCAATGTATGGTTGCGAGAGTTGGACCATAAGGAAGGCTGAGCGCCGAAGAATAGATGCTTTTGAACTGTGGTGCTGGAGAAGACTCCTGAGAGTCCCTTGGACTGCTAGGAGATCAAATCAGTCAATCCTAAATGAAATCAACCCTGACTGTTCCCTGGAAGGACAGGTACTGAGGCTGAAACTCAAATATTTTGGCCACCTAATGCAAAGAGAGGACTCTCTGGAGAAGACTCTGATGCTGGGAAAAATTGAAGGCAAAAGGAGAAGGGGAAGGCAAAGGATGAGATGGTTAGACAGCATCACCGATGCAACGAACATGAAAATGAGCGAACTCAGGAAGATAGTGGAGGACAGGAAGGCCTGGCGGGATATGGTTAATGGGATCACGAAGGGTCGGACACGACTTAACGACTGATCAACAACAACAACACATATGTATTCCATTTTTATTTATTTTTTGCTAGATGTTTGCAGGTGTAATGCTCACAAAGCATACCAGGTTAATGAAACAAAAGATGGGGAACCAGAGGTGCAACAAAAAAAATGTTTAAGTATTATTCTAAAAAATGTAGTACAAATATACCTAAGAGACAATTTAGGGAGATCAAACTCAGCTGAACTTGGAGCAGGTAGGCAATGCCTTTATATGCCTAACTAGGACAAACATATTTTAGAGGAGTAGCATGACTGACTGTGTGGTTTGATCCCTCGCTACTCACTTCCACAACATTTGAAAGGTCATATGAAATGGAGTGCACATGTCATATGGATACTGTCCACAGCACTATCAACAGCCTTGATTGGAAGTCATTTTGCTATGGCTAATATCCACGCAATCCTCCTATCTTGCATTCTGCAAACACCTCTGGAGTGGAATGGAACCAATCCATACTGTAAGTTACACATGAGGCAACAGAAGTTGGATTTGATTGCAGAGGTAGTGTTGTGTACTTTCATTTTGTTGTTGGTTCTTTGTTATAGTTTTCTTCCTGTCCTTGTATTTATTGTGGAAAGTTATTTTTATATATATATATTAAATGTAGATTTTTAGATACCTTTTTTTAGTTGATAGTTGTCAAACATTGATGTGCAACCACAAGGAGATGTAAAGTAGCTAATCAAAAGCTTCTGATCGCAGTGGAGATACCTTGTATAGGGTTTCTGTGCAAACTGAACAGCATTCCAAGGAAGCAGAAATATATGCTATGAAACCTTCATAAGCTTGTCTGTTTACCTTCTCCTGAATTATTTAACCAGCATGGGTGGGAGAGGAACCGTTGGAAAAAGATGGAAGGAAAAATAATAAATAGGGGTTAAGGAACCTGCAATATTTCACCTGGGAGAAAGGTCTGATTCACATAGTGACTTCATAGAAGAATACCATCCTTTTCTTGTCTTTGGAAAGCTGTCAGTGCCTTTGTGACAGCAGTAGCTTTTACATGCTACTCTCTCCTCAAAACAATTTCCATGTCTAACAATCAATACTCCTCACATTAAAAGGAAAGGAACAAAGGCAGATGCCTAGGCTTACCATCCATCCCAGAAAAACCAGGAATGCCCCGCTTCCACAACTTATTTTTTTTCTGGTGTTGCCATCTTGGATCTCATAAAATCTCACGAAATTCAAGATGGTGGCACCGACAAATTAAATTGTGGAAATGGCGGCGGTGGCGGCCGCTTCAGGGGGCAGTTGGAGTCCTGGCAGGCCCAAATGCAGCCGGGCAGGCTCCAGAGTTGCGGTGGTGGCGGCAGCGGTGGCGGAAACAGCAACAGCGGCGGCGAAAGGACAGCAAGTCAAGTGGCGGAGGTGGCAAAATGGCCATTTTCGTGGGCATAACTAAATAAATAAAAATTTTGACCGCCCACAAAAAAAGACACTTCAGAAAAATTAATTAATTGATTAATTGATTGATTGATTATTTGGGGGGGGGTCCCGGTCGGGAACCGGGAAAATATGGTAACCCTAGTTATGCCTAATATCCCTGGATCGAAGACTAAAGAATAAATATTGGCAAACCGAGGCAAGCAACACCCAATGCAGCTACTGTCTGGAAATACAACAGTGCAGGACTGGAGAAAGTAAGGGCAGAATTCATGATCCCAAGGGACACAAATGAGAAGGAATCAGGGCTCAAAAATGGTAAAGGAAAACTAGCAGGACAGGGAGAAGGACTGGCAGTGATTCCATGAGGAATAGTGAGACCATGGCCCTGGGATCCAGGGTCAGCTGTGTGTCGAAGGAGGATAGTTTCAATATCTTGGGTCCTGGTCAGGGATGCTCTGGGTCCTGAGCTGCCGCCCCCCCCCCCCAGAAATGACCACGCATTGCTTAGGTAAGCTTCTTGTTTCTTTATTTGATCCTGCTGTCTTACATTGACTTGGCTGCCTGTTTCATCACAGCCCCAGCTTCAGGCTCTCTAACATGACTTTCTCCTTACTCTCTTCACAGATTTGATGTGTTGAGGTTGGAGGAGCCATGCCATGGGTCATTTTAGCCCCTGTGACATTCTCTGGTGTCGGTCGCCCTTCCATTGCCTCTCCCTCCCACCTCGGGTCCACTGGTTACTTATCACAGGGGCCCTCTTGTAGCCTTTCGCTGTCTGTTGCGTCTGCTCCTCACTGCCCCACGTCCTCCTGATTCGCTGCTGCGTTCTCACTCAAGGGCCCCAGCAATTGTTGCCACTTCTCCTGGCCCCAGCTCCACACGTGCTTCTGCCCCAGCGTCCCCTCCTCTCGAAGTACACAACAACTTAATAACTTGTAGCAGGGCAACTAAACCACCACTACCACCCCAGGCATGCGGGTCCTGATATCGGGAGAACGGTGTTACCCTCTGCTTCTCCCAGGGAACCTTCAGGCGTACCATCTGGCTCCAGGCCCTAAATCGGTCAAGGACCAAATGAGCCTATCACAGCTGACCCCGAAGGGTCGAGGCAGCGGGACAGCTTGGGTACCCACCAGCCAAACCTGGCATTACCTTTGCATAATCCAGGCAAGTGGCTAGCCAGCTAGCTTCATCAAGCCAGTCAAGCATCATCCGAGCGGTCCTGGCTCACCCCTTGACCTTGCCAACCTCAGAGTGTACCTACCCTACCTGCCTAACCGGCCTGCACGACACCTGCCAAATTGGCCTAAGAAAGAGGACTTAACCTACAAGGCCCCGATCCTCAAGGAACAGTCTGGGGTAGGCAAAAAAAACCTGTCCTCCTACGGCCAATCAGGAAGGCAGACAAAAATTCCTACCTGGTCCCAACATGGCGACCAGCTAGTCTCAGACTGCAACACGGGAACGGGTGGGAGGGGATGCTTCCAACGACGCGACTGAGAGGCTGCCCAATGTGCGCAGCCTCAGTGCAATCACATCACCTTACATGAGCCCCAGACCAATGGGGCAAGGGCTCAGCCTCGGCCTGCGCATGTCGGGCGGGACTGGGTAATGGGGCATTATGGCACAACCACCACTCTTCTCAAAAGTTCCTTTGAGAAAAGGTTCAAAGGCAGCATCTGAATGCTCTTGCTGATGACATCATTCCTCTTTGTATAGAAGCGCTGGAGCTCCACTCACCCTTGATTGCACCCCTGCATGTCACTGCAGCCAGATGTTGCCCTGTTCTGCCTTCAAACAGAGCAATACTCTACAGCATCTGTTACACCATTGGATCTGACATAGCTGTGCTGGAGCCATGCAAAACTCTTTCCCTCCACATCTTTGGGGGAGCTTTGCAGGCCACAGGCAACCTCCCTGCAGTCCCAGAACTTGCCTCAGCAATTCCACCTGTTTCTCTACAGTTTAACGAATTATTATTAGCATACATTTTGATGAGGTGCCTTTTCAGCAAAATTTGGGCAATTTAGATTTTAGATGCATGCCTGGGGAACCTGTGAAATAAACTACTTTACATTTGGAATACATAATTGATGGTTAAATATTCCAAATGATAAAGTGGATATGGTTAAAAAAAGGGAATTTATCATATAAACTTCGTAATTAGCTTGCCAAGTAGATATTTAATTTCCAATGTGCTGTTGTAGCAGATTAAGCAAAGGCCAAAAAAAATCAGACACAGACCTTGGGGGATTCTTTGATCAAAGTAATTGCTACCAATCTAAAATGCACAACAGCAAGACAATGCCCTGCAAATATTCTGAATCGCATTTCACAGGTCTCGTTCTTGCATTTCCACTCTGGTGAGGCTGCAGGGATATGAACACTTGTGTCCAATCAGAGATGGTTAAATAGTCAAATCCAGGAGGTGACAAACGAACAAGAAAACATCTGTTAAGAAGTGAGGAATATACAAAATGAAGAAGAAACCAAAAGAACAAAAGAAAAACCACAGAGAATAAACTATGGAAAACCAAATGTCAAGTCAACATTACATTACAAGTCAAGAAGGTATTTGAATGAAGGAAGTTGCTATAGAAGTAGAAAACTAATGATCAAATCTGTCTTAATATATGAGAACTTGACAACCAGCCAAAGAGACAGGAGGACTATTAGGTGACAATGATGGAAAAGAAGTTTCGAATGGAGACAGGGAAATAGCACAGACTTTGAATTGGTTCTCTTTCCCCCCCCTGAGTCTACACTGAAGAACATACTGAGTCTTCATCGAATAACACCCAAGGAACCATTGCTTTCAGAAAGTGCATCTAAAGAGCTGAATCAGCTGCAGGTGAAAAAGAAATAATTCAAGATGTAATTGATACTAAAAATTAACAAATCCCTGGAACAGCAGGTAACCAGGAATGCTCAGAGGTGTCGCTACGGTGGGAGCGGTACCGTAAGCTTCACACCATGTTAATCCCCGCTAACTCTCCAGTATGAGGAGGCCCCACCCCCTCACCGCAGGTCAGGATACAGCGGTCAGGGGGGTGGTTTGGCGGTAAATGGTGGGGGCCGATAGGCCCAGCCGATCAGGGAGGGGGAGGGGATCGGCCTCAGATGAATCCTGTCCCCCGCCAATCGGCTGAGCCATTACATGGCCTCCGACTTCCGCCAGCAAAATAGTTGGCGGAATTCCGATCGGCCCCAGCTGCAGTTATACCTGGGGAAGGGGACAAGTGTCCCCTTCCCTAAGTAGGCTTTCCACCGTGGGGAGCATGCCCGCAGCGGAGCTCAGGATCCTTACATGAGGATTGGGCTGTTAAACTGAGATTGCCAAAAATATACCTGATATTCTCCTGATGTGAAGCCAAACAAACAGTGGCTTAATTGCTGCATTTGCTGATGCTATTACCTATCTAGTACACATCTAGTCCATTTTAAAAGCAAATAAAATTATACACAGGGGTGTGTATTAGCCCCTACTTTGTTTAATTTGTTTATCAATGACCTGGCCCCTATCCTGAGAAGTGTTGATGGCCATAGCCCCAAGTTGGGCGCTCTTTCTATACCAATCTTGTTTTTTGCAGATGATATGGTGTTACTCTCTCGTACCAAGATAGGTTTAAGACACCTGATTGCCGCTTGTATTCATTATTGTTTTTGCAATAAATTATCCATCAATTATGATAAGTCAAAAATTGTAGTATTTGGCAAGAATTGGAAGCCCACCTCTTGGATTTTCAAAGGCAAGATTATCCAACAGGTCAAGCAATTTAAGTACTTGGGGATCTATTTTCATCATAGACAATCCTGGGCAAGCCATCGCCAAGCTGCAATTAATTCAGCGAAATTAACATCCCAGGCAATCAGCCGTTTTTTTCATACATGGGGTAACTCTTTTATCCCCACTGCAGTGACAATTTTCAAAGCTAAAGTTATACCCCAATTACTGTTTGGATCACCTATCTGGATGTCTGCTTTCAATCCTATGGTGGAAAGGGTGCAAGCAGCCTTTCTTTATAATATTCTGGCTGTACCACATTGTGTCCCCTATGCTGCCCTTTGTTTGGAGGTGGGATTAATTAGATTAGAAACAACTGTATGGCTACACTTTTTTAAATTCTGGATTCGGATATGTTACGCTGCTAACAACGATGTCCTACTCAAAAGTATGTTAGCCGATTCTTCATTCTCCCCCCAATCCATTTTTTCCATCAAAAGATCCAAACAATGGGTGTTGCATTAGATTCATTGGGAGCCCTTCCACCGCTCCAAGCCTTCAAGCTTCTTAAGGGCAGGCTATTGGACATCGAGCAACAAGTTCTGACTGCAGCAGCGCAGAAAATATGCTCCCCCCTGCATTTCCAACTAACATCACCTGTATCTAAAATGGCCAAATATCTTGCACTATTGAAAAGTCCTCAGAAACGACGGGCCTTTACTTTAGCAAGATGCAATGTGCTCCTGTCTAATGTTACAACTGGCAGATATAAATCTGTGCCACATGAAGCACGGCTATGCCCTTGTAATAACACAGCTATTGAAACCTTGCCACATATGTTATTACATTGTGATCTTTACCAAGACTTACGTTTATCCCATTTAGGTCCGATTTTGATTAAATACACAGGATTTTCTGAGTCAGAAGTCATATATTACCTATTGGTTGGTGACGATGAATTACGCACCAATCAAATAGCTAACTACCTGGATTTATTAATAAAACGTCGAAGTGATCTCACCTTCATATGACGCAGATTCATTTGGCTATAGATGGCAGTTGAGATCCCTAATATATCTTAATATCTAGATGGTCCTTTACAGTTGCTGTTGTTGTATCCACTTATTCTGACTGTCTTAGATATTGTTTTATGTGTTTGGATCAGTCTGTGTGTTATGATATTGTTTGTCTGTTTGCTATTTATATTTTATGTATGTTTGTCTTTATGCCAATAAAGGTTTCATTCATTCATTCAAATAAAATTATTAAAAAATTAATAAAAATAAACCATTGAAATAGAAACACATAACATGACTATTTGAGTTGAATAAAAATACATAACACCACTATTTGCATTTTTAATCAAGACATTTTGGAAAGAATAACACCAAAAAAACATAAAAAGGTATCCCCTGACAATTAAGTCCAGTCGTGTCCGACTCATACACCTATACTAATAGTGCAATCCCTGGGGAATATTTACACCAGCTTAAATCCCACTGATTGCAATGGAACCTTTTCCCTCGTAAGGATGCTCAGAATTGCATTGTAACAGTGCAATCCTATGTACTTGGGAGTTTCTTACTTCCCAAATCTTCCCAGTAAACACACACAGGAGTGCACTGTTATCTGAAAAAACTCCTGTTCCCATATGTTCTTCCCTCCCCAATGATTTAAGTCATCTGTGAATAAGTAATCCGTTGAGATTATCACCACCACCATTGAAGGTTTGATGTGTAAACAAACAGGGTCAAGAGCCTCCTCTTTAATGGTGCTGAATCTCTAGATCTTCTTGTTTAGAGAAGCACACATGGCCAGCTCACTCCCATCATTTAGAAAGTTGATAAAGACCATTCACGTCAGGAGGGCATTTTGTCTTCCTTAGTTGGGTTGATCTTGACCTGCAGCAAGACGTTTGGTGTAGCTATTTAAATATGTTTCTCTGCTGCTACATTGTGGCTTTTGAACTGATTTTTGATTAATTTTCTGGTGCTTTGCATTCTCTTTTAATTTGTCTAAGTGGCTTCAAGGGCTTTGTCGAGAAATAGGGTAAAAAAATCATAAATAAATAAATCATGGGAAAGCTATGTCTTCCTAGAGTACACACGCAGTTAGAAACTGGTAGACACTTCTAGGGGCTCTTCTGTAAAGAGGCCTACTTTGTGCCCATGGCTTTTTAGAACATTTGCATGGGAAATTTTGATGCATGGCCCACATTAAACACTGCTTCAGAAATTGCTGCAATTTATACAAAGACCTGTGAATTTTCCAAAGTGATTTATAGCTTGCGTAATAGCAGGGGCCAATGAATTAGCATACAAAAAATACAGAGAAGTATGTCAGCAGCATAACAAGCAGTTATCAGGCTGCATTTCATCCTGGGAAAGAAATAGAAATAAATATAAAAAAAAAAACATTGCCAGAGATTGGAGCATATGAGAACAATGTAGATGAATATGCAATAATGTCAGACTAACAGCCCAATCCTACCATCAAGTTACAACAGTGGAATTCATGTTCCACTGTTGTAAACCATGTGGCACCACCATAAATGGTGCACCGCTGCCAAGTGCGAGGGAGCCATCAGCAGAAATGGGGTTGGGAGGCCCACCCAGGCCACACCGAAGCAGGTAAGACAGTGGAGGGGGCAGGTCATGGGCAGGGAGAAGAGGCTTGGGTCAGGGAGGGGGGAAGGCAGGGGCAGTTTGGGGGGTGTTTGGGGGCTGGAGGGAGTGGATTTCGATGGCAGCAATTTTCACCTGATCCTACTACCAATTTTCCAGCTCACCCCACCCCCTTCCTCCCCTCAGGCTTTTGCCAGCTACGTAGGTTGAGTGGGTCCAAGGAGACCCATAGGCAACCAGAAAGCCTAAACATGTTTTTTTAAAAAAATATTTGACTCTCATTGGCCTTCTGGTTGCTTCCCCACCCCCACCCCCCACACACACTATAGCATTCAGTGCATGCTCCGTTGGTGTGGCTCCATGCTATGGAATGGCAGAAGATAGGATTCAGCTGTTAGTAGACTCCCTAGTTATATTCGGCATGGCTCGTTGAAAATCAAATGCTCAAGGTCCAATTTTCTGTGCCTGGAAAGGCAAGAAGCCACAGGCCCCATCTATACAGAAGGCTGTGTGTATTCTGTAATTGTACCAGAGTGCAAAAAACACACGGGATGTGGTATTAATCACAGAACAGTTTCCTGAGAACCTCTTTTGTTTTTTGTTTTGTTTTTAAAGAACAAGTTACTATCTAGACTAGACCATATTGCTATGGAGATATGTTTGAAACTGAGTGGGATAATATAATAATAATAATAATAATAATAATAATAATAATAATAATAATAATAATAATAATAATAATAATAATATACAGGTGGGCCCCCATATCCGCTGGGGATATGTTCCAGGCCCCTCCGTGGATACTTGAAACCGTGGATAAGAGCGAACACCCCCTCCATGGTTTCCTGAGGCCCCACCCACCCTGCCTCCCCTGCAAGCAGGCATGCTTGCCCCCCCCAGCTCTTATTTTTCTTTCAGCAAGCTTTTTTTTCTTCCTTAAAACAAACAGAGAAGCAGCCTCCATTGCAGGCAAGTAGAACGAGACTAAGTCCTAGAGAGGCTCTGCAAGGTTTCTGTTAACCTTGCAGAGCCTCTTAGGAGTTAGTCTCGTTCTACTTGCCTGTAATAAGCAGCCAGAGGCTGCTTCTCCTGTTTCTTTAAGGAAGAAATGAAGCTTACTGGGAAAAAAGTAAAAGCCTGGGGGGGGGTCCCCACGATCCGTGGATAACTGAAACCGTGGATAGTGAATCAGTGGATATGGGGGCCCACCTGTACAGTATTTATATACCGCCTTTCTTGGTCATTGGATTTCTCCTCCGACTTTAATCCAAGGCGGTGTACATGGGCAGGCTGTCCTAACCCCCCTTGGGTTTTTTTACAATATATATAAATGTCTAATCTTTCCTGAACGGCTACTTCCCAGGTGGTATCCTTTTTACAGTCTGATGAAATAATATCTGATGAAATCTCTGACTTTACAGGATGTACAACACCAGATGATGCAAAGTAGCACCAATGGAAAAATAAATTCTACACAGATAAGAGTGACTCTGCAAAAGCATAATTATGCATGTTTAATCCATAAGGTCATATACAGCGTAGTTCTATCCAACTTACACCACCATTGTAACCAGCGGGGCAGGGCGGGAGGCTTTGGAGGGGAGGGGAGATTTAAATCCCCTTTGAATCCCCCTTTGGATGGGATTTGAACCCCCATTCCGTTTTGGGGCCTCCCGTTCTGGCTGCACCGCTGGTTAAACCGGTGGTATAAATTGGATAGGATTGCACTTGATAATCCAGTACTTTTTGGCATAGCATTTTTAATTCCATTCATGCAGAATTTCATTTTCTTTTCTTTTTTTACCATGCAGATAGACTTGTTTTTATGTTTAATCCAGGTCTGGAGTGGCCAGGACTGCATGAGCTCAGTTCCATATTTTAGTGATATGTATGGGGTTCAGTCCCATTGATACAAATGAGATTTGTATTCCACTCATTTGAGACTCAGATAAGGGCCCAATCCTGAGCACACACTATGTCAGTGGAATGCAGGTTTTGCCGGCATAACACGCTCTCCGACTGTGGCAAACACGACAGCGCCAGAGAACACAGCTTGGTGCCACGAGAAGCAGTGAGCGGCCAGGTCTGCATGGCAACACACTACAGACACCCATCAGCTCAAGTAAGACCACACAGGGGGATGGGAGGGAGGCAGGGAGGGGGGTAGAACGGAGAGGGGGTGGGAGGAATGGAGATGAGATGGGGAAGGGGGCAGATCAAGTCTGTGAAGGGGATGGGTTCAGCAGCAGTGGCCCCCACCAAAGTTCTTACTTCTTCCTGGTCCAGAACCACCTTTACGGGTCATCACAGACTTGCGGTGCTACAGGTCTGAGTAGACATGCAAATCTCTGTGGGATATAGCGGAGGCCACATTGGCGCATGGGTAGTTATGGTGGATTGCGTTGCCTTTGGATTGTGCCCATTAATTCCAAGACATTTTTCATGGTTATATTCACGGTTATATACTGTATGTAAAACAATACAGTTCAATAACTGCGACGTTGCTTCTACCTTCTCCAGCACATTACATTGTTCTAGGTACTGCTTCTCTACCATTCTGTTGTTTATAAACAGTTTTATCCAGGCAATGCGCAAAGTGTTTTAGATAGGCTTAGGAAAGGTCTTACGTTTGTTTTGAATGACTTACAAGGTCAATGCACCTGTGAACAGTTGGTATCCAAATCCATTTGTCCAGAAGCCTTAACAACTTCTGACAGTTTTCCAACAATTTTAACACCATTCAGTTTCAGTCATACAAAAGATATTCTTCAACACATGGACATTTTGAAAAAAAAATGTATCTAATGATTTTTATTTTTTTCAATTGGAATAGCTGAGCAAACAAAAACAAAGACATATACAGTACATCCTCTCTTTAAATTGTTTCATTGAAAGTCGTTTTGTTTAAAGTTGATGTGAAAACGCCATGGGAATGCTGCACGTTGCTTTCGCTTCCCTGAAAGCCTCCGAAGGCGAGGGGATGGGGCCGCTTCGTTCCTCTGTATAACGGAGGCTCCGATCTCAGCGGAACTTAGAGCTCCGCCCCCCCTGCAGTGACGCCACTGCTGGTGTCTTATTGGTATCATCTAACTACACTCATCCCTAATTCTGGATTCTACAACAAAAGAGTTTCTTTGCTTTACACACCAAGAAGGGGAGGGTGGAATTTGCCATGGGGTGATATTTGTGGTGGTCACCCTGTGGCGAATATAATGTGTGCAGTAGTTAAAAGACAACTAAATCTAGTACATTCTGAATGAACTACCCAATGGATAATGTAAGCATCTTGCATCCCACACAGCAGTATTCCTTGTTTTCTTCTGAAGAGGTTATTTATTGAATGCATCTGGGCTGAGTTTATCTTTTAATTAATGTAAATTTTTATTGATTGCTTATTTGGGGAACATGGGGAATTAATTTGCTGCTTTTAATGAACTTGTACACTTTGATTGCTGTCTCTCTCCTGATATCTTGCTGGATTTCTGCCCTCTGGATCAAAACATACAAACACAGACTGTGATTTCATTTGTAAGATGCTTCAGTGATGCCAGTGCACAATCTCTAAACACAAATCAGCAGAGAGAAAAATCAGGAAAGACAGAAAACAAAACCAGAATGTACGCAACAAAAACATCTATCTCTGGATTTTCGAGTCTAGCTTTTGAAGGGGTCCACAGTCCTTTGAGTGATGCCCTAGTCCAGGGGTTCTCAACCAGTGGTACTAGTACCACCAGTGGTACTTCAGCCGACTGCTGGTGGTACTTGGACCACCAGACCGCCAGAACCCCGCTCCAACGTGGTGCTTTTTTTGCTCCTGAGAGGCTCCTGCCTTTGGCCGAGCCTCTCAGGAATGCCGAGAAGGGCCCTCCCTTTCACTCAGCGCCTCCTACCTGCATTTTCTGGCCTCTCAAAACCTAAAAACCTGGACGTAACTGGTGATGATGTCATCACCAGTCACATCTGGTGGTACTCAGAAGGAGAGTGGTGCCGGAGGTGGTATTCGGCCGGGAAGGGGTTGAGAAACCCTGCCCTAGTCCACTTTTGTACAGTGAGGTAGTCTGCAAGGCAAAACTGTTGGCAAGTTTTCTAATGATTGTGGGGAAAGGAGAATTTCTGCTCTTTTCTTTAAGCACCAGGAGGCAGAGGGAGGGGTTGCCAAAGCCAGCACTATGCAGTCACATGGTTTCTGACTGAACAGGGAACCTTCTGACTTCTGTAGCCTACACCTGCACTGGAGCAAGGACCCAGCTAGCAACCATGCTCTTGCACATGCACATGCTGTTCTTGCTGTTGGCTGAAGCACACCGCCTACTTAAGAACATAAGAAAGACCACAAGCCCACAACACTTGGCCCTCACCCTCAAAGGCCCTTTGTGACATGGGGGACAGTGGATTATAATAAGACTGAGTCAGCCAATTGGTGATGGAGTATGCTAATGTTGGAGCTTTCCTTATAAGGACAAGAGGAGCAGTTGGGGCAATTAGAATGTGGTTCAGGACAGAAAGTAGGAAAGATGGAGACGGGGGTGAGGTTGGGAGTTGCTTGAGTAGACAGGGCTGCCTGAGGAATAGTAGAGGTAACATCCCTCAGTCAGGTTTGGGATTAGTTAACCTAGAAAAAAAGCAGAAGATGCTTTTTAGCCTGCACACATCCCCTCCCACAATATCATCATCCCAGTGGTTCTGTGAGGCAGTTTAAACTGCGAGGAAGCTGACGAGTCCAAAGCCACCCAGTAAACATCATGGCCAAGTGGGGATTTGAATCCGGTCTCTCTGGCCAAACTTGATACTGTAACCACTATACCACTCTGCCTCCATCTTCCTCTCCTTTAACAGTCATTATCGTTCCACTGTCATTTGTCACAGACCACTGTTTGAAGACCATTCATACTCTGCTCCAGTAAGTGTTAACATCCACTTACCTCAATTCAGAAGAGGTTGTATTTATGCATCAAGAAACACTTATCCTAAACTAACTGTCCTGAACTAACCTAATCCTAAACTAACAGCCCATTCCAACCCAACTCCTCTCCAAGTCAGGCATAAGTGTGGCCTAAGTGCAGCCTAAGTTAGGCAGAAGTTATGCCTGAGGTAGGTCAGAGTTATGCCTGAGTTAGGCAGGCTGCAGTTCCTGTGGCCCAGCACCACCCCAGGATCCAGGCAACACTTACCTCCCAGGCAGGCAGGCTCTTCTCCAGGCTCCGTGTCTGGCTCAGGCATGTGCAGGCCTCTGTCTGTATGTGTCAGCGTCCATCCATGGCAGCTGCCGCAGGGTCTGTCGCAGCATGGTCGCAAAGGGGCTGACCGCAGGCATGGGGGTTGCGCCAGTCATGTGGTGGGCACAGGGCAGGTGACAGGTGAGCGAAGTGCCTGAGCCCAGCCGCCACAGGGCACCCTGTGCATCAGCCACCTGCTGCAGGGGAGAGTGGCTGTCCCCTCCCTCCTGCAGAAGACGATGCCACCCCCAAGCCATGTTGAGGCTGCACTGGGGGGTGAGCGGGGGAGGGAAGGGGAGGGTGGTGGGAACGTCACACACAAGGGGGGTCTCATGAGCACTGGAACTGCCTCTGACATGACTCGCCCGTGCGCTGCCTGAAGCCCTGGGCCTCCAAGGCCAGGGCAATGCCCACAAAGAAGGCATCCCGGCGTGCCTGCTGCTCTGTGCCCCGGCCAAGACCGAGAGATGCCTTGGGCTTGTCTGCTGCGAGCGTGAAGGGCTCACACAGCTCATCACACCCCCAGATGGGGTGACGACGGCGCCTCGCGGCAGGCGCTCTGGCAGGGTGGGGGGTGGCCAGCAGCCATCATCAGGGAGTGGGAGGGGAGGCAGACACACAGGGGGTGCTGGGGAGGGGCATGGGTGGGTCAGAGACAGACAGACAGACAGACAACAAGGCTGGTGGGAGACAGATTCCGAGAGAGGGGTCTGCAGAGACCGATAGGGACACAGGGGGCACTCCGCAGATGAAGGTGATGCATAAAACAGGCGCCTCTTATGCAGACAGACTTTGGGCGGAGGCGCCTGCATTACGGGCGGACCTTCGACGGAGACGCCTTCATTACGGGCGGACCTTCGACGGAAGCGCCTGCATTACGGGCGGACCTTCAACGGAGGCACCTGCATTACGGGCAGACGCCCTGGCTGTCACTGTTTGCCTGCCTGAGAGGCCCCCCCGACTCCCCCCTTCCCCTCTGTGCCATGGGGGTCTGGCAGCGCCCCTGCTGGGTTCTCCCAGGGAAGGCCATGGCAGTCCCTGGATGGGACTCATGTAGGGGCTTCAGTGCTGGGGGCTGTCTGTGTGTGGGAGGCAATGCTTGTGTAAACACTGGGCACATATGTTTCACTGGGGCTCTGCCCGAGGGGCATCTTTATTGTTCTGGAACGTTAGCAGAGATGGCCAGGCGAGGCTGCCAGGGGTAGTCACAGCAGCCAATGTGAAAGCAGCAGCCCTGCCCCATGGACCTGGAGATGCAGGCTCTTCCCCTGTGGAACCACAGCCTGCTCCATAGAAAGGGGAGGGGCAGCAAGAACAACAGCCAGGGAGGTGGAGCAGCAGCACCGGCAGCTGAGGAGGGTTGCAGGGCTAGCTCCCTGATTTCTGGCAGCATCAAGGCAGAGGACCGTGGGGCAACCAGACTACAGGCCCAGGGGTGCTCGCAGGAAGGTAGGTGGTAGTGGACGTTCCTGGGGAGAGAAAAAACAAGGGGGAGTTACATGTCAGCTGGTATGTGGAAGCAGTCACCACTGACGACAAGCCAGTGTGCCGGTTGCAAAGGCCTGCAGGCACAAGCCAGTGTGCCGGTTGCAAAGGCCTGCAGGGAGAGAAATAAACACAGCTGATAGGTGTGACACACATAGCATGGTCTGAGCTGCTTACCTGGGTGTAAGGAGAGCATGATCCTGTAAGGGAAAAGGGTCAAAGCAAGAGACAACAACACAACTTGGGGGTCACAACCATGGCAAACCTAGCAATACTGACCTGTCAGTAGACCCTGTGGAGAAAGGGGGGGGGGAACAGCTGGTGTCTACATAAGGCTAACAGTTCCACACTTGTGGCATTGTCTGCTCACATGACTACAGGCAGCAATCAAACACAACAGTGGTAAAGAGGCATGTATCCTATATATCATAGCAGGCAAAGCAGGCAGCTATGAGACAACACACTGGTAAAAAGGCATATCATAGCAGGCTATGCAGGCAGCTATGAGACAACACATTGGTAGAGAGGCATGTCATGGCAGGCTATGCAGACAGCTATGAGACAACACATTGGTAAAGAGGCATGTATCCTTCCTATATTTCTAAATGCAAAGAGGCAGCAGTCAGACCACATGTCAGCACAAACCCTGCTCTTACCTGCTGGTGTTGTTGCCTGTGGGGGGGGGGAGAAAGAGGGGCTGGGAGAAAGACATGGGTTAGCAAACACTTGCATGGAGGCAGCTGCCCAGGCACAGCTGTAAACAGGTTAGCCAAAGCCAGAACAGCCCTCTCTGCCCCAAGGGCAGAGAGGAGAAGAGAGAAGTGGGGTGTTTGTGAATTTTGCCCTCCACCGACAAAGTCCCACTTTGTGGCTGTGGGGGACAGAACCCCATGCCATGTGCTGAGAGAGAGAGAGAGTGACTGGAGGTCTGGGGCTGGGCTTTTGTGGGAATGAGGCTGGGTGGGGCTGGGTGCTGATAGGCTCCCTATCTTAGGCATAACTCTGTCGGTTTCCAGACCTAGCAGGCCCAACTCCGTCCTAACTCTGACCTAACTCAGGAGTAGGGTGTTAGAAATTTTCAGGAGAGGGCTGGCTTGGGTAAGGTAAAATGGCTCCTATGGGTCTCCTCAAATTTGGGTCCACCTTTTTGGTAGACCTAAATTTTGTGTCAGCATTTGTGTTGGAGGGGGCGTGTCTGTGCTTGCCAGGGTCTGGAATCCAACGTTAATTGGTTGCCGCCCCCGTTACACCCACGGTCCGCCCATTTTCCGCCCACTTTTAGGTCAACTTTAGGTCTGACTTGTGCTGCTTAGCCCTTGGGTTGGAATGGGCTGTTCTTAGTCAGTCGGTCGTAACTTCGACCTAACTTTGACCTAACTTCGCCCTAAATGGTTGCGTTCCAGACCTAACTTCGACCTAAACGACTTAGGCTGACTTTAGGTCTGACTTGGGCTGCTTAGCACTTGGGTTGGAATGGGCTGTAAAAGTCCTAAATTATCCAAATGCTAAACTAATATATTGTAAAATAAGCCAATTGCTGTTGTCAAAAAAGCACTGAAGAGATGAGCACCATCAAAAGATGACCACTCACTGCAGCTCCAAGAACCTCAAAGACCACAAGCCCACAACACTCAGTCCTCACCCTCAACAGCCCTTTGTGACATCGTCAGACAGGGTCAGCCAATCGGAGATGGAGTATGCTAATGTCAGAGCTTTCCTTCTAAGGGGGAGAGTGAGGCATTGTCAGACAAGGGTCAGCCAATCAGAGATGGAGTATGCTAACTTTGGAGCTTTCCTTATAAAGGGGAGAAGAGCAGTTGAAAGAGTGGGAGCAGAGGGTCAGGAGAGCAAATACAAAAGATGGAGGCAGTGGTGAGGTTGGGAGTTAACTGAGTGGACAGGGCTACCTGGGGTATAGCAGGAGGGAGGAGTACCCCTCAGCCAGGCTTGGTATCAATAAGCCTGGTACAAATAAGAAGAATTTTTTTAAGTCATCCTTCCAAGGTAAGAACACAAGGAGAGCCATGCTGGATCAGGCCAAAGGCCCATCTAGTCCAGCTTCCTTCCTGTATCTCACAGTGGTCCCACCAGATGTCTCAGGGAGCACACAAGACAACTAAGATACCTGTATCCTGTCGCCACTCCCTTGCATCTGGCATTAAGAGATAGCCTAGTACTAAAACCAAGAGGTTGCATATACCTGTCATGGCTTGTAACCTGAGATGCATTTTTCCTCCATAAATCTGTCCAATCCCCTTTTAAAGGCATTCAGGCCAGGCACCATCACCATCACTTCAGTTGCTTAAAGGTAAAGGCAGGAATTCCTCACCAATACTTTGCTTGGCAAACCATTTCACTGATTACCATGGTAAGTATCATTGTACTGGTTTCTTATCTGTGCCAATCCCACCCCATCACCCCACTTCACAAAGGCCATCATTGGTTTAGTTCTGATCCAGTTGCACGCCCAGCACCTTAGTCATGTGGTGTCTAGAACTGGAGAACTACCAGGGGCAACTGAAAACAGCGGCGTAGCTAGCCTCTGCGGCACCCCCCACGTTTCATGTCAGAAGCCCCGCCCCTGCCATGTTGCGGCAAAAATGCCCCCAGCATTTTTTCACTAGATGTAAAGCTCCTAGGAGCCCAGGTGGGCAAATGGGCCAATCCTCAAGCCGCATGGCCATTTTTCGACGGCCACCATGGCATGCTTGTTGCCCCCTCCTGCGTTCCATCCGGGGCCCCACCGCCCCCCTGCCCTAGATGGCCCTCCGCTATTGGCCAAAAACAGAAATGGGGACAATGTTAGTGATAGGGAAAGAAGATAGGGAAGAAGAGCTCACTGGGCCAACTGGAGAGCTATTTTCAATGTTGACTAAGATACAGAGGTGGAAAGCTGCGAACCTGATCTTTGTTCCATTATTTATTTACTGAAAGGCATGATCTTCTAGCCAAAGCTAAACATTTTGGACAGAAATTTAGATTTCTTCCAATTATGTATGCACACACGCACGCACAAACACAAACACACACACACTTTATTTAAAAATGGCAAAATGACTATCCAGTCTGGATGTAGAAAATGGCTGTACACTGTACACAAATGTATACAACTTCCCCATATAGCTCTCTTTAACACAAAGCTTGAAGGATTCATTTTATCAATCCACAATTATGTATTGCAATATAAGGTCGCATCTTTTTATCCATGGTTTTTTGACTCAACATGGATGGCAAAACTGTGGGAGTCCAACCACACTGCATTACCTCTTTTTTCAGCATTGTCGGGAGCCTGCCAGCAACTTCCAGCCTCCTGCGCATGTCCAAACCACTGAGAAATGCAGCCGGGAGTCTCTGGCGCCATTTACAGGTTGCTTCCAGTAGTGGCTTATGTTTTTTTCAGTCAGTTTAAACAAACTCAGGAGGGGGGAAGCGGTGAAGATGCTGGAAAAATGGTAATGTGGCACCGCTCCCGACCCCCCTTCATATCAGCGGCGGAACGTGGGTGGAGGGCGTGGAGCAGGAGCTCCAGGCGCTCGGGCAGGCGGGGCACTTACCGTCGCGAAGCGCCATGTTGCATCGGCCCGCCTGCCCTCCCTGGAGCCCGTTTGGCTCCAAAATGAGTTCAAAACGGGTGGGGGGAGCGTCGACGTGACGCGAGGGGCGTGTCGAAGTGACGCAACACAGGCCCCAGCCCCGCCGGGCGTCGGGAGGGCGCCTGTCATTTCTGCTTCATATAACACTGATTTTCTTATCCAGTGTTGTTCCAGGAACAGAACCCCAGAGGATAAAACGATCCGACCGTATATACTGTATACTCAGTGTTTAAAGTATAAAGAATGTAGCTTGGATTCATTTTGAAAATGTCAAATGAATCTCAATATGCATGAAATAGTCCCCCTGAAAGGCTTGCCGCCTTGCTCCTGAATGATATTTTTCTTTTGTTTTGTTTCACAGTGGATCTCTGTTTTGGTACTGATGGGAAGTAAAAGTTGAATGAACTAAGCACAGACAATCCCATGGGGATAAAACTGAAGGAAAGTGCTGACGCCCCATCCCATGATGATAAAAACTAGTAACATTCATAGTACGGAGAAAGCTCATCGTAAAACAGAGAGCCTTCTATTAAAAAAAATGCAATTCAGCTTACAGGAATTTCTTGGCCTTAGATAGAATTGCTTTAATCCAAGAAATAATAGTATTTGATGGCACTTTGCCTCAAGGCCTTAATCATGTGTCTGAAAAGGTTTTTCACATTGTTCCCAAAAAAACCATGATATTTCTTATAGAAGAGATATACTGAACATGAAAGGATAATATTTTTACTCTATTGGATATCTGAAATTATGAAACTTGATCAGGGGAAAAATGGAACCCAAAGTTTTATTTTGCCTCAAAACCAGCAAGAAGCGAAAAACTCGGGAAAACCGAAGACACACAGACCGGGTGTGCTAATTAACAGCGGAAATGGTCAATCTCCACACAGTGGGGAGTTGTTCGCCAGTTAAATCGAATGTCGCTAGTAAAAATTTCAGACAGGGAACACAGTAACATAGCCCCCCACCAATCTGCTGCCTGAGGCAATTGCTTTAGTTGGGGCAGTCCTGCCTAGAGGGTAGAAAACGTATACATTTAGAACTGTTATCTCTCCCTCATCACAGTTAAAATGTTTTCTGAAATCTTGTGTCAGGGACAACTTTCTTCCCCAAAATATCACATATCAATGTATCTTAATATCAAGAACTGTATACTAGAATATATTTTTACCATCAGCTGTAGCTGCTGTATTTATATTTTGTAATATAACCAAAGTGATATGAGTCACTGTAGGGGAAAAAAAAAGAACAATACAGAACCCTCTGTGGGCCACAGGCCACTGTGCCCATCAAAAGAGGAGCTCATATTAATTAAAATGGCTGTCTCTTCACGCAATTTCCTCAACTATGCCATATCTCTAATATCCATGACATGCAGCTTTCTTTGCTCATGGAACGTGATCTAAAGATATTGCTAAGCGGATATTACACTTCAATTCATATGTGATCAGCGGCAGCTTAGATGTTTAGGAGTCAGTTTGAGAGAAGAGAAAAGAAAAATACAGAAAATAATATTTTTTTTTAATTTAAAAAAACCTCCAACAACAACCAATAACAGGAACCAAGTTTAAAAGCAGTCCTTGGAGCCTTGCCGCCTGGTAACACTGCTGTTTTTTTAGGTGTGGAAGAGAGACATATTTGTGAAAAATATTTTATATTTGAAGTACTTGGGAGAGGGTTAAGTAATGGACATCTTCTCACTGGGATCGTTGTCAATTTGCTCCTTTGGGAAGTTGATTATACCTGCCACAGTATGGTGCTCATTCCTGTCTAGTCTTTTCTTTTCTTTTTCAAGAATATACATAATTTCAGCAAATTGGAAGCTGATACTTTGCATGCAGAGATGATCACTCGAGGTAAAGAAAGCATTTTGGCCAGTCCCTATTATGCGTGTACAATCAATCCCCTAGATGGTCAAGGAGCCATCTCTCTTAAAGTTAATTATATGCAAATATGGAGAAGATTGAGACACACTGAATGCTGTTTATTTTTTCTGACTTTATCTCTTTCACAGCAGGACTTTCCATTTTCCTCTTTTACCCAAAAGCACAATATTGTCGTGAATGAGGCTGCACGGTCTCCTCACATTGTGAAAGAATATCAGCAGCCCAGCACTGAATGCATAGGTTTGTTTTTAGAAAAGAAAGAGTAAAATCAATATGATCCTTTTCTTTTTTTTTCTGGTAGTTATTCCCCCCCCCCCCCCAATAATAACTATCACATATACTGGGACTAACTATTAGTGACAAAAAAATAAGAAGTTCAGAGATAAATCTTTCTTCCTCAATACTTTGTTCCAGTTTTTACAATAGCAATTGAGGCTGCAATCCAATGCACAGTGCAATTTATTGTATTTATTTATTTTATTTCTATCTCGCTTTCTCCCCCCATAGGTGGGACTCAAAGCGGCTTACAACAATATAATCCATATAAATATAATATAAAACTTTTAAAACATTAATATAATCTAAAAAAACACAGCACCAAAAATAACAAAATATAAAAACAGGAGTAAAAGAAGTAAAAAAAAAATCTATGTATATTTACTTGGAAGTGAGTTCCACTATGTTTAGTGGGACTTAATCCAGGTAAGTGTACATAGGATTGGAGTTGCATACTTATTTGGGAGCAAGTTCCATTGGAATCAGCAAGACCTACTTCAAGTGGAGTAGTGTTAAATTTTGAAGTGCAGGATCTCATCATGATACCCACATAAGCGCATCCCCATTACAATTATTAAGAAGCAAAAACACATTAACAGCACAATCCTATCTAAACTGCCCTGCCAGCAGAATGCATGTTCTGCCAGCGGAAGTTCCAGGATCCAGGTGGAAATACATCATGCAACATCGTCACACTCACCAACTATGTCGACAACTCACCAGCACACATGGGCCAGCAGTGAGGCCACCGTCCACTGGCGCCAGGTGAGTTGGCAGTGGGAGGGAGGGGGAGGAATGGGGGTGTTTGGGGGCAGGGAGGGAGGCAGAATGGGGGAGGGGGTGGGATCATCAGCACTCAAGTACGGCTGTTTCCTCTCCCCCTTCCCTCTCCCCCCTTACTCTCCTTGGTTATGTGCAAGCAAAATAGCTGGCACAGAATTGAGGAGAACTATAGGGAAAGCAGAGACTTTCCCAAGGTAAAAGAACGAAAGTTCCCTTACCTTAAGGAGACCTCCAAGACTGCCCCACCACCACTATAGGATGCAACATGCGCCTCCTTGGGATGTGTACATTGGTGGGGAGATTTCGTTAGGATTGGGGGATCTAAATTTCTTCACTAGAGTATATCTTTCTTCTGCTACTTCTACTTTGAAACTTATTGCACTTCATTTTAAAGATTTAGCTCACTTCATCCCAAACCCCTAGCATAGATGCAATTGTGTGAAAACAAATGTATAAAAATAGGATTAAAAAAAGGATTTAAAAAGGTATATTAAAATGCCAGCTTATGCATGTTTACTAAAAAGTAAATTCCACTGTATTTAACAGGACCTATTCTTATGGCTCAATCCTACCCAGTCACCACTCTGATGGCACATGGATGCTGGTGTGATGCCAGCCATATCCTAAGCTCATCCAGGTAATGCCATGCCTGTGAAGCCCTCCCAATAACACTGGCACAGCCCCCCCCCCCGTAACGGCCTCAGAGTACATATGTAAGTACAAGTTACCCGTGGAGCAGTAGCATCGGTATGATGTCAGAGCATCATCAGTGTGATGTCAGAGCATCATCGGTGTGATGTCAGAGCATCATCAGTGTGATGTTCGTGCAACATCTATGTATGATCCAGCCACAGTTTTTATTCAATTGTATCAATGATAGAGCAGCATCTGTAAAAGAAGCACATAGTATACGTGTGATGCTATAGCTGAGTTTGGTACAAACCAGCATCATCTGCTTCCCAGCATCTCTGTGAAGTTTGTCAGTTTCTGGTCGCAGCAGCAACACCAGCCTTTAGTAGAATCTTGCTATGCAGATCTGTCAGTGCCAGTTATTGATCATGTAGGATACTGGCTCAATTCCACTTTAATTTGCTGCTTCCATTTTTACCTTCGAAGGGACTACATTTTCTGCCTAGCATGCTGGAAAATGAACTTGTTGCTAATTATAGCAGTTCTTCTCATTCATGATGTAATCAGCAAAGCCAGAATTTAATTTGCATCTCCTTGTATAAAGCTGGATCATGCAGGAGGGTAATACCATAAGGGTGATGCCCTGCTAAGCCACCAATTCTCTACCTTTTCTCTGCTAAATCTAACAGACAAGTGAAATGCTGTGTTCAGATGATCATGTTTTCAGAATGCAATCCTGGGTTTTTTGCAGGTTGTTAGAATTCAGTGCTTATACAGCTGTCAGAAGACTGTTTCTGTTACGTTATGAAGCCATTTTGATCAGCTGGATAGGACAAAATATTTGAACACAGATATTATTTAAAATTATATTTACAGAGTATTTGAGCAGAATAGATTTGTAGATATTCCTTCCCCCCCCAAAAAAAAATGGTTTAAATAACACACTGAATTGGGACAGACTTTAATAATGTGGATTAGTTTTTGGATTAAGGACAACTAATGATGAATATTTATTAGCAGAAATCATTTTATTAGGTGACACTAATTAAGGTGAAATTACAACTTCCTAAACTCTTCAGCATAACTCTCAGGGAAAACAAATGTATTAGTCAATAATGAATTATTTATTACTCAAAAGGAAGAACAAAATTGTAATAAGGATTAGACCTCTTTTAGCAGCTGAATTTTAATTAGTGCCTAGTTTCTTACATTTCAGCTTGTTTATGTTTTTCAGTGCTGTTTATCTTATAAAACAATATTATCTAGAGCTTTCTGCCCACTATAACGGATATTTGCTCGTGCCTGAACTTAAATCTGTTTATTGCAATGGTACTGCAAAACTTCAGGAGTATGTAGGCAGAGGTGAAACTAGACTGGAGCGGAGGCAAGTAGTTCTGCAAGACTCCGTTACACCGGAGTCAACGGCTCCTCCCCCTTGCTGTTGGAGCCATTCCGGCAGCAACAGGGGAGTGTCCTGCGTGTTGCCTTTGCCGCCAGAATGGCTCCAAGAGCAAGGGGGAGGGGCCGCTGACTCCGGTGTAACGGAGTCTTGCAGAACTACTTGCCTCCGCTCCAATCTAGCTACGCCACTGTATGTAGGAGGGGAAAAGAATGAGTACAGTCTTCCTTAAACAAGGTTGCACCTTAAAGATTAATCATTTTATTTCAGTATCAGTTTTCATGGACCACAGTCCACCTCATCAGGTGCATGAAGTTAAATCCTCAGTCTGCAGGTAAATATCACTTACCCTTACACCCCCCAATAAATACGTCAGACAGAGTTCTTATGGAGAATTGGTCACTTTATTTATTTATTTATTAAACATAAGACCTGCAGAGGTAAACTTAACTAGGGGGTAACTTGCCTCCCCCCACGGCGTGCGGGTACTGGATGGGGGAAAACGGCCTAGCCGCTTACCTCCCCCTATTCAACTGGCGTTCAGCATCTTGGCTCCAAACCCCCTCGGAGCACTGCCCGAGGGAGCCTATCATTGCCAACCCACAGGGGGTCGAGGCAGCGGAGCAGGCAAGGTACCCATACTAGCAGCGCCATTGATGGGCTTTCCCTGCTCCAGCCAGGAGGCTTGCCAGCCACTCTCTGACCTGGTCCAGTGTCAATTCGAGTGGTTCTGGCTCCCTCCTAGCCTTGCCCACCTCGCGATGCACGCCGGGACCCTATCAAACTACCTACCCATTCCCGCACGCCAACTGCCACACTAGGTGATTAGCCTAGCGCTTAACCACCCAGCCCCACAGGACCAAAACATTCAACAAGGCCCTCTGCAGGTCCACCAACAACAGGTCCGTCCCGGGACAGGTGAGGTGGACACCATCTGCCCGAAACAAGACCGCCGCAGCATAAGTAATGTGCAGATGAAAAATAACTGACCCCCTGCTCTTGCAGACCACCCGCCCCAGGTATGCATTCACTTTCTTTCTAGACAGGTCGACAGCCTTGGGATGGAGTGCGCCCCTCCACACTCTGCGGGGCAACGTGTTCGACCAAAGGAACCTGATTCCCGGGATCCAACCCTTGATGACCTCCATGTCCCTATGGATCTGCAGCCTCAAGGAAATCGATGATCTCTGGCACAGATCATTTTCACCTAGATGAAGGACCAATACCTGGGGCGGGGGATGGGAATCCAAAAACTGGCGCAGCAGCGGCCGCTCCGCAGACCCCTCTTGAGGGCCCATCACACAGATGCAAATTCGCCCAGCCCCAGTTGATCGCCACCACTGGAGGCCGCGGCCCTCTTCTGCGCCCAGAAGAGGATGGAATGTCCAATCGGAAGAATCCTCGGGGGGGCCGGACTGTAAAACTCTGGCAACAAAAGAGAAACACAACACATGAACTCTTCAACGTCAAACAACTGCAAACACCAGCCAAGGGGAAGCTCCTACCATGTCACCCAACGCCCCCCGCGCACCGGGGCGTCGCCCACTGGGGGGGCTCCGGGAAAGAAAGCCAGGAGGTGCCCACCGCCCAACATTCACTTCCGGATATAGCCCTTAAATGCGCCCGAATGCCATCGGCCTATTTGCTGAATAGCCAAGGCGGACATCCCAAGGGACGCCGCTGCAGAGGCCGCCCCTATGCGAAAGGAATGCAAGCCGTATTCACTCTGGGCGACGCCCAGCAGGGAAAGGCCTTGCTGAAAAACTGTGCGAAATTGGTACAGGGTCAAGGGTGCCCTATCAGAATGACTAAAGAGGTAACCTGCATCCGTGCCCCGCAGGGCCACGAACGCCTCAAGTGCCGCTACCGGGCAAATCACTAATCCGACCACACGGCGCAAACGGACAATCTGTCCCTTAGCCCTTTGGTCTGTTTTGGATCTGCGGAGAGAGAGTCTGGCGTCATTCTCAGACAGGACCAGATCCTCCATGCGCAGGGCCCGCCCGGACGCGTCATGCCTTGAAGCAGCCAACACCTCACTCGGGCGAAAAGCGCCAAAGAACATGACACTAGCCACAGATCTGAATAGGCCACCTCGAACTGTGACACACAACAAACTGTAAAGGCTCCGTGAAGACCTGTCAAAATAGCCGGGGTGACTGGGCGACGCCAATCAGGCGACACAGGCAGAGCCCGGCGCAACCCCTCCAGGGTCTTCCGGACCCTGAAGTCACTGGTAGCGTCACGAAAGCCAGCCACCTTGGAACAATAGGCGATGGTGGCCAGATAAACCGCGATAGATCTCACTGCCAAGCCGCTGTCCCACAGGTGCAGCACAAAGCAGATGAGATGCGCGGTGGGCACCGGCCACACATCAGGCAAAGGGAAGTCCTGACGGAAGGTGCGAAATGCAAGCAGCTTACCCTCATAACTCGCTCGGGAGGTCGGGGCCAGGGCGGACCACATTAAAGTTTCGGCTCTGGCAAGCCCAGCTGCCAGAGCCACTGTGGCATCGGATCTGGCTCCCGCCGCGCAGTGGGTGCCAACTCTCGAAAACGATCCTCCTGAAAGAGACAAAGCATCCGCTGTAGAGTTATCGACTCCCCTCACATGTCTTGCATGGAAAAGCGCATTGATACAGAGGCACTGAAGGACGAATGCGCGGACCAAACGCATTACTCTGTGCAACCGCGACGTTTGCTGGTTGACAACGAAGACCACCGCCTGGTTGTCACACCAGAAACGCACCGTCGCGTTCTGGAATTCATCTGCCCAGATGTGAGTCACCACCACGATCAGAAATAATTCCAAAAAGGTGAGATCACGCACCAAGGCAGTCCCTTCCCATGCCTCCGGCCAAGGAGCTGCGCACCAGCGTCCCCTGAAGTACACCCCGAAACCAGCTCCACCAGCGGCATCAGAATGCACCTCAAGAGAGGCGTTAAGAACCTGTTCCTCACGCCAGATAGATACACCGTTAAAAACCTTCAAAAATTCAGCCCACATGCGCATATCAGCTCGCATGTGGCCGGATATCCGGATCTTGTGATGCGGTTTTTTGACCTCAACCATGGTGTTGCAGAGTCGCTGGAGAAAGGCGCGGCCCGGTGCCACCACCCAGCAGGCGAAGTTCAGATGGCCAACAAGCACCTGCAACTCCCTAAGCGTCAGTTTTTTAGCCTGGATGGCCTGCCCAAGCAGGCCCTCCACCTTCTCCAGTTTGTTTTTCAGCAAACAACTGCAAGCAGCCTCGGAGTCCAATTCCACCCCGAGGAATGTGAGCTGAGGAACAGGTCCTTCCAATTTCCCGGCTGCGAGAGGAACCCCCAGTTCCTTGCATAGGGAAATAAACGCATCTAAGAGCCTCTGGCATTCGTTGGACCCCTTCATCCCCATAAAAAGGAAGTCGTCCAAGTAATGCGCAGTACAGCGGAGCCCAGCCCTGAATCTGACCTCATACTCTAACAAAGAACTAAAAAGTTCAAATAAAGAACACGATGATGCCAATCCCATGGGCAAGCATCTGTCAAAATAATACGCGCCCTCGAACTGAAAGCCCAAGAGGCAATGATCCTCTGGGTGGATGGGTAGCAGGCGGAAGGCTGACTCGATGTCAGCCTTCGCCATCAAAGCACCCCTCCCGCAGCTGCGCAAAATGGCAACCGCTTCATCCAAGGATGTGTACTTCACAGAGGAAAGCTCACGGGGGATTCCATAATTGACCGAAGTACCATGAGGGAACGACAGATGGTGAATTAATCTGTATTCACCAGGCGCCCGTTTCGGCACCACGCCCAAGGGGGAAATACGCAGGTTGGGGATAGGGACAGCAAATGGACCAGCAATCCTACCCGCAAGCCGCTATTTGGCTAATTTCTTTCATACCACCTCCTCCAGGCCTCTAACAGATCGCAGGTTTTCGGCCCAAGATGGGGCCTGAGGAAGGGGGGAGGCTATACGAAAAACTTCTGTGAATCCCCGGGCCAAGATCTCCACCGCTCTGCGGTCCGGTTAGTGATGAAGAATTGCCAACAAGGGGTCAAGCCTGATCGGCATTGGCCCCTTTTCTTTGACCAGGACCGCCGCCCCCTTTTTGGGGAAAGCCGCCCCCCTCTGAGGGCGCCTTTTGTCCCCGACAAACGGGGACAGTTAAAAATGCTGTGCTTGGCATTACACAAGGCACACGCGTGCTCTGCCTGCTGCATTTCCCAACTGCATTGAAGTCAAAACAGGGTCGGGAGGGTTGAACTCCCTGGTTGCCAGTGCCAGATTTGGCCTGGCTACCCTGCGTCCGTATAATGAGGTGGCCACTGTCAGACCTATCCCCTTTTACAGCACCGCCCGGAACCACGGTGTGGTTCCATATCTCCCGTTGCGGCACCCTGAGATCAATGGCCGGATCGTGGGATGATCGAATCCTTAAATTCTCTTCGTACACGAGCCAACCATTATCTCCAAACTCCTTATAGGCCCTGTGTACGGTGTCCATGTGCTTAATCAAGGCCTGTGCTGTAGTGGAAGAAGATCCAGCAGACTGGCAGGAGCCAAGTGTGGTGTCAGCAGTGGACCCTTGTTGACAGATCCAGGCAGCAAGGAGTTAACAGATGAAGACTTGGACTTTGACAGGACTGGGCAGCAAGGGTTCAACACCCAGGACTGTGTGGGTGGAAGCACACCTGAAAGCAATTGGGCGTGGCCCACAGGTGTTGCTACTAAGTAGGAAGAAACTGGGACTTTGAGTGCAATGGGTGTGGCTCGCAGCTGCACCCAATTTGCACTAATTGGAACTTAAGAGTATAAAAGCAGCAGCAGTAGGAGCAGGAAGGAGCCTTGCCAGCTTGCCACGGGGATACGCTGCTGGATTTCCGAGCGACGACGACTCTGCTGGACTGGAGAAAGGACTGCCACTCTCGGCTGACAGAGAAGAGGACTGCACGCCAGTGACGCTGCACTTCCGAAAGGACGACGCCCAGCTGGGGGACGCCGAGCCAACGGAGAAAGAAGCCAACTCTGCTGCCAAAAGAGACTGGTTTGAGGGGGAGATAGACTTGTTTCTGTTTAGCAGAAGGGTCTTTTGCTTTTGGGAGATTTATGGTGTTAGAGATAAGGATGCTGTAAAGCAATAAATTTTGGTTAATTGTCCAGAGGAGTTCAGCTTTTATTTTTACACACAGCTTTGTGGCTATTTGAGAGGGAAGAGGTGTTTTTCAGTCGAAGCGGGCATTTAAAAGGGAACAAACTTGCTCCTAGAAGGAGAAGTTGGGTTAATACATTTGGGTCCCCAGAGTGGGGTGATTCCCAAAGCAAGACAATTGGTACCAGGAGTGGGGTGATTCCCAAAGCAGGACATGTGCCCGTTTAGGATGCATTTGCAAAATTACAGCCATGTAAATGGCATAACCCGTAAGCCAATTTGACCAGTTCCTCTCCACCTTACGCCGCTTGACCACCTCCTGGTCCCTAGCTGGCTCACCAAACTTCTGCACAGGCTCGGGTTCGGCCTGGAGGAGGCTGAATACATCAACGTATTCACCCCTCCAGATTTTTTCCTTAATAGCCAAGGCCAAGTGCCCCCCAAGCGGCATACCCATATCACAGTAAGCCCAACGGATCGGCTCATCATCTATCTCTGGGGGCACCAACTGCGGGTCAGACTGAAAGGGCCAACCAGCCAATGCCGTGAACCCACCAGCCACCCCACTAGCAGGAGTCCCTGGGGACCAAGGAGATGGCAAGGGGAAACCTGAATCCTGGTAAGGAAGGGGGGCGGCACCGCCGGAGCCATCTCAGGCTGAGGAGCCACAGCCTGGGAGCCACCGTCCAGGCCGCCCGTCCTGGTCAACAGAGCCACCAGGAGGGCGCCCCACGCCGCCCCACTCTGAGCGCTCCCCAAACCCAAGCCACCCCAAACCTCGGCAAAGCCCGGAGAGGGCTGATGTTGATTCTCACCTGCCCGGGCTGTGTCCAGATCCATACCAAGCGGCTCGGCCAGCTCGGGGTCCAAGGCAGGAGTGGAGGGGACCGAAGGAGGCAAGGGAAGAGCAGACACCACCGGCCTGGGAGAGGACAATTGCATTTTAGACCCCCGGCCTTTCCTCACAGAACGCCTAACCGCCTCTGCAGAGGCCGAGGTACCTCCACCATATCCGAGACCTGCCTCCCTCGCCTCTTTTTCTTTTTCCAAAGCCTCCAGATGGGCTATTACCGCATTATAGCGGGCCGTGGCCTCATCCTCATCCGAGGAAGAAGGGGTGGCAGCCTGCTGGACCATTGGACGTTTGGGGGCCTTCCCTCCCTTCTTTTGCTTTCTCTTGGGTATGGTGTAACTATCAATGACTAGCTTAAAGAAGTGTGAGTGTGTCTTGTTTAAACAATATACCCAAGGGGGGGTTGAACACCCAGCCCCCTTTATCTCAGCTGCGAGGATCCCGCATTGCCTGCAGTCCTGCAGGTGAAGTGGGGGGGTTCAGCCAGACACCCCCAGTCTTCGCCTTGGGAGGCTCAGCGTTGCCGGCCTCCGTTGGAGCACAAGGCTCAGCTCTCCCACGTCGCCCGGGTCCGGCAAAGGTCCTCAGCTTGCGCCAAGGCCGGCTTTCGCTGGGGCTCACTGGCCCGTGGCCCAATTCCCCGCAGGGACTTCAAAGAAATTGCCGCGCGAGCCTTGCGCTCCTGACCCGCCTCACAGCTGGGCTGACGGAGCAGCACCACCGCTTGTTGCTGCAGAGGCAGACGCTAGGCCAGCTAAGGAGGAGCTCGGCCAAGTGCGTCCGTCTCCGTTGCTTCCCAGGCGGCGACTGAGGGAGCCGAAAGCCTTGGCGTTAATTCCCTCAGACGCCGCCCCCCACGTGACCCGCCCAGCCTATCAGGAGGCTGGGCCTCTGAACTCTGCCGGCACACCTCGCGGGGGCAGGCCAAAGCTCCCGACACGCGAGGTGTGTTTCAGGAGGAATATAGGGATAGAGGGGAAAAAACGCTATAAAAGGGGGAGGAATCAAATGGCTATGGAATGGAACTGATCAACTCAGTGATAATTGGGAAGGAGGTGTGGTCTGGAGGTTGAGCTGTTGCCCTGCCTGAAGAAGCTAAGCAGGATCAGCCTTGGATCGGCCTTGGAAGGTCAACAGGAAGCCGCTGATGGATCTCGCGGAGGTATTTGAAATTGTGTGGAATGCGTGGAATGCAGAGGAGTCAGCTGGCAAGAGACAGATAACACCTTGGCAGCCAGGCAAGGTGTGGTATCATAGTAATAGCTATCTTAGCTGCTTGCCCCTGGCATATGGTCATCAGTTGTATATTGACTGAACATGGAGGGCCAGAGAAGAACTATAAAGGAATGATGCTCACCCTCCTCATAGAACATGAGAGGAATGATGCTCACCCTCCTCATAATGCTCACCTTGAGTTGAAGAAATGCATTACAAGCTTGATGTTCTGAGTCAAGAAATTTGGGTTTGGGTGACCTCTGTAGTTGAGATTCTGCCATTTATCTTTGCGAACAGAGGGTGAGTCCTCCTGATAATCCTAGCACCTCTTCAGAAAACTGCTGGAGTCCCCCTCCTGTCAGCCTCTGTCTCACAACTTCCAGCCCAGCTGTAAAAGGGTACTTTTATCCTTCCTGGTAAACTTCATACGCTTCACACAGTTTATCTGTGTATAATATCTATCTAATATTTTCAGGCCTCACCAGAAAGTATCCAAGGAGGGAGCAGTACGTAAATCAAGAGGGAGGGAATTCCATAGGGTTGGTGCCACTATTGAGAAGGCCCTATTTCTGGCCGCCGCCCCTTGCACCTCCTTGTACTCGCTCCTTGTACTCGCCCCTTGCACCTCCTTGTACCTTGCACCTGGGGTACTCGCAAAAGGGACTTCTCTGATGACCTAAGGAGACAAGCCGGAATATATAGAAGTAGGCGGTCTCTCAGATATCCTGGCCCCAGACCGTATAGAGCTTTAAAGGTCAAAACCAGCACTTTGAATTGGGCCCGGAAACGAATTGGCAGCCAGTGCAGCTGTTAGAGAAGCGGCCCGACAGAGTCGAACTGCCTACCTCCAGTGACTTTACGGGCCGCTGCATTCTGCACTAATTGCAGTTTCCAAACCGTCTTCAAGGGCAGCCCCACGTAGAGCGCATTACAATAGTCTAACCGCAACGTCACCGTGGCATGGATCACGTGGTCAGGTCTGCATGATCCAAGTACGGTCGCAGCTGGTGCACCAGTTGAAACTGGGCAAAGGCCCCCCTGGCCACAGCCGCCACCTGGGAATCCAGGAGCATCTGCGGATCAAGGCGGACCCCCAAGCTGCGGACCTGCTCCTTCAGAGGGAGTGCAACCCCATTCAGAGCAGGATGATACTCTAGTACCTGCATTGTGGATTTCCCAGAGCATTTGTTTCTCTCTATAAGGACTACTGCACATGAATGTGTACATAATACTGGCACTGATCTGACAGCAAGGAAAGGAAATGCATGTCTACTCTGAAGCAGGTTGCACTATCTTCAATGGGACTTGCTTCCAAGCAAGTCAGCATACAATTGGAGATTTGAGTTAAGCTCCTTAGGATGGTTCACTGACTGACAGATTGTGTCTCTGACATGTCTATGACTATGTAGAATACACTTTGGGGAAGAATACACTCTGGGAAACCTTGGTCTGTCACTGGGAAGGGTCATTCTAAAAAAATGAATGAAAGTGTCCACCTTGAGCCCTCTCAATGCTTCCTCTATCCACTCTGGCCCTTTCAGTGACCATGCCTATACTACTTGCGATACTTGCTGCCCAAGACTTTGTAAAGCAATGCCGCTGGGGACTGGAGTAGTGTAGACAACACAGGCATTACTTAACACAATGCATCCCTTACTTCACTGATCACAAAAAAATTCTGCACTCCTTGGTTTTAGTACTTGTTCTCCAAGAACTGCTTGCCATCCACTCACAAAGCCTCTTGGTTCTTACTATCAGCTAGTGCAGATAGATAGGGAAGCAATACAAAGTCAAAGTCTAGCACATTTCCATATGGGGCTGGGGTAATGGAGAATATGCACATCTCATCTGCCCAATTGCTTTTGCACACTATGAAAGTAATACTTTTAAAATGTCATGCTCCTTAAAGTCCTCTCTCATTCACGCACTACTATCAAACAAAGGTACATTGCCATCATATACCATGACTATATGAATCAGAGCTGACTGAATTTCATACACCTTTAACATCTTAGAAGACACATAGGTCATCCAATGTAATGAGATTACATGAGCAGCGAGTGGCCTCACGGGGACGCAGTGGCTCACGGGGACAAAGTGGCAAGATAAAAAAGACACAGCGAGTTAAGCAGCTGGGCGAGTTCAGCAGCGGGGCGAGGAAGCCAGGCCCCACACACTGCTCGGCACGTCCCTTGAAGAGAGGAGAGCTCCAGCAACATTAAGGTACCCAAACTTTGATAAATCCATAACTTACACTCAAAAGCTATGCAGTCAGACAGCCAGCAGAAGGGTGGGGGCTATCCAGTGTTTTGCACTGAGTGTCACATGTATGACTATCTGCCTCTTGGGCACAAGTCATGGGTGTGTGCTTGGTGCAAAGAGCTCCAGGCTCTCAGGGAACGGGTTCGCTCCCTTGAAGCCACGGTTGCTGACCTGGAGAAGCAGAGACAGGTAGAGAGGAACCAGGGTGAGACTTCTAGGGACGTGGAGGCATCGTCCTACCCTCAGTTGGCCAGCGCCTCAGCTGCCAGGAAAGGGAGTCTCAGGGCTGGAGGACATTGCTCTGGAAAAGAGGGAAACAATCCCACAGTGGGGACCCCTTCTTCAGGTGATGGGCCCGTATCCAGTCGCACTATGGATACTCCTCTGGGGAGGGGGGGAAGGGGGCTTCTTGTTGTGGGTGACTCTATAGTCAGGAACATAGAAAGGGGGGTCTGTGACGGATGTGAGGACCGCACGGTGACTTGCCTACCTGGTGCGAAGGTTGCGGACATCACCTCTCGTCTAGATAGGCTGGTAGAGAGTGCTGGGGAGGAGGTAGCGGTTGTGGTGCATGTTGGCACCAACGACGTGGGGAAATGTAGCCGGGCGGTCCTGGAGGCCAAATTTAGGTTGCTAGGTAGGAAGCTCAAATCCAGGACCCCAAAGGTAGCGTTCTCAGAAGTGCTACCTGTTCCACGCGCAGGGCCAGCTAGGCAGGCGGAGCTCAGGGGTCTCAATGCGTGGATGAGACACTGGTGTCAGGAGGAGGGGTTTAAGTTTGTTAGGCACTGGGGAACGTTTTGGGACAAGCCAGGCCTGTACAAGAGGGACGGGCTTCACTTGAACCAAAATGGAACCAGACTGCTGGCGCGTAACATTAAGAAGGTGGCAGAGCAGCTTTTAAACTGACTCCTGGGGGAAAGCCGACAGGAGCCGAGGGGCATCCGGTTCGGGACTCCTCATCCCTCGGGAATGAGGGTGCAGAGGATGGGGAACAGTCAAGTAATAACAGAGTAAGAATTGGGAGTGGTAGCGTGATGGGACATGACAGCCAGTCTAGCAAGACAGAAGGCTGCAGGAATAAAGGGGCAAACATGCAGCCCTTCTTGGGGGACCAGGTATATAAGTGCTTTTATGCAAATGCCCGAAGTCTTCGGGCAAAGATGGGAGAACTGGAATGTTTGGTGGCTAGGGAAAACATTGACATAGTAGGTATAACAGAAACCTGGTGGAATGCGGAGAACCAGTGGGATACTGCAATTCCAGGATATAAACTCTATAGGAGGGACAGAGAGGGGCGTGTTGGAGGTGGGGTGGCCATCTATGTCAAAGAGGGGGTAGAATCCACCAGAGTAGAGCTGGAGGGGGGCTCTGACTCCTCCGTAGAATCACTGTGGGTTAGATTACCAGGCTCAAAGAGTGATGTAATAGTAGGGGCATGCTACCGTCCTCCAGATCAAAAACCTGAAGGGGATCTTGAAATAAGGAAGCAAATCAGGGAGGTGTCAACGAGAGACAGGGTTGTAGTCATGGGGGACTTCAATTATCCTCACATCAACTGGGTCAATTCATGCTCAGGTCATGAAAGAGAGACTGGATTTCTGGATATGTTAAATGACTGTGCCTTAGAGCAGCTTGTCACGGAACCGACCAGAGGACAGGTGACTCTGGACTTGATATTGTGTGGCACTCAAGATCTGGTCAGGGAGGTAAATGTTACCGAACCGTTGGGGAACAGTGACCATGCTGCGATCTGTTTCGCCATGCATGTCGGAGGGAGAGTGCCGAGCAAATCTGACACGAAAACCCTTGACTTCCGAAGGGCAGACTTCCCCAAAATGAGAAGACTAGTTAAGAAAAAGCTGAAAGGGAAGGTAAAAAGAGTCCAATCGCTCCAGAGTGCATGGAGGCTGTTTAAAACAACAGTCATAGAGGCCCAGCGGGAGTGTATCCCACAAAGGAGGAAGGGCTCGACCAAGTCCAGGAGGGTGCCGGCATGGCTAACAAGCACAGTTAAGGAGGCTATAAAAGGCAAGGAAGCTTCCTTCCGTAAATGGAAGTCTTGCCCTAATGAGGAAAATAAACAGGAGCACAAACTGTGGCAAAAGAAATGTAAAAAGATGATACGGGAGGCCAAGAAAGACTTTGAGGAACGTATGGCAGGCAACATAAAAGGGAATAATGAAAGCTTCTTCAAATATGTTAGAAGCAGGAAACCTGCCAGGGAAGCGGTGGGTCCGCTGGATGGTGAGGGAGAGAAAGGGGTGATAAAAGGGGACTTGGAGATGGCAGGGAAATTAAATGAGTTCTTTGCATCTGTCTTCACGGCAGAAGACCTCGGGCAAATACCGCTGCCAGAACGGTCTCCCCTGACTAAAGAATTAAGTCAAATAGAGGTTAAAAGAGAAGATGTCTCAGACTTAATTGACAAAATAAAGATCAATAAATCACCAGGCCCGGATGGCATCCACCCAAGAGTTCTGAAGGAACTCAAGAATGAAGTTGCTGACCTCTTGACCCAAATATGCAACTTGTCCCTTAAAACAGCCACTGTGCCAGAGGATTGGAGGATAGCTAATGTCACGCCAATCTTTAAAAAAGGAAGGAGGGGGGACCCGGGAAACTACAGGCCGGTCAGCCTAACATCTGTTCCAGGGAAGATGGTGGAAAGTCTCATTAAGGATAAAATCTTAAAATACATAGAAGAACAAGCTCTGCTGAGGGAGAGTCAGCATGGCTTCTGCAAGGGGAAGTCTTGCCTCACAAACCTGTTAGAATTTTTTGAAAAGGTCAACAGGCATGTGGATGCGAGCGAACCCGTGGATATTATATATCTGGATTTTCAGAAGGCGTTTGACACGGTCCCTCATGAAAGGCTCCTGCGAAAACTCCACAGTCAGGGAATAAGAGGGCAGGTCCTCTTGTGGATTAGGAACTGGTTGAAGACCAGGAAACAGCGAGTGGGAGTCAATGGGCAATTTTCACAATGGCGAGAGGTGAAAAGCGGTGTGCCCCAAGGATCGGTCTTGGGACCGGTGCTTTTCAACTTATTCATAAATGACCTGGAGTTGGGGATAGGCAGTGAGGTGGCCAAGTTTGCGGATGACACTAAACTTTTCCGTGTGGTAAAGACCAGCATGGATTGTGAAGAGCTCCAGAAGGATCTCTCCAAACTGGGAGAATGGGCAGCAAAATGGCAGATGCGCTTCAATGTAAGTAAGTGCAAAGTGATGCACATTGGGGCAAGAAACCAAAATTTCACATATACGCTAATGGGTTCTGAGTTGTCTGTGACGGATGAAGAGAGAGATCTTGGGGTGCTGGTGGACAGGTCGATGAAAGTGTCGACCCAGTGTGCGGCGGCTGTGAAGAAGGCCAATTCCATGCTCGGGATCATTAAAAAGGGGATTGAGAATAAAACGGCCAATATCATTATGCCTTTGTACAAATCGATGGTAAGGCCACATCTGGAGTATTGTGTCCAGTTCTGGTCACCATACCTCAAAAAGGATATAGTTGAATTGGAAAAGGTGCAGAAAAGAGCGACCAGAATGATTTGTGGGCTGGAGCACCTCCCTTACGAGGAAAGGCTACAGCGTCTGGGGCTTTTCAGCCTAGAAAAAAGGCGCCTGAGGGGGGACATGATTGAGACTTATAAAATTATGCATGGGATGGAGAGGGTGGATAGAGGGAAATTCTTCTCCCTCTCGCACAACACCAGAACCAGGGGACACGCACTAAAATTGAGTGGAGGGAGAGTTAGAACAGACAAAAGAAAATATTTCTTTACCCAGCGTGTGATTCATCTGTGGAACTCCTTGCCACAGGATGTGGTGATGGCACCTGGCCTAGATGCCTTTAAAAGGGGTTTGGACAAATTCATGGAGGAAAAGACCATCACAGGTTACAAGCCATAAGCAACCTCCTGGTTTTTTAGAAGTGGGTTTTCTCTGTGCCAGGTGCAAGGGAGTGGCGACTGGACACAGGTATCTTGTTGTCTCGTGTGCTCCCTGAGGCATCTGGTGGGGCCACTGTGTGACACAGGAAGCTGGACTAGATGGGCTTTTGGCCTGATCCAGCAGGGCTCTTCTTATGTTCTTATGTTATGTTCTTATGTTCTTATGAGATCCTTCTATTCTTAGGGCATTAGTTAGGCAGTTTGGGAGGGAGCTGGTTTATATACATACTTACAGCCAATTCTTATTAGGTTCCTGGAAACCCCAGTGGATACCGAATCCATGGATAGGAAGTCATTGATCCTATGGGATTAATGGGGTTAGGGTAACCTACCTTCCAGCAGCGGAGACCTTCAGAATAGCACAAAGACCCCCAGGATGGCACTGAAGACCATCATAATGCCAGCGGAGACCCTCAGAATGCAGCAGATACCTTTAAAATGGCCATGGGAATCTTCAAAATGGCGTGGTTAGCTTCAGAATGCCAGCCCACGGCCATTTTGAAGCTTCCCACAGCCATTTTGAAGTTCTCTGTACTATTCGCGGGTGGCATTTTGAAGGTCTCTGCTGTGTTCTGAGAGTCCATTGTATTCTGAAGGTCTCTGCTGGCATTCTGAATGCAGCAGGGACCTTCAAAATGCTGCCTGCGAATAGTGCGGAGACCTTCAAATGGCCCTGCAAACAGCTTCAGGATGGCTGCAGATGCAGGGGAAAGCTGCAAATATCACAAATAAGGAAGTGCCAATCCTGCTCTCCATGGATAAGTTGATTCATGGGTCACAAATTTGAGTGTAGCGAGGATTGACTGTGTGTGTATAAACCACAACCCAAACAACATAGCAATACCAAATCTAATCTTCTGGGTATAGAAAAATACTCACCAATGTTTGCTAACTTAGTGCTGTTCAAAAGGTGTTGAGAAACCATGGGGCTCTGGGAAACTTATCAGCATCACTCAGTGAGATCCACAGCAACAGGCATGCTTCTGCAAAGGACAGCTTGCCCATCTCTACCTGTATTCTTCTGCAGTGGGCATCTGTGGGGGAACAGTGGGTATGTTCTAGGGCAGCGGTTGCCAACCGGTGGTCCGTGAGAAAATTTTGGTGGGCCGTGTGCCGCTGCCCCCACACCACTGCCACCCTTCGCCTTGGCCGGCTGCTCTTTGCGGCTAGCTGGAACTGCCCCCCCCCCATGTCTCGCATTCTCAGTACTCTGCTTGTCAGTGTTTGTAGCAGTAGCAGATAAATGTTTCAGTCCATTTCTTACAGAGACAATTGGAAAGCGAAACAGAAGGCCCCAATTCTTCCCTCCCTCTCCCAAGATCATACCAGATTGCTTTGCAATCATGGGAGAGGGAGGGGGGAGTCGAGCGACCCGGAGGATTCTTCCAGAGCGTGATTTAAGCATGCATTCAACAGGAACACACAGAGGTTTGGATTTAAAAGGTAAGGAAACAGCGTTTTTTAACCTTTTTTTCTTAAGGAAACAGCGTTTTTTTTAACTTTTTTTCTTTTTAAATCTAAACCGTTGTGTGTTCCTGTTGAATACATGCTTAAATCGCGCTCCGGAAGGCTCCTACGTATCACACGACTCCCCCCCTCCCCTTACTGCAAAGAAAACCTACTGGGTGCAACAAAATTAAATCATTAATTGGAAAAAATGGGCGGGCTGTCATCTGGTAAAAGGAAAAGGAAAAAAAGAAAGAAAAAATGGGATGACAGAAGGCAGGAGGACTAATTAGTGGTCCTCAGGATTCAAAATGGTGCCTACAGTGGTCCTTGAGATCTGAATGGGCATACTCTTGGTTTGTTCTAGGGCTGTTCTAGGGCATACTCTTGGTTTATGGTGGGAAGTGATGAAACCTCATAGGCTGCAACTGTGACTTATGTGAACTGCACGTGTGCCCTACAATTTGTCCTCTGCAGCCTGGCAGATGTTTATGGGTTCCTCAGCATACACAGTGATGTGGAAAGAGCTCCCTGCAGATAGAAAATTGCAACTATCGTGCTAATTGGTATACCTGAAATAATCAAATGTTTCTAGTTTTAGAGAAAGAAGCATATGACATTTGTTTGAAGGATGGGACTATAGCTCAGGAGTTCTCAAGTTCAGGAGTTCTCAAGAAGTAGTCAAGGTATCCAGGACATATAATATATAATATCAGCCAATAGCTCCAAATATATATATTTTGTATATATTTGGAGCTATTGGCTGATATTATATATTATATGTCCTGGATACCTTGACTACTTCTTGAGAACTCCTGAACTCATGCTGAGATGACTATACTGTACCTCTGACTAATGGAAGAAGTACCGGGAAGTTCTCTCAAGGATTTCAGACGTTATTGTGTGAGCCATTTTGAGCTCCATCAAAATTATGTGCGGTAACGAACTGAGAGGAAATCTTTTCCTCCGTTTTCCTTTCCTTATAACTTTTTGTCCAGCTGTGACTTGTGCAGCTGAGCTGTTACTAGTGACACAAAAGACCTCTGAATGTCTACTGTAGGCCTGTTACTGCCATGCAACGTTAAAAATAGAAAGTAGGGGTTGGTGGATTTTTCCTGTAAGTCTTCCATGGATTGCCTAGGCCGAGCATTCAACTCCTCCAGTTCTTCACATTCGATTAATTAATTTTAGAACTGATACATGTCATGGTGACCCATTACAGTTTGCTGCCTGAAGCAGAACGCGAAAGGGCACCCCTCCCACCCCTTTCTTTTTTTAGCTCTTAAAATTACCCCAACCCACCCACCCTGGATTACTTCATTCTCTCAAATCTCTCCTTCTTCCTTCCTTTTATATTAGGAAGGGGATGAAAAAATGTAGTCTGGTTTCACTTTGCTTTCCTTCTTTTGCGAACTGTCCATGGAGCAGGTGCTGAATGGCTTGCTGTGCTACTCTTGAGAATTGGCCTACAGTCTGCGGCTCCTTCTTTCATAGTAGGACCCACCCTGGGTCCATGCACAGAATGAGACATTCCACTTCTTTGACTCATTTCCAGGTTTCTCTTTTTCTTTTATCTTCTTTTTCGCTTCTAGCTAGTTTGTCCAAACAAACACAGTAAAGGGTGGGCGGAACAGGGTGACAATGGGACGGGAAGGAGTGTGGATCGGGACTGGGAAGGGGGGTTCAGCAGCAGCAGCATCCGCCGAATCCTAACGCCCTTCCTTGCCTCGATGCCCTGACTTGGGTCCATGAGGACTTGCACCAGTGATATCACTGGTGCAGGTCCAAGTAGAACCGGAGGCCAGGCACGGGCTTACCTAAGGGCAAGGGAACAAATGTTTCCTTACCCCAGTAATGCCACTAGCCCTCCCGGCGCCCGGGCCAAGGGGGTGGGGCCAAAGTGACGTGACGTCGTTGTGCCCAGCGCAACTCTGAACACGTCCCCCCCCCGCCGGTTTCGGCACCATTTTGGAGCCGAACGAGCTCAAGGAAGGGTGGGAGGGCCGAGACATCGCGCGGGTAAGTAAACCCCCCAACGCTGACTGCACACCCCCCGCGCCCACCGCCTGGAGCTGCTGCTCCACACGCTCCGTCCTTCTTCTGCCTCTGCCTTACCCCAAGGAGGGCTCTGGAGACCCTGTGGGATACAGCAAGCAACACATTGGTGCCACTGCATTGCCATGCAGGGAGTAAGGACTGGGAAGCAAATTTAAGAAATTTTTCAATCTCATGGAACTCTATGACAAAGAGTTAAAACACATCCTTAACCCTGCCAGTCACATCAGTAGGAACTAACTTTGTCTGGCTCATACTTATTGTTCAGAAGGAATGACACAAGTACCAGATTACTTGGTCATGATTGCAAATTGGCAGCAACACATTAGTTATCTGTTATTTTGTTTGGCTGGCACATCTAGATTTTTTTAAAGCTCTCTTTTTGCATTACTTGTACTTTATCAGTTAATTTATATCAAAAATAGCTCACCATTATCAAAAGCTTTTGATATTCAGTTTCCTTCCTTATGATGGAAAAATTATTATTTCTGCTATGACAGCAACACAATATTCTAATACCAGTATGTTTGCTCTGTTTGGTTGTTGGACCTTTTTATGGTAAATCAAAGCAGCATATTCTGCCTCAAAAGACTGCATGAAGTTTGTCTGTGAGACAAACTATGGGAATGCATTTTGTTCATAACAGGTACTACAACTGATATGTTCAAATGCAGTAACTGTGCAACAATTATATTAAACAGTTATTCTGGTTGATTAGATAACAATACTGCTCTATTTTTGTTAATAAAGTTTAACAAAGCCAGAGTGAGATTTTTAAAAAAAAAAAAATTACAGAAACACATGTGCAAAAGCTTATGTTACAAAGTAGCTTTGGAAGGGAATTTTAATCAGAAAAGAGGATTTCGCCCTCCCCATGCTGCAGTTCCAATTTGGAGCAGAGCTCCCAGGCTGCAGAGTGCAAACATTTCGAGAAAGCAATAATAGATTCATACGACTCCATCATCACATTTAGGTTAGCCTTGGATGAATTTTAATTTCTTTGTTGTTGCATAACACATTTGATTTTGGCCCAATCCTACCTTGAGCCTAAGGCAGTGGATCTTGCGATTTGTTGCCATAAGTCCAGTTATGGTGATGTGAAAAGGCATGCCTCCGCTGGGTGCTCTGGGGCTGCCAGTGCAAATGGCCACAGGCTCCATGCACCCACCAGGCTGCAGGTAAGGTGGTGGCGGCGAAGGGACCTCGACAGCAGGATTGTGCACCAGATCCTATCCCCCTTTCGCAGCCCAGATCTGTGCCCTGACTCTCCTTGGATTTATGCCAGCAAAAGAGTCAGCAAAAATATGCCAGCAAAATGGGCAAGAGGTGTAATCTAGTGGTTGAGCTGCCTGAAGAACAACTAGGACGGGATCAGTTCGAGACAACCGGAATCTGCCGACAAGCTACCAATAGCTGTGATATATCAGCTGACAAAATCACACACACACACACACACACACACACACACACACACACACACACACACACACACACACACCCATAGCTATTTCCCCACTCAGATTGTGTGACAAAAATATCAACTAAATGCTAAGTGTTTTCTTCTCCTGCCACTTAGTTCTACTTTGAAATGTATCATACTTCATTTAAATTTAATTTCAACCCTCAAAGTGGGTTAAATTCAAACACTCAGAGAGGGTACTAATAATTTAAAACAACTGTATAAAAACGGAAACATGGGATTTTAAAAGAGAATCCCAAATCAATATAAAAAGGTATATTTGAGTGCTAGCCTATGCATGTTTACTCAGAAGTTATCCCCACTATGTTCAGTGGGGCATAGTTCCAGGTAAATTTGCATAGGATAGTAGCCTTAATGTAACATGAGCAACATACTGTCTCTCAGGCAGCCCTTGGGAAATACGATGGCCTAGATATTAACATATGCCTATCGGCAATTTTTTTTTTCAGTTTCCCTCCTGCTAAGCCTGATGCTTCTTCTCTGCAAAGGTTCCTTGAAAAAAGTTTCAAAGTCAGCACTTGAGCACTCCTGCTGATGGCATCACCTCTCCTGCTGCAGGACGTCCTGGCTCTCCAACCCCCCCCCCCCCACACACACACACACTTGAATACATCCCTACTGACTAAGGAAGCGCATCAGTTCACTAGCACAGCCCCTTGTAAGCCGATTTAACAGACTGAAGCTACACCATTTTCAGAATGGATTCTGTTTCTTAAAATTGGGAGAGAGAGCATCGCTGCGTCTTTCTCCTCCATCGGAGTGAATGCAAGCATTGTTTCTTGCATCACAAAATGTATTTCACAATGTTTCTTAGTTCAATAAACCCGTCTAAGAGCCAGATCCTGTCTACATGTTTGAAAAGACAGCATTGCTGGGACGTCCTCCTCCATGGCGGAGACATCTGATTGTGGCCTTTGCTTTTAATTGCCATCAAATAAAATTGTATTTAGAAGGAGAGAACGGGTGGAAAGGAAATGGGGGAGTGGGGTGTTTACCGATCCTGGGTGCTGGCTGGCATGGTGCTCCTTGGATGGCAGCTGAAATGGGGGTGGCTGATTGCAGCACCATCAAGACAGGGCAAAGGAGGACCAGGAAGCAGGAAAAGAACATGAGGTTCTGGATCCTGGAGTTTTGATCAACGTTTCAGTCATGGAATCGTATGGGATCCCTTCTGGAGTGCATTTATCAAGGGATTCTCCTTTGCTGGTTGAGGAGCCCTGGATGGGTGCTGCCTTTGTCTTTCACACCCAATTGAGGGTGCAGTGCAGAGGGCCATTGGCTCATTTTAATATGCTTCCTTGATTACCGTAAGTTTAGTTTCTGTTTTGATTAAACTTGTCCCCCCCAAAAAAAATCAGAAGCCCCTAGGAGGTGGCTATGGTCACAAGGAACAATTTTGCTGTTCCAGCAGAACATTTGAATTTGGGGAGGGTTGAATGGGGAGGGTTGCTTACCCAGTGAATCAACAATGTGGACTTCTTGGCCATTGGATCTGAGACCATCAGTCTAGGAAATAGTCACATTACATTCCTGGCAGGCACTCAGCACCAAGTCTCCCACAGGTCTTGAAATAGAAAGAATTAAAAGATGAACCAGGTAACAATAGTGGGCAGCCCAATCCTACCTTAACTTCCCTGCGCCAATGCAGCGGTGCCAGCATGGGCTACGCTGCATCCCGTGGGGGAGTTTAGCAGGTGGAAGGTCTCTTTGGAGTAAGGGGACATTTGTCAACAAGTCTGGATCAACAAGTCTGCGTTGATACATGTTGGTGGATCAGGCCCTGGAAGGGGGATATGGCATGCACTGGTGCTGACAATCCTACCCCCTCCCAGGCCCAAACTGCCCATCCCCACCATCCCTCTCCCATCTCACCCCTCCCCCCGCCCCTGCACGGCCTGGCGGGGGACTTATGTGCTCCAGCGAATGTCCTCTGCTGGGCAGGTGCATGCGGGAAGGCTCCACACTTTTACAAAATGCTTTACGGCTTTGTCAGTGTGCCAGTGAGTAAAGATTGGGCCCATGATGTACTTAGGTTAAACATGACCCCCCCCCAATGCTTAGCTTCTCTATGGTTAATGTAAAATTTGAGTTAACAAATGTGTAAAAGCAGCTATCAGCATTACTTCAGTGGTGCATTCCTGTTATTGATCATTAAGTGCTTCATCTGAGATTTTTCAGTAGGAGTGTAAGCCCTAATTATACCTGCACAAAGGTGACTTTGGCCATACAGAATGTGAGAATATGTCCCACTGAAATAATTGGACTCCTTTCCAAGGACAGGGAGAACAGTTGCTAGAGGTTTGCTACAACTTGCTCATCTTCTGCTCTTTTGAAAACATCAGAACTTTCAAAGTTCTCGGTGAAGTTACCAACCAGACTATACAACATTTTTTTTTACTTGTGCAGCACACAGTTAAATACTTTTGCTGTTATTTAAATTTCTCATAAATGTAATTAACAGCCTGAAAGGTGACCTGTAATTTAGCTGAAAGCAGAGGAATGGGACACAATTAATACAAGATTATATGTTGTTCACATTATATTTTGTTCACATCAAAACTGTGCTACAAACAACAAAAATAAAAGGATAATAATAAATTCAACATGGCCTACAGCCTGCACTACTAATGGGACTTACTTCCTAATTAACGGTGCAATTCTCTCTAACTTTAGAATGGCGGAGCAATAGAGTTGGCGATCTGGGGTATTGCAAACGTGCCACTTTTGTGGCACCCTTTGAGTAAACGGCACTGGTGGAGAGACTTCGTTGTTTCCTGCATGAGTCTCTTGCGCGTTGCCTTCACCACTCTGAACGGCTCCGATGGTGAGGGGGTGGGGCCACCCTGTAACGCGGAGTAGAACGGTGAGGAACTTACAGTACCGTCCCCCCCCCCCGTTGCGACACCTCTGACTAGCAAGTTTATACCCATATAAAGGGTTGGAGTCTTGAGAGGTCAGGTATCAGATGCTTCAGCTATTAGCAGAGTCATCCAAAGTGATACTGTGGAAGGACAGCACAGAGCTCATGGTTTTTCCTCCACATATACCTTGAAAAATCAATCTCTTTCCAACTCGCACACACCTCTTTCATCTCCAAGTGAAAGTTTCTGTTTCTTCCAAGGATCGATCTGACCCTTCCAGCTAGGGAGGAGAGGACACTCCTACACTTGCCTAGCACTGAATGAATGGTGGTGCTGGAGGTGGAAGCAACCAGGTCAGCACCATGCCAGTGTACAATTACTGACTGACCATGTGGGCTCAGGATGCTCACATCAGAGGTGACCTTCCCTTCCCCTGCCTTCAACAACTGGCAAATGTGCGAATCCTCCTCCATCCTCCCCCCACTTGATGGTGTCTTCAATGGCAAGATCGATTTACTAGAGGTGTTTGTTTATTTGTTGAATACCATAGGACTACAGCCTAAGTCATAAGGTAAAGGTAAAGGTGACCCCTGATAATTAAGTCCAGTCGTGTCCGACTCTAGGGTGTGGTGCTCATTCCCATTTCAAAGCTGAAGAGCCAGCGTTGTCCGAAGACGCCTCCGTGGTCATGTGGCCGGCATGACTCTCCTTGCCGCAGCGCGTAGCATGCAGCTGGAACACGGAGCGCTACCTTCCCGCAAGCGGTACCTATTTATCTACTCGCATTGACATGCTTTGGAACTGCTAGGTTGGCAGGTTGGTTAGAACTATAGTTTGGCCCAATTGGGGAGCTTCCAAATCTCTGGTCAGAGAAGTACCAATGTTTCAGGCTGGACATCTGTAGGTCAGGGAACTGAGGGCCTTTATGGAAGATGCCTGGACCTGTGGCTTACAAGGTAAAGGTAAAGGTGACCCCTGACAATTAAGTCCAGTCGTGTCCAACTCTAGGGTGTGGTGCTCATTCCCATTTCAAAGCTGAAGAGCCAGCGTTGTCCGAAGATGCCTCTGTGGTCATGTGGCCGGCATGACTTTCCTTGCTGCAGCGCGTAGCATGCAGCTGGAACACGGAGCGCTGTTTACCTTCCCGCAAGCGGTACCTATTTATCTACTCACATTAACATGCTTTGGAACTGCCTAAGCCTAAGTCATACTGAACACAATGGGCTGACTTCTGAGTAAAATAAATAACACCTCTACCATTTATGAATCACTGAGCCACCCCTTGCTATTTATTTTTGCTTGGAGAATCAACATTTGATGCAAGGAAATCATACCATTTTGACATTTTCAGTAATTTTGTTTCCTTTCCCATATTTTTGTATAATCCATGTGCTTTGACATCGCGGTAATTTTTCAGCTTTCTTGTCACCATTCGGATGTCGATAGTCCTGTACAGCGACACTACTTATGGGCTAAAAATGTTTTGTTGACGGTTGAAAGTTTCCCAAATTAGCTGAAAAGGAGCTTTATCCAAACTATCACTTAGCTGGCCCAGGGCAACATGAATAGAATTGGAAAGGAATGCTGTTTGGCAGCATGCAATGGATTTCAGATGGAACTGTCTTCCAAGTACCGGTAATCTGCTCCAGATAAGCACACCTGTTCCCATACGTGGGTGTGTCATTTGCATAGGGCTCAAAATCCCCCCCCCCAAAAAAAATCACTGCACACCATCTCAACTGTACATTTGATATCCACATCAAGGGCACAATCCTATCCAACTTCTGCCACCGGCTGAGCTCTGCTCAATCCTATCCAATTTATGCCACCGGTGTAACCAGTGGTGCAGCAAGAATGGGAGGCCCCAGAACAGAAAGGGGATTCAAATCCCCTTTGAATTCCCCTTTTGGGAATTCCTACTTTAGAGCCCTGTTTCTGCCTTGTAAACCCTGCTTTAAAAGAGACAAGACTTGCTCAGTCCTATCATGCTTGCCACATGACTCCTGCAATGTATTGCACCACATCACACTGGGAATCTTGGTTTGGGGGCAGCCTCATCATCGCCCCACAACTCTCCTCTAGTTGTCCTTGTTGGTTCCATGTGTAGTCAAGTTGACAACATGCTTAGTACAATTATAATCTTCTTGTTTAGTGTGTGTGCATTTCTTCTTTTGTTTGTGTGCTCTGTGTGTGCGTGTGTGTGTTTTGTTAATCTTTTTTTCAAAACTGTCCCAGTAGAAATCTGAGATCAGCCTCAGACCTCCTTTCCAGATAGACTCCCCTAGCTATTACTACCTAGTGAGAAGCCTGAGGTGGGCTCTCTTTAAGCAGTTGCAGTCCAAGATACGTATGCAAGATAACAAATATGTGATTTTTGCTTCATGAGCAGAAAACCAGGGACCACCATGGCATTCCTCATTGTGTAACATGTCCCCACATGGAAATATCTTGCAATATTATTCAGTGCCTAAATTCTAAACTGAAAGTATGGCACATCTTTTCAAAAAATCTGAACTATTTTTGTTGGAGGAACCTGTACTGAAGGTCATGTAGACCACTTTCTTAATGCTCATCTGTGGTGTGGCTTCTGTGAGGATGGGTAAGGACCCTTAGTGCATGTGTACTGCGGAAGCTGCATGTTTAATCCCCAAATGCAAATCCAGACCTTGCAAACCTGCACCACAGACAGACCCTCAGTCATGAACTGGGACCCAAGTACAGGTACTTGGGCTGCCTTTAGCGTTGCAATCCTTTTTTTTCCCCCACCCCCACATCAGTCATCTCTTCTTTTATTCATATCAGCCTAAATGGTATTAAGCACCTGCACTTACATTTAATTATTTTGCCATATCTAGCAAGTAACGCGTGAGAGTTTTCCCTTTATTATCCATAGTTTGAACATGGCTCCCCAGTCATCAACATTTCTACAGTCAAGCAAAATGATATTTATTGCCCATTCATTATCCACAGTTGTTTACTATTTCTTCAAACCTCTCTGGCTGAATCAGTTTGTCACAAGGCAATATCCCATGGCGGCAGTAATAGGTTTTCCCACCGCACATAAATAGCTCAATTGAAAAAAAGCTCTGCCTGTAATATTTAATATTACCTTGTAAAATTGCTGCAGGATGACTGCCATTAGAGTTTCATCTCACCCCAAATTTCCTCAATATTTTCTCTTTATTAAGGGATGCTGAAGTTCTTGTCACATGTCAAGCTTTCTGAGGTAAATATGGAGGTTTGGTGTCAAGTTAATTCTGTGTGATGGCCAAATATTGAGGGCTCCATATTGTCAATTGCCAAGAAGGATATATTAAAAGAAACAGCGTTGCATATCCAGAAGGATTGCTTTCCTCCGGTGACATTTTGATTTTCTGAAATCAGTCGACTGTGAAAGTTCATGTTGTCACACGCTGACTACAAGACTATATCTCCTCCAGAACTGTAATCTTATCTTTTACTGTTTAGGTTACCAAAATACACCTCAAATTTCTACATTTATTTGCAGTCACAAAAAGCAATCTTCGAGCAAGCCACGGGAGATTCAGTGGGTGCCCAGGCGTCACACACTGCTGGACCGAAGTGGGGAAGTGTGGATGCAATAAAGAAACAAAGGTATTAGGGTCCAGGGGAGAGGGAAAGGGGGGAGTCTCAGACTGCCTGAGCATAATCAAACCCAGCTTGAACTTTGCAAGACCAACGTACTACTAGCAGAGGGAAAATTCATTTTGCTCCCTGAACTACTCCTAGTCTCTACTCTGTAAGGAATAGTAAATGTTCTAATCCATGAGGGAGAACCATTCAGGCATGTGCTAAAGTTGAATCAGTGAGAGAGAGAGAGAGAGAGAGAGAGAGAGAGAGAGAGAGAGAGAGAGAGAGAGAGAGAGAGTATTTCTGTAAGGGAGAAGGGGGGAGTTGTTTCCACTGTTGCCAATGGGTCCATGGTATTTGCCCTCCTGCCAAACAGTTTAAAGTTGAATTTCATTTCTAGTAAAAAAAAAAAATCTGCACAAGGAATGAACCCCCACAGGTCTTCATCATTGGAGCAGAAAGAAAATACACAATAAATAACTGGTCCAATTGTGTATTTGAGAGTTCTTTGGGTAGGGAAATGTGTGTGTGTGTGTGTGTGTGTGTGTGTGTGTGTGTGTGTGTGTGTGTGTGTGTATGTGTAGAAAAATGTCTATATAACCTACTCTGAAGGGGGGGGGAGTTCAGGCTATAAATACATTAATTATTTATTATTTATTATTTATTTATTAGATTTTTTATCCCACTTTTCTCCCCCATTAGGAGACCCAAAATGACTTACAAAAGATCAAAAATTCATACAAATCCTAACATCATAAATTAAAAAAAATTACTATATAGCATTAAAAACTCCTAAAATATTAATACAAGCTAAAAACACGTACAATAAAACGCAAGCTCAACAGCAACCAAGCTTATAAGAGAGAGCTGATCCTATAAAATGAATTAATGTCAGACTCTATGTTCCATACCACACTGGCAATCTGCCAAATAAATAGTCTTCCATTTGGCAAAGCGGACTCCTCCTTGGACCAGTGTGGACCTTCTAAGTGGCAGATCCAGTTCTGAGAACAGCTCCAAAGCAACAAGGGAAGAGTCATGTAAACAGAAACAGTATTAGTGTAGGTGTTGGATTGCTAATAGATAACTTCTTGTAACAAAAATGGAAATCCTATCAGTCCTCAAATGCCTTACTGATAGTATTAGTAACAGATACCCAAACCTGACTTTCGTTAATAGCAAAATTGAACCCAAAACTATCTGAACTGTACTGTTATAGTATTAGGCACATCATTCTACTGGTAGTCCATTCAGTAGTCCCCCGAGAGTCTTCATGCAACAACAAAAACTAGCCGCGCAGCTACTAGTTTGAAAGTTATTTCCTATTGCCTTGATTTCTACTGTGAAAGCTGAGACTCCAGTTAAGTTTTAGTTCTTCTTCAGCCTTGCTGTGTGTCCTGTCTAAATATCTGAGCCTTCGGGTGCATGCTCTGCCTGTTCTTTTTTTCTCTCGAGACCAAACCACATGTGAGGTTAAGCTCATCATTAGTGGACAAGTTTAAAACAGAACTTGAATTCAAAATCTTCCCAGGCTTCTCCACTACCTTGCCAAAACGGAAAGGACCAGCAAGTGGGTGGAAGTGGCAAATTGCTCTTTCTCAGTAAGTCAGGCTCCATCTACTCAAGTGACTGACAGGAAGGTTTTGTTGTTCACAGGGGGAGCCACAAGCTGCCTGTTCACTTTCCTTCTTTCAATGGACACTGCAGTAAGAACAATTGGACTTATTTCCTTAAAACATGAATGTCTGGATTTAATGAGAGTTTTACAGCACAATTCTATTCACGTCTACGCAGAAGTAAGTTCCATTGTGTTCAATAATCCTTACTCACAGTAAAGTGTATAGGATTTCAGTAGAGTAGCCTGATCCTGCCTAAAGGCTGATTCACACTAGAGTCTCCTGGCGCGCATGCCCCTGCCCTTGCCTCTGCCCCTGCGTATGCGTTTGTCTATGCGGTTGGAGCGTCTTGCCGCCTGTTGTCCCTCCTTCTGTCCCGCCTTCTTTAGAAAGCGCAGCTGTGATTTGGTGAACGGAAATGCACTTCTCTGATTGGTGGGCTGCCGTAGCTCCGCAAGCATTCCCAGCACCGCAAGCGCAAGCGCATCAAAAGATGAGGGGAAACCATCTTTCCTGCCTCTCCGCAAGCTGCGACGCAAGCTGCGACGCAAGCATGAAAACAGCTCCGCAAGACCCACCGCAGATCCGCAACGAGCCGGGAAAAGTCTAGTGTGAACCGGGCTTAAGATGTGGTGGCCGGCCCAAAATGGCTGGCCGCTGCATCCTACTTAGGAAGTGGTGCACGTCGGTGCAGCAAGGACTCATCTCGGGGGAAGGGGACATTCGTCCCCTACCCCCGGTGTAAGTGCCGGAGGTCCCAATGGGCCTCCTCGGACGCGTGCTAGCTCTGGAGCTGGCACACAACCGTGGAGGCTGTGTAAGGCCGACCTGGGAAGGAGCTTGGGATATCGGTGCAACCCAGCACTGATATCCACACCCCCTCCCAGACCAGTCCGGCCAATGGCCCCCTTCCCCATCACCCCAGCCCTCCCTCCCCATGCCCCCACGCCGTCTGGCACAGGACTCATCTCTGCCCAGCGGTGTGAAGTCCAGAGGGAAGCCGAGAAAGCAGTGCCATCCTCCACACCGGCGCATTTTACTCACTGGGTGCAGCGAAAGTGCTTTACGTCACTTTCGAGACACCCAACGCCGGCAGAGCAGAAACTCCACAGGTGTTAATCTGCACAGGAATGCGCTCTAAGTTATGTAGGGAGTATTACATATTGCTCCTGAATTACGAGGAGCTTTAAAGGATTTCTAGTTAATAATAATTCCCTCTTCCCCCCTTTTATTAAATGCTCACTATCAATCACAGAGCAGTGTCTCAATTGGAACCTGGCAGAAAACCAGAAAAGTGAAGCTTTGTATTGATAATAATTTTATCCAATTCCTCCAGAGATAACATGCAGCCCTATTGACTTGGTTCAGTTCTATCAAGGCACAGAAAATCAACATGGATTACACTGCAGGATAAATATGTAAATAAAAGATCTGGTGCTTTGATTTGAAAGCAATCCCCACAAAGCCAGAGGCTGATACCATTGACATTTTGACCACAGCCACACTACCCTTGTCTGAATAAAAAGGATGAAAATCCAGTCTGAGAAGTTTTCCTAACAAAAATTTCCACTAGCCGTTTTATAGCACATACCATGCAATAGGTCTAATGTGTGATATTTTGGTTGCAATCCTATACACACTTACCTGGGACTGAGTTCCATTGAACTCAAAGGGACTTTGGATGCCAATTGTGAGTGTTAGGAAATGTTTAGCTTAGGAAATTAGCTTTATTGTTTTATTCCTGTTTGTAGTCCAGATTATATGTCAAAGCCTTATATTATAAATGTCTTCTATTCTACAATATGTAACCAGAGTCTTAAGATTTATTTAAAATAAATTACTTATATTACCACAACGTGTCTTATTGGGAATTCGGTAGCCTAAGTCCGGCCTGAGCCGCTTTGCCTTCGCTAAAACAGCCAGAGCTGTCTTATAATTGTCTAGCCTGACATTCTCCAAAGAGGAAGGCCAATTTACACTCCTATAGTGCCTATAAACATTCAGTGCCTGGAGTCTGGAGAGTTTGGCATGAACCCAGGTGGTGGTAGCCTACATTTGTGTTAATTCGCCTAAGAACTGCACAACGGACTCTTAAGGCTGATTCACACCAGCCCTTTCCGTGCGCGTTTTGGCTTCTTTTCTTGCGTTTTTCATGCTTGCGTCTGATGCAGCATGAGCTTACGATGCAGCCAGGAGAGATGGTTTCGGTTTATCTTTTTGATGCGCTCGCGTTTAAGCTAGCGTTTATGCTCGCGGTGCTAGGCAGCCCACCAATCAGAGAAGCGCATTTCTCTTCACCAAATCACAGCTGCGCTTTCTTCAAGAAGGCGGGCAAACGTTCAGAGAACTGCTAGACGCACGTACAGACGCTAGAGCAGGGCATGCGCGCCGGAAAAGGCTAGTGTGAATCAGCCTTTAGTCTTGCTGGAGCAGCTCAAGAGCCCCTGTTGCTAGAGAACCATAAGATCATTCATTCCTTTCTTGAATTTCCCTGGCTTCGCCTGAGCCAAGCTAGGAAATATTCAAACCTCTGGCTATAGCAGGCGATTCTGTCTCTCCAGAGAGGGCAGTCCCCAATACACCGTAACAACTACCCTCAGAAATCCTTACAGCAACCCTGCATAGTAAACCCCAATGTTGCAGATGTGGGGCTGGGAGATGGCGGCTGGCATGTGCAGCATCCGATCACCTAGATAGTTCATGGCAGAGGTGAGATCTGAACTGGGGACTTCCAGAATCAAATTTTCACTTTATACTACACCAGATTTTAATTTTGAAGTTTTACAATAGTTCTGCATAGCAGTGGGGTTTTGTTTTGTTTTTCCCCTCTACCAAAATTTGACTTCTTCTAACATTCATCATACACGCTAATCTTCTTGTCAGCATTTGTCCTACACTCATGAACTTCTTTGTATACCTTAGCAGTTCTTTGTGTGATTCATGATCAGAACCACTTTTCTTATCAAGTTTGCAGTGGCTGGAAATCATGTGCATGCATAATGGGGAGCAATAATGGAGGGATAATTCAAGAGCTTTCCAAGGTGACGGCCCATAAATTGACCGGGCAGTGTTGCCACATTTTCAGCACCTCTGCCGAACCAAAATAGAAAAGTACAGAAATTGCTCAGATTATTCAGTAAAGACATGGTGAGCTTGTAGCAGGGAGGCAGTTGGGAGCTGGATGAGGGCAAACAAGCTGAAATGAAATCCTGATAAGACAGAGGTTCTTCTGGTCCAGAAGTCTACGATTCAGGTATTGGATCATCGTCCTGCTCTGAATGGGGTTGTACTCCCTCTGAAGGAGAGGGTCTGCAGCTTGGGGGTTCTCCTGGATGCGCAGCTGCTCCTGGATTCTCAGGTTGCAGCTGTGGCCAGGGGGGCCTTTGCCCAGCTTCGGCTGGTGGGCGTGGAAGGTACTTGGACCATGCAAACCTGGCCACAGTGACCCATGCCCTAGTGACATCTAGACTAGATTACTGCAATGCGCTCTACGTGGGGCTGCCTTTGCAGACTGTTCGGAAACTGCAACTAGTGCAGAATGCGGCGGCCCAGGTGGTTGCCGGGGCTTGTTGGTTCGACTCAGTCGGGCCGTTGCTTCGGCAGCTACACTGGCTGCCGGTTCATTTCCGGGCACAATTCAAAGTGCTAGTTTTGACTTTTAAAGCCCTAAACGGCTTGGGTCCAGGGTATTTGAGGGACCGCCTCCTTCCTTATAATCCGACCCGTAATCTGAGGTCATCGGGGGGGGGCTGTTAACCGTGCTGCCATTGATGGAGGTGAGGGGGATGGCGGCACGGAATAGGGCCTTCTCGGCAGTGGCGCCCCAATTATGGAATTCCCTCCCCCTGGAATTAAGAACAGCTCCCTCCTTAGAGACCTTTCGGCGGGGCCTTAAGACATTTTTATTCAGGTTGGCATTCGATGTCTGACATGGTGGGCTGGCTTTTTAACAAATGACTTTTTAACAAATGGCTTTTAACAATGTACATTGTTAATAACAATATTTTCAATGTATATATGTATTTTAACGTTTTTATCTGTAAGCCGCCTTGATTGCCCTTGTTGGGAGAAAGGCGGGGTATAAATTAAATAAATAAATAAATAAATAAATAAATATACTAGAAAAAAGGCTGGCTCATTTCTCTGAACGACTTGTCTCTAATTGCTTTGCATGTACCAGTGTACAGACCGCCTTCTCACTGTCTCATGCCCTCACGGGATTTGGGCACCATGAGATTTTGCGAGATCCAAGATAGCCAGAAGGAAAAAAAAAGTAAGTTTTATCACAGTTTAAAAGCGGAGGCAGCGGAGGCTTGCACCGGCCCGGAATGGTCCGGGACCAATCTGGGACCCGAGCCCGGGTTCTGAGATGGTCCCGGAAATTCCAGTATGGATGGCAAGCTTACGAATCCACCACTCACAAAGGCTGAGGCTTTTGCAAGCATTCATCTGAAATATGTTCAGATACTGGACCCCATTTTGAGTCAAACACTGGAGTTTTTTCATGCATGCTTATTTATTAACTCTGTGTGTGTGTGTGTGTGTGTGTGTGTGTGTGTGTGTCTCTGTGTCTGTGTGTTTGTGGGTCTGTGTGTGTGTGTGTGTGTGTGTGTGTGTGTCTGTGTCTGTGTCTCTGTGTGTCTCTCTGTGTGTGTGTCTGTGTGTTTGTGTGTTTGTGGGTCTGTGTGTTTGTGTGTCTGTGTCTTGTGTCTGTGTGTATCTTTTCATATAAGTTACATTCATAGCCTCAACTTCTTTTTATATGCCTGTTATCTGACACTATCTTCTTCTTCTTCTTCTTCACTCTCTCTCTCTCTCACACACACACACTCACACACACACACACACACACACACACACACACACACACACACACACACACACGCACACATTATGAAATACCAACCTTCTCCTCAAGTCCTGAGGATATACAAAGTTTTTCTTTGTAACTGTTTTGTTCTGTTAATGATTGTTTTGTGTCTTTAAATGTATTTTCTCTCTCACAAAAATGACATTAACAAAGAAAAAAAAGGCCTGAGGTGAAGGTATGACTTACATACAAATATGTGTGAGAAAACCCCAGCATCCTTTTGTTCTAAATGAAGAAAGGTGCTCAGGATGGAGGGGAGAGAGAGGTCCTGCTCATTCACTGCAACATTTCTCTCAATGGGTTTGCATTGAATTTTGACTAATGGGAAGCAGCTGCAAACAGCTCATTGACAAATCCTCACGAATGTTGAATAGATTCACAAGTTGCACGGTTGGTTTGCAAACAATTCACCCAAGTAGGCTAAACTCGCAATGAATATTCTTTACAGTGAATAATTCAAGTAGCCGACTAGTAGACAGCTTTCATGGCACTTCCTAATAACGGCTTCAATGCGCTACACAAATTTGTCAGGCTTTTAAACGTCTCCTTTTCAAACTAGCTTCCAATGTTTGAATCAATAGCCCCAAATCCCCCGGGTTCTAATCTGAGACTGCCAAGGTTCCAGCTGCAAGCTTCCCTTCCCACCAAGATGCACGCACTGTCCCATATTTATAAGCTCACTTGCTTTCGAAGGTACTGCATTTGTCTCCAAAGTATTGAAAATTGCCATGTAGAGCTGTTTGCTGTACTTCACCTACTTTGGAGCCATAGTAGGCTCGATGTGTGATGTGATTTCTGGGTCTTTGGGGCATCTACTTTCTGTGCTAAATAAAGATTGCTGTGAACCTGCTCTCAATGATCGACTTTACAAGTACTGTATATTCATGTTCCAGGTGAAAGCTGCTGATTTGATTTAGAAACATCAGTCTCAACACTACCAGAAATGCACTTCATTAGCAGCCTTTTATTTATTTTACAGAGATTTGGTTGACGTAAGATAAAAGGCCCTGCAATCCTTGAACCTGCAGAAATTTAAAATCATACACGGAGACCAGTTCCCACAAAGTAAATGAAGTTTTAGCAACTAACAGCCCAATCCTACCTAACTCCCCGCACGGCGATGTGGCACCAACGTGGCATCTGCTGCATTCCACGGGGGAGTTCTGGCTTTCAGAGGTCTCCTTAGGGGAAAGGAACATTGTTCCCTTCCCCCAAATGTTCTCTTCCCCAAGGGTAAGCCCCTGCTGGTCCAGTGGTTCAACTCACACTTGTGCCAGAGATGTCACTGGAGCAAGTCCACATTGACTCATGAAGGCAGATCAGGCCTGGGAAGAGGGTTAGGATTTGGCGGGCTCTGCTGCCGCTGAACCCACCCCCTGAATAAGCTCGATCTACCCTCCTCCCTGCCCCATCACCTCCCTGTTTCCCCACCCCCATGCCTCCCACCCCTTGCGCAATCCTACCTGGGGTGGCGGGTGTCTGGTGTCCACTGCTGTGCAGAGCCGGCTTCTTGCTGCTTCCAGCCAGCCTACACATTCTGGCATGTCACCTTTCCCGACAGCTGGAAAGCACATTACGCCACAGGAACGCTTATTCCGTCGGTATAGCATGTCTTCAGGATTGGGCAATAAGCACTGAACACTGGAATTTAGTTATGGGTAACATTATTCTGAAGTTTGTTTTTTTAACAAGTTAATTCCACTGTATCATTTCTGCTTCCTTTGAAGTGGAAGGAAGTCGCCAATATTTGTTACAGGTGGGCCATTTTTGGAGGTTGTTTCAGCGCACCAACCAATGGTCATTTCAGCACACCAACCAATGGTCTGAATGGCAGCATCATGCAAGCTACGTATATGTATGGTAAAGTGACAGAAACAGAAAGTGGTTCGTCACTGAAATGTTTCCTCATGCATAGACATCCTCAAATCCATTTTACTTTATATGGGAGAATCACAGTGAATATGAAAATTAAATTACAGTTTTGCGTACAAATGCAAATGGCTTTATTATGAGTGAGGTGGTGGCATGCAAAGCTGCAATCATTGTTTATGGTGAATAATTCCACACAGCTGGTGCTTCAAATCCAAGCAGATTTTGAGACCTGATCCATATGGGAATTGCTTAGAGGAACAAATGAGTCCGTAGGCACAAAATCGTAAGATGGATGGGACGGTGAATGATTTGGTATGGGTAAACTTGCACAGTCAGGACCATCATCTTTCAGTTTCAAGATGTTTGTAGCTAGCAAATTCTATAGTTACGGCTTCATTCCGGTGTACCACCCAAAGTCAGGTGTATCTTCGTTGTTTAAGGAGAAGGGTGGAATTAGCCCCTATGCAAATCTACACCTGCTGAAAGCTACTTTATTTACGGTGCAATCCTATCCAATTTACACCACCATTGTAATCCAGCAGAAAATGGAAAGGGGATTGAAATCCTCTCCAAAGGGGGATTCAAAGGGGATTTAAATCTCCTTTCCGTTCTGGGGTCTCCCATTCTCACTGCACCGCTGGGTTACACCGATGGTGTAAGTTGGATAAGGATACAGCTGAGTTATGCCGGTGGTGTAAGTTGGATCGGACTGCACTGTTAAAGCATGAGTAGATCCCAGAGTAGAATGAAGTGAAAATGTGACATTTCTATGTGTCTCTAGAAACAAAAAAAGTTTAAATTTTGGTTTGCATATGGCTACATAGTAAATTCATGCATGCTACAGAATAGTCCACATTTTTCTTTCATGTTAGCGGAAAGTTTTCAAATCAGCTTCAAACTTGAGAGCAGGAGTAGCGAAGAAGAGTTGCAAACTCCAACCCAACTTAGAACAAAAATGCAAATTATTAAGCAGATACAGAGCACATTCTGTGAGTGCTGGTTTCCAGATGTCTTGAAGGTCAGTGACCTCCAACTAATTCAAATACCCTTTCAGTAGACTTCTACCATGAACCAGAACTTAGCTGAGGTCTTAGAGAAATGCCTTAATAAATAGCAAGCACATACGAACAACTCTCAATTTGAGCAAACTTTTCCATTTTCAAAACAAAAAACAAGCCTTCATAACTGAGCTCAAGGTCAAGGGGACACATTAACTAACTTGCACTAAAAATAGCTTCACAATATTTGGTTGAAAAATGCTGCCTTGTTTACTTGCAGTGAGATTCTATTGGACCACTGTGACTCTAGAAAATAAGCTTCTTCTTTTTTTAAACTGAGAGGCTTTTCATATCAGGGTGCCACATTTTTTTTCCACATTTTTTTTATACCGCCCTTCCTCCAAGGAGCTCAGAGTGGTGTACATAGTTCCTCCCCTCCTTTTTGTCCTCACAACAACCCTGTGAGGTAGGTGGGGCTGAGAGATAGTGACTGGCCCAAGGTCACCCAGGAAGCTTCGTGGCTGAGCGGGGATTTGAACCTGGATCTTCCAGATCTAAGTCAGACTCCCAAACCACTACACCATCCACTACATTGGCACCTTCCAATATTAAATTAGCTGCACAGGAACCCCTACAGTCTCATACCACTTGAGCAAGATGGATTGGACCAATTCAGGTGAGAAAAGACTCCTGAAACCTGGGGCATAACCTGGCATGGGGAGGAGCCTCAGTATGGGGTCCTCCCATGGGGCCTTAAGTTTATCACATTTCCTAAGGAATGCAAGAATGACAACACAATCCTACCCATCTCATCCACTGGTGCAGCAGTGGTGGAGGGCAGAATGGGAGGCTTTGGAAGGGAGAGGGGATTTAAATCCCCTTTCCCTCCCAAACCCTCCAGTTCTCCCTCCACCACTGCTGCACCACTGGTTGAGCTGGGTAGGATTGTGCTGTGAATCACACTGCAACATCTCCTACTACAGTGTAAGTGTGATCCCTAATATGTTCTGGAACTTTCTGCAATGCATGGAGTTCCGTGGCAGCTGCTCAAGAGTTCCGTGGCAGCAACTTGGTGTGTAGATGTTCCTGAAGGTAGAAAGTTTGAAAACCACTGGGTTCCAGGTTTGTTTTCAACATGTGTCAAGGAACTGTGGGAGAAGAACCCAATTTTGACCAAATTTGAAACCAAGAGGTACTTGGTTTCAAATATCTTTTTTTTCCTGTTTCTTCCTTCTTTCATCAGGGCTTTCTTCACTGATGAACAACTTGCTAGAGACTGAACACAAATCAAATTATTCCAGGAAAAAGAAGAGCAACCACTTGGCTGCTAATAATATTATCCAGCAAGAGTGTTGTTGGAGAAACAAGGTGCCGATGGGAAGTGTCCATTTCCTTCTCTCCTCGCTTCTGCTTGGCTGTTTATTTGAATGCTTTTGATGCTCTAATAGCTAATTGCACCTTTGTTGGGGGTCTGTTTCCATGGCTTCTTCAACACTCTGTTTCATATATGAAAAAAGAAAGGAGTTCTTTTGTGACCTAGTAATTATCTTCTCTCCAGGTCTCCTTCAGTAGCTACTTTACTTTGCTATTGATGGAGCTCGAAAGTAAATGCTCACTCCTGGGGTCTCTCACAATTGATTCTTTCAGAGCTGTGATTGATCTTTCCCCCAATTGGGATAGTGATGTGTATGCATGTCTGAAATTCCTCGAAGCACACGTTTTGTACCAAACGCTGGTGAAATGCAGCCTCAAACCCCAATTATCTTTCTGTCCAAGCCTCCTGTGGTGAGCACAGCACTCTGAAAGTTCTGTAACTTTCTGCCCATTTGCCTAGCATTGTCAAGGTTTGTGACGAGATGGATGAAGCAGTAAAAGTTCTTCAAATACCAAAAAGTTATACCCAGCAAAACACAAACAGGTACTAAACGTGAAATCCTAAAGACCTTTTCACTGAAGAGAACAGTAGTAACTATTTTGACATAGTGTAACCCTACAGTACTTTGGGAACAGGCAACCATAAGGAAAGGCCAACGATGGATCCCTTTCAATCTGGATCCTATTCAATCTGGCTTCAGGCTGGATTTGGGGATGAAGACAGCCCTGGTGGCCTTGGTGGCTTTCCACACCTTTGACCATGATATTGTCTTGGGATTGTTGGCCAGGTTGGGGCTTTGAGGCACTGTTTTGCAACAGTTTCACTGCTTCTTGCCTGACAAGTCCCAGAACGAAGGTGGTGCTGGGGGATGGCTGTTTGGTGTTTTGTTTTGTTTTTTCACCCTTTATTAGTGAAAAGGGGAAAAAGTTCAATCGACTGAAAAGAATAGAGAAAGAAGAAAAGGAAGGGGGAAAGGAACACACACACATACACACACAGCATTAATACAACATACAAAAGAAATACAAAGAAAATTTTGTAGCAATCTACACTATAAACCTTAATCCATAAACAGTACATACACTATATGGCTTCCAAATAACCGCAAATTTGTCCATTCGTAGTTGTCATCTATAAGCCATTTGTTCAAAGGTTGATAACATTGAAAGGTCCTCAATCCACTGGGTTATAATAGGAAGGCACTTATCCTTCCAGTATTTTGACATAAGCCTTTTACCAATGATGAAGGCATTGAGAGTCCATTTCTGTTGTTTCTCTGTTAACTTCCATGCTACAGGTAGATAATTCAAAAAGACAAAAGTATCCACAAATATCAATGACTGTTGCAATATAGCATTAATACACTTAATGACTTCTTCCCAGAAAAATTGCATCTCTAAACAAGACCATATCATACGCGTAAGTGTTGCATTCACATTACAATGCCAGCATTTAGAATGTTTATTAGCCCTTTACTATAAAGATGTTGCAGTGTCCATATATCCTGAAAATAATTTTGTTGAATTAATCGTAATCTAAGATCCATGGACATTGCAGTAATGTTATTTAAAACCACTTTCCATTGAATACACAAAATAGGACGGTCCAGGTCTGCATTCCAAATTCCTCTAATTATTTGAATATCGTATTCATTAAGCAACATTAAATATTTATAAACAAATATTGTAGGCTTCTTTTTCTCTATTGACTCTATGTGTGCTTCTAAGAGTAAAGGGTGGGTGTGTGTGTGTGTGTGTGTGTGTGTGTGTGTGTGTGTGTGTGTGTGTGTGTGTGCGTGCGTGCGTGTGTGTGTTTCAGAAGCAGATAATGCCACTGGACCATGTTTAAACTATAATAGATGTAATTGTAAAAATTGAATTGCTAACGATGGCAATTCATATTTGACCCTCAGCCTTGAAAGCAAAAAAGAACTCTTGATCTTGACCAATTATTTGATCTAGAGTAAAGATTGCCCTAACAGTCCAAGACTTCTACCCTGGCCATTGGTGTGTGGGGTGCCACAGGCTTCTTTCTTATCCTCCATGCTGTTTAATATGTCCAAGAAACTGCTGGTTGAGGTCATCTAGGGATCTGGGATTAGGGTGTCATTCATATGCTGATGACATCCAGCTTTATCTCTTCTTCCTACCAACTACTGGGAGGGGGAGGCTGCCTTTGGAACTAGAAACGAGTTAACCAGCTGAAATTAAATCCAGATAAAACAGAGGTCCTCTGGGTCCAGAAATCCATGATGCAGGTGCTGAACTATCATTCTCTTCTGAATGGAGTTGAACTCCTTCTACACAGACATAGGGAGTCATAGCCTGGGAGTCATCCTGGATTGCCAGGTGGTGGCTGTGGCCAGAGAGGCTTTTGCCCAGCTTCAACTGGTGCACCAGCTGTGGCTGCACGTGAGTCCGTTGGACCTGTCCACAGTGGTCCATGTCTTAGTGACATCTTGTCTTGATTACAGTAATGTGCTCGATATGGGGCCACCTTTGGAAATGGTCCAGAAGCTACAATTTTTGGAGAATGCAGTGGCCCATGTGGTTACTGGAGCTCAGCTGTTCAACTCTGTCAGACTGCTCTTCCAGTGGCTGCACTGGCTGCTGGTTCACTTTCAGGCCCAATTCAATGTGCTGCTTCTAACCTTTAAAGCCCTTTACTACTTAGGGCCAGGGTACCTAAGGGACAACCTTCTCCCATATATTCCAGCCCACCCTCTGAGATCTTTGGAGAGGGCATTACTTCATGTACTGTCCCCAGCAGAAGTCAGGGAGGGGCAATGCGAAGAATGGCCTTTTTTGTGGTGGCATCACAGTCATAGACATCCCTCTTTGTGATTTAAGACCTGCTACCTATTGAGGTGTTCTGGTAGGGGCTAAGAGCTTTTTATATTTCAGTTGGCATTTGTGATATAGTTTGAGTGGGGATATGCTTTGATAGGGTGGTTATTGTTTCTTATTCTTACCATGGCTTTATTGCCACCTTTTACTGGTGTTTTTTCCTGCTGTCTTTTATTGCCTTTTGATGCTGTATTTACAGCTGCTATCTTGCTTCTTTTCAGCTATTTTACTATGTATCACTATGACTATGCTGCTTTATGTTTTATGCTATCATGTGAACTGTCTGATGTTTGTACAATGATCTTAGCTGCTATTTTTGAGTTACTGGTTTTATTGCTATTGTCTGTTTTTATATGTGTTGGGAGGAGTTTATGTTGTGTGTTGTTTTAGTGTAAATTTTATTATGTGCTTTTATAATTACTTTTTTAAATATATTTTGGTAGTTGCCTTGGGCTCCCACATTGTGTTTGTGGGGGGGGGCAGGGTATACATGTATTAAATTTGTTGTTCAGTCGTTAAGTCGTGTCCGACCCTTCGTGATCCCATGAACCATATCCCGCCAGGCCTTCCTGTCCTCCACTATCTTCCTGAGTTCGCTCATTTTCATGTTCGTTGCATCGGTGATGCTGTCTAACCATCTCATCCTTTGCCTTCCCCTTCTCCTTTAGCCTTCAATTTTTCCCAGCATCAGAGTCTTCTCCAGAGACTCCTCTCTTCGCATTAGGTGGCCAAAATATTTGAGCTTCAGCCTCAGTACCTGTCCTTCCAGGGAACAGTCAGGGTTGATTTCATTTAGGATTGACTGATTTGATCTCTTAGCAGTCCAAGGGACTCTCAGGAGTCTTCTCCAGCACCACAGTTCAAAAGCATCTATTCTTCGGCGCTCAGCCTTCCTTATGGTCCAACTCTCGCAACCATACATTGCTACTGAGAACACCATCGCCCTGACTATACGTACTTTTGTTGGCATGGTCATATCTCTGCTTTTTATTATGCTGTTTAAGTTTGCCGTAGCTTTCCTTCCAAGGAGTAAGTGTCTTTTAATTTCATGGCTGCTGTCTCCGTCTGCAGTGATCTTGGAGCCCAGAAAAGTAAAATTCTGTTACTGCTTCCATTTCTGCCCCTTCTATTTGCCAGGAATTGATGGGACCAGATGCCATGATCTTAGTTTTATTAATGTTGAGTTTCAAGCCAACTTTTGCACTCTCCTCTTTCACCCTCATCAAGAGGCTCTTTAGTTCTTCTTCACTGTCTGCCATTAGGGTGGTATCATCTGCATATCTGAGGTTGTTGATATTTCTCCCGGCAATCTTGATTCCGGCTTGCGATTCATTCAGCCCTGCATTTCTCATAATGTACTCTGCATATAAGTTAAATAAGCAGGGTGACAATATACAGCCTTGCCGTACTCCCTTCCCAATTTTGAACCAGTCGGTCGTTCCATGCCCAGTCCGAACTGTTGCTTCTTGAACCGCATACAGGTTTCTCAGGAGACAGGTAAGGTGATCTGGTACCCCCATCTCTTTAAGAATTTGCCACAGTTTGTTGTTATCCACACAATCAAAGGCTTTTGCGTAGTCAATGAAGCAGAAGTAGGTGTTTTTTTGGAACTCTCGTGCTTTCTCCATGATCCAGCGCATGTCGGCAATTTGATCTCTAGTTCCTCTGCCTCTTCGAAACCCAGCTTGTACGTCCGGTAGTTCTCGGTCCACGTACTGCTGAAGCCTAGCTTGTAGGATTTTGAGGATAACCTTGCTAGCATGTGAAATGAGTGCAATTGTATGTATTAAATAAGTACATGTAATTCTTTCCTGTACAGATCTGACCTTCCCCTTCATTTGGGCAATGTCAATGTAAGAAGGAATCACAACATTAGCCCATCATGTGATTCCATTTGCAAAGAAGCAAGGATTACACAAGAGGTTCCCACATTGCTACATGGAAGTCTGAGTGGGTCCTGATATTTGCATTTATAGTAAACTCGCAACTCAAGAGGGTGGGATCTCATGACCACTTCAGTAGCAGATACTATTTATTATTATATGATAAATACTAGATGATGATGATGATGATGATGATGACATACATAGACTGAAAAGACAGGTTCTTACCTTCATTGCTTTACAGTCTAGATCAGTGGTTCTCAAAGTGGTGGGTCACGCCCCACCATTGGAACCACAATCTGTCCGTTTCCACCTTAAGGGGCGGGGACAGCATGGCAGTGGTGATCCAGGGGTTCGCAGCTGGGGAAAAAGTGCCCAAAAATGTTTTTAACTTACTGTGGCCTCTGGGGTGTGTGGCGAGGCCTGTGGACCCCTCCACAGGCCTCCCTGATCTTCAGATCGCTGCAGAGCCACTCAAGGGCAGCAGACAGAGCTTCAATGGGAGCACTACATATTATGGGAAACGGGAGCTGTAATAAGTGGTTTTGAAACTACCATTTCACATGTTTAGAGTGATATTTGAACCCAGGCTTCGCAGCTCCATAGCTAACACATCGCTCAGTAAAACACACCAGCGTTGTGCAATACCTTTCACGTAGACTTGCTTAAGCCAAACCCGAGAGGGGCTATACTTCAGTTTTCAGAATAAGTTATCTTCCCATATTCATCTTTATCACTTACATAATTATGTTAGACGTATCTGTACTTGGGATGAGTAACACTTTTGTATTTATAAAGTGCACTTCAGCACTTAGATGAGTTTGCAGATTGGCTGCCTCCAGCTACTTCACTTTGAGAACAAAATTAATTGTACGTATGTCAGCAGATGCTGCAAATAAGCATGGTAGATAGCAGTAATAAATCTAAACTATCCTACCAAACAGCATCATATTTAACATGCTCCCTTCTCCAGTTATCCTTTCCTAAGCAGCTCTACTAATGCTAAATGCAAGCAGAATTTACAAGGAATACATTTACCCAGTATAAGTAGCCTCCCTCTCAAATTTGCCATGACCCCAAGCTACAGATTACTGATTTCATCTTGTTCAGAAGACATATGCATTGTTCATAGTTGCTACCTTTATTCTGAAAATGGGTTACCAATCTAACCGATATTGAACAGTCTGGGAATCAGAGGCTGCTTGCTCTCTTTTAAACTGATTCACGTTACCTGAGGCTCTGTTACAAGCCCAAATTTCTGCCTCTGTTAAAGTCTATGACTCAGCGGTTCTCAGTCTTCTCAGTGCCGCAGCCCACCTCGTCCTTGGTGGTGAGTCATGATAACAGAATGATGATTTGCCTCTTCTGGGTCACGCCAGGCTGGAGACCCACTCTACTGGCCTCTGCGGGCCTCAGAATGGCCTGCAGAAGCCTCGGAAAGCCACTTCCAGTTTTTAGAAGCAAACCATAAGTGGCATTCCGAAAATGGGAAGTGGCATTCCAACGTTTCTGCAGGTCATTCTGAGACCCACAGAGGCCAGTAGAGTGGGTCGCCAGCCTGTCGCGACCCAGAAGAGGCCTTCAAACCCTCATGGTGAGTAATTCAGCTTCTGGAATAGCTCTAAAATGGAGCCAAACTGGAGCAAGGGTGGATGGGAGGGCACAGACCCAAGTGGGTCGCAACCCACACTTGCAGAAGTCCTTGTCTAGGTGACCAGGAAGGTGACCTTCTCTGTGGCAGCCCTGGATTGTGTAAATTCCTCCACAGGAAAGTCCATCAGCCCCCCCTTTCTTTCAGGAGTCCCAGTGGGTAGGTTGACCAGGAGACAGTGGGGTCAGCTGCCACCCTTAACTATAGCACTGACTGGGAAGAGTGTTGCTTATCCACTGTCCTCTCTCTCTCTCTCTCTCTCTCTCTCTCTGTGTGTGTGTGTGTGTGTGTGTGTGTGTGTGTGTGTGTGTGTGTGCGCGTACATTTTCCAAAGAATGGGGTAGGTATGTCATGGGGGACTGACAGAGGTTGTTCCCCAGAGCCCCCTAAAAGCTGCTGTAACTGCTACTGATCAGGAGGCTGTAGACTTTAGGTCCTTTCTGTATGCAAGAAGCTCTCTTCATAATTGTTGTCCCCCCCCTCCCCATAAAGGTGAGGTTACTTTAGAAAGGAGCTACAATTGTGGGGACAGCTGGAAGCAAGGTTCCTGGTTGCCTGGTTTATCTGAGCCTTCTTGGAAAATCTTCAGCAAACTCAGAGAACTCTCCAAAAAAGGTAAGTGAAACAGAATTTCAAAGAAAGCCAGGGGCAGTTTGCCCATCACTACCTGGTTACATGAAAGCAAAATGTCCTTTCTAGTCCTCAGTCTCCAGTGCAGTATCTCACTGCAATTCTTTGGAAGAATGTAGCTCAGGTGACAAACGTGAAAATAAAAATAGCAAGCTCCATTTTTGAAATCAAAGGTCATATGTTTCTTACTAAGCAGAGATAAAAGCGATGACTTCCTGGAACAGCTGCTACCACATAATCCAGTAGCTTTCCTGGTCAAACCAAAACCCTATACGATAAATTTCATTCACTTTGAACTGGAGTAATCTATTCTCAAGGTCAGGTATGCCATAATATAGTAATCCATTTCAATGTCCCTTAAGTAAGCAAGGTAGAATCTGACACAGCATCTTAATTATCTTTGAGAACTATTTTGATTTCCATTTTTTTCATGACGTAAATTTTGAATGACCTATTGATTCCAATAATAAAATCATATCTCATTTCATCATTGATTTCACCATCAGGGATGTCAAGCTGAATTGCTCGCTTCTAATTGCTTGGTTTCTAAAACGTGTCATGCCAAATGATAATAAAAGAAACAGATGGATCCTGTCAGGCTGAAGAGGAAAATCTGAATCACATGTCAGCCCAAGAAGAATTGGATTAATACAAAGATATAATAATTATTTTATTTTTTTCTTCATGAAGTATGACTAGATTTGCATCTGAAAATTGCCGTATATCAGTGTTTCTCAAACTGTGGGTCGGGACCCACTTGGTGGGTCACGACCTGATTTCTGGTGGGTCCCAGGTGATGGAAAGATCAGATAAGTAATTGCCTATTACCTGAGGCTATTCAAAAATCAAATAGATACTAATTGCCCTTCAAAGAGCTGAGCTCCTGCAGTTTGCAAGATAGCGGCTAATTACCCTGCAAGCAGCTGAGCGCTTTACTTGTAAATTTATTTATTTATTTATTTCTAGATCACCTTTTTTTAAGTCTCAGAAAGCTAGGTGGGTCCCAATAGAGTGTCATTTTAAAAAGTGGGTCCTGGTGTTAAAAAGTTTGAGAACCACTGCCGTATATGATATCAGTGTGTAATGAATATTTAGCAATGTGATCTGAGTTGGAGCAGGCAACTGTCTTTGTAAATACGAGGGATATATTTCCATTGGTATACCACTGAAATGGTGTACATTGGGCCCAGGTCTGAGTTGCCCCATAGACACTGCTGGGGCTTACCCTGGGACAAGGAGACAAATCAAGTCTCCTTACCCCAAGAAGACCTTCAGCATCTGAAAATCCCCTGTGGGATGCAGAGGAAGCCACGCCAGTGCTGCTGCATTGCTGCGAGGGATGTTAGGTAAGACTGGGCTGTAAAACTATATTTTGGGGCGCAACTCTGCCTAACTATAGACCGGTGAGCCTAGCAATCCGCCAGTCTATGGTGTTGTAAATGTGACATAAGGCACATTTCTGACACCGGGAGAGTAAGCCGGGCCAGCATGGAGGCCGGCACCGCTTACTAGACTGCGGAACTTACCTGTCTTTGGCTGATGCAGGTACGTCCTGCACCGGTCAGTGGGAGGGCAGAACGGGGCAGCAAGGGAGGGGGGCATTGCCTGGCCCAGTCTGGGAGGGGGCAGGGATATCTGTGGCGATATCCTAGGCCGCTTCCCGGCCGCGCTGCCCTGCCACCGCCTCCGTGAATGTATGCCAGGTGTGGACCCGGCATGCATTTGAGGAGGCCCATAGGCCCCAGGCTCACTTACACTCGGTGAAGGGGACGAACGTCCCCTTCACCTGAGGTGCGGCCTAGCAGCCCTGAGGCAGGCCGCAATTCTGATAGGATACAGCGGCCGGCCCAATTGCGCTGTTTATGTAGTAAACAGTGTAAATATACCTCCTGCTCTTGGGGAGAACTCAGAACTTAATGGTAGAGCAGATGCTTTGCATGGATAAGGCCAAGTTCAGCCCTTGCTATCTGCAGTTGAAGCAGGGGCATAAGTCTGACTCAAGAAGAAGGTCGACTCTCTGCAAACCAACTGGGGCCAAAAGGCGGAAGCTGTCGATCGAAAGGTCGGCAGTTCGAATCCGCGACAGGGTGAGCTTGGCCAGCTCCAGCCAACCTAGCAGTTCCTAAACATGTTAATGCGAGTAGATAAATAGGTACCACTTGCGGGAAGGTAAACAGCGCTCCGTGTTCCAGCCGCATTCTACGCGCTGCGGCAAGGAGAGTCATGCCGGCCACATGACCACGGTGGCGTCTTCGGCAGAGGCGTCGCTCCGGTAGGGGCGGGGCTGTAAGTATCGCTGCGGTTACAGTCGCTTTACCGAGCGAGGAGGAGGCAGCCCCGCCCCCTCACTGTCCGAGCCATTCGCCTATGGAGAAAGCAGCAGGCAGGGTCTCTTGCCTGCTACTTTCTCCGCAGGGGACTGGCTCAGACAGTGAGGGGGCGGGGCTGCCTCCTCCTCGCTCGGTAAAGCGACTGTAACCGCAGCGATACTTACAGCCCCGCCCCTACCGGAGCGACGCCTCTGGTCTTCGGACAACGCTGGCTCTTTGGCTTTGAAATGGGGATGAGCACCACACCCTAGAGTCGGACATGACTGGACTTAATTGTCAGGGGTCACCTTTACCTTTTATAGTCCACAAGGACCCCAGAAATGAATGGATGTACGAGAATTCTAGTCAAAAACTGCTTGATATGAAATAAAGCACCCAGGTGAAGAGGTTGAATAAATATGCACACATACCCACATTTAAAACAAAAAATCAGTAGTAATATTTTTTTTTATTCGAAGGATACAATCCTGTACAAACTTTCCTGGGCGCAAGCTCCATGGAACACAGTGGGACTTACTTCTGCGTAGACATGCATAGGATTGTGCTGTAAATATTTGTTGTTTTATTTTAATTAACCTTAAGTACAAGGTTAAATACCGAGACCCCATAGGATCCACTGGGGTCCACCTTGACGGCCCTTTGAATTTCACCCCTGGGTTGAAGGGTCTTTGGTAGGAAGAGTGGAACAGAATTCTGCCTAAGTCCTGAGACAGCCCTTAGAGTAAATGAGACTCCAAATGGTCTGCTGGTCACACTCAGTAGAAGCAGCTTCATATGCTCGTTGCTAACAATGCCATTTTCAGCAGTAATTTGCTGGGGATTTCTTCTGAGTAAACAGGTTTAGGAATGTCTTGCAACTCATTGTCTAGCTCGTCAGTTAGTTTGTTTACCACTTAAGACCTTGGTTGAATATTGTATTCCTAATGATGCCGTCCTTCTGACTGGCTTTTGACATGGTTGTCATAGTTGCTCTGAGTTTCTGGATTCCTTATTGACCTCAATCTATTCTATCAAACGCTGCAGGCGTACATCAAAATAGAGGAAAAAAGCCCGTCACATAGAGTCATTCAGTACATAAAAGATTCATCCCCAACACCAGCTCATTGTACTGTAGTAGACTAGTGCTGGATAATTCGCGTAACCAGCAGGTACAGAGTAGTTCAATCTAGCAAAAGTTTTAACGAACACTTCGATACCAAGAGTTTTAAGGACAAAGAACTCTTAAATCAAAGACTGGTTCTCTTTGAATCCATGACCTCTAACTTTTGGTCTTACTTCACAGGCAATAGATTCTTGAAGGCCTCAAATAGTGCTCCTACAATAATTCAGTATGACTGATGTTGTATAAAAGTATATTATATTGCTCGCTACCTTGGGATGTGACCATGACCTTTTTCAATTATTTTTATGGCATGCAGCATTTTCATCTTTCACAGCTCTACAGAACGATGGAGCAGGCGTCACAAAGAAGACTTCACGAGATACATCAGTTCGCTGAATAGCTTGTGGTGCAATAAACAAGGACACGATAATAAACACCATTGCATCATGCTGTTCTGTGATACTTATCTGTTCAACCAGAGCCAGGATCAGTTGATGTCTCAAACTGGTTAATTTGGTAGGTAGGTAGAGTTAGCAATATCAAAGAGATTCCAACGTATGCCAATATACTACTACTGTTAATAAAATGAAGGCATTTTTCACATTTATGATTCAAATGTTTGCTGATTCTTTTGACGTATTATGAATGACTTCCATATAAACCATTCTTTTGTAGCTTTTAATTTTGACTATTCATTTTTTGTACATCTTCCAACACTGCACAGATTAACAGCCCAATCCTAACCAGTGCCAATGTAGCAGGGCCAGCGCGGCCGCGCTGCATCCTATGTGCAGATTGAGCAGGCTGGAGGTTTTCTCGAGGTAAGGTGACATATCCCCCCCTTACCCCGTTAAAACCCAAGCCTGCTAAAAGGGGCAACTTCAATCTGCGCCTGTTAAATAGCCGGTGCAAATCCAAGCTGCCTTGTGTCAGGTTGTCAGGCCCAGGAAGGGGGATAGGATTTGGTGTGCACCAGCATCGCTGCCCGTTTCCACCCTCCCTCGTTGAATTACACCCCTCCCTGCTCTCCCCCACCCTTTCCCTGCCCCTGAGCTGCTCTGAGCAGCTCTGACCTGCTCTGACACATGTTCCATTCTCCACTGGTGCCAGTGGGACAGCACAGGTCTTCCTGCTGGTGCTCCTAACTGCTGGGGGCCCTCTCATGTCAACCCCCTCTGGTTTGGCACCCGGGGCAGTGGGTCCCACCAGCTACACCACTGGGTATGCCACAGTACTATTTCTAAATTAATGGTTTATATCCCACCTTTCCCTCCAAATAAATGGACCATGGCTAGGTGATAGTGGCTTTACTTGAGTCATATAGCGAGTTCCTGACTGACATGAGCTTTCCCGGCTTAGTGCTCAATGTCTTTGCCACCATGCCACACTAGCATTCATGAAGCTACACAAGTGTTTGTAGATCACTGATAGCCAGTGTCCAGGGATTTAGACAGAGGTCTCTATGTAACATCTCCACAGTATTAGTTTTCGTTTCTACTGTCAGGCCTCTTGACAGAAATCTTGTCCTGTTTCCTCCTCAAATGTCAAACTCCCAGAGAAAGGAGTGGTGTAAGAAATCGGCCAGATCAGCCACTGGGTGAGGGCCCATCTCCAGCCGAGGGTGTGGCTGTCCAGGCCTAACCCTGAACCCTCAGTAACAGTGACAGTGTTAGTCCCCAATGCACCATCAGAGGGTGGCTGAGGGATCCTTTGGGGGCCCAGTGTTGAGCTTTGCCCCAGAACCCCCAGTCACCTGGTTCTGGCAGTGTCTAGGAGTCTTTACCCCTTGTCCAAACAAATTGATCCATCACTTCGTGCTATACTGTGCAGTGAATTATGCAGTGTAGAAAGGAAAATCAAGAACTGGTTCTAATGCAAAATTTCAATGTCCTGTCCTGGAAGGCAGAAACTGCTTTCCTCTTTCTTTTCAATGAGGGCAGAAGCCCATTCCAGCATCCCTGGGCCTGAGCATCTTCTTCAATTCCTCTGCTTTTTCACAAATCCTGATGGTTCCATTTCGCCAGAAGGAAATAATAGGGCAATTTGTTGCCCTCGGAAAGCACAGGATTGTTTTCTCTCCTCCTTGGAGCTTAAATCTCTGGAGGAGAAATAGGTTTTGCAGTCTCTGCTGAAAAGAAAAATGAGGTAGCAGGTCAGTAGTATCTGCTTCTCAGAGTTATTTATTAGCTCCTCCATCCTATCTCTTGCTTTAAAATCAAAGTATAGAAAGCAGCACTAAAACATTCATTTCTATTTAAATATTATTGATGTTTGGACACAATTAAATGTAAGGATTTATGGTTTGTGCTCCTCATTCACCAGGCTAAGTACACCTCTCTCTCTCTCTCTCTCTCTCTCTCTCTCTCTGGCCCTGGTACGGTGACAGTGAGTATTCATACATCAAGTGGGTATACTAAACCAATGAATCCTTGTGTACATTCTCCACTCTTGTTGATAGTTATGGAGGGGCTTGGATATTCTTAACCTTTCTTCTTCAGAGCAAGTTTGTAATATTCCCCCAGATACGTTTACATTGGTCAATGTTTTGGCTCCCCCTCCTCCAGTTGTCACTGATTATCTTTGCAGTGCCAATCACCTTCCTGCTAGCACCCTCAGGGCCGTACCATTTCCCTACTCTCAAGTGGGATGCCCAGGGAACCAGAGTCATGGGAATTATGACTCCTTTCATGGAGTAATTAATTGCCTTTTTATACCACACCACTACCACTTCACATAAGGCTCCATACATTTGCATAGGTAGAATCAAATCTTCTCAGACAGACTTCTTCTGTTACATGTCACCATCACTTGTACTATCAAGTCTATCATAACTTCTGCTGTGTACTTGCCTCTTTAAGAGCCAAACTCAGAAGACCTCAGGATGAGAAAGGCATGTGAAAGAACTGAAGAAACATTGAGCTGGTTTGGACAATACTTTTCCCATCCAACTGGCTCAGGCATTTCATGACGTGTGCAGTTAATTAAGGCACATTCCTGATCCACCTTCCTGATCCCCCCAATTTCCTCATAAGACTTCCAGATTGTGTGAGTGGATGGTTCATCTGAACCACATGATTAGGATGATTTACTGAGGAAGCAAGAAGAAAGACTAGGGTATGTGTGTGTGTGTGTGTGCGTGCGCGCGCTCACACACACACACACACACACACACACACACACACACACACACACACACACCATAAACGTACAAGTCATTAAATCCACGGTGCCAGTCTGAAGGGGTGAGTGTAGCCCAGTTTCAGCTTTGCAACAGAAAACTGCTTACGTAGTTGGCCTAGATTCCTCAAAGAGTATTACAACACAGATCCTTTTCAGAAAATTTGATGGTGCTTTCTCTCTTTGTCTGTCTGAGTGAAGCAGGTTTGTCTTAAAATGTACTATAGGGAGAAATCAAAATTAGGCAGGGATCATAAAATATTTTATGACAATGTGTCACCTTAAAAAAAGACAATGGTAAATTGGTTTTCATTTTCAAAAGATTCAAGATAAATTGAAAAGGAACAGGTTCAAAGTAGGACAGCACAGAATTTTCCATTGTTTTAATTTTCAGGTCAAGAATAGGAACTTCCGTGGGGTAGAAATATTTCCTGATATTCACTTTTTTGTTATCCTGCTGGATCAGGTCAAAGGCCCATCTAGTCCAGCTTCCTGTATCTCACAGCGGCCCCACCAGATGCCTCAGGGAGCACACAGACAACAAGATACCTGTTTCCTGTTGTCACTCCCTTGCACCTGGCACAGAGAACATCTCATCAGAGATGTTAAACATAAAGCTTTCAAATGTAGAAAGAAATTGCTTACCATTGTTGCATTTGTGCACCATTAAAAATGTTGTGTTTCAAGGAACCTCCAACTGTAGTTCTGAAAAGGTTCACCCTTAACATTGTTCACAGTACAAATTTCAGTTCTTTAGGTGGAGCCATTTTTTTTTAAATCCTGCATTGAAAAACTGGTGCTAGTTTGCTCTTACAGTCAAATCTGAGATAACCTGTGTTAACCCTCTGTGTGTGTGTGGTGGGGGGAGTTGCTGTCTAGCAAGCTCAGAAGGCATATGCTGTGCAGGCAGATAACCACACCGTTGAAGGGAAACATCTGGAGAATGAAAAGGGTTCTATGCAAATAGAACATTATTGTAAAAACCCCTATGGGCGTTTAGAAGAACCTGCCGATGTAAACCACCTTGAATAAAGTCTGAGGATTAATTAACCTAGAAAATCCTAAACTAACCAACTCTTAAACTAACAGTGCAATCCTAACCAACTTTCCAGCGCCGGTGCAGTTGCAATGCAGCCCCAGGGTAAGGGAACAAATGTTCCCTCACCTTGAAGAGGCCTCCATGACTGCCCCTGCACTGCAAAATGCAGTGTGCACCCTATTGGCACAGCTACACCGACGCTGGAAAGTTGGTTAGGATTCCACTGTTAATATTATAAACTAATATATTATAAATGAAATGCTCTAAGCTGCACTCAATAGATTAGCACCACCAAAAGATGAGATGCCAACAACCTCAAAGCCCACAAGCCCACAACACTCAGCCCTCACCCTCAAAGGTCCTTTGTGACATGTGGGAGAGTGGGTCATATAAGACTGAGTCAGCAAATGGAGTCAGCCAAACTGAGTCAGTGATGGAGTATTCTAATGCTGGAGCTTTCCTTATAAGGCCAAAAGGAGTAGTTGGGGCAGTTAGAATGTGGTTCAGGACAGAAAGTAGGAAAGGTGGAGACATGGGTGAGGTTGGGAGTTGGTTGAGTGGATAGTGCTGCCTGAGGAATAGTAGAGGTAACATCCCTCAGTCAGGTTTGGGATTAGTTAACCAAGAAACAAAAGCAGAAGATGCTTTTTAGCCTGCACACATCCCCTCCCACAATATCATCCCAGTGGTCCTGTGAGGTAGTTTAAGCTGTGAGGAAGCTGACGAGTCCAAAGCCACCCAGTAAACATCATGGCCAAGTGGGAATTTAAATCTGGTCTCTCTGGCCAAATTTGATACTGTAACCACTATACCACTCTGCCTCTCTTTCTCTCCTTTTTCTCTCCTTTTTCTCTAATAGTCATTATCGTTCCACTGTCATCTGTCACAGGCCAATGTTTGAAGACCATTCATACTCTGCTCCAGTAAGTGTTAACATCCACTTACCTCAATTCAGAAGAGGTTGTATTTCATGCATCTAGAAACACTTATCCTAACAGTCCTGAACTAACCTAAACCTAAACTAAAAGTCCTAAATTAACCAAATGCTAAACTAATATATTGTAAAATAAGTCAATAGCTGTTGTCAAAAAGCACTGAAGAGATAAGAGCACCATCAAAAGATGACCACTCACTGCAGCTCCAAGAACCTCAAAGCCCACAAGCCCACAACACTCAGCCCTCACCCTCAACAGCCCTTTGTGACATCGTGGAGAGTGAGGCATTGTCAGACAGGGCCAGCCAATCAGAGATGGAATATGCTAATGTTGGAGCTTTCCTTATAAGGGGGGAGAGTGAGGCATTGTCAGACAGGGTCAGCCAATCGGAGATGGTGTATGCTAATGTTGGAGCTTTCCAAATAAGGGGATGTTTATAGCATAATAGCAGTTGGAAGAGTGGGAGCAGAGGGTCAGGAGAGCAGATAGAAAAGTTGGAGGCAGTGATGAGTTTGGGAGTTAATTGAGTGGACAGGGCTACCTGGGGAATAGCAGGAGGAGCACCCCTCAGCCAGGCTTGGTCAGTGGCATTTCCATGGTAGTGGCAGCACCGTAAGTCACGCCGCGTCGAGTACCGTGTTTAGGAACCGAAACAAGGAGGCACCGCCCCCTCACTGTTGCAACCATTCCGCGCGAAGAACACGACCGGGCAGGGAGTCTCCTGCCCGGTCGCGTTCTTCGTGCGGAATGGTTGCAACAGCGAGGGGAAGGCGCCTCCTCGTTTCGGTTCCTAAACACGGTACTCAACGCGGCGTGACTTACGGTGCTGCCCCTACCGTGGAAACGCCACTGGGCTTGGTATCAGTATGCCTGGTACAAATGAGAAGACATTCTTTTAAGTCATCATTCCAAGGTAAGAACAGAAGAAGATCCCTGCTGGATCAGGCCAAAGGCCCACCTAGTCCAGCTTCCTGTATCTCACAGGGGCCCCACCAGATGCCTCAGGGAGCACACAGACAACAAGATTCCTGTATCCTGTTGCCACTCCCTTGCACTTGGCATTAAGAGATAGGCTACCACTAAACCCAGGCCAGGAGGATGCATATACCCATCATGGCTTGTAACCTTTGATGGACCTTTCCTCCATAAACCTATCCAACCCCCTTTTAAAGGCATCCAGGCCAGGTGCCATCATTTTCTGCTTGGTGGCAGCTGCTTCAGCACAATTTCCTCCCATGGCTGCTGCTTTTTTGTCCTCTTGCATCAGATACATGGGAAATTCCATCCAATCAGGGATCATAGAGTGAACGCGATGACATCAACAGCTATGTGGCAAATCAGCGTGGTCTACTTGATAGCTTCACTGAAGAAGGGTGACATCTGACATGAATTGAGTATTAACAAGTCACCATAAAGGGGAGGAACTTTCTAGTACTGGAAATTTATGGAAAACCATTAAAATAGTATTTAATTGTCTCTCATTCAGGCATTATCTTGGGAATGTGTTTTACACTCATGCATGCAGCCATTTCTTCACATGTGCATACTAACATGAGCTGGTGACTGATCACAGGAGCTGCAGTTTCCATTTTTTATATGCAATTCCCAGTTGAGTAGAACTATACCAAATGTATGAAATATATGTAAACTGGGGAAGGAACGTATTGGAGTTGGCATGCAAATAAGCATGTGATATTTCTTAGATTTTTTTCAGATCTAAGTCATTCTTTCCTATGCATCATTACTATTATTTTTATTCTGTGTTATCTTAGTTTCGATTGCATAATTCTCTTTAGTTTCATCTCATATGATGTCATTCTCAAGGGTTTAATATATGAAGTCAAAGCTGAATATGCAATTTAGAGACAATTCACCTGCCTCTGAGATCTGGTTCACGCATGCCTGTGGCATCAACATGTGACTTGAATGTGTGAACAATCCATGATACATCAAAACCACAGATGAAACTTATATACTACCTGCCATCAGTTTCATGGCCTCCCATTTATTATTTGATTATTGCACCTGTATCTTTCTTCCATCATGGAACTATACATCTAGTTGTGGGCAATCATCTGATGATAAATCATCCGTTGTGGATATATACATGGAGTGGCCCTAACACTGGGTTACAAGTGATATGTACACACACAAAAAAGAGGAAACATTACTGCCACAAGTCAAGCAGAATTGATGAAAGCATTTTAATGAAATAGCACATGTAAATCTGCTAATTATTTTGGTGCATGCAGAGTTCCTGTTCATACATAATACCTATACATTTACAAGGACTAAAGGGCTTTGCAATGTTCATGTAAAGAATATTTACAGGATGACACATTTCCCCAATGTGTGGATGCATAGAAAAAATAGTAAAAATAACTGAGTTTCCTCTATTTCCCCCCTGTTTTTGAGCTTCTTATCCCTAAGGAGGCTCCTGTATGGGATTGGTATCCTGAAGGGGCTGTTGAGACATTCAGATGCAGTAGCCATGCTTGCTGTACTGTTGTTGTTGTGTTTATCCTTCATCAACTGAACAATTAACAAAGAGCTTGGCTTTGAGCTAGCTCATTGGACCTTGAAGCCCTCCTGATTCCCAAGAGTGGAAAAAGCAAGAGGCTGAGGTGACCCCACATATTCAAGCCCACAGGCAAGTCACGGTAACACTGAGAGGTTATACAAAACTACTTTGTGCCTTTGCCCAGATCTCTTTTCTGAGACATTAAATGCATTGATGAGGGTCACCTGTCTGCCTGACTAGGTGTGGGTATAAGAACCAGGATCCTGGCAAACATGAGGAAGTAGGGAAAGTACCCAGAAAGTTGTGTTCATTTTACATTTGTTTTACAGCTTTCACTTTTAAGCATTTTGCCAACCCCTTCCACCTAGTTGTCATAGTGTAGCCACCTCATTCCAACCTGTGCCTTGTTTGCTGCCCTTTTATTTCCCTCCTATCATTTGTGTGTAATTCTAATTCCATTTAATGAAATATTTTTTTATTATATACGCTTTTACCTGCCTGATCTCAGTTCTCACCAGAGAAAGCTGGTTGCCCCATCTCCCAAACCTACCACCTGCAGCTACGGTCTGGTTTTTAGGGGACCCCCCCCAACCCTGGAGTCTCTGCCATATTGGCTGGGAGATTTTCCCCAGGTGACCTCCTTCTGTCTGAATTTCCCTAGTCTTGGGTGGTGTTGGCAACTACCATCTCAGCTTAAACTGCAATTCAATGAGTGAGGCAGTTATTGTGGGATGGGCAGGACATCTGGCTCAGTTGGTAGAGCGATCGTCTCATATATGACTGAAGAAGATCTTAAGGATGACAGTTCAAGACGGCCGGAAGTGTCTGTGACTGTTGGAGAGCAGCTGGCACACCGAGCTGATAGGTTGATGAGCCTCTGTGTGGGAGTGGAACTGCAGCTGCACTTGAGGTTGCCCTGTCAGCTGAAGTGTGGTGAGGCGAACGCCAGAAAGAGAGAGAGCTGGACTGTGAAAGAAACATCTAGAACATAGGTGGCCAACCCACGGCACAGGTGCCACTTAGTGGCACGCCGAGCCTTTTGAAGTGGCAAACACTGCCATTCCTGTTCGAGCTGAGCGCTGAAGTCCCTCTCTCTTTCTCGACCCCAGCGCACCTCTCCAAGCCTGTGGCACTAGAGGAGGTCTCTGCACCCTTACTGAGCCTTATTCTTCTTGTGCTGTCACTGTGCTTTGAATATTTTATTTGCCTTAGATTTTTTTTTTAAGTGGCTCATTCAAGATTATCTACATAAAATGTGGCACATGGCGTACCACGGGTTGGCCACCACTGATCTAGAATGAAGGGTTCTATGTAAGAATAGAACATTATTGCATTGTAAAAAAAAACATTGGGGTTTAGAAAGCCTACCCATAATCGCCTTTGAATTAAAGTTGGAGGAGAAATCTGATGACCAACGAAAAGGCAGTATATAAATACTGGTTTATTTATTATTATTATGGTGCTGGTTGTTAGGCCCTTATCCTGGTGCTCCATCTTCCACTACAACATGAAACCACTCCCAAGCTGAATGGTTGTTGAAACCTTGTTCATATGGAGTCTGTAATCCACACTGAAACTTGAAACCATGCTGATAGTCAGAGGCGAAACAAGGGTGGAGCGAAGGCAAGTAGTTTTGCAAGACTCCATTACACTTGAGTCAGTGGCCCCTCCCCCTTGCTGTTGGAGCTATTCTGGCAGCAAAGGCAACACGCATGACACTCCCCTGTTGCTGCTGGAATGGCTCCAACAGCAAGGGGGAGGGGCTGCTGACTCCAGTGTAGCGGAGTCTTGCAAAACTACTTGCCTTCGCTCCACCCTTGTTTCGCCTCTGCTGATTTGTTCATTTAATCATTCTGATTTCTAGCCTATATTGTAGTCATATGGCGTCCACTGAAAAGAACAACCTCACATCTCTTTGTCTCTGCCTGGTAATCCCCATGAATACAAGTAGTAGGAAATAAATGACATTTCAAAATGTCATGACATTCCTGGCAAAATGAATGACAGGGATCATCATGCTCAGATTATTCATTGTCCGCATCAGCCAATGAAGTGGAGCAATGGCAGGGAAAGTCAGGCCATGGAAGATACCATGTGTTGGTTTGGGTTTTTACCAGACATTATTGGGGATGGAGGAGAAGAAGCCATAGGGTTGCTGTTTTCACTGGCATTTGTGCAACTATAATAAGTTCCAGTTTTTGAACTACAACAGGAAAATCTGACCCTACCAAGTGTCAACTCTTAGGATTTGTAGTGGCAGATTCTAAATATACCAACATTTTGGCACGATCTGTAGTGCCGCTTCAGAGAGAGACAAATGGTCAACTAATCTGAACAAGCCTGTCTGCAACCTCTGTGCATTCAAGGAATAACAAACCCTTTGGTATATGATTCCATAGGGATTTGTATCCTCCTGCCCCAGCAGCATCAGTTAATCCTCCACTATAATGCGGTTGCCAAAGCCCACTGAAGCACTAGCTTAAGTCTTTCTCATGATTGAAGGATGCAATGTTGAAGAGTCCTTTCCCTGTGAAGTGGGTCTGAGAACGGATGATACAGATAATTGAAGTCTTTATGCTTTAGATTTCTTTCTTCCTCAAGAACAGCTCATGTGTTGGTAATGTTAGCCTGGGAGAGACAATACTATCTACAATCTAAGGAGTTCTGAAGAGCTTTCAAGAGTTACACAAGTTCCAGTTTTCTGTGTGGTGAGGGAAGCATTCATGTTTTAAACAAAAGGGAAATTTTGAGCCCTCGTGGTAGCCCAAAAGTAAGCAGAAATTCCATGGAGGCGAGAGGCATGTGAAAATATTTTTCCCCACCCAGACAGCCGGGTGCCTTGCAAATGCAGCTCTGAACAGGCCTTTCTCCATTCTTAACCTTCTACCCACACTATGCATGGAAAGAACCATAATAGTAGGATTCTGGATATTTATCAGGATCCAAAGAACTATGCCGCTAGTTTAAAGCATTCAAGAAAGCTTTGGACTTCTTGAACAAGCAGCCCCAGAGGAGCAACTAGCCCTCCCGGTGCCCGGGGCAAGGGCGGGGCCTAAGTGACGTGACGTCGCCGCGCCCCCCTCCACCGGTTTCGTTACCTTTTTGGAGCCGTTCGGGCTCCAGAGAGGGTGGGCGGGCCGAACAGAAGACAGCCGAAGCTAGAAGACGCCGACGGCAAGTGCGCCCCCGCCCACGCCCAGGAATGGAGCAGCTGCTGCACACGCTCCGCCTTAGTCACACCACTGAGCAGTCCTCATTCTGTGTAACAAACTACTATAGAAACTGAGGGCAGTTTCTAAAGCGGTACTTGATATGACTTTGATATTCTTCAAATACTCTACAGGCAGCCCTCAATTTACAATGGGACTCCATGCTTGAAAAACTGTTGCAAAAAATAATCAGTGCAAAATGAACCTAATCATACAATGTAAGTCAATGGGTTATGTTCCTTCCAGGCCCGTCTCAAAATTGACATAAGTTTAAAGCTCTGAAATGAATGGTATGAATGTAAAAAAGTGTGTGGGTTGTTGCTCGGCTCTTAAACTGCGGCTGGGGCAAGGGAAGGGTCTTTGAGGTAGTGTGGCCATATGGGGAGACAATGGGAGGCTTCGGCCATTGCTGCTGCTAGCGACATAGGTGGTGTTGTGCGAGGAGACCCTTGCCCTTCTCCCCAGACCCAGCCAGACCATGGTGCTCAGAAAGACACTCCTCATCTTCACGGCAAGTCGTCACAAAACAAAACCGTCTTTATGGGCTACCTGTACTTGTCTCTTCAAAGAAAGAGAAGCCAATAATTCAAAAGGTTCACTGAGCTTTGTTTTTTCTTGCCCTATTAAAAAGAATTGAGTGGTGCTACCACAAAACATTGTAAGGCAAGGGACATTATCCCCCCCCCCACACACACACTTTTTTAAATTAGTGGTGGATAGAAACATTCTTGATACATTTCATGAATCTTAGAAAAAAGTCTGTTTAGCTTCATTTGGAATTCATGGGATGTTTTGTCTAAGGAATAAAATACAATTTTGCTTCAAATTTCTCTTTAGACAAAATTCCATGGCAGCTCAAGATGGATTGAATGAAACTGAACATTATCCTGTTCTTTGAATAGTTTCCCGGAAGAGAGAATTTTAACAGGTACAGCTTCTCTCACCCTCACATGGCAAGTTGCTCCTGTCCAACTTGTCTCTTCGATGCACCCACCAAAGGGATAGGAACTTTTTTGCATCTGATTATCAGAGGAGTAATTCAGTTTGTGACTGCAGAGGTACACATACATTTTCCTCCTTGGCTCTATTCAGTGCATGCATGGAAGGGAAGTAAGTTTGTAACTCCTGGCCCTACTCCTGTGGGCCACATGCCTGGACGCAGGGCTGGCCCAAGACCTCCTGATGCCAGAGGTGGCATGCCAAATGCTGTTCCTCATTACTAAATGATGTGTCAGCCTCTGCTCCTTTCATTCTCTCTCTCTCTCTCTCTCTCTCTCTCACACACACACACACACACACACACACACACACACACACACAGAGAGAAAGAGAGATAAGTAAGACATTTTTCACGTTTAGTACTTTTATTTAATGATTAATTAGCTAATAAATTAATTGATTCATTCAATTAATTAGCAATTAATTAGCAGGGGGTACTTCAGAAAATTAGACCGTGATAGGGGGTACCCGGGCCTCCAAAGGTTGAGAACACCTGTTCTAGCTCAACACTCTTATCCCCTCCACAATTCCTCTTTCTCTCTTCCCCTCTTCCTTTTCCAATCCAAGGAGTGGAAGGAGGAGGAGGAAGAGTGGAGGCACGTAGGTACACAGAGATGGGTGCCCCCCCCACCAATCTGCTGTCTGTTGTGACCTCTTCAGTTGGTCTCATGGATGGGCCAACCCTCCTAGAAACCCCCACCCCACCCAATTACATTCAGTGAGAATAAAGTAAGAATAAAACTTTGTACCTACATCTGTACAATGGAGGGTAACATCTTCTCTCTCACCATTAATCAAGGAGGATTTGATTAAGGTACAGGATGCAGATGAACCTTTATGGAAGAACTAGGTAAGGGTTCATTTGGAGATTTCAAATCTGAAAATCTGTGTAAGGTGTTTGAAGCAAAAAGGTTCTCAGTAAGATAAGTGAAATTCTTTGGATGTTTCTGCACATTCTTAGTTTGCCTTTCACCTAAAGTCTACCTTGAAGCAAATGTAGGGCTTTCTTTACATCTGAAGATTTTATGGGAAGTCAAATGAGTTTTACAAAGACTAGGAACGTTTCTCAGGTTTCATATCAATGATGTACACTTGAGTCTATTGATTCAGACGTGAGTCGAACTCAAGTCGCATCAATGACTTGACTCAGACTTGACTCAGTGATTTTAAAAGACTTGAAAAACTCGACTCGAGACTTGGAGCCTTTTATGACAAGTTCAATTTTATTCAGGTTTAAACCCACTTTCCCCATTAAATAGATAGGGACTCGCAACCAAAGAATCGGGACTTGGGAGCAAAGACTTGAAACTTGACTTGAGACTTGGACCCAGAGACTTGGGACTTGACTCGAGACTTGGAGTCAGAGATTTGATACACATCCCTGTTTCATCCATCCCTAGAAGGATACATTGCCCAGTTACCCACCACAAAAGAGATGAAGCCATGTGATTTGGACTAAAATGGGTCACATTTATTGATTTAGAATTGATCAATTTAAAACTGTAGTGTGGCCTATCTACACAAACTCCTCCCCCCTTCAATGCAGGGCACTTACTCTGGAGAAGACAGACAACTGTCACTTGCCCCTTGGGTGAAACACCTTGGCTCCAACCTGAAGTCACTTCTCGATGACCCCAGCTTTTCACCGCCAACCCCTGGAAAGCATTTCAAGGCAGTTAAATTGCTCCACTAACCCCAAGCCAGACAGCCTTTGAGATGGACATCACAATTTGTATCCAAGGGATCACCAGCATGCATCCCTGAGCCAGACTTCCTCTTGAAACCTGTTCTGGTTGTCCGCCTGACTCTTGCTTACCTAAGGATAGACACACAATCCATACTTCTGTTTCCTGTCCTGCACTACACCTGCCAGTCATGGCCACCCTAACACCACACCTTAAGGACAGTCTGGGGTAGGTAAAAAACAAACAAACAAAACTTAACTACAAAGGCCAATCAGGGATGAAGCAAAAATTATATTTCTTTGTAGGTTTTGTGGAATACCTTCAATCCCTAGACTAGGGAAGGCATTTTAACTAGAAATTCTGTTAATCTTTTCAGAACCTTTGGAATTCTTCTAATGCTTTTCCTCAATAGGCACCTCCTAATTTGCTTTGACTTTTTGTTTGTGAAAGTAATAATAACTTACATTTTCATTTTTCATGCCTCTGCATTTTTTAAAAAGCTACTTCCTTTATACTTTCAAGAAAGTTGTTTATTTTAAACATAAGGTAAAAGCAGAATTACCATAATGCTAATTTTCACAGAATTTTGTCTTGCCCCAAACAACTTGATTCAGACAGGCTTTTATTAGGAAATCATACTAAACATTTTACTTAATTGATATAGCTCCCTCATATCTAAAAATAAATAAAACACATGGGAAATTATGTGTGTCAGATGTTAGTGGTATCTCATGTATTTCAATAATGAATAATTACAGCATGTCATCCTATATTAAATTATCATAAGCAAGAACATCTGTAAGTGATAAGATGGGAGCAATTTAATTTAAAAAATGATTGGATGTCACTGGCATAAATGTAGCACATTATGCCACCATGTGGGAGCCAATGTCAATATGCATGACCCTTTGCCCTGGAAGGTTACATGTGCTTTGAAATGGATCTGATTATATTTCAAAGGAAGAGGCCATTTGAAAGGCTTTTCGGCAGGGAAGGGGAGTTTCTTGAACTCCCCAGATCTGTACCATCAATTGCTGTGGGTGGATGAAGTAGAAGTGAAGGGGGAGGGGGAAGAAATCTGTGGTGCCAATTCACCAACAAAAAACAGACTCCTGGGGGTACTTCAGTTTGATGGCAAAACATGTCACCATATTGAGTGGATGAGAGAGTGGTCACCATCCTGTGCTATGTCATGCTACTTGTGATAAGAACATAACATATAAGAACATAAGAAGAGCCTTGCTGGATCAGGCCAAAAGCCCATCTAGTCCAGCTTCCTGTATCACACAGTGGCCCCACCAGATGCCTCAGGGAGCACACAGCCAACAAGATAACCTGTTTCCCGTTGACACTCCCCTGCACCTGGCACAGAGAAAACCTACTTCTAAAACCAGGAGGTTGCTTATGGCTTGTAACTTGTGATGGTCTTTTCCCCCATGAATCTGTCCAAACCCCTTTTAAAAGGCATCCAGGCCAGGTGCCATCACCACATCCTGTGGCAAGGAGTTCCACAGATGAATTACACGCTGGGTAAAGAAATATTTTCTTTTGTCTGTTCTAACTCTCCCTCCACTCAATTTTAGTGCATGTCCCCTGGTTCTGGTGTTGTGCGAGAGGGAGAAGAATTTCCCTCTATCCACTCTCTCCATCCCATGCATAATTTTATACGTCTCAATCATGTCCCCCCTCAGGCGCCTTTTTTCTAGACTGAAAAGCCCCAAACGCTGTAGCCTTTCCTCATACGGGAGGTGCTCCAGCCCACGAATCATTCTGGTCGCTCTTTCCTGCACCTTTTCCAATTCAACTATATCCTTTTTGAGGTGTGGTGACCAGAACTGGACACAATACTCCAGATGTGGCCTTACCATCGATTTGTACAAAGGCAGAATGATATTGATACTTTCTGCCCAGGAGTGGGCATGCCATATAGGCTTATCAAGAAAAAAATTCTTGCTTCAGTTAACCTTTAGTCATCTTTATAGCCTCTCTCTCTATATGGATTTCTTCAGTACAGGTTGAGTATCCTTGGGACGGGAAGTTGTTTGGATTTTGGATTTGTCTGGATTTCGGAATATTTTCATATATATAATGAGATATTATGGGGATGGGACCCAAGGCTAAACATGAAATTCATTTATATCTCATATACACCTTATATACATAGCCTAAAGGTAATTTAATACAATATTTTTAATAACTTTGTGCCCCAGCATGCCATGCGCTATGCCAGCCAGGTGCTGGAAGAAGTTTTTTTTTAAAAAGTCATAGCCCCCAAAACATCTGGATTTCGGATGTCTGGATAAAGAATAACCAACCTGTAATAAAGAAAAGCAGTATGAGTATGGGAAACATGCCCTTCCTTCAAGTTATCACAGGACTCTAGCAATGGGGGCGCTGGCAGTGGCGTCACTAGGACGCGCGTCACCTCCAGGATAGGCTCCTCCCATGTGGTGATGTCATCGCCCTGCCTCCATGAGACCCCTCCCATGCAGTGATGTCATCGCCCCGCCCCAGGAGACCCTTCCCATGCGGTTATGTCATCACCCAAACAGTAAAAGCAAGGCAAGCAGCCCCTGGCTGGAGGATCCCTCCTCCCCACATGAAAACACACAATTGAACAGCCAGCCAACCAGGAGAACAACAAAGTATATAAAGCAGGCAGCAGGCAGGCCCTGGTGCCCCCCCCAACCCCGTTCTCCCCCCCCCGATTCTTGTCTGACCTTTTTGCGCTGCTGCGGACGACTGGTGGCCTAGTGGGCTGCTGCTGGCTTGTCGGCTCTCTGGGCGGCGGGCGAAAAAGGACTAAGAGGCGGCGGCGGGGGCGACGACGAGGGCAGCACTGGCAGGCAGGGTAGGCCCAAGGTGGGCTGGCTGGCGACTCAAGGAGGCCGACTCAGGGCGCGAAAAGAAGATGGCAGCCGGCGACAACGGGCTGTGGAGCGGTGCGGCGGCAACTCTCTCTTGCTTGCTCTCTCTACTGCTGCTGGGGTGGGGAACCTTTTTCCTGTCAAGGGCCATTTGAACTTTTACAAATCTGCTTGAGGGCCGGCCATGAGGCCTGCCTGAAAACCAATCATTTATTTATTTATGCATGCATGCATGCTGCGAGAAGTAGCACGCACAACAAATACTTTGGCTGCTCCCTGGTCTCTCTTCGTCCAAAACTGTGAAGTAAATAAAGTTTATGGATTGTATACTCCTTGCTGCAGGGAACTGTGCAAACAGGCACAAGTGGGCAAGAGAAGACAAAGAGGCAAACGGAGGCTGCGCTACATGGAACGATCATGCATCATAGCCCAAATCTCTCCCTCTCCCCACAGGCATGCACACACGCAACCACCAAATGCAACCAAAACACTCCAACAGAGTTTCAAAGACCGGAGCTCGAGATCAATGAGCTAGAACAACCTGAACACATCTCTCATACATGTGCAAGGAGTATCCACGACAGAGGACAACCACTTCCAATCTCCCCTCCTCCCCCACACTTCCCAACCACTCTGCACTGCCAATTCCCACAACACCAAATATCAAAAATAAAGAAAGAAACATGCCCCACAGGCCAGTGTCCACCCCTTCCAACGCTCCCTCCCTCCTCCGCCTCCCTCTCCATCGCCTCCCCGTCTCCATGTGCACGATACCTTTCTCTCCCTCTGCCCTCCACTGTACTGGTACTTGTTTTTGGGTGCGCAGGGAAGGGGAGGAAAGTGTTAAAGCCAGATTTTTTTAAAAAAGGTACCTGCCTAAACCTACCCTTAAAACAGAAGGATTACAATTCCCTCCCCCACTCTCTTGTCTCTTGGGTTAGCTGTCCAGCCAGCGAGGAGCACGAGAGCCCAGAGCAAGCGAGCGTAGATTCAAAAGTCCGGGGATTGCAGGGACAGAGAGCATTAAGAAAGGACAGAGAAAAGCCTGCATTGAGTCTGCTGTTTAGGTCTGCTTTGACTTACACAGGCCCTGATTTCCTTGCTTGCTGCTACTGAGAGCCACGCTCTGCGCTTTTTTTCTTCCCTCCCCCCAAGCCGACTAACTCTCTCCAGCTGTAGTCCGAAGGAGCGCCGCGGGACCGGACCTAATGCCCTCAGACCTAGGCTCTCCGGGGGGCCTGACAACATGCCCTAGGGGGCCGGACGCTCCCCACCCATGTGCTGGGGGATGGCTCTAGCCATCCAGGCCTGGCTGGCACGAGGGTTGCCGTCGGGTCGGTCGGTCGGTCAGTCGATGGCGGCGCGGCAGCTGCTTTCGCTGCTCCTGCTCCCGTCTGCTGCGATGCAGCTACTCACGCTGCACTCTCCCGGCAACTGAACTGTGCCTCCACGATTTTCGCTCATGCGCAGAACGTTGGTAAGGGCAAAAGGGACCCCTTTCGCCCTCAACGACTGTTTTGCACATGCGCGAACTTGCGAACAGCCGGCTAGGGCTGTTTTGGAAGAGGCCGAGCTGCCGGCCGGCCGAAGACGTCGTCTGGAGTCCTGTGGCGGCCCCGACCTCGCGGTGACGCGCACGGCAGCGAGGGTGACGCGCGTCACCCTTTGCCACGTGTCATGCGCGCGTCACCCCTAGCGGGCCGCCTCACTCGCTCCACGGGAGTGACGCCAGTGGGCGCTGGTGGAGGGGCCAAGCTACTAATTGGTACTTGCCCCCTCCGCCCCATACCACTGATTATTAGTATAGTAATACTTGGCAAGATAATATAGATGGATCCCAGATGAGCATTGCACTCTGGCTAAGTACGTGCACCCAGTACTCTATATCTGCATCCATGTTTGTTTGTTGTCAACTACTTCCTCATGCAGAACTCCCTGGCTGGGAGTGAGATTTAAAAAGTCAAGTTTGTATACAGTAGAATATGTTTAGAAGGACAACATTGAATAAAACAGTTAAGCAGGTTTTTAGTCCCATTTAAAAATAGCCTATAAAATCCATCCTCATTAATTCTCCTTCAAGATTAATGACTTCCTGTTTAATCAGCATGCCATATGGCAAGTGTTTCTTTATTTTTCTGAAGATAACTCGAGATGGCGTGTGAATAGATACTTCTGAACTGAAAAAGAGAGAGGTTATTTTCTGTTTACTTGACATATTTTTAGCTCAGTACTTCCTGACTGATTTACTTCCTTACTCTAAAGAATTATTTCTCTTTGTGTCTATTGATGAAAAAAAATTGATTAATCAGCTTCCTGTTTCAAATTAAATGTAAAACATTGTCATATTGCATATTTTCATATAGGAACTTGTTTGAGATGCTACTGAAATGTGTGGGATAGCTTTTTTTTTTAATAAATTGTACCTTCTTACTTGTTCAAAAACAAACGCTTGCCCAGGTCCCCCCCCCCAAAAAAAATGAAATGAGACAAGGTGACCTGGAGTAAAATGAGGACCCCATCCTATCCAACTTTCCACCGCTAATACAGCTATGCCAACGGGCTGTGCGCTGCATCTTGTGGTGGTGGTGGGCAGTCACAGAGGCCTCCTCAAGTTTTGTTCCCTTATCTCGGGGCTGCATTGTGGCTGCATCGGCACTGGAAATTTGGATAGGATTGGGCCTGCAGTCCCGTTTATTAAGAACATAAGAAGAGCCCTGCTGGATCAGGCCAAAGGCCCATCTAGTCCAGCTTCCTGTATCACACAGTGGCCCCACCAGATGCCTCAGGGGGCACACAAGACAACAAGATACCTGTGTCCAGTCGCCACTCCCTTGCACCTGGCACAAATAAAACCTACTCCTACAACCAGGAGGTTGCTTTTCCCCATCATGGCTTGTAAGCTGTGATGGACTTTTCCTCCCTAAATCTGTCCAATCCCCTTTTAAAGGCATCCAGGGCAGGTGCCATCACCACATCCTGTGGCAGCAGTGGACCCTGTCTATTCAAACTCCTCCCACCTTAAGTGCAGGCACTTAGTCTGGAGGAGACAGTGACCCTGTCAAGAAAGTCCCCTTTGGTAATATCACCCTTGCTCCAACCTGAGTTCACTAGAAGGTGACCACAGCTTTTCAGTGCCAACCCCTGAAATGGAGATCAAGACAGCCAATTACTCTTACCCCAAACATGCCTTGTTGGTGAGACTGGCCCCATGCCTGCCATCCCAATGAGGCAGGCAGAATCCTTCCCTTTTATCTGGCTACATACCATGTATGGCTGATACCTGCAGGTTCACATCTCCAGGCAGGCTGCCCCTTATATTGGCAGAGAGAGTTGGACAGGGCCATTGAATATGTCCCTGCCCAGTTTTGCTCATCACCAACACCACCTTCCGCTGAGCCCACTTCAGCCCTAAACTTACCTACTTCAGCTTCAGGCTTAATGGTCACACTGGCCACTGGCTGTATCAGATGATACAGTAGTGAGTAGCCCTCTCTCTCTCTCTCTCTCTCTCTCTCTCTCTCTCTCTCTCTCTCTCTCTCTCTCTCTCACACACACACACACACACACACACACACACAGAGCACTCTGACTTCTGGAAACATTTGGGCATCATCATCATCATATACAGCAGGGGTTCTCAACCAGTGGTACTAGTACCACCAGTGGTACTTCGGCCAACTGCTGGTGGTACTTGGAATGTTGGACCACTGGAAAACTGCTCCATGGTGCTTTCGGTGCTGTGTTATCGCTTCCAGGAGGCTCCTGCCTTTGGTTGAGCCTCTCGGGAACACTGAGAAGGGTCCTCTCACCTGCCCAGAGTCTCCTACTTGTGTTTTCTGAACTCCTAGACTGCCCCACCATCACCATAGGATGGAGTGGTTGCCATTTTGGCACTGCTGTGTCGGCGGCAGGGAGGGGGGAAATTGAAAGGATTAGGCTGTAAGGCTCTTATTTCTATTCACGTAAACATGATCCTTTCCTGCAAATTCTGTAATGATGTCCTCTTATCAATGGAAGAACAGAAAAGCTTTAAAAGTTTTGACTTCTCATTTTTGTGGTACTACAAAAAAGTCATACTTTATGAAGTACAAAAAACCCACTATTCATATTTCAATGGGATGAGCAGGTATTATTCAGCAAATCTCTTTTGAGTGTTGTTAAGTATAAGTCGGCCTTGTAATCTTCTCTTTAATTATATTATAAAAGAGTTCTCAATTGGGCGACTTTTGCAAACACTATTAGGGAGTATTAAGAGGGAAAAAAAACCATGCTATATGTCTTAAGCTGAAGTGAAAGTATTCTAATTCAACCACAACATAAATGTTTAAAAATATTTGTTTCGTATTTGGTACAACTGAGTAACAACAGCAAGGGGGGGGGGGGGGGAATAGGACATCATTGAAACAGCCTGTGTAATTTCCAATGTCACTTAGAATTGCTACCAAATCCTTATGCCCAGTGGCGTCGCTGCGTGCATACCGCCCAATGGCAGGGGCGTACGCGCTGCCCCCCATGCCCCCCCAAATTTCCCCCCACTCCAGAGAAGCCGGAGAAGGAGGACTTACCCCCACTCCAAGCGTCGTCCTTCTCCGGTGGTCCAGGGCCTTCCGACGAGGCCCAATGCGTTAAAACTTGAACTTTTAGCTTTTTCACGCATCCGCTGACCGTTTCTGAGGGCAAGGGCTGCCCTTTTACCCTTAGAAATGGTCTGCGCATGCGCGAAAAAGCTAAAAGTTAACATATTAACGCATTGGGCCTCGTCAGAAGGCCCTGTACCTGCAGCCGGGGCGGACGCTCCGAGGCCTTCTCCTAGCCTCGTAGCCTCCAGAGGATGACGCGCGGGGGTGTGCACATCACCCTTTGCACGCGTCACCCTGTGGCAGCCCACCCCCTGCCACAGCCCAGCGACGCGTGTGCTTATGCCCAATCCTGCATAAGATCTGTTGCAGCGCACCAGAGGAGCTGGGGCACACTCGGAGGAAAGGGATGTTTGTCCCTATGGGCCTCCTCGGATGTGTGCTGGCAAAATGGCCGGCACAAATCTGGGGAGGGTGTGTAAGACCGGCCAGGCTTGGGAAGGGGGTTAGGATATCGGTGGAGCGTGCTGCTGATACCCCCATCCCTGGCCTGGCCAGCCAATCACCCCATTCCCTGCCACTCCAGCCCTCCGTCCCCATGACCTCATGCTGCCCAGTGCAGGGCATACCGTGTCTGGCGGTGCAGGCCTCCTCTGAGTGAGCAGCTCTGGCTTCGGTGCCGCTTACTCTGCCTTGCGGCACATTTGTAATACCCTACGCTGGCAGAGTGCTTGCTCCGCCGGCACCAGGTTAAGCAGGATTGCTGCATAAATAATGCAGTTTTATGACTGCCAACACACCATGAAGCAGCCCTGGATGATTAGCAAGATATGGCTGTTCCATGAGCACATTTAGGCACATGAGCTCATTTATACAACTATGAGCTGTTTTATTGTCAGATAATGGTTTGTAAATTCACATATCTCAGAGAATAACAGGATGTGACTGGTCTAGTCTAGGCAGGATATGTATGCCGTCTATTAATGGGAATGAGAACTTAAGAGCCCTGCTGGATCAGGCCAAAGGCCCATCTAGTCCGGCTTCCTTCCTGTTATCTCACAGTGGCCCCACCAGATGCCTCAGGGAGCACAGAAGACAACAAGAGACCTGTATGCTGTCGCCACTCCCTTGCACCTGCCATTTGCTTGATCAGTAGAAGGGATATGTCTTATCAAATGCTTTTAGCTTGCCTGAACTGAGGAATGTAGCAATCTTTCCACTGAAGATGGGACGCCCCAAGTTGCTTTGAATTTCACTTGAAATGAAACCTGGTGACAATGTAGGTAGTGCTGGCACCAGGCCATACATTTGCCGTAACTGGCCCAGAGGTGATTGAGCTCTAACCCATCCCAGGAAATTAGCCATTGCTTCCCAGGGGGACAACCTCTTTGTCATCTGTTAATGTCTGTATTAGTGGACACAACCTGTGACAGATATGTCTCCAGAAAAATGTTGCGTGCCACAAAATGGGGTTGGCAACAGTGATGCATTTGCGCACCTCTTTCATATCATTATGTAAACAGGGGGCTTTAAATTTCATCCTAGCCAGAAGCTTGGCACAACCAGGCATGGAATAATCACTACAGCACAGCACCCCTCAACATGGAACTGCCATGGCATTACCAGGCATCAGAAACACCCCCAGCATGCCACACACACACACACACACACACACACACACACACACACACACACACAACCCTTCAGTGAAATTACAGATTTGTTGTTCCACAGAGCTATGATTTTGACTATGGCAAGAAATGCAAACGGTAAAAAGCGCTATGTAGATCTATGTTTCAGGCTCCCCTCTCTGCATTTTCAGAGAGCTGGCTGAGCTGTGCTGCCATGGCTAAGAATCCTTGGAATCACTCATAATTAGTGAAGACAGGATTCTTAAAAACAAAACAAAACCCAACCTCCCCCCTACACACACACACACAGCTGGCAGCCATTGAGAACAATTGGTACCTCTTTTAGCCTCTGAGTTTGCCCAAGTTCATTGAAATTTGATCCACCTGTCATCAGAAGGGTGACTGACTTGGGTGTGCGTGTGCAATCCTACACACACTTACCTGGGAGTGCCTTTCAACTCTATGAGACTTACTTCTGAGTAGACGTGCATAGGCTTGCACTGTTGGTTAATATAGAGGAGAGGTTATGTCTAGGCAAAAGAAACCTAGAAAGGTAGGAGTCAGAGAAAGAGTTAACAATACATCAGTGGCGTTGCTGTAGGGGGTGTGGCACTGTAAGTGGTGCAAGGCGCTTCATCGCACCTTGCAAACGGTGTAACGTGGTCCCTCCCACTCACCCCCGGAGCCATTCCAGCGGCGAAGGCAATGTGTCTACTGGCACTCATGTTGATCTCCATTAATATCAGAAGATTACCAAAGTCATAAAGTTTGCAATGTTAATAAATAGTCACTTCTAAAATGCTATATAGCAGGAACAGCAAACAACCTTCTGATCCAGCTTTTCAAAGTCGTCACAGAGCGTCATGCTGGCTGAACTCATGTTCCCTTTGGTGCAGTGTCTAGAAGGAATATCTGATGGATGAGTCAGAAGTGCTCTATGGCTACATTGTGCATTACTTTTGGGCCTAATAACCCAGGCCATTCCTAAAGGAATGCTGGGAGCTGTAGTTGTTCTTGGGAGCAGTTTAGGTCACATAGCAATGTTAAGCAGTGGACATTTCTGGCAGAAAATATAACTGAAGCAAGCCAATGTCAGAGCAAATAATTCTGAGCAAGGATTACTCAGTGAATTTGTACTTTCAGTGCTGCTTTGAAATAGCCAATATATCAAATACACGGTATATATGTTTTTATATTTACTCATATTAATGATGTAATGGGCCAAAGGAAGAAGGCAACAGAAATAAGGGAGGATCATATATAAAATTATCTGATGTGTGAGGGCATCATCATAAGAAGTAGAGCTGAAACAGTTTAGTTTTCCCATTAATTACAGCCAGAGACATAGCTACACCCCCCGGGGGGGCGCAACACCCCCATGTGATGTCACAAGCCCCACCCCTGTGATGTGATGGGGGCGTGATGTCACAAGCCCCGCCCTCATGCTGGAAGACAGAAAAAAGCACCCCTGGTGGTTTTCGGCAGTTTTCAGGCCAGTAGTGGCTCGGGCAAGCGGCCTGGCAACTCCTGTCATCGGTGCTGCCTGCATAACGGACGATTTTGCCGCCACCCCCCGCACTGCTGAATTGCTGCCGAATCAGCAGCAATTGCTTCCCCCACTGCATGTGGCCCCCCACACCCAGGGGCCCACCGCCTGCCCAATGACACCACTGTTTATAGCAAAAAAGCACTTCCTGTTTTTTGACTATTTTTTGTACAAGTTGTGAAGACATATGGAAAAAAGCTCATACAAGGGATCCTTCTTGGCCCTCTCTCTATTGCACTTCTTGCAAAGCCACTCCTGAGGGTTGTGGGATCCTTGGAAGAAGCAAGGAAGGGGCATGGGCAGCATAGTCTTCCCAGAAGAGGGAGCCAAGGAGGTACTCAAGAACAAGACACCCAAAGCCCCCAACACATTCTTAAACCTTGCAGCCTGGGTTGAAGTGAACAGAGCAAGTGAACCAGAATGAATTCCCTGAACGCATCTAGTTAGGATCATCTCGAGATACTTACATTGTCCCAGAAATCTCAATTGCTGCACTTACTGGATAGCAAGTTGGTGTGCCTTCCTCAAACCAACAGTAGATTTCATGGCCGATCTGGCAGAAAACATACATAAGCACATGTGTGCTTGAACGTAAGCAACCTAGGTTTGATGATATAAAGCAGTGGTGGCCAACCTTTCAACATGAAGTGTCCTGGCCCTTTAAATGGTAGTATAGGTGAGGGCATTTCAGCAGGTGCAGCTGCTTTAGCAGCACCATCAGCACTTGCAGCTGCCAAGATTCTGTCTTCTACACAACTCTTAAGAACACAGTAGCCCTAATGGTGGAAGGTTGGCCACCCCTGATATAAAGTTACCTGATTGGAGGAGTGGAGCCCACCTGGTCACTCCATCCCACCCCTGAAAGCAGTAACAACTCTAGAAGCAGCCAGGCAAGCATCCTACTAGTGAGATGGGCTTCTTCCAATGACTGTTTGCCCCCATCCTTGGCATGAAAAAGTTAGATTTTGTCTTAGCTGGGGAGGGGGTGGGGCTGTTGTTTTGATGGGAAGGTTCTAATCAAACCTTTGGAGTCTTGCTCAAATTGCTTGCTTGCACCTCCCCCAATAATTTTCAAGCCAGGCACTAATAATTTTCAAGCATCTTTTGCTTGATTGTGGTGGTGGTTTTAATTCTGACTGAAATAAATCATTGTGATGTGATGAGCTGTCTTTCATTCTTGTAAAAAAAATTAAAAAGGACATGTTAAATGGGAAGAGCCAAAACACTAAACAAAATTCTGTGGTGGTCTCGAGGCCGCTGTTTTTATCATCTCACATTACAGAACTTCAGAACCCTTTTTCCATGACTTCATCCCACGTTTTAAAACCCAGTCCCACGTTTTCCCAAGCAGAGATAATCGCAAAACCGCTTCCCATGCAATCACCACCCAGCTGGGACTGGAGAATGTGTGTGGCGGTGGAATGACAAGGAGCTATGTGATTGGTGCTGCCAACAGGACGTCAAACATTGCAACAGCTTGGTGGGATGAAACCGCAGAAACTCAGCTCCCCTGCTGCTGCTGCAGCACGTAAAGAGTAAAAGCAGCTTTATTTCCACCACATTAGCATATTTATTAATGAAATATGGCCACACCAACATGGCATGTGTTCAAGATGGCGACATTAATTAGTGCGCTTGACTCCAAAGTGTCATTTAGTGTGATTAGCTTGTGAGGTAATCTCTGACACTAGCGTCTTCTAGCCAGGCTCTGCTTTGAAAGAACAGTGGAATTCTAATTGGTTTTACTTGACCCATTTTGCAAAATCAGCCTTGGTTAATATCTTACGAATCTCCCCATGTGCGACAACAATTATTACAATCCATTCCAGGCTGTCTTAAGGGTTTTCCCCACCAGGAAGCAGATAGATTCTCTCTTAACTTTCTTGATCTATTTATCTACATCCTCTCAGTAAGTTCCATATTTTGTTTCTTGCCTAATTTCCTAAAAGCTTTGAGATCTATTCCCTTTTTTTTTCCACTGTCAGTTGAAAGGCTGCAATTTCACACTGATGGATTCTTTATGGACTTGCCTCGCCATTGCCATTGTATTCCCCCCCCCCTTATAATTTTGCAGGCTTATAATGACATAATTTTCTTCAGTCTCAGCTTGCTCTAGGGTTCCAATCTTAAATGCATTTGTTCATGAGCACGGCTGGCCTAAATGACTGACTGCTGCATCCTATGCGTAGGCTTACCATATTTTGAGATGCCCAAACTGGGACACACACACACACACACACACACACACACACACACACACACACACACACACACACACACACACACACACACACACACACACCCCTACTTTTTTTCCCCTCCAGAATTTTTTAAAAATATTTTTTATTTCCTGGTCTTTTTGCTTCTATTGTTGTTGTGGTGGTGGTCAAAATTTTTCAATTAATTATTTAGCCCCCCCCCCATTTTTCCCCCTTGCCTCCTTCCTGGTGCTGCTGCTGGTCCTCCAGCTGCTGCCATCGCTGCCTGATTCCTGGCTGGCCAGCTGCTGGGGCCAGCCAGGACTCCTCTTGACCACCCCTCCCCCTCTTCCTCCTGCCGCCGCTCCAGCTGCTTCACAGATTATTTTAAAAAGGTAAAACGTTTTCCAGTCGGCCATCTTGGATCTCACAAAATCTTGCAAGATCCAAGATGGTGGCGTCCAAATCTCGTGAGGGTATATGAAGCAGTGTGCTATTGCCTCATATGCCCTCATGAGATTTGGGTGCCGCCATATTGGATCTCACGAGATTTCATGAGATCCAAGATGGCCAACAGGAAAACCTTTTACCTTTTTAAAACCATCTGTGAAGCAGCTGGAGTAGCGGTGGTGGCGGCGCCCCCCCCCCCCGGAAGATCAGGACTGCTCTGGTTCCTGGGACCAGGCCGGGATCAGGTCCTGGAAACCGGGGCAGTCCCAGTTTCTCCGGGACGGATGGTAAGCATACCTATACACATTGTGGCTTGCACTGGTACGGCCCAGGCTCACTTTGGGGAAGAGGATGTTCGTCCCCTTCCCCCGGTGTATGCGGTGTGGGTTGCAATGGGCCTTCTCGGATGCACACCAGTTCTGAAGCTGGCACACAACCAGGGATGCCGTGTAAGGCCGACCCAAGATGTGATGGGGCATAGGATATCAGCGTAATCCAGCACCGATAACCCAGCCCTCTCCCAGCCTGGGCCGGCCAATGGCCCCCTCCCTCGCCACCTCTGCCCGCCCTCCCCATGCCCCTTGCACTGACCAGTGCAACACTCACCTGCAGCGGCCTGCGTGGGTCTGGGATGGCATCGGAGTGAGCGGCTCCAGGCTCTGCGCCAGCGCCGCTTACTCCCAGGGTGCCTGGCACGTTTACGACACCCTAGGCCAGTGGAGCGCTCACTCTGCCTACCTATAGCTAGGCAGGATTGAGCAGCTCATCACACTGAAACACTGACTTAAGTATGCATCTCCTAGGCCTCCCTTGTTATTTATTAAAATATGTCATATTTAAACACATCCTAGAACTGAACTAAATTATACATGCTTGAAACCTAAAGAAAGTTCTCCACAGGACAGAAGAAAATCTATTATTTAACTGAGTTCAATGACCTCATTTAGCAGGATTACTCTAATTGCTTCAGGTTTCTGCATGTTTCACTGTTTTAATAAAGGTCACAAATAGGAGTAGTGTTGTCAACCAACCAGAAAAAAGTGACCTAGTTGTGGGAGGGCGGGGGGGGGCAGCAGATGTCAGAAAAGCAAAGGGGCAAGATTATTATTTTTCTCCCTCAGCCATATTTTTTTAAGCTGAATACATGAATAATCCATTTTTTGGCCTGGGCTCTACCCAGGTAAACTCACCACCAACTGACAATCTATACCAGGGGTGCACAACATGCGGGCCCCAGGGGCGCTTGCGGCCCTCCAAAGGATTTCTGGTGGCCCCTGAAGAAATCAGGGAGCCCTTGGTGCGCTTTGCTTACGAAGAGAGCGCCAAGGGATCTCCAATGTCTTCGCTCCAGCCGCATAGCTGTGCAGCCTTCTCGTTTGGGTCGCCGAGCGAGAAGGACGAAGTCACTGATGATGACAGGCTTGGTCTGTTTGCTGCTCCCCACAACCTGCCACTCAATGCAAGCCAAATCCTTTGCTTCACAGATGGGCCGGCCCTGCTGCTCCCCATCTCCCTATTACACTTTAAAGACTGTCCCTAAACTTTGTCAGCCCTTCTTTGTCACAGATTCTCTCTGTAGCACAGAACCAGAAGAATGGAAGACATATTTTCAGGACAGATGGGTAAGGCCCATAATGCACCTGTGGCAAGGAAGAAAGCCCTGGAGGCAGCCTTTGGCTATACTTGATCATTCTTCCAAAGAGAAGGAGAGAAGGAGTGTGGGACAGACAAAGGCATCACCCACCCAAGTTGCAACTGGAGTGGTCTTAATGGTTGCTCTCTGTCCTTCTTCTCAATCCCTGTCTGCTATAGGCAGGGGATCAGGGTTGGTAGTTAAATGCACAGGAGCAGAAACAGGTCCATCGCCCAACACCCTCTAGCCTTCTTTAAATGTGGGAGAACGTTCACCCACTGTTATGGTTCATAGCTCAGGGGGCACTGGAAAAGACGTTGCCAGTTGTGAGGCAACTGCCTAAGAACCAGGACACACCTGTTCTATTCCTTTTGACCTCTCCTCAACTGGTTATCACATTTCAATCAATAGCTATCTTTCTCCTGTGTCACACATTGTCCAAACTTTACCATATGCCTTCCCCTTCTGCTTGATGTAGAACATACTTTATGAATTGTGTCATATATGGTACCTTTCTTGACCAAATTAGCCTTAAGCCGGAGCTACACTGTCCGCATTCGTGTTGTGCTCGTGTTCCATGTGTATCTGGTGTCCTGCCCCCAGGTCAAATAATGGCTCTGATTGGCCGGACGTAGCGTGGACACAGCAAAAGTCCACCACGACTTTTGCTGCAACCGCGCTACATCTGGCCAATCAGATCCGTCGTTTGACCTGGGGGCGGGACACCAGATGCACACGGAACACAAGCGCAACGCAAACGCAGACAGTGTAGCTCTGACTTTATTCAGTATTGCCTGCTACCCCTCAACCCTCCTATACCCCAACCTCTCCTGTTATTCACAGAGAGCTGCTCTCTCTGCTTCTCCACCTTCCTGTCTTATGGTGCAATCCTGACTAACTTTCCCCCAGCGGGACTATAGTCCCAACCAGTGCCGTAGGAATGGGAGAGTGGGGGGCAGTCCGCCCCTGGGCGGCACAATGGGGGGGTTGCATGACCGCCACTAAGGCATTGCTTTTTTGTGTGCTGCTTTTGTTCAGGCTCCGTGACAGTTGCAAGCCTCACAGGACCGCTGCCGAGGCTTCCGGAAGGCAGGGGAGGTGTTTCCCACACTCCCGCCCATCCCGAGGTGACGTTTCGTCCTGTGACAGGCTGCTGACATCACCCCGGGGGGTGTAACTTCCAGCCAACATCACCCCTGGGGAGTGGCTGCCGCCGGGGTGTATCATTGTGGCCTGCGGCCCCCAGGCAGGGACAGTGTTACAACGCCACTGGTCCCACCGGCGGAAGGTGTTGCAAACGTCTCATAAGGACCTTAGGCATGATTGGGGTGTTAGACTGTAAAGTCTCAGGTATCTGTTCTTTATAGTACCCAGCACATTGTTGTTGTTTAAGTAAATAACAAATAAAATGAAGAATGCTATGTATGTAGTTACTCCTACTGATGCTTAATGGAAAATGTTCAGCCCAGCTGTATTCACCATGAAACTGTCAAGGCCTATTATAGAAGTAAAGCATATTTAACAGGTCTGAGAGTATTAAAACAATGTATTGATGCTACAAAGAGAAGCTTTATTTTTCAAGTGTAAAGAATGGGCAAGAGGGAAGAGGCCTGTACGTGGCCTCCAGGCCAATTAGTGAGTCGCGTTGGTTTAGAATGAAAATAATAAGGGCAGAATCCAAGTACGTAGTTCTCTACAATTGTTCCCAAGGCAGCAAAAGCAATTATTTCACTAGGATCCCAAGTCAGCCATTAATTTTGCTTATAATACTTATTCATCACAACAAGCAAAGAATATAATATATATAAATAAATGCAATGTAGATGTTTGGTTTCCTCAAATGATAAAGGGAAGAATGGTAGCAAAGGCAGTAAATAAAGCTGGAATCTTAACAAAGTGCTATAATTTTTTAAAAATACTGTTCTGAAATCCTTTCACCTAGGAGGTCTTCTCCAGCTATGCATACACAAAGTGATGCTGCATTACTTTGCCACCGCCATTGAAGTGAAAAGAGAAGCCCATTTATGCAGAAGCCCCCTGTGTGCAGCGCCACATACAAGTTGCTCTGTGGATCAAAGTGAATGGCCCTGAGTTTAGTTATGTGCAAACAGCTTTCTCAACACAGGGGAGCTTACAAAGTTATTGGAAAGAACTCAAAGGGGAAATCTGCTGAACGGCATACAATTTGAGAAGCTCTGTGGTGCACCGTTTTGTGGACTATGAGAAACTGTCAAGTTTATATTTGCTTGACTGGGGAGGAAGGGGAAAGGCCCTGTGATATGCCATCCATTCCCTAACCTCAAATAAAGGTCCCGAGGCAATACCCATAGCCACGGCTGGTTTTAATCCAATTGGACCAATTGCTCCTAATTGGGCCCTGTGCCTAAGGGCCCCCTGCACTAGGGTAATCTACTCTAGTCTTGTCAAATACACATGACTACTCTAGTCTTGTCAAATACACATGACAACACATTGCAACATACACGTTACACCACCTTGCAGGGTTATATATTGTAGGCCTATCTTCAGACTCAAATATTTAAGTTTATCATACACAAATCTAGATAATTAGGACCTACGAATACAACCCTGCACTCCCCAAAAATGTGATACAAGTCAAGTGTGTTACTTTTGACAGTAATAATGTGATGTCTACTAAATGACATATAGATATACAATCTATAATACATTTTATTTATATCTCTATGATTCTACAGACCTTGGCAGTAATCCTGGGCCCACACATAGAAATGTTTCCAGTTGGGCCCCACAGCTCCTAAGGCTGGCTCTACCCATAGCCTCCATCTTTGAGAGAAAAAAATGAAATGAACAAATAAGAAGATTGACAAACAAAGGATGGGGTGTTGTCCTTGCAGTGGATCACTCAGGTTTCCTCCTTCTGCCTTGACCGTTACCAGTGGTGCTTCTTAAAATACAAGTAACATGCACACATGGGGAAAAAGACAATTATGTGCAGGGGCCCAATGCGTTGGTCAATAGCACACTGTTCCCTCAGACTTCCCTTAGAAAGGTTATGCCCACTTTAGACTAATTAGCCTTCCTCTTCCAGGAAACAGTCTTAGTGGTGTGCAAAACACTATTGAACTCCAAGACCAGTGTGAAAGCAATTAACACATCTTTATTGCTATATAAAACAATCCTTTATGCCCATAAGCCCACTCTGGGGCTGCACTTAGCTCAACAAAGCACTTCTCCATCCCTGGAATTCCAGCATGTTTTTCCCAGGCTTCAGAATTCCTCCTTCCCCTCTTCAGTCCACCGTTCCTGGTCTTTCAGCAACTGCAGCTTCTGGTGCAGCAACAGTCCCTCGGGTTCCTCAGTATAACAGCAGTCTCTCCCAGGTCTAGCAGAGATTCCTCCAGGGGAGGGGGGAAGTTATCAGCTGGTGCCACTTTTATTCTCAAAGTCCTCATTATCTCAGGTTGATTGCAGCTGTGAGCCACACCCACTGCAATGCATAGTCCTGGCTTTTTTAACCCCATACTTCCCCAACCTGTCAAAACAGGGACCACTGCTAACGAACACCACACTTATCTCCTCGCCAGCTCTTCCACATCATTTCCACTACACACACCTATGCAATTCAGTGGTGTAAGGCAAAAGTTGACTGAGGCCAAAGTTACAATGCACCAAAGTTGACTGACAAGTGCTTAAGAAACAAAACAGGGGTTTTGAACTAGGACTCGCTATACTAACACACCTGCTCTTAAAACTATACAAGGGGGGGGGGGATTCTATCATTAGCATGCACATACAGTATAGTGGAGTCCTAAGGAAAGCAGTTAGCAGGAGGAGAAAGGAGAACAAAAGTCCTTAGAAGGTGAAGGGGCAGAGCAAAGAGGGATATTACATGGTTTTGATGCAAGACCAGAAATGTGGCTTTCCTGGCCTGAGGAGCTGTGGTCTCTTGCCATCAGTCCTCCTGATAGTTATACTGGCCTGGCCCTTCACTCTCTAGGCAGGCACCCAGCACAAAATACATGTATTTCAATGTGTGTCTCCTGCATGCCTTGACTCAAGCAGAAATAAACAAAAATAAAATATTGACCATCATGTAGCATGATTTTAAGGGGATTGATTGTCTCTGACTGCATAGATAGGGCAGCGTGAGGGAGAGTTCATGGTACCACACAGTTCGTCGTAGCCAGTACAGCCTAGGCTGAATTAGAGTAGACTTACCTTGCACTTTTATTAACACCAGTTTGTCATTCTGTTCAGCATCGTTGTCATTCTGGGTTCAGCATATATAGTCCTTATAATATTGCTGCTTTAATGTTCAAAAGTGCTTTGGTAACTTAGGGGTCAGGCTAAGTAAATATGCAGTACTATTTCTATCAGCAAACACACTTTGGCAGGGCTTCCAAGTCATTGTTTTTGTCCAGCTCAATACATGCATTATTTAATCCTAGAATGCTATCCACAGCTTGTTAAGTAATGGGGGTCAAAATAGCAGTGGGTTGTCATTGAGAGAGAAGGGAAAGACAAAAAGAAGTCCTTAAACTCAAAAATATTTCATCACCCTCCCACCAACCAGTGGCTTCACTGCACCGTGGTGGGGGGCGGGGTGCATGGGGTGACGTGCCGGGAGGCAGCCAGAGGGGGTGACGTGCCAGGGGAGTGACACGCCGGGAGTTCCAGCATGTCACCCCACCCGGCACACTCACCCCTCTATCCCGACACATCACCCCCTGAGTCAGCAGGCCAAGCCGTATCTTCCTCGGCGGCTCAGCCACTTCTGAATAGGCCGGGCAAGGTTTTGAGCGGCATGCGCACAACGCTGCTGAAGCCTTGCCCTCAGAAGGGCTGAACGAAGACCCAATCGGGTCCCAGTGTGGCGCATAGGCCAGTGCACATGTGCGAAGTACTTACCAGTGTGTATGCGGGAAGACAAGAAGGTGTGGAGGCAGTGCACCTGCGGGAAGATGTTGTAGTCATTCCGGGCGGACAGAGTGAGTACTTCTTCGTCACGGAGTGTGCACCCCACCTAAAAGTGGCCTAAAAATCCCAGGGGGTGCTTTTTTGCCACAGCGACAAAGAAAAAGCATGGGTTCTCTTTTGCCGTGGTGCCACCGAATTGCCGCCGAATCTGGTGGCAATTTGGTGCACACACACCTGACTAGTGTCACCTACAATGCCTGGGGTACCCCCGCCCCCTAATAACGCCTCTGTTTTGCTAATATTTTCTATGGAAAGGAGCAAATGTAGAATACAGCCCAATCAGTTCTTGTTGAGATATCAGCCTCTCTTTTCAGTACGGAAAGCATTTGAATAGCATGGAAATTCAACTTAACAATGTGCTTATGTCCCATCTGTTGGTAGTACTGTGCAACGAGGGAGAAATGCCACACAAGTTTTTACAAGAGACAGGCCCAAGCTCACTTGTGACATTCATCTTGTCAACTTCCTTAATCAACCTTCAGGCCTTATTAAGAGAAGCAATCAAGCACCCAGAGTGAGCTATTTCAGAGCTATCTTGAGAGAGAGAGAGAGAGAGAGAATGCTGTGCTGTCTCAGTATCATCTGTTAGGCCAAGGAGAAGATTAAATCCTAATGGCTGTAAAGTGTAACTAAATGTAAAAACAAATAAGTTACACCTGGGGCCTTAAACCCCTTAGCTCTGAGCAGCAAAGTGGATAGCCCAAAATAGGGGGAGGGATACACATAGGGTTTTTGTTCTGTCTGCTCTTTCCAACTCACAATTTGAAATAAAAAATTAGGAAAGGCTTTCAGAGCTTTCAGGGAGAAAGTTGCTCATTCTTCTTCTCCCCACAGGTCATGTTCAAAGATGGACATGTGTATAATTCCAAGAATATTAGTGTTCTGTTCCCTGGGGAAGAATGTGTGCATCTTTCTTTTTAAGAATGACCCAGAAGAAGTGACTCTCAAAAGCCAACATGCATGGGTTTATGAACACCTTTCATATTTTATTTAATTTTGGCATTCTACCCTGCTACAGAGCTGGCAGAGAACCGTGTAGCCCCATTGAGATGGCTGGGGGTTTACCCGGGGTAACCCACTTACCCCGAGTAGACCTCCAGCCTGTCTCTTCCCCGGATAGGATTCAGTGTGGGCCACGCAGGCCACACTGATTTGCCTACACTGGGGAGGACAGGATTGAGCTGTTAATTTCTTAAATTGTGTAGAGATTACCTGTGCACCCCCCCCCAAATAAAGCACGCCACACCGAGGTCTGGGTTAAGGGCCACTTTTTATTAAAGCTATTTAACATAAACAACAATAATACCTGCAGCAACAATATAACTGATTTCTATCCCAGCGTGCGGGTTTCTATAATGAGGGAAACGGCCCTAGCCGTCTACTTCCCCGCAATCTCAGATTGGGCATGACATCCTGGCTCAAGGCCAGCTCGGTGCACGACCGTGCTGGCCTATCACTGCCAACCCCAAAGGGTTGAGGCGGCTGGGTAGCGCAGGCCTCCCCAGCAACTCCTGAAGGTGGTCTTTGCTACCCTACCCAAGGGTTTGCCAGCCAGCCTCACCGACCCGGAAGGCATCCTATGAGCGGTCCTGGCTCACCCTTTGGCCTTGCCCACCTCATGATGTATACCAAGGTCCCTCCCTGGCTACCCTACCCGCACGCTTACCTGCCACCAGGGGGGGTCAGCCTAGAGCTTGACCCCCACCACCCAACCTAGCGAAAAAAATTCAAAATGCCCTGCTGCAGGTCAAAAAGAAAAATGTCGGCACCCTCTGCCGACAGGTGAACGCCATCGCTCCGAAACAGCTGCGGGGCATTATAAGCAATGCCCGGATGCGTGATGAATTCTCCACCTGCCTCCAAAATAAAACGTTTGATATAGTCATTCACTTTCCGCCGTGCCATATCCACCCGGCGGGGGTGAATCGCCCCTCGCCATACCCTGCGGGGAAGTAAACAGGACCAGAGAATAGCAATCCCCGGTACCCATGACCTAATTGTGGCGATGTCCTTACGAATTTGGTGCCTCAAGGACACAGAGGTCCTCTGGCCCAAATCATTTTCGCCCAAGTGAATGACCAATACCTGTGGAGGCGGGTGGGAGTGCACGAACTCGAGAAAAGAAGGGAGCAGCTGTCCCCAGCGCATCCCCCTCTTGCCGACCCAGCACACTCTGGTGATGTTACCCAGCCCCAGCTGGGTGCCGAGCTCGGACGAAGCTGCCCTCTTTCTTGCCCAAAATACAATCGAGTGGCCACAGATAAGGACACTCGCTGGAGACAAGCTGGCAGCATCTGAAAAACACAGCACAAAGCATAAATAACCTGAAACAAGGCACGTATTCGCGCCTGACAAGTCCTAGGAAAACAAACTGGCCGAACAGGCCCTGAGCCCAAGACCCCACCGGGGCCAGCCAAGTAAACCGAACCAACGGGAAGCCCCCAAAGGGCGTAACGGGAATGGCCCCAACGGACCGGGGTAAAGGATAGCCCCCGAAGGGCAACCAGGAGGGCCTTCCAAAAGGCCGGGGAAGGAGAGCCCCCATAGGGCAACAGAGGGGAGGTTGGCCCCAACGGGCCGGGGAAGGAAAGCCCCGAGGGCGCAGAAGGGAAGGCAGCACTCACACCATTCTCACAGTTTCCTCACATAAGTTTTATAAGCCCCCGATTTCCATCGGCCTATGCGCTGCACTGCCGCTGGAGGCAGGCCGCTCCGAGCTGCCACAGAGGCAGCCCCGATCCGAAAAGAGTGCAAACCAAACCTCTCCACCCCATAACCCAAGGAACCAAGACCCTTAGAGAATAAGGCCCTGAATTGAAACAGCGTCAGCGGGCGTCCGCCCTGGTGGAGCAGGAGGATTCCTGGCGCAGCTCCTCGCAGCCCGAGAAAAGCTTCCAACGCAGAAACGGGGCAGAGTGCGAAATTGGGGACCCTCCTAAGAGAAACCCACTGACCCTGGCCCAGCTGGTCGGTCTTAGACCGGCACAGCCTAAGGCGCACGCCCTCGGACACAAACTGAACATCCCCCATGCGTAAAGCCCGTCCGGAGCTGTCAGTTTTCGATGCACTAATGACCTCACTTGGGCGAAAAGCGCCAAAGAAAAGCAACAGAATCGCAGTTTTAAATAGCTGTGCCTCATATGCAGATGTGCAGAGCGACCGAAAAACCTCTGCTAGCTGCTCCAGCATCAAAGGCGTAACGGGGGCCCTGGTGTCCAAAGGCGCTGGCGCCGCCCGCCTAAAACCCTCAAGCATCTTCCGCACCCTGAAATCAGAAGAGCAATCCGGGTACCCTGCCACCTTGGCACAAAAAGACAGTGTGGCCAGGTATGCAGAGAGAGAGAGTGAGTCGCAAAACCCGCCTCGTGTAGGTGCAATAGAAACAGCAACAGGTGGTCCACCGGAATCAGCCATACCTCAGGAAGAGAGGAACACCTGAAACTAGAGAAGGCCCAAAGCTTACCTCTATAACTGCGTTGGGTCCCTGGCACCAGAGATGACCAAATAGCATCGCTCACTCTGGCAAACCTAGGGTCCAGAGCCAGGCCGGCATCGGGTCCGGGTCCAGGCATGCCCGGGTGCAAGTTTGCGAAAACGCTCCCCCTGAAAGCGAGAAAGCGAGTCGGCAACCCCGTTCTGAAGACCCGGGACGTGCCTGGCGACAAAAAGAGCATTCAGCTGCAAGCACCTGAGGACAAAAGTCCATACCAGCGCATCACCCTCTTGGACCTAGAGGTCTGCTGATTTATCATGAAAACCACGGCCTTGTTATCGCACCAGAAACGGACTGTAGAGTCTCGAAACTGGTCGCCCCACAGATGAACCGCCACCACTATTGGAAAGAATTCCAAAAAGGTGAGGTCGGCCGTGATTCCGGACTCTACCCACACAGCGGGCCAGGGCTCGGCACACCAGTGCCCCCTAAAGTAGACCCCAAACGCCATACTCCCCGATGCGTCAGAATGGACCTGAAGCTCAGCCTCCAAAAGCTGCACGGAGCGCCAAAAGGAAACCCCGTTATAGCGTGACAGAAAGGTGAGCCACAAGCCCATATCCCGGTGCATGGCGGCAGTAACCTGAATGTGATGGTGCTGGGCCCAAAGACCCATGGTGACGTCACAAAGCCAGCGCAAAAACGCCTGGCCCGGGGCCACTACTCTACAGGCAAAATTCAGGTGACCAAGTAGTACCTGAAGCTCCCGGAGGGTCAGCTTCTGGGCCTTGAGAGCAGAGGTGAGAAGTGCAACCATGGCATCCAGCTTAGACTGCAGCAACCTGGAACAGGCTGTTATGGTATCTATCTCTATCCCCAAAAACGTTAACCTGGAGGTTGGCCCTTCGGTCTTGTCCCTGGCTAAAGGAATGCCTAATTCACGACAAACGTCAAAAAGGGTTTGCAAGAGAGACGGACAGATGTCAGTCCCCCAGCCCCCATAAAGAGAAAATCGTCTAAATAATGTATGACAGAGTCCTTACCCTACCGGGACCGGACCAGCCAATCCAGAAAGGTGCTGAACGATTCAAATGCGAAACACGAAATCGAACAGCCCATCAGGAGGGCTCTGTCAACATATATAGCACCCTCAAATTGGAAACCCAAGAGGCAAAAGTCATTGGGATGAACCGGGAGAAGCCGAAAGGCGGACTCTTTGTCCGCCTTGGCCATGAGTGCCCCGGGCCCACAGGAACGTAATGTAGCTATGGCCTGATCGACAGACGCGTAACGCACCGAGCAGAGCTCCGGTGGGATACCATCATTGACTGATGCCCCCCGCGGGAAGGAGAGATGGTGTATAAGACGAAATTGCCCCGGGGCTTTCTTCGGCACAACCGCAAGCGGGGAGATACGGAGGTTGGGCAACGGGGGGGAGCTGAAAGGGCCAGCAACCCAACCTGCTGCTACCTCCTTGGCTATCTTTCGCCTCACCACCCCTTCCATACCGACCACGGACTTCAAATTGTCAGCCCAGGTGGGAGAAAGGGGAGGGGGGACGGGATCCGAAAGCCCAGAGTAAAGCCCTTTAACAAATAAGCGGCCGCCTCCCGGTCAGGGTACAGGCGGCGGGCCTCCCGCAAGGGGCTCTCCTTAATCGGGGTTGGACCCCTTAACAGGCTGGGCTGGGGCGGATGCTCCCCCTCGCTTTCCCTTAGGGAAGGAACCCCGGAAACCCTGCCTGCTTGCTCCAAGTCGAGCACAGACTGTAACTGCATGCTTTCCGCCGCAGGCGGCACAAGCATGGGTGAAAGTGCACATCGGGCGGGAGCAACGCCCTGCGGCATTGTACTCATAACAGATGCGGGGAGGGGTTTGAAGCCCCTGCCCAACTGCAGCAGACTTATTGGAGGAAGACCCAGACCTGGCTATTAAATGTCTGCTATCGGACCGATCAGCCATGGCCCTCGGAGATACCACCAACTGATTCCAGAGTTCCCATTGGGGAACCCTCCAATCCAGCGAAGGATCATGGGAGGCACGCAAACGAAAATTCTCGTCGTACAAAACCCAGCCGTGACCGCCATGCTCCCTGGAGGCAGTGTGAATTAGGTCGAGGTACTTCACCGACTCACCCGTCCTCTTCGGATGCATCTGGTGCATCACCCCCATATAGATGCAAAAGCCAATAAGCCAGTTCGACCAGTTGTGGTCAATCTTGCGCTTCTTGGCAACTTCTGGGTCCCTGACCAGGTCACCCACTTTGCTAACAGGCTTGGGTTCCTTATGTAAGAGACTAAAAATGTCTACATACTCCTGCCACCAGATTTTTTCTTTCACAGCAAGGGCCAAATGGCCGCCTAAGGGGAGGGCCATCTGCCCATAAGCCGTGATGGGCGGTTCAGAATCGTCGTGAATGGGTGGCACATAGCCGCCGTATGGCAAAGACGGCCAACCTCCCCCCTGACCCATCGGGCCCATTCCGGGGTGGAAACCCCAAAGGGGCGGGGAGCCATACTTAGGTGCATCCCCTGCCCTGACGCCCTCCTCTGACAACAGGCGACACCGCCGAGGGGTCATCCTTAGATGGGGCAGCCCCGTCCGTCGGGCCATAAGGGGCATAGCCCATACTCGGCCACCCCCACAGCAAAGGATTCATGAAATAAGGAGGGGGAAGGGGCTGACCCACTGGTGCAACACTAGGGCTATCCTCCCAGACCCCAACTACAGAAACCTCACCTTGCGCCTCGCTCTGCCCTGACGGGGGGGGGGTACTGCAGTCGGCGCCTTACGGGCGGAGGCACTAACCTGGGAAGGCTGTCCCAGCTCATCGAGCCTGGAACGAAAAAGTTTCATTTTTGCGCCCCTCCCTTTCCTGGATAAGCGCCTCGGGGTCCCGGATGTTTCACCCCCATCCCCCAATCCTGCCTCCCTCTGAGCCTTCTCCCTCTCTAACTCCTCCAATCGTGCCACCATAGCTTTCCACTCTTCATCCCCCTCTTCATCTGAAGATGAGACCCTGGGAGGTTGAGGCCGGGGGGGCTGGGTACGCTTAGGCGCATTGCCCCCTTTCTTCCCTGTCCTCTTGGACATGATGAAAATATATTCCAGGAAATATGGCCAAAATGCACCCCTGATTAAGGGAGGGAGTGCGTGTGTGTCTTGCTTGAACTTAAAAGATACGCGATGGTGGGGGGGGGTGCAAGGCCCGGGCCCCCACGAAGGCCGTCCGCGCCGTCGACGCTGCTGTAATTGATCCCACGCCGCTGCTCCGTCCCGCCGGTGAAAATGCTGGCCTCCGCACCACTGTGCGAGGCCCTGAGGCGATCCAACGTCCGACGGACCCTAGGCAATCCGGCCCCGACGACGAGGCCCGCGCGGGAGTCTAAAACGCTGCAGGGGGGCAAACCCCAGTGCTCTCTTCAGCCGCGAGCGGCTCCTCCACCCCCACAGCAACTCACCGTCGCAGCTCGAGCCTAATCCGCTCCGGAGCTGCGGCGTGCGACCTGCTGCTTCGGCTCCTCGGCGTGACTGAGGGGAAAGCCGTTGCGCGTCGGCTCTTTCCCCTCAGTCCTGCCCCGGCCCTGCCCTGCAGCCAATCGGCTGCCAGGCCCCCAGACCTCGCTCCGGCGAGCATGGGCGGGGCCAGGCAACTGCGCTGACCTGCTGACAGGCGGGTCAGCGTTAATCTCTTCATTATTTATAATGCAACAGAAAGACATGGCTACTCAATTGGAAGTTTTTCATTTTCATGTGTTTGTTGAAGGGGTGTTGTCTGACAGTCATTTTTATGTCGATTTATTAATGTATGAAGCGTGACACATTTGTACAGCCATGTACTGGTTGCTGGCAGCCTGCCATGAAAGCATGACCCAGACCAGTACTGTGACTGTTGGCAAGGGGCCTCAGATCCACAGGAAAAGAGGAAGGCCATATTCTTTGTTGTCAGAGCAAACACACACACACACACACACACACACACACACACACACACACACCCCTCTTTATCAGGCTGACTTGGAAGAAGCCCTGCCTACTCCATGCAGCACATTTGACCCTATGAACAAAAGCCACATCCAGTAATGGAGCAAATTACAACAGTTTGAGTTGGAGCTGCTTTCATGATCAGCCCAAAGATTAACTCTCCAGTGAGTTGACCCTGTCCAAATGGGAAGTGAGATGGATGACTATGATGGAGGTCACGTTGGTGTTTGCATGAGTGAAACTCAGAATTGCCACCAGCACATTTGAAATTTCCTACTTGAGCAAAATATGTGAGTATTTTTGAGGAAAGGAAAAGAGCTTGGATAAGACTAGCAAAATTTCACATGGGCGGTTATGCACGCCTCCAGGTTGTTAATGACTCTTGTCTATAGTGACAATTGAGGTGAAGTTCTACGAACGTGGTAAGGCCAAATGTCTGCGGAATTTGAAATGAAACCCAAGGAGTTTCAATAAGACTACAGGTATTTTGGTAGGGTGGCGGGAGGAGAAGGTTTCTACTTCTTCCTTAAACACACCATTCTGAGATGGGAATATAGCTCTGACAGAGCACATGGTTTATATGCACAAAAATATCAGTCTCAATTCCAAACATTACTAGGTAAAAATCTCTCAGGTAGCAGGGAGAGCAAACCACACTGGGCCACAGTACAGAAACCTCACTTAGAGTAAGTCTTTACTTAAAGTTGTTGATAGGTTCTTTTTGGAAACTGTGACTAAGCAAAACAACTTATAATGAAACCAGTTTTACCATAGGCATGCGGTTCCCAAACTGGGGGATGTGGCTCCCAGGGGAGCCATGGAAACCAACCAGGGGAGCCACGGAGTGCCACAGAATCCTCTCAGAAAACAGTGCAATGCCAATTGGCAGGCATCAACAAAATGTAATGGGGAGCCACGGCCAATGGTCACCAATGATCAAGGGAGACGCAGGTCGAAAACGTTTTTGAAATAAACAAATTGAGAACCGTAAATGTTCCTATGGCTTTTTCCCCATCAACTTTAACACGAAACAACTTTAAATGAAACGACTTTAAGTGAGGACTTGCTGTACATAAGGCAGCCCCAAATAGTGAGCGTTGTATACATAGTAGTGTGGGTTTCATTGCTGATGGGTACGACATTAGTCTCCTTTTGATCTTGGAAGAGTGAACAAGGAATAAAAGGGTGACTTCCTTACAAATAGCACTGACCTTTGTCAGATGGAACGCGACCTGCTCGACTGCAGGGATGTGCTGACTCTTTGAACAGAAAGATCTGCATTCCCTCCTTGCTGTCACCGTGAATTCGGCATATCCATGGTTTGCAGCGTAGTGACAACCGTGAAGTCCTCTGCGACTGTACACTTGTTATAGATGTGATCAAAAGGATCTTTTTACCCTTAATGTTAATCTATATCATGTATAAAGAGAAGAAGGTTCCGCCTTGTACCTCGTACCTCTGATCTGTACTGGTGACTGCAATGTGCTGTGTTAAAACAAATTGTTCTGTTCATTATTTTCACTCAAGACACGGGCTTTTCTTCCAGTTTTGTCACGCTCTAAGCGATACATTCCTTTACGGAGTCCTTTTATATGATTAAATCTTGAGCTGCTAGGGTACACATAACAACCTTTCCTTGAGAATTTGCATGGGGCATTATGTTCTCTTCAAAAATATGTCCTAGGAAATCTATTCCAACCTTAGTGCCTGTGCAATTTTTTTAAAGGTTTTTTTCCCCCGTTTTGTTAAAGAAATAGTTACAGTTCACTTGATATGTCATATGAACTTTTACAGGCTGTCTGTGCAATCTGTAAATCCAAAATATCTCACAAAAGGGTGCTCACTTGAGTGCCCAAACTACACATGCTTAGGTATCTAATGGAATGGAATAACCAAGTGCTTGTCAAGTCTTTGGTTCGACTCTGTGCAATCTCCAGTCAGGACTATGAGCTTCTGCCAAAATAATCTCCTAAGAAATATCCCTATGGCTACTGGTCATATCTAAAAATCTGATTTTTTTTTAAGTACTGCATTATTTTTCCTGGATATTTGTCCAAGGATAGTAACATACCATCATAAACATCTGTAATGGTATGAAATACACCTTCGACTTGTCATTTTTTAAAATAAAAAATGTTGGGTTGGGAAAAAAATAAAAAATGAGGGTTGGGAAGAGGGACAAAAATGTCTGTCTCGGGAGATCAGGGCAGAAGGTCTGGCTCAGTTGGTAGACTTGCTGCCTCATAAGCCCAAAGATTGGTGAACGGCCAGTTCGAGACACACCACTGACAAAAAGCTGTGAAAAAAGCCTCTGTGAGGAGAGATAAGAGCTGCCAGCTGCGTCGGCCGAGCGTGGGAGGTGACGGCCAGGGAGAGGCCAGACTGCAAAGGATACCATCTGGAATGCAGTTGTTCATGAAAGATTGAACATTTATACAGGAGGTCCTCAAAGTTGTAGATAGGTTCCTAGAAACTGCAACTTCAAGTGAAACGACTTATAACGGAACCAATTTTACCATAGGCTAACATATGTAAACAAGAGTTAGGTTCCGACAGGATATTTCTGGTCACAAAAACATCATCAAACTTCTAAACAAAAACCTTCTTGTTCAAAAACCTTCTTGTTCAAAAACGTAAAAATCTTCTTGTTCAAAGAAGCCTTCTGAGCCCCTGCTTTTTTTAACATCTCACTGGTACAGGTGGGGGTGCTGCTGTTTTTATGCTCCTGTTTTAATTGTGCTATGATCTTTTTAATTGATTTTTAGATATTGTTTTTACTAATTTTCATTAATTGTTTTTTACTGTTTTAAAATGTGATTATTTTTTGTATTGTATGTTTTGTATTGTGTTTTCTTTTTTGTTGTAAGCCGCCTTGGGTCCCTTCGGGGAGAAAGGCAGGATAAAAATACTGTAAATAAATAAATAAATAAACAAAAACTCAAAAAACTTCTAACATTAAACACTGAAATAATTTTACTATAACATTATAATAATGAATCTCAGTGAGTAACAACAGTCATAGTGGTGGTGGGTGGTATGGGGAGGGAGGCTTAATCCTCATCACTGGTGTGTGGTGGTGTTGCTGGTGCTGCAACTGCTCCAATTGCATGTTTAAAAAAAATTGCATGTTTAAAAAAAAACATGCTCACTGCCCATCATCAAACCCCTTTAAAACCTCTAGTTTTGTTTATAATGTCACACTTTCTCTGTTTTGGGGGGCCACAGTGGATGTTACCACTCATTGCAGCAGGGTTAAACCAAGGATCTATCATTGACAAGTGGCACACTCTCTTAGTGCTATTGGTGGCAGTGCTGTTGGTGGCAGGCTCACCAACTTTCAAGTGGCAAGCTCAATAACTTTCAAGCTGCAGGATCTTAGTTTCCACAGTGTTGCTGGAGCTGGAGGGGCTAAATGTTTAACAGCGCAATGCGACTTAACTTTTGTGCCGGTTTAACCAGTGGCGCAGCGTGAACGGGAGGCCCCAGAATGGAAAAGGGATTCAAATCCCCTCCAAAAGAGGAATTCAAAGGGGATTTGAATCCCTTTTCCATTCTGGGGCCTCCCGTTCTCGCTGCGCCGCTGGTAAAACCGGCACAAAAGTTAAGTCGGATTGCGCTGTAAAGCTGCTTGGCTGGAGTGTTTTCAATTAAGCCCTGCTGGGGCTAGAGATAAGAAATAAGAAGCTGGAGAGATACCATAGTTGTTTTCAGTTGCTCGGTTGTTTTTAATTAAAAGTGATGAAGATAGGGAAGTGGCTGCAGCTGCAAGAACGTTAAAGCGAAATGACGTGTATCGAAATGACAGTAAGCGAGGACTTACTTATGATTGTAAAAAAAAAAAAAACATTAGGGGGGTTGAGAATGCCTGCCCATGTAAACTGCCTTGGATTAAAGTCGGACGAGTAATCCAATGACCAAGAAAGGCGGTATATAAATACTGTATATATTATATTATATTATATTATATTATTAAAATGTTTGTTTGGGTTTGTTTAGACGTCATTTGTGAATTACACTCAAGGAGTTAATTCACGCACAGCCCTGCTATGTTCTATATTCATATGGTGGGGCAAAGGACTGAACCTCATTGTTTGCATTTACACTTAAAACACATACAGTATTGTGTAGATCATGTTTTGTATAAAATATAGCTTGTGTGTGTGTGTGTGTGTGTGTGTGTGTGTGTGTGTGTGCACGCCATCATAAGGAAGAAGCAAGCATGCCATCAGATCCTCTTCCCACATTCACTGAATGCAGGGTATGTACCCCTATTCTCAGGTTATTCACCCTGGGTGGGCAGCAACATGTTTGGCATTGTGAGCAAAAGGGCATACCTGCATGTTGGTGACAATCCTGATTAGCCAGTATCAATGGAATATACCCAGGGATGGCCCATCCATGAGGCCAACTGAAGCGGTCGCCTCAGGCAGCAGAATGGTGCCCATCTCTGTCCACCTACTTGCCTCCGCTGCTCTTCCTTCTCCTTCCACTCCCTGGACTGGAAAAGGAAGAAGGGGATAGAGAGGAAGAAGAAATGTGGAGGGGAGGGGAGTGCTGAGCCTTAACATTGGAGAGTGAGAGGATCAGAGGCTGGCTCATCATTGGGAAAGGGAGGCAGCATTTGACATACTGCTTCAGGAGGTATTGTGCCAGACCTGGGCATGATTGCTCAACTTTAATATTAATAATAAACCAGTATTTATATACTGCCTTTTCTTTGGTCATTGGATTTCTCCTCCGACTTTAATTCAAAGGCAGTTTACATGGGCAGACTTTCTAAACCCCAAGGGGTTTTTACTATGCAATAATGTTCTAATCTTTCGTAGAAACCTTCATTCTAGATGTTTCTTTCACAGTCCAGCTCTCTCTCTCTCTCTCTCTCTCTCTCTCTCTCTCTCTCTCTCTCTCTCTCTCTCTAGGCGTGCCGGCAGCTCTCCGACAGACACAGACACTTTTGGCTGTCTCAAACTGCCATCCTTCAGATCTTCAGGCATATATGAGACGGTCGCTCTACCAACTGAGCCAGAGACCCTTAACAGGTCTCAAATGTGTGATTTATATCCTGTAAAAATGGGTGTACTAGTGGAACATTCTTGGATGCATGGTAGGACATAAGCTTTCTATTATTTAAATTCATCTGAGCTCAAATGCCCTCCCCTGGTGCTGGAGTCTGTAACAGATGGGCCCTTAAACCCAAGGATCAGATTCACGTTCACATGTACCTGCAGCATAGTGCAATTCTACACTGCTAGGGAGTATGTGTGAGTATAGCAACCAGGTCAAATTGTTTGGGTCTTTTCCACTAGCATGCCCTGAGGGGAATCAGCTCCAATGCTGTTAAGGATGAATGTGAACGACAGCACAATCCTGCCTAAGATGCAGCGACCAGCCTAAATGGCCAGCTGCTGCATCATAGTTTGCATTTACATTCAAACTTTACAGTCAGGATACATTCATTCCCTTTCCCCAGTGTAAGCCCCGGAGGCCCCAATGGGCCTCCTCGGATGCATGCCAGCTCTTTAGCTGGTGCACATCTGGGGAGGCCATGTGAGCCCAGCCTGGGCCGGGAAGGGGATATGGCAGAGCATGCTACCGATATCCCCAGACCTCTCCTGGGCCTGGATGTCCAATGTCCCCTTCCCCTGCCACCCTGTCTCTCCGTCCCACCACAGACCTTACCTGCGTTGGCCGGTGCAGCATGTGAAGGCCATTGGAGTGAGCGGTGCCGGCCTCCATGCCAGTGTTGCTTACTCTGAGGGTATCTAAAATGTGCCTTATGGGCAGCAGATGAGAGCTCCACCAGCCTAAAGTTGGGCAGGATCGGGCTGCCCAGCCTTCTATGCCAATATTGACCAGATATAAATTTCCACAGTCATCCTTCCTAGTCACATCCTCACTTGTGGAACCAGAACGATGACCATCTCGTAATCAAAATCAGTCTTTATACATCTTGCAGCATGTAGGGATGAAAAGAAAAATCCCAGCATCTTTATGATGATATAGGAGAAAGGTACGTGTTAGACTGTGAACTTGGAAGCAAAGGAACTATTACAGTAACAAATGATGACACAATTTATACAAACACATCCTTGTTACTTTGTGGCTTCCCATAAAAAGAAACCCCTGAGCTAGAAAACGCTATGACATCCTGAAACATTTGAGCAAAGAAATCACCCACTGACTGGCCATAAAAAGGAACAATTAGTTGCTTCTGTCAAATAATGATCTCGTAAGCCTTTCTACGGGTCAAAAATATCCAGTTACAGCACATTTTAAGATTTAGAAGGGAAGGCAGTGTAGGCAATGGAGAATAAGACGGGAATGTTAAGACAGTGAATGTGCACAGAGATGGATGAGCTCTCCCATTACAGTAGCCAAAGGAAGAGCTACACTTCCCAGAGCCCCCTTAGGATTTGTGCACCTGTGTGTGGCTACCTAGCACATTGCAGCGATGGAGGGGACTCTCCTTTGCTTTTTCCTCCCTGCTCTTTCCACTGCTGCTCCTGCCCCCCGGCAGGTGAGTAAAAGGAAAGAGAGGGAGTGTGTTTGGGGGATGGATCCTGGTGGGCAGTGCTTTTTGAGCTCTCCAAGTTTGTCAAGGTTTACTTTCTACTGTGCTTATAAACATTGTGTGTGGCTAAGGTTTAGAACAGGGTTTCTCAACCCCTTCCCGGCCGAGTACCACCTCCGGCGCCCCACTCCTGCTGTACTCTCCTGCTGTGTACCACTGGAAGTGATTGGCGATGACATCATCACGTTACTTCCGGGTTTTCAGAGGCCAGAAAATGCAGGTAGGAGGCTCTGGGCGGGTGAGGGGGCACTTCTCAGTGTTTCCAAGAGGGTCAACCAAAGGCAGGAGCCTCTTGGGAGCGAAAAAGCACCACATAGATAGGAGTGGGGTTCCAGCAGTCCGAGTACCACCAGCAGTCAGCTGAAGGTACCACTTATAGTACTAGTATCACAGGTTGAGAAACCCTGGTTTAGAAATGTACACACAAATTGTAATTGAGATTTCCAGTTCTCTTGTGTTTGATTGATAATTCCTGAATAACTTGTGCCCCTGAAGGTGGAACACTATACACTTGCTTTTCATAAGGATAAATTCTCAATGCATTAGTCAGTTGCAGTAAAAACACCCAAGAGCCCTATGGCCTCTTAAACATTAACAGGTTTCCTGAAATACATTAATCCTAATTGTGCCCCATGTGCCTTACCAAAGCAAATGCAGAACCGAGAGGAAGAGAAAGCGAAACGTCCAAAGCACGATAAATGTCAGCTGCTCACCATGAGGAAAATCAGAATGGCCATGAGGGCTGCGGGGCAACCAGGTAAGGCTCTGGACTCCCAGCCCCTTTGCTGGCCACCAATCTGCAGGTGGGGGCTTGAATGGCAGCCCCCTCCCCTTGAAGACCTCAAACACTTCAAATATAAAACACTGAAATAAATGTGAGCTTTCTGGGCCAGAGAAAACACACACACACACACCGACATTGAGAGAACGTTCAAACTCCACACAGACAATGGCCCTGGCTGGGAATCAATTTTTTTTTCCTCAACAGTTTTAACATGAAACAACTTGTAATAAAACAATTTTAAGTGAGGACTTGTTGTATATTAAGAGTCAGCATTGTGCAAAGTAACCATAATTGTGAGTCATAGTTGTGTACACATAATTGTGTATACAAGACAATGTGTACACTAGGAATCAGTTCCAGTATGTGTGAAGGTGTGAGCATGAGCAGAGTGTTAAGCTTCTCACATGAGAACACCACTTATGTGAGCAGATATTTTCATACAGTACAGCTGATTTCCTGAAGGTAAGAATAAAATCTTAGTTTTAAGTGAAATTTTCAAAAATGAGCAGTGATGAGATAAAAGGGATAATATTCTGCAGAACTCTTATAGCTAACAAGATCAAGGAGATTTTAATGGTGGCCTGGACCATTACATCTGATTCCTTCCACTTTGTCCTTCACTTCTGTCCTGCTAGTGGCAATGTTCAGATTGTTTCACTCTTGATCATTGGTTTACTGATAAGTATGCCCCTTGAATTCTTCTACATAATTAAATAGAATGGCAGAATTCTCCCGCCCACCCATGTGAAAGAGGACAATTGCATTTGGAGAGTAATTGGAGCAATGATGAAATGTGCTTGCACATTTTATAATCTCATTATTACTGAGTTACATTTTATGTATTTTAAAGATACGCCAAACCAACCAAACCATTTCAGCAAAGTAGTTGATCTGTTCTGACTATTCAGACAGTTTTAATATGGAAGAAGGCGATGAGAGAGAATCCAATAATCTCGAGTCCAAATTAAGTGGTACAATTGTTAGATGTGTTAGATGTCAATAAAGAAGAGGTAGACAAGTAGAAAAGGCTTTTAAACATTTATCAGACCTTTATATGGCAGTTATTTTAGTGTTTTGGGCAGCCCAATGCAATGTAGCGGGCTTATGTCAGTGGGTCACATGATCTGTTGCCATAAGTTATCTTACAGCATCATGAAAGCTCCAGCACCTTTATGCACTGCCAGTACAAACAGGTGGAAGCTCCATGTATGTGCTAGTGGCTCCTGGATGAACGGCCAGAGCAGGTAAAGTGGAGGGAGAAGTTTGGGGTGGTTTAGGGGAGAGGCAGGGCAGGAATTGGGTCAAACTGGGGTGGATCTTGGTGGCAGCAGTGCATGCCAGGATCCTATCCCCCTTTCCTGGCCTGGACCCGCCCCTTGAGTCTCCTTGGACTTATGATAACTAAATAGCCGGCGTAGGTCTGAGGAGGCCCTATGACAACCAGGTGACATACCGGAAGGTAAGTAAAAAAAATATTTTTACTTATCTCTCCTGGGTCATCAGCTGCCCCCTCCCCAGGATGGAATGCGAGAGCCCACATCTTACGTGACTGTTATGTTCTGAGGTCGGCGCGTAAAGCAACATTTTGTATATAGCCTAAACTCCCTTAAATTCAACTAATACATACTGTCTCTTTAAGAATTAAAAGCACAGTACAAGCAACAAGCAGGGACTGAGGGAACAGCAGCTTCATTAGCTCACTTCAGGCATGCTCCAGGGCATAAATAGGGAGTAACTACACATATCCCCTGCCACCAGCGCTGATGAAGCTGCACCAAAAAGGAGCATGCTGCATCCTATGATGGGGGGGGGGGCGGACCCAAGGGCAAAAGGGAGGTTAATAAAAATCATTTTTACTTACCTCCATGTAGGTCCTGGGGCCATGTATGAATCTCATTTGACATACGCCACCTATTTTGGTAACGTATGTCTGAGGAGAGAAAAGGGGTGGGGAGGTTTTCAAAATGGATGGTAAGATTTGGCATGTTCATTGCCACCAGATCCACCCCTCCTCCCTGCCCCTCCCTGTTCAGAAACACACCATTCCTCCCACTGTCCCCTCCCACTGCCAAATCACCTGTGCCAGCAGATCCCCTCTCCACTGCCAAGCATGTAGAGCAGCCAGCCACTGCACTGGTGTGGCCTCATTGCGCACACCAGTGGTACATCACTTTTAACGTCATTCCTTTCAGCACCTTTTTATTCTTCCCTACCCTGTGTCTCCTCAGTCTATTTACCCAAACCAAAGCTTAATCTTATTGCCTGTGGTAGATTTTGGTGTTGACATCATGATACATACGGTGTTACGACATCATAGGCATTCATGAACCAATTGTGTGGGATGTCACAGCCTACTGGATGACATGGTCATGTGGACAAATGAAGCTGAGGATAGTGAGAGCAGGGAAAAAAAGTGTAGCATCCAGCAGAACAGGATGCTGTTAGAACAGCAAGATGCAAATGCTCAGTTAAGTATTATTATTTTTCCTGCTCAGCTATGTAAAATTTGCTAATTTTGAGATGAATATTAATGGAGATAATAGTCAAGATTGCCCATAAGAGTTATGATTTGCTAGCTACTTTGGAACTCGTGCATATCAGCAGAAAGTGGGATATAAGCTTTGTAGTTCATTACATCACCAACTAATATGAAGCACTGTGGAGAAACACATTGGCAGTTCAGTTCAGTTACCTTTATTAGGCATAACCATAAACATATACAAAATAATCCAGTGCTGTCTCCACTGGAACAGTCAAATCAATCAATCAATCAATCAATCAATCAATCAATCAATCAATCAATCAATAAAAAGGGTTAAAATATTCCAACAAGTAACCAACCCCAGTTAAATAAAACACTATAAACTCACTTAGAAAACTCACTAAAAGTACAAGCGATTATATTTTGGCATCTCATAGTGATAGTATAAAAGTATTTTGCTAGCTATAAAACAATATACTTGTCAGTGGAGAGGACAGAAGAGAACGCAAGGTTGCCTCAACACAGAATCCATGGTAATGGATCAATAATGGGTTCGGTAAAATAGTACATAAATCTTTGTACCAAGAGCAATAGAATATCATGGGCATCAAGGACTCAGTGACCCCTGCATTGCAGCCACAATTTCTGTTGGCCTCGGAGCTGTGGCTATATCTGGCCCATACATTGACACAAGCCTGCCTAAAGTTACGCGGCCGATCTGAAGGGCCCAGCCGCAGTATCCTATGCCATTCCTGGGCTGCCCTGGGGCAGCCCGGGATCACCTCCGGAGAAGAGGAAGGGGATGTTTGTCCCCTTCCCCGGGTGTAAGCCTGCTGGGGCTCTATGGATCTCTTCTAATGTACGCCAGTTCCAGACCTGGCGTACATTCAGGGAGGCCACGTAAGGCCGAACTGGCCTGGGGACGGGCGGAGGATATTGGCAAAGTGTGCCGCTGATATCCCCACCCCTCCCATCCCGGGCGAGCGCACGCTTCGCCACTCTATACTTAGTGAGGATTGCGCTGCAATTCATCCAGCCTTGTAATGGTGATGAACAGCCCAATCTTTTTTTTTTTAATAAAGAAACTTTGACTTGTTTATTTATAGAAAAAAGTAGGTGCATTTTTCAAGGATTTGAAGAGAACTTTGCTTGCATTTTCTCCAAGCAATGCTAAATGCCAAGGATGCTAGCTGGCTACTTTCCCACACCTAATTCTCATTGATACCATAGAGGTTATGCCTGCCTGAATACAAAGATCAACCTTAATCATGGTAAAAAGCTGATCACCACTTAGGAGAGCTGAATGCTTCAGACTTCAATAAATGGGTTGTATATATCATACAAATATTCAAAGCTCTTGCTGTACACAGACACTTTAATAGCTTGCTGAAGGTAAGGTAAAGGTAAAGGTATCCCTTGACAATTAAGTCCAGTCGTGTCCGACTCTAGGGAGCGGTGCTCATCTCCGTTTCAAAGCCGAAGAGCCAGCGCTGTCCGAAGACGTTTCCATGGTCATGTGGCTGGCATGACTCAACACCGAGGCGCATGGAACGCTGTTACCGTCCCACTGACGCGGTACCTATTAATCTACTTGCAATTTCTTGCTTTCGAACTGCTAGTTTGGCAGGAGCCGTCGCACGGATTCGAACTGCCGACCATCAAGGGGTGGATCAAGGAGCCCATCTATTCCAGTGTCCTTTTTCTAATTGTGGATGCACAATATTGAAAAAGTACAATATCAATAACAGGGTTTTTAAGAAACATCTCTCTCTCTCTCTCTCTCTCTCTCTCTCTCTCTCTCTCTCTCTCTCTCTCTCTCTCTGTGTGTGTGTGTGTGTGTGTGTGTGTGTGAGAGAGAGAGAGAGAGAGAGAGAGAGAGAGAGAGAGAGAGAGAGAGAGAGAGAGATGTATTACTTCACTAGATCAATGACATGTGGGAATGCAGTTACACATGTGCCAAAGCATGTGTGTTATAGTGATCTTTGGTGCACACCAAAGTATTCTGAAGGATATGAAAATGAGATATAGCTAGAAAACAGGCCAATAAGCTTACAGGGTGGAGGTTTTGTCTATTAAGAAGCAGAGATTCAAAACGCAGAGTGTTGTTGTTGCTGTTGGCTTCTTCTTGGCCCTTCATCTGTCTCGCCCCCTGTTCAATTCACCCTTGTGGAGCTTCTCTCCACTGACATTTGGGCTGGGTGAATGTGGTGATTGGCTCCTTGGGCACTAATGATGCACCAATGACACACTGGTGGATGCCACTCCATGGGTGATGGGCTGTGTCAGGGTTTCCATGGATACTATCAGCATTAGTGAGAAGGTTTGTGCTAGCATTACTGGGGGGGGGGTTGCTGGGGGGGGGTTTGCTGCGCTGGCATGGCAATGCCTGGACAGGCTTAGGATATGATGGAGTTTGTGCCAGTGTCTGAATAGGTTTGGGCTGTAAGAGGTTTAGACTCAACAATCTTCTTGGGGCTCTCTTAGAAGAGGGTGTTTAATGATTTTTTTTTAAATTCAAGATTTATGTTTGGATGTGGTGACAATTTTGAAGGTTTATTTTAAAAAGTTTTGGTGGACTGTCCAGACACACTTTCCCTGAGACCCTTTATGGGGCAGGGCTTTTCAATTGCATTAAGGAACAATTATCTTTTCTTCCATAATCCAAGCATTGATTCTCTTATAAACACAATGAAATGTTTTACTTCTTTTCTTTCAGAAATCTAATTTGTTAAAAATGTGGGTTTTTGTTAGCATGAATCTTACTGTTCTGCAGAACTATTGCTAATTTACTGGATCATTTAAGTGGTGGATGTATTTCTCCCTTGGTACTGCAAGTTCTTCCTCTTATCTGGATGTACTACATTTACAGCGCAATCCTGGAAAAAAGGCTGGCAACGGAACGAGCATTCCATCACCAGAAGACATCGCGAATGTGCCATTAAGCATGTTCACAACGACTCTGTAGTAAGGGAGGCTAGTGCAAGGCCGGCCTCCTTGACTCTGGCACTGGGACGAACATGCAAGCAGAAGGTGAGTCCACCACCGGCCGTGTGGGCAATCTGACCTGGGTGGGAGGGGGGCCATTGGCCTTGCTGGCCCGGGAGGGAGCGGGGTATGGCATCGACCATATCCCTGTCCCCGCCGGGCCGGCTACGCCATTACACGGCCTCCTTGGAAATCCAAGGAGACCGATAGGGCCAGCCCCGGTTTACACCGGGGAATGGAATGAGTGTCCCCTTCCCCAAATAGATCTCCAGCCCAGCAGCAGAATGGCAGCTGAGGCTCAGGATCCGGCGGCCGGACCCTTAGTCAGGATTGCGCTGTTAGTCCTTAACATATCATCTCTAGATATTTTGTATGGATCCATCAGAGAAGCAGAAGTGGAAATATATTTTATGAGACATTTCATTTACATGTAACTTCAAATCCATTCATACATCAGTTTTTTTAGAAAATCCCACTGGTTCATCTTGCAAAAGAATTGTGCGGGTGGGAAGTTCAGGTACTCAAGCAAGGGCTCTAGTTGCCTGATTGCTACTGTTATTGCTTTCATGAATCAATTCAATCTGGAATTTTAAAACAATTTTGATATATTGCACTGAATGAAAATGAGAATCGTTTTCCATGGGTGGCACTACCTATTTAGTTTCTTCATACATCCTCCCTCTTGAATAATCTTGCATCAGTAGGAAATGAAACCATATGGTAACAAACAGGAAGGTACTTTTGTAGGCTGAAAATTTTTAAGAGATTTTTTTTAAAAAAAAAAAAGTTGGGTAAAACAAACATGGAGATATACAATTTCAAGTTATGTGAGTGTAACAATAGTAATACATATTCATGTAGAACTGTGTCCTAGGCGGGTATCAAACACCCTTTGCATAGAATTTCTGGACACTCTTTCAGAATAACCTACAACCCTATAAGGTAGGCCAGGATAATTACCCCCCCCCCCCCGAAAAAAAATATAGATGAAGCGAGAGACACAGAGAGATGGCAGCTTTCCTATTACTATTCAATGATTTTAAGGCTAAGGAGACTTCCCAGATCACAAGAGGGTTTATTAAACCACTATATCAGTGTTTCTCAAACTGTGGGTTGGGACCCACTTGGTGGGTCTCGACCTGATTTCTGGTGGGTCCCGGACAGCCTCCAATGAAAACACAGATGATGGAAAGATCAGATAAGTAATTGCCTCAAGCCCTGAGGCTATTCAAAAATCAGCTGCTAGTTGCCCTGCAAAGAGCTTAACTCAGTTTGCAAGCTTGTGTAAATATAAAAAGGTAAAGGTATCCCCTGACAATTAAGTCCAGTTGTGTCCGACTCTAGGGTGTGGTGTTCATCCCCATTTCAAAGCCGAAGAGCCAGCGTTGTCCGAAGACGCCTCCGTGGTCATGTGGCTGGCGTGACTCTCCTTGCCGCAGCACGTAGCATGCAGCTGGAACACGGAGCGCTGTTTACCTTCCTGCAAGCGGTACCTATTTATCTACTTGTATTGACATGCTTTGGAACTGCTAGGTTGGCAGGAGCTGGCCAAGCAACGAGCGCTCACCCCGTCGCGGGAATCGAACTGCCGACCTTTCGATCGACAGCTTATGGTTCAGCGGTTTAACCCGCTGCGCCACCCGCTGGCCTTTGTGTAAATATAGGGAGATAAAAATGAGTGTCTTATTTCTGGTGTTGTTTTTTCCAAGTCTGTCCATCAGAGGTGGGGGCAGGTGAAGGCTGGGTCACATAACTAAGCCCCTTAAGTCTTGAGGCTATTCATTAGGGCTGCTTCATTATGAGAAGTAGATTGAGGGTTTTTTTTTTGCAAACAAACAATTATTACTTGTAAGTAAATATATTGTTTCTTTCAAGACCACCTTTTTAAAGTCTTGTAAAGCTAGGTGGGTCTTGATAGAGTGTCATGGTAAGAAGTGGGTCCCAGTGCTAAAAGGTTTGGGAACCACTGCACTATATTATTCTCAGGAATGCTGGTGATTTTGCACCCCTTGGGCTCACTGGCTTAGCATAACCATTTGCAACTGGAATTAGTATTACAGGATTCGAGTATGTCATTATCAGTGTCCTGTTACTCCAGATAAATGGTTTTATCCTGAGCAGTACATATTGAAATAAAGTGACATTTGGAAGAAATTGCACAACCATGAATTACTGACAACTTTATGCCTGACATTTACCCTGAGCAGCAAGATAGACTATAAGGATATCAGAAGGAGATCTACTTAGTTGCTGTACTGTTGGCTGAGATCAAATTCTGGGAATTACCTCTTTCAAACCTGAGCATATCCCCATAGAACACATCCCCTTTAGAGTCACCTCTACGTGGTTGTGTAGAAAGCCTTTCTCCTCCATTAGCTTCAAAGTGCATTGAGAAAGCGTAGAGTATCTTTTATTTGACCAATTTTGGTGAGGGAAAAAGCTTCCTATAATAGCTTACATTCCACTTAACCTACAGAAGATGGTCCATTAAATACAGTATCAGCATAGCTTGCTTTTTATAGTTCCAAGCCACTATCCTAACCTCAGCTGGCTCATGGTATGCTATAAAATTCTTTCCATTTAGATTATGACAAAATTTTCTGTCACGTTACAGACAATTTGCAGTTTACCAGTTTGATAGGCCTGTATAATTCCATGCAAGATAACTCAGTTTCTACAGTCTGCTGCACGCAAAGGGGTGATGTGAATTGAGCATGAGATGCTCTGCAACTTGACCAATCAAGTATGCATGATGTATAACACACATGCTTTGGCACATGTGTAACTGCATTTCCACATGTCATTGAGCTAGTAAAGTAATACATTACATTGGATGTAATGTACATCATTTAAAAAAAGAATGGATAATGTGTGTGTGTGTGTGTGTGTGTGTGTGTGTGTGTGTGTGTGTGTGTGTTGTACTGTTCTTTGGAGTGCTATTGGTTTATACTGGTATTTACTGGCGGGAAGGTGGGGGGAGGGTGGAACGCGAGCAGGGAGGGGGCACAACAAGGGGTGGGGAGGCTGCAGGAGGGGGAGGATCCATCGCAGAAGGCCCACGCCAGATCCTATCCCCCTTTCCTGCAGCCTCCCTGTCCCTTTTCTCTCCTCGGATTAATGCCAGCAAAATTGCTAGCGTTGGTCCGAGGAGACCCATTGCGGGCCATGAGACTTACTCAGGAGTAAGGGGATTAAACATCCCCTTTCCCTGCAGAAGCCACCTGGTCCCGCCCCCTCCCCGCACAGGATGCAGCAGCTGCCTTTATAGCACTGCGGCATCGACGGAGTGTGTAAAGGTTAGGATTGGGCTCTGTATGTTGTCTGGACTACATTGTTAGAAAGAAGCTGAAATATTCCTAGGAATCAGTAAATAATTAGGCAGTCTCTTCCCAAGTCTTCCCTATGCATTTGTACTCACTGAATCTTAAGTGGGTTATATCCATGAATGACTTCACTTCTGTTTACATTGGTAGCAGTTATGTAAACTAGAGAAGATTACCAAAGATTACTTTTCCACCAAGCCTGAGGCTAGTTATATATGCCTAACTCTTGATGATTTATTTAGGAGCAACATCCTTTTGTTTTTTAATCTAGTCCCCCTAAATTAACCCCTAGGAAAATGTTGCATATGCTCTCTAACTTCCACCAACAAAACTTGTATTTTGTTTCAGCATGACAACAATGAGTTTATTGCTTTGCCCTATTCTTTGTGTGTGTGTGTGTGTGTGTGTGTGTGTGTGTGTGTGTGTGTGTGTGTGTGTGAATCCTGCTGACAAAAATGTTTTGTCAGCATTTTTTTAAAAAAAATGCTAAGCAAGACTGGAATTTACACCTTATGATCCTGCTGGGTCATCAGGAGGCAAAATATTAAATTAAATGTATGGAAATCCTTTAGCCTTGATTTTTTTTTTTTTTGCTTTAGCCATCTTCATGGGGATTTTCATGGTCATTTCCCACCTTTTTTTTTAACATTCAGATGTCAATGCAGGAAGCAATTTGAAGCCCTTTGGTGGTGGCTCAGAGTCTAGCAGCCCAATCCTCACCAACGTTCCAGTGCTGATGCAATTGCAGTGCAGCCCATAGGTAAGAGAACAACATTCCCATACCTTGAGGATGCCTTCGAGACTTCCCCACCACAGAATGCAGTGTGTGCCCCCTCGGCATGGCTGCATTGGTGCTGGAACGTTAGTTAGGATTAGGCCGTGAAGCTCCACCCATATTCCAGAGACAAGGGCTTTTGTGGGCTCCAGGTTAGTTGACTGATGGGTTTTGGCAGAAGACCTGTGGCTCAAATAGTTGAGTACAAACATTGCATAGCTACGGGCCCAGATTCAATTCCTGGTGTATCCTATTAAATAGTGTAAGGTAGAAGGACTGGGAAAGTCTGCCAGTCAGAGTAAGCAGTAGTGGACTGGATTGGCTCCTCAAGGTATGGGACTCATCAGTCAGAAACATATGTTCAATTAACCATATATCAGTCTTATTATGTGTGGCTGACCTTAATGGGATGCACTATAACCATGACTGGACCTTTGTTGAGCAATCATAGATGACACTCAGTCCTTCATCACAGATTATCAATCCCTCTTTATTTATGAAATATCTGCATTTGAATAAGTTTATGAGGGCAAGTTGGACCCTGATTCTCATTAAAAGGTTTTTTTCCCTATCGTGCACTGCAATCCAATACAGGTTTTTTCAGAAGTATGCTGCTCCACCTGCATGACTATGTGGGTGGGGCTTAAACTTGCCTGGCTCCCCCCTCCCCCATGTTTAGGCTGCTGGGCAGCAATTGGTGGATATGACGCTGTCTGCAGATCCCCTTCTGCAGCACAGCAAGCTACAGGTGCCATTCTGTTTCTGGACTTGAAGACCCAACCCTCCCACCCTTATGCTCAGTTTGGCAGTGGCCATCCCTTTGGGGAGACTAGGTAGGAAATTGTTGCTCTACTCCACATTGGCATAAGGAGTACTGTTTTTTTCCCCTAACCTAGACTTGGCAGAGGGGAGGGTAGTGCTAGGTAGGCCATGCCTGGCTGAATAGTGTGGGGCAGGGAAGAGAGATAGGGATATGGTGTCTGCCCTTAAGCAAGCAAGAAGGAACAATCAGAACCAGTCTCCAAAGGATCTCCAGCATGGGGACGCAGACTGGGAAACTCTCAGGCTTGGATTGTAATGCTGGCCTTAGTGACCCTCTGGTGTAGGGCAGGCAGAGCAATTCAGCTTCCTTGACCCCCTCCCCTTTCACAGGGGTTGCCATTACGGAAGCTGAGAGAGCCACTAGGCGAACCTGGATTCAGAGCAAGGGTAGCTACACCCAAAGGAGGGCTCAGGCAGGTAATGTCTCCTCCAAGTTAGGTGCCCACACAGTGGGATGGATAGTAAATAGGCAGGATCTGTTGCAATTGACCAATTTCTACCCAGATATTCAATAAACCCTTTATGTTCTTCCAAACCTGTGTCACATGTATTTATTGTGAGGGATACCTGGGCAGAGTCCCATTATGATCAAGGAGATGGTCTGGTACAAGTTTACAAGTTTATTAACAATACGGTCATAGACCAGCTTGGTCTGATACTTTTTAATGACATATGGAAGGGTCGTTGCCAAGCAACTACTGTTTTTGCTGCTCCTCGACACCGAAGGTTGACAAGAAGTGTTATGCCATTTTATTTTGGACATGGAACACGCTGTGATTACCCTTGACTCTGTCACCTTGAGGATGAATTACTGCATTGTGTTCTATCCACTGCTACATGGCAAAATTAATTTCACAGGTACAGAAAGAACAAACAATACCAATGACGGGGGTCATTGCATAGACGCCGGCATGCTGGGAAGTCAGGTTAGATGAGGACCTGTTTTGCATCTCGGGCACATTATGAGACGTTGCCTTTTGATGACCTCTGGTCCAGTCTGACCAGCTGTTTCAAGAGTTTGGTTAGTTGGACTGAATAGAATTCTTTACATTTCATAAGGTACAGGAGATTGGTAATGTTGGTTACCCACTATATGAAGAACATATGACATTGCCTTACATTGAGTCAGGTTATTGGGTCATGTAATCCAACACTGCTCTGGTGGCATATCTTTCTAGAATATAAAATAAATAAATAAATAAATTCTGCTTTCCTACCTGATTTTTAACTGGAAATGTTGGGATGAATTCAGAGAATGAGCTCTGCACTGAGAATATGCCCCCCCCCATTTCCTCACCCAATTTCCAACCAAAATGAAAGAAAAATCAAAGGGGAAAAAGGATTATAGTCCTGGTTGTTTACAGCGGTTTCATTACTGTTTGTTTAGAAAAAGGTTTTGAATGCATCAGGGCTACCAGTAGCTGAAGATAATTTATCCCCATGGATCCTGGGTAGGAAGGGTGGAACTATGAACTTTTCTTTGCAGGCTTCTTAAAACTTCAGCATCTTAGGTCAGATGCAAGCATAACAACATAAGCTCACATGAACTACCCTTGATGTTGCTGAAGTTTGTAATGCTCTGGTTTGCAATATGAACTTCAACAACTCATAATAAAGTGAACATTCATAATAAAGTGAACTTTACATTCTCGGTGTATCTTCACTGCCTCATACATAGCATAACACAAACTGGAGCAGAACTCCTTCCTCCCTCCCATCTCAGTCTCATACACCCCCCATATTTCCTACCCACCCTTACCTCACCTCTTAAATGGCTTCAGTGCTCTGGCTTGGATGGCAGTGGAGCGAGTAAGTAGTTCCCCCTCCTTCTCCCTTGCTAGAGCAGCAATTCAGAAGCAAGGGAAGGAGAAAGGAATGTGGGTTCAGGGGTGTCACTAGGGCTGGTGACACCCAGGGTGAGATCTCATGGACCTTCTCCCATACCAGACCACACAAAATGGAGGCCTCCTGGGAAATGCAATCCCTGCGCGTGGCGGGGATTGGGAAAAACCCATTTTCTACCAGTGGTGTGTTTCGCACCACCAGTAACAAATAGAATAGAATGTCATTTTGGTGTCACCCCTCCCTAAGGTGTCACCCAGTGCAGTCTGCACCCCCACATTCCCCTAGTGATGCCCCTATGTGGGTCCCTTCTTTCCTTGTATCTGGAATGCTGCTCTAACAGTGACCTATATCAGGGAGAAAGAGGGAGGGACTACTTACTCTTTCTGCTGCCACCTAAGACCCAGCATTGCAGCCATTTAAGAAGTGGGATTTATTATGTGCTCAGATGTCATAGCACTGACACACTATTTTCACATTTCCATAGAGGTTGGACTGAATTTGCAATGAACAAACTATACCTTTGTATCTGGGGACTGGGAGTCAACACAGCTACCTGCTGTAGAAGGGTGTGTATATCCCACTTCCCCTCCCAGGTTCCCCAAGGGAATTTTAATCCCTTAGGTGTACCTGTGTTCATGAACATCCTATCTTTTTCTGCTATTAGCTTCTTGCTTCTTAGCTTCTTGCTTCTACCTTTATCTAATTAGAAAGAAAAAAATGAAGCACCACCTGGGGACTGCCAGATTATATTTTGCTCTGATATCATTGTAGCATACCATGAACACCCACATCTTTTTATTATTATTATTATCATTAAGCCTTTTATTGAGTTTGTAGGTGAGAAATAGTAACCAACTAAGCCAACGGCAACCACCCCATCCCAACCTGTTGAACAAAGGGGAACGGGTGAAAGAAAACTATGAGGCTGCAAAATAATAATAATAATAATAATAATAATAATAATAATAATAATAATAAAGCTTAATAGAGAAAATGGAAAGGGGAAAAAGCTCAAGGATGCAAAAAAGAAAGAGAAAGGGGGGCTTAAAGGTAGGGAAAAGGCATGGTGAAAAATGGAAACCAGGCTTTAGAAAATGTGAAGTACTGTATTAGATATCAAAGAATGCTACTCAATGCTACTCAAAGAGTTTCAGAAAATCCTATCATATAGATGTGAATGTCTGAGGCAAATTCTTAATGTCGGTTTTTTACTTTAGAATACATATCGAGCATACCACAAACCCACTAGTTCACACAGATATATACACAAGATGTCCCATGCAGTAACATGATCTCTTCAGCAATGAATGCAGATAAGCAAAACCAGAGAACTTGAAGTTTGGGATCTACCCATACTAGCCTAGGATAAAATTGATAAATGAATTTTTTTTTTAAATGAAGCAAAGCAAGCTTAATCCTGGGCTGTCTATAGCACTAAAATTCTTCCATTTTTTGTGCATCCCCAGAAAAAAAATGGACAGAATATGGATTGGCCCACCGGACACAGGAGGGATCAGTGGTGGTGTGCTCCACCAAATCCTACCCCCTCCTTCATGGGCCTGGCTACACGACCAGCTCATGTGCACCAGCAAAATAGCTGCTGCACATTTGAGTAGACCCATTGGAGTGACTGGGGCTCTACTCAGGGTAAAAGAACAAACGTCCCTTTACCCCAAGGAGGCCTCCAGCTGCACCGCGCAGGCCCAATCCTACATAGGAGGCAGCAGGCGCCTTATTTGCGCCGCCACATCTTGCTAGACAGGATTGGGCTGTGACAGGTTAACTTCATTCAACAAAGGTAAGACTATATGCCGTTGTCATCTTGCCCAATCAGCTCAAAAAAGAAGAAAAAGAAGTGATTGTTTTCTATCCATTAAACCTGGAAAGAAAGCACCTCTACCTCTCGTTTTGACGTCTGGATTTTTACCCCAACATCAAAATCCATGTGCATGTGAAGCACAGACATATGGTCCCTTGAGTCCGTCATACACCATTCACATCTAGGATTCCATTTGGTAAAACGTTTGTGTGCCTCTCCTACTTTGCTTTTCTATTATCTACTCCATTACCTGTCATCCCAACCAGGAACATCTGTTCTTCCTTTTGCCAAGGGATTCTACCGCCAGCTCTTTACAGTTCATGAGATGCCAAGTTTTCCTCTCTCCACTGTCCTGTTTAAATGCTCGTCTCATGTGTGCCAGCCCATATGTGTACAGTACTAATGTGCCAGTAATACATCTGCTCAGGCTAGGGATCATGGACATGCTAATGCTGTATGTGTGGGCCACTGCGCATGAGATGAGCACCTGAACAAGACTGCAGCCACATGAAATGATAACATAGGGACACCATTTATTGGTGACCACCATGACATTGAAATCAGACGTGCGATAACATCTGTAGCAGGTGATAACCACACATGGTATTTCCCCAAACCAAATAATTACACTTGAAAAGGCACATCTGAATTTGAATGTTATCCATCCACACGCCAGTATTTTCAATGGGATATGCATTTGGGTGGGATTCCAATGTCTCATCACATTCTGCCCCAGCTAATCAGCTAAAGGTGACTGAATCAAGATAAGGAAATGTCAGCCAGTTGCTTCTGCAATGGAAACAGGTTCCTAATCCCCCTCCCAACACCTGTTCCCTTAGAACCACATGCATGCCCTTCCGCAAAAGAGTGAGAAGTCGCTAGAAAGGGAGGTGTGTTTCATGGGTGGCAAAACATTTGCAAAATGAGCTTCCCATTTTGGCCTGCCACTAATTTCAGTATCAAAGCAGACATTATGTGTGCACATGTTGGCCTTCGTCTTTGTACTGTATTTCTGGCATTTCAATAATAAAAGAACCTTCCTCTATCCAATTCTGAGTGTGAATTGAATAGCTTTTGAATTCCTTTAAAGTAATTTTCCTTTACTAGCGTCACTAATTTTCTCAAGAGCGTTGCTTTGTTTTGCTAACACTCTGGTTTTCCAAAGGGGTAAGGTTCCCGTTTTCCATTGAGTAATTTGTCACATAGGCAAAGAAAGAATAACACCTATAAATGTGAAGTGAGACCTATTCAGCCTAAGCACTAAGAAGTCATTTAGCAATAATAGCTTATCCACATGGGAGTAGTGATTTCTGACTAATTCTTGACATTACTATATTCCGCTGCCAACCAACTGTACTGACTGCACAGTCTTTGAACATTTGTTTATTTTCATGTATTTATTTATGTATGTATTTGTTACCAGCCACTCTCATTGTTGACCATGGTAAGTAATATATTAGTGGGAAAAGGGAAGGAGGAAATTGTGGCAGCAGGCAGGGCGGGTGCCGGAACCAGGATTGAACTAATTATGAGCTCAGCTCTAACATCCGAATGGTTTTGTTCAGCTCGTCATTACCCTGCAATTCCATATAGCCTGCAATTGGTAAAGTTCTTATTCCTAGCCATTTCCAAATGTTGGCTGAATCACTACTTTTTCCTATTGTCTTTGATGTCTACTGGTCACAGCTTCTTCAGTGCCATTTGTTCCCTTGTTTGGGCTTCCTCCTCCTTGCTTGATTAGTCACATTGGTAAGCCAAGCCAAACAAAAATCATATGCCACAGCACTAAATAGTTAACCAGATTTAACTATGTGCTGATGTCACAGTCCAATCCTGTTCGGCTCTACTGCTGCCAGAACTAGTTTTCCGGCAGCAGTAGCTGCTTTACGGTCGTCGGTAATCAGAAATGGCACCAGAGGCGTCACTAGGACGTGCGTCACCCCAAGGCGGGGGCGCGCGCATCATCCTAGTGACCCCCTGTGACTATCGGCGCAGCCTATGGCCGCGCCACATTTTTTTTGGGGGGGCGACCCGGCTGCACCCTGCCCCGGGTGCCACCCCACCTCTTCGTGTCGCCCTCCGGACGCTCTGAGGCCGGCCCGGGAGCCAGCTCGGAGCGTCCGGCCTGGCCGGCGCTCCAGGGCCTTCTGAAAGAAGGCCCGTCAATATGCGAACTTTTACTGTTTTCACGCATGCGCAGAGACCATTTCTGAGGGCAAGGGCCTGCCCGTCGCTTGACGGGAGCGACGCCATTGAATGGCACTCCAAAAGTGTGTGGAGCCACGTGCTTCCAGACCGCTGCCAGAGTGGCCGAAGTGGCCTCATGTGTGGTGACAGGGAAAGGAGCGCCTGCTTACAATGGTGAGTCACCAGGGAGGGTGGAACAAGGCGAGGGAGGAAGACGGATCGAGGCAGAACAGGGAGAGGTTGGGAGGAATGTTGGAAGGGGTGGCACCCAACACAGGTGACTTGCGCTGGATACTATCCCCTCTGGGAGCAGCCAACATGCCCCCTTTGTATCCTCAGACTTGTGCCAGCTAAAGAGCGGTGATTTTAGACGACTTCCTGTTTTCGTGGTGATCTGAAGCTCGGGGGGGGGGGCTGCAGAGGGTAGCACAGGTCTCCCCGAACCCTCTGGAGGACTAGGACCCCCTGTAAGTGCGCAAATTGCATTTGAATTTTTTTTCACAGCGATCCCCAGGATCGCCACCACTGGCCCCACCCCTGCAAGCACTCAAAGTTCTCCCCACCTTGCAAGGAGAACTTTGAGAAATGCTGGTCTAGCTAGATTACTATCATCTACTCACACTGGTAGCATCTCTCCAGAGTTTTGGACAATGTTTCTCAGCATTGCCTGGAGATACTCTATTGGGGATTGAACCTGGGCCCTCCTACATACACAAAGTGTGTCCTCTACCCACTGAGGTATGGCCCATTCCTGTCCCCTTAAAACAAATGGTAGGCACTGTCAGTTTTGGCAGCACTGATCTGAAACCAATGGACCATTAGGTATGGCTAATGTAAGGTAAAATGATTTAAGCAAGATTAACTTGGGGGGGGGGATAACAACTAAAAATACAGTGCTGAACAAAAACATCTTAATTACAGAATTGTATAAGTTGCTTTAACTGATCACCTCAGGATCCATAAAGATCAATTTCCTTGGATCTAAGTGATAACAGTATGGAGCTGATGACCCCTATGAATCTGTGAGCAGTCTTTCACAATAGCTAGCTCAGACCTCTCAAATTAAAATTAAAAATGTCATTGCCACCTATGCTTCACTCTTCTGTGAATCACCATGCAGAGATTTCTATTGGTATTCAGGGCCGGACTCCTGGTGCTTATTCGAGGTGCACATCACATTCGTGAAGACATTTATCTGCGTAATCACCTCACCAGGTGGAATAAACGGATTGATATCATGCATCCAACGACCAAAAATGGAATAGGTTTTACGGGTCACCAGTATTCTACTCAAATAAATGCCTCTCCTGATTATTCATTACTTAAGAAATGAAGAAAATGATGGCTTAAGAGATATGTTTTGCAAACTATTTTTAATTTCAACTATGCTTACTTGCAGATAAAAAATTAAGCCAATACTCATCTAGGGGGAAATCATTTTATAACTTTAAAAAGCCACTTACAAATGATTGAACAAATTAAGCAGCTAAATATTTATTAGTGAGTAAATCAAGAATTGAAGGTAAAGTCTAGAACACCACCTTTGACTTATGTTCAAAGTCAGATTGAAAAACAAATTGATGTTATTATTACCGAAACGCCCTCTCACACTTGATCACCTTGGGTTTACTGACTATATGTCATCATAATACTCATATCATGAAATTGGTCATCTCTGAATCTACAGATAGTTAGGCTTACCAGATTGTCCCGGTTACCCCTGATTATTAAAAAAATGTTCGCGGTTGCCGCCCAAAGTGTGGCCGAAAATTTTATTTATTTATTTATTTTTAATTAATTAATTAGTAAACTTATCTGTCCTGCTGCCGCCATTGCCACCATTCTGCCGCCGCTGCCGCCATTCTGCTGCCGCCGCCATTGCTGCCATTCTGCCGCTGCCGCCTTTGTCGTCTTCGCCGCCAGCCATAGCTACCAGTTGCACCATCGTCGCCGCTGCCAGGTTCATCCTCGTCATCTTTGGCCACTACAGCCGCCCCTCTGGAGCCTGGCCGGCTGCACCCGAGCCAGTCAGGTTTCCTGTCCCCGGCTTAAGCCTCCTCAGCCGCTGTTTCTGAAGTGCAAAAATGATTTTTTCCCCAGCATCGCCATCTTGAATCTCATGACATCTCATGAGATCCAAGATGGCGGTGCCCAAATCTCTTGAGGGCACATGAGACTGCCTCATGTGCCCTCATGAGATTTGGGAGCCGCCGTCTTGGATCTCGTGTGATTTCGCAAGATTCAAGATGGCGGCGCTGGTGAAAAAAATGTATTTTCGCACATCAGAAGCGGCGGCTGCGGAGGTGAAAGTGCATTTTCGCACTTTAGAAGCAGTGGAGGAAGAGGCTTAACTGGGCCCGGAAAGCCCGGGACCAATCCTGGACCAGAGCCTGGAATGGTCCCAGGACGGATGGTAAGCCAACAGATAGTGAATCTTTAGTTCAGCTCTAGGCAGAAAGGTTAAACGGTCAGCCCAGGAAAGAGAAAACAAAAGTAATGGTAAGTAGTGGTTTGGGAAAAATGATACATGAAATACACTTGCCCCTTGTCATATGCAGGATGGTGTAGTGGTTAGGGAGTCGGACTTAGACCTGGAAGATCCAGGTTCAAATCCCTGCTCAGCCACGAAGCTTCCTGGGTGACCTTGGGCCAGTCACTATCTCTCAGCCCCACCTACCTCAAAGGCTTGTTGTGAGGACAAAAGGAGGGGAGGAAATATGTACACCACTCTGAGCTCCTTGGAGGAAGGGCGGTATAAAAATGTGAAAAATAAATAAATAAATAAATAAATATGCAAGGGTTACATTCCAGAATCAGCTCATAAAGCTAAAATTCTGTATACTCAAAATTGCCTTGAAAATCCCTTACATCAGGAAAATATGTACTGTCTCTTTAAAAAATATATGAGAGACAGGCAGAAACTGAGAATGAAGGAGGGAACAGCAGCCTCATTCTCTGATCTAACGCTCATTCTCAGGCATGTATTTAGTAAGTGGAAAGGTGGGCAGAATGGCCTGCATTATTTGAACTGCTGTTTGTTTTCGTTTAGTTTTTGGTTTGCCGACTGCATGAAGTTGAATTTGCGCAAGTCAAATGCACGTAAGATGAGGGCTGACTGTATACTACTCTGAAGAAATGAAACTTAAAATTATCCATCTCATTGGGCAAAACTTGGGAGGAAAAGTCAGTATTTTCATCTGCAAGTGGACTGGAAGGAGAAGGTCAAGCAAGGGGCTAAGCTAAGCAGCCTGTTTCTGCCTGCCTTTCCTCCCATTCCTGGTACACACTACTGCTGGACTACGACACCCTGATCCCGCTGGAGGAAGGGTGGTCTAAAAATATGAAAAATAAAACAGAAAACAGATGAGCTGACTTTAGGGAGCAGTTTCAGCTGCTGGCCAGCCATCTAAACAAGAGAGTGCCATGAGGAAGAGGATCGCTTCATCCTTACCTCCTTTGGCACGGGTTCAAAACAGTCGGTGTGGTTGGATATTGGGAGTTCCAGAATGAAGAAGTTCTGGGAGGTAGAAAGGGTAAGAAGGTGACGGGGAGGGATACAAGAGTGTCACCATTGTTGTCATCACTGCTGCCACCTCCTGCACCTCCCACCTCTTCTGCCACCTGGTGCTTCTTCAAATCAGGCTGGGTGCAGAGGATCTTGGGAACGGAAGAACTTCTTCCACTCCTATGATTCTCCCTGGCTGGCCAGTTTCAAAGAAGTGCTGGGTGATGGAGAAGGTCGGGAGGCAGGGGCAGCGGACAGGGCACAGACGCCACTTCAGGTGCCAGACCTGGTAGAGTGAATTTTCTAGGAAAACGTGCACCTTTTTCTCTTTAGCATCATCATCTATGCTTAACAAATCTGATAAGGCAATTCTTATGGTGCAGGGTTAGCTCGTCTTCCGGTGAATATTTGCAAGATGCTTGGAGTTCCTTCGATGACAAACAATGTCATGTTTATTTAAGAGAACAAGAGACACAAGGGTAAAATAAGAAGAAAAAGAAATGTAGAAGAAGGCATTATGGGAACGAGGCACTGAGAACAAATCCCAAGGCCGCTGGCTCTCTGCAACAGAAACGTGTTGAGAAAATAATTATCTCCTCAGAAGCAATAAAAATTGCCTCAGCCCAGCATTGGTGCATAATTCATCTCCTCAATAATCAAATTCTGGCTTCTGAGGAGCTCTTGAATGGTCATCCTGGTGTCAAACGCTGGTGCTCCTGGAAGCTAATCCTCTTATAGACAATTTGCATCTCATAATAGATAATCAGCCACATGTCACTCTCATTTCACTGTAACACAGCAGAACACAGTTACTCTGATTGCTGTGATAATAGAAGAGGATGAAATCACTAAGGGTACCAATGTGATTAAAAAAAATATATTAACACAATCATAGATGAAACATGAAGCTTCTGGTTTCAGTCTGGCGATTGGTCTTTTTGCCCCCTGTAAATGCTTCTTTCCTAAACGATGCTTTGGTCAGATGACTGCTGCAAGGCAAAGTACTCAGCTTGGTGTCAAGCCTGTCAGCCACAAAAAGGTTTCATGCTGGGCCCCTCAGGGGATTTGGCTTGGCATCTTGCTCCTTGAGCTACAGGTGGTCACACAGGTGATCCAAAGTTGCTATTGTAATAGCAGCTGAGTCTTCATGTGACAAGTCTGTGTTGCTTTTGGATACTGATGTGGGTCGATGGTGAAGGAGACACCGCTGTGTTTCCAGTGGATACACACTGAAGCAGCCACAGGATACACACTGAAGCAGCCACACACACACACACACACACACACACACACACACACACACACACACACACACACACACTGTCAATGAGCCCTGAGATCTGGCCATCTAAACAGCAAGCTGTGGCATCCTGGAGATAAGGACCATAAACCACATTCCAGGAGCACCAAGCCAAGTTCAAGTAGCTGTTCCAATGCCAAGATAAGAAGAGAACAAAAGACTGAGCAACACAGCAGCACACACGTTGGCAAGTACTAGACACAATTCGTTTTATAATTGGGCATGATTTGGGGACCCAGTTTCTACTGTATCAACACTGACAATAGTGGTTCTACACCCCCCCCCCGTGGGGGGCCTCCGCCACTGCAACACCCCCCGGACGCCATACGCCCCTAAGGGACGCCACATGCGCCACACACAATGCGGAAACACCCCCCGGTGCTGTTCGGCCCCTTTATGGAGCCAAACAGTGCCCGGGCAGGCAGGCCGAACTTGCAGCCAAGAATGACTGCACGAAGAGGAACCAGCAACGGATCTGGAAGGAAGTACACCCCTCGCGACTCACTGCTTGGGGCCCACTGCCCCAACTTCCCCCACCGTAACGACGCCTCTGAACACTGACATCCTGTCTGATTGTCAGCACTGCAGGGTTCAAATAGGAACAAGACACTAGCTCCTTATTCATTGTGCCACCATGGCAGATGGTTGGTTAATGTAGGTATGTGGGAGTGGAAGGAGGTGGAAACCATTAGGTGGAACTCTTCAACCCAGTGATTCAGGGTCACGTTCCTGCTTCCATTTCACATAACATGTAGTTTGGCCATAGCACCTGACACCAGTAAAAATCTACATGAGGCCAAAGATAATGAGAAGTAAAGGAAGATGTTACCTGCTAGAACTACCTTTTTGTTGGGGGGCAGACATTTCTTTGTAGGTTCTCCTTTTGCTACCTACTCTAGAAAACTGTGTAGTTACAACAACAACAACAACAACAGTATTTATACACCACCTACTGTATCTTGGTCATTGGATTTCTCCTACGACTTTAATCCTAGGTGTATTACACGTGTATAAACAAACTCAGAAGTATGGAAGGTATTTGTAGCTACTTGGTGGTAAAATAAAGAAACTCTACACATACTCAAAGGTACTCTCTTCTTTCTTACTTTCTCAAATAAAACTCACAAGCCAACTCTAGGAACTTATAAGGCTCCAAGATAGTTGCAAGGTAATATGAACTGAATCCCTCAATCTTATTTAAACCAACTAATTAAAAAATAGCAAAAGAGTCTTGCAGCACCTTAATGACTAACCCATTCATTTCAGCATACATTTTTATTGGCTACATACACTTCATCAGATGCATAAATAGGGCCAGAAATAGGGCCTTCTCAGTAGTGGCACCAACCTTATGGAATTCCCTGCCCTTTGACTTATGAACTGCTCCCTCCTTGGACACTTTCCGGCGAGGCCTAAAAACCTTCTTGTTCAAAGAAGCCTTCTGAGCCTTTGCCTTTTTTAAGATCTTGCTGGTACAGGTGGGGTGCTGCTGTTTTTATGATCTTGTTTTAAATGTAATCTTTTTAAATCAATTTTTAGATGTTTTTTAGTTTTGTTAATTGTTTTTTACTGTTTTAAAAAGTAATTATCTATATGTATTTTTTGTATTTTCTGTTTTGTTGTAAGCCGCCTTGGGTCCCTTTGGGGAGAAAGGCGGGATAAAAATATTGTAAATAAATAAATAAAAATAAATAAAGAGGTAACACTTTGTAACGTTATGTGTACTACAATCGGCAATTTCCTTAAGAGCAGGTTTCATGTTTACATTTCTTTGCATTAGTCTAACATGTTGTCGTAAGGTGTACAGCCTAGAGGTGTTTCGAGGATCTCAGAATTGGTCCTTGATGGTTGAACTTCCCTCGATCACATAGATACTTTGAATGTGATCCAAATGAGACTGCCACACTCATATTCAAAAAACATATCTCACAAATCCATTGGAGAATTGAAGGGTTTTGTTTGGAACATGCACAAATAGTTTGTCAAGCTGCCTGTTTTGCACATGCTCTGTAATGAGTGGAAAGAAGGCGGGTTGTCCCAGTTCCTGTCTACTACTAGCCCAGGGGTGGCCAAACTTGCTTAATGTAAGAGCCACATACAATAATCTTCAGATGTTTGAGAGCCACAAGAGAGACGTTTGTGAGCTGCAATATTTAAGAAGCATTTAAATTCTTAAATATATTTACTCACCATGAACATTAAACTTATGTTTCAATCCAGTGGGCTCTCGGTTTATACCTGGTCAATAATTATAAAGCTTGAAAATGTCTTATTTATCTTCTATATTAAAAAGGAGCTCTGCCAACATATTTCCAAGAACCACACATACGTCAACGAGCCGCATGTGGCTCAGGAGCCGGAGCTTGACCACCCCTATACTAGCCTCTGTCCTGCCACCTGCACTGCACCAACTCTGTCTCCGATCTATCGCGCTGCATGCTCCAGCCAGCACTGAACCTTTCTCTCCACCCACCTTCTTGACCTGTCAGTTGTGCCTGCATACGTCGCTTACTTCCGTGAGGCAATGGCAGGACGACTGCTGCTGCAGTCTCAAGGAAAACGCAAGCAAGCAAAAATTGCTGCAGCAATCACAGGTTGGCCTTTTTTCGCCAACATAGGCATTTTCTGTTGTGACAAATAGCATAAGAAGACAGCATTATGTTTCCCCCATCTGCTTCAATACTACATGTCCCAAGTGGTTGTGTAATCTCATGCATGTGCACCGCAGTTATGAGGACTATTGAGTAAATTGGGCCAGATACGAATACTGGAAGAACAAATTTGAACCGATCATTATGTGGATAGCACTTTGCGACTGGCTATAAGAGCCAAGCATGGAGAAGTTTGTCCAACTTCAGTTTGTTTCATTTTTAGACTCAGTTTGCCGTAGATTTTAGATCCTGACACAAGGACGAGATTTTGGATTTGGATACTAAAGCCAGGGCCTCTGAGAGGGGGGTTAAGGGGGTAATTTTTGTACCCAGGCCCAGGGCAAAAAATGGGTAAAAAGGGGGGCCCTGGAGCAAAAAAGGGGGGACCAGGAGCCAAATACATATGTAGGGAAGGGGCCCAAAAGAAACTGTGTACCCCCTGATACAATTCCTCTGAATGGCCCTGACTCAAGCCACTTTATTTGGAAACAATTTAGTGTTTAACTTGCCAAAGCTTATCCCCCAGCAATATATATTTCTAATACTGAAGAAAACAGGGTTGTTGTTGTTTTCCTTCATTGAATTATAAATCCCCTTCTAACAGTGGTAGAATATTGCAAAGGCAGTTTGAAGTGTGCTTTATGGCAGGGTACTGCTGTATTGCTTGGGATTTGAATGTTTCAGTATCCCCTGAAAACAAACAAACCCACAGCAACAGATTTCCATCCCTGATGTCTGAATTATATTTTTGTTTGTTTGTGCATATATATATGCACTTGCACTAATGTCTGTATGAGTTTTTAAATGTTGTTTCTTTAATTTTATTTTTTAAATCTCCTGATCTGATGTCGTAAGTCGTCTAATGGTGGCACAACTGTCACAAATGCCCAGAGGCTCCATGCACTCAACGCAGGGGCGTCGCTGGAGCGTGGCGGGGGGTGCCCCTGGGTGACGCGCGCCCCTGGGTAACGCGCGCCCCCCGCGTGCGCCACCTCCGTGACGCGCGACACCCTTCGGACGCTCCGAGGCCGGCCCGGGAGCCGGCCTTGGAGCGTCCGACCCCGTCGGCGCGTCCATCCGGGTATTTCCCGGATTTTCAGGCAGCGCGTCCATCCGGGTATTTCCCGGATTTTCGCGCATGCGCACACCAGTTTTGAGGGCAAAAAGCCCTCAAAACAGGTCTGCGCACGCGCGAAAGTCCGACGGGGTCGGACGCTCCGAGGCGGGCTCCCGGGCCGGCCTTGGAGTGTCTGGAGGGCGACGTGGGGGAGGGAGCCGGGTCGCCCCCCCGCGCCGATATCGTAGCGTCACTAGGGTGACGCGCGCCCCCTGCCCAGGGTGACGCGCGTCCTAGTGATGCTACTGACTCAACGCACATGGACCCAGTCCATGTTGGAGCAGGTAAGGTGCCAGCAGGGGCAGGTCATGGGCGATTCAGGGAGATTTAGGATGGGGAGAGCAGCGGACTGTTTGAGGGCTGGAGGTGGTGGATCCCAGTGACAGAAGTGTGTACCAGGATGCTATCCCCTGTTTTCCAGCCCAACATGCCCCCTTCCTCTCCTTGGAATTATGCCAGCAAAATAGCTGGCATAGGTTCAAGGAGACCCATTGAAGGCCATCTGGCCTACAGACAGGTAAGTAAAAAATATCCTTACCTATCTCTCCCAAGCTGTTCCCCCCCCCCATTGCATGCAGGTAGCCAGGTCCATTATATATCGATTGCATGACTCACAGGAGATTTCCTTCCAATCTTTTTGGAACCATCACCCATCTGAGCATCACATTTATCCATTTTTGGGTGAAAAAAAGAAAAAAATCTTTCCACAAGTGTATTTTAAATATCAGCAACTTAACCTCCCTGAAGGTTGAAAGCTGCATTATAAACTTATTTTTAGAAGACTGCTTTCTTAAATTCACCTAACTTTGAAACCATTTCAGCTCATGACTATGCATCACTGCAGGTTCGGAGGAGAATGCCTGGGAATGAATGAGTATGAGTTAACGGTCCTACTAAGAAAATCTACTCTGCTCTAGTAAATCTAGATGAGCACATTCTTATCGCATACCAGATGGTACCGCCTCAGTCCCATGATAGTACTTATGAATGCATTTGCCACCATTATGTATAAGCAAACAAGTCTTAAGCATCTTCCACAAAGCATTAATGACAAAAGGATGCATTCCTGTGCTAATGCATCTGCTATTATGTGCAAGTTCTACTTGCAGTGACGAATAAACGTTCAGATTGATAGAATAAGCTGTTGTGACAATGCATACCGAAATTTTGCTGTTCACAAATTGTATCTCATTTCTGATTTCTAAACGAGAAACTGCTGGTACACTTTGCTGTGATTACTAACTTTGGGCACAATCATTGATTCTGTGCCTGATTCTGAATATGGCTCTCTGGTCTGGGAAGAGACAACAGTACCTGCAAGTCAAATGAATGGATGGAAAAGCTACAGTATAGAAAAATAGTGTAGGGGGCCTTCTGGTAAGGGGTCCGGCAGAGGGGTATAGAAGGGTAGGTCCTCCTCGCTGTCAACCTCCAGGGTCGCTGAGGAGGGTGCCCCGATAGTCTGTTCCTGTCACGTCCCAAAAGGGTAGGCCAGATAGCTGGGAGCTGTCTGCCTCACCGACCTCAGTACCTCCAGAGGGCGGGGGTTTAACCACCACTTCGGCCGCCTCTCTGGAGAGTCGTCCGATCACAGGCTGGAAGGAGCTGTGTCTCCTCCAACCTCCCGGCCGACTGACTCATCATCGGCCGGCAGGCCCTTTATATAGCCCTCCAACCACTCACGTCCCACCTCCCTGGTTGATTGACAGGTGACGGAGCCAATGAGGCCTCCTGTTGCGGAAGCGAGAGCCTGACGCCGTCCGGCCGTGCTGCGTGCTCGCCCCGCCCTCACAGCAAGACGCTGTGTTCGGGTCGGGCTGACACAAGGCCCGTCCGGGAGGCCAGCAGGTCCAGGCGTGGCCCCTAAAGGGGTTTCTACCTTACGGGGTGGCTCCCCGGGGACGTCTTTCTGCTTGGCCGCCACCTGCTTGTCCCCCGCCGGGTCCGTTACCTCCCGGAGTGGCCTCCGACGGGGCCGCGGCCCCTCGGCCTCTCTTCCCGGGGTCTCCTGCAACAAAGGTGGGTCTATGGGGCTTGGTTGCCCGGGCAGTGCACGAGCGGATTCCTCCCGCCTGCGGAAAGGGGGCCAAAGTAAGGGTGACCAGGCACCACCCTTACAAATAGCTGTGTTGGTTGTGTTAGGTGTATCCGTGCATCTGCTGGAAGTTTTCTTTAATGATCAAATACATTCATTGAGTACCACTGAGGACTGTAGCCCACAAAGTCATTCGTTTTGCTCATAGGTCTTCCATCCATCTGTATGTTGAGTGGGGACAGCTGTATAGCTTGTGGGGCTTATCTGTATAATCTAAAGTGGAATTGTTATGCTGTGATATGTACCTTCGTACTTCCTTTTGAAGAACGGTGGTTGGCAAATGTTACTGGCAGGGCTTTTCAAACACTTGTAAGATGCGCACATAGAGGGAAATAAATTTATGTGCAGGGATCCTGTGTAGTGACCAATGACACAGCTATGACGTTTGGTAGAAAAAAAAGGACTAGGAAGATGAGGGAGAGGTGAAACAAAAGGGAATGATTATAGTGACTCAACCGGGGGGGGGAATAAAAATGGTGGCAAGCTGAAATTGCTCACTCACTGTACATAGACAAGGGGGAACAATATCTGACTTTTCACTTACACTAGAGTCCCAGGTGTAAGCTGTTGTTAGCAAGAAAAAGAGAAGGAAGACGAGGGAAGGGAAGGAAAAACAGAAAGGGGCAGAGTGAGAAGAGGTGAACTAATCAAGGGATCCTTTATCCTTATAACAGTGCAGCCCGTTTGCCCTCAGAAAGGTTCTGCGCATGCGGGAAAAAGGAATAAAAGGCGCATCGACGCATTGGACCTTCTCAGAAGGCCCTGACCGCCGAACTGGATGGTCACTCTCTGAGGAGGGCTTGTCCCGGCCTCGGAGCGGAGCCTCCGGAAGCCGGTGATGCGCCGAGTGCGCGCGCTGCTTCCGGGGGGCGCGCCAGCCGGGCTCCGGTGCCGCGCCACTCAGCCCCAAGCCCGGCTGCTTCGGGGGGGGGGGTGCGGAGCCGGCCTCGACGATGGGGGTGCTCCAACCCTGCCCCCCAGGCACCGGGAGGGCTGGGAATGCCACTGCATATACCTCCGGAATGCCCCCTGCGGCGGCGGAGTTGCGCTGGCGTCCAAACTGCATGTGCACAGCATCTGAGAGGGGTTACGCTGGTTTCCATTTTGCTTCCATTGGTGTATGGCAAGTTACACTGGCGTAAGTGCACTTACACTGGTGGATCTACTGTTGCACCAGTGCAAGAGTTACACAGAATTGTGCTGTAAGCCACTTCTAATGAAATCACCTCTACCTCACTCTACTACTAGGTAGAGCTGGTCCAGAGTGGAAAAGTAGGAGTGGGGAAGTGGATGCTTCCAGCCCACTTTTTGACTTATGGGGTTCCAAATGGGTTTTTCTCCTGCAAATCATCCATTCCCAAACCACTTTCCCTAGAAGCAGCAGCTCTCAGGGTTTTGTTACCAGCAGTGCTCTTTAAAATGCATGTAAGATCCACATATAGGGGGAAAATGTGTAGTGGCCAATTGCACAGCTGTATAATTTTGCAGGGTAAGGAAAGGGCGAGGGTGAAAGGGTGAGGGTGAAAGGATAACAAAGAATGTTATTTAGTGCTCAAAATAAAAATGGGTTTCAAACTGGGGCCTATCTGAAATAATTTACTTGCATTTTACTTTAGCCAGGGAATTCTATGGCTAAAATCCACACATAATAGAGCTCTGTGGAAAGAATTTAGAAGGAGGTGGAACGAGGAGAGAGGAGGAGAGAGGAACCCCATGGAAGGAGAAAAGGAAGAGCAAAGCAGGGGAAGACATATGGGGAGGAGGGATGTAGGGTGATTAGATGGGTTTTCCAGAGAAACTGGAAAGTGGAGGTTATGGGATGCAGGGAAGGAGAAAAGAAGGGAAAATGGGAGAACAGTGGAATAAAAGAAGAGTTTGCAGTCTGAGTTTCAAGAAGCAATTTATTTATTTATTGAAGAGAGAATAGAAGACAATATCATAGACACACAGTGAGTTGGGGTTTATCATGCCATGTAAAAGGTAAGAAATCTTGGTGAATTCAGGAGATCTGTTATCTCAATCTCAGATGAAATACAAGTAGCAATGGTAATCTTCAACTTTTTTTTTTAAAGTAAGTGTGCCTTTTGAGAGTGATGGGTTGGAATCCCAGTAAAGAGTTAAGAGCCAATTGAACCAGTGATAGACCCACTATAGGATTTCATTAAAACTTTAAAATGTTCTTTGGCTTCTAATACTCGTCTTGATTGGGAGGACCTTCTTGGTTAAAAAAAAATGAAAATCATTTAGAACTTTTATTGATTGTTTCTTTAGGGTGAAAATTAAAACTCAGAGTACCACTGAGGACTGTAGCCCACAAAGTCATTCGTTTTGCTCATAGGTCTTCCATCCATCTGTATGTTGAGTGGGGACAGCTGTATAGCTTGTGGGGCTTATCTGTATAATCTAAAGTGGAATTGTTATGCTGTGATATGTACCTTCGTACTTCCTTTTGAAGAACGGTGGTTGGCAAATGTTACTGGCAGGGCTTTTCAAACACTTGTAAGATGCGCACATAGAGGGAAATAAATTTATGTGCAGGGATCCTGTGTAGTGACCAATGACACAGCTATGACGTTTGGTAGAAAAAAAAGGACTAGGAAGATGAGGGAGAGGTGAAACAAAAGGGAATGATTATAGTGACTCAACCGGGGGGGGGAATAAAAATGGTGGCAAGCTGAAATTGCTCACTCACTGTACATAGACAAGGGGGAACAATATCTGACTTTTCACTTACACTAGAGTCCCAGGTGTAAGCTGTTGTTAGCAAGAAAAAGAGAAGGAAGACGAGGGAAGGGAAGGAAAAACAGAAAGGGGCAGAGTGAGAAGAGGTGAACTAATCAAGGGATCCTTTATCCTTATCCTTAAGACAATATCATAGACACACAGTGAGTTGGGGTTTATCATGCCATGTAAAAGGTAAGAAATCTTGGTGAATTCAGGAGATCTGTTATCTCAATCTCAGATGAAATACAAGTAGCAATGGTAATCTTCAACTTTTTTTTTTAAAGTAAGTGTGCCTTTTGAGAGTGATGGGTTGGAATCCCAGTAAAGAGTTAAGAGCCAATTGAACCAGTGATAGACCCACTATAGGATTTCATTAAAACTTTAAAATGTTCTTTGGCTTCTAATACTCGTCTTGATTGGGAGGACCTTCTTGGTTAAAAAAAAATGAAAATCATTTAGAACTTTTATTGATTGTTTCTTTAGGGTGAAAATTAAAACTCAGCAAGAGTTGGTAGGTTTATGATGGGCTCAGCAGTCTCAGAGCCAAACATGGTTTCTGTGAGGTGTTTACAAAAGAATATACTGGAAGAACAAAATAAATCTTTGATAATAAATTGTGAACAAAGGGTAAGAGTGTAACGATGCAAATACCATGACCTTGCAACTTTGAAACTACTTCAAAACTGTTTCGCTTTTCAAAACAAATACAAATTAACACTATTTTTATGTATGGTACCTCTGATCTCACTACAACCTGTTCCAGATGTACAGCCAAATCCTGTGTAAGGATCCGGTGGCGGATCTTTACATGGGATTTTGATGTCTGGACCGCCATGTGGCGGGTCGGAGGTCTACTCGGGGAAGGAGACGTTCGTCCCCTTCTTCGAGTGTAAACCGGAGCCGGCCCTATCGGCCTCCTTGGATTTCTGCCAGTTAAATAGCTGGCGGAAGTCAAAGGAGGCCATGTAATGGCCTAGCCAGCCTGGCGGGGATGGAGATATGGCCGACGCCATCCCCATTCCCTCCCGGGCTGGCTCGCCCAGTGGGCCCCCTCCCTCCCTGGCCAGACCCCCCATGTGACCGGCAGCGGAAGACTTACCTTTTGCTGCCGGCCGCATCCTTACTCCAGAGGAGGCACAAACATGCCTTATGTGTTTGTGACACCTGCCAGAGTGTTCACTCCAGCGCCGGAAGGTTACGGTGGATTTCACCATTCAAGACGCCCAACCCTTTAATCTGGTTCATTCATTCCTCCCTCCCTCACCACCATCACTTCCTCCTCTTTTCATGCGGATTTCTACTTTCTTTCCACTTTCAGAATTAATTCTGGTGTAGTGTTATGTTAGCACTGAGGTTAATGCTAACTATGGTTTGCTTTAGACCGGGGTAGTCAACCTATGGCCTATGGGCTGGATCAGGCCTGGTACCCGAAATCACCTGGCCCATAGCCCCCAAAAGATATATCCACTTGGCCATGGTGGTCCTAAAAAAGAATTCAAGTTTGTAATTCTGTCTCTGTAAGTCTTACTGTATAAGCAGACCAAGGGCAGACGCTTCCTTTGAGCATCATTCTTTGTCTGGGCATGCATCTCTCTATACCTTTTCTGTCTCTCTTTCTTACTTCTATGGCCTAATCAGGAGGTTTGCACATGTGTATTGAATGCACATGTGTTCTTACTATTGACAGACCCAATATCTGGCCCCTATGAAGAAGAAGGGTGCTGACTGAAAGTCTGACAATCTAGACTGAAAGCAGAAATTGTACATGATTTGGACGTGTTTGTTATTGGTAATTATAGTTAGCTCTAAACTCAGTTCAGGCATAGTGTAAGGCCGGTCCAGCCTGGGAAGGGGCGTTGGATATTGGCGCAACCCAGCACCATTAGCCCCATCTCCTGCCGGCCTGGGCCCCCTCCCCAGCCACCACAGTCCACCCTCCCTATGCCCTCCTGCCTACCAGCCTAGGTCGGCCGGCACAGGTCTTGGGCAATGGTGGAGTGAGCGGCTCTAGCCTCTACGCTGGAGTCGCTTACTCCTGAGGAGCTGCAAATGTGCCTTATGGCACTTTTGCGACACCTTAGGCTGGCAGAGCAGGAGCTCCGCCAGCCTAAGGTTACATAAGATTGCGGCCTAACGACACAATCCGCAATAACGGAGTGGCGAAGTGTGTGCTCCGCTGCTCTAAAGCGTCGCAAACATGCCGTAAAGCACATTTACAATGACTCAGGAATGAGTAAGTAAGTCTGCTGCCTTCCAGAACCCAGGTCCACCGATGGAGGTAAGTCCTGCACCGGTCAGTGCAGGAGCAGGGGAAGGGCAGCCGGGGCAGCCAGAGGGATGGCAATTGGCAGGCCCCAGCTGGGAGGAGGCGGGGATATCATCAGCATGCTCCATTGATATCCTACGCCCCTTTCCAGGCCGGGCCAGCCTTACTTCGCCTTCCCGAATATACGCCAGATTTGGACTATACGCCGATGAGGCCCATAGGCCCCAAGCTCTCTGATACCCGGGGAAGGGGACAAATGTCCCCTTCTCCCAAGGTGTGACCTGGCAGCCCTGGGGCAGCCCACAATGGACTTAGGATACAGCTTTACGCCGGCTGCATATCTTTACACTGGTTTGCGCTGCCCGTCTCAATTTTCTCTGTTGGCAGAGAAAGCCCTCTATTACTAGATATGATTGGACAAACTGGAAATCCATAAACAATTTTATTTACTTGAAAATCATTGTGATATGTCCCTTTCAATACAATCAGTGACCTCTCTTCTATGCCATAAAATATCAACTTTCCCTGTAGAAAATACCTTTCTGTGCGAAACGAACATTAACTACTTAGGGCAATTGAAACCAATCACTTAATTCATTGATCTGTTGCACAGAAAAGCAGATTGCCATCTATTCCCCAAGTACTGTCACAATGTTCAGAGTGAAGCTCTTTCCTCACTTTATTATAATGTACATAAAGGATACTTTCAGTGTTGATCTTTTATTAAGATTTATTCTGCTTCTAAAAGGCTCATTTTAGATTTGATCTCAGACTAAAAGATGATTCAATGTAAACATCACTCCAAAAATACAGTATAATTGAGCTTTCAAGCTTAGGATTCATATCTGGCTGATAAATTAAAATGTTGATTTTCATAGTTTAATTAATAATCAGTAAGTTTCCTGTAGAGATTTTCAGGCTACAGAGAGATAAGCCTCATAATTAGGCACATTATCGTGAGATTTAACATTTAATCTCAGGAGTTCCTAAAGATTAGATTGAACACTGAATACAGATACTTTCTATATTGGTTTGATTTAATTTTCAGTGCTGTGTTTGGAAGCATTTACATTCAAGTCCATATTCATAAATATGCACATACATACATACATACATACATACATACATACATACATACATTCACAGAGCAATCCTTACTAACTTTAGAATGGCGGAGTGCATGCTCCGGCGGTCCGGGTAGTGAGGGAGGCCGGCGGTTGGCTGAGCTGGCCCAGGAGGGGCGGGGATGGCGGTCGCCATATCCCCATTCAGTTCTTGGCCGGCGTGGCCATTAAATGGCCTCCTCGAACTTACGGAAGCTAAATAGCTGGCAGAAATCCGAGGAGGCCCATTGGGGACTTCCTGTGCTACACCAGGGGAAGGGGATTTACATTCCTTTCCCCCGAGAAGACCTCTAGGCTGATCACAATCGGCCCAGAACTTGGATAGGATCCGGTGGGCAGCCCTGGGCCACACGCCGGATCTTTAGTCAGGATTGCGCTCACATACATACAAATTACTTTCCCCTTGACTCTCCGTATACATTAACATGTGTATAGTTAAGCTTTGCATTGTAAATTAATGCTCTTAGGTTGACACAGGTTTTGAAGAACATAGCATCAACACTGCAGAATATTCAGAAATGTCTTACAATAACCTACACACCTTGATCCTCAGCAACATAGCACCTGTGTGTTATCCACTTATTAAAGAAGGGATATATGTAAGAATAAACCACTTTGCTAAACTATTAAACAACTGGGAAAACAACAACTGAAGAGTTTACTCTGCACAGGAACTGTTCTGAGTCAGTTCCTTCGTCTTTTCGCCTTCTGCTGTGTCCAGAACTGGCTTCAAAGTAGACCCAAGGCCAGCCTCATTATTAGGTGAAATGAAGCACTTAGTCTAACAAATTGTGGTATGATGATGTGAGACTTCCAGCCCTGTACAAGGGGCTGGAAATAGCTTTTTAGGAGAGCAGAAGGGAACTCAGGAACAAGGTGTTGTTGGTTTTTTTAAATGTTACTGGATTTAACAAAAATAATTATGGCACATGGGGAGATGTGCAGCCTCTAGGTACATGTGAAACTCTCATATCTCCCCACAAAGAAGAGGTGAATGAGTTCCCTTTTGGGATATGGTAGAATGCACAGGCACAAGTGCACTCAAACAACCATTTTCTGCTTCATGTGTCATCAGTCATGACGACTTTAGTTAGTGCACATATGCACATTGTATATATGTAATGTGAGAACTTCAAAAATCTCTGTTCTGAAGCACAATAAAGGAAATGCTATTTGAATAGGGGAAAAATTGAATAATGGAAATTGGACTTGAAAGAAAAGAATGACCAAAGGAAGCAAAGAGCAGGACATCAGAAAGTTATCAGCTGGGGTCCAGGGTGATTAAGTACACTGTGATCAAATCATGCATGCTCAGAAAGAAAGAAAGAAAGAATTGAGTTTGATTTTTAACTCAACATAATTTCTGCATCTAAAATAATTTATGTATGTACTGTATATACCAAAAATAACCATGTAATAGTGATATCAGAGAGAGAGAGAGAGAGAGAGAGAGAGAGAGAGAGAGAGAGAGAGAGAGAGAGAGAGAGAGAGAGAGCAATGACACAGTGGCAGCAAGCATATCACCAGTCCTCAAATCATTTTCGTTCTTTCTATGGTTCTGCAGTAAGCAAGCAGACCGAACTCATTCTTCAAATTATCATTGTAAGAGATATCATTATAAAATCAGGAATGATTGTTTTTAAGGGACATCTATAAAATTAGAAGTTAATAGTTCTACTACCAGGAAAAAGAAATTAGTAAAACTCCAAAAGCAACCGCACAAGTAAGAACAGCAGCCAGCAGTTCATCATAGCTAATAGTCTGACATACATTGCAAAATGTTTTAGAAATGTGCTGAGGTAAAATGAAAAGCTTGCTTCCCTAAATGAGAAAAGGCAATGGCTTTAATACAATGGGCTAGAAGTAAACAGAACATAAGAAATCATTAACCAAGTGCATTTAGGGAATATTTTACTACTATTACTATTACTATTACTATTACTATTACTATTACTATTACTATTACTATTACTATTACTATTACTATTACTATTACTATTACTATTATTTGGTGAGGTACTAATTCTGTAAGACAAAATTCATTTTGATCATTCTCCACCCACCCATCCACCCACCCCCCAAAAAATAGCTCTGGACTCTTTGGCCACAACTTAGACAATCACATTTTTTCCCCAATCCACACAGCCAGAAGAATAAGGTTTTTTTTATTATTATTATAGCGGATAACTTTGCAGAATTGGCAGTATGCTCTTCCATTTAAAATTTCAGCTGACTGAGCAGGAAAGAAGTTCAAACATCTTCCGTCTGTATGCACATGTTTCTCCTCATCCATGCTCTGTCTTGAATCGTGACCATGGAAGGCTACACAAGCAAGAGCTGCCTCCGTTCTCTCTAGCATAAGAGGAACATCCATGGGCACAATGGGGGTGCATGGGAACTTTGTCTCCATCAAAACAAGAACCAGAAACGTGAAGAAGAGGAACAATTTGCAAATCCATTTATGACTGCCTTTGCTATCAGTGTCCATATGGCAGAAATCCTCCAGAGAAATCAAAATGAAAAATGGATCCAATCTGGTGGTAGTAATTTGTACAAGACAGTTGATTTCACAATTACTTTTGGTGACATTGATTACTCACCCTTAATAACTAAAATAAAAACTCCTCAGCATATATTTTGCAAAGTAAAATGCAGACCTTTAATGACATCAATATGGCTGTATTTCCCCCTCCCCACACACCCCAGGCCCTAATGCCGCTCGGAGCAGTACTTACTCACTCAACACAAAACTGTCCTTGTAAGCAGAAAACTAGCACAGCAAGGAACAAGCTGGCCTTCAATCATTTTCTGCTTTGCTAGGTGTTTTTTTTTTTTTAAGTTGTAAAGTCTTTTTATAGAAGAGCTTTCAAGAGGGCATCTTCCATCTACAGTCTCACCTACCATCTGTGAGGGGAAAGTTAGACCCAGGGATCAATACAAGATCCAGTGAAAGCACATGGCCTGCTAATCAGAGAGCCAGGATGGCATAGTGATTGTGGTGTATTTGACTTAGATGTGGAAGATCCAGGTTTAATGATATATAGGTGGATCTTACAATGTTTGGGAAATACGGGAACTTCAACTTTAAAATCACTTGAAGTTTAATATCCTCCAATACTGCTAGCGGGTTTCCGATATCAGGCAGCCGCACACAGACAAAAAAGTCATTAAAATCCAAGACATGCAGTACTCCAACGTTTCGTTCCATGGACTCAGAACCTCTTCACAGGAACAATCACAAAGGATTGTAGATGAAATTGTTTCAAGGTTAGCCCCTTCTTGTTTAAAACAGCAAAAGCACAGGAAACGGTAGTCAATCAGTAGCGGAAATGACCTGACCCAGTGACCGCGCGTCTGTCAATCAGGTGGATCTGTTTACAATTAATATACAGTTTGATTGTTCAACAGCCCAATCCAGCGTAAATCCCCACAGAGGCGTAAGAACGGGGGGCAGGGGGTGGTCCACCCCCGGGCAGCAGGGCTGGGGGGCATCAGCTGCCGAGGCCTGGGAGGCATTCCCAGTAAGGGTGGGGAAACGCCTCCCCAGGCCTCGGCATCCAGGCAGTGAGGAGGGGTGGAGGCAGCGCTGAGGCCCAGGAAACAAAAAAAGGAAAACATTTTTAAAAGCGACACAAACGGCCCAGAGCCCCCGCACTGATGACCCTGGCCGGCCGCTTGGAAGTTGCTGCCTGCCGAGGTCGGGGCGGGGGGGCATCAGGAAGACGTATTAGTTTGGATTGGGCCGTAAATCTGTTGTGATAAACTTAGCATTACTGGTTTATTTGCAAAGACCTTTTTGTTTTGTTTTTTAGCAAGTCAATTCTGGTTAGGCAAAGAAAACATACTGAAATTCAGCTTGGCATTTTTTTCCCCTCTTCTTACACACACAGAGAAAGACAGAAAGAAAACTTGACTCTTTTGCTAGGAGAAACAACTACAAAGCATATACTGATGAAACTGAAGACTACCCTGAGGAAGGTATCTTTAAAGTCGGATTGCCATTTTGACAGTTGGAATATGTAAGTAATAAAAAAGCATAAATCATAGTTAGCACACAGTCCTGACGTTACCTTGAGATATGTTGCACTTAATTGCTAGGCTTCCTCGCTTTTGCTTAAGCTCATGGGAAACATCATTCAAAAGGATAAGCTTCACTTTTGTAATTGATTTCCATTAACTGGTAGTTTTAAACAGGAACAAAGTTGCAAAGCGTATTTAAAATGATTCTGCAACACTGGTGTTATTCCTTGTCATACCTTGGGGAAAATGAATTGAAACACAAAGTTGACTGGAAAGTTTTTGCTGACCATATGTCCCCTGTCTGAGGCCATATATCAAAGTCTAGGTCTAGCATCCTATGAACTTAGTGAAGTATCAGATTGCATCATCAAAATGCTTCACATAAGGTATATTGATGATGAAAGCAGTGCATACGTTCATACTTGAGAATAGAAAATGCATTAACAAAGACCTCTTGAAACAACCATTTGTGAAAGGTGTTTCAGAATTCTGGGCTGACATTTCACCTTCCAAAAGAGGAGAAAAGTCTAGAATGTTGCAGGACAAGTCACCAAACTGTCTGAATATCCAGGAAGGAGGGATGTATGAGAAATGAGAGTGAAAACAACAGAAGCGTTGGAACGCTGGGGCAGAGTGGTGGTGGTCCGCCCCTGGGTGGCAAGCAGGTGGGCGACAACTTTTCCGTGGCTGCAGCAAAAAAGACATGACTGGGCGGGCGGCAGTAAAAAAAAAAAAGGAGCGTGCTATTTGACCTGCATGAACCCCTGAACCTTGGTACCGGTTTGAGCAGCGGCGGCGGTGACGTCACATCTGGCGGGGGGGCAGCATTTTCGTTTACGGCCCCTTCTCCTGCAGGGCATAGGTATGTCACTGGAAAACAAAGGAGTAAAGATAGGACATAGTGATTACCTCACCCTATTTCCCTGAGTTCCGTGGAGTCATCCAACAGCTCTACAACCCTTAAGACATATTTCTCTTTGACCCAAAGAGGCATATACAGTGCCGAAACTGCTTACTAACACCATGTATTGAGATACTTTCCCAGAATCCCTCAGTGGTGGCCCATGGAAGCCTTGTAAATGCTGTGAGCTGCTATTGCTGGGCAGAGTAGTATACCGGTACTTATATATACACACACCACCTTTCTGCCAAGGCATTCAAGATGGTTTACAATTTAGAAATATTAAAACACCAAGCAGCGTTACAAAAGATAAAACAGAGAGGTCTCATGCCACTGGCAGTCCCTGTAGGAAATCTAGCAAGAGCTCCCTGGCCTGAGCTTGCTTCTTCTGCCTTTTCCTCAGGACATGCAGATCTTAAGTAGCCTCAGGGAATTTGGGACTTTTAGCAAAGGGCTTTTACCAGGGGGCACGTTGGCTTAGTAGTTAAGATGCTGAACTGCAGACTGGAAGGTTGGTAGGACAGCAGTGCAAGACCCGAGTGCCGCGTGACAGAGTCAGCTCCCGTCTCCTGTCCCAGCTCCTGCCAACCTAGCAGTTTGAAAGCAAGAAATTGCAAGTAAATAAATAGGTACCACTGCGGCGGGAAGGTAACAGCGTTCCGTTAGTCATGCCGGCCACATGACCATGGAAGCATCTTAATACAATGAATACATTTTATCATTCTCTGATGGGTAGCTGAATCCTATCTAGCACTGGTGCAGTGCGGCCACATGGCCCACGCTGTATCCAGTGCTGGGATTGAGCAGACTGGAGGTCTCCTCGAGGTAAGAGGACATTTGTCCTCTTACCCCATGTCGAGCCCCAGCCTGCTCAATGGTACTACTCGAATCTGAACCAGCTAAGTCCCTGGCATAGGTCCGAGAAGCCCCATGTAGGTCTTCTTGGTCTGGGAGGGGGGATAGGATACAGCGGAGGCCTTCTCTGTCAATCCCTCCCCCTTCTATGCCCTCTCTGCCCAATCACCACTCCATTATGCCCCCTCTCCACCCTCCCCACACACCCTAAGCCCTGTGCCTCTTGGAGCAGCACTTACATGCTCCAGGGCGCAGGGTCCAGCGGTGGCCAGAGGGGAGGCAGCACAGGCCTCGGCGCCAGCACTGCCTCCTCGCAGGTAGTCACAAATGTCTCTTACAGCACGTTTGCAACACTCGGCGCCGGCACTGAGACCCAGAGCCAGCGCCCCTAACCGGATAGGATTGTGCCATAAAAGAATGAAGCTTACATCAAGTAACACTCAGCACTGAAAAACTAGACCATACACTTCTTTTAGAGCGATGTTTTCTTACTAGAATAGTTCTTATCATCTCTGAGAAAAAGTACACTGATGAAATGCATCAAGCCTTCGGTTGCCTGGAACCTCCAGGAATCAGCATCAGTTGACTATGGAAATAAAATCCTGGAGTTGTCCTAAAATTTCCAACATTACATCATGTTGGAAAGGGAAAAAAATCTCCATGAATAGCTCCAGTCAGAGTTGCATAACCCTCACCGGCCCTTGTTTTGAGTTCGTATTAAATTGCATCTGCAACCACTTTGTAAATGCTCATTATGACCTACACAAAACAACATTAATTAAATGTTCATCTATCCCCATGTGTATAGTCACTGGTTGTTTACTTTTCCCCTGTCCAAGTATGCTCTCAAGTGAGTGAATGAGAGTTAATGGCTTAGCATAGCTATAAATGGAGGGGAACTTCCAACTTTAGGAGAAGTGGAAAACATCCAGTATTCCCTGAATATTGAAATGTCTTGTGCCACCTTCAAGGCTAACAAAAAAAATTATTTCTGCATAAGCTTTCAAGGATGACTGTTCCCTTCATCGGATGCATCGCAAGATCTTCATCCTTAGAATGAGCTTGGGAATAAAGGTGTTAATTTTCAGATGAATTTGCATGCATATTTACAAGTAGAACTGAGAACAAAATGTTGAAGGGGTTATCATTTTAGAAACTTCCCTTTATCTTCAGAGTCCCTGTATAGAGCAATTGAAAACCTTCATTTGCAGGAAAGCATTTTTCAAGTGTCTACTCAGTATCTACACTAATTTATCATGATTGTTTTGGCTCCATTTACTGTCCCAAACCAAGTGAGCATTATGAGAGAAACCAGCATAAAAATGTCCCTCAATTACCTCTCTAATAATTTGATTAGGAAAGTATTTTTTCCTCTTTGACTCAACACATATGTATCTAAGCTGAGCCTAGACCCTGTAATGTTGCAAACTTGGATAGTTTAACTGAGGTCAAAGGAGCCAGACAAACAGCAAAATCCAGTGTAGAGATCTGGCCGGTGGCCCAGGGTCGCCAACCAGATCCTATCCCTGCTCCAGGCCGCGCTGCTGAGGCCCAGAGGTCTACTTGGGGAAGGGGACGAACGGGGACGTTCGTCCCCTTCCCTGGGTGTAAACCGGGGCAGGTCCAATCAGTCTCCACAATTTCTGCCAGCTAATGGCGAATGGCCCCCCTCCCTTGCCGCCCGGAATGCCCATGCGGCGGCCGCCGGAGCCTTACCTTCCTCCGGCGGCCGCATGGACATCCCAGTGACGGAGTGAGGGCGGTCAGCCTTGCGTCGGCTTCCCTTACTCCCAAGCAGCGGCGTATCTAGGGTGGAGTGGACGGAGCAATGGCTCCAGGTGGCAACTCAGGCTGGGGTGGAACGTCGTGCCACCCTGAGTTGCCGCCCGCCCTCCGCCCACCCTCCGCCCACCCGCCCTGTTTCGCCCGCCGTGTAGCTGGAAATTCCAGCTACACATCGGGCGATACAGGGCAGCGGGAGGCCGCCCAACTGGCCCCCAGAGGCTCCGCTGGGTCCGCGCGGCTCTGGAGGCCAGGAGAGAGCATCCACCCGTCATGCCGGCTTGGACCCTACTGCCCAGGCCTTAGCCAGCGATTTCGCATCGGCGTTGTACGCATGTGCGAAATCGCCAACTAAGGCCTGGGCAGTAGGAGCTGAGCCGGCATGATGGGCGGACGCTCCCTCCCAGCCTCCAGAGTCGTGCGGACCCGGGGGCACCCGGAGCAGGGTCCCTCCGGGTCACCCCCCCAAATCGCACCCAAAAAATCCTTCAGGGCGGTTATGCTGCCCGGAGCTAGGGGGGGTGTTGGCCACTCTCAGGGCGGCCAACACCCCGTAGCTCCGGGCAGCATAACCGCTAGCCTCGCCGCAAACGTGCCTTACGGCATGTTTGCGATGGCTTCTGGCGACGGAACGCTTGTTCTGTTTGGCAGATCCGTAGTCAGGACCTGGGTGTAAATTTCCACCATTGACAAAAATAACAATGATAAATGTGAGTGACAATGAAAAAGCCACATCTACCTACTTTGCATAATAAAGAGTACATACATCTCTACAAAGTCATTCTACTACTTTCCTATGAATGCGATACGCTGACAGATCTCGCAATTCGTCAGTGCATCATGTGTTATGCTGTTGCCCTGGCTTTACCGCCATTCTGCAGCCCGATAGCAACTGCGTGGCAACCAAGAATCTCTGAGCTGCCAGAGGAAGGCTTCAGATTGCCTGCCAGAGCAGGTTAGGAGGTGGCAGGGTGGTTTGAGGGTGGATCGGGGCAAGGATCAGGCTGGGGACAGTTTGGGAGTGGGAGTAAGGAGGATCAAGATCATATCCCCCTTCCCCCGCTTCAAACCATCCCCTGAGTCTCCTTGAAACTATGCCAGCTAACTAGCTGGCATACATCTAAGGAGACCCATTGGAGGCCATGCAGCCTACGGGGAGGAAGGTAAAAAAGATTTTTACTTACCTCTCCCAGGCTGTCTGGTGCACCCCCCCTCCCAGCATGGAGCACGTGCTCCACTGGACCCTAAATGTCTAATATGTCTTTAAGCTCAAAAGATTTGAATAACTTGTTCTCATTTTCATTCCACCTTAAACTTTTCTAACAAAAGGAAGCTAACAATCTTTATTTTAGAAAATGGACAAGGTAAAAAAAAAGCTAGAGAAATAGGAAAGACAAAAATAAAGGACGATCGTCAGCAAATGCAGTTGTACATGGTTATGCTTGTTTCTGTTGAGGAGGAGATTGGCAGCTCAATTCTATGCATATTTACTTGGAAGGTGTGTCAGTGGGACTGCTTCAAAATAAATATGCACACAGCTGAAGAGTTTAAACCCGAGGCTTCATAGAAAAGGATAGTTTGAGAACAGTTTTGAAGGAAAGCAAATAGGTGTTCTCATGTTGTTGTGTCCAAGATCCTAGTAGAAGCACCTCTTATTTAGAATATGTGATTCGAACTTCCTTATCTATAAGCCTTGGGTTATCCTTTTGATTTATGTAACAAGAGAGCACTCAGTAGATACAGGCAGTTCGCCATATATACCGTATTGTCCCGAGTATAAGACGCACCTGATTATAAGATGCACCCTTAAAGTTTGGTGCTATTAAAAATAATTAATTAAATCACTGGCATTAAATTGCAACAGCCTGATTATAAGACGCACCCCTAGTTTAAAAACTTAAATTAGGAGAAAAAAGTGTGTCTTATACTCAGACCAATACGGTATATGATATACATCAGGGGTTCTCATGGACCCCTTTCCAGCCGACCGAGTAACTCCTCAGGCTGCACTCTCCTGCTGCGTACCACCGGAAGTGACTGGTGATGACATCATTGTCAGTTACTCCCTGGATTTCAGGTTTCCAGAGGCCAAAAACACAGGTACGAGGCTCTGGGTGGGTGGACCCTGCTCAGCGTTCCTGAAAGGCTCGGCCAAAGGCAGGAGCTTCTTGAGAGCAAAAACATGCCACCAAAAGCGCCGCGTCAGAGTGGGTTTCCAGTGGTCCAGCGATTCGACTACCACCAGCAGTCGGTCGAAGTACCACTGGTGGTACGAGTACCATTTTCTCCACCATTATTCTCTTACCTAAATAAAGATTTTTAAAAAAATTAAAACCATCAGTTATTGAATTTCCTGACCAACTATACCTCGTCATTTTATAGCAGTTCTCTGAGTCTTTTGGAAAACGTGGTAAGGAAAAGCAGATAATAATAATAATAATGTATTAGTATTAAGCATATTTATATACCGCTTTTCAACCAAAAGTAGTTCACTAACAGCCCATTCCAACCCAACTCCTCTCCAAGTCAGGCATAAGTGTGGCCTAAGTGAAGCCTAAGTTAGGCAGAAGTTATGCCTGAGGTAGGTCAGAGTTATGCCTGAGTTAGGCAGGCTGCAGTTTCTGTGGCTCAGCACCACCCCAGGATCCAGGCAACACTTACCTCCCAGGCAGGCAGGCTCTTCTCCAGGCTCCGTGTCTGGCTCAGGCATGTGCAGGCCTCTGTCTGCATGTGTCAGCGTCCATCAATGGCAGCTGCCGCAGGGTCTGTCGCAGCCCGGTCGCAAAGGGGCTGACCGCAGGCACGGGGGTTGCGCCAGTCATGTGGTGGGCGCAGGGCAGGTGACAGGTGAGCGAGGTGCCTGAGCCCAGCCACCACAGGGCACCCTGTGCATCAGCCACCTGCTGCAGGGGAGAGTGGCCGTCCCCTCCCTCCTGCAGAAGGCGATGCCACCCCCAAGCCACGTTGAGGCTGCACTGGGGGGTGAGCGGGGGAGGGAAGGGGAGGGGGGTGGGAACGTCACACACAAGGGGGGTCTCATGAGGACTGGAACTGCCTCTGACATGACTCGCCCGTGCGCTGCCTGAAGCCCTGGGCCTCCAAGCCCGGGGCAATGCCCACAAAGAAGGCATCCCGGCGTGCCTGCTGCTCTGTGCCCCGGCCAAGACCGAGAGATGCCTTGGGCTTGTCTGCTGCGAGCGTGAAGGGCTCACACAGCTCATCACACCCCCAGATGGGGCGACGACGGCGCCTCGCGGCAGGCGCTCTGGCAGGGTGGGGGGTGGCCAGCAGCCATGATCAGGGAGTGGGAGGGGAGGCAGACACACAGGCAGGCAGACAGGGGGTGCTGGGGAGGGGCATGGGTGGGTCAGAGACAGACAGACAGACAACAAGGCTGGTGGGAAACAGATTCCAAGAGAGGGGTCTGCAGAGACCGATAGGGACACAGGGGGCGCTCCGCAGATGAAGGTGATGCATAAACAGGTGCCTCTTATGCAGATAGACTTTGGGCGGAAGTGGCTGCATTACGGGCGGATCTTCGACGGAGGCGCCTGCATTACGGGCGGACCTTCGACGGAGGCGCCTGCATTACGGGCAGACGCCCTGGCTGTCACTGTTTGCCTGCCTGAGAGGCCCCCCCGACTCCCCCCTCCCCTCTGTGCCATGGGGGTCTGGCAGCGCCCCTGCTGGGTTCTCCCAGGGAAGGCCGTGGCAGTCCCTAGATGGGACTCATGTAGGGGCTTCAGTGCTGGGGGCTGTCTGTGTGTGTGGGGCAATGCTTGTGTAAACACTGGGCACATATGTTTCACTGGGGCTCTGCCCAAGGGGTGTCTTTATTGTTCTGGAACGTTAGCAGAGATGGTCAGGCGAGGCTGCCAGGGGTAGTCACAGCAGCCAGTCTGAAAGCAGCAGCAGCAGCCCTGCCCCATGGACCTGGAGATGCAGGCTCTTCCCCTGTGGAACCACAGCCTGCTCCATAGAAAGGGGAGGGGCAGCAAGAACGACAGCCAGGGAGGTGGAGCAGCAGCAGCGCCAGCAGCTGAGGAGGGTTGCAGGGCTGGCTCCCTGACCTCTGGCAGCAGCTAGGCAGAGGACCGTGGGGCAACCAGACTGCAGGCCCAGGGGTGCTCCCAGGAAAGTAGGTGGTAGTGGACGTTCCTGGGGAGACAAAAAACAAGGGGGAGTTACATGTCAGCTGGTATGTGGAAGCAGTCACCATTGATGACAAGCCAGTGTGTCGGTTGCAAAAGCCTGCAGGGAGAGAAATAAAACACAGCTGATAGGTGTGACACACATAGCATGGTCTGAGCTGCTTACCTGGGTGTAAGGAGAGCATGATCCTGTAAGGGAAAAGGGTCAAAGAGAGAGACAACAACACAACTTGGGGGTAACAACCATGGCAAACCTAGCAATACTGACCTGTCAGTAGACCCTGTGGAGAAAAGGGGGGGACAGCTGGTGTCTACATAAGGCTAACAGTTCCACACTTGTGGCATTGTCTGCTCACATGACTACAGGCAGCAATCAGACACAACAGTGGGAAAGAGGCATGTATCCTATATATCATAACAGGCAAAGCAGGCAGCTATGAGACAACACATTGGTAGAGAGGCATGGCAAGCTATGCAGGCAGCTATGAGACAACACATTGGTAGAGAGGCATGTCATGGCAGGCTATGCAGACAGCTATGAGACAACACATTGGTAAAGAGGCATGTATCCTTCCTATATTTCTAAATGCAAAGAGGCAGCAGTCAGACCACATGTCAGCACAAACCCTGCTCTTACCTGCTGGTGTTGTTGCCTGTGGGGGGGGGGAAGAGGGGCTGGGAGAAAGACATGGGTTAGCAAACACTTGCATGGAGGCAGCTGCCCAGGCACAGCTGTAAACAGGTTGGCCACAGCCAGAACAGCCCTCTCTGCCCTAGAGGGAGGCAGAGAGGAGAAGAGAGAAGTGGGGTGTTTGTGAATTTTGCCCTCCACCAACAAAGTCCCACTTTGTGGCTGTGGAGGACAGAACCCCACGCCACGTGCTCAGAGAGAGAGAGAGTGACTGGAGGTCTGGGGCTGGGCTTTTGTGGGAATGAGGCTGGGTGGGGCTGGGTGCTGATAGGCTCCCTATCTTAGGCATAACTCTGTCGGTTTCCAGACCTAGCAGGCCCAACTCCGTCCTAACTCTGACCTAACTCAGGAGGAGGGTGTTAGAAATTTTCAGGAGAGGGCTGGCTTGGGTAAGGTAAAATGGCTCCTATGGGTCTCCTCAAATTTGGGTCCACCTTTTTGGTCGACCTAAAATTTGTGTCAGCATTTGTGTTGGAGGGGGCGTGTCTGTGCTTGCCAGGGTCTGGAATCCAACGTTAATTGGTTGCCACCCCCGTTACACCCACGGCCCGCCCATGTTCCGCCCACTTTTAGGTCAACTTTAGGTCTGACTTGTGCTGCTTAGCCCTTGGGTTGGAATGGGCTGTTCTTAGTCAGTCGGTCGTAACTTCGACCTAACTTTGACCTAACTTCACCCTAAATGGTTGCGTTCCAGACCTAACTTCGACCTAAACGACTTAGGCTGACTTTAGGTCTGACTTGGGCTGCTTAGCACTTGGGTTGGAATGGGCTGAAAGTTATTTACATAGTAACATAAATAAAAAAAAACGGTTCCCTATTCCCAAAGGACTCACACTCTAAAAAGAGATGCAGAAGAGACACCAGCAGTAGCCCAGAGGCGTACAGTAAGTTTCACACCGTGCTAATCCCCGTCTACTCCCCGGTACGAGGTGGCCCCGCCCCCTCGTCGTCGGAGCCATTCAGTGCAGCAAAGGCAATGGGCAGGAGGCTACCTGCCTGTTGCCTTCGCCACACGGAATTGCTCCGATGGTGAGGGGGCGGGGCCACATCATACCAGAGAGTAAACGGGGATTAGCGAGGTGTGAAACTTACGGTACCACCCCCACTGTAGCGATGCATCTGCAACGGTCACTGGAAAAGATATGCTGGGGTGAAAAGAGACAGTTGCTCTCCCCCACTGAATATTAGAGGACACTACTTTAAAAGGTGCCCTGTTTGCACTGAACCCCAGTTAGTGAAGGTTCAGTGAGGCACCATATAGATGTGATTTATAAACATGCCTGAAAAAATGTTTCTATGTTATTTCCTAACCTTTAGTCAAGAATTACTGAAAATCAGTCCAGGAAGATGTTTCCTGCTGAATGCCTTGCATTATTTATAGATTTTTGATTTTTAATGTACAAAGAGATTTCCCTCATCATTGTGGAAAATGTCCTGTATCGCATCACCCCCGATCTACCAGGCTTTGGTATTTGACCAGCAGTATACATCTTGCATTGAATTACAAGAAATGTAGTCATGGCTATTTACTAGGACTTAAGTTAGTCATGAGTAACTTGTCTCATTGATTTCAACGGTGCTTAGTCATGACCATTTTTCTCTGGGTCTAATGCTTTTTGTAGATCATTTTGGCATCAGTTGTATTTCTCTCAGATAAATATTGATCTTTTTATCTATTTATTGACCAGATAAATATTTGTCTCTCAGATAAATATCACAGAGTATTTAGTAGCAGCTATGCTACTTCCCCCCCCCCCTTTTCCACCCAGCAGTGGTATTTACAGTCTACTTGCTTCTTCGGATAATGCAAACTCTTCATGCTAATGGTTGCTACGATGATAAAGGCAAGCATATGAAGTCATTGGACGCTGTTGCTTGCAAACTGTTTCAAGCAGTCCGCGCTTACAGAACTGGACATTTGTTTGTACATCTTGTTCCCCAGTGGATGCTGATTGAATTGTTGTTCAGCTCCAAGAAAACTTGGAACAATACTGTCTGGCAAGGTGAACCTCCTTTCAGATATGGTTGCATCAGAGATTAAGGCACTGGCAAGATAAAACCCTGACAGCCTCTGCAGAAAGGGACTTTGCTGCCTCCCTATATATGACAAAAGCACATTGAAGTCATGCTGGCGCTCATCATATTGCTACTTGTTCTTGGCAGGTTTCTGTTTTCTTCACACACAAAGAAAAAGCTATACACTCTTCCCTCATTACCCTCACCTCATTCGTTCCTGAAAACAGCCCTTAGAGCAAAAACCCAGTTAATGAGTACAATTATTGCATTAATTTCAATCCGGAAAAAATTCTAACTTGTTCCAAAGCTATTCCAAGTTCACCCCAAAATCACCCTAAATGCCTAAGGAAAAAGTTGTGTGGCATGATAAAATAGAATAAACTATTAACGACAACATTATACAGCATCAATAACGTGTTAAAGTTGACAATGGACAATGTCTCAGAAGTTCTAGCATCACATTAATGAGGTTTAGCACCTCGAGCTTTAGTTGCAAATGATGTGCAACTCTTACATTTCGCCTGTTTTTTTTTTTCACTTTTGCCATGATTTTTTTCATATTCTGTTTTTTAGGACCCATATTCATAGCAGTTTGTAGAAACAGCACAAAAACAGATACAGTGTAAAAGAGAGCATTGTAATGCCTTGAAAGCATGGGGGTGCACTACCCATCTCACATGAAAGAGGGTGCCTCTTGCTGAGCTGCGCTTTGTCCTCCGAGGGTCCTAAAGAAAGAGTATGTCCCCTAAAGCCTGTAGGAGCAGACCTGAGAAAGGGGGCCCTTCTGGACCTCTATCCTAGAAGGGGGAGAAATCCCAAATTCTATTCCAATGCCTGGAACTCTTTCCTGGGCATGCAAGGCAAATTCGTTCCCTTTTCTGTCACCAGAGCTCAAGGTGGAGGGAAGGTCTACCTATTGGGTATAATGGGAGGTAGACCTTACCTCCATGAGAGACTTGGTCCCCCCCCCACACTCATTCCCTGACCTTAGATTGAAAATCCTGGTATGGATAAAGATGGATGGCCTTAATTATGTACAGTATAGATAAGTGAAAATCCTTATAGTGAACTGATAAAGAAAGAACATACTCAACTTTGCACATAAATTGTAATCAAACTAATGGAGTCATATGGAATATGGTTTCACTGGCCCACTTGAAAGTTTAGAAGGATTTGCTGCAATGAGATAACCAAAGACAGAATGAATTCTCTCTGTTTTACCTCATGCTTGTTCTCATTCAGGGAGTAAAGAAACTCTGCTTTTGGGAAATGGGTCGACCAACTTTTACCAAGTCTATTTACATGATTCGTTATTCTTAGACAGAAATCCCCTGAATTTATTCCAATTTCTGTTTTCATCATGTGTGTCTGTGTGGTGACTGAAAGGCTGAACAACCTATCAGTGCTTATCATTGCACCTAGGGAGGAGAGACAGGTCATTGCCCTCTCCCCATCTTTTCAGATCATAAGTGATTATTTCTCAGGAACACTTGCGTTACTAGCAAGCTCACTGGTTCACACATTATGCCGTACCTGGGTAAAGCACACCACGTTTACTTCTCAGCTCCCCATTTCCATGCCTTCCCCTCCCCCATTTCCTACCATCTTCAGCGATGCTTCATGTGCTGCCATCACCCCAAACCATGCTCACACCACACCTCCACCTTGACTCAGCTGCCCACCCCAACTCCTACTGTTTGAAAACAGCAGCTGAGCAAAGGCCAGCAGGTATATCTCTCAATAACAGTTGGTGGGGGGGGGGGAACAGTGAGAGAGCTATTGCCTTCCTTGCATTTGTGGGCTTCCCAGAGTCTTCTCATTGGCCACTATGAGAACCTGAACGCCAGACTAGGTGGTTCAAGACAATTAAACCCATATACCAGCAGCAAGTCCTCACGTTGTCGATAGGCTCTTCTTGGAAACTGCGACTTTAAGCAAAATGACTTATAATTAAACCACTTTTACCATAGGCACAGCGCTCCGTGTTCCAGCTGCATGCTACACGCTGCGGCAAGGAGAGTCATGCCGGCCACATGCACAAAGGCATCTTCGGACAACGCTGGCTCTTCGGCTTTGAAATGGAGATGAGCACCACACCCTAGAGTTGGACACGACTGGACTTAATTGTCAGGGGTCACTTTTACCTTAATTGATAAACGTTCCTATAGCATTTTCCCATCAACTTTAAAACGAAACGACTTTAAACGATGTGATGACTTACTGTATGAGCTACATATATGAGCTTCTTAGAAAAGAGATAAAGAAATGCAGTTGTAAAAGTTGGTATTTATGTGTGTGAGAGAAAACAAATCCCCCATCTCCACCAGCTTCCAATGTCACCCCTGCTTTTGTTCCTGAACAGTATTAAGTGGAACTGCAGAAGGGGGTGAAAAAAAAAGAAATTATAATAAAACTGCAATAAAAGGGTACTTGATCAAATGACATATCATGATCTTAACTAGTGACATTTACAAATAACATACTGCGCTGTTCAGTTGTTGTCCATAAGTAATCATCAGTTCTTATCTGACTGAAACTTTGCAAATACTTTCAGAGTAAAACTTGTACATCCCTGATTTGAAAGCAATTTTAGACAACATATAACTGCAAGAGGCTTATCAGGTAAAGTGTCTCAGCCAAACCACGATGTACACAGAATACAGATTTTTTGCTTGAAGCAAACTGTCCATTTTAGGAAGTCACTACAAAAGACAGAATTGGAAAGGTTCAATTGGCAAGTACATTTGATTATTCTGGGAAAGACTGTGCAAGAGAGGCTGTATGTTAAATCAGGCAATCATTAGACAACTTATTAATTCTTCAATGATGCTGCTATGGCACATGCTTTGGCCAATGAAGCTGGATCAGTACCTATGGTCCTGTGCACTAATGCATGTGCATCACTCAATCACAACATCACGAGCTGACCTGCATGTGAGAACAAGCATCCACACGCATTTTTAATGTCATGCTAAGTATAAACCATATTTGTCAATGAGGCTGATGCATGCTCAGACATGAATCATCAAAAAATTGAGTAATCAAATTCTGAGAGATCAGGTGATGTGCATGCACAGGAACATAGAAAGCTGCTTGTAGGAGCACCCAGCCTGTGGGTTAGTTTGAAGGGAAGGGCCTGGAAGTCTAGGGCTTTTACTTGGAGAGGCAATCCGGTTGGGGCAGGTCCCTGGTCTTTTCTGGCAGCCACCGGAATCACAGGTGGGGGGGACGTTTGGGTGGACCCTGGTGGTATAGCACCTGGAGGAGCCTCAGAAGGGTGCATGGGGAGGGGGTTACCACACTTATTTTCCTTTACCACCTGCCTCAGGGGATCTGACCCAGGGTAAAGTGCAGATACCCTTGGCTGTTGGTCTGGCCGCCAATAGGTTCCGGTACCCTCAGGAGTCTGGGCATATGCCCCGTCATCATGGGCCCTTTGCTGGCTATATACCATTCCACTACCTCCTACCCTTCTGAAGTCCCGCCCCAAGCTCTTTCCCGAACCACCAAAACACCTCTGCTCTTTCTGGCTTTTTCACTCTCTTTCTGCCGCCAACAGAGCCAGCCACTTGTCCCTCTCTCTCTTTCTTCCTCGCCTGCCCTTAGGGTGGGGTCTCATCGCTTCATGCAAGCCATTGTGAGCCTTGTCTTGGCGGGGCAAAAGCTGCTGTCGTGTGGAGAGGAGAATCCAACATGTTGCCTCTTGACATTGATGCCGGGGCAAACATCCTTGGCCAGCTGCCAGAGGTCTGTGGCAGACAGGCCTGCCAGCTTTGCCATGGGTAGGGCCACAGGAGGTACGTCCAGCATCGGACACTGCTTTATACTAAATCAGACTCTTGGGCCATCTATCTTAGTTGACACTGATTGGCAGTGACTTTCCAAGGTTTCAGACAGGAATCTTGCTTTGCCATACCTGGAGATGCTGGGACGCTTTTGCTCTACCCCGAGCTATGGCCCTCCCTAATTGTGTGAAATGACCCTATTTGCAACTCTGAGGCCCAGGACCCATCTTGACCCTAGCTTACCAAATGGTAGGTTATATTATAATTAAGAGCCTAATCCTATCCTCCCCCCCTCCTATGCAGCCCCCCCCAAAGGAATGCTCATTATCCAGTGCGGGGGGGAAGGAGTCATGGGAAGAAAAGGGGGATTATTTCCCCTTATAGGGGAAACCCCTTATTTCCTAGTGTGTGCCATTGCCACCAGATCCACCCCACCCTACCCCTGTTCCTCCCCCTCCCTGCTAAGTTTCACCCCCTCTCCTCCCACCCCATCCCCCACTACTACCTTACCTGTTCCGGTGGGCACAGTAGGGTCCGGCAGTGGAGTTGTAGTGCTGCTGTCTCTTGCAATTGCGCATACTCTGTGCCCCATTGGTAACCATTGTATGACAACAGAACTCCCTTCTGCTGCCGTAATGGACTCCATAGTACAGCCCAATTCTGGATAGGATTGTGCTGTAAGGTAGATTTTTAACCCACTTCTATTTTTTTTAATTACATGGGCATATTTCTTCTTAATTACTAAGAGTGACTGTGACCAAAGGGTGACAGAGCTCCTGTCCCTTAATAGTTGTACAAAAGAGAGAATTTTGGTAGCAGCACTTGCTGAATGTGCCACCTCTTCACAGCTATTAACAGTAAACATTTGTCCTCTTTTGACCTTAGCTCACTCTCCTGTTTTTCTCCTTTTTCACTCTGTCTCTGTTTCTTCTTTTTTTAATGGTAATGTTACCACTAGTACAACCCACTTTAGATCAAGGTATGGATCTATTTAAGACCCACACTATTGGCTGCAATTGTTAGTGATCAAGGACTATTGAAATGCCATGATATCAAGAAAATGGGTATGATCGACTAGACCAGGGGTTCTTAACCCCTTCCTGGCTAAGTACCACCTCCAGCGCCACCCTCTTGCTGCATACCACCAGAAGTAACTGGTGATGACATCATTGCCAGTTCTGGGTTTTCAGAGACCAGAAAATGCAGGTAGGAGGCTCTGAGTGGTTGGGTGGGGGGCCTTCTCTGCATTTCTGAGAGGCTCGGCCAAAGGCAGGAGCCTCTCAGGAGTGAAAACACAACACCCAAAGTGCCACTTTGGAGTGGGGTTCCAGCAGTCCAGTGGTCCGAGTACCATCAACAGTCGGCCGAAGTACCACTGGTGGTACAATTACCACTGGTTGAGAACCCCTGTACTAGAAAATATGGGGGGGGAGTTTGGATGTGCAATGGCTCTAAGCTTACATTCATGTGTAATTTGACCCTTAAGCTGAAAGAGAATCTGGCACTGTGCCTTTATTTATGCAGTTAGGATTGTAATTTTTTTTTTACAGCCTCGGAGATTACAAAAACTCTTCTGAGTAAGTAAGAAACATAAATAATGCCACATAGGAAAAGCCATACAGTGCAAACCTACCAATACCCAGAAGATCTTGCGTAGTCTCTGAGAGTACAAGAATATGTCAGCCCAAATTGTATAAACAAAGGCAACATGCCACATAATATTGATGGGCTTTGGCTTTCCATAAGTTGTCTGCTTTAGAAAGGACAAAGGGCAAAGTGGATTCATGGCTCCCCATCTGACCTGTATTAGCCTACTCAATTCTGCTTATACTAGCTACCCTTTTAGGAGAAGTAAGAAGGGCCTACAGAAATATGGTCTGAAGAAATGATGAGGAGAATAGGAGCCAATGGGGGTTGTGTTTCCATGGTACCTGTTTTCTCTCAGGTGGTACCCAGCATGATCTGAAGGAAATGGTTTGAGAATGGCAGACTGATATATAGGTTTCCCTCATGAGCTTGCAAGTGGTTAATACCACTGCAGAGTTCTGATTTTATGCCTTTCTCTTTGTAATTTTTACTGGATAGGATAATTTCTAACCAGCCACATGCTGTTAGAGTTAGCAAATAATACATTTACATCAGTTATGGAGATATAAAGTTAAAATATCATTTCATTTATTAATGCATTTAACTGGGTTTTTATTCTTTGGCTATAAAATGATCCTACATAAAATGGCATTCTGTTGCTTTCAACCAGGGACTTCTTTCACAATAGATGTTAATTTGTTTCCAATTCTTTGGAACTTTGTAGCAAAATTACTTTCACTGCTCAGCTATCCAGGAAAGCAGAATACAATATTTTGCACTGGACGAAATGAGAAACCTCCAAGATACTATAGTTATTTGATTTTATATTGTGTTATCAAAGTGGGTAGACATTTTCCAGAATGTGCCTTGCCCAAATGGGGGTAAGGTATAAATGTGTGTGTGTGTGGGGGGGTTGTACTGGGTTGGTGGGAGAGGAAGGGGTGGAGGATAGGAGGGAAGGGGTGGATCTGGTGGCAGTGGCGCATCCTGGATCCAATCTCCCTATTCCAATGCTCCCTGCCCCTTTCCTCTCCTCAAACATATGCCATCAAATGTGGTGGCATATGTCTGAGGAGATACATACGAGGCCCAAAGGCTTACTGTAAGGTAAGTATAAAACATTTATACCTATCTCCTGTATGCCCTCTGGTTGCAGTTGCCCCCGCTGGATACAGCACAACCTTTTTGGTGCAGCAGGATAGATGCAGTGTGTGTGTGGGGGAAGCTAGGATTGGGCTCTAAGTCAGTATCACAAGTGGGGGGGGGACCACAGAGGGAAGAAAATGGAGGAAAGACTATGGCAAGATAACAAGGGAAGAAATATTTCATACATGCACTTGTGTTTCAGCTGGAAATAAAGAGAACGACATTTCTTAGATTAGTTTATTCAATTGTGTTGTGATTCATGTGTGGAATGAGGTTGTGCCGTTTCATGGATATTAAGATGTAATTAGTGCCACAACTCCTCCCCCTCCACATGTTTCTGTAAATTTTGTGAAAAATGCTTTTCCAGATACTTGAAAAGATTGTTTTTATTATTATTGTTTGGAGGCTTTAGTCTTCAGGAGAGAGAGAGAGAGAGAGAGAGAGAGAGAGAGAGAGAGAGAGAGAGAGAGAGAGAGAGAGAGAGAGAGAGAGTTCTTCACAGCTATTTTCCCTAGGCATCTGTATGTTCACATTTGTCTGAAGAAGGCAGTGCTGATAGCAAGGATTCTTCCATGTGGCTTGGAACTCCGAACTCCCAAGGTTCCAAAGCAATATCCTATATTCTAGCCAGCATGCCTGCCCCTATGCCACACATTTGCTACACTTTGTAAGCAACATCTGAGGAGAGCTTCAGTCCTCTCCCTTCTTTCTATGAATCTTGCACTAGAGCATGATGCAGCTGACCAGGGTATCTTTAATGGAGCAAGCATAACTTGTATCTCATGATAAAGTTATATTCCCTAGACAAAGCTAATCCCAACTTCATCTGTTATGTGTAAACAAAATATTGCACTGTTGTTGCTTTAAAGCCAGTTAAGAAATGTTGAACAGTCATTAAAATGAATTTATTCCATCCTCTCAGTGATTGTGTGGAAAGTATCAGCAGTCTCAGAAACTTCAGTTCAGGGTGTTTTTCCTTGCATTTCAGATTTTTGTTTCCTTATTCTGAATTCCACCATGGTTTACCTACCTGAAATACAGTAATGCCTCCCATAACACTGCTTTCTTTGGCACCAATTCATCATCATCATCATCATCATCATCATCATCATCATCATCATCATCATCATCTTTTATATACCACTTTTCAAAAAAAAAAAATTCACGAAGCAATTTACTATTCTAGACAATGGGAGCAGTGCATTCTGGGAAGCACAGGACCCAATCAGCACCAGTTTCCTATAGCACTGTTTCACACAGCACTTGCCTTTCTGGAAAGGGTAACATTATGATAGGTGTTACTGTACTTGCCTTATGCTTGCATTTGTCCTTGTATTGGAAGATTCAGACTCAGGGCATATTCCAATTCCTTGCAGGCTCCATACATTGCCTACCTCTGTGTTAGAGCTGTGTTGAGTATTCTCCAGTTTCAAAACTTCAGGATAATGAGGTATAAATAATGTGTTGAACTCTGCCCTGATCTTTAATATATCTAAGAATGGCCATGTTTGTCCCAAAGTGTTTTGAACTGTTGACGTACTTGCAATTCTTCCTTTAGACCAGCAATAATAGTGGCACAAGGTCTGGGTAACGGAATCTGTTCCCAAGTTCCAGAATGAGGGACCAACTGTGTTTGACAGATAGAGTAATTGAAAGGCAATGATTCCTTTTATTTCACCTCACCTTGTTTTCTAACCTGTTCCTTTGTCCTTGGTCCAAAGGCCTTTTGACTAGGCTGTATTTCAATGGTGGTATCTCCTGGTTCAGCAAAAAGCCAAACTGCTCTCGTCAACCTTGCCCCAGGCCATTTGAAAAAGGAAAACAGTCTTTTAATCTCCGAAACACCTATGACATTTCTCTGCTTTTGTATGGCGAGCTTGCTTATTGGAAGTGAGCTACCAGACATCCCCCTTGATACACTCAGGTCTCCCTAAGATACTCAGAAGGACTTCATTCCGCCCAGGTGCTAGAGAGACAAAATATCAAAAGCCTACCAGAAAAGGAAGCTGGAGTACTCCTACACAAAGGCCAATTTGCATTGCATTTCTACCATTTAGAAACAACCTGCAGATAGAATGGTTATAGGGCATAAAATCATACTTTAAAAAAAAAACATTTTGCAAACAGTGGTAAAACCAGCTCTATTCGATGATTAAATATTCCTCTCTTTTTTCACTTCAGCAGGTTGTGAAATGAAAATCTTGCTAAATCATGAAATGTCGACAGTTCCCCTCTCTTCCTGCATATTGATGGAACCTCTCTTTCTGGCATTAGGTTCTCAAATCTCCGAGGTGGGACATCTTTAGTGCTTGGGAATTCAAAATGACAGATAAGTGTGGGCAAACTGCAGTTACTGAAAAAAAGTTAGAATGTGACATCTGTCGCAGCATGATTAGAAGTAATTAAAGACAAGCAAAACACCTGAAACAATCACTTCTGAACTTTTGTGTTGGTGCCTCCTTGGATTTACAGCCAGTTTAATGAGACTGCTGGCACATTTTCGTGGTGCAACAGCAACATCCAGTGGTCATTCTGGTTCAAAAGGTTCTTCAAATATTCACAACATCACTCCTTACCTAGAAGTACTGTAGCTGCCAGGATTTACAAAGGCATTAGGAGCACTGTAGATACAATATACAGTAGAAGGACGTTCAGATGTGTGACCATTACTGATTTCCATAGTACCACAACGGGTGACATTGCCTAATTATGGGAGAACATCTTAGTGAACTATTGAAGATAATAATTATGGCAAAAGGTCGTATTAAAGAAATGTCTAGAGTACATTTCTAGAACATACTAGAGAAAACTTATTTTTCCTCCATGGGTTATGGAGGAGAGTGAAAAGGTAAATTCACACTTCTTTCTTTGCAGATGATGTGTGTGTAACTGAGCCATCACAGTCAAATATCAGGATTAGAACCTTCATATTTCCTAAACACAATGGGTAATATCCAGGATGTGGAGGAAGAGCCCTTGCTCCAAAGTCAGAGGCGCTATAGGTGCTACCCAACGTATTTCAGTGAAATCCTTTACCACATTCAGGGTGCCTTAAAGCACCTTTGTGCCACCCAGAGAGTAAGGGCCACTGGGGCAACAGCCGGCTGCCCGCGGCCCACCAGGGGACCATCCCTACACCCACCGGACCAGGTAAGCCCTGCACGAGACGGTGCAGGGGCAGAGGGAGGGTGGACCGGGCAGGGAGGGAGGGCGGCGATTGACCCAACTGGGCAGGGGGAGGGGGAGGATATTGGTGGTGAGCTTCATCAATATCCCCAGCCCTCCCCTGGCCAGGTTTGCCCCAACACCAGCCCTCAACTGTACACCAGCTCCAGAGCTGGCGTACATTCGAGTAGGTCCATTGGGCCTAGGCTGGGTTGCACTGAGGGAAGGGGACTATTGTCTCAAGGTGCACCCAGGCTGTCTAGGATACCGCAGCCAGCCCCTCTGGCCACCCGGGTATCGTTTCACAGGCCATGGCGGCGCTCCAACCACCACCCCCGTGCCAGAAGTGATGTCACCACTGCCGCCATTTTTCCATCAGACAGAGGTGCAGGACAGGCAGGTGGGCCAAACGAGTCGTTGCCGCTGCTCGCTTGTGCCGCCAAAATGGCCAAATTCATCCCGCTGCTGCCCACTTTGACACCCCCTGCCCGCCTGGCACCCAAGGCCCACCAACGCCACCGGGGGGCCACCTCCCCCTGCTCAACTCCACTTCTGTACACAGGATTGGCCTTCCCGTAGCAAACAATTAAATGCTAAGCAATCAATTAATGAGCTATCAAGTAGTATGCATGAATGTATTAACTGGCCTTAATGATATAGTCATTTGTGTAAGCTATCTTCTGCTTCACTACACAAATATATGTGGTCTATTTGTGTGAAAGAATATTCAGAGGTAATGCTATAACAAGGATGTTTTTAATGGCAGTCAGACAGCTTCAGTCAACATGATGGTGCTGGGCTTGTCTCGGATTCAAATGGTTCAGAGATCACTTTGTTGCTTTCTTTTGTGGCCAAATTCATTTTGTTGGCTAGTTTCAACAATTTGCTTCATTTTGTGCCCAATTCAGATGGTTGCTTCGTTTCAATTTTGACTCACTTTTTTGTTTCCCATTGATTTCAATGGGCAAAATTCAACTCATAGAAACATTTTAATATGCTTTAAAACTAGATGAAATAGACAGGAATAGAATCTCATCAGAAGGCAACAAAGTCAGATAAATTTCATTAAAATAGGGGCTGGGGTTTTCATTCTAGGGGCAATTGAAATTTGATAATGTGACCAACACCTCTGAACTGTCAGCTATGCACATGGTAACTAAATGAAAGCTGTTCATTGGTGCATCCTTTCCTTCCTCATCCAATCAGTGCTCTCAGAAAGGAACTATGAAAATATGAAAACATATACTGGTAAGTTTTCTTGGGCTAACTATTCTTTCCTCCGTGTGTGAGTTGTCTCTTGGATTGATGTTCCAAGACGTTTTTTGTATGCTCTTTAAATCAACAAATTCCTTTCCATTCCATTGTTTCTAAATTATCTAAAATTAACATGTGCCTTATGTGTATGATTATTCATACCTGTTCTCTTTTAGTTTGTTCCCAGGACTCACACATCCTACTAATGGGTGCTCCTTGAGAACTCCTGCATCTAGCTTTCTGAACCTTCTTAGGGTACTTTCCTACAGTCAGCTCTGATTTTCTGTGACTTTGGTGCAAACTGGACACAAAACAATATAATCATTAGCCCAAACCTCAAAGATTGTTTTAATACATAAATGCTGAATTCCAGCAGTATATTTTTGAAATTTTACAAGAATCTTATCTAGGCATATCTCTACATTATCCCTTGCCTGACCTCTCCCTCCTCCCCACAACTTCTTGGAAGCTATAATCCATATATATGGATGATTTCTGGACAGGGTGACTCTCCTTGGACTTACACAAGCTAAACATCTGGTCCAGGTCTGAGGAGACCCATTGGATACCACATGGCCTATCAGAGGCGGAAGAAGGATGGAGCGTGTGGAGCAGCTGCTCCAGGCGGCGGGCGCGAGGGGCGCAGTCAGTGTTGGGGGGGTTACTTACCCGCGCAATGTCTCGGCCCTCCCACCCTCCCTGGAGCTCGTTCAGCTCCAAAACGGTGCCGAAAATGGCAGGGGGCATGTTCGGAGTTGCGCTGGGCGCAACGACATCACGTCAGTTAGGCCCCGTCCCCTTGGCCTGGGTGCCGGGAGGGCTGGTGACATTACTGTGGCCTATGAATAAGAAAGGTCTTTACTTACTTTCTGGCTTTCTTACTTTACTTACTCCCTGGATTTCTGGTCACCACACCCGCCATAGCATGTAGTACACACTCCGTCAGCAGCACTGCATGCTATGAGCTGGCAGGTGATAGGATTAAGCCGTTAGAGACAGGCAGAATAAAGAAGGGGACAAAAACCAAATGAAGCAGCCAATCTGAAGCAGCTTGCGTTTGGAGTGCTTTGAATGAAACTTGCTTCATTGAGGGTTATCTTTGAAGTGGTTCCAAAGAAGTGTGGCTCAGTTCAGAGTGCAGTTCTTTCCGAATCAAATCCATACCCCCAAAGATTGCTCTCTGCAACTGAAAAATACTGTCTGATTTTCTAGGGTTTACCTTGACAGAGTGTACACATCAATCCCCCAAGCATTAATCCTGCTATTAATACTTTTGGCTTTCATCCAGTAACCAGAAACCTTGTGTTTTCTGTCTCTGTAAGCGTTCTCAAAGGCACTCATATTTCCCTCTTACCTGCTCAGTACTTCCACCTGGTATTGCAGTGGCCTTGTGCCTGAAGGGTTAACTAACTCAGTGGAAAGGATGAGCCAGTGATGCACTGCTGTGTTCAATTAAGATTTATGGAGAGTGCTGTTAATGGGCAGCAGTCAAGGACAATGGGAGGCTGTATTTGGAAATGAGGTAGAGAGAGAAAATAGACAGGGTCACTCTGAAGGTGCTTGGCATCTGGAATTAACTGAATGGCATGGGGGGGAATTGAATAAATGTTCTATTTATTGCTGTGAGATTGTATTTATTTCCCCTCCTCAACAAATCTGTCTCTTATCTCTCTGACAGTTTTAACATGCACCTTCTCTTCTCTAGCAGAATGATAAGACGCTGACCAACTTCAGTGTTCTCGGGGACCTCCATATTCTTCTTACTATGTTTGGGGGCCAGAACAAGCCAAGCCATCATAATAAAGTACTAGTACGTATACTTCTATTCCACCCCCCAAGGAACTCAGGATGATGTACAGGGCTTTCCCCCTCCTTTGTCCTTTTGTCCTCACAGAAACTCTGTAAGGTGGGTTAGGCAGATAGGTAGTAAATTATAGCTGGTTACTTATAGTAACATCATGGCGGGCAGCCCAACCTTGTGTAAGTATCCGGTGGTTGGCCCAGGCTGCCTACTGGATCCTATCCCCATTCCCTGAGGTCTACTCAGTCACCTCGGGGAAAGGGGACATTCGTCCCCTTCCCCCGGGTGTAGCGCAGGGAGGCCCCAATGGGCTTCATCGGATTTCCGCCAGCTATTTCACTGGCAGAAGTCAGTCTATGTAAGTCAGAGGAGGCTGTATAATGGCGGATCTGGCCCGGGAAGGGGACGGAGATATTGTCGGCTGCCATCCTCACCCATCGGGCTGGCTTGGCCAACAGCCAGCCTCCCTCGCTGCCAGGACCACCCCCACACCTGCACTTACCTTCTCCGACAGCCGCATGGATGATCCGGTGGCGGAGTGAGGGCGGCCGGCCGGCCTCTGCGCTGTCCACCCTTACTCTAAAGTCACCGCGAATGTGCTTTACGGCACATTCATGACGACTTGGAACAGTGGAGCGCTCGCTCAGCTGTTCCATAGTTCCAGTGGATTGCACCCTGTGTGTGAATTTGAACCTCATTCTCCCTGGTCCTAGTCCAACACTCTGACCACACCACACTGTCTCTGTAAGAGCTTGAGCGAGGTGGAGTACATATGCTTTAATGGTATGAGGTATCAGTGAAGGGGACACTGAGAAATGAATGTGCTTCCTATCAGTTCTCCTTGTGGGATTCTGGCAATTAAATGCACGACATGCAGATCTCTTACTTCTTTTACGTAATGTGAAAGTGAGGGATTTTTTTTTTCACCATGTGTTTCAAATTTGGCAGGGAAAGTTGCTCTGGGGGTTGATTCTGTCTGCCAGTTGCCAATCAGTGGATTAGTGGATGCCATTATCCTACAAAGTGGTGAAGTTGATAAGGCAGTTGGCAACATTGTTGACAGCTGTTGAGTCAATTTGCACTACCCTTCTCTAGATGTGTGCCTGGTGCATTATGGAGTATACCCATTTTTGACTGCATCTCTTGCTTGACTCAGAACTGACCTAACGCAGAATGGAAATTCTTGTTTTTCAAACATTTCTACCTCACCTTTCCCCTCCTACAGGGAGGCAGCTAACGTGGCATAAACACAAAATTTAAAACAATGCCATTGAAAAACATAATAATGACATATCGAAACCAGCTTCCAGATAAGTGTTATGAATATATTGGTTATCCATGAAGTCTTGGCAGAAGGTTCCCTGTCCATTTTATAGTTCTGATGAAGTGGACTGAACCCTGTGTGTGAAGATAAGAGATACAGGGAGATACGGACAGAGAAGATAAGAGATACGGGGAGAAAAAAAAATGTCCTAAAAGCCACAATGTAGGCTAACTTAGAACATATTCTTTAAAAATCAAATACTGATGTCCAATTGGCAAAAGCAAAGTTGGTTGGTTGGTTGGTTGATTCTTAGTGCTGTTCATCGTTTATCATTAATCTGACTATGAATAATTGAAGAGTGTTAGGCACAAAAGGGATCATACTAGGAACCCTGTGGGTCGAGTCTCTCTCTGGCCTTCTATTCCTCTTGACTCAATGCCACAGATTAGAATGGACTAAAATCACCCCAGTCTTAGCAGTCAGAAAGCCAGTCCTGAGCCAATGTCCACTCTGAAGCTCCAAGACTTGCTGCACTCCCTTAGGGAATCTTTCTGGCTTTGAAAGATTCATTTTTATTGCCCCCCCCCCAAAAAAAACCCTGTGGATTATTGGGTTACTGAATAGTGTGATTTGTTCAGTTGTTCTTTTCATCTGTGCAGGTGAGCAAGGAAGATGTACAGATTTGGGGCCACTGCACACAGGTCATGGGTGTGTAGATTATCCATGTTACAGCGGGCATGACTAAACCTTGCACTTGTGTATTTTCCCTCACTGTACGTACTTTCCCTCATTGTAACTGGGCTTTACATGCAGTGGCTGGTGGACAGAAGGTGAAATCCCCCCCCCACACACACACACCATTTTGCCTCCCCATCCAGAACAGTAAGAACAGGGCCCATTTAATGTACTGTTGGTAGTGTGTACTGCCAGGTTTTGGCCCAACATGCCTCATGATAATTTGAGATCTTTACTACAAGAGAATGTTGAACGGTTTTATCATTATATTATACTGTTGTTATGTTGGGAGAGCTGCCTAGATAAAAAAAAACTGTATAGAAATTTGTTGAATACACAAATAAGACATATTTCTTAATTAATCTCCAAGATTTTTTTTATTTTTTTAACTGATACCTTAAGGTTACAGACAGGGCTAAAAATCACACCCTCTCACAGAAACCAACTGTAATTGCATTCACCCTGAGGGAAGCGTTCAGTGTAACTCAATACCACATTGTGAAATTTCATTGTGATATAAAGACATTGTTCCTCTCCTTGTTTTTTTTTTTTTTTTTTTTTTTTTTGCTATTCTGGTAACATATATTCTTACATTTTCTCTTTCTTGTACTAATTGTATTTGTCTTAATGTTAAATATATTTCACCACAAATATTTAGTACCAAAGTGTAACTCCTGTCAATTACAAAACATGTGGTCATATTTGACCACCTTTAACATAGTGCTTTATTCTGAGCTTTATCAAGGAATTTCAGCAGTTATGAAATGAAGCAACTTGATAATTTGCATAGTGATCCATTCAACAGAGTACCAGAAACTCATAATATTACCATTTCATTTGGAAGCATATGAATGAAAGGTTTTCAAACTTCTTTTTTCCTTCAGAAAGATGCAAGCATTTTACCAGACAATGGAATCAGTATCTGTTGCAGGAAAGTGCTGTTGGTGTGAAATTATATTATTACAGAAAAAATAATAAAGCTATTTATGTATTTAAAAGTTTTCAAGCATGACCTTTTCACTTGAAGATATAGGTATGTAAATATTTCTCCACAATGCATCATTTCAAAATGAACAATGTGCAGAACCAAAGCAATGTCTCATGTCCAAAGATCACAGTAGACCACCCTAGCATGTTCAGGAAAATCAGAATTTGCAGCAAACTATTACACGCTAATTTTATGGCACAACATATGGCCAAAAGACTAATGCGGTCAGATGTAAAACCTGACAGCTTAATACATCAGTGAGGCAAATGTGAAGATAACTTTGCAACTAAATGTGCTCAAAAGTATGGCATGCCAAAAAAGAAAAGAAACAACAAATATCTTTGATTGGCCTGCTACGTTGTCCAAACAAATTGTATTTGTTGGCCTTGATCTGCACTTCTTCTGGTGCAGAAGCCAGACATACAGAAATCCCATTGAAATAATAAAGGATAAAAGTTAGTTGCAATTAAACTGAGTTCTGTAGATTCAAACTAGGCTTAAACCATTTTTTACCTCAGGATGTATATATGCATCTGGAGTTAAATGCATATGCCTGTGGTCAGGAGGAAATGGGTTAAGTGCAACTGAGGCTGCAATCCTAAAAACACTTACTACTGAGTAACATAGTGGGACTTACTTCTGAGTAGATATGCTTAGGATTGCACTGTGTCTGGATTTGGACCATATATTAAGGGATGCAGACACTAATCATGCGAGGTCTTGTGGAAAAGCATAGCCATTGTACAGCCTGATACTATGCATGTTTACTTAAGAGTAAATCACACTAAATTCATCAGTTCTTCAGGGTTTTGAACAGGGATCCCACCTGAAGATGCCAGCAACTGAACCTAGAACCCTCTGCATGCAAAGTAGACTTTATTGCACCGGGCTACAATTCTTCCACATGAGTTGAACTACTGATAGCATGAAGTTCAGAATTACCTGGCTCAGGAAGATTACGAACTTGTCTGGATCATAACGTACACTATATTACATTACAAATTGAACCATACATCCCCAAACGTTATTTTCCTGCTCTAAACTTAAACTGAGTTGGTCCCTCTTTCCCTGGCACCTTGAACCTCGTAAAGGTATGCCCTATGCACCGGGGACCCTGGTAAATTGAGTTTCCCAGCATGTCTCATTCCTTCATTTTGACCCTGTCTCACTCCCGATGATATTATCAGGAGTGCAAAGGTGATCCAAATTTCATAATTGGGTTTTGAAGACCGGAACTGTTTTTTTCCCCCCAATGTATAATGCTCAATTCCTTGCCGATTGATTGAAGGGAGTTCAGCCATCACGAGATTAAACACACGCGCACGATATTCGGACGTATTTGTTTTGGAGGCAGCAGGTGTGTGTTCAAATCACTTCCATCACTCTTGAAACATTACCTCTCACTAAGACCATAGTTCTACGCACAGTGATATATGGGAGTAAGCCTCACAGTGGGACTTGCTTCTGGGAAAACATCAGTAGCATGAAGTTACATTTTGTTTTCTGAACTATGCAGAGAAGTGGCACAACAAAAGATGTTTACATTCAGTTAAATGGTGCTTACCTCTGAGGTCCAATTGTAAATCTGAGCCCCACAAAACATGCTTTTTAAAAAGTTAATAATTCATATTCTCTTCAGCATTTGGTTTGATGTCAGCTCCTTCTGCACAAGACTAAATCTGGTTCAGAACACTTTTTTTTCTGCTAACTCTGAGGAAATACTGTAGATATGTAATACAAACGTTGCAGTTTTTCCAGTATAAAAGGAGTATGATTCATCATCTTGTGACCAAACTTTTCCTCTCTGGAGATTCTGGTCACACTTAATAATGATGGTTCTTTGCTCCAAATGAGGCTTGAACCCTTAAGAGGCTGGTCAGAGGCCTTCCTCGGAGGCAAAAGGGAGTCATTTTTGACACTGATGCATAGGCGTCGACAGAACGAAGCGAAGGGGTAGGTCGCCCCGGGGTGACGCGCGCACAGGGGTGACACATCGACAGAACAAAGCGAAGGGGCGGGTTGCCCCGGGGCGACGTGCACAGGGGTGACGCGCGCACCCGTGCACGTCGCCCCCGTTCTGCGCGGAGGCTCCGAGGCCGGGAGAAGGCCTCGGAGCATCCACCTCGGCCAGTGGTCCGGGGCCTTCTGACGAGGCCCAATGCGTCAATACGTGCACTTTTAGCTTTTTGCGCATGTGCAGACCGTTTCTGAGGGCAAAAGGGCAGCCCTTGCCCTCAGAAACGTTCTGCGCATGCGTGAAAAAGCTAAAAGTGCACGTATTGACGCACTGGGCCTCGTCAGAAGGCCCTGGACCGCCGGCTGGGAAGGACGCACTTGGAGCCGGAAGCACCAGCGGGGGTTAGTGTCACCCTAGGGCAGGGGTGAAGCACGTGCCCCGCTCCAGGGTGACGCGCGCCCTAGTGACGATATGCCCAAGTAAGTGTGCATAGTATTGCAGCCTTTGATTCAATCAACTGGTGTAGTAATGTAAAAGTGGCAGAGAACAGCTTGAAACAGTAGGCTGGGGGGGGGGATGTAAAATTTGCAGAGTCTCTCATTTACCTGGGATACAATTGTAATTCATTTGTGATGTAGATAATTAACCAAATTGGCTGAATGTGCTAATGGTTTGTTGACCCTGTTATTCTATTCTATATATGAATGTAAAAGAAAAACAGGAACACAAAAGAAATGGAGATTTTTAAGTAGCACTGGGACACTTCATCTCCAGATTGTCATTGCTGGTACAACTCGCAGAGTTATTTCATGTACAAAAATGCTTTCTGTACTGATTTGGATAGGGAAAATAAAGGTGTCACAAATCAAGATGGCTTGGCACCACGGGGTGGGGAAGATGAGCCACAGCTCTGTACGAGCGACATCCTCTCTCTGGCATGCTCCCAATGGGCTCCTCTGCAACCGGACACGGCGCTCTGCAGCCAGAGATAATAAGATCCTTGTATTTGGAGATGCAGTCTTCTGTTCTCACAGCACGACAGTGCACTTGATTTAATAAGTGAGGATCATTATAACATCTGCTTTGCCTGCACGCCTTTAACGTATGCAGAAATCTGTGCTGCTGTCTCGGGTTCCTCAAGACAGAATTAAAGCAACATCCCCGGAGCCTAGGAACTTGCACTCCTGCTGATGTAGCAAGTTGTTTTCCCACTGCAGCTTGGTTGGAATTTTGGACATCCTTTACAGAACAGGTGAAGCGGTGAGAGCGTGTGTAACACGATTACAGATTTCTAATGCACCTCTCCTTCGCCTTTAGCATTGCGGCAAATGCACACTTAGCCGTCGACAAGTGAACGGCACAAGCGGCATGACAAACACAGAGTGTGTGCTCCCTTTCTCTTGAATCATGGTGGAATAAAATTGGACCGCTGTACGTCATGTAAAGGAACTCTCCAAAAGCCGTTCTTGAACACAGGAGCTTTCAGTGAGCGTAATATCCAGCTGCTGCATGTATTTATTTATTTATTTATTTATTTATTTATTTATTATAGAGGTTGTACAGTTGCTTACCTGATACATAGACCAGAAACAGCACAGAAATTTTCAAATGGAATGTTTTGTTTTAATTCGGGCATCTCATTCCCGCACAAAATTCGGGTTTCCTTGAAGAGGTTCTTCATGCTATAGATGGGGCAAGAGTTCAATCCAGGGTGCTCAACTATGCAAAAGAACCCTGCTTGAATTCAAGAGAACAGAATGAAGGCAGGCACAGTCCATCTGAAGCAGCCCCCACTTTCAGTCTGCTTGCCCACACTGTTTAGAGCCCCCCCCCCTCCATTCCATATCCCCAGGGGAAAAAAACACACCTTACCATGGAGAAGGAGTCAGCAGATGAATCAGCAGCAGCAATGGGGCTCCAACAGATGCGTGAAGCATCTTTTTCCCACTGGGGATCCTGGAACTTGACCGTATCATTCCAGAGCTCCTTCCTTTGTGGGCAATAATAGTACACAGAGTGTTATTTTTTCAGGGGATTCTGGGACTTGTAGTCACACAGGAGAACAGATGCCCTGCACTTCTGAGGGAAGCATGCCGATTCCTCCTCTGCTGCCTATTTCTCCTTCCTCTTTCCATTGTTAAGGTAAGAGGATTGAGGTTCTTTGCTTTGGGGAAGAAGCAAGCATAGGTCATTCATATGTCACACATATCCTGGGATACTGGGATGATCAGAGGCGTCGACAGAGCCTGGCGGAGGGGCGGACCGCCAGGGGGTGACGCGCGCAAAGGGGTGACGTCACTCGCGCGTCACCGTCAGACACTCCGAGGCCGGCTCCCCCGGCCTCGGAGCCTCCGGAGTCTGGAAGCTCCGAGGCCAGGGAGCAAGCCTTGGAGCATTTGACCCCACCGGCGCTCCAAGGCCTTCTGAAGGCCTGCTGGCTCAAAATGTAAAGTTTTACATTTTCGCGCTTGCACATTGCTTTTCTGCGGGCAAATGGGCAGCCGTTTGCCCTCAGAAAAGCAATGCGCATGCGCGAAAAACGTAAAACTACGTTTTGAGCCAGCGAGCTTTCAGAAGGCCCTGGAGCGCCGGCGAAGCCAGTCGTTCCGAGGCGAGCTCCCCGGCCTCCAGTTCGGGGTGTGTGTGTGACATCCTAGGGCGGGGGGGTGACGCGCACCCCCCAGCCCTAGGGTGTCGTGCGTCTAGCGACGCTACTGGGGATGATCAAGTTCCCTTTGCACCCTTCCTTTTTCCTGTACAGCAGAGGTTCTCAACCTCTGGTACGTGTACCCCTAGGGGTACGCAGACCACCAGCAGGGGGTACGCGAGAGCGTGCCTCTTATCAGCATCAATCTGTAGTTAATTACTTTTAATTACTAAATTGTTTTCGATGCTCAAGCTCGGCCCCAGCATGTGTCCTCCCAGTCGCAGCAGCAAAAGAGCCTTATCTTGTTCAACAGCTGATGGTTGGAGCTAAAGTTAATGTATTCTGAAGCCCCGCCCCAGACCGGCCTTACAGCAGCCAGAGCCGGTCAGCCGTGTGCAAGAGCATTCAACTGCCTCAGAACAAGAAGCCTTGGAACAAGAGTCTTGGCAACCTCCCTCCCTCCCTTGGATATCTGTGCTTTGTTAATGAAATCCAGGGGCTGCTGCTCGGCTCCTCCAAGCTCGGGCGGGGCAGCCAACCAGGCTACTGGGTCCTAAATTCCCATTCTAGAGAGGAAGAAGTTCCGTGGAGGCATGCAGGCAAGATGACTCTCTTTTTCTTTTTTCTCTCCCTCCCCACTTTGTGTTGTCTGTGAGTTTTGTGTTATCTTTGTGTTGTCTCCCTCCGCTTGCTTTGCTCTGTCTGTGAGTTTATTGCGCTGTTTAAAATTAATTATGCTAATTAGCAGGGGTTACTCCAAAAATTAGGCCATTATAGGGGATACCCGGGCCTCCAAAGGTTGAGAACCCCTACTGTATAGTATACACATAAGGCTTAATGGGAAAGGGAATACTTGAGACACTTTGAGAGCAGCACCGTTGCAGGAAGACCTCATGGCCAAGCAAACGGACAGTTGGTGGACTGCCTGTCTTCGTTGTCTGCATCCACCAAAACCAGTAGCCCCGACCCACCCACCTGCTTGGATTGGACATTCAAGTCCACCTGACTGGGTCAGTAAACCATCCAATCAGACAGATCTATGACCTCGCTGAACTTAGGTTACATGCCGCCCAATCCTATGGGCTCACTGAGCCACCAGCACTGGTCCAGCAGTACAGCATTCTTTATGGCAGTTGCAAAGTGCAACCCGCTATTCTGTGCAGCTGGGCTGAGCAGCCATGCACCAGCAGCCTTCTGAACAGCTCCGGCACTGGTAAGTCAGTATGGAAAGGCGAGTGGTGGATGGAAAGTATGGGGCGAGGAGGGGGAGGAATAGGGAGAAGACCAGGGTGGAGAGGGATGTCAAGGCCAGGAAGGGGGCTGTATAAATATCTTATCCCCCTTCCTGGCCTCAATCCCCCTTCCTGGGTCCACCCAGATTTGCACCAGCAACATGTAAGATGTTCCCTTACCTGGAGGAGACCTCCTGATCTGTTCTCCCTGCAGGATGCAGCACACGCTCCAGTGGCACAACTGTATCAGTGAGGGGTGGTTTAGATAGGATCGAGCTGTTAATGTCAAGTTCAAGGGGGGCTGCTTATTTCTGACCTTAATCTTTCAGAGTGAATCTGTGCATGCCCAGTCCCAGCCAGCTGACTAGGGAACACAAGGGTGTAATGAAAATTGGAAAGCTAAGGCCCTGAATAAGTACAGATAGGGATTGATGAGCTATGATGTGTTAGGGAATCATTTTGTTTTTTTAACAACCCAGTCCTATTGTTTTCTCTCTGCTGATGTAGTGGCACCCAAATGGCTACTGCTGCATCCTGTGGTGGTGGTGGGGCAGTTGCAGAGGTCTCCTTTCGGTAAGGGAGCAATTGTTCCCTTACCCAGGACCAGAGGTGAAACAAGGGTGGAGCGAAGGCAAGTAGTTCTGCAAGATTCCGTTACACTGGAGTCAGCGGCCCCTCCCCCTTGCTGTTGGAGCCATTCTGGCAGCAAAGGCAACACGCTGGACACTCCCCTGTTGCTGCTGGAATGGCTCCAACAGCAAGGGGGAGGGGCCGCTGACTCCAGTGTAATGGAGTCTTGCAGAACTACTTGCCTTCGCTCCACCCTTGTTACGCTTCTGCCCAGGACTAAGCTTCTATGACACTGGGGGGGAGGGGGTTGTCTACAAGGACCTGTGCTAGCTGAATAGCTGGCGCAGTTCTGTGTGGACCCACTCCGCAGGTTCGGGTCCAGGAAGGGGGTTAGGATTCTGTGGCCACCACTGCTACTGAACCCACCCCGTTCTCAGACCCAATCCACCCATTCCCCATCCCCATAACCTCCCTCCCCCTCCCTCCCCCACCCTGTTGCCACCTCAGTTTGAACTCCCCCACTCCTATTCCACCCTCCTGCCTCCCCTGCCATCTTACTTGGATCAGCAGCCAGGTCTGGATCCAATGGCTCCAGTGGGGAGGTGCAGATAAGCTGTGCTGATTCACTGAGTGAATGCTAATATGTCCAAAAGTTGGCACAAGCCTCAGAAAAATGCACAGATGTGCTGAAATGGGGTGCACTCTGTGCGTAATAACATAGGACACACATAGCAAACATGAACCAATTTAGATCCGTACCAAGTCCAAAATGCACCAACTACCTCTGAATTTAAACCTGGTAATTCAGAACGTCCCGGGAAAACTACAAGATGTAGGTTTCAGGCAAATAAGTTTGTGAGAAAAACAAAACAAAACCTCTTACACCTCCACCAAATATAACTTGCCAACAGTCTAACGTCTCCTTGATTCCCACAAGAACCCGTAGTGCAGGTCTGCAGTCTAACACCTGAAAGCAGACACAAAGAGACTCTAGTTAAAAGAGAATGTGGCAGCAGTGAGAGAGAGAAATCTATATCCGATTGTACACTTGCGGGTTCTCTTGATTCATTGGTTAAGTAGCTGAGACAAAATATGTAAAAATAAAGCATATTATAGCAAGGCTGTTTAATGTAGTGTGCACTCTGCTTAATGAATGTATACTGCTAAATGTTTATATATTCATCAATCATTTTAATCTAATTTTTCTCACTTCTCAAATAAAAGGGCTTTTAAGGCCAACTTTCTATAATTATTCAAACTAAGGATAAAATGAAATCCAAATTTAATATTCATGAACATCAAATTTTAACACTCAGAAACTCCGCTTTCAAAAAGTTTTAAGTGCCGAAATAATCAGTGGTGTTACTTTGAATCTGGGGAAAATGGCAAAAAAAAAAAATACATGTGTTTTAACTTATCAAAATTTGATATCTCGAGATAGTAACGCTACTCAAACACAGGCGCAAACTGGCATGTCAAATGAAAAGCAGGATTCTAACTTTAATTGAAATATCACGCACAGCATTAGAAGCCTGCCTAATTTGTACAGCATTAGTAGTCATGGGTGGCGCAGTGAGTTAAACCTGAGACCTGCTGAGGCAAGAAACAACTAAGGTGGGGAAAAGGGATTCCTCTCTACTAACAAAGTAACAAGAAGTCTGTGCCAGTCAAAGTTTTTATTGGATAGTATGTGTAGGCGCAGATAGTATGTGGGTGGTGCAGTGGGTTAAACTGCTGAACCATGAGCTGTCGATCGAAAGGTCGGCAGTTTGAATCCGTGACGGGGTGAGCTCTCGTTGCTTGGCTAGCTCCTGCCAACCTAGCAGTTCCAAAGCATGTCAATGCGAGTAGATAAATAGGTACCGCTTGCGGGAAGGTAAACAGCGCTCCGTGTTCCAGCTGCATGCTACACGCTGCGGCAAGGAGAGTCATGCCGGCCACATGACTACGGAGGCGTCTTCGGACAACTCTGGCTCTTCGGCTTTGAAATGGAGATGAGCACCACACCCTAGAGTCGGACACGACTGGACTTAATTGTCAGGGGATACCTTTACCTTTAACCATCATTTAAATGGAAATATATATTTAAAAAAAAAACAGTTTTCCAAGCAAGGTGGTAATATTATTACTAATAAATTAGTATTTTCGTATTCATGGCAAACTCTTTTCTGTCATATAACTACTTCCGATTCCCCATGGTTACAGTCGGGGCTCTCTTTTTCCATCAATAACTTTCTGACTTCCATTCAGCCAAAATCACACACACTCCGACAGGGCCACGTTGACATTGCACCTCAACTAACTAACTCAACTGCCATTAATTCCAGTAGGACTTAGTCATGAGTATGTCATGAGTAAATTTCACAGAATACAATTGTCTTTCTCTGTTGCCCTCTGCCAGGTTTTCAGTATGTCCACTTCCTCAACACCACAAATCTCGCTTAGCCATCCTGCTAGATGCCCCAGAGGTGACATACTAAAAATAATCTACTCCAGGGTTTCTCAACCTGTGGTACGGGTACCCCTAGGGGTATGTGGACCTCTTGCGGGGGGTACGCCAAGCCCTGCCCCTTATCTGCCCCATCAGCAGCTAATTAAATTAACATGGATTTTAAATTGTAATTATTTTTGGAGCCCTTCTGTCTCTCTCATTTTGGTTTTGGGCTTATTTTTGTACTTTGGAAAATGTACTTTGGTGGGGTGGGGGAGGGAGGAGCTGATTTTGGGAAGTGATGGAGAAAAAAGAGATCCTTGCAACACACACACACACACACACACAAACAAACAAACAGAGAAAGAGAGAGTTAAATAAGACATTTTTCACATTTAAAATTGTTTTAGTACTTTTTTATTTAACTATTAATTACATAATTAATTAATTGATTAATCCAATTAATTAGCAGTTAATTAGCAGGGGGGCACTTCAGAAAATTGGACCGTGATAGGGGGTACCCAGGCCTCCAAAGGTTGAGAACCCCTGATCTACTCCTTTCACACACACACAGTTTCAGTTCTTAACACAAATCCACTTTGCTGTTTGAAATCCTGCATGAGCCATCTGCCTACACGAAAAACCTTCTTTTCCTTCACTTTATTATATATTTTTAAAAGAAACTTATGTAAATATGAGAGACTCATTAAATTTGTTCGAGCCCATTTGCCACCCTTTCCATATTTTACTAGTTGTGTAAGCTTTGGTTTTAATTTCACTGCTTTTGTACGAGCGTTACTCGCTATTTGAATAAGGAATAGATAGTCAGTGGATCCAATATTGTCAAATGTAGCTTACATTATCCTACATGATTTTCATTTCCTTTCCCTCAGCTTATTACTTTTTTAGTTTTCAGGTTTTTCACAACTAGCTGGGCTTTCACATCTAGCATATTATTCAAACAGTAGAAAACGATACTAGATTCAGTTTAGTCCTTCATAATGTTACCGAACTGTGTTAAACCTTCATAAAAAAAAATGTGTAACATCTTGTGAAAAGTAATGAAACATTTTTTTTTTCCAGTAAGAAATAGAAATTTATCAGGTAAAATGGTAATGCCCTACATTGTGAAAATTAAACTGATCACAGCACAATCCCAGAGGCGAGGCTAGCAGTTATGCTGCCCAGAGCTAGTGGGTGTTGGCCGCCCTGAGGGTGGCCAACACCCCCTAGCTCCGGGCAGCATAACCACCCTGAAGGATTTTTTTGGTCGCGCCACAATTTGGAGGGGGGGCGAGCCGGATGGACCCTGCTCCGGGTGCCCGCCCGACCCCCGGGTGCCCCCCGCCCGCCCGCTGCCTCCCTCCCGGCTTACTGCTCCCTCCGGGTCCGCGCGACTCCGAAGGCCGGGAGAGAGCGTCCGCCCGTCATGCCGGCTCGGCCCCTACTGCCCAGGCCTTAGTCGTCGATTTCGCACATGCGTACAATGCCGATGCATTGTACGCAAGTGCGAAATCGCCGGCTAAGGCCTGGGCAGTATAGGCAGAGCCGGCATGACGGGCAGACTCTCTCTCCCGGTCTCCGGAGCCGCGAGGACCTGGCGGAGCCTCCAGGGGCCGGTTGGGCGGCCTCCCGCTGCCCTGTATCGCCTGCCGTGTAGCTGGAATTTCCAGCTACACGGCGGGCGGGCGGAGGGCGGGCAGCAACTCAGGGCGGCGCGGCGTTCTGCCCCAGCCTGAGTTGCCGCCTGGAGCCATTGCTCCGTCCGCTCCGTCCTAGATACAGCTCTGAGCAATCCTAACCAAATTTCCAGCAATCCATGACTGCCCCTGCACTGCTAAATGCAGTGCGCACCCTGTTGGCATGGCTACACCGGTGCTGGAAAGTTGATTAGGATTGTGCTCTCAGATTTATTTTTATCACCATCTCAGAACAATGACTTTTATTGCATGCATTTGAGAGGAATAAGTCACTGTACACCAATAATGTAATGCATATATTTTATAGCAAGCCTTTCAGACCCAGAATCTAAATTTATGGTCCCACATGATTACATTCATGCTGTACACTCATGCTGCATGCACACCTTAGCTAGTTTAATTGGGCACTTCTTCTGATCTGGCTTGTATTGGTCCCTTTTGCCTTGTATTTTAAAACCTGATGGCTCCAACCTGCAGTCTTTTGATTTCCCTTGGTCCCTGGGTTGTGCTCATTCTTCTTGGGTTTCACTTCAAATCCCCTACAAAACATTCAAAAGATGTACTCTCTATGCAGGATCTTTTCATGGCAGACCATTGGTGGGCACATACTGGGAAGGACACCTCCCCCTACATGTGGCTGTGAGATGACTGAGCCCCAATTACTGAATTAGCCCACATATAGCTGGGTTCGTCAGGCACCTGTCCCAGGGCAGACTGCTGCAATTCTGCCAGCGCGGGGGGCATTCTGGGTGTGTTTGGACGCCCCCGGAATCCCCCCTGCACCAGTGTAATTGTGTTGGCTTCTGTCCCATGTCCGAACTGCACATGTGCAGCATCCAAGGAGGGGTACGCCAGTCTCGGTTCTGCGTTTGTCAGCGTACAGCAAGTTACACTGGCATAAGTGCACTTACACCAGTGGATCTACCCTTACACCGGTGCAGAAGTTACACAGGATTGGGCTGTCATACACCTACTCACACGCACCAAATGGCAACCCTAGCCTGCTAGAGTAAAAGTCACACTTGGCCAAAAAGATACTGCATCAGCCCCTATTCCCCTTTCCACAATGCACTGTACCTAATCCATTCCTGAAAACAGCCCTTATAGCAAAAATCTGGGTAACGATCCAAAAATCTGGATAATGAACCAGCCCCTAGAAATTATTACATTAATTTCAATGGGAAAAATTTGTGTAGTAGGACAAATTAGAATAAACAACAATTTAAAACAACATTATACAGCATCAATAAAGTGTTAAAGTTGACGATGAAAATGTTTCAGATATTCTAGCATCACATAATGAGGTTTAGCACCTTAAGTTTTAGTTGCAAACTATGAGCAACTCACAGTACATTTCACTTTTTTTTCAGTTTTCCCATGAGGTTTTTCCCAGGGAATTAACACAAATGTAGATTGCGTCAGCATACGAGAATATAATCATTGCACATACTCCAGTGAATCATGTGCCTACAATTACCTCATAATCATCATCATAATTCCAGTATTTATATACTGCCTTTCTTGGTAATTGGATTTCTCCTCTGACTTTTAATTCAAGGCGGTTTACAACAGCCAGGCAATTCTAAACCAAACGGTTTGTACATTCAATAAATGTCCTAATCTTTCGTAGGACGCTTCTTTCCCGGTGTTTCCTTTCACAGTCTGGCCTCTTTGCCGGCATTCCCCCCCCCCCCCCCCACGCACTGACTGACAGGCAACTCCCTCTCACGGTGCACCGGCTGCAGCTTTCTCTCTCTCACAAAGCTAGCTTCTGCAGCTTTGTCAGCAGCGACGGAGATACTGGGATGCAATAGTGTAACTAGGGTGGAGTGCGTGGTTCAGCTGAACCAGGCGCCCACCGCTGCAGGGGCGCCGCGGCGACTTGCGTCCGACTCGCAAACTCGAGTCCGACTCGAGTCCAAGAGACTCGAGTCCGACTCGAGTCCAAGAGACTCGAGTCCGACTCGAGTCGGGAAATTGAAGGAGGGGTCAGGGCAGTGGGCACACGGCCTCACTGTCACTCACTCACTGTGTGAAGGCGGAAGGCTGAAGGTCTTCCAGCTCGGCTGCGCGCGCGGGGAAAAGGAGTCCAAGAGGCGCCGTGGGGAATTGAAGGTCGGACACACACCAGCCACGTCACTTCCGATGCGCCGCGCTGCTGGCTGCCGGCACTTGAATGCATGGAATGGAGGTAAGCTGGCGTGTCCGCACTGGGGGGGGGGTGCCCGGTGCAGGGTCCCGCCGGGTCGCCCACTCCCCCAGAGGTCGCCCCACCCCCCAGAGGTCGCCCCACCCCCCGGAGGTCGCCCACCCCCCCGGAGGTCCCCCCCCCGGAGATTAAAAAAAACAACGTTCCCTAGGGGCGCAAAATTCTCCCCTGAACCCGGTGCCAAATAAGGTCGTTACGCCGCTGCTGGGATGCAAATAACTGGGACACGGAAAAACCCGGATGCAAATATCCAGGGACGCCAATGAACGCCATTTGTCCAGAACACAGTTGTCCAAGATGCGAATACCGAAGTGCAGTTCATGTACCATTCATTACCATTCAGTAGGGTATTTGCATCCTGGACAACTGTGTTCTGCTCAAATGCGTCCCGTTCATTGGCATCCCTGGACATTTGTGTCCATTTTGTGTGTGTGTGTCCTGGTTATATCATGACTCTGGTGAGTATTAAACTAGAGACTTCCCAGATCATGTTTGTGCATGCAGGGGGGGGGGGGAGAGAGAGAGAGAGAGAGAGAGAGAGAGAGAGAGAGAGAGAGAGAGAGAGAGAGAGAGAGAGAGAGAGAAGGAAAGACAACAAGGAATTAGGTTAAAACAGGACAATTTTTATTGCCTAAAGCTTCTAGAGACAATTGGTGTGGCATGAGCAGGGAATTTGATCGACTGACACTTCATTTGCTAGGGAAATATCTGGGGAGGGAAGGCAGCATGATGACAGTCAGTGATGCAGAGCAGTTCTCCTGTCCACTGCCAGTGGTCTGAGGGTGTGACTTATTCACCAGCCCCTCCCCTAGATAAGGTGTGTGTGAGAGCTCTCACCTCCAAAGCCCATTAAATGTGTTCTGTCAGGGCATGTGAGGAGGAGCCTCACCCATTTACACACACACACCCACACCACTATGAAACATACTTGATATCCTAACTTTGCTTCCCTGACTCCATCACCAAAGTAAAGGAAGCTGCAGCAAATCCAACAAGCCAAGCCAGGTGTCATTGTCACTATCTGAAAGATGGTCTCCATAGGCCTCAGTGAGCTCTATTAGGTTCTCTGTGAGTTTCAAGAAACCGAAAGTGGGAAAACCAATGCTTACATCCACCAAATGGGTAAATACCCATTTACTCGTCACAGGGGACGCTCTTGCCCTCAGTATCCCCTTAGAGGTTGAGCCACTGGCATTACAAGAGGTGGGGTGGAACGGTAAGTCTTGCACAGCGGTAACCACTCCGTTCCATGGTGGCCCCGCCCACTCGCCGTCGGAACCAGTCCGAGCAGCGGAGGCAACATGCAGGGAGTCTCCTGCACATTGTCTTCGCTGCTCGGACTGGTTCCAACGGCGAGTGGGCAGGGCCCCATGGAACGGAGTGGTTACCGCTGTGCAAGTCTTACCGTTCTGCCCCACCTCTAGCAACGCCAGTGGGTTGGGGGCCCCTCCCCCCAATAGCAGCAGGTTTTCCCCCTCCCCCAATAGCAGCAGTTTTCCCTGGTGCAACCTGTGAAATAAGTTCTCTCACCTCTGGTTCTGCTTCACCCTTTGCAAAGATAAGGGGTTAAAAGGGCAGCCTACTCAAGAAGAGTCCCATTGGAACAAGTGCCTGTTTTAAGGCCTTTGAGCAGTTTCTCATTCTTTTCTTTCCAAGTTCAGATATTGGCTGTGTGCTTTTATTTTTTTTCTTTCTCTTATTCACAACCCACAGGACATCTTTCCTGTAGTCCCTGATAACCATTTAGAAAGCCTTATCATTCTCCAGCCACAATAAGAAAAGGCACGACAACTTTGATTTCCCGGGATTGAAATCCTTTCCAACACACATCTGCAGAAAAAGTATATATTCAAACTTATCTTCACATTCCTCTGCCTTGACGTTTGCTTTGCTATTTTACCTTCAAAGACTATTTTGTCTTGATTTAATGTAGCAGTCCACTTCATAGGTGGTCGCAGAGGAATCTTTTCTTTAACATTCACGCTTTTTATTTGCAGATATGAATTAACTATGTAAAGGTGAGTTCAGACATATGCTAAAACAGGGCTTGGTGGAGTTTTTCTTTTTCTCTCACAAAGTGAGCCTGCCTTCTCCACACCTTCAAACAGCCTTTGACAGATGTATAACCAGCAAGGAGAGGCATCACAATGTAACACAATGGGAGATGTTTGGAAAAGAGGGAAAACGGGAGCCACAAATTTGAGAGCTTTTACAATGGACACTGGTATGGACATGATACCAACCCTGTTTACGGTAAATGAGACACTGGTTCAATTCTCTATCTGACCATTCCCCCAGTACCTCCGGTGACCTGCCTACCTTTTGTACTGTAGTTTGTCAATAAAACTACTTTTTTTTTAATAAGTGCAACAGATGCACTCATTCAGTTCATTACTTTTTTAATATAAAAAGCATGTTATTTTAAAAGGTGCCCAGTTATTAAAAAAAAGCTGCTTCAAGGACGAGGTTAGTGATAGAAAGGCACCAGCCAATCAGTGCTAAGCATAGCTGGCTTCTCCTGCAAACAGGCAGAACCAGTTTTCGCCAAGGCCAAACCTAGAAAAGTGATTGTGTGGAAAAATCGAAGAGTACATATCAGCCCTACCACTAAGTACGAACTTTTAAAAATCCTCCCTAAGGGTCCAATCCTATCCAACTGCGGCGATACAGCCATGGGGGGGGGGGAGTCACGGAAGCCTCCTCAAGGAACATTTGTTCCCTTACCTCGGGACTGCATTGCAGCTGCATCAGCACTGGGAAGTTGGATAGGATTGGGCCCTAAATCATGTACAACAAATGGATGATTTGGCCAATATCATCTGAGAAGACTCACTACTGCACAATTAGAGATGTGCATAATAACCACATTCCAGTTCCCCTCCCAGTGCAAGTCTAAAGACATGTGTGGACTGGGAAAGCAACCACACATTTCAGCCTTCCTGATTCATGCGGTGTGTCACTGTTTTTACTGTGTTTTACATGTTGTGCTACTTTTTATCAGACTTCTTGATTTTTATGGTCACATTTGTGGTTTTGGGTTTTTTTTATTGTTTGATCTATGTTATCTCTGCTTCATTTTATGCTGCTCCAAGTGTCTCCATACTGAAAGGAAGCATATAAATTCTAAAATGAATGAATAAATAGCCAAATCAACAGCGTTTAAATTATTTACTTTGCACAGTCAGCATTTGGATCCTTTTTTTAATGTTCTGTCTTTCTTCTAATCATCTCCCTCTGTCAAGAGGAAATAACTGGTCTGCAGATCTGTGCTATTCAGAAAATCCAAAAGAATGTGATGCTGTTTCTCCAGCACTTCATGCTTTGACTGCCAAATCCTATTCCCCACCATTGGGCACTGATGCAGCAAACTGTGCACTGCATCCAATGGTGGGGGGCAATTGGACAGCCAGTAGAAGGAAAGTAGAAATAGTTTTTACTTACAACCTGGTAGGCTGCCCGATCGCCTATGAGTCTCCTTGGACTTGCACCACCCATTTGGCTGGTGTTTGTCTGAGTACAGAAAAGGGGTGGAGTGGCTTGGGAATCAGGGGATATGTTTTTGCACATACTGGTGCTGCCGAGATCCACCCCCCTCTGTCCCTCCCCACCCCTACCCTCCTCCGATCTTCCCCCAAACTCCCCCTTCCCTCCCCGCCCATGACATGCTTCTGCTGCCAACTTACCAGCACTGATGGAGGCCTCTAGATCCACTGCTGTACGTGCTGGACCACTACCCATTTGTGGCAGTAGCCCAGAAGAACGTTAAGGTGGGCCTGCTTTCACATCACCATAAAGAACCTTGTGCTGCCAGAATGCTAGTAGGGTTGGGGCCTTATAAACGTGGCAAACATTCACTTCATTTCTAGGCTAATGGCTAGAGTTTCCTCTAGTTTGAAGAGTTCCTTCTACATCAGTGTTTCTCAAACTGTAGGTCGGGACTCACTTGGTGGGTCATGACCTGATTTCTGGTGGGTCACAGGTGATGGAAAGATCAGATAAGTGATTGCCACAAGCACTGAGGCTATTCAAAAATCAGATATCTACAAATTGCCCTTCAAAGAGCTGAGCGCCTGCAGTTTGCAAGATAGCTGCTAATTACCCTGCAAGCAGCTGAGCTCTTGTAAATTTATTCATTTACTTATTTCTAGATCACGTTTTTTTAAAGTCTCATAAAGCTAGGTGGGTCCCGATATAGAGCATCATTTTAAAAAGTGAGTCCCGCCCGGTGCTAAAATGTTTGAGAGCCGCTGTTCTACATTGAAGAATTGTAACCTGCGCATGAAGTCTATTTGGGATGTGTCTGTAAAAGCTGCAATTTACCTATCAGGCTAGGCTCTCAATTCCTAGAAAGAGTCCCAGTCAATGAAGGTTAGGAAAGAGGTCCGTTTAGTTCCTCTTACAGTAGATCTTTCCTTTTCTATCCTGAACTGCACATAGTAAATAGAAGCTCTTTCCTTTACAGACGTTTTGCTTGAAAAGTTGGAAACTGAGCAGTTTTTCATTTATCCCTCCATGCCGACTTCTGCTGGATTAAGTCCTACAAGTACAAAAACATTTTGTGTTGAGTCATTAAAGTAAAACCAATTAAAAGAGCATGTTGTTAAGAACTTGACACTCCTAAAGATGAGATTCAGAATTTATTTTTAAACTGGAAGTTAAATGAGCTTGGCTTCCTGTTCCAGTACTAACGGAAAGGTGTAGGGATAAGGACAGACTCTCTCTCCCCACTCAACCTCCCTAACTGGAAATGTTGTTGCATGCAAGCAAGCAAGTATATTTAAAAAAAAATACAACCTGGTCTTATATCTTAGAGATTTTCATTGATGACTACAGAACGGCCAATGGTCACACTATAGGTTCACAATCTAACAATGCCTACATTAATTTTCCTTGTTCTTTCTTTCAGCAGGAACCTCCAGACTTTGACAGGACAATTATGTTTCTACTTGCCTTGCTCTTGAGGTCCTTGCTATCTTGTGAATTCTGTCTGAGGAACTTCTCTACTATTAGACACAGTGAGGATGGCACTTAAAGGTAGTAGATTTAAGGTAGCAGATATCTCAAAGGATAAAAAAAATCCTTTGCATAATTATGCAAATTATGCACATTTACAGCCCCAATCCTATTGGGCACTAATGCTGGTAGAATGAGTGTTCTGGCAGTGAATACTGCCATATGGAAGTTGCAGAAAGGCCTCTGGCAGTGCATGAGGCTGCGTGCTGTCCAAGCGCCTGTGTGGAGGCTGCAGGAGCCTCACGCATATCAATGGTGCTGAACCGGCCCACTGGACCAGGTAAGTCAGTGGGGGAGGAGGCGGGGGCAGAACATGGGCAGGGGGAGGGCGGAATGGGGTGGAGACAGTGGTGGGGAGGTAGGCGGAACAGGTCTAGGAAGGGAGTACGTTCAGTGGCAGCAGCGGCTGCCAAATCCAAACTCCCTTCCCGGACCCAGTCCCACGGCCTTCGTGGACCTGCACCAGAGATTTCTCTGGCACAAATATTCCCTTACCCAGAGGAGACCTCCAGGACTGACCTCTTGCAGGATGCAGTGCAAGCCATTTTGGCACAGCTGCATTGGCAGGGAGGGGAAGGAGCATGGGACTTGGCTGTCAACCAGTGAAGGCAAACATATTATATAGGTATATTACTTATTCTAAACATTGGCAGGCACATCAGTAATACACATTAGTCTACCTTTATTTCTCTTAAGCTACTGTATTTAAGAATGGCTTGGTTTTGCCCCTTGATATATTCATCATATACATTTACACTATTTTTTCTATCTCTACACTAAAGGTCAGCTTTGTCATGGAGTTTACGTGTGTGTGTGTGTGTGTGTGTGTGTGTGTGTGTGTGTGTGTGTGTGTGTGTGTGTGTGTGTGTGTGTGTGTGTGTGTTTAATATCTGCATTTTGTTTGGTATGCATTGCACTTTAATTGCAGTATCTCCAGTGTTTTGTCAAACGTATATACTCAGAACAGAGAGGCACTATATGCTGGTTTTGTATCATTGCTCTCCATTTTGCTTCACTTTTCATTGAATTGCTGTCTCCCTCTCTTTATTGTCCTGTTTTAATAAAAAATAGCAATTTAATAGCTTTATTTTCTCCATGCCCAAGAGAAAGACTCTTCAGTGCCCATCTAATGTCAATTATACGATGTCTCCTGTCTTGTAGCTGCTATAATAATGGTTCTTGTGGGTAGATGCATTAAAATACAATTTCCTTCCCAATTTCTTACAAACAGATAAACTAGAGGGGGCGGACCAACTAAGACTAATGTGCATATGAATTAAAAAAAGAAAGCTTAGATCATCTTGGGACAAGTAAGTGCATGTCAAATTTGGAGGAATAGAGAGCAGCAGTGGGCATATTTAGTACTTTTCTCTTAAGTCAGTCTAACCTAAAAAGATACATTTCCTCATCATTAAAAATATGTGTATTATATGATACTTAGAAACTAGTTAATTCAGAATGGTGTCACAGTACACTGAACATTTTCTCTCTCTCACTTTTAGCTGTATGATACTTGTTTTCTTTTTTACTAATGGTGGGGGGGGCACACGACAACACGGGGACCAAAGAACAGTAGATAAAAGCAACAACAGAACTCAGGGCTGGGACCCAGTGAGGCTTGTACATGCGCGAAAAGCATTTCTGCACACACAAGAATGGCTCCCATTTCCCCTTTCAGCAACAGCTCCTTAGTTCTCATGGAATATCAATAAAGAGGGTCTGAGACTAGAACCCCCTTTAGAGAATTGCCTGCCTGCCCCATTCAGAGCAATGGAGCTTGGGGAGTGGCGAACCAGGCAAAGCCTCTCTCAACACAGCCAACTGTGACCCTGCAGAGGTGGGAGCAGGCAAGCGACTCCAAGCCTGGGTTGCTCACCCACAAAGGGGGGAGGTAGTGATCACACTGGTGGTAACTGCCTCAGCCCAAGAGTTGTACCTGCACCGAAGCATAGCATTTCATCGCATTTCAGAACTCTATTTAAATTTCATTGCTCGTCTAACTCCATATATGCATCTTATCTCTTATTTCTTGGTGTGGTCACAACCAATGCACTATACATTGACCAACCTCTCATTGCCAGATCTCAAATTTTTGGCCTCAGACCCAGCTTTTGGAAGACTGTCTCAGGCTCTCCACATCTGCAGCTGTAAATATAAAAAGACACTAATGTTTTTTTTTTCCCCTCTAGCAAATAAATGGCTTCCTAGATGAGTTTCCTTAGATTTATTTGAGCATAATAAAATGTGATGCATGGAGTAGTGGATTGCATACAGACTTCAACTGGGGAGATCTCATCTGGTTCAACTTCCCACTCAGCCATGAGGCTCACTGGGTGGCCTTAGGCAGTCACTAGGCTCCCAGCCTAACTTACCTCACAGAATTGTTGCAAGGATAAAATTCATGGAGCCAACTATTTCTGAACTCCTTGGAGGAAGGAGGAAGCATATAAATGTTGCTTCTGTTTTATTGTTCTGTGTACAGTACTTTATTTCAGCCCAGGGCCTCTGAGATGAATTTTATCAGGGGTTACAAACAGTAGCGTCACTAGGACGCGTGTCACCCTGGGGCGGGGGGTGCGCGTCAACCTAGTGACGCTCTGACATTGCGGCGCGGGGGGCGACCTGGCTCCCCCCCCACGTCGCCCTCCGGACGCTCCGAGGCCGGCCCGGGAGCCGGCCTCAGAGCGTCCGACCCTGCCCTCAAAACGGTCTGTGCATGCGCGGAAATTGTAAAAAAATACCCATATTAACGCGCTGCTTGGGCCTTCTTTCAGAAGGCCCTAGAGCACCGGCGGGGTCAGACACTCCGAGGCCGGCTCCCGGGCCGGCCTCGGAGCGTCCGGAGGGTGTCGCGCGTCACAGATGTGACGCGCGCAGGGGTGCGCGCGTCACCCATGGCGTGCGTCTCCCCAGGCGGCCCCCCCACGCTCCAGTGACGCCAGTGGTTACAAAGTTTCTTTTGGGTCCTTTCTCAAAGGGGGAAGGGGCAAAGCATGGAAGGGTAGCAACGGCCAAAGTCTCTGGAGTCCAGGTCTACCAGGCTTCACGACGATGTGGCGCCCAGGTCTTCCCGCCCAGTAGACCTGGCCTCCTTTGGCTCCTGGGACCCCTTTTTAACCCTGAGTCTGGGTACAATTTACCCCCTTTATCCCCCTCTCATGGGCCCTGTTTCAGCCCAATCCTATGTTTCCCCCCTGCCAATGCAGATATGTCAAAATGGCTTGCACAGTATTCTGTGGAGCGGCAGTCCTGGAGGTCTCCTCTGCATTAGGGAACATTTGATTCCCTTAGGGGAATCCCTTAGGGGAAACCAGGGGTAAGCCTGTGCAGCGCAGAGGGGTCTACTTGGACCCACACCAGCGAAATCACTGATGCCATGAGATCGGGTCCAGGAAGGCGGTTTGGGTTCAGCTGCTGCTGCACCTGCCCCCTGTTGAAGTTTGTTGCAGCGGTGTAGCCCCAGAGGCAGGTTAGATCTTTCTGCCCTCAGTCCTGGATTCTTCGTCAGAAGAGAAAACTCAGAGATGAAGGTAAGTTTAAGAGTTCTATTTACAGTACTTACAAAGCATTGTTTTATGTTCAATTTATATTCAAATTCAAACTGAATTGAATTTATGTTCAACTCAGTCTAAGAGTAGGGGATTTTTTAGATAGAAGCTGACCAGTGCCTATCCCAAACTAGTGAATGTATCATCTTGGGACTGTCATTTGGCTAGTACAAACCAACGGCTAGCAAATAACTCTATGTCATTTGCAATGCATCCCCCATTATCTATTGTTCCTAAATATGGCAAGTTTCATAGGAAAATATCATATCTGTCCCCTTTATATTCATTTGGCTGAGCCTCAAGTTAGGCATTTTATTATCTCCTGCTCAGGTTTCCCTTGGTGAAACGTATAAACACAGAATGCAATACATAGGACAGATGGTTTTTTTCAGCGAGTTGATATTTGGAGACAATAATCATCAGTGCATGTAATAAGAAAAATTAAGAATTCATTGAATTTTTTACACAGTGTTAACCTAGGAGTTTTGAAAATAAGTGCTTTAACCAGCACACAATATTTTACCATTTATTTCATCTTTAAACTAAACGTGGTTCTTGTTTGCTCTTCAGAAAGCAGCATTACACTGATTCAATCTACATAATGCTATATTATCAAATTTCACACCATGGAACATTTAACAAATGATAAATGAAAGTGGGTATACTCCTGTCTGCATTAAAAAAAAGCAAGCAGCATGACAATTAGCTACTTTGAGTAGCCTAGCAGAATGCACAGCATTTCTCTTTTTGAAACAGAAACTTCAAAATAGGAAATATTCTAAATTGATGTGTGTGTTGTTTTTAGGCTCCTGGTATATGAAGCATTGCCCAAGCACCCCCCACAAAGCACACGAGATAAGGTAATATTTGGTATAAAGCTAGGGTTACCATATTTTCGGTGACCCAATCCGGGACACACACACACACACAATTTTTGGGGTGGAGTCATTTTTGTTTGTTTGTTTGTTTTGGGGTCTGGCTTTCTTTAAATGGGTTGTGCTTTTTTGGGGGGGGGTTATTTTTTTTATTTATTTGCCCCGTTACTGTGGCTGTGGCCGCTGCCGCTTTTCATCCAGCCGTCGCTGCTGCTGCTGTTGTAGCCTCCTCAATTTTCCTCCCAGCTTCCTGGGTTCCTGCCGCCATTCATCGCCATTCACGAATTTAATTTCAGACTATCCCTAGGGCAGTGGGATGGGTGCAAGTCACTTCAGCACACAAACGAAAGAGAAAACACTGAGGGTGAGATTCCTCTCACCGATCACCCAATCAGCAAGGGGTTGTTTCTTTCCTTATTCAGGGGACAGGGCAGGGCAAGAAGGCAACCACTTGAACAGCAGTGTGGCTCCATTTTTTTCCCTCCAAAATTAAAATTCACTCTTCACTTTTACAACTTCAAAAGTTTACTTTTACCACTGAAGGAGCGTTTATAGTAGAAGATTCCCTTTGCTGCTGCTACTTCAGCATCATTTTTTTTCTCAGTTGTCCTTCTTCCCCAAGTGACTGCAGCCAATCAGGGACCATGCAGTAAATGTGATGTTGTCCCAGCAACACCATATAGCCTATCAGATTGGACTTCTTTATGATGTCACAGGGCCAGTTCAGAAGGAAGGAAATGTTTCCTGGCCTCACTTTCAATGAGTGACTGCTTTTGTCCCTGGGCACAGTCTCCTATCCAAAAACTACCAAAGAATAGGAGGCACTTCTTACAGCTGAAGCGTGGCCGAAAATTTTAATTATTTATTTATTCAACATAGCCAAATTAATTAATTAATTAAAATGACTTGCCTGTCACCATTTGCCTGTCGCCGTTGCACTTCCCATTGCCCGCCATGCCACCTGCGAGCCTCCGTGCTGCCGTGCCGAGCCGCCGTGCCTCCATGCCACCATGCCAAGCCTCTGTACCAATCCTCCATGCCGCCATGGCCCCGTGCCGCCATGGCCCAGTGTCAAGCCTCCATGTCGCCATGCCAAGCCATTTACCCGTCACCGCTGCCACCATGCCGGCCATTGCCCGTCGTCGCCACCATGCTGCCCATTGCCCGCCAAGCCTCCATGCCGCCATGAGCCATGCCCGTCGCCGCCGAGCCCCCAAAGCTGCCTCCACTGCCTTTTAAGAAATGTGAATTAACTTACCTTTTTTCCTTCTGGATCTCACAAAATATTGTGAGATCCAAAATGGCGGCACCCGAAGAAAGGTAAGTTTATTCACTTTTAAAAAGTTGGCGGCGGAGGCTTGAGCCCGGGTTCCGGGACTGTCCCTGAAATTCAGCCTACTAATGGCTGAGTTGCAAACCATGTTGTTCCTGGATCAGTCACATATTAATCATAAAGTTGACCTTAGGAAAGCTACAAGGTTTTAAGTCTCTCTCTCTCTCTCCTCTCTCTCTCTCTCTCTCTCTCTCTCTCTCTCTCACACACACACACACACACACACACACACACACACACACACACACTGCCCAGTCCATTGGCTATGCTTTCTAGTAGGACTGTGTAAAACCTTCCATATTATTTCTGTCTTGGTGAAAAATGATATCAGTGGTTCAGGACATTTCTTCTCAAAAGCAGGGTTTTCTGAATGTTGTGTTCACAATTTAGGTTGTAGTAGCATTGCACTTTCACCGCCTCTTCTAACCAACTTGCTATTCTTATCCCTATTCCCCACCTAAGTGCTCAGTGGCCTTCTACTCTTTTAAACAGAGGCGTCGTAAGGGGTGGCCTTGGTGCCTGCCCCCAGGCGCGGACCCCTGAAGGGGCAGAATCACGGGCTCAGGAGGGTGAAAACCTACCTTCTTCACAGCCGGGACGGACGCGTTTCGGCCCTCCCGCCTGCCCTTGCGTCCGAATGATTCCAAATACAAGTGAAAATAGCGGGGGGGGGTTCAGAGGCGGGGCGTGACATCACGCACACACCCACATGGGGGCGGCGACGCATCACGTGGGGGCGGCATCGCATCGGCGGCCCCCCCACGTGGGGGCGGAGCAACACCACTGACTCTTTATCCTTCTCCGCCATGTGTTCCATGGTTTGCAATTGCTTTGTCTTGTTGCCCGTGAAACACTTGTTATTGCACTTGCTGCTGGGTTGTTGCTCAGAAGTGCAGGCTATTGCAACCTTTTCCCTATTCCATGCAGATGTTATATTTCAGAGTCTTTTTATTTTATTTTTATCTATAGCAGTGTAAATGCTGTTTGTCACTCCTGAATACAACAACAACAAATATTCATCATTGCCCTTTCTAACAAAGCAATGGCAAGGATTTCAGAGATAATCTATGTGGGATGCTTGAGAGGGCTTGCATGGCTATTCAAATGTTAAGTATTATTAACATTATACAGACACTATTTTCCCATGGCAGAAGCAAAAAATATCATTGCTCCTTGGGTACCTACTTTACCTTTTCCCCATGTACCTGGGTGGTTTCAAGCCATGGATTCTGTCAGAGAGACCCAGGCACTATACTCATTGCACTAGTGTGATCGCTTACCTGAAGTGAGAGTAGCTTCCTTTCTCTTCAGCATCACCACTACAGGTGGTCATACAGCAGTACAGTGGACCCCCGCTATCTGTGGATGCGGCATCCGTGGATTTGTTTCAACACGGATATGGGGGTCCACTGTAAAATGTCTAAAAAAAGGGGGGGAAAGCTGTTTCCTTACCTTTTAGGTGCAAACTGCTGTGTATTCTTTCTTGTACTGTACAAGCGTAAATAGTGCTCTGGAAGCCTCTTCTGGGTCACTTGACCCCCCTTTCCCAAAATAGCTCCAGAATGCATTGCAGTGCATTCTGAGGCGATCTTGGGAGAGGGGAGGGGAAGTCGTGCGACCCGGAAGAGGCTTCCGGAGTGCGATTTAAGCTTGTGCAAGAAAGAATACGTAGCAGTTTGCATGTAAAAGGTAAGGAAACAGTTTTTTTTCCTTTTTCAGTTAGCCCCGGTGTCTGCGGATTTCAGTATCTGCGGGGGTTCTGGGAACAGAACCCCTGCAGATACTGAGGGCCAACTGTACTGTAGCTCAGCAGGCTCAGGTGCGACAGTAGGAACCAATGGGATTTTACAGCCCTGTAAAGCTGCTGACTCTGGCCTGTCTTCTTAATCTGAGCATCTCATTGCAGCACAGACTGAGCTCTCAGACTGCCCCACTTCTATATCTGCTTGCCTGCAGACTGCCAGTCGTCAAAGCACATAGTTCTGCATTAGTACACAGCACACTAGTACACAGGCAGGTGTCATGCAGATGTATCCTGTGAAACTTGTCACTTAGCAATTGCTCTTTTGCAAAGTGGAACTATTGAGATAATTCGGGGTTTTGCAGACCTTTGGGCACAGTGAAGGTCAGAAGAGCAATCTTGAGCCTTCCATTTACATGGTTCTGCATTCAGCTGTCAGCAGACAGCAGCACACCGGTTTCAGCTGCTCCTTCACATTTTCATTCCCCTCACAATGATTGTATAACATGTCATCGCTGCCCTGACTTTGACATGGAATCTATCACACATCAGTCGGAGGGAAGGCAAAGCATGTTTTCAGTTTTTGCTGTCAGAAATGGCATAATGGAAGGGGATCAGTGATTAGACAGCAAGCAATTTTCATTGTATTTGGTCTCCTGGCAAATTATTCCACATGACTGGGGAAAGTCTGCCGATGGGACCAGCCACATCTACCCATTCAAGTCAAAAAGTTTAAAACTGAAGAAATCTGATGGATGAACATTGGGGGGGGGGGGAAGAGCACATATTCCTTTTTCCTTATCATATTTTGACTTTAACAAGTTGGCAGATGCATTTGCCTTTAGCAGGGAAATATCTTGTTGGAACAAGTGCATAGGCTCTTGTATGCTTTGGTTGTCTGCAGCAGAACTCAAGCAATGAGCTTTCTCTTCTGCTGAACTGACTCCCCTTCATTGCATACTGCACCCTGGGCAACGGACTTTTTGCTTGCTCTCTCAGCTCTCTTACAGCCCAATCCTATGGTTTTACCTGCCATAACATGTAACCACGATAAAATGGGCTGTGCTGCATGCTACGGTGGGGAGGGGGGGACATCAAGAGGCTTGAGAGGATAAAGGAAAACTATTTTCCCTTACCCCCCTGTAAGCCCCTTGACCACCAATGGTACTCCTTGGACCTGCGGCAGCTCTTTAGCTAGTGCAAGTCCATGGAGACAAAGGGGGTGTGTTGGCTGGCAACAGAGGGGATAGCATCTGGCAGAAGTCATCTGTGCCGGGTGCCACCCAATCCCGCCTCCAACATGCCCCCGGCCTTCCCCCTTTTCCGGCTTGTTATGCTCACCCTCTCACCCTGTAACGTCCACCCTGCCAACTCACCACCGTTGGCAGGCCTTCGTCTTCTTGCCACTGTGCACGGGGCCTCTGCTTCCTCTCCGGGGAAGGTCCAGAAGTGTGCAGCTACACGAGCTTCTAGATTGCCATGTTTGACTGCCAGAAAGAGTGTTCTGCCACTGGAATGCTACTTCTGGCAGTGGCACATAAGATTGGGCCATTAACTAGCTGTGCAAAATATGTTACTCTACCACCAAGAAACTTGAGAACAAATTTGAGTCTTGCATCCCAATCCTAATTAACAGTGGTGTAACTAGAATGGAGCGGAGGCAAGTAGTTTTGCAAGATTCTGTTACACTGGAGTCAGCTGCCCCTCCCCTTTGCTGTTGGAGCCATTCCGGCAACGACAGGGGAGTGTCCTGCATGTTGCTGTTGCTGCAACAACTACTTGCAGAACTACTTGCCTCCCTTCCACTCTAGTTACACCACTGCTAATTAAGACTTATGACAGCAGCGTAGAGGTTCTGTTGTTGTAAGTAGCCATATGGCAGCACTTGCAGCGCACTATTGGTAGTCATTTGGGAGCCACCTCCAATTGTTTGTGGCTCATTACCGCTACCAGCAACCCGCAGGAGTGCAAGTAAGCTGGCATGGGGGTGCAGTGGGAGGAATGCGGTGAGGTGGGGAAGAAATGGGGGAGTTTCTGGGTGGGGAGGGTGGTAGGAAGAATGGGGGAGGGAGGGTTGTATCCTGGCGGCAGCAACTCGAGTTGGAATCCTATCCCCATTCTCTTTCCGCTTCACTCTCCTTTACTCATGCCAGCAAAATAGCTGACTTAGATTTGAGGAGACCTATTGGGGAAGCAGATGCTTACCCCAAGGTAAGGGAATGAAAATTCCCTTACTTTGAGGAGGTTTCCGTGACTGCCCCTCCACTGCTGGATGCAACGCGCACCTTGTTGACTAGCTTCATTGGTGCTTGGAGAGTTAATAAGGATTGGGCTCTTAAAGAAGTAATCGTGTTTGGAGCAAGCTTTTATTTACTTGGACAGAAAATAATAATAATAATAATAATAATAATAATAATAATAATAATAATAATAATAATTAATAAAGACATGCACCTCAATCCTGTCCAAGTTTACTTGCAATTAAATCCCACCATGATAAATGGGCTTCGTCCCAGGAAAGTGAGCATGGGATTGCAGCCTAACAGTGCAATCCTATACATGTGTACTCAAAAGTAAGTTTCTCTTACTTATTTAAGCAAGTATTCCATGGAGGTAACTCACAGGACATAGCCACAACGAAAAGTCAGACTAGATGTGCACTCAAACATGTACTATTCTGGCATGCTTTCAACCAGAACCACCACTTTTTTTTTCCATTAAAAGCTCTCTTATGGGGGAATGTCCCAGTTAGGACTGGGACACATGGGAAGGAGGAAGTTCACTTTTCCCCTGTGTACTATTTTGAAGCAGTTTCCCGGGAAACATCACTTTGCCTTTGAAGTGGCAATTTGAGAAGCAGCAATCTTTCATTATTTTGCAGATATGTTGTACTTCTGCCTCTTCATAATTGAGTCGGTTCTCTCTGTACAGCAGTGGTTCCCAAACTGGGAGGCCTGGCTCCCAAGGGAGCTGCCGAAACCAGCCAGGGGAGCCACAGAGTGCCACGAAATCCTCTTGGAAAACAGTGCAATGCCAATTGTCAGGCATCAACATAATGTAATGGGGAACCATGGCCAGTGGTCGCCAATGGTCAAGGGAGCCGCAGGTCAAAAACGTTTGGGAAATGCTGCTGTACAGTACTGCTGTTTTGCTTTAGTTGCCCAACTTTTTTACATTATGTTTCAGGCAGCACAATCCTGACAAATGATCCGGCTGGTGGCCCAGGGCCACCCGCTGGATCCTGAGCCCAGGCTGCCGTTGCACTAGAGGGTCAGAGGTCAACTTGTCCCCTTCCCCGGGTGTAAACCGGGGTTGGCCCAATAGGCCTCCTCAGATTTCCGGCAGTTGGGGAAGTTGGAGGAGGCCATGTAACAGCCTATCCGCCCAGCGGGGACAGGGATATGGCAGGCGCCATCCCCCACCCCCTCCTGGGCCGACTAGGCCAATGGTTCCCATCCCTCGCCCGCCGGACCACCCACGTAGCCGCCGGCCAGAGAGCTTACCTTCCTCCGGTGGCCGCATCCCGGTCCAGCGACGGAGTGAAGGAGGCAGACCTTGCTCTGGTCGCCGTTCCTGTCTTCCGGTGGATTGCTCCCTGAATTTTGTAATGTTTTAGTTGTTGTTTTAAGTCACTCTGAGTCTTTGTGAGAAGGACAGCATGTACATTTTTTTTAAATTAACGAACAACAGCAAAAGTCCAACAGTAGCATGGAACTGGCAAGCTTTCCTCAGAAGGAAATTCCACAACACAAGTGTCTACATTGAGAAGCACAATTTTATTTGATGACAGTCTTACAGAGGTGTGTATTACTTTCATCATGAATGAAAACATGTACCCAATGAGACCTATTCAGTTCATGTTTTCATTCATTCTGAAACAAAGGATCAGACCTCTGAATAAATAACAAATGGTTTTCTCTTGCATAACCCATTTGTCATTCTTCCAGAGCTCATTTGAGTTGTTGAGGAAAATGGCCTAGAAAATGGCTGCTGGGCAAAATTCCATCCCCTCTTGCCCCAAGGGCAAAGATGGGCTTTGTCATAGCCATTTGCTGTTTGTTTGAAATGCCCATTGCTCTGATGGAAAAGGCTTTGCCCATTAGAGTCTATTTATGGGCAAGTCCTCACAGAAATCTAGTCTCCCATTGAAAGTAATGGGGAATTAAAATAAAGGGGAGTTTTAAAAATGAATGAAATAGTAATGAGTATTTTTAACAAAAGAGTAGCTAAATGAACAACATTTTTAATAAAGTTAATTAATGGAATAAGAAATTATTTTTTCTTGTATATTCTTACAACCTTATTTTTGATGGTGGTGGCATTCCTAATGGGGCATCTGAACTAGATCTCAGTTCTGGGGGGAGGGAGGAGGGGTTCTTTTGCGAGAAGAATTTCCTTAAATAATCCATAAGGTAAAGGTGACCCCTGACAATTAAGTCCAGTCGTGTCCGACTCTAGGGTGTGGTGGTCATCCCCATTTCAAAGCCGAAGAGCCAGCGTTGTCCGAAGACGCCTCCGTGTCATGTGGCCGGCATGACTCTCCTTGCCGCAGTGTGTAGCATGCAGCTGGAACACGGAGCGCTATTTACCTTCCCGCAAGTGGTACCTATTTATCTACTCGCATTAACATGCTTTGGAACTGCTAGGTTGGCAGGAGCTGGCCAAGCAACGAGAGCTCACCCCGTCGTGGATTCGAACTGCTGACCTTTCAATCCACAGCTCATGGTTCAGTGGTTTAACCCACTGCGCCACCCGCTGGCCTAAATAATCCATACTAAGCCTATTTACAGTCACTCAAGAACCTATAGGCATCCCCAAGGGCTAGCACTGGTCTAGTGGCAGTGTGTTTTTTCTTTGGAAAAGACACCCAACACACCATATCGTAACCAGCACTTAAAATGTATTTCTGTTTCAAAAACACAATCCCTACAGACCATTTCGGTTTTGCCTAATACCAGGTTATCAATATTATTTCTACTAGTGGCATCAGTGAACAAGGGCAAAATGGAAATCAAAGGCAAAAAAATAATGAGTTGTATACGAATAAAGTTAGGCTGCAATCTTACACTCACTTATCCATGAGTAAGCCCCATGGATCTCAATGGGGCTTCTGAATAGAGATGTAGAGGATGGTGCTGTCTTTAATGGGGTTTAAATTAGTTATAAATAACTTGTATCTACCATATTTTTAAGGGCTGTAAGAAGAGACCTTTTGTCAGTGAATTAGGTGCCTTGTCTTATACCCTGCATTGATATCAGTTTTCAGAGCAGATCTCGGCTAAACTGCCTCTGTCTAGTCTTGCCTTGTTTTGCAATCATCATCATCATGGTATCTATTCTTTTCCAGTATGATCTAGCAACTGCACTTCTCTTATATTCTGGATTGACCAATCTGTAGATCAGGGGTGGCCAACCTTTCAACATGAATGCTCCTGGCCCTTTAATGGTTGTCTAGGTGAGGGCATTTCAGCAGGTGCAGCTGCTTTAGCAGCACCATCAGCACTTGCAGCTGCCAAGAGTCTGTCTTCTATATAGCTCTCAGAAGCTCTAATGGTGGAAGGTTGACCAACCCTGCTGTAGATAAACGCTAAAGGGGGGGGATTTAGCTCTTTTGTCTTATCCTCCTCATTTTCTCATAACTCACAAAAATACAGTACTTCTTAAGGAGAATAGTTTGTTTGTTTGTTTGTTTGTTTGTTTATTTACAATATTTCTATCCCGCCTTTCTCCCCGAAGGGACCTAATTTTCACATAGTTTCGTTAGCTTCACTCTGTGCAGAATGTATTTCTGTAATTCAAAAATGTGGCATCAATAGATAAGTCATTATGCCTGTTTCCCCCCCCCAAATTATTACTGCCCCAGGCATCTATCAACTTTAATTTCACCCTGTTTCCAGATGTTGCTGTGCAGTTCAGTTTGTAAAATATGCTCTTTCTTTCAGAGGGAATTGGAGCTCAGTTACCATCTCCGGCTTTTAAAACAACCAGGAAGAGAAAAGGAGGACAATGATATTCCAACATACATATGCCACCCACCTCTTGGTGTTGCTCCTTCCAAATTGCCTTCAATTGTTATATATGCTGGGAAAAGAAATCTCTACTGAAATCATAAATTCATGGATTTTTTTTTTCAAGCTTGGTCACATAGACAGTTTATACAAAGACTGCCATCTTCTGGATGAATGTTTGCACATAATATCAACACAACCAACCCATAAGGAAAATCAAAGTCCTGGATCCGATTATCTTTTCACTTTTCCCTGGTTCTCCGTGCTCATCATAAATGAGCGCTGTTCACATATTGCTTGATTTATCTATAGGGTTACCAATTATGGCAATAAACAGCGTAATCCTAACTAAGTATCCAACAGGCGGCCCAAGGCCACCAACCAGATCAAGCGAGGCCCAGCCCGGAGGTCTACTTGGGGAAAGGGGAAGTTCGTCCCCTTCCCCCGGTGTAAACCGGGTACAGCCCAATGGGCCTCCTCAGATTTCCGTCAGCTAAATAGCTGGCGGAAGTAAGAGGAGGCCGTGTAATGGCTGAGCCGGACTGGCGGGAGACATGTGTAGGATTGGGCTGTAAATGTGTGAGCTGACTGTACTGAAAGCATCGTGTTTGGGATGACGTGAGTAGACATAACAGTTTCACCAGTGGCACTGCATGTAGGATGAACCATTCACACGTGTAACAGCAGTTAATTAAGCAGTCCATCAAGTGATGAACATGCACATTTGACTCAGCTCTTTGTGCCCATGTATTGGTAGGAAGAGGCCATTATACCAGCTATCATTTTTTTCATGTTATGTGAAAATCCTACACTTTATAACAAGCAGCTGGGCCATAGCTTGCAAAAACTGGCTACATGACCTAGTACTAGTTTTGAGCAAAAAGCTAAAACCAAATGCCTTAGATATTAGATTCACATATCTCTCATCTAAAGGGTTTTATAAAGTCTATTTCCACCATTTCACATTCTTCTTCTTCCACCATTTGGACAATTTATTCCTTACTTGAGTCATCTGAATATTTATGTTGGGTTATTTTTGCACCTATATGTTTAAGCTTGTTTATGCAACAAAGCAGTAGTTCTCAACATTCTCCCCGTGAGGCGGGGAGAACTTTGAGTGCTTGCGGGGGCGGAGACAGCGGGAAACTAAAGTGATGTGTGTATTTACCGGGTGTCCTGGAGCCCTCCGGAGGGTTCGTGGAGGCCTGCACTACCTTCTGCAGGCCGCCCCTGAGCTTTAAATCGCCACTCTGTGGTGATCTGAAGCTCGGGGCGGGTGTGTGTGTGTGCTGCAGAGTGTAGCACAGGCCTCCCTGAACCCTCCAGATGGCTCCAGGACCCCTGGTAAGTGCACAAATCACCTTTTAAAACTCTTTTCTCAGTGCCAGCAGCAATCCCCAGGATCACTGCTGTCACGCTGCCCCAGCCCATTAAGGGGGCAGGGGGCAGCTTTTGGTTCCAATGGTGGGGCGTGACCCACCACTTTGAGAACCACTGCAATACAGGAGGTTACAGAGTCAACAAAATCTTTATACTAAATTATGGTTGTTTCTTTACTTTTATACAAATACTGTATAGGAAAACTATATCCTTCACCTCCCCCCGCTGGTGCAGCTATGCCCAAAACAGGTGTTTCAGAGGGGAAAGAAGATTTCAATCCCCTTACCCTTCCCTAAGCCTCCCGCTCCACAATGGGTCTCCTTGAACCTGTGCCAGCAATTTTGCTAGCACAAGTCCAAGAAGACAAAGGGGGCAGGAAGTCTTGAAAAAAAAAGGGGATAGGATCCAGCGTACGCCATTCCTGCTGTATCCACCCCCTCCCACAGTCTCCCCACCACGTTCCACCCCTCCCCACCCTGTTTCACGCCCTTCCTGCCCCTGCCGCTGCCTTGCTTGCTCTGGCGTGTCCTGGGCAGTCTGGTGATGGTTGTGGCAGCATTCCCTGCCTGTGGCAGCATTCCCAAAATGGTCGCTAATGGAGTGCTCCACTTTCCGTCGGTAGCCATTTATGACAGTGGAACTGTCATAATTTCATCTATTCAAAACAAAGTTCAATGTTTTCAGAAACAAAAAAGAGAAAATTAATTATTTTGGGGAGGGTGGGGTAGGAGGGTTGCATATAACAATTCACAGATTAATTAAATGCTGTGTACAGGCACTCCCTGACTTACATAAGCCTCAATTTACATAATTTCAAGTTTATGTAAAGTCTGAGCTATGCAAGAGACTCACCTCTCTATAAAGTTTGCCACTTGCTTTGCTATGTAAGCTGGGATCATTCCCAGCATGCTCCGCGTTTTCTCTTTCATTTAAGGAGCCCAGGTGGAGGAAGGGGCAAGATCGAGTTCCAATCCTCAGAGCACAGGCATCTCACTCCTTCCTCCACACAGGCTCTTTAAATGAAAGAGGAAATGTGGGGTGCCCTGGGAATGACCCCAGCTCACAGAGCAAAGCAAGTGGTGAGTTTTACAGAGTGGTGAGGGTGGGTGGCTCCTTTTGAACAGCCCGGTTCCAACTTATGTACAACTCAACTTACATAAGGGTAAGTCTGGACTAGAATTCATTACATACATTGGGGAGTGCCCACCTGTATTTTATTAGCCAGGGTTCTCTTCTACATTTCCTATTTTTGTTCATCAACATTTCCCATATTTCTTCTTCAACATGGATGGACATGCTCTGGGAAACAGATTTTATAAAGAAAAATATATGTAGTCAACAGTACAATTTAAGGGGGAAAAAAACCCCAAATTATTAATTACTTCTACTATCCCTCTGTATAGTGATCATTTTTAAAAGAGGAAATAACTGATGGCTGATAGTGATTTTGACAGTGAATTGAAAGAGGCAAGGAAATTGTTTTCTGCAAGGTTGAAAAGAATGCTATGGGTGTTCTGCTGTAGTTCACTTTTTTTTTTAACAATAGCATTGTTTCCTCCAAAGAGCTGACAGCAATTTGTACATTCAGCAGTAGCATTTCCATGAAGGTGCACTCTGTGGATGCAAGTTCCCTCTGAGAATGGAAGGAGTGTTCTGATTGCGGAAGGGGCCTTCTGCACAAGCGGCATGCCCCTTCCATTCTCAGAGGGAGCTTGCGTTCACCAAGTGGGCTTCTGTCCACAGAAGTGTTACTCTGGATGCTACTGGTTGTTTCCAGGTTCTCTCCCATCTAGGTTAGTTAGACAGCCAAACCTGTTTAGCATCAGGGAGAGAACTGTGTCATGTACCTGTAGGTCATTATTTGACTGAGTCATTGGAACATAGTTTTCTTACTCCAGCATACTTCTGGTAGTCTAACAATAATGCCCTAATAAAAGATCTAGAACAGGGGTGTCAAACATAAGGCCTGTGGGCCAGATACTGCCCCCAGGAGTAAGGGTGAGCTGGCCTAGGACAGGACTCTGGATATTGGCGCCAGTATCCCTGCACCCTCCCAAGCCAGCCTGGCCAATGGACCCCTCGCTCACGACTGCTGCCTGCTCTCCCCCTGCCCTTGTGTCAACAGGCATGGGACTTACCTGCAACAGCTGGCATGGGTCCAGGATGGCGGCGGAGTGAGCGATGCAGGCCTCCACTCCATGCTGGCACTGCTTACTCAAAAGGAGCTGCAAACTCCTTAGACTGGTGCAGTGTTGGCCTAAGATAGGCAGGATTGCACCCTTACAGCCCATTCCAACCCAACTCCTCTCCAAGTCAGGCATAAGTGTGGCCTAAGTGCAGCCTAAGTTAGGCAGAAGTTATGCCTGAGGTAGGTCAGAGTTATGCCTGAGTTAGGCAGGCTGCAGTTTCTGTGGCCCAGCACCACCCCAGGATCCAGGCAACACTTACCTCCCAGGCAGGCAGGCTCTTCTCCAGGCTCCGTGTCTGGCTCAGGCATGTGCAGGCCTCTGTCTGCATGTGTCAGCGTCCATCCATGGCAGCTGCCGCAGGGTCTGTCGCAGCCCAGTTGCAAAGGGGCTGACCGCAGGCATGGGGGTTGCGCCAGTCATGTGGTGGGCGCAGGGCAGGTGACAGGTGAGCGAGGTGCCTGAGCCCAGCCACCACAGGGCACCCTGTGCATCAGCCACCTGCTGCAGGGGAGAGTGGCCGTCCCCTCCCTCCTGCAGAAGGCGATGCCACCCCCAAGCCACGTTGAGGCTGCACTGGGGGGTGAGCGGGGGAGGGAAAGGGAGGGGGGTGGGAACGTCACACACAAGGGGGGTCTCATGAGGACTGGAACTGCCTCTGACATGACTCGCCCGTGCGCTGCCTGAAGCCCTAGGCCTCCAAGCCCGGGGCAATGCCCACAAAGAAGGCATCCCGGCGTGCCTGCTGCTCTGTGCCCCGGCCAAGACCAAGAGATGCCTTGGGCTTGTCTGCTGCGAGCGTGAAGGGCTCACACAGCTCATCACACCCCCAGATGGGGCGACGACGGCACCTCGCGGCAGGCGCTCTGGCAGGGTGGGGGGTGGCCAGCAGCCATCATCAGGGAGTGGGAGGGGAGGCAGACACACAGGCAGGCAGACAGGGGGTGCTGGGGAGGGGCATGGGTGGGTCAGAGACAGACAGACAGACAACAAGGCTGGTGGGAAACAGATTCCGAGAGAGGGGTCTGCAGAGACCGATAGGGACACAGGGGGCGCTCCGCAGATGAAGGTGATGCATAAACAGGTGCCTCTTATGCAGATAGACTTTGGGCGGAGGCGCCTGCATTACGGGCGGACCTTCGACAGAGGCGCCTGCATTACGGGCAGACCTTCGACAGAGGCGCCTGCATTACGGGCGGACCTTCGACAGAGGCGCCTGCATTACGGGCGGACGCCCTGGCTGTCACTGTTTGCCTGCCTGAGAGGCCCCCCCGACTCCCCCCTCCCCTCTGTGCCATGGGGGTCTGGCAGCGCCCCTGCTGGGTTCTCCCAGGGAAGGCCGTGGCAGTCCCTGGATGGGACTCATGTAGGGGCTTCAGTGCTGGGGGCTGTCTGTGTGTGTGGGGCAATGCTTGTGTAAACACTGGGCACATATGTTTCACTGGGGCTCTGCCCAAGGGGCGTCTTTATTGTTCTGGAACGTTAGCAGAGATGGTCAGGCGAGGCTGCCAGGGGTAGTCACAGCAGCCAATCTGAAAGCAGCAGCAGCAGCAGCCCTGCCCCATGGACCTGGAGATGCAGGCTCTTCCCCTGTGGAACCACAGCCTGCTCCATAGAAAGGGGAGGGGCAGCAAGAACGATAGCCAGGGAGGTGGAGCAGCAGCAGCGCCGGCAGCTGAGGAGGGTTGCAGGGCTGGCTTCCTGACCTCTGGCAGCATCGAGGCAGAGGACCGTGGGGCAACCAGACTGCAGGCCCAGGGGTGCTCCCAGGAAGGTAGGTGGTAGTGGACGTTCCTGGGGAGACAAAAAAACAAGGGGGAGTTACATGTCAGCTGGTATGTGGAAGCAGGCACCATTGAAGACAAGCCAGTGTGTCAGTTGCAAAAGCCTGCAGGGAGAGAAATAAAACACAGCTGATAGGTGTGACACACATAGCATGGTCTGAGCTGCTTACCTGGGTGTAAGGAGAGCATGATCCTGTAAGGGGAAAGGGTCAAAGAGAGAGACAACAACACAACTTGGGGGTCACAACCATGGCAAACCTAGCAATACTGACCTGTCAGTAGACCCTCTGGAGAAAAGGGGGGGGGGAAGAACAGCTGGTGTCTACATAAGGCTAACAGTTCCACACTTGTGGCATTGTCTGCTCACATGACTACAGGCAGCAATCAGACACAACAGTGGTAAAGAGGCATGTATCCTATATATCATAGCAGGCAAAGCAGGAAGCTACGAGACAACACATTGGTAGAGAGGCATGTCATGGCAGGCTATGCAGGCAGCTATGAGACAAGAAATTGGTAGAGAGGCATATCATGGCAGGCTATGCAGACAGCTATGAGACAACACATTGGTAGAGAGGCATGTCATGGCAGGCTATGCAGACAGCTATGAGACAACACATTGGTAAAGAGGCATGTATCCTTCCTATATTTCTAAATGCAAAGAGGCAGCAGTCAGACCACATGTCAGCACAAACCCTGCTCTTACCTGCTGGTGTTGTTGCCTGTGGGGGGGGGAAGAGGGGCTGGGAGAAAGACATGGGTTAGCAAACACTTGCATGGAGGCAGCTGCCCAGGCACAGCTGTAAACAGGTTGGCCACAGCCAGAACAGCCCTCTCTGCCCTAGAGGGAGGCAGAGAGGAGAAGAGAAGTGGGGTGTTTGTGAATTTTGCCCTCCACCGACAAAGTCCCACTTTGTGGCTGTGGGGGACAGAACCCCACACCACGTGCTCAGAGAGAGAGAGAGTGACTGGAGGTCTGGGGCTGGGCTTTTGTGGGAATGAGGCTGGGTGGGGCTGGGTGCTGATAGGCTCCCTATCTTAGGCATAACTCTGTCAGTTTCCAGACCTAGCAGGCCCAACTCCGTCCTAACTCTGACCTAACTCAGGAGTAGGGTGTTAGAAATTTTCAGGAGAGGGCTGGCTTGGGTAAGGTAAAATGGCTCCTATGGGTCTCCTTGAATTTGGGTCCACCTTTTTGGTCGACCTAAATTTTGTGTCAGCATTTGTGTTGGAGGGGGCGTGTCTGTGCTTGCCAGGGTCTGGAATCCAACGTTAATTGGTTGCCGCCCCCGTTACACCCACAGCCCGCCCATGTTCCGCCCACTTTTAGGTCAACTTTAGGTCTGACTTGTGCTGCTTAGCCCTTGGGTTGGAATGGGCTGTTCTTAGTCCGTTGGTCGTAACTTCGCCCTAAATGGTTGCATTCCAGACCTAACTTCGACCTAAACGACTTAGGCTGACTTTAGGTCTGACTTGGGCTGCTTAGCACTTGGGTTGGAATGGGCTGTGAGTCTTCTAACAGCCCAATTCTATCCACTGCCAACCCATAGCATGCAGCACTGCTGCTGCTAGAACGAGTGATGCATGCTATCGGGGAGGGGGGTCAGATAGCCATGGACAGGTAAATAAAACGTTTTCTTACCTCCTCATAGGCCACCTGACCTCCAATGGGTCTCCTCACACCTACACCGGCTAAAGGGAATAGGATCTCAGCATGTGCTGCTACTGGTAAGAACCTCCCTCTGCTGGTCCCGAACTGCCCCCCCCTCCACCCTGAACTGCCCTCACTGCTGACCTACCTACTCTGGCAGGAAGTCTGGGGAACCTCTGTCATGCATGCAGTGCCTCTGGCCATTTGTGCTGGAGGCTCCAAAGAGCACATACATAAACCTTTATTGGCTTTAAAGGTTTATATATGTATGTGCACTTTGGTGGTATGGCTTTTGCACCAGTGTCCCAAGTTTTACAGTGGTGAATTGTAAGATCCACCAAGACTCCCATAGGATTGGTCTGAAACTGTATTAATGTACAAATGCTACTTAAAATGTTCAAATTACACACATCAATATTAATATCAATATATCAAATCATGAATGAATGAATGAAACCTTTATTGGCATAAATATATCAAATCATATATTACATATATCAAGTATTTAGAAAGAAAGGGGGGAAGCAACAACAACAAAATTCCAGTACTACTATTTCGCATAGACACAGGAAAATAAAATCAAAAATATAATACACAAATAACTCATTGTGACATCAGCAGTTCAATCCTATGAGCGCCTTCTGTTGACAGAACAAGTGTTATGTCAGCGGAAGGTCCACTCCATCGAAAGGCTGGTGACCATGTGTGTGCACCACTGGAGTGCCCAGCCACCACTGAAGGAGGTGAGTTGGCTCGGCGGGTTACCTGTGAGCAGGGACGGGGAGGATCAGGGTGGAGAGGGAAGAATCAGGGCTGCTGAGACACATGATAGGGAGGGCAGGGGCGGATATCAGTGGCAATGGCACCACCAATATCCTGCGCCCCTCGCCTGGACTCAACAAGCCCCCTTGGGTACACTCAGACTTACGCCAGTCAAAGAGCTGATACAGATCTGAATAGATTAATTGGGGAGCATAGTGCGGTGGAATAGATCAGTAAGAATTTCATTTACTTACCTCTTCGTTGCGCCATTGCACCCCAGAGGGTGACCAAGGATAGAATTGGGCCATAAAATCTCTTATACCATCTAAGTAAGACAGTTAACATACACAATTATTTATACTATTATATAAATCTTCAACTAATCAAACATCATCCAAATTTTTAACTGTGATCAGTCATGTACTCCCATTTCCCCCTAATTATGCGTTTACTATAAACAAAGCTACCCTCTGAGTCACATATTGATTCTCAACTTGTAATTTTTTAAAAAATAGTTTTTCACTAACACTCCAATACTTCATTTTCTTTGAAAAGGTTTCTAAGTAACAGTCTCTCATATTGGCATAAAGCTGACATTCTAAAACATAATGAGTCCAGTCCTGCAATGCTGTTGCCCGGCAAAGACATAATCCATTCCAAACAGGAATACCACCAAATGTCATTACACCAACAGTTGTATCCATTCACTCAAAATAAAGGCTTTCTGGTATTCTATCTTCAGTGTAAATTCCAAGTAATTGGCAGACAGGATGGTGTTGTAACGGTTCTGGAGTTGGACTTCGACCTGGAAAATCCAGGTTCAAATCCCCGCTCAGTCATGAAGCTTCCTGGGTGACCTTGGGCCAGTCACTATCTCTCAGCCTCACCTACCTCACAGGGTTGTTGTGAGACAAAAGGAAGGGAGGAACCATGTATACTACCCTGAGCTCCTTGGAGAAAGGTTGATATAAAAATGTGAAAAATAGAAATGAAATAAATATGAGGCAATGTTGTACCTGGAAGCCAATATGTATATTAAGTTCATACTTTGAATTTATGGTGATGTTACATGTCGTGAAGAAAGCATAGGATTCCCAACCCCATGGTAACCTCATAACAATACATACAGTGCAATCCTATCCAATTTACACCATCGGTGTAACCAGCGGTGCAGCGAGAACAGGAGGACCCAGAATGGAAAGGGGATTCAAATCCCCTCCAAAGGGGGATTCAAAGGGGATTTAAATCTCCCCTTCCCTCCAAAGCCTCCTACCTTGCCCTCCCCCGCTGGTTACACCGGTAGTGTAAGTTGGATAGGATTGCGCTGATAGTCTGTAAAGTTGAGGGGAGAGGTCTTCACATCCATTTGAGGGTGGGGCAGTAACTTATTGGTGGTAACAGCTCTCAGTGCCCAACAGTTGGAAGCTGTCATTTTTTCTCCAGAATACATCTCAAAAGGTTGCTAAGGCATTATATAATGTCGTTCCAGTAGCCATTGTGCGGAGAAAAGGAGAAAAGGCAGCTACTGGCTACCACAAGAAGCACTACTGCAGATCAGACGGTGCCACCTCAAAATAAGGCAAGGCATGTGGGACAACTTCAACCCTCCTTTCACCCCATCCCTCAAGATTTCAAGCCAAAAGTTATCACTTTGAGATCTTTCAGCTCTGCCTTCAAAATAGGCTTGGGTTCTCCCCTTTCCACCTAATCAATAAACCTATCCTTTGATTCTTCCTCATAACCCCTCTCCTCAGGCATTTATTCCCATTCCTCCACCTCACAGACCAGAAATCAGTCCATCCTGCAAAAGCATTCCTCTTTTCATCTATCCATTCTGCTCTGCAGATATGCCCCCTACATTATCATTCACCAGCAAACATGCCTTTGGGAAACTTGTCATAACCAAAGTACAATGTAGATCTGCCTTTTAATGTTATAGTTTGACACCGGTTTGGATAAAAAGGCAAAATGTATCTCTTCTTCATCTGGGTTGTGTGTGTTTTTCCATCCAATACAGCACAGAAATCCAAACATTTCTTACACTGGAAAATCATTCTTTAGGAACTAAATTCTCGTTCCCCCCCCTCCCCACACTTTATGAATATTCAGGTGATGTTTCCATGGCAGTTCACCTGACTTTTGTTTTTTATGAACCCTACAAACTCTCTTGCTTCCAGCCTGTAGTTCTCTTTTCTCCTATGGTAGAAAGGCCATTTGCTCCTAATCCCCCTTCCCCGCCAAGCATAATCCAGACCCTAATTGAACAGCTCTGCCGAAATCCCCTTCCTCACACTCCTTCCTTTTCAGTTCAAGAAAATTAATCAGAAGTGGAGGAGTGCCAAGGAAGGATGCAAGGGTATTGTCAACGAGGCGCTTTCAATATGGTTGAAGAGTCTTTTGTTTGTTGTGTCAAAATTTGTGTTAAATATAAGCTACAGTAGGATTCTCATGAGATCAATCTTTGGTTTTTCCCCCCTAATATTATGGTAGTGCAGTGTATTCACAAACATGAAATGCTCAGGTATGTGTAGCTTGTAGCCTGAGTTTTTTTGTTCTCTTATGCAGTTATGGAGGCTGCAGTCTAAAGTAAAAGACTGAAAGAAGATTTTAAGGAGGAGTTGCTTCTTAACCCTTTTGCCCTGGCAACTTTTCCACTAAACTCTTCCCTCATTGGATAATATCTCCCTGGCTTAGATTTAGGTACAGGACATTACTGTATCAGACCAAGGTCCACCAGCCAGGTGTCTTTATAAAGTTTTAGGCAGAACTGGAAGGTGATGTCTCTTTCATATCTCTTCCAGAATTCCACAAAGGTCCTGGAGATTTGGTGCTCGTAGGCTTCAAAACATCATGGTTTTACTAGCTAGCCATCATGAATAACTGCCAGTGGTAGAATGATCATCCATGAGTTTTTGCTTATCTTGCCTTTTTAAACCAGCCATGCTAGCAACCATCACTACCTCTTGTAGCAATCAATACCATAAGTTAATTATTTTGGTTTGATCCTGAACTTAACCAAAATTAACTTACCAGGGGACCCTGAGTTCTAGTAGTATAAAAGCCGAAACCCTGAAGAGTTCTCTGCAAGGATGTAGCATGTGCTTCCATGATGTGTGTGCAGCTGCGGGTGTGTGTGTGTGTGCAGCTGCGGGTGTGTGTGTGTGTGCAGCTGCGGGTGTGTGTGTGTGTGTGTATTGAGATTGGTGGCTCACAAGCTGTACAGTTAAACAGGCTGAAAACTGGCTTCAGTCATCAAGTTCATATACCATATTTTTCGCTCCATAGGACGCATCGGACCATAGGACGCATGCATCCTATGGAGCAACAAATAGGGGAAAAAGGGAAAAAAAGGGGAAGGAAAGGAAAGGAAAGGAAAGGGGAAAAAAAGGAAAAAATACTTACCGGGGCTTCGGGGAGGCCTGCGCAACCCTCTGCGGGTCTCCCTGATCTTCATTTCAGCACTAAATGGCTATTTTCTGCCGTTTCTGGAAAAATGGAAATGGCCGAAAATAGCCATTTAGTGCCGAAATGAAGATCGGGGAGGCCTGCAGAGGGTCGCGCAGGCCTCCCCGAAGCCCTGCTAAGTATTTTTTCCTCTTTTTTTGGATTCGCTCCATAAGACGCACGATTTCCCCCCCCTATTTTTTTGGGGGGGAAAGTGCGTCTTATGGAGTGAAAAATACGGTAAATGGTCAGGTATGCTTTTTGGAAAAGAAAAACACTGAAGGTGTTCAGTCGCATCCCCTCTGCACACCAGCATGAAGCCTCGCTCCTAGTCTCTAGTCTTCCAGAAACAGTTTTTTTTCTTTGTTCACTTCCCTGGAATGCTGTATAATATCACTAAGTTTATGTCACATTGTATTGCCTTGCATTTATGCTGTTAAGTCAGAGCGACATGGTATAACAGGCTGTGCGGAGTGGCAAGAAGTAATTCTCTGTGACATGAAGTGTCGCTGAAGAAGTGTCAAGATGAAGACAGGGGCAGAGAGAGTGGGGTTTTTTTCCCTTTTCCTTTTTTTCGGACATGCCAAAGAAAGAAATTTGGGGGTGTGGATGCAAATTGACTTTGCAGGACTGTGATTGCTATAATCAATGCTGAGGATTAAGCTAAAGTGACGAATCCTGTTACATAAATGCAGCCTTCCTTTCTGAGTAGGTTGAGGCACTTCAGATTCAACACAGAAACCATCACCCATATCAGCAAGCGTTCAGGAGGCTGCAGCCTGCAGTTCTAATTCCAGACTATCTTTATTAGGGCCACAAATATATTTGGACCACAGGATAATATTGCTATCATCTGCAATGTATTCATGCCTCACTTGCGACAGAAAGATAAGAGGGAATAATGTTACTCTGGTGCCGACATCAAATGGCATTTTATTCCATTTTTGAACATTTTGTCACAGGTTCCTTGATTGAAATCATCCTTGATAAATGTAAATGAAAAGTACTTGTGTGTCATGTGTGTGTGTGCGGCATGTGTGTGTGTGTGTGTGTGTGTGTGTGTGTGTGAGAGAGAGAGAGAGAGAGAGAGAATTGCAATTTCCCCCTGAATCTCAGATGCAGGACTCATTCCAGGTTTATCAACTGGATTTTCACATTGCTTCTTAATAGCAGTTGGTAGAGGGGGAAAAAACGGCTTTTACTAAAGATCTTGAATCACTGTGTTTCTGAACAATGGACAGCCTAATCCTCATGGCAAATGGAACTAAAGTGAATGAATGAAGCACTCTGAATCACTAGTTACATTTTCTTTCAGAAGTACACAATGAATACCCAGTTGGTGGTAGTGGGAGCATACACAATGACCGGGCTGAATGGAGCAGACCAAAGAAACACTTGTTTAAACAGGAAGCTATTTTGGATTTACAAGCCTGTGATACTGTCTAAACATTATGTTTAAAAGGTCTGGTCATTTTCAAGACAGAACAAGTTGCTAATCCTGCTAATCCAGTTAGAAAAAAAACCCTGGCCCATTTTAAATTAAAAGCTGTTCGTTCAGAAGATACCACTGCTTTGCCAGACTGCTCAGCTGGCTAATAGCAGGCTAAGGATTGGTTGACAGTTGGTATTGTAAACTGCCTTCTTCTTTTTTCCTGTGTGTGCGTGTGTCCTCCCTTGCCTGTTGCTAGCAAATGCTTCTGCTTAATGCTGTTCTGGCTTCAGTTATTTTTGGCTCTGGTTTTGTGCTCTGAGCTGCCTGCTTGCCTCTGATATCACCCCAAGCCATCCATCCCTCTTGGCCACAGTATATGGTGTAAGCTGACTTTTGTGAAGGATAGGCCTGGTTGGCTCCTTGTCACACCAGCAATAGAATGACACATGCTACGCATGGAACACACTGAGGGTCAGTGCCGCTCCATGGCAAGGAACACCACCTGGTCTGTAGTGTTGCAAGAATGTACCATGTGCTTTGTCTATCTAGCCCAGTGGTGGCCAACCTTTCAACATGAATGCTGGCCCTTTAAATGGTTGCATAGGTGAGGGCATTTCAGCAGGTGCAGCTGCTTTAGCAGCACATTCAGCACTTGCAGCTGCCAAGATTCTGTCTTCCGCACAACTCTTAAGAACACAGTAGCCCTAATGGTGGAAGGTTGGCCACCCCTGATCTAGCCTGTTGTCAGTTTCTGCAACTCCTTCACTGCCCCTTGCAAGGAAACCCCAGGAATGTGAAACAGGAGTCTTGAGGCTAACCCTAACCATTGTGTCTGGAAGAGGGATGCAGTGAAAGACTATTCAAAGCAAAGTTTCTTGAACACTGCCCCTTGAAATGCTTGCCTCGATTTTGTTCATAAAGCTATGATTCACTCCATTTCCACCACTACCTCTTTTTTTCAAAAGTATCTTGAGGAAGGAAGAGGGAGTAGCTTGCAACAGTAGTCACTCCAAGCAGTGCGCAGAAAATTGCCTGCTAGGAATTCTGGGACTCGTAGTCACATCCTTGGAGAAGGTGAGATGGTGCCCCAGACTGGCTTCCGGCAGAGCCCTCCTCCAGAGCTCATCATAAGAAGAGCCCAGCTGGATCGGGCCAAAGGCCCATCCAGCTTCCTGTGTCTCACAGTGGCCTCACCAGACGCCTCGAGGAGTTCATCTTCCCATCGCCTCCCCCTTCCTTGTAGTGTAGGAAAGACAGCAACAAAAGTGGTGTTTGCTTGATCTTTTGTGAATTGGGGTGGAGGGAGAGGAGCGGGAGGGGAAGCCCCCTCTTCAGGACAGCCAGTGGATCCCCTCTTGTCAGTGCTTCAGGTTTCTTACTGCTGGAGGGAGAAGGAGGAGATGTTTCTATTATCATATGCATGCCTACTCAGTAGTCCCATGGTATTCAATGGGGCTTGCTCCCAGGAAAGTGTGTATAGGTGTGACTGAATATGAAGGGAAGGGGGAAGGAACCTCCATCTGTTACCTTCAGAACAGGTAACAGGAGAGTGAGGATTGGTTCAGGACTGTGGCAGCCAGATTCACAGAACATGACAGAGGCAACACCTTTTCCTCCACAGGCAGGGAAAGGGGCTTTCTGACACAATCCTATGCATACCTACTCATTGTGTTCAATGAGGCTTACTTCCAAGAATGTATGTATTGGCATGTACACATATAATTATGTTTGGAATGGTTTCGAATGGTTTTTCTGAGTGTGGGTGTGAGGTGCAGCTGCTTGTGTGACCATCCCCATGTGCCTGCTTTGGGGCATGATCCTTTGCCCACATGCACTTCTGTGCCTAACCATGCACGCTGGCACAGAAAACAAGCAGCAATTAAATCCTGCTGTCAATGGCAAGACCAGGATATTTATCACCCTATGAAGGGCAAACCCTCAGGGGGAAACTCCCACCTGTTTTGATGTGCAAGTGTTGCTGGGGCACATGCAGACACAGGAAGTCTGCTGAAAGGTGATTGGCAGAACCAGAGGAGGGACTCGCACTGCTTTTGCCATGAAGAAACCCCTGGATAGCAGTGAATGTGTGGTCGCAAATTCAATGTGGGTTGAAACTCATGGATGTCTTTTCTCACAGAATAGCAGCATGTCTGGTGGGGGCCTAAGTTATAATCTTCCCATATTCTCATAACAGTACTGCTTTCCCCAACATAAGGTAACCCTAAGGAGCCCTTGGTTAAAGCCAGGACATGTGGGGGGGGCATAAAACGTTAATGGAGCTCCACAGTTTTAAAAATCATGGCTCTTTTAAAAATTCAAGTCATATATTTTTGAAATTCTCACCCATGGCACTACTGTTCGCTCACCAAAGACCCTTAGTACAATCCAGTAGGACAAAGAGAAAGTTTGGGTTAAAAAAAAAACTTTTAAAGTTTTGTTAAGATGAGCACATTTTACACCTTTAAACTCAGGGCACCACTGTCTTCAAATTGAATTTACTGCATGCCAGCAAGCAGAATGTGAAACTAATATTAAAATCATGGTTTTAAAAAGACAGAAGAGAGGAGTTGATATTTAAAACTTGGATGTCTATTGTTAGAATACAATGATCGGTACAGGAATATTAACTAACTTGTTTTGCCTGTGTGTGTGTGTGCTTTCTTAACTTTTGTAATTTAAAAAGAAAATTGATGATTTACTAAGATGTTTTGCAAAACATTTTTTATAATTAGATATTTATACACAGTGATTTCTGTATCTATCGGGCTTTAATTAGTTGTTCAGCCTCTACCAGAGAGTTTTTAATAAGATTCTGAATTCATTTGCTAGAGCTTCAAGTAGAAGTGACTTTGTAATTAATTGTCTTTCAGGAGAAAAAAATAAAAAAGATAAATGAACAAAGGGTAAGGAAACATCACCCAGATATTAATTTTTTTTCAAAGAGCTATGTATTTAGTGAGGACATCAAGATACTGGAGCTAGTTTCCCTGTCAACCCCCAAACAGTAGTGATTCAAACACGTTCTGTGAGCATCTGAATGACTGAAAGACTGACAGCCCAGTCCTCCCTAACTTTGCACCAAGGGATACAGTGAGGCTGGCGCAATTGGATGTGATGCACGACAGAGTATTATTTTCAGTTGTAAACTCTGCTCTTGGAGGCCTGTCTCACCCTTTCAGTACCTGAAAAGTGATCCGGAAGTGGGAGGAATGGCAATGGATTGTCATGCTGACCACATGCCCGAAATGGGGTGGCCAGTCATGTACCCCAGGTGCGCATGGGGCTTGGGCTTTCCATGCAGAGATCACAATGTAGGTTATATGGGGCACTGGCCAAGCCTATTGGTCTATCTGCTTACAAAGGAAGATTGGTAGCAGATGAGAAGGGAACTGCCTTTCAGCAAAGCTTGTCTTCCATTTCTGACCCTCTCCACAGAGAAAGTCCCCTAGCTTCTGAAGAACATCAAGGGCTCAGTCCAGCCCAACTCAGGCACAGTTGAGGCCCAATTGTGGCACAATTGGGGCCCAAAATAGGACCGAGTTAGGCTGCAACTGTGCCTGAGTTAGGCAGGAGGCAAGAGCAGTGGGCCAGGATCGAGGCAAAACTTACCGCAGAGGCAGGCAGGCCCCTGTGGGGAGCTGTCAGTCTTGTGGAAGCGAAGAGCCCCCTCCTCAGCCCGTCTGCGTGCACCTACCACAGCTGCTGCAGCGGTCGCAGCAGATGGGCAGCCACAGGTGGGCCTGCAGGCACTGGGCGTGCGACAGTCAGCTGAAGGGCAGAGGTTGTGCCAGTGCCAGCTGCCCCAGGGCACCCTGGGCATTAGCCACCTGCCGCAGGGGGGAGTGCCACTGCCCTCCCTCCTGCAGACTGCGATGCCACCCCCAAGCCACGGTGAGGCTGCATGTGGGAGTCATGGGGGGGTGAGCGGGGGAGAGAAGGGAAGGAGGGGGTGGGAACGGCACGCACAAGGGGGGTCTCATGAGGTCTGGAACCGCCTCCGCCATGACATGCCCATGCGCTGCCTGAAGCCCTGGGCCACCAGGGCCGTGGCTATGCCCACAAAGAAGGCATCCCGGTATGCCTTCTGATCCGTGCCCCGGCCAAGACCGAGAGATGCCTTGGGCTTGTCTGCTGTGAGCGGGAAGGGCTCACGCAGCTCATCACTCCCCAGATGGGGCAACGTAGGCGCCTTGCGGCAGGCGCTCTGGCGGGGTGGGGGGTGCCAGCGTCCATCATCAGGGAGTGGGAGGGGAGGCAGGCACACAGGCAGGCGGACAGGGGGTGCTGGGGAGGGACACGGGTGGGTCAGAAACAGACAGACAACAAGGCTGGTGGGAGAGGGATACAGGGAGAGGGGTCTGCAGAGACCAATAGGGACACAGGGGTCACTTCGCAGATGGAGGCAATGCAGGAACGGGCGCCTCTCATGCAGACGGACCGAGGGCGGAAACGGACGCTGTTGACGGGCGGACTGAGGGCGGAAACGGACGCCGTTGACGGGCGGACACGGACGCCGTTGACGGGCGGACCGAGGGTGGGTGAGAGCCCCGGTTGCTGAAAGGGCTCTTCACGGACATGGCGGACGTGCGCCATGTCGCCTGTCACTGTTTGCCTGCCTGAGAGGCCCCCCAACTCCCCCCTCCCCTCTGAGCCCTGAGGGTCTGGCAGCCCCCCTGCTGTGTTCTCCCTGGGCTGGCTGTGGCAGGCCCTGGCTGGGATTCATGCAGGGCCTTGTGTGGTGGGCGCTGTCTTTGTGTGTGTGGGGCAGTGCTTGTGTAACATTGGGGTCATGGTGTTCAAGGGGCCTTTGCCCAAGGGGCATCTTTATTGTCCTGGAACATTGGCAGGGATGGCCAGGCGAGGCTGCCAGGGGTAGGCACAGCAGCCACTCAGAATGTAGCAGCAGCAGCAGCAGCAGCTGAGGTGGGTTGCAGGGCAGGCTCCCAGACCTCTGGCAGCATCGAGGCAGACGACCATGGGGCAACCAGACTGCGGGCCCAGGGGTGCTCCCCGGACGGTTGGTGGTAGTGGGCATTCCTGGGGGGACGAACAACTTGGGGGGTGTTCCATGGCAGCTGCTGTGTGGTGGCAATCACCATTGAAGGAATGCCAGTGTGCCGGTTGCAAAGGCCTGCAGGGAGAGTAATCACACACAGCTGAGTGGTGTGAGACACAGAGCCTGGTCTGCGCTGCTTCCCTGGGTGTAAGGTGAGCATGATCCTGTAAGGAAAAGGGGTCAAAGAGAGAGACAACAACACAACTTGGGGGTCACAACCATGGCAATCCTAGCAATACTGACCTGTCAGTAGACCCTGTGGAGAAAAGAGGGGGGGGAACAGCTGGTGTCTACATATGGGTTACAGTTCCACACCCATGGCATTGTGTGCTCACATTAATACAGGCAGCTATGAGACAAGACATTGGTAAAGAGGCATATCATGGCAGGCTATGCAGGCAGCTATGAGACAAAACATTGGTAAAGAGGCATATCATGGCAGGCATTGCAGGCAGCTATGAGACATGACATTGGTAAAGAGGCATATCATGGCAGGCTATGCAGGCAGCTATGAGACAAAACATTGGTAAAGAGGCATATCATGGCAGGCATTGCAGGCAGCTATGAGACATGACATTGGTAAAGAGGCATATCATGGCAGGCATTGCAGGCAGCTATGAGACATGACATTGGTAAAGAGGCATATCATGGCAGGCATTGCAGGCAGACATTGGTAAAGAGGCATATCATGGCAGGCATTGCAGGCAGCTATGAGACATGACATTGGTAAAGAGGCATATCATGGCAGGCATTGCAGGCAGACATTGGTAAAGAGGCATATCATGGCAGGCATTGCAGGCAGACATTGGTAAAGAGGCATATCATGGCAGGCATTGCAGGCAGCTATGAGACATGACATTGGTATAGAGGCATGTATCCTACTTATATTTCTCTATGCTAAGAGGCAGAAGTCAGACCACATGTCAGCACAAACCCTGCTCCTACCTGCACTTACCTGCTGGTGTTGTTGCCTGTGGGGGGGAGGGGCTGGGAGAAAGACATGGGTTAGCAAACACTTGCATGGAGAGAGCTGCCCAGGCACAGGAGTAAACAGTTTGGCCACAGGCAGAACAGCCCTCTCTGCCCTAGAGGGGGCAGAGAGGAGAGAGGTGAAGAGAAAAGAGGGGTGTTAGAAAAGTTTTCAAAGTCCCACTTTGTGGCTGCTGGGGGACAGAACCCCACGCCACGTGCTCAGAGAGAGAAAGAGAGAGAGTGAGTGGAGGGCTGGGGCTGGGCTTTTGTGGGAAAGAGGCTGGGTGGGGCTGGGTGCTGATAGGGTAACTATTTGGGTCCGTGTCCAGAGTTAGGCCACAACTGTTCGGTCCTAACTCAGGCCCAACTCGGGCCCAGGGTGTTAGAACTTTTCAGGAGAGGGCTGGTGTGGGTAAGGTAAAATGGCTCCTATGGGTCTCCTCACATTTGGGTCCACCCTTTTTGCTGGCCCAAATTTTGGGCCTGAGTTGGGCTCGAGGGGGCGTGTCAGGGGCTCTCCAGCGTCTGGAACCGGACCAAATTTCGTAACCGCCCCCGTCACACCCCCGACACGCCCACTTTTAGGCTGCAATTGTGCCTGAATTGTGCAGTTGTGCCTGAATTGTGCCTGAACCCAATTCAGTCACAATTGCAGCCCAACTCAGGCACAATTCAGGCACAACTCGGGCCTAAAGCACTTGGGCTGGAATTGTGCCTGAATTGTACCGCAGTTGCCTTGGGCTGGACTGGGCTGCAAGTTTCCCTGGGACACCATTTGAAAACCAAGTATCAAGGCCTGCCACCTACACATGGGCATATACAATCTGATAGAGATTTGGTAACTGCCTGCACAGAATTATCATCCAGTTCATGACGCTGGTGCTAGAGAAGGAAGACACTATTTAGTATATGTAGCATCCTATTTAGGATATCTCATATTCTGACTTAAGATGAGCCAAATAGCCCTGAGAAACATTAGTTGTTATCAAAACCTTTTGGTAGGACCTCTTCAAGACTGTTACTTCTTAAGAAACATGAAAAGTTACTACTGAATGATTATTCAACGCTGGCTTCTATTTTCTCCCAGAAGTGAGTATACTTTTTCAAGTACATGTGAATACAAAATGTGTTATGAACGTTCCTGACAGAAGCCAAAATAACTTAAGCAAGAAAGTGAAAGACTAAAGAATTCCAGATCAAGTAGAATGGTTGAACAAGCCCTGGAACACCACTTATTTGAATAAATCGACACAGTATTTCCACATACACAATCACTACTGGAAATCTGGTGACCTTTCTGTAACTTGTGGAATAACCTCAGTCAAGCTATAAATGTGCAGGAAAATATCTTGTTTCTGTGAATTTTATGAAGGTTGTGATGGATCCCTTTTATCTGAAAATTGCCAAACATCTTGCCATCTCATCAGTGTTTGGTCTACTCCTCTGCAAATTACTACATATATCATCCATGACATAAGAATTGATCTCGAGATTAAAAAAAGGGAAAAAAGCACCTTTCAGTCAACTAATATGTACAAGCAAGAGCCGTGTTTTGCTGAATATGATCCCTGAATAAGAAATCATTTAAAAACATATATAATTAGACATCTAGGTATTAAAATAATTATACATGATAATATTTTGTTTAAGTTGTATATTTGCTTCAGAACTGAACCAAAAAGAATTTTTTCCAGTGCATTATTGTGAAGATGTGGTAGGCATAGCCCGACCACATGCCAAGAGAGTGAGGGCCAAATTACAGTAAACTTAATAGTAAACAGCAGGCTGTCACTGAAAACAGCAGCTCTGTGCTAAGTTCTCCCCTTCCCCATCTAATGTGTGGTGAAATGTAGCGGTATCCCAATGTCACCATTCTCTGTGTTTCCCAGTTCTTGCTGTCAGCAGCCAATGATGTGGAATAATACAGCCTACGTTTGACTATATGCTAGGAATACAAAAGGAGAAAATGTGAGATTAGGTTACCTGCTGATTTTGGTGGCAACACCATGTTTATAGTAACAACTAGTTCTGCTGCCCTGAGTGAGCAGAAATGAACATGACACAATGGACTGCTGTGTCCCCATGGTTCCTCCTCTCAAAATGAAGGCAGATATTTTTTTCCCTTCTTGGAATGATCTCAGAGAGGGTGGAACGTTGTTTACCTTGTAAGGCTTTAAACGAGAACTGACAAACCAATCCTATGGGCTCATAGAGCTGACGGAACAAGCATTCCGCCAGTGCTACCTGATTTATGGCAGTTGTGAAAGGGCTTCCAGCAGCACGTGGACCATCACCCCCACCATTGGATGCAGTGCACCACTGGCGTCACTAGACGTGCGTCACCCTGGTGCGGGGACGCGCGTCACCCCCCCTAGGGGCGCGACGTTATAGGCGCGGGGGGAGGGGGCCACCCCCGTCGGCGCTCCAGGGCCTTCTGAACGAAGGCCCAAGCAGCGCGTCAATCCGGGTATTTTCCGGATTTTCGCGCATGCGCAGACCCTTTTTGAGGGCTTTTTGCCCTCAAAACGGGTCTGGGCATGCGCGAAAATCCGGGAAATACCCGGATTGACGCGCTGCCTGGGCCTTCGTTCAGAAGGCCCTGGAGCGCCGACGGGGTCGGACGCTCCCAGGCCGGCTCCCAGGCCGGCCTCGGAGCGTCCGGAGGGCGACGCGCGTCACGGAGGTGACGCGCGAAGGGGTGCGCGCGTCACCCCATGACACGCGCCACCCCCTGGCGGCCCGCCCCCCCCGCCACGCCCCAGTGACGCCCGTGTAGTGCACCATGCCTCCTTGGTGCAGCTGGACCATTGCTAGTGGTGCCCAATAGGATTAGGCTTTTAGTCAAAGTTAGGTGGCTACTTCAGAATATATGGACAGCCTCTCCCTATTTGGCTGCTCACCATGATTTACCCATGTCCACAGGATCCTCTTTGGGTGAAAATCAGAAATTTTGAGGAAAGGAAAATAACAGCGCAATCCTGTTGAGATCTTCGACTGGTGGAGCACTGCTCTGTTGGTCTAGGGCAGGGGTTCTCAACCTGTGCTACGGATACCCCTAGGGGTACGCAGACCTCTTGCTGGGGGTATGCCAAGCCCTGCCCCTTATCTGCCCCATCAGCAGCTAATTACGTGTTAATTAACATGGATTTTAAATTGTAATTATTTTTGGAGCCCTTCTGTCTCTCTGATTTTGGTTTTGGGCTTATTTTTGTACTTTGGAAAAAGTACTTTTGTACTTTGGAAAACACTCTAAGGCACATTTGCGACACCCAGTGAGTAGGTGGCAATGGCGCTGAGGCTGGCGCTGCTCCCCCTGCCCCAAATTCCGAGCAGATCCCACCATGGACGGTGAATTCCCTACTGGGTGGCAGAACGGGGGCATTCTGGGAAAGGGGTTGGTCGGCTGGACCCGGAAAGTGGGGAGGGATCAGCTGCAGCAGTTCTGCTAGGATTCTACCCCCTTGCTGGGCCTGCCTGGTGCTACACTGCCTGCTCAAATGTGCGCCAGCAGAATAGCTGGCGTACATTCGAGTAGATCCATCAGGTTGGCTGGGGCTCTACTCAGGGTAAGGGGATGAACATCCCCTTACCCCGAGAAGTCCTCCAGCTCTGCCAGAGCTGGGTGCTGTCTGGCTTGGATGCAGTGCAGACTCTACATCTGTGCCGCTAGACAGGATAGGGCTGTAAAACATTCTCAGGGGTGTTTGTGCACCTCTATCGTAATACTTCCTAGTCTGAAAAATGATACTCTGTTCACAGCCTCAAACATTCACTCAGCTTTGTTGGGTGTCCTTTGTCATGTCACTTTGTCTCAGTCTCATCTGCTTCTAAGAATTAAAATTTATAGAAGATTCCTTTGGGAAGAATTTTTTAGAGTAAATTTGTTTTTTCTCTAAATCTGGGGGACAAGGCGACATGAAAGTCTGTAGAAGCAAAAGGGGATCAGCTCAAAAATGGCCACCCCATCAGGATAAGAAGACTGGTGCACGGAAATGGCTTCTGCATGCAGATGCTCTTCTCTTGATTGGTGTACATTGTAAGTGCATGTGGATACACATACAAATGCATATGTTGTCCGTCTGCATGCATTGCTTTCATTTGCATACATATTAGGAGATAAGTCTTCATCCTGGCTTATAAAGACACATATAACTATGTATTATTAGAGCTGGATCAGTGTAAGCATCTATAGATGGAAGGAAGAACATTGAACTGTTGGTGAGAAGTACAGTATAAAAAGAGGAGGCAACTGGAAGTCTGCTATACCTCTGGCTACAGGTCTTGTTGAAGTACCGGTATATACCGTATGCAAATGATCTCAAACTCCTTCCCGGGGGGGGGTGAAAAATGAGTTCACTTATTTTAATCTGAAATCTCTTACTTTTTAGTTAGCATACCATACTGCTGACTTAGCAGAGGAAAAGAAAACTACAGACACAGAAAAAAAAGATAAGCGTAAAAATAACTGAAGTGAAGGAACAACAATGCTGAATTACTTTCTTGTCAAGAAAAGCAAATGGAACAAGAAGATTTGTGCGCAGCAAAGATGCTGAAATATCCAATGTGATTAGTCCTAAAAATAAAAAATAAAATTTATAACAGCCAGAAATCAGAATCATAGAATGATAGAGTTGGAAGGGGCCTTAGAGACCATCTGGTCAACCTCCTGCTCAGCTCAGGTAACTACTACAGCTGACCTGACAGGTGGCTGTCTGGACTATGCTTGAAAACCATCAACAGGGTGAGCCCAACAATGCCTGAGGCAGTCAGTTCTTACAATGAATTGTGTGGCATGTAGTCCACGTGTAGTAGTATTGTGAATTGTGTAGTATTGTGTGTGTAGTAGTAGTATTGTGGGCCTTGATGGTAGCAGGTGGAGTGAGTCATTGATTTAATTTTAATTTAAGTTAATGATTCAATTTAATGCCGATATTACAGGATAATATGTTATATGCGTGAACTATATGGTATTCTCGAAGTGGGCTGCGCTGTCGCCAATGCGGTGCGACGGCGCCAGGCACGCGGGGTTGGCACTAGCAGTGACAGGCGCAGGATAAGCAAATTAAGCATTGTAAGGGAATATTGTTTAGTATAGTTAAGAAAGGGGGTTTCAGTCAACAAAAGTCTGTGTACAAGGGTTCTGGTGCTTCATGTTTATTTCGATATGATTATTTGTAGCGCTGCCGGGACTTGGGCCTCGACTGGTAATATGTGGCCTGTTTACTATCTCTGAAATTAAAAGTGGCCTTCCATGGTAAAAAGGTTCCCCACCCCTGGCCTAGGATATCGGCGGAGCACGCAACCGATATCCCCGCACTCTCCCCACCAGGTTCGACCTTACTCTGCCCCTGCACCAGCCCCAACTCAGCCCCTGCAGGGCACTAAATCACTCTAGCCGTGCAGGCAACAGCAAAGGGGAAATTGATGATGACCTTAAGCTTTCTCCAAGATAACCAATGGGCATGCCATCTGGCTCCAGGCCTACCTTGGTCATGGACCAACTAAGCCTATCATGGCCAACCCCGAAGGGTCAAGGGGATGGGACCGCATATAAGGCACACCAGCCAAGCCAGGTGTTACCACTGCAAAATCCAGTCTGCGGGCTTGCCAGCCAGCCTCTTCAAGCTGAAGAAGCATCATCGGAGTGGTCCTGGCTCACCCCCTGACCTTGTCAACCTTATACTGGACACCAAATCAAACCCGCCTGCCTACTTGGCCCGCACAACACCTGCCAAGTGGCGAAATATAAACCAGGGAAACCTCTTAAACCACACAAGACCCATGCCATGTAAAGTCTGGGGTAGGTGAAAAAACTGTCAGTCATAGGCCAATCAGCTGATGGCAAAAAAATTCCTATCCAGTCCTGGAACATACAGCTAGCTAGCCTCAGACTAAAGAGGGTGTTGGGTGGGTGGGTCAATGCTGACCAGGCATGAATGAGAAGGCTGCCGGAATGCACAGCCTCTCAGCACCCAGCCCTGCCCACAATCTGGCCAGCTGGCCAATCAGCAGCCCCCTCAGCCTCCATCTGCACAAGGCAGGGAGGAGCAAACTAAATGTGTCAGCATGCCAAGCATGCCAACGGTCTTATCTGAAAACATATGGAGAACACCTGTCCAAGTGCTTTGGTGGGGGCTTGTAAGAGTTTGCTTACCAGTGTTCTATGTGTAACATAGACAGTACTGTAGTACAGGTGTCCCCCAGTTAAGTAAGTTACACTTTCCCTACCTTGCAGCTGTGCCAAAAAGGCATGCACTGTAACCGGGGGGGGGGGGGAGAGATTGGGAGGCTTTATAGGGGAAAGGGGAATTTTTTCTCCTTACCCCTCAGGAAGACTCCTCCTGCTCTGCAATGGGTCTCCTCAGACCTGTGTCAGCTCTTTAGCTGGTACAAGTCTGAGGAAAGAAAGGGGGTGGGGAGGCTTGCAAAAGAGAGGATACGGTGTGCGCCATTGCCACTGGGTCCACCCCCTCCTGCAGCCTCCCTGCCCCCATTTCTCCCCCACCCATCCAGTTTCGCCACTCCCCACCATCTCCCTGCCCACCCTCTTCCCCCACCTCTGCCTTACTTTTCCAGTGGATGCAGCGGTGTCCGTTGGCAGAGGTGAAGAGCTGCCATCTCCTGTGGCAGCGCTCAGAAAATGGCTGCTGACAGAGCTCTATGCACTCTGTTGGCAACCATTTTATGACAGCAAAACCTTGTTCCGCTGTCATAAATGCTTTCGTATGACAGCCCAATCCGCAACAAGATTGGGTTGTAAGAATTTCTTTTTAAAAAACAACTTCCCTGATATTAACCTGTAAGCCACTTCAATTTACCAAATGCATCTAAGAGAAACGTAACATATATTTAACTTAAGCGAAACTCTTTCCAAGTCCTTTACCTCTCACCAGTACACCAGGCTTGCTTGCTCTGCTACTGAGCCAAGTGTATTATCTGACATATCTGATTTATCTCCAAGGTTCTTTTCTTGCTCAAATATTTGCAGTCTGGGTTTAGTAATCATGCCATATATCCGGAAAACATTTTTTTTCCCCTCCTGAATGAACCACAAACCTAACAGATCGGGTTTCTATAGTACTCGATTTTTAAGGGAAAAAAAAAGAATAAGTTGAAGCCAGATATAAGTCAAGAACCGACAATCATCTCTGGCTAAACTTTATTCCCCGAGTCATAAAGAGTGGTCGTTAACCCGCTTGCCACGAACGTTCATTTTGTGCTGTTTAATGCCCCCTCCATTTTTAATATATATTTTTTCAAAGGAAGCTATTATTAGAAATGAGTATGGCAGATCAGACTAAAATATGACAGCAGAGTGCAGTTTAATTCCTATTGTTAAAGCAGAAAGTCAGCTAGACGGGGTATCACAAATGAGTAGCCAATAAAACCAGTCTGCCAGACCACATCCTTTAACTGTCAGACACACTAAAGAAACATAATATTTCAAATTCTTTTGTAGTAACCATGAAAGTATATAACTACCTCATTTGTCATCTCCATTTCCTGTGGAACCAAGGACCAGATGTATAGAAGCTGTACATATTGGGGAGGGAAAAATGAAACAGCTTTTTGATAGATAATATTGCTGTTCCAATGAGTTTTCTCATTTAGCCTTTTATGGAGGAATAACTGTATGGTACTGAATTTAAACTTACTCCAACATCTTTTACTGATGTTCATCCATGGTGGTCAGCAAATGTAACTATATCAGTGACTTCCGACTTCCATGATCACAAAAGTATATTGACCCAGGTGGCAAGCCTTACTGAACCAAATGAAATTTCCTTCATGATCTCTGTGGTCTCCTAGATGCTGTTCTGAACTGTTTGCTGCTATTAACACTAATGGTAAAAAGCAGAGAAAAATGAGCAATTTTAAGAAATACTAGTGGAGTTTTGTACATGTACGGCCCAATCCTATCCAGGCTTTATGCTGGCAGATCTCGCAATCTTTCAGTGTAACCGCTGGGACCACAGCCACTCGGTCATTCTGCAGCTCACTAACAATGGCGCAGGAGCTGGTAGGCATGCAGAACCTCTTCCAGAGCAGGTAGATGGGCCAGGGGTGGTCCGGGGGGCATATTGAGATGGAGATTAGCGTGGGAGGAGTGGAAGGTCTGATAGCTGGTGTAGGTCTGAGGAGACCCATTTTAGACCAGGTGTGTCCATTTGGAACCAAGTGGGTTCATGGGTCCATTTGGAACCAGGCCTATGGGGAGGTAAACAAAAAATGTCTTTACTTACCTGTCCTGGGCTGCCTGGTCCCCAGCCAGCCCATCGCATGCAGCAGAGGCTGCATCTGTGGTGCTGCATGCCCTGGGCCAGCCAATAGAATTGGGCCCTTACCTTTTGTGGATTTGTCATGTTGCAAACACAGACACAGACACACAGACACAGACACAGACACAGACACAGACACAGACACAGACACACACACACACACACACACACACACACACACACAGTCCTCCTCAGAATATTTTTTGTTTGACTAGATGCAGGCTTTCCATGGCCATCTCCTCTGAAAATCAGTAAAGCCAAAATACCTACGATCTTAGATTGTTTTCATCATAACAACAGTGCTGCTGGATTAGAATTAAAGATCCTTTAAGTACTGTATTCTGTTTCCCACCGTGGCCAGCCAGACACCTCTGGGAAGTCTCGCAAGCAGAACATGAAGGTAGTAGCCCTTCCCTATCATTTGCCCCTCCCCCTAGCAACAGGTACTCAAAAGGATCTGCTGCTGAATGTGAAAGTTCAGGTTGCCACCCTAACTAAGAGCTGGTGTTAAACCTATCTTAGACTTTGTCTAATCCCCTTTTAAAGCCATCTAAGCCACCTCCGTGTCCCATGATGTGGCAGCAAATTATCTGAATGTATTTTGCACTGTGTGAAGAAATAATTTGCCCTGTCTATCCTGCATCTACTGCCAATTCACTTCACTGGAAAACCCAGACAAATTCCAACATTATGAGAGAACATACTTCTCTCTATGCATGTTCCCCATACCAGGCATAATGTAATGAATGTCTACAGTTCCCCATTAGTTGCCTTTTTTCCAAACTAAAAAGCTCCAAATGCTTTAGGCTGCAATCCAAGACACACTTTCTTGGGAGTAAATCCCTTAACCACAATGTGACTTACTTCTGAGTAGACATGCATAGGCCTGTGCTATCAGTCTATCATCATAGAAACAGTGTGCCAAAAGCCTGATCATTTACTTGCCCTCTCCAGTGTCTTATTCCTATATTATTAATAACTATCTTGGAAATATATATACAATATGCTTTTAAGGTGGGACAACCATAACTGTACACAGTTATGTGGATCGCACCAGGTGACACCCTCGGGGTGGGGGTGGGGAGTGGGGTGTTGACACCAAAATTATGGAAATTTTGTATTTATGAATACTACCATGACGTTATACATTGGAAAGGTAATTTAATGCAGCATGCAATAAAATAAACCATTTTGATGTATCTATATTCTATCAAACGGTATGGGTAGATAAGCAGAAAAAAGAAAACACAACTGCCTTATGTAACAAAAAGTGGATTTCCTTCACTCAAAACTGGCCAATGAGACTGATTGTTCTGAGAGCCAAAGAGGTGTTATAATGACATAGCATGGAACCAATAAAGTGTTAGTATGAGTCAGCTCTCATTTCTATGTATCAGAGCTAATACTAGAACTCTTATTCAGTTGTTTGAGTGTCATCAAGTTGGCCACCATTTTTTTGTTGGTTACTAATTTGTTTGGGTGAACTGTACCGTTATACATTAACTGCACCTGGTGACACCAACCCTAGTGACACCACTGGGGTGACGCGATGAGCTCTCGCATCGGGTGATGCCAACCCTAGTGACGCCTCTGGTCACAGCATTCCATTCCTAATAACTCTGAGCATTTGTATAAAGGCATTACAGTACTGGTGAGTTTATTTTCTATCTATTTCCTAATAACTCTGAGGATGTCATTTTCCTTTTTCACACCTGTCATGTCACATCATTCTGAGGTAAATTTTTGGAAGTCCTCATCAAGGTTCACACACCACCTGAAATGAGGCAGGTGACGACTGGAGAGACAGCCTTCTCGTTAGTGGCATCCCGTTTATGGAACTCTCTCCCCAAGGAGGATCACCTGGCTCCTACTCTGATAGCTTAGGGACACCATATTTAGATTAGTTGTCATGTTCCCAAGCTTTTAATGTGTGAGGCGAATGTTTAATCCTGCAGGTTTCTATCTGCTGCTATTGTATAACTTTATTGCATTATTTCTTTGCTGTAGCTGTCTTGGAAATATTTATATCAATATACATTTCTCAAATAAATACATACAGTACATAAATCACTAATAGAAAATATGTTTTTGTGGCATGTCATAAGATAAAAGAGAACGTCCTGTCTAAGTTGATAACGTGTGTTCTGGCAACAGAACTTGGCAAATGAGATTTATTTAAAGTAAATTGTTTGAGAAAGGCAAAGACAGAGTGAGTCACATTATAGGCATGTGACACGGTGCACAATGCCAATTCAGGCAAAAGGATGATGGGCATTTTGAAGCAATAAGACTGTTCTTATGGTTACAGAGACATTTTGACTATCATTGTAGCTGGCATCCAAGTTCAAGCTTGTCAACGCTCTCTTGTTCCTAGACAGGTGTCCAGCTTCAACCCCCCTATGGAATGTATTCTTTAATGTCCACCTCCTTTTTAGTCAAGGGAGTGCTATTGATAGACAGATGAACACTCCATAAGGACACAGAGCAGTAATGACAGTAATAAAAAGGAAAGCATGCCTTTAGAACATGTTTTAACACCACAGAAACAGCTGTACCATTGGGAGCAGGTCTCTTTCAGTCTCGCTTCTATCTAATTTCTTATTTTTCACTAGCTTTCATGTTGACTGGACCAATGAACTTTGGTCTAGATTTAAATTAAAAAATAATGTACAATTTTCCCTTTCTGACAGGTCTTCAGTTTGCTACAAAACAAAGAAATCTCCAAGGAGAGGAACGTCCACTTCCAAATACAGACAGTTTCGGTTTTGTTTTCACACTAAGAAGTACTGATTTTTTCCCCTGATAAGTCTCTGAGATCACACATGAAAGATTTACACCAACCAAACTCTTGAGCTCTCTTAAGGCACAATCCTGTCTAGTGCAGGAGTGACAGAGAAAATTATTAGTTGAAAATTATCATAGTGTTGCAGATGGGGTGCTCTGGCTGAGTGATAGTGACTTGCTGAAGATCACCTAGTAAATTCTTGGTTAACACATGGTTAATACTTCAATAATGGGGGCAGCCCAATCCTGTCCAGCAATCCTGTGCTGGACAGGAGGGGGCTGGAGGTCTCTGCGGAACCCCATTGTCAGGGTTCCCACCTCTTCCAATTCAATCTCAACAGCTGAGAGAGGTTTATTTCTTTCTTTTTTTCCCTTAGAGATTGCTAAAACAGGGTTACACAGAAAGGCATCCTAGTTTAGAAGACATACACAATACACATACAGAGTACAGAAAACAATAAATACTGATTCTCCTAAAATACTGATCCAACCTCACCTAATACAGGCTAGAAGAAGGCAAGGAGAAGTCTAGCTGACTCACGCCAAGGGCTTCCTTCTCAAGCCCTTTTTATACCTTACTCAGACTCTCCGCACCCCTCCCAGCCAAAAGGAAACAGCTAGACTCAATTTCTCAATTAGGCTACTTCAGGCCAAAAGCTTAACACCTTTACCTGTGCCTCACACCCATGTTGAGCTCCAGAGGTCCCTATGCCTCTCCTCGGATGTGCACCATCAAAATGGCTGGTGTTGCTTCAGAACTGTTGACAAGTCCTGTTGACAACTGTTGAACTGTTGACAACTTCACAAGCCCCGCCCCCTGGGGTGTGTGACATCACTTTCACCGCACCGCCGCCGCAATTCGGCAGCGGTGCGAAAGCACACACACACACACACACACACACACACACCGGTGTTTTTGGGGCCATTTTTAGGCCATATGGAGGGTGGGAGGGCCAACCCTTCTGCTGCAAGCGGCCAAAAAATGCCTGGGGGTTGATTTCGCACCGCCCCTCTGCCAAAAGTGCACTGCCAAATGTGCATCCCCCTGCCACTTGACACCCCTGCCACCTGGGGGTCCACTGCCCCCCGCTCCCTGTAATGACACCTCTGCATTGGGGCCTTCCTGCGTTACACCGGGGGAAGGAGGCGAACATCCCCTTCCCCAGAGTAGATCTCCGGGCTGCTCCCAGAACGGGGATAGGATCCGGCGGTCGGCGATACTTAGGCAGGATTGGACTGCCCGTGAGATCCAGAGGAATGCGAACAAGCAGAGAAGACTGGAAGAGTGAGAGTTAGAGGAAAAGGAAAACAAGAAAAAAGAGGAGGGAGGGAGAGAGAGAGAGAGAGAGAGGGGGGGGTCAAATATGGCTGGGAACCACAGAGGTAAAGATTGATCTTCACACCTTAATTCTTTGGCTGTTGGTCTCTTTACCACTATAATTATTAATAATAATGACAAAAAAACCGTGAAAATGCTTATAATGGCTACACTTAGCAGAACTCTGGAGTTATCCTGGGACCAAGGCAAATTCTTGTACTTGCAGGTGGGGGAGATTTTGAGTAGGGGGAAATGATTGGAGAAGAAAGGTAAGCACCTACCTCTGGTACCTTTCTCAGCTCACACTGAGAGGTTCCTGGACTGATTCCTGTATTAAAAAGTCTGCAACGTAACACTAAGTTTGGCCCCTACTTTCCAGAATGAAGTACTGTAATTAAAAATGTCACATATGGGGGAGGACAATGGATCCCTGCATTTATGTACTTCTTGAATAAAATTGAATGGAAAAAGCTCCAAACCCGAAAACTGTGTTCACAAATCTCTTTCCATTGTATGTTCAAAAGTGACATTTTCATTCAAAACATTTCAAGTGTACTTGTGAGCTTTCACTACGGAACTGAAAGATGGAACCTCTTCTTTTTATTTATTCTTTTGCAATGTATATTGATAAAGTGTGAGTGGCCTATGGCTTTTTCTGCAAGAATGAATAAAAGAAAGAAGAAACCAGAATGGCTTTTTGTGTTCATTAAAAGCAGTCCATAAACCATCAGATCTGTCCAACTTGCTTATGGCAATATCTATTAAATATAAAGCACAGGCAATGCCTTAGAACCTGCAGTGCTCTCTAAAAAAAGGGAAATGGTGCAATTTATGTGTTTTAAGCATGAAACACTTACTGCTAAAGTTCTGAAACAGTCCAGGCATCAGCTTGAATTAGCTTGCATTAGCTCTTAGACAGCATAAGATCTCCTCAGTGAAGGATTGGAGAGTTGTTTGTACTTCAATGAGGCCATGATTGGGCCCAGGAAAAGGGGCAGTCTTTGAGATGTTATCAGTCTAACGGCACAATCCAAATATCCCGAAGCGCCAGTGCTAAGTGTTGCAAACGTGTCATAAAGCACATTTGTGATGACTCAGGAGTAGGCAGCACCTGTACTGAGGCCTATACCTCCTGTTCACCAAGCAGCAGAGAATCCAGCGCAATGGGGCAGGTAAGTCCCGCTCTGAACTTGCGCAGCGCCTGGAGGATGGGGAGTGGAGAATGGGTAGGGGCATAATGGGGTGGGGAGGGCGGGAAGGTGGGCAAATCAGGCCTGGGAGGGTGGTGGGACTGGTGTCGTTGGTGGATGCCATATCCTATCCCCCCTCCCAGGCCCTTGCAGCCAACATGGGGCTGCTTGATTCTCCACCAGCTAAAGAGACTGAGTTGCCCCATTGCAGCAGCTGGGGTTTACCTGGGGTAAGTGGACAAATGTCCAGTCCACTTCCCCAGATTTGGCCTCCAGCAGGGCCCTTCCCCAGGTAGGATGTCTCGCGGTCCATGCTGCAGAGCCCAAACTGGGGGAGGATAGGATTGGGCTCCCAGCTGGCTTTTTGCTTTTGCTTTAATTAGATTGCAAATAGTAATTTTAGATTCACACTGCATGTCCTGCTCTCCTCACAATTCTGAGATGGGAAGAGGATGATGATACTGTATAATGGACAGGGGGGAGAACTTCCTATCTCTCACTCATCTCACAGGGTTGTTATGAGGATCCAGTGGAATAACCCAATATATGTCTCCTTGAGACCTCTGGATGAAAGATTAGATATCAATTAATCAACGCAATAAAGTAGGAGAAAGGAGAACCAAGATCTTTCAGGACTCCTGAAGCTGCCAAACTGAGTCAGATATTAGGTCCATGATGCCAAATTCATTGCCTAGTAATATTTTCTCTCTCAGATTTTTTCTCTTTTAGATTTTTCTTAGATTTTTTTCCTGATATTTTCTCTCTTAGATTTGCTCCCAACCAAGCATGCGAAGAATTGCAGCTGTGTGGCAATGGGACTTATTCCCAGGTAAGTGTGCAAAGGATTGCAGCATTCGACCGCAGTCCTATGCATGCTTACTAGGCAATGGATTTGGCATCAGGGATTTATTTTATTTATTTTTATTATTATTATTATTATTTTGCATTTTATACCGCCCTTCCTCCAAGGAGCTCGGGGTGGTGTACATAGTTCCTCCCCTCCTTATGTCCTCACGACAACCCTGTGAGGTAGGTGAGGCTGAGAGATAATGGCTCTCCAAGGTCACCCAGGAAGCTTCATAGTTGAGCAGGGATTTGAACCTGGTTCTTCCAAGTCTAAGTCCAACTCCTGAACCACTACTACACCATCCTGGCTCACCATCCTTGGTGAGCCAAGTGGGGCATGACGTGGGGATCCAGGGCCATGAGAAGACCCATGGCCAAGCCCTGAGACCTTGCCCAGTGCGTCACCTCTTGCAGTTAAAAAAAAGTTGGTGGTGGGCTTACCTTGGCAGCAGGAGTGGCAGCAGCCTATGACAGTGACACAGTGATGGGCATTGCATCATTGATTTAAAACAGATGGCTGCTGACACTGAGCAATCTGGACTGCTACCATCCTCATCACTCAGGTAAGCCATCACTCAGGTAAGCCCTACCCAAGACTTTGTTGATGACACCCACAAACCTGACTCTGGTTCAGGGAGTAAACTCTATTTGGATGTAGTGGGACTTGCTTTCAAGTAAATGTGGATAGGACTGGCTGTTAGTGTGTTCCCTAATCTACAGAAAGATTGAAAGTAGATGTCTTTGAGTTATAGACGTTTTAGATGTTACATGGCTGTTTTACCCAAATGACATCCTTTAATAATACTAACATCTCTACAACACAACTAGATATAGTTGTTGATATATAGTTTGGCTTAGTGGGATACTTTAATTAGACAATAGAGAATTGTATGTTAGTAGGATATACAGCTTCGCGCTTGCTGATCTCAAAAAGTACAGCATTTACAATTTAGTATTGTAGAGATTTTTAGTATTATTAAAGAATGTCTTTCAGGTAAAACAGCCATGTAACATCTATAACAGGGGTGGCCAACCATCCACCATTAGGGTCTCTGTGTTCTTAAGAGTTGTGTAGAAGACAGAATCATGGCGGCTGCAACTGCTGATGGTGCTGCTAAAGCAGCTGCACCTGCTGAAATGCCCTCACCTAGACAACCATTAAAGGGCCAGGAGCATTCATGTTGAAAGGTTGGCAACCCTTGATCTATAACATCTATAACTCAACTATAAATGTTTTACCAGAAAGAAGTTATTTAATAACATATGCTGGCCATGAAAGTTTGAGTGAACAATATAGACATTTTGTTGATTGATACTGCTGTCTCTCACCAAGCGTTCTGGAGTCAAGAATGAATCCTCTATTCTTTTGAAAAGAAAATGTGAAAGCACTGGTTGTTGTTGTTGTTTAAATGAAATGTATGATAAAATAGCCACCATAAAAAGGATCTCGTTTCAAAGTCAATATGGTAAGGCAGGAAAACAGTAGCCTATTAGTCTCTTAGAGAATCGAAAGAGAAATGTTAAGAGAACTCAAACAAAAAAATAAATTATGAATCAAAACATATAGTTCGAAATCATTGCGGAAAAGTAAGTGATGCTGCTAAGGAAGAAACAAGGAGAGACAATGATGACAGCATGAGAAAACAGTGGACTTCTATTTTCTCCCCAAATAGAAAACTGGACATTTGCCAGGATCAGAGATTAATTATAGAGACTGAATAAAAGTCATTAGGAAGTATAATTAGGAAATAACTCCACAAGTGTTAATTAAATGATATGCTAAAAGACTTACATGGAATTCATTTGAAGATAAAACAGAATCAAGATTCTTGAAACCTGTAAGGCTCCATGACTGGTTGCAAGGTCTCTTAGAAATGCACATTATTCGACAACATTAGCCGTTTCTGGGTGTTCAAGTGTGTGCAATGGATGCATGAGGGGGAGGAGTATTGCCAACCTGTGCAGCCTGTGACCCTTGCTTTCCTACACACACACACACACACACACACACACACACACACACACACACACACAGACAGACACACACTCCCTGTACTTACCACCTCCGGAAAGATTTGATTGGGAGGATTAGGCTTGCTGTTTAAGTTCCTCCATTCCAGTAAGGAGATTCCTCAAACCATATAGTGCCTTGCTAATCCATCATGGAAGAAGGGCAGGGTATAAATAAAATGGAAGACAAATCTACTCATGATCACAGTCTATCGTGATGGCTATGTGTTACCTCCAGATTCAAAAGTAATATGCCTTGGAATACCAGCTGCAGCGGAGCAATGTTGGGGAGGGATAGGCCTTCACAAAATCTCTATGTTGCAGTAGCTTCACTACGTGGTCCCCCGTGAAATCAGTACCATAAGTGACATCACCGTCACTGCACACCCCATCGGAGACACAAGGTGGGCCAAACCCATTGCCATATCCGCTGCTGCTCCTGCCGACAAAACGGTGCGGTTGTCGCTACTGCCCGCCTTATCACCACCACCCCCGCATGTCGCCCAGGGGCGGACGGCCCCCCCAGCCCCCCCAGGCGATGCTTCTGCAGTGATGCACATCAGTTTCATGTCAGTCATGCAGAGGTTTCTCCCTCAAGCGAATGTGGAAACATTTCCTTCAAGTTAGAACATTTGAATACAGCTGTTATAAGCAATGGGCCCGTTAAGTGATAAATCTCCAAAAGAGCACATTTCCTAGGTTCAGAAAAGGACATTTGTTCTAATAACGGTAACATGATTAATGGAACTGCAGTTAAAGAGAGCAGTTCCCTGGAGTGGGGAGGGTGTTTCCAGATGAACCACTCCAATCCCAGCCTAATTCTAGAAGCACTTTGCAATACAATAACATTTTTGTTGCATGCCTAACATCTCTCTTTTTACAAGTTAAGACATGGTAGCAATGGATGACCTGTGATTTCTTCAAAATATAATAGCCAGAAGCCTGAAGTTATGGAACTTAGTGTGAAGCTTCTTGCACATCTGGACTTCGCAGAAAAGCAACCTAGCTCAGCAATGGTGCTGATGGAAGGAAGAGTTCAAATCTATATTCAGTTCTGACCATGGAAGAAGAAAATAATATCAGGAGAGTTGAGCTTTCTTTATGACATGAACAATAACATTCTTACAGATACTACGAGGAAAACAAAAACAGAAAGCAAGTATAAATATGCTTTATTGTTAAAAAAAGATTTCAACAGGTCTTCTGGCCATGGTCCACCAAAAAAGATAAAAACAAACCTTACACTTCGCCCCAATCACATAGGAAGGACTTCCTCAGAGAAGCAAGATGCCTCTTCTAGGGCTGGAGATAAAACAAGAAGCTCTGGAGAAAAGCTGCAGGAAAGCAAAGAAGTTTATAACTAGTCAGGAACGATGATGGACAGCACAATCCTGTGCAAGGATCCAGTTGGCGGCCCAGGGCCGCCCGCTGGATCCTGAGCCCAGGCTGCCCATCGACCAGTGGGCCAGAGGTCTACTCGGGGAAGGGGACGCTCGTCCCCTTCCCCTGGTGTAAACCGGGGCCATCCTGCCCCCTCCCGGGTCGGCTAGGCCAATGGCCCCCCTCCCTCGCCCGCTGAACTGCCCACGTGGCCGCCAGCGGGAGCTCTTACCTTCCGCCGGTAGCCGCGTCCTGGTCCGGTGACAGAGTGAGTACTTACTCTGAAGTAGTCGTAAACGTGCTTTACAGCACGTTTGCAACACATTAGAATGGCGGAGCGCGCACTCCGCCATTCTAACGTTACGGAGGATTGCGCTCTGAGACCGGCTACGTTGCTCCAAGATCAGACATCTTTCAGTTTAGGCTTTCTATGAAAACCTAAATTATAAATATGCTCATAAAATATTCTGCTGTTTTGCAGCTGCTAAAGTATGCAGATGACAGCATTTGGACCTTCTTTAATTTGCCCAAGATTACCAAAATTTGACCTGGCACTCTTGCCCTATTCTTCTGCTCAACACAATAGTTGCATAATCACTCTTATGTACACCAAGGGAAGGAACTCAGGTAGTCTATTTGTTGAATACCGATTAATATTCTATCTGTTAATTAATCCATAAACATAGATTTCATTAGTAATCAATGTGCTGCTTACATATATTTAATCCAATATATTTAAATACGTTTGTTACCACTCTTGCTCAAGTACATCTTGAGGAGGCTCAGCAAATGCTAGTAAACTGAGGGCCTGCCATTGTTCTGATTGCATTAGGCACATTTTGTATGGGCCATGACATTCTTCTCAGACCTCTGGCTACCTGGTTGGGCAAATTTCCCCACACCAAAATGTAAAGAGCTTCCTTCTTTTCCTCTCCTCTCAGTCTAACAGCGGAATCCTATTCAACTTACACCACTGGTGTAACCAGCGGAGCAGCGAGAACGGGAGGTCCCAGAACGGAAAGGGGATTCAAATCCCCTTTGAATCCCCCTTTGGAGGGGATTTCAATCCCCTTTCCATTTTGGAGTCTCCTGTTCTCGCTGCACTGCTGGTTACACCGGTGGTGTAAGTTGGATAGGATTGCGCTGTGAGTCCCTGTCTTACTTGGCAGAGTTGCCTGCCTAATATTGTTGCTTGAGAAATAATATGGGGGACAAATGTCCTGGACACACAATTGCATTTCACCTAAACCATAATATGAGGGCAAATGAATTTTTAAAACAACAACAACACACAAAACCTTATCTTTATTTTAAAAAGTCACCTTTTCACTATTTCTTTTCTATTCCTAATATACAAAATAATAAATGGCCAGTATTTGAACACTTTTATGAGAATGTCACTTTTTAATGTAAAACATAAAGGTGTTAATTTGTCATGAGCATTATTGTATATGTCTCTATCAAAACCTAGTATAGGAACCACTTTTGATCGAGCCTTTCATTCATTGTGATCGACTTTGCACTGCTGGGGGTCATGTCATCTCCTGTCTACAGCCTCATCTGTCGTGGATTTTATTAGCTCGTGTCCATATGATGTCTCTCTCTTTATGGCTGTCAAGCATTCTGTGGGTCAAAAATTTACTGTCTCTTTCAAGAGTGCTTGATTTATTAAGCATGGAAGAGTTAAGCCTGTACTGCCTTTATCCACTCAGTCATTACAGTTGCCTTCCAGCATAAAGGTAACCTGCAGAGGTACAGAGAGGTGAACTGTGGCTGTTCACTCAAGTAAGTCAATTTAGTGTAAATATGCTATCAGTCGTCTAAAACATCTGGGTGAACAGCAAACATTTCTGAGCAGTATCTCGTCTTTGGGTAGAAAGTAGATCCAAGACTGCAGCTGATGTTGCAGATCCAAAACAAATGCATGACATGAGTGTTACTTCTTGGTGCAGGGCCGGCTTTAAGCCAATTGGACCTATTGCTTAAGGGGGCCCCATGCTAGGGCAATCTACTCTAGTCTTGTCAAATACACACGGCAACACATTGCAACATACTCATGACACTACATTGCAGGTTTTATATTGTAGGCCTATATTCAGACTCAAGTATTTAAGTTTTACATACATAAATCTAGATATGCATGCAATTTTATTGCTTAGATCAGGGGTTCTCAACCAGTGGTACTAGTACCACCAGTGATACTTCAGCTGACTACTGGTGGTACGAGGACCACCGGAACCCCCTCCGATGTGGAGCTTTCGGCAGTGTGTTTTCATTCCTGAGAGGCTCCTGCCTTTGGCTGAGCATCTCAGGAATGCTGAGAAGGGTCCTCCCACCCGCCAAGAGCCTCCTACTTGCGTTTTCTGGGCTCTGAAAACCTGGAAGTAACTGGAGATGATGTCATCGCCAGTCACTTCCAGTGGTACGCAGCAGGAGAGTGGCACCAGAGGTGGTACTCAGCCAGGAAAGGATTGAGAACCCCTGGCTTAGATCCATTCAGTCTATATGTATGCAATTTTGTTGCTTAAATCCATTTGGTCCATTAACTCACATGCACTTTTTAAGCACAGATTTTGATTGTTTTCCAATCTACCACAGAGATAACAAGTCTATAATAAATTTTGTTTCTATCTCTAAGATTCTACAGACCTTGGCTGTGAACCTGGGCCCCACACACACACACAAAAAAGTTTTCAATTGGGCTGCAGTCACTAAGGCCAGACCTTACTTGGTAACAAAAACAACCAAAAGTATGTGATTTTTGTTTGTATCATGCTCCTGTAGAAAGCTGTTGAGTGCACACTATGTGTAATATATAAAGAAATTGACTCAGACTGAACCCTGCCAGACCAGACATGCATAACAGGGATGGAAATACAAGATGGGAGGGGATATCCCCACCCTCCAAGGATAGAGGATCTTGCAGCTCCAATTCCCAACTCCATGTGTTAAGATTTAAAAATCTTTCACTTTCAGAGGGCAGGCACACAGCACGTGATAATATTTGCCGGAGAAATAAATAATGGTGACATGCCTGGCATACAGCCAATTTATTCTTGTAGGGTATCAACATTATCACTCAAGCCAAGGTGTTACTTTTGTGTTTTTGATCCTTTCAAGTACTTGGCACCAGCAGCAGTGTTGATTGCAAAAATGAACTGGCTGGCACAGCTAACCTGTAACTGTGTTCTCTTTTCATTCGATAGAAAAGGCACTTTACAATGTTTATCCCGTACTGTATTGGATACAGAAATTGATGTTTGTTTGCTTTTTTTAAAGCTGATTTCATGCCACAGGGGAAATAAAAAAAAGGAGAGTCAGAATTTACATTGCTGCTTTCAAATAGCAGAAGAGAGGGAAGAGGGTTGTACATTATATACTACAGATGAAACAGGGATGCATATTACTAAAACAGGAAAACAAATAATTAAAAATGACATACTCTGCCTGAAATCATGTCCACTGTAAAAACATTAAATTAAACATGCTGGTGTAACACAATGGTTATAGTCTGTTGTTCACTAGCTCCCTGGCTAGTAAAGTTACCAGCCATTTGGTCAGTTTTTGAGTGGGATGCCAAGATTTTTTAATTCCCCGTCAGATGCTGGTCTAGGTAGTGTAAAATACACTTCTCAAGGACACCACTTCACCTAAGAGCTTATCAGTGCTGTAGGAGGCATAGACCTTAGCAGAATTCACCTCTGCAGTATGTGGAAAGTGCTGTCATGGTGCTGATTGTTGTGTTAGCGGGGGGGGGGGGCATTCTGAAGAGACTCCAGGCACCCCTTCCTGATGATCTGCGCAGTGATAGCATATGAGTCTAACTGCCAACCCCCACTCCTTACTAAAACTCTGAATTCCCCAGATGTTTCAACAGAGCAGGATCCTCTAAATTCCCCTTGACATTTTGCTTTAGGTGACTTGCGGCAGCTACTCTAACGCTGATGCCCCACAGCAGATACTGACGGTACAGGCAAGGTGCAGTGCGGTAGGGTTACCATAATTTCCCAACCCACATTCGGGACACCCCCCCCCACAGTCCCCCCCCCCACATTCAATTAATTAAATAGTTAAAAATTTAAAAGTAAAAAATAAAAGAAATAAAAATAAATAGAATAAATTCACTCTAAAGGGGGCGCAAAGCGCCCCCGGATTTTTTAATTATTTCATTAATTTCCTTATTAAAAATAAATGTAATAAAAATAATTTTAACACTAAAGGGTAATTAAATAAATTACCTTACTTTTGCTGCTCCCCGCACTGCTGCTGCTGCTCCCCGGCAAGCAGGAACGGGCTCCCCGGGCGAAACACAGCCTGCTTGCCCATGCTGTGCGAGCCTGCCGGAGGCTTGCGCTGCGCGGGCAAGCAGGCTGGCCCAGTCTCCCCGGCACCGCACGGAGCCGCTGGGAGACCGGGCTAAACACAGCCTGCTTGTCTGCGCCGTGCGAGCCTGCCGGAGGCACGCGCCGCGCGGGCAAGCAGGCTGGCCCGGTCTCCCCGGCACTGCACTGAGCCTGGGAGACCGGGCGAAACACAGCCTGCTTGCCCGCGCAGCACGATCCTGCCGGAGGCTCGCGCCGTGCAGGCAAGCAGGGTGTCGTTCGCCTGCTCCCTCACTGGCTCCGTGCCGGTGGGAGAGCGGGCGGACGACACCCGCTCACCGCCTGATGATGCCCTCACGATGCTGCATGATGCCCTCATGAGATTTGGGCGCCGACATCTTGGATCACGTGAGATTTCGTGATCCAAGATGCTGCCGGCGCCCGGGTAAGTTTAAAAAAAGAAGATGGTGGCGGCGGCGGCCATCCCTCCGGAAACTGGACCGGGACAAAACCGGGAATCGTGGCCGATTCCCGGGACTGTCCCGTAAAAACCGGTACGGATGGTAAGCCTACAGTGCGGTCATCTTATTGTGCTGATGGCGGGTTATTGTCCAGGGCCATAATAAGCAAGGTCAATTCTGCAGCCTAGCAGCAGCTTCACCTAAGTGTATACTCCTCTTCCCGTAACATAATGTTTGTTCAATGCTCCAACATTCCAGAGAGAACATGTGCAAATACTTCTCTTGTAGGTCTACTAATCCACATGTTGTTGTTGTTGCTTTTTGCCATGCCAGCAGTATCAGTGAAGGGACAGTGCTGGCATGAGGACTGACTGGAATGATGGGGTGAACATTGTTTATATATCTGACTAAGTGGAAGAGAAGTTACAATGACATTCACAGAGCACTGGCTCCTGGCGCCTATGGGGCGTGTGCCAAATACTGCCCCCTTAACTGGTGATGTGCCAGCCCCTGCTCCTCTGACACTATAACCCGCTGATCTGTTCCCCTCTTCTTTTTCCAAGCCAGAGAGTGGGAAGAGGAGGATCAGTGGAGGCAAGCGGGTGGATGAAGGTTGACAACTCTTGTCAAACTGCTGTCTGAGACGACTGCTTCAGTTGGCCTTAGGGATGGGGTGGCTCCGCATCCAAGCCAGAGGAGGCACATGTTGGCAAGCAGAAGCTCACAGTTCAGTCTCTGGTCCCTCTTTGGGTAGAACGACTGAGAAAGACCTTGGAGGGTCACTGCCAGAGAGTAGGATAATGACTAACAGCCTGATTCTAAGGCACCCTTACACTGCTAGAACTAGTGTTCCAGCAATATAAGGCACTTTACGGTGGTCGCAGACGCAATGCGCCAGTGGGAGTAGCTAGGTCGCTGCTGCAAGCAGCAGGTGGTGGCAGCCTTTCAGCAAATCCTCCACAGCCGCTGGTGCTGGTAATTCAACATGGGGGGCAGAATAGAGGTGGGGAGGGGGAGGAACGGGGAAGAGTCAGGGAAGAATGAGGGTGGAATGAGGGCTAGCAGGGGGTGGTATTGGCATCAGTGGTGCCACCAATATCCTATCCCCCTTCCAGGTCTTGATCCACCTTCACGATTCACCCACACAAACTTGCACTAGTGACATCTCTGGTGCAGGTCTAAGTAGACCCATTCTGGCACTGAAGGAGACCTCCAGGACTGCCCCTTCCTGTTCCAGTGGCACAGCTGCATCAGTGGGTAGGGAAAGGACAAGATTGTGCCCTATGACTCTGAGCTGCAAATCAGGACATCTCCAGTTCAACTCTCACCAACTCACTAGGTGGCCTTAGACAAGCCATTCTGTCTCATCTGCAGTTCCTCCATGTATAAAATGGAGATAATAATACCGAGTTACCTTATGGGGATGTTGTAAGTATTCTATCAAGATAGATAATACAGTGAAAACACTATACAAATGCTAAGTTTTATTCTTACTGGGATAAAAGGAGCTATGTTTTGACTTAGTATGTCATTGGTTTCACATGTTCACCTAACGAATTGGGCCTGACAAAAGACCAATCATTGTGAGGGGCTGCCTGGACTCAACTTGGGTGCATCCTCCCATGCCACTTGATAGACAGCAAGTATGGTCCCTCCCCCAGGCTGTCATCAGAGAGCTGCTCCTGTATGCCATGGACATTCGGTGTTTTGTCAGCACAGCCAGAAGGCTGCCAGGCCGGACTTTGTGGCCTAGGGACAGCACTATCACAGGGAAGGCCAATTAAAAATACAAAAGGCAGTAATCCTACTTAATAGGCTGAAACAATAGGATGCTTTTTAAGATGCATCAGCTGAATCCGAACCTCAAGCTCTTCATTATCTTTCAATAAAATGCAGAACTGCGTGAAATATCTGCTGACTGACGAGCCTTGTGACACTCTTAGCCCCTGAAGCTCTCTTTGAAGTAGGAGGCTCTGAAGTTGCTGAAGGCCAAGCAGGATTTAGCTTTGAACATTCTCTTCAAGCAGTAAAGGTTCCACAAGATCTACATAAATTTCGCTGGGTTCTTTGCGCCTTCCTTGAACACACGGTAATAAAACTATTCAACAGCTTATGAAATGGTTGGTTAGAGGAATGGAAATTCAGTAAATAATATTACCTTCAGAACAACGTAAAGTATTTGGCATGTTGGACCTTGAGTGTTTTAAAAATGAAATAGCTAAATGCTTCCAGAGTCAATTTTGAAATGTCTTATTAACTCGGGTGCTCATAAATTCTTTTTAAAGTATTACAATGGAATAGTGCAGCAATTTGCATAAAATTAATAAATCTTCAACTAGACCCAGCTTCCTGTGCCGTAAAGCATACTAAAACTTTGATCTGCCAAAAGGGCAGGCTGTATAGTAATAAAGTCATCTGAAATGTAGAACATATTGGTTGCATCCAGACAAACACATACATAATTTTAGAAGTGTGCCACTTGTGTGTACTTTTTTTTAGCCACTGCAAAAATATTCCAAAGGATTAAATATGAGATATGAAAGAATACAGCTAATATGATCTCAGTCTCTATCCTGATCTACATATAAGTGGCAGAATCAGCAGCAGTAGATTGGTTTATACTACTTCAAACCGCAGGTGCAGGAATACTCATCTAAAAGTCTGTGCAAGTAGAGAACTAGCACATTTTGGGGAAAGTATCGTGCTCAATCCTTACCCTATTATGCCAGTTTTCTACTTTCAGGAAGTTTTTTAAAAAAACGTTTTTCATAAAGTGTTTCAAAATGTGATACACAAACACCCTTCACAATCTTCTACACCATTCTGTTTATTCAGAAGGTGGGATAGAAGTCGTTTAAATATATAAACTTAATATAAATCAATTATCTATTCTAAGGATTTCTATCTCATCATTCCTGTTAAAAATGAATCAAGGTGGCAAATGAGAACACAAACAAGAATAATGGACAATGAAATGCATGCTAAAGTCTCTAATAAAGAATGTGTTGATTGCAGCAAAATAAAATTTCGGTCCACGACTGGAAGAAGCTCAAACCATCACCACTTAAGAATGGCTTTTGGAATAATTTATGTAGCTATGATGGACAAATTGACTGATCTGATATCTCCGAGAAGAGAAGTCAAATTTGTCTCTTTCATGAACAGATGATGCCTTTCATGAGCTCCTGGAGTGCCAACATATTTATAGAAAGAAAATTATTTCTATAATATATTTTGTTAAGTTAATCAAGACTCCACTACTACACTCCCATACAAAGGTACCTTATACTGAATCAGATCATTGGCGCATCTAGCTGACTACTCTCTACTCATTTTGGAAGGGGTTTTCTAGCATTTCAGAGAGGAGTCTTTCCCAGCCCCACCTGGAAATGCCAGGGATTGACCCTACGACTTTCTGCATGTGAAGCATGCACTCTACCACTGAGATATAGTCTCTTCCTTCCTTGGCCACCTCATTCTGCTTTATATTTAGGTCTAGTCTGCTTACTGTGATCCTTCCAAAAGGTTGGCCATGTTAGTCTGAAGTAGAAAAAACAACACGATGCCTTGTAGAGTCTTAAAGTCGAGCCATTGTTTGCTTGCTTGCTTGCTTGTTTGTTTGTTTATGGACCTGACACTTGACAAACAATGAGAACATAAGAAATTCAAGGAGGTCTGCCCATGCTTTTTTGAATGCTATTACTAGTAGATAGATAGATAGATAGATAGATAGATAGATAGATAGATAGATAGATAGATAGATAGATAGATAGATAGATAGATAGATAGATCTTATTGGATGTGTTCTGTGCACTGAAATTTACTTAATGTATGCTGTTGACAAGAAAAAAAATAATTAACTCTACCTGGCAAAGAAAGAACATCTGGAATGATGGTTATCTGACTGTCTTTTTCAGGGCTTGGATCTTTTCTTCACTATGCTAGCTTAAAAGATCCATGAGAGATAGATCTCTTCAAGGATATTAGCCATGATAGCTAACTGGGTGCTCAATGTTCAGACGCAGTGTGCTGAAAACAAATCGTGGGAGATGACTGCTGCCTTCATGCCCTGCTTCTCAAAGACGTTTGGCTGGCTGTGTAAGAAACAGACTGCTGACTGAATCTGTCTCTTTCATCTGATCCAGCAGGGATCTTCGCATCTTCTTTTTAAGAGAATTGCATGAAAATTCAACCATGCCTTTATTTTGATGACAGAAGAAAGCGAAGTAACTACTGGGAAGACAGTATGGGGAGAATAAGTCATAGCTGAACAAGACAATTGAAGTGAATGTCATGCTTCCAATGAATGTTATTTATGAAGAACATAAGAAGAGCCTTGCTGGATCAGGCCAAGGGTTCACCTAATTCAGTTTCCTGCATCTCACAGTGGCCCATAAGATGCCTCTAGGAGCTCATAAGAGAACAAGATATCTGTATCTTGTTGCCACTCCCTTGCGCCTGGCATTCAGAGATAAGGTACCTCTAAAACGCGGAGGTAGCATACAGTCATCATGACTTGTAACCTGTGATGGTCTTCCATAAATCTGTCTAATTCCCTTTTAAAGGCATCTAGGTCAGGTGCTATCACAATGTCTTGTGGCAATGAGTTCCACCACTTACTTACATGCTGGGTAAAGAAATATTTCCTTTTGTCTGCTCTGACTCTCTCTCCAGTCAATTTTAGCGGATGACCCTTTGTTCTGGTATTGTGGGAGAGGGAAAAGAACTTCTCTCTCTCCACTACATCTAGCTCATGCATACTTTTATACATCTCACAGCACAATCCTGCGCAGAGTTGCACCAGGGGAGCATGTGCTCCCACAGCGCAGGGTGCCATAAATGCTCCGTAAAGCATGTTTACAAGCACCGGGAGAGTAAGATACGCTGGCGAAGAGGCCGGCAGCCCTTACCTGGCCGTTCCGCCCTCCCCACGCCTACCAGAGCAGGTAAGGCCTACACTGGCAGGGGAGGGCGGTCCGGGCGGCGAGGGCAGTCCAGGCAGCGAGGGTGGTCCAGGCCTAGAGAGGGCGGGGATATCGGTGGCGAGATACACTGATATCCCAAGCCCTCTCCAGGCCCGGCACGGCCTTATACCAGCGGCACGAATGTGCGCAAGCTCCAGTGCTTGCGCTCATTCGAGGAGGCCTAGGCCTCCCACCGCTTACACTGGGGGGAGGAGATGATCATCCCCTTCTCCCGAGTTGTTCCCAGACTGCCCTGGGGCAGTCCAGGAACTCAATAGGATACGGCACATGGCCCTTTAGGCCAGGCGCCATATCCTACACAGGATTGGATCATCATGTCTCTCCTACACATCATGTCTCTCCTCAGGTGCCTTCTTACTAGACTGAAGAGCCCCAAACATTGTTGACTTTCCTCATAAGGGAAGTGCCCCAGTCCATTAATAATTTTGGTCATTCTCTTCTGCACCTTTTCCAGTTCCACTACTATATCCTTTTTGACAGAGGCGAATCTAGGGTGGAGCAAGCGGAGCACCCGCTCCGGGCGCCATCGCCCGAAGGGTGCCCCGCCGCTCCGCCCGCGAGTCGGACTCGGACTCGAGTCTCCGAGTCGGACTCGGAGACTCGATTCCGAGTCCGACTCGGGCCGGCCCCTTCAATCGGGAGAGCCGGCTGGGGACGTCTTCCCCGGCCGGCAGCCCTTTTCCCTCAGTAACAGTCTGAGCATGCGCAAAAAATTGCGCAGCGGGCCTTCCTTAGAAGGCCCCGCGCAGCCGGCCGGGGAAGACGTCCCCAGCCGGCTCTCCCGATTGGGGGGGGTCCCGCCGGGTCGCCCCCTCCCGGAGCGCACCCCTCCCTCCCGGAGTGCCCCCCCTTCGGAGCGTGCATGCTATTTACTTATAGGGGCGCCTACCCCCCGTGCTCCGGGCGCCAAGGGAGGCGGTTACGCCCCTGCTTTTTGAGATGCAGCGACCAGAAACCCAACTGCCCCCCCCACCCTAGGATGCAACGCACCCCTCTTTGGCATGGCTGCCTTCGCGGGGAGGATTTCCTTTGGATTGGGCTGTAAGACTAATATTAAATCGAAGAAAGAAATCTATTAAAAGTCTCCTGTGTTCTTCTAAAAAGAAGGTTTTATGATGTTGCATTGGCTTTTTTTTTTCATTACAGATTTGTATGGTGTTTCTTAACATCTCTCCTGCAGAAATTATTAACAGAAGATGTAGACACATTGCAATTAAGCTCCAAGAGTATAATTTGCTCTCTGATTCTTTTCCGACAGGTGCAAAGTAGGTGCTGCGCTTCCTTCAGATGGATCCGCTTCTTGGTAAAGGAAGATAACTCCTCTTTGCACAGGATGAAATATCTTCTCTTCTTTTTGGAGATGTTCATACTTATTTGCTGGTAAATAAAATCTCACCTATAAACACATTTCAAAGCAGCTTTTACAGCTTCTCCTGCTATTCTGGGAACCATGTTTTTTTACATTAGCTGTGAATAGAAGTAATAGAAGTCTCTATAGAGGCTCTAGTCCTCTGATAGACGAATTGATGTGTTCTGATCATCTGATTTCCCAGGATAGAATATACTATTTTTAAGGATCAAATTGCACTGGCAGATGAGTCTGCACAGGCTGTTGATTTCTTGATCACTTATATAATGGGGCCCATATATCGTAAATTGCTATAATTGTGGAAAGTGGAAAGATCCACAATGCATCTGGATCTTCCTGAAACTAGAAAAATGAAAGTACAGTTTTGGTACCTGGCATTTTAGAGATCTTTAATTGACACTATAAGTGTCAATATATTTCATCTTAATACATGTGTTTTTACGTTTAACTTCAAGCAAACATGTTATTTTATTTATTTTAAAAATTTATACCCTGCTTTATCCTATGCCAAAGCGGATGCCCAAGATAAAATATCAAAGATAAAAATGTACATAATTTTAAACAATACATAAAATAAATTAAAAACAATAAAATTCACTGGTGGGGGTGGGGTTAGAGTCAAATGACATATGACAGTAAATAAGCAGCTGCTGACAAAACCAGCACTTGTATGTTTAACGTCCCTCCCCCAACACACCTCTTTAATATCAAGTATTAATACTCTTATTAATACTGCTCTTTCCTTTCAGCAGCCTTAGGGAGTAGGAGGAGGGGAGGGGTTGTGTGCAGTCTCGGAAGGAGACTGGACCAGTACTGGCTCACACTGCATTGGTGTGATGTTCAGTTGAACCAATCAGAAGCAGCGGAGCAGCAATACGTAAGCAGGCCCTGCACTCCACTGTCCTCTTTCATGAAAACATGGCTCCCACATCCCTGCCTACTTTCAGTATAAGTTCAGCTGGCTGCTTAGGGGAAGAATAGGAATATTTTTAGAGCCAATGTGATCAGCTCATTGTCATTTAGCTGCTGGGTTTCCTGCAATATAGCTGCCAGTCATGGCCATCTTGGTTAACACCCACCTTAAGAACAGGGTAGGCAAAAAGCTGCCTTCCAAGGCCAATCAGGAGTGGAGCAAAAAAAAAATCTACCTGACCCCAGAATGGTGACAAACAGCCCATTCCAACCCAACTCCTCTCCAAGTCAGGCATAAGTGTGGCCTAAGTGCAGCCTAAGTTAGGCAGAAGTTATGCCTGAGGTAGGTCAGAGTTATGCCTGAGTTAGGCAGGCTGCAGTTTCTGTGGCCCAGCACCACCCCAGGATCCAGGCAACACTTACCTCCCAGGCAGGCAGGCTCTTCTCCAGGCTCCGTGTCTGGCTCAGGCATGTGCAGGCCTCTGTCTGCATGTGTCAGCGTCCATCCATGGCAGCTGCCACAGGGTCTGTCGCAGCCCGGTCGCAAAGGGGCTGACCACAGGCAGGGGGGTTGCGCCAGTCATGTGGTGGGCGCAGGGCAGGTGACAGGTGAGCGAGGTGCCTGAGCCCAGCCGCCACAGGGCACCCTGTGCATCAGCCACCTGCTGCAGGGGGGAGTGGCCGTCCCCTCCCTCCTGCAGAAGGCGATGCCACCCCCAAGCCACGTTGAGGCTGCACTGGGGGGTGAGCGGGGGAGGGAAGGGAAGGGGAGGGGGGTGGGAACGTCACACACAAGGGGGGTCTCATGAGGACTGGAACTGCCTCTGACATGACTCGCCCGTGCGCTGCCTGAAGCCCTGGGCCTCCAAGGCCGGGGCAATGCCCACAAAGAAGGCATCCCGGCGTGCCTGCTGCTCTGTGCCCCGGCCAAGACCAAGAGATGCCTTGGGCTTGTCTGCTGCGAGCGTGAAGGGCTCACACAGCTCATCACACCCCCAGATGTGGCGACGACGGCGCCTCACGGCAGGCGCTCTAGCAGGGTGGGGGGTGGCCAGCAGCCATCATCAGGGAGTGGGAGGAGAGGCAGACACACAGGCAGGCAGACAGGGGGTGCTGGGGAGGGGCATGGGTGGGTCAGAGACAGACAGACAGACAACAAGGCTGGTGGGAGACAGATTCCAAGAGAGGGGTCTGCAGAGACCGATAGGGACACAGGGGGCGCTCCGCAGATGAAGGTGATGCATAAACAGGCGCCTCTTATGCAGACAGACTTTGGGCGGAAGTGGCTGCATTACAGGCAGACCTTCGCCGGAGGCGCCTGCATTACGGGCGGACCTTCGACGGAAGCGCCTTCATTATGGGCAGACCTTCGACAGAGGCGCCTGCATTACGGGCGGACCTTCGACGGAAGCACCTTCATTACAGGCGGACCTTCGACGGAAGCGTCTTCATTACGGGCGGACACCCTGGCTGTCACTGTTTGCCTGCCTGAGAGGCCCCCCTGACTCCCCCTCCCCTCTGTGCCATGGGGGGTCTCACAGCACCCCTGCTGGGTTCTCCCAGGGAAGGCTGTGGCAGTCCCTGGATGGGACTCATGTAGGGGCTTCAGTGCTGGGGACTGTCTGTGTGTGTGGGGGGGGCAATGCTTGTGTAAACACTGAGCACATATGTTTCACTGGGGCTCTGCCTGAGGGGCATCTTTATTGTTCTGGAATGTTAGCAGAGAAGGCCAGGCAAGGCTGCCAGGGGGTAGTCACAGCAGCCAATCAGAAAGCAGCAGCAGCACACCTGCCCCATGGACTTGGACATGGAGGCTCTTCCCCTGTGGAACCACAGCCTGCTCCATAGGGAGGGGCAGCAAGTAGGCAGCCAGGGAGGTGGAGCAGCAGCAGCAGCTGAGGAGGGTTGCAGGGCTGGCTCCCTGACCTCTGGCAGCATCGAGGCAGAGGACCGTGGGGCAACCAGACTGCAGGCCCAGGGGTGCTCCCAGGAAGGTAGGTGATAGTGGACGTTCCTGGGGAGACAAAAAACAAGGGGGAGTTACATGTCAGCTGGTGTGTGGTAGCAGTCGCCATTGAAGACAAGCCAGTGTGTCGGTTGCAAAAGCTTGCAGGGAGAGAAATCAAACACAGGTGATAGGTGTGACACACATAGCATGGTCTGAGCTGCTTACCTGGGTGTAAGGAGAGCATGATCCTGTAAGGGGAAAGGGTCAAAGAGAGAGACAACACAACTTGGGGGTCACAACCATGGCAAACCTAGCATTACTGACCTGTCAGTAGACCCTGTGGAGAAAAGGGGGGGGGAACAGCTGGTGTCTACATAAGGCTAACAGTTCCACACTTGTGGCATTGTCTGCTCACATGACTACAGGCAGCAATCAGACACAACAGTGGTAAAGAGGCATGTATCCTATATATCATAGCAGGCAAAGCAGGCAGCTATGAGACAAGACATTGGTAAAGAGGCATATCATAGCAGGCTATGCAGGCAGCTATGAGACAACACATTGGTAGAGAGGCATGTCATGGTAGGCTACGCAGACAGCTATGAGACAACACATTGGTAAAGAGGCATGTATCCTTCCTATATTTCTAAATGCAAAGAGGCAGCAGTCAGACCACATGTCAGCACAAACCCTGCTCTTACTTGCTCTTACCTGCTGGTGTTGTTGCCTGTGGGGGGGGGGGGAAGAGGGGCTGGGAGAAAGACATGGGTTAGCAAACACTTGCATGGAGGCAGCTGCCCAGGCACAGCTGTAAACAGATTGGCCACAGCCAGAACAGCCCTCTCTGCCCTAGAGGGAGGCAGAGAGGAGAAGAGAGAAGTGGGGTGTTTGTGAATTTTGCCCTCCACCGACAAAGTCCCACTTTGTGGCTGTGAGGGACAGAACCCCATGCCACGTGCTCAGAGAGAGAGAGAGTGACTGGAGGTCTGGGGCTGGGCTTTTGTGGGAATGAGGCTGGGTGGGGCTGGGTGCTGATAGGCTCCCTATCTTAGGCATAACTCTGTCGGTTTCCAGACCTAGCAGGCCCAACTCCGTCCTAACTCTGACCTAACTCAGGAGTAGGGTGTTAGAAATTTTCAGGAGAGGGCTGGCTTAGGTAAGGTAAAATGGCTCCTATGGGTAGGCTTACCAGATCTCCAACTGGGACAGAGTGCTAGACCTTTAGGAGAAGGAATATGGGCAGGTGTAACTTGTTAAGTCCTAGAGCACAATCCTAGGCATGTCTACTCAGAAGCAAGCCCCACTGAACACAATGGGGCTTGCTTCTGAGTAGACATGCCTAGGATTGTGCTCTAAGGGTTTAACAAGCTACACCTGCCCACATTCCTTCTCCTAAAGGTCTAGCACTCTGTCCCGGTTGGAGATCTGGTAAGTCTACCTATGGGTCTCCTCGAATTTGGGTCCACCTTTTTGGTCGACCTAAATTTTGTGTCAGCATTTGTGTTGGAGGGGGCATGTCTGTGCTTGCCAGGGTCTGGAATCCAACGTTAATTGGTTGCCGCCCCTGTTACACCCACGGTCCGCCCATGTTCCGCCCACTTTTAGGTCAACTTTAGGTCTGACTTGTGCTGCTTAGCCCTTGGGTTGGAATGGGCTGTTCTTAGTCCGTTGGTCGTAACTTTGCCCTAAATGGTTGCATTCCAGACCTAACTTTGACCTAAACGACTTAGGCTGACTTTAGGTCTGACTTGGGCTGCTTAGCACTTGGGTTGGAATGGGCTGTAAGCTAACTAACAGGTGGGTAGGCTTGGTCACGGTCTCCCAGACTGAACTGACAAAGGGAGGTGGTTGTGTTGGAAATAAGTGCACCATGAATTAGGCTCTGTTGTATTTTTGACTCTTGCTGGTATTGCTGTTTAGATGGAACATAGCGTGATGCAATAGTCCTTTTTAAAAACACAAATGCAGTCAATAGCAATTATTTGCTAGTTTTGCATTAAGCTTTCTGATTTCTGATAATGCATGTATTATTTACAGATTCCTGAATGCCAGTCAGGCATTTATCATCAAACAGAAACATGTCCTTTTCCAACGTAGTACAAAATTGTGGCTTTTGATTACTTGGCAAGGTTCCGCTGCCATCTCTCAGGTCACACATGAGGAACAGTAGCAGCACCAGCTCTTTTGCTTGTTAGAAATGCAAAATGTTCCCTTCTTTTGCATAAGTCTTGTTTACAGACAAAAGAATTATGTTTCTCACTGCCCTGAAATTATTGGGTTTTAAGCAGGTAATGAATTCTCTCAAACCACTTTTTGCAGGTAATTAACAAGCTGGATAATCTGCCAGAAACAGGCTTTAGTACCTCTGGGTGCCAGTAAATAGCAGGCATTTCTAATCCTGTGCAATGCCAGGACTGAAAATAATGAATACAAACATTAGTATGCAGATCTCACCATGATGCATTTAATGATTTGTGAACAACAAGTCACCGTACAAGGGCAAAGGATTATACATTTACTTATAGGCAAAATTGAGTTTTAAGAGGTGGACAGTAGGAAACAGCGATTTTGAATAACCTAGGAGATGTTTAAACTGTTCTTAATGACCTGTGTCGAAAACACGTAACTTGGAGGTTTGTGATGCATACGCAAATCGGATGCAATTCGTTAAATGTACCAATCCAGAGCTCCTGCATCTCTTCTGCTTCCAATAGGATTGCCAACCCTCCAGAATTGGCCTGGAGTCTTCAGGAATTGGAATCGATCTCCCGGCAGTGACTAGTGGAAGCAATCCTGGAGATTTTAATAAGGTCGTCTTGGCTCATTATGTTATTTTGGGGAAAATATCTCTCCAAGAATAGTTTCCATGGAAATGTTAATAGGGAGGGCCTTGTTTGTGGATTAAATAGCCACACAATTGCTCCTGAGAGGCTTGCTTGGTTTGCCTGGCTTAAGACAACAAAACACTTCTGTACACACCTTTCCCAAAATGTCAAGTGTTACTTTGCAGCTTTATACATATGGGACCCAAGTTCCATCTTACTTTGGTCTCAATGTGCTCTGGAACCACAAGTTTCCATGGGGTCCTAAATGTTTCTGTATTAAGTCCACAGAAAAATGAACTGTAGATATGAAAAAAGGAGAGATGCACAGTTTCAACCAGAAACTGTATGGCCTAGTCTGGTTGGTTTACCGGGACTGTAAATACATAGTCCCCAGAGCCCTTTTCCAAGTAGAAAGAAATAGGAGATGTGCTACGTCAGTTCCTGCTATTAACAGGCAGCTTGAAGACTATGGACTGGCTAGACTTGATATAAGTACTAGGAACCTGGCCTTCTGCTGTTAACTAGTCAACAGACCAATACTTTTTGCCAACTTTGTTTTAGGCTTCAGCTCAAGACCCTAGTTCAGCAGTTGTCCTTAGGGAACTAGTACCAAGAGAACACACACTCTATTTCTGGAAATGAGCACTGACAGAATACAAGAGAAAGCTTCAAGTAAGCCCTTCTTACCAGTAATGTCTCTATGGGGGTGTGACTGGTGCGGGCTGCACTGGGCGCGATGCTCCGGTGGGGTGCTGCATTTGCTGCTTGAGCCTACCATTTGGCGCCTGATGGGCCCTCCTCCCACCCACCCTTGCTGCTGTTTGGCTCAAAATAGCAGCAAGTGGTGGTGACGTGATGATGATGTCACAATGTCGTCACGTCACCGCCAAACTACTTCCGGGTCACGGCCCTCACACCTGCACACTGGGTGCTATCAACCCGGGCAGTGACTCTGCTTCTTGCTAACTGAATTCAGTAGTGACAAAAAGTATTTGAAAAAGAAAACAGATGCACAAAGACTCGGGTGCATTAATCAAAAATAATTATTATAGTTCTTGCATTAAAAATGATAATATTTCTTGACTAAAAATATGACACTGTTGCCAAACCACTTTCATGAAGACATTCCAGGCATGCAGGTGCGTTGGTGATCCAAAACATATAATTAGAGAGGTCCAACATAAAGACTGTATGAATGACCCCCTGAAAGTTTCGTTCTACAGTGAATTAAGGTACTGTATTTGGAAATTAGCGGAGTGGAAAAATAGTGTTTCAAATGTTCTTTAAACCACTTCTGTCTGTGTTCAACAATAATTGTCATTTGATACTTTCCTATCAAATCATCCAAATATTCACAACATGTTACAACAACAGCATCTTTAGTGTTTCCTGAAATACTGCTCTTTCTGTAGCAGAGAGATGTTTGTAATGCTCATTGCAACATAACTTACCTTTGGAGAGCGAAGCGTAGGAGACTGAATGGTATCTCTGCTTATTTACATTTCTGATTTTGTGTAGAGTTTGAAAAGTAATGATAGGGGTGCAACTGCAAACATGGACCGTGCAGGTCTGATCCAAACAGCCCCCCCCCATTTTGCCACCTCGCCAGGTGCAGGTAGAAATTATGCTACGTCATATTTATTTATTTATTTATTTATTTTAAAAAAGATTATATCCCGCCTTTTCGGCATCTCTCCAAATGTATTCTGCAAAAAAAAATGGAGACTGGATAGAGCTGGTTGTCAAGAAGTGCTGGTGCTGCCCATGGACGTATGGTGACTGTAAACAGTTGTTTGTATGATTGAATAGGACACCCTCAATCACCACCAAAAATGGTAAACCATCCCTCTCAAAACTTCCGAATGAATCCCTCCCAAAATTTCTGTGGTTCAGCCCTGCCCCAATCTCCCCCCCCCCCTCACTCTACAAAACGTATTGAAATGTCTCAGTTTAGCATTTTTGGATACTCAGCTTTTAGGCGTTTTTACCCAAGGATGTATATATGCAACAGGAGTTAAATGCGTACACCTGTGCTCCAAGATCCAGCATAAACAGAGCAAGCTAGCGCCATCTGCCAGATTCTCTTTCTGTCATGTCCATCTTCTAGACCAGGGGTTGCCAACCTTCCACCATTAGGCCGTCTGTGTTCTTAAGAGTTGTGTAGAAGGCAGAATCTTGGCAGCTGCAAGTACTGATGGTGCTGCTAAAGCAGCTGCACCTGCTGAAATGCCGTCACCTATACAACCATTTAAAGGGCCAGCATTCATGTTGAAAGGTTGGCCACCACTGTTCTAGACTCTAGAGCCAAGTTCTTCTCCTGATATGAACACAAATGCATACGCCTTGCCTGCTGCAAATGGTCAAGATTTTCAGGGAAGTTCTACTTCATTCCAGATGGCTGGAAAGAAGTGATTAGAAAAAGATACTTGGTTAATGAAAATAACCAACTGGCCACCACCCCTTCCCATGGGATACACCTTCGACAAAAGGAGTACAGAAAGAAGTCAGTTCCTTTACATTTACTGTTTGACAGGGAACTGTGCCATTGTTGAATATAAATATCGTAATAAGAAACTAAGAAATAAGAAACACTTAAATTATAGTCTTCAAAGAAACCTCTTCAGGGAAGAAATGTCGAGAAAGTATTGAGGACTGAGGGAATGTGACCATAAAGTAACACTCCCATGAAATCTTTCCATGGTTACTCATCTTTATGAAGTATGGAAATCTGCAAGCGTAGAAAAACGTGCCAGTACTTTTAGTATTTGAGTTGCTTGTTAGATTTTGATTTCCAAAGTGGGTGGTAACTTATGAGAGCTGAAAGCAAAAAAATAGCACCTTGTGGTGCCATTTCCCTGTACAAAAATTGGTGTATAAACTCCACCTTATATGACAGCAAAATGGAATTGATTATGAATAGTGGTACATTACTCCAAACTTATCACATTCCACTTTGCATTTTCCGGTGTGTGTGTGTGTGTGTGTGTGTGTGTGTGTGTGTGTGTGTGTGTGTGTTTTGGGGGGGTGGATTAACAATTTGGCAGTGAAGTATTACTAACAAACAACTGTGACTTTGTCGAAGGGTGGAGAAAAGGAAGCAGCTGTAATATTGTTTTATAAGAAGCAATATCAATGGCATCTGATATTAATGCATAAAAGATAAATGCAACACCTTGGTCCCACTGTAATTAAAAGATTAGGTGAATCACTTTTCTCAGTCCATTTCTGCATTCAAGAAGGACTATCTAAAGCTATGAAACCAAAGCCTTTCTATTCCAGAGCCTGCCAGACTCACCAAAGGATTGGGTTACGTTTGGGTCTGATTTTCCAGATTGTGGCAGCCTCCCTCAAAACAATGAGATTTTTTAAACATCAACTGTGAGGATTTAATATGCAACATCAATCTTTCTTACCTGATAGCACTTAATTACCATTGTATGATTATCTGTCCTCTTCTTTTTAATTACCACACTCGCTCTCACACTGCTGTGTTATTTTCCTTCTAATTAGTTTTATTTGAAAAAAGCTAATGATGTGCTACTTGTTTTCTTACTCTTAGCATGCAATTACCACTGATCCACAGAGAACTGAGACAGATACTGGAGTGGCTAATGATAGTGCCATAATATATCTCATCCATGCATTCCAAGTGACAAAGCAAATTATTTGGTGGCCTGCTCTTGTGTTTCTTTTTGAGACCTTTGAATACAAAGAAGTTGGTGCTCTCTAGTCCTTCATAAAGGATCTCTGTGTAGTCTTGAAGCCCATCACTCAGTGGTGATACAATAAAGTTGCCCTTCTTTTTGTTTCCTATTCTTACGGCGCAATCCTATCCTTGGCAAGGGCTGGCGCTGGACCTCTGCTCCAGAGCAGTGTGTTGCAAACGTGCTGTAAGGCACATATGCGCCGACTCTGGAGTACGTGGCACTGGAGCTGAGGCCTGTGTCACCTGCCCACTGAGTGGCAGAATACCCAGCGCCGTGGAGTGGGTAAGTGTTGTGCTGAGGTGTTGTGCTGAGGGCCTGGGGGAGCACTCTAACAGGGAGGGGTGGGCGGACAGGCCTGGGAGGGGGAAAACTCATGCGGTTGTCAATATCTGTGAGTTTTGAGTCCTCTGAGGAGGTGAGGCGGTGCCCTAAGCTGTCACCTGGAGAAGCTATTCTTTGCTAGTACTTGTCCTCTCCTTGTTTTCAGCTTTGCAAGGCAGCCGTCTCCTCCTCCTTGCTTGTGGCAAGTAGGAGAGAATAGCACAAAAGTGAACCTAACTTGAATGTTGGCTGAATCTCAAGATCTTTGGATCGACCAATTGTTACCAAGAGACTTTTAAAATGAGGTTTGTTGCCAAAGAGACCTTTTGGAATGGGTTGTGAGCTAGAATGGAGCATGAGCCAAAACGAACTGTATCAAGGAAGAATGCGATGACCACACTGCGTCCTGTGCCCAAGCCTGTGTGGAGTCATGCTGTAAAAGGATTCCCAAGCCATGATGAGTTATGCCATGGGGAAAGCCAGACCAGCACCCACCATTTCAGAGGCCATGGACCAAAATGCGCACAAGCACGTAGGCACATTCCATTCTACTATCTTCCCCACTCTCCACGGACATAGTCCTAAAGACTTGCCAAATGACCAGTCTGGCAGCGAGAAGAGAATCCACAAAGATAAGCTAACACCAATGTCTGGCCCTGCGGAGGCAAATCCACATCTCCTGCAACAAATGGAAGTCAGCAGCCCTCTTTCCTCCTCCCCATTGTCTGGTGTCTTCACACCCAAAGTGTACTGGTTCCTTGTGCCTCAGTCAGCTACTCTGTTGATTTCTGAACCTTGCTTGTTCAGAGCCTCAGAACCATTTTTGTTTCTCCCTCCTCTCTTCGTGCTCTACTGGTTGGAGCCGTAGCCACCATTACTCCCCCCTTCTCTCTCTCTCTCTCTCTCTCTCTCTCTCTCTCTCTCTCTCTCTCTCTTTGTTCACCAACGCTGCAGCCAAGGACAACCCATCTTCAGGACAGATAAACATCGCCCATGTACAAATCAAGGAGACCTGCTAAGTCTCTGTACCTTTCTATCTAAGTTTTCCTAGCTCTGTATATTGAGTGTGATTGGTGCAGTTCCGAAGCACATTAATGCGAGTAGATAAATAGGTACCGCTTGCGGGAAGGTAAACAGCGCTCCGTGTTCCAGCTGCATGCTGCGCACTGCGGCAAGGAGGGTCATGCTGGCCACATGACCATGGAGGCATCTTCGGACAACGCTGGCTCTTTGGCTTTGAAATGGGGATGAGCACCACACCCTAGAGTCAGACATGACTGGACTTAATTGTCAGGGGTCACCTTTACCTATGACAGAACTATCTAGTAAATATTGAAAACAACACACGTGTGTCCTCAAGCTTATTTAAAACGAAATTCTGGGGCTGGACTCTGGTATACACAGGTCTAAAGATCCCTGCACATACCAAATTGCCATATTTAAAGCTATTCCCCATAATAACAATGGCAATTTTGATAACACAATGATGCAGGAAAGCAGCATTCTGGTGCTTCCCACCAATGTGCTTGTTTCTTTTTAACTTTTCAGATTCAGATTCAGAACCTTTATTGGCATAATTAAGACATATATAACATACAACATAAACATATAACAAGTACATAACAAGTAGGGGTGAAGAGTCCTAAACCTAGCATGCACTACCCATATGACTCGCACTACGCCTCTTTACAATCTGCTTTAAGTAGGTTGCAACTTTTTCTGTTAATACAGCATCTACACCCTGTAAAATAATCCGGATTTTTTCCTGATCCCCCGCAACCCCACCTATTGGACAAGATCGGATATAAATATTTTACACATAGATCATTATACAGGGGGCAATAAAACAACATATGGTGCAGAGATTCCACACCTCCCACAGCACAAGAACAACATCTCTCCCTAGATGGAATCCCTCCATATCTCCCATAAAGTAACTCTGATGGCATGACATTACACCTTGCCAATAAGAAGGCCCTACAATCAGATGGGCATTTTAGGTGGTATAAATACTCTGCCCGTTGGCCATACTTAATAGGAATCTGATAATGGAGTGGTGAGCATGTCGTGTTGGCAGCATGCTGAAGTTCTTGCTGTTCAATATCCAGAAGCCTGCCCCTAATTGTTCTAAATGCTTGGTCATGGGTCAGTGAACCTACTATATCTAAAGCAAGGCCTATAGATTGTATTTTCTTTTCAAAATAAGTAGCCCCAAAAGGGGGCTCAGAGTCCAAGAGAAGTCGGGTAAGTAAACTATCCTGGTCTAGATCGTAGAAAACTCTTAACCAAAATTTAAAAAATCTCAGCCATGCCCGTCTCCACCCGAGATTGACCAGCTTCTAAACAGAGAGTGGCATAGGCCACACAACCTGGCAACCCAAAGATTTTCCGGAGAAATGACGCTTGAATCCTCTCTAGAGAACGGTCCATAGCACACATCCATATAGGGACACCATATAGGACCTGAGGAATGTTTTTAGCATTGAAGACCTCAAGAGCTGCTGGCACATAAGAATTCCCTCTGGTATAGTGAAAACGTATAATAGCTTGGGCAGTAACCCTAGCAGTACTTAAGACAGCTTTGCGATGAGGGATCCATGAATGTTTATAGTGAAAATAGATCCCTAGGTATTTAAACTGTTTTACCTGCTCTATTTTGTTGCCACTAAAGTTCTAATTAGATGGCTTCCATGATTTGCCGAAAACCACAATTTTAGATTTACAGTAATTCAATTGCAGGTTATTCTTACTTAGATACTCTGTACATCTATTTATTAAACGTTTCAATCCCAGACGTGTGCGCGATAAAATGACTGTGTCGTCTGCATAAAGAAGAAGAGGTATACGTAATAATACGTTTTAACTTGAGCAGCTGGTTGAGCTTTAACCATACTGTAGAGAATGTGGGCTTTCACCCTACCCTTGCCATATTCCCAGTTTGAATCAGGGCTCCAGTCCTCATAGCTGCTTGGGAAAAAAGCAAAGCTCTCATTAGCATCAATGAGAACTTTTGTTTTCAAGGCAAAGACCATCGGGAGGCCGGGGGGGGGAGGGGGTTGCCAATCTGGCTTGGGCTCATAGTGAGGTAAGATTAAAGTCCCTTCTCACCACACCATATTGTCAGTCCAAATGGTACCAAATCCAGTTGCTATTTTGTTTAAATGAAACAAGCATGTTAGAGTAAGCATGTGCTTGACATAATGTTTAGTTTGGCCCTATGTCAATTTAAGCAATATGCATGATGTTTGCTTAGCTCTTTATTTTGATATGTGCATTGTATTTGGCAGAAGAAAGGGAGATCTAAAAGTCAACAAGATCCGTGGGCAGAAGATGACTACCTGCTTAACATCTGTCCACAAAACCTCTCTTGAGCTTGATCAGTCATACTCTACAGCTGCTGTAAACTGGAGACATGCTTGTTGAACCAACTGGAGACATGCTTGTGATGGAAGGAGTTTGTATTATTTTGGCTTGGATCCAAAGAGCTATTTAGGCATGCCCAAGGGCTCTTGCCATATCAAAAAGTACTTTTCAAAGAGTGAATACATACTGATCAACATACTTTCCTAAAACAATTAATATGCACACAGCATGAATATACGTTGCAGTTTCCTTAACAAATTTCATTGTACTTGATAATGGAGCACAGACGGAAATGTAGGTGATACTGAAATAACTTGGAATTGATGATTACTTTTGATTCACTTTATCTGGTCCAAATCTTCATTTTAATGTTACATTTCTACCATTTGCAGACATATGTTCCATTTTTGCACGTTCGAGCTGAATGTTGACTCTTGGGACTATTTCTTTCCTGCTCACAGTTGCTGCTTCACAGATTTGGAACTCAAGCTTCCTTTCAAGGCTCAAATGCAGTGACATGTGTTTGTTGTTCTTTGGTATCGTTTTCGCTGTCAGCGACAACATATTGGAAACATTTGTTCCATGCTTATAACTTCAGAACAAAAAAAGTTGCAAGAAGTTTGTTTTCCTGCATGTTGATCTCTGTGAAGAACACCCACAGGAGCAGAAAAATGGTAGTTTACAGTATTTTTCCCCAAGTTGAAATGGATTGAAAGCTACAGTATGTGAATCATATAACAAGGTTTAAAGCAGCCTTTCTATAACTCTGAAGCCAAGCCAGCACTAGACATACAGTTATTCTGTAGGAAATTACATCCATGAATGCATCTATGAGTTTCAACCTATGTGGGATTTGCAATCACATATTCTCTCCAATACGGGCGTTTCCTTGAGAGAAAATCCGTGCTAGTCCATCCTCTAGCGCTGCTAAACATCTTTTGACAGACTTCCTGTGTCTGAATCTATCCCAGTAGCACTTGCCCATTGAAAGGTGTGGGATTTTTCCTTTGAGGGTATTCAACTTCCTGGTTCAGGCATACTATATGATTCGCCACTCCAACTTTAACAGGGAAGTCCCATCCCCCGGTAATTTACCCAGAAAGCAGGATTCCCCCTTAGGGAACTCATTTTGGGGGAAAAAGCCCCCTCTCTGCTTCCAAGAAGTGAGGTTCCCCAAAAGTTCATTGTGGGCTAGTTGATTGGGAGGTCACTCAGGGCAACCTCCCTGGTTAGAAAAAAAGGAAGGGAGCTGATGGGTATCCATGCAACCAAGTCAATTACAGTATCAAATTGATTTGTACTCAATGGAAGCCAGTCAAATGCAATATTATAGAGGTATTTTCACAAGTAGAGTCAAGATCCATCAAAGGCAGGCTTACCAGATCGCCACCGGGACGGGAGCAGTCTACCAGTCTACCCCAGCAGTTCTGGGGGGGCAGAACGCATCGCGTTCTGCCCCCCCATGCCCCTCCCCCTTAAGGGTAGACTGCTCCCATCCCGGCGGCGATCTGGTAAGCCTGACCAAAGGGGAACCCTTTCCCCAAAAATTCGGTCAATTTTCTTTGGAAACAAGTGGAGGAACCAACCAAGACACTGCCATGGATTGGGTTAAGAAAAATTCAATACTTCCATGTCAGGCCACACACCCTGTGGGTAGTGCCCTCTGGGTTATCGGAAACAGGCTAAAAAAACCACACTTCTTCCTTGCCATCTTCTTCTTCCTCCATATTCTTTGGCAGACAGTGCACCTTTTCCAATGCACCACTCCTGAGCCACTCATGCAGGATACAGCCATCCCATTGTCCATGCAGAGGAAATGGCCAAGGTCAACAAACATTGGCATGCTTGCCATGGAGCACCTACAACAGCTATCACCCCTTCTTTGCCATTTTATAGTTCCTCCTCAGTGCCTTGGCTTTGCTCCTGCATACGTCAGGTAGCCCATGTCCTTGAGTTTCTCTGGCATGTAGCAGAATTGGTCCACAATTTGCTCGTTTTTGGTGAGAGCCACAGACATGACTGTTAGAGCTGGCTCTGGCAAGAGGAACTGAGTAGTCAATGAGTCATGTGAAGTACAAGAAGAGAGACTGTGGCCCTCTGAAGAAGAAGGAGCAGGCTGAAGTAGTGCATAAAAAAGGTAAAGGTAAAGGGCGTGTCTGACTCTAGGGTGTGGTGCTCATCCCCATTTCAAAGCCGAAGAGCCAGCATTGTCCGAAGACACCTCCGTGGTCATGTGGCCGGCATGACTCTCCTTGCCGCAGTGCGTAGCATGTGGCTGGAACACGGAGCGCTGTTTACCTTCCCGCAAGCGGTACCTATTTATCCACTCGCATTAACATGCTTTGGAACTGCTAGGTTGGCAGGAGCTGGCCAAGCAATGAGAGCTCACCCTGTCGCGGATTCGAACTGCCAATCTTTCGATCGACAGCTCATGGTTAGCGGTTTAACCCACTGCGCCACCCGCTGGCGTAGTGCATACCTACATGCAAACATACATTTTTGTATATGGGATTCTCAAATCCTTCCTGGCCAAGTACCACCTTCGGCACCACTCTCCTGCTGTGTACCACCATAAGTGACTGGCGATGACATCATCTTCCAGGTTTTCAGAGGCCAGAAAACGCAGGTAGCCAGAAAACTCTGGGAGGATTGGAGGGCCCTTCTCAGCATTCCCGAGAGGCTCAGCCAAAGCCTCTTGGGAGCAAAAATGCACCGCCGTTGGAACTGGGGTCCGGCAGTCCGAGTACCACCAGCAGTCGGCCGAAGTAGCACTCGTGGTACTAGTACCACTGGTTGAGAACCCCTGTACTAGTATAACTTTCAGGACTTCCCTCAGAGAACGCTGGGGACTGTAGTTTGGTGAGGTGCTGAGAATTCTCATTAAGAGATACTCCGTTCTCCTTCACACATCCTACGGTTTTCTGAAGAGAGGTAAAGGAGCCTACGGTTTCAGTGTAGACATTTCCTGGAATAGTTCATGGGTTTTAAAGAACTTGTAAAGCATCGGCTGAGAGATGTTCATCTGGATTTATTTATTTAAAAAAATTATATCCCGCCTTATCCTATGCTGAAGGCAAATGCCCAAGGCGGCTTACAACAAAAATTAAAATACATTAAAATAATACATAAAATAAGTTTAAACAATACATAACTAAATTCAAAAACAATAAAATCCACTGGGGGGGGCGACAGTATGGAGCAGAGAAGCAGCATGGCAGAGCATCTTGAAACACAGGAGTCTTATTACTTGCAAAGTGAGTAGTTTCAAGTATATGTAAGTATATCTGCATACATACGCTACCTATCTATACATAATGCAGGCAATCTCTTCCAAAAATTATTTTTTGTGTGTGAATCAGGTCACTGATTGACTGACTGATGCACTCCGAATTTCCATATTGAGAACGGGAGACTTTGATGGATACCTTCATTACGCTGCTGCGCGGAAAGCTTGCTTGCTTGCTGATATAGAGTTTTAATTTGCAGATCTTTATAAGGATGTCAGGGTATTACACAGGACGAACATTTTACAGGTAAATGCTGCCATTCATTCAAATCCAGATTCTATACCCAAGAGAGACAATAGCATTAGATATTCAGGTCTGTCAAAAGTAAACTGTGGGGTAGTTCTGACATTTATCAGATAGCAGTTGAATGCTTCTGGTGGAAAGGACAAAGAATCCCCCCACCACCTCTACCACCCAGCTAATGTAATGCATGGTATGTTTACTTAACATAAAGGCTCGATGTGCATTTACCTGATTCATATCACATTGGGGTTTCTGAGGGAGGGAAGACTGCCGTTGCATATCTGAGTGGTCATTTATCAGAGCGGGGGATACCTGTACTGTAAATGGTACTCCAAGCCAACCTTGTTACTATTCATTGTTTAGTAGAGGCAGCCTACACAAATCTATATTTTGCTTCAAATTTAGGGCTGGTTCTAGACTCTGAAAGCCCATGATGAAGTAAAATCATAAGGACATTCACTCCTTATTGGACAAGCATTTCAGAAGAACCATTCAAGATTGGCATTTACCGATTTGCTAAAATCGGTATTTGAAGTCACACATCCTAAAGTCATTGTTAATAAAGCAAAGTGCCCCCAGCAGGTTTCTGCTTTTCCTCCTACTCTATTTTCTCCTTCAAGTGATTACTACTTCAGAAGTGTCTCCATTGTTACTCTGAGCCTTCAGTGAGGAACTAAAAAGAAGCTATCATATCTCACAATTATACAAGGATGAAAGGATTATAAAGGTTCACAAGTGGAATGCTTTTGCGACTCCTAAACCTTCCCATTTGATATGGCAAGACAATGCTACTTTGCTTTCTTACCAAAGACAGTGAGGCCTAATACATACAGGACTGACTTACTCGCCGGCTTAATTAAGACAGCAAAGGGTTTCATTCAGCAAAAATGTAGAGCGATTCAGCAGGAGGTGTCCCTGTTCGACTTGGAATAAAGAATGTTACTGGTAAGGGTGTGATTTGGCTTTCAAGAGTACTTCAAAGTCGTCCTCTGCCTTGCTAGTTTGGAGCTGGATTACATATAGCTATGTCACTCCTGATATTGGATCAAATGATATCTTGCTACTGTATTTCTAGTCCAGAAAACTTAACCTTGCAGCCAGCTGAGGGCTAGAGGGGAAGGAGAGGCAAAACAACAACTGTCATTGAGTTGTTCCAGCTACAACATGCAAATACATGCCCGATTGTTTCAGCTCTTCAAACATATTTGGTCCCGATGTAGAGAAATTGCATTTCATGGCCTCCAGATTGTAAAGTTTTGTCCAAGTACTTCTGCTCACTCATTTCCTCACGCCTGCATTGTGTTTGTGTGTGTATGACTGTGTCAGAAGGGGAAATGCTAGTAAAGACGATTCATTTACCCTTCTGAATGAGTCAAGGTGATTACTTGACATTTTTGTGGGTAATTAGGAAGCAATTTCCTCTGAAACGTGTTTTCTGTTAATCCAAGAAGCAGCAGGCAGTGCGTAATTGGGACCATGGTACAGCTATACTCATAAGAAGACATGCTAAGATGGCAGTTGAGGGATTTGGAAAAGAAGGAAAAATCCAGATTGCTACTGATTTTTCCCCCATTTATAAATTACTTTTGTTTTGTTTTTTAAAATAGCACCACAGCTGTATAGTCTCTCTTTTTCCGGCTATGTATACAATACATCATACGCTCATTTGTTGTTACAAAACACAGTTTTTGTTAAACCAATATCACCATGAAAACAAAGTAGGCGTTTCAAAGTTATGGGCATCCCAATCCTACATACATCCCCCAGTGCTGATGCAGCCACACCAATGGGACTGCACTTCCTGGTGCCAGGGATCCTGTGATGGCTACGATCGTGTGGGTACAGCCACTCGCTGCTCGTGGAGGTGGCCAGGCTGTGCTGTATGGTGCATCACCTTTTGTGATGTCCATAAAGCATGCTGTGTCACCAGAATGCATCACCATGCAGAGAGTTACGTAGGATTGGGATGCCCATGAAAAGGGAATGGAACAATATGAGGAAAGAAAGGAGGGTAGTAAAAATACAAGCAGTCTGGTGGAAAATGTCTGAGCTTGGCTGCAATGCATAAATAAGAGGTTTGATCAACTGGATGCAGTAACTATTAAAGCCTAGCAGACAGAGCTGGGATGCTACTCAAAGAACTCAGCCCCCAGATTCCCCCCCCAACACATAGCTATGATAAACCCCTGGAAGTTTGCACACTGACTGGAGTCAGTTAGCAACTAGGAAAATAAGTAATTTCTTAGCACAATTTAGTTAAATGGTCTGTAGCTTAAGCTATTTATGTTGCTCAGGGAAGCCCTAGTCTTTGCACTTGTGGATGAGCAAATGGGTGCTTCTCTCTCAACTCCCAATAAATGTGTGTCACTGGCAGAGAACAACAATTTTCCTATGTGCTTGTACCTAAATAACTTTGGTGGATAATGTCATCAAGTTACTTAATTGGAGGAGTAGAACCCACATGGCTTCTCCATCTCACCCCTTGGACCAGGGGTTCTCAACCAGTGGTACTACCACCAGTGGGGCTTACTTCTAAGTAAGTGTGCTTAAGATTGAATTCCATATTCTTTCAGACCAGTCATGCACATTAGATGGCGCTCTCTTCTTCCCCAGTGAGACAGAGTACTTCATCTAGCTGTTATTAAGGAGCAACAAATGCAGTACAGATTAGTTCCACTTCAACCCTCTTCAAGATAACTTATAGCACAATCTTATGCATGTCTACTCAGAAGTAAGTCCCACTGACTTCAATGAGACTAACAGCCCAATCCTATCCAGCACTGGAGCAGTGGGGCCACACAACCCACGCTGTATCCAGCACTGGACTTAAGCAGGCTGGAGATCTCCTTGGGGTAAGAGGACATTTGTCCTCTTACCCTGCGTAGATCCCCACCCTGCTCAATGGGGCTCCTTGGACCTGCTCCAGCTAAATAGCTGGCAACGGTCAGAGAAGCCCTGTGTAGGACTCTCAGGCCTGGAGTGGGGGATAGGATATGGCAGAGGCCTCCTCTGCGAATCCCACCCCTCCCGGGACTGATCCTCTCTTACGCCACCCTCCCCTCCATGCTACACCCACTTTTGCCCCCATGCCCTCCCCCATCCCGCACTGCTCAGAGTGGGACTTACCTGCTCCGGAGTGTGTTGGGCCTCCACTGGCACTGATGGGATGACACAGGCCTTCCACCAGCTTTATGACTCATTTGTAACACTCTAGGCTGGTGTAGAGGCCTCTATGCCAGTCTACAATAGCAATAGGGTGGCGCAGTGGGTTAAACCGCTAAACCATGAGCTGTCGATCGAAAGGTCAGCAGTTCGAATCTGTGACGGGGTGAGCTCTCGTTGCTTGGCCAGCTCCTGCCAACCTAGCAGTTCCAAAGCATGTTAATGCGAGTAGATAAATAGGTACCGCTTGCAGGAAGGTAAACAGTGTTCCAGCCGCATGCTACGCGCATGCTACGCAAGGAGAGTCATGCCAGCCACATGACCATGGAGGCATCTTCGGACAACGCTGGTTCTTCGGCTTTGAAATGGGGATGAGCACCACACCCTAGAGTCGGACACGACTGGACTTAATTGTCAGGGGTCACCTTTACCTTAAGTGCGTATAGGATTGTAGCCTTAAGAATTCTACAATGGTATCAGAGAATGTCATAACCTGACATGTCCTTCATTTTTCCCGATATAATTTTCCAACGTCTCTGAAGAACTTTGCCGTTTCACCAGATATGAAAAGCTTATTTTCTATGTTTACATTTCCTTTTCACAGTACACAATGAGCAGACTTTCGATATGCAAAGGATTGGAATGATTAGTGAGAAATGTTTCCTTTTCCTTTCTCTCTGGGCATCACCTCTCTTGTTTAGGAGAACTGACAGCTGCAATCCTGCCTGTTGAAAAGGCCCTTTGCCACCCCTTCAGCCTGTGAATGACAAATGTCTCTCTTGCAGACACGGTAAAAGATGAGGTGCTAGGAGCTATTACCGAGCAAAGTTCTGTCATCCTTCTGCTCACTCCCAGTGCAGGCTGCTTACTGCTGTTTTCATTTGGAGAATAAGGGGATCGAACCTTCCCTACGCTCTGACTCAGGTCTCCAATGCCTGTGGCTCATGTGTGATTATATTACTTTTGTCCCACTGTAACCAGTCCAATGGAAATGTGAAAGCTGAAAGGAGACTGTCAAACCCACACAGAGCAAAAGGTGACAGGGTTAGGAATGAAAGAAATAACGCTGCAGTCCCGAAACTTTGGGGATGTTTTGAAGAAATATACCACTATCTTTTTCTTTTTTCTTTTTTTCCATTTTGGCCCAGTAATGCTCTGCTGTGTCGTCTAACGCTTAAGGGTTTGATTTAAAATTGCATCTGTTTACCAATATATGAGGTGTTAATATTTAATAGTAAGAGATAATTCATTAAAAAAGAACCCAAAAACATTTCATTCTATTTTCATGAGTTTTACATCCCCCCTGGGTTTGTTTGTATTCGCCGTAGCATCGTTTAATAGCAGGTCCACTGGAATGTTGGACAACAGTATATATGTATTCATCACATTCATCATCATCATCATCATCATCATCATCATCATCATCATCATCATCATCATCATCATCCTTTATTACAGTCATTGACCAGCATACATTCATCACATTGAAACCTCACCTTCTTCCATCAATCAGGATGGCATTACATGGGCTGCCCAGGTGGTCTGAGTGGCCCTGGAGGACACACCAGCAAATAGCCACTTGGTGAGTGAGTGAGTGAGTGAGTGAGTGAGTGAGTGAGTGAGTGAGTGAGTGAGTGAGTGTAGACACTATGTTAGGATGAAAAAGGACAGTTACTCTTCCCCTGCTAAATATAAGAGAAACACCACATTCGGCACAACACTATGCAAATTTACTCAGAAATAAGGCACACTGTATTCAATAGAGCTTACTCCCAGAACAGCATGCATAGGATTGCATCCTTAACAGGTCTTTGCACAGATGTTGTTGTCCATTACCAGAATAATCTATTATGGCCTCACTAGGTGTAACAAAACGTTTTTACCCCAGAAAACCAGCCAGGATGCTCTAGGTTAGGGAAGGGCCTCTGAGAGGAATTTTATCAGGGGGTATAAAGTTTATTTTGGGCCCCTTCTCAAAGGGGGAGGGGGCAAAACAGGGCAGGGGGAGGGCAACAGCAGCCCCAAAAGTCTCCGGAGCCCAGGCTTACCAGGCTTCCCGATGCAGCGCCCAGGTCTACCTGCCCGGTAGTCCTGCCCTCCCCATTGGCCTGGTCTCCGTCTTTCACTCTCCATGAGGTCAGCTGAGATCCCAGGAAGTGTCTGAGGCCCCTCCTTTGGCTCCTGGGCCCCCTTTTTGACCCTGAGCCTGGATAAAATTTACCCCCTTTATTTATTTATTTTATTTATTTTATTTACAATATTTCTATCCCGCCTTTCTCCCCAAAGGGACCCAAGGCAGCTTTACCCCCATCTCATGGGCCCTGGGTCAGGGCTTGGCTGACTTTAGTCCTGCATTGTCTATTAAAAAAAAACCAACTAGAATCCCTGTGGCCCACTATTTTTTTTTTTTTAAAAATACAAAGTAAGAATGCATACTCAAGAATCTTAACAGTTAAGTCATAACCATCCTGGGTTAAGTGCTCTTAGGCATTCTTACTTACTGAGAAGTGCCTTGCTGGATTGGGTTGGACCAAGGTCCACCTTGACCAGGATTCTCTGCAAGAATCCAGCAACCATCTGTCATTAGGTGGCCCACCAGAAACTAGCCAATTGTCCACCAGTAGACCACAATCTGCTACAGTATCTGACAAGACTTTGTGAAGATTCTTGATCCCCAGTTATGAAGTGAGGAGGTTGTGATGATGGTATGGAAAGGCTGAAACAAAGGAAGAGGAGAAAGGCCTAGAGAGATGGGGAAGACAAGTTGAAAGAAAAAAGGACTGAAAGGAGGAGTTAAAAGGCAGGAATGAGAGTAATGAGAAAAGGAAGATGTGGAACATATTCCTTCAACACTACTCCAAATGTGAAATTTCACAAGCACTTACCTAACTATTAGATTCTCAGGATTCCAAATTCTGTATCAGTTGACAGATTATGTGAGGGGAAAAAAGGACTCTAGAAGACAGAGATAAAACAACTAGACATGAAAAAGAAGAAAAACACCCAAAGTGTAATAGCACAGATTTTCATTTTCCTTAATGGCTCCCAATGACTTGGTTGGTGCAAATCTCTAAAATCGTGCATTGCAACATGGTATTTAATTCTGCCTGTTTTCAGGGTAGCAGTTTTAGCAATGTGAAGACAGATTTATATAGGGAGAAATGGTATTTTCGTCTTTTTTTTATTACAGCTGCTTTCCAGTCAGCAAGGTCCAGATGGCGCATTTACCCATGGCAGCTTCTTTTACTTTCTTCTTTTTCTTCAGAGGCCCTTATCTCAGAGATAAATGTAACATTGGTAAGCATAACAACAACAGTAGAAGAAAGATCTCTCACACAACCAAATTTGTTCACGAAGGGAAAAAAAATCTCTTCAGCATCGCAAACAAAATTTCAGATATATGCAATTTTGTAGATTGAAAAGCTGTAGGCTTTTTTATTTTTGTACAGTACGGCATCTAGTTAATTATATAGGCCCTTGCCTAATGTTTTAATCTACCTTTGCTCTGAAGTGAAAACACTACTCTGAAACCCCTAGACAAATGGCAGGATACAAATGTAAAAGTGTGTGGGTGAGATTAGTTTTGCTTCTTACTGCAATTGAGGTAAAATATTTCCTTCATATTTTGCTTCATAGATTTACTTCTATAATAGCCAGAGACTTACATTTGCAAATAAAATAAAATAAAAATAACAGAACAGAAAATAAAGCTGGGAATCTGAACCGGCTAATGGTCCCAACAGGCACTGGATAGGATGGCTAAAATCCAGGTAAATTCTTGTCAACTGGGTTATGTGGCATTCCTAAGAGTAAATCTACTCAGTGCGGTTACTAGTAAGCTTCAAGGCTAATCTAGATTTCATTTTTGAAAGTCTAGTTCAGTCAATTTCAAGGCTAATACTCTGCCTCTGCACTGGATATGACCCAACCTGTTGAACTTGAACTTTCATAACATCATAAGTTCCCAACTGTCCTTATTTAGTGTTTAACAGGGAGAGTCTCTATGGCAGTGGTTCCCAAACTGGGAGGTGCGGCTCCCAGGGGAGCCATGGAAACCAGCCAGGGGAGCTGCGGAGTGCCATGGAATCCTCTCGGAAAACAGTGCAATTCCATTGGGCAGGCATCAACATAATGTAGTGGGGATTGATTGTCAATGGTTGCCAATGGTCAAGGGAGCCACAGATTGAGCTCTATGGTATTTCTACTGTTCCCTTATTTATCTTTGTGGAACAATTGCTCCACCCCGCACCACTTCACCGACAGTGGCGTAGGGATGCTGCCCCCTACCAAGGGTGACAGTCCAAGATGATGCCCCCTGCAAAGCCCCGCCCTGGCCACGTGACATCACCCAGAAGCCATGCCCTGGGTGACGCCATGCGGAGCCGAAAACGGGGCCGAAAATAGTCCCAGGAGCGGGGGAGGGCAGAAAACGTCCTCCTTGGCCTTCAGGGTCCTTGGTGTGACAACCCACTGCTGCCCTCTCCCGCCGCTGCCCAGCCCAGGTCCGGCCGAGTCGCGACTGCGCCCGTCCCAGCGCTGGCCGTCCGGCCGTCCTCCTCTTCTGAGTGCTGCTTCTGACTGGGTGGGTGGTGTTCTACGCATACGCGCACTGCTACCCGAAGCCCCACCCCCAGAAGAGCTGAACCAAGACACAATGCAAGACGCAGTTGTGATACGGCCGGGCCCGGGCCGGGTAGCGGCGGAAGAGGGGGGCAGGCAGTGGGCCTTGTGTCACGCCCGCCCTCCTGCCCACCCATGCTGACAACAGGAGCCTCGGCAGCGGCTGCCGAGGCGGGGGGTGGGCTCGGGGGTGATTTTAATCCCCCCGGGCTTGCTACCTGGGAGCAGACCGCCCCTATCCCCCATTACCACATCTCTATTCACCAATGCACTTCTGTTCTCAATGTATCTTTCCTCTGAGGATACTAGTTGAGATAAGTATTTGAGTGGTCCCCACACAGTGCCAGCAGCAGACTTCTGTGGACCTGAACAGCCCTATGCCAAAATTGTTTAGAAATTAGAGACCATCCTTTGATAAGCTGTGCTTGTTTCTTCACTGATCGAGGTTTTATGCATTGGGCTTTTCCAGTGAATTGTAAGGAATAAATAGCTGAGTTATTAGCAGGCTTCTGTTGTATGCTGCAGTTCGCACATAGCCAAGAGAGAGAAGCACTGTAAAAACAGAGCCAATGGTTCTTAAAGGCGCATGCATCAGGGCTGGTAAGAAGAAGGAAAAAAAGTTGGCAACCCGTTTGAAAAGCTTCACAGTTGCTCTGCTAGGCCAAAATATAATCTTTAAAAGGGGATAGTAAAGTGACTTGATTATCAACAACAGCTTTGCTGTTTGCCTGCTGAGTCGTATTACTAGTCAAGGGATGGGGGGGAAAGAGAGATATTAAACTGGAGACACCTTCCTTTCAGTGGAGCACCCTGAAACATTTCTTTATAATTTTTTTTTAAAAAAACACATATGAAAACTGTAGTTCATGCTTTACAATCTTGTAAAAGAAAAAAATGAGGCAACAGGGAAATAGCGTGGGAGATGTTGTTGTAGTCGTTTTAGGATTTTCATATAATCTTAATGGCAGGCTCCAGCTAACTCACACAATGTGCCAAGTTATTTTACATTCAGAACCATGATCGTATACAGTTTCGTGCAAGTACCCACGGGGCCAGAGCTAACATTTCAATATTCACTGAATAATTAGCCAAAATTGCCTTTTGCTGCAATTCAGGGGGATAAACGATTCCCTTAAAAGTAGACAATAGATTGTCAGCCTGCTTGAGTTTAAGTAGTCTCATTAATTTACTAATATTAGGAAGCATATGGGCTGTTCTTCTGAATGGAACGTGGGATGATATTATACAAGTGGTTTGGGGCATATTGAAAAATATTGGGGAAGGGGGAATGAGTAAATCTTAAAGGAACATTTCTAAGTTAGGTTGGATGAACTTTTTCTTACTACTCCCTTCTCTGAAAAATGCTTTGCCTCTTTGAGCAGCAGACCTGAATGTTTTATGAGAAAATGTTTTTCAAAGACTCATTGTTTTTAGAAGTGGTTTGCTTGGGAGATTGGGGGGGGGCATTGCGGGAGCAGGTCAGAGGTGACATCAGAGGTCAGTCAATTGCATAGTCAAACCTCCATGCCCATCAGAGGGCCACCTGGATGAGTTGACCCCAGCCCTTAAATACTAATGGCAATGAAAGCACCTGTTATGCCATCAGGGGCATGGAAGGGGTGTCATAGGGGGGCCAGTGCAGAGCCTTGCCCCAAGCTGCCCATTAACCTCACTGTGGTTTGAGAATTAGAAACCCCAAGTGCCTGCTGAGTACATGTAGGGAGTTGTGTGTTTATTGGACCCTGACCAACCTGTATCAGCTATCATGCAAACTGTAGCTCCATGAGTATGGTCCAGCTTTAAGAACAGTTGTAGATCCATGGGCTCACCCATCATGTTAGTCTGAGATTAGCTGGTCGCCCTTAGGGGCCAGGTAGGAATTGTTTGCTTTACAACTGATTGGCTGTTTATGTGGAGTTTTGTTTGCCTACTCCAGACTGTCCTTAAGGTGTTGTGTTTAGCCAGGGTGGCCATGACTGGCAGGTATAGTGCAGGATAGGAAGTAGAAGTATGGATTTTGTGTCTACGCTTAGGTAGGTGAGACTCAGAGGGAGAACCAGGTCTCAGGAGACTGTCTGGCTTGGGCATGCAGGCTGGAGATTCTTCAGGCTTGAATTGTGATATCTATCTCAAAGGCTGTTTGGTTTAGGGTAGGTGGAGCAATTTGGTTTCCTTGACCCACTTTCCAGGGCCTGGCATTGCTGAGAAGCGGACTTCTCATTGCTTAGGGGGGACCTCAGGTTGGAGCCAGGGCACTGTGGCACAAGGGGGTCTGGGTAGCAGTGTCGTAGCTGACTTCATGTCAGCCGCTGCCCCCCACCTGACACCCTGAGTGATGCAAGCAAGACCAAAATGTTACTTGGGGGTCGGGTGGGTGGGGACCAAAACAAATGGCGCACGGAGGTGGCGGATGCCTTCAGCTGCTCCCTCTGACCTGTTCCGCCGCCTTCGCTGCTGCCACCACCGTCTGAATCGCCGCCGCATTCTCCACCGCACCCGCCACCATTTTCTCGTCTCCGCCACCATCTTCTTGCCCTTGACTCCAGTAAGCTGCCCCCTCCAGCATGCTGCCCAGGGACGTACCGCCCCCCACCACTCCCCTTCCTACGACACTGCTGGACAGGTTAGCTATCTCCTCCAGGGTAGGTCCCTTCACTTAAGGGGGGAGGAGTTCGTGTAGATAGGACCCACTGCAGTTGTAAATTGATTAATTGTTACAGATAAATAAATATGGCCCATATTCCAAATCACATGGTCTCATGTCTTTTGTGGTGGGTACCTGGGCAATTTTCTTTGTGCCCCAGAAGAAGACTTTCTTTTGAAATGTGTTGGGTCTATGGACACATATTTTTTTCTGCACCTTTTTGAAATTCACCCCTTCTTTCTTTCACTGCTAGTCTTGATGCTCCCCTCCTCTTTTTTCACGCAAGTGTGTGTAAAACCAGCCCTATGACGTATTCAAAGACATTTTCAGGAGGGTCCTAAGCCCTATATAGCCATTCCTTCTTTGTTGAATGTCCCAGCATTCCAATCGCACAGAGGAACTCTCCTTGTATTCAGAATTTGCCTTTGCAGACAAATGCAAAACATGAGGAAAGTAGAAATTGGAGCCAGCCATTGCATCAATGAAGGAGGCAGGGCTAACCAGAGAAGTCCATCATGCATTACTTCTCCTTGGAGAAGTAATATCAGCATCGGGCTTTTGGTTTGGTAAAAGCAATATTACTTTGGTGAGTGAATTTATCCATTGCCATTTGAGACTACGCAATTTATTATTAGATATTAACATTTCCATGAGTGCTCTAACTCAGACTTATGATACATTTTAGGGGGTGGCTCTCTGATTACTCCTTGGAATCCCAATGAAGTTGAATGAAATCAATGAGTTCTTCCCACTGAGAAAACGAATGAAGGAGTGGACTGAGAGAGTATGTAGGGTAGAGAATGAGAGGACCTTGAGGACTCATTGACAGTTATAAGTAGTGGCTAAAACTGGAAATAAATGATTGATGGTGCTTGATTTCTGGATGGGTTAAACTATGGGAACTACCAAAAGTCCACTTGGTACAGTAGAATGTCTCTGTAAGTAGCAGGAGACCTTACATCAGAAAAAGTTAAGTATAAAGAAAACAGCAATTATGACTGATAAGCTGTAGCTAAAATTGGAAATAAATTACTGGTGAGCATAAGTCCAAATGGAAGTGCACCACAGGGAACAGAAAACAGGCTAAAACCTGTGGAAGATCAGAGTCTCTGAGAGTTATTTAACAATTCTTTCTTAATGGCAAAAGGAGGTAAGGTAAACTTGAATAAGTGCAGATAAAGCAATTAAAACCAATTTAACAAGTGGGGGAAACAATTACGGGGGGAGAATTCTGAATAATAGCTATAGAAAGTTTGTTTCAAGCTTCTTTGTTGGAAAAAATAGAAAGACAATTACTTACATCCCAATCCTATCTAACAGGAAACAGCGGCGCAAATAAGATGCCCGCCACATCCTACGCATGATTGGGCCTGCGCTGGCGCAGCTGGAGACCTCCTCGGGGTAAAGCAACGTTTGTCCCCTCAACCTGAGTAGATCCCCAGCTGCCCCAGTGGGTCTACTCGAATGTGTACCAGCTATTTTGTTGTGTAATGCCAGCCAAGCCCAGGAAGGGGGATACGATTCAGCGGAGTGCACTGCTAGTGGTGTAACAAGGGTGGTGCGAAGGCAAGTAGTTGTGCAAGACTCCATTACACCGGAGTCAGCGGCCCCTCCCCCTTACTGTTGGAGCCATTCTGGCAGCAAAGGCAACACGCAGGACACTCCCCTGTTGCTGCTGGAATGGCTCCAACAGCAAGGGGGAGGGGCCGCTGACTCCAGTGTAACGGAGTCTTGCACAACTACTTGCCTTCGCTCCACCCTTGTTACACCACTGTGCACCGCCAGTGGCAGAACTTTGGTGGAGCGCGTGGAGCAGGAGCTCCAGGCGCTCGGGAGCTCGGGCGGGAGCTCGGGCAGGAGCTTGGGCGAACTCACCGAAGCGAAGCCAGGCGGCGGATTGGCCCTCCTGCCCTCCCTGGAGCCCGTTTGGCTCCGGAATGAGAGCCGAACGGGTGGGGGGGCGTCGATGTGACGTGCGCAGGCCCCGCTCCCACGTGCCCGGGCGACAGCAGGGCGCCTGACGTCTCTGCGCACCGCCACCAATCCCTCCCCCGCCCCTGGCCTGTTTTTGTTTTTTTGTAGTGTTTTTGTGCTTTAATAAAGCAGAAAGAATTGTAATGGAGTCATGTATATGATAACATCCAGATTGATAAAACACTTCAAAAACTCAATGTGATATAGTTGGGACAAAATATGAAGGAAATGGGCGTTGAAAGCTGTAACAAACTGGGCAAGCACTCTGCTTTGCACAAATTTTGGAAATAAGAAATTGAACAATGGAGAATTCCTAATGCACGGCTTCCATTTCTTAAATGCGAACAGTAAACTTCTAATTCTTTCGTAGTTCCAACATCCAGGGAGAAATTCACATATAGCAATACGTTGCACTTTTGTCTGGTTAAGGACCACAGCATGGATGGAAGTAAAAGATGAATGAATGTCAAAGCATAGCTTTATTTAGCTTGCAATTTTATTTGGGTGCACGAAAAATGTAGAGCTTGTGTGGAGGAAGGGGAGATGGACTTCCAGGCATTGGGGGAGTTTGTTCTTAGGCCGAAATTCTAACTAATTTTCCGACGCCGGAGCACTTGGAAGTGCTTCGGCACCGGAAGCAGACGCAAATGTGCCATAAGGCACGTTTGTGCCTACTTTGGAGTAAGGGAAGCCGGCGCAAGGCCGGCCTCCCTAACTCCGCCGCTGGGATGAGCATGCGGACACCGGAGGCAGGTAAGGCTCCCGTCGGCAGCTTCATGGGCGGTCCGGGCATCCATAAATACTAATGGGGGCCATTGGGCAAGCTGGCCCAGGAGGGGGCGGGAAAACTTGTGAATTCCAAGGAGGGTGGCCTTTCGGCAAGCCGGCCCAGGAGTGGGCGGGGATGGCGTCAGCAGCTCATAATAATTTCAGAGCCGAGCAGCTCACAATAATTAAAAGCACAATAAGACAAGCACGGTGATGTTGTCGAACATCATGAAATCGGACAAAAGAGGAAAGCACACAGAGCGGACAGCAAGCAGATGATACCAGCAGACTCACAGCAACTCTTGTTGAAGCGCCATTGAAAGAATGAGGATGAGACATTTTGGAATGCAGCAGACTTGGGCCTGGGTAGCATTTCGACTCTTCTCACTCGTCCTCAATGTCAGGTCCGCATGTCACAAATCCCGCCCCTCCGGTGGCTTTTCTGGCGAAAAACACCCCCTGGCATTTTTTGCCAGGTAAAGGGTGCTTGGGGCCTGAGTGGGGGGGCCACTCCTTTCCCCTCTGCCATGCCTAAAAAGCCTCTTTATTCTGCTACCGCCCTGTCACCGAATTGCCGTCATTGCAGCGGCATGTGCACACACACACCCCGCGTGCCGCCCGGGGACAAACCACCCCTGCCCCCTTCCTATGCCAATGTTGATATTTCTGGGCAGATGAGAACCACAAGCCCTTACATGATGAAGATCTGGAGGACCAAGGGATCAAGGGGCTCGGGAAGAAAAAGTCTGCAGTTGTTTTTTCACCATATGTCTTCATGGTCCTGGGGTCCAATTGCCCTGGGTATTCCTAAATGTTTTAGACATGACCAAGCACCCTTCAGGGCCAATGGCTGCCTCCCAAACTGACAGATAGTCCTGGGCCTGACCAGGGAGGATGGCAAAGATCAGAAGCAGCAGCCACCATTGACTCCACCAGCATTCCAGTTCTGCAGTGAGGAAGAGGAGCACCACACCAGTGACTACTGCTGTGGCTCCAGATCCTTTTCCCGGGTAGCCTGTACAGTATTCTCCATCTGGGTCCAGTTCCTTGAGGTGGGTGGCTGGTAGCAGTGAGAACAAAGAGGAACAGCAGCAGCCACTGCTCCTTTTCTTTCCTCCTGCAAACCGGAATGGCAGGCTTGGAGTTCACTCCTGTCCTGCTTCCCCCCCCCACCCTAGTTGCACAAGTGTTAATGCTAGTGATGCTGCAACAGATGTTGTTGTTTCCTTTTCCAGGGAGAAGAAAAGACAAACAGCCCAATCCTATCCCCTCCCCTCTGGTACAGCCCCACCCCAAAAGGCACACTGTATCCAGTGAGGTGTATGTGCATGTGGCAGATCGGGATGCTTACCAAGGGGTAAGGGGATCCCACAATTTGTCTCCTTGGACCTGTGCCCACTCTTTAGCTGGCACAAGTCCAAGGAGAGAAACGGGGAAGAGAGGCTGCAGCTGGAGGGGATAGGTTCCCACGCGCACCATCACCGCTGGATCCACCCCTCTCACAGTCTCCCCGCCCCCTGTTCTGCCCCCTCCCCACCCAGTCTTGCCCCTCCCTGCCCCATTCCACCCTATCCCCAACCTTCCCGCCTCTCCCACTGGCTTACCTGCTCTGGCTGGTGGCCAATGATCCCTTGACATGTGCGGGAAGGTTCCGGCCTTCCCACCAATGCTTGGGCGGTATGCTACTCTGTGTGCTGCTGGAGCATGCTTTACAGATGCTCTGCAGTGTTCCACTGGCAGTGAAACCCAACAGGTACGGGCTGTAAGTCTCATACCTGGCAGTGTATGTACGTATGAGGAGTCGGGGGGGGGGGAGTCTCTTGTCCAAGGCCCACAAAAAAAGCTAAAGCTCACATTGTTAGATGAAACTTGTGAATTTGGAGGACTGGCATGAGCACTGATAGGGCTGGGTGGCCGAACATGTAATCACCTCATACATATTATGCACACTGTTTGAATTTAAAGATAGAGCTCTTTTTCCTTAAACCATTTTAAAAAGGCTCTTGTTCCTTCCCCTGTAATTGCAGAGCTTGTGCAACATGTTTTTGCCCTGAGCAAAATTTTATGATCAGGTTATAAACCTAAAAAACTAGAGATTTATAAGGGAAATTGCAATTCAACCTTACTTCTATATAGGTGTGACTGCATGGCTGTAATTTAGGGTTCTGTTCGTTCACAATGTAATAACTATTTATCCCTTAGGGGAAAGGGTTATGGTTTTTTAACTTCTTCTCCAGACAATTAATACCATTGAGTTATAATACCTTTTCCATTTAAAGCCTGCTACTATAACCTTTTTGATTCCACAATCTGGAATATATGCATCATCAAAAGCTCCCGAGATTGCTGAAGGTGGACAGGCTGAACTGTGGTGTCATACTGCTTAGTGTAGTTACACTGGAGTGGAATGTAGGCTACCATGTAGCCCACAAGAGGATTGTGGCAGGGTATCTTTGCTTCATTCCTGTGGGCTTGGAAAGGGTTTGGAAAGGACTGAGGCGGCGGTGCACTGGAACAAGGGTGTGTGAGGGGGAAACTTCCAAGGATTTTTGAGCAGAAGCAAAAGGCAGCAGAGGCGCTAATAGGTAGGAGTGGAGGAGGCACATGGTGGCATGGAGGAACAGGTCCCAGTAGACTACCACACAGCTCTTGTGTGTTGTACCATAACAGTACAGTACCAGCGGTTGTATGTTGTAGCTGTTGTCTGTTAACCATAACAGAGTTTGGGCCCTGGAGAAGCATGAGGACAAGGTGCAGGGAGATGCTAGCTAGATGTATGTGGGGCAGGTGGCTGGAGAAGCTCATTTTGGTGGGCCATCATGTGCAGCAATGGCTGGTGCAGAATTTTGGACCTGGAGGGGAAAAGGGACAAAGGTCAGGGATATGCCTGTCTACATGGCTATCAACCTGGAGGAGGAGCAGGTTTCAATGAACATAAGAAGATAAGAAGAGCCCTGCTGGATCAGGCCAAAGGCCCATCTAGTCCAGCTTCCTGTGTCACACAGTGGCCCCACCAGATGCCTCAGGGAGCACACAAGACAACAAGATACCTGTGTCCAGTCGCCACTCCCTTGCACCTGGCACAGAGAAAACCCACTTCTAAAACCAGGAGGTTGCTTATGGCTTGTAACCTGTGATGGTCTTTTCCTCCATGAATCTGTTCAAACCCCTTTTAAAGGCATCTAGGCCAGATGCCATCACCACATCCTGTGGCAAGGAGTTCCACAGATGAATTACACGCTGGGTAAAGAAATATTTTCTTTTGTCTGTTCTAACTCTCCCTCCACTCAATTTTAATGCATGTCCCCTGGTTCTGGTGTTGTGCGAGAGGGAGGGAATGAATTATAATAGCAGCTGGTAAAGGTGAGAGTGTGGTGGTTTGGATTCCAATCAATCAATCAATCAATCAATCAACCTTTATTGGCATAGCAGGTTTGGATTCCAGGGACTAAGGCAGAGTTTCCCTAACTCCTTGGAAGGCCTTACGCTGCTCTAAGTAGCAGCGGGGCCTTCCCAGGAGTGGCGATGACACGCCTGAGATCACGCCGCCGCCACCACCGCTGCACCCGGGATCGCCGTTTTTACCTTCATTGGTGGGCAGTGGGTGTCCCTCCGGGGTTGCGGGGAGCCTGCGGACCTCTCCGCAGGCCTCCCCAAGCGTCGGAGCAGCGCTCCAACGCGATCGCAACTGACTTCCGGTTTTATGCGAAACCGGAAGTCAGTTGCGATCGCGTTGGAGCGCTGCTCCGATGCTTGGGGAGGCCTGCGGAGGGGTCCGCAGGCTCCCCGCAACCCCCGAGGGACACCCACTGCCCACCAATGAAGGTAAAAACGGCGATCCCGGGCGCAGCGGTGGCGGCGGCGGCGCGATCCCAGGCGCGCCGTTGTCGTCACCGCGGGTTGCCATGCCCCTTAAGGGCATAGCAACCCTTTCTTCCCGGCTGGGGCGTCGCGACGCCCCAGTTAGGGAACCACTGGACTAAGGTAAAGAAAAAGACATGTCCAGGACATTGCAGTCTCATTTTAATTGCACTCTTATGCTGGGGTAACACAGCCTGTATTTGGGTAGTATATCATGGGGGGGGGGGGAATCCAATGGCAGCAGCCAAACAAGTCAAGGCACACTTTTAGTCAAGGCACACCTGCAGCTATGAAGAATTACTCTCATGGTTAGGAGGTATCTTTCCCATTAGTGGGCAGAAGGGTCTGGCTCAGTTAGGAGAGCTGCTGCCTTCAAAGCCCGAAGACTGGTGAACTTGATAAGTTCGAGACACGGCCGGCAAAAAGCTGTGAAAGCCTCCAGGAGGAGAGATAAGAGCTTCCAGCTGCGTCACTTGAGTGTGGGAGGCGCCAGCCAGCAGAATTTGTCATACTGTAAAAAGGATACCATCTGGAAAGCAGCCGTTCATGAAAGATTGGACATTTATATATATTGTAAAAAAAAACCAAGGGGGGGTAGGACAGCCTGCCCATGTACACCGCCTTGAATTAAAGTCGGAGGAGAAATCCAATGACCCAGAAAGGTGGTATATAAATACTCGTGTGTGTGTGTGTGTGTGTGTGTGTGTGTGTGTGTGTGTGTGTGTGTGTGTGTGTGTGTGTGTGTGTGTGTGTGTGTTATTGCCCAGTGTAAAGGAAAGATTTGGAAGGGAGAGTATATATGTATAACCTACATAGTTTACTACAGTACTTATGGAACCAGAAGAAATTCAAAAGAGGGTGAGCCCAGACAAGAAAAGTAGATTGAATCTGAGTAAATTGGTCATCAGGCTTCACCACCTATGTAGGGTTATTTTATGAGTGCAGCCTTCTAGGCCCCTGCATATGTGATCTTGATGGGTTGTGGATCTGGGGCTCTCAAGTGGCATGATGATACTGAATGAGCATTTCAGTGATTGCTGGCTTATCCACAGGATCTCAACCTTTTGGGATTCTCTTTAGGTGGACAGTCTCGTGTGGACATGACCCATTTAATAGGCTGCTCTGTTCCCTGTGCAGCATTTGAGAATTGCTGCACAATGATGCATAGGTTCATGGAGGCATTGTTAGTGCACAGCACACAGGGAGCTAAAAGCATAGGTCCACAAAATTCAAGGAATTCAGAGTGGGGTACAGTCCTGCTCAGGCCCCCCCCCAATGGTGCCTAAAGCCTGAAATTCTGCTTTTCCCGCCATCACTGCTCCTCCACAGGCGCAGTTCCATTGCCTGCTGCATCATCTGCTTCAGCTTTGAATGTTATTAAAAAAATAATAATAAAGGAGGAAAACAGGACTGGGACAAGGAAGCCAGGAGAAGCAAAAATGGGACTTCATGGGAATACTAGGAGTACAGCGTTGTTGTTGTTTGAAGCAGTGTACTGAAGATGTATGTTTTATTATAGAAAAAAAAAGCCTGCAAATATATTTGGAAATGCATTATTATCAGTCAACAGTATTCTGACTTTTCACGCCGTCAGCTTAGCTTTTCTGTGATGTTACTAAGCAACAGAGGTGATCTGTTCGGCTATTATTATATACAATGCTTGCTGTTTCAATGAAATCAGATATTAAATGAGTAGGATGAAATTATCCCCATGAACCATATATCACTAATGGATAAAAGTAGCACAAATCAAACATATGGCTTGACTCCCTTATAAGTTGAAATTTTAATAACTAGTCTCCTGCCTATGTAAGGAAAGAAACCATTCTCCTGTTTTATTATGTAACAGATCTTATCAAAATGTCTTCAATAATGGGCATAATTAAATATGTATTTGTGATATGCCTCCAAGGCTCCAGAAGAATGCATTTCAGCGCACCCCAACTGGTGGTTAAAAAAAAAAAATCTATTCTATCAAGATCAGAACAACCCACAAAAATTGCACTGTCAAAAGTAATTTCTTTTTGTTATCTAATAATTTAAAATCTGAATCCCAGAAGACACTGTACACTGCTTTTTAATTTTATCTCTAGCTCTTCCCTGAGGAAGCATCAGAGCCGAAGTAGATAGGCCGAACTGGCAGATTATTGAAACCTTCATCAAAATGGTCACCTGTACATTTCTCAGAAGATGTGCAAATGATTTGGTCAAACCGCACAGATAGATCAGTTCTCAGAAATGCAGCGGTTTCAAGTGGCCAGTTTAAGAAAAAGAAGACAAAAAGATCAGGTTCCTAAAAGTTTGAACAAAGTGTCTTTCAGGGAGAATCTTTTGCACTCTCTATTCGTATCAATGATTATACTACTACAAGAACAATTCTGCTGTCAGGTTAGAATATGTCTTTGATAGACTTGATAACAAAATTCTCAGCGATAAGTAAAAATGAACATGCATATATAATTTGAAGCCTCGGTAGTTATATTCAGTAGCATAAAGCAGTAGTTTTGTCTGTCTTCAGTAAAAGAGAATTCTGAGAAGCTTACATAGTTTGTGTGGGATGTCAGCTTCTGTTAGACCTCACCAATGCTCCATGCAAACTGAAGGTAAAGCCTACAGTGGACACAACGTTCTCTTGTGGCTGCATGTTGTAACATACTATGGGTAATGCTGAATGTGTCTCTGGGAAGTGTGACTACCTTACTCGTCTTCCCATTAAGGATCATGGATGAATGTCCATTGAATTCCAGATTACACTGTACAAAGTTGGAAAACCACTAGCATAGAAAACCTAAACACACTGGTTTGCAGCTGTCCCGGCCCCCCTGTGGATACCGTGAATCAGCGTTAAAGAAAATCCCTTTATCGTGGATATGGGGGGGGGCACTTTAAAAACCCTTGTAAAAAGAAAAAAAGTCTAAAAATAACCTTGCTTACCTTAGCGTGACAAAATCCCACTGTTTTGAGGACTGCAGGGCAGTCCTTACCATTCTAAACATGACTTCTGGGTCACATGACCCTTTCCCTTGGCCGTGGCTTGCCCCAGACTGCATCACACTGTGACGTGCCAGGGCAAAGTGAGTCGGAGGACCAGGAAGTGCTAGACAGGATTGGGCTGCCCATTTTAAAATACATCTTACACAGTGCTTGAGCCAAAAGGCCCAGATTTCACCACCCTGTTTGAGGTGTGATGATGGGGAGAAAGGTGCACATCACATTTGTGACACTTCTCTTGCACTCTTAGGTTCTTCAAGGGGACACTGAGGCATGCCATGGTAGTGTATTTTGATGGTCACAGCCATGTCCCAATCTGAGCCACAGGGGAGGGATAGATTTTCAATCACCAGAACTGTATTGGGCCCTCCATATTAAGCCTTCCTCCAACCAGGGGACAACCAGTTATCTGGACTATCCTCTGTGCAAAAGACCATTACTGGAGTAAGGAGGAAATTTAATGTTCCTGTTCTTTTGTTCACACCCACATATGCATGTGCATACGCATGCACAAATTCACACTCCCAGAACACAAATAGCATTGGCTCAGGAAATCTAACAGAAAGCAAGGAGGTGATTAGTTCAGATCTCTTGTCTTTAACAAGACAGGGTTCTTTTAAAATATAGAAAAGGGTTTCTTGAAAGGGAAAATTGGCAAAGTACAACACAGGGGAGAAAGAAGGTTCTTGTGATTACAGGCAGCGATCTGAGGCAGTTACATCAGATTCTAACTAAACGTTCCCTGAACTAAGAAATGTGAACTAAAAAACTAAGGATGTGGTGATGGCACCTGGCCTAGATGCCTTTAAAAGGGGGTTGGATAGATTCATGGAGGAAAAGACCATCACATTGTACAAGCCATAAGCAACCTCCTGGTTTTAGAAGTAGGTTTTCTCTGTGCCAGGTGCAAGGGAGTGACAACAGGAAACAGGTTTTCTTGTTGTCTGTGAGCTCCCTGAGGCATCTGGTGGGGCCACTGTGAGATACAGGAAGCTGGACTAGATGGGCCTTTGGCCTGATCCTGCAGGGCTCTTCTTATGTTCTTATCATGTTTAAATCCGCTTAACACAGGATGAAGCATGGAATCCTTCACCTCCATTACTGGAGGCGCAGTCGTCTTGAGGCAGTTTGGATAGCACCTTGCTATCTGAAAAAATGCCTTTGCCCAACTGTCTTACAGGGAGAAATGCGTTCTCTCAACTGTTTTACAGTTTCGGGAGGGAAAATGCCCTTTCTAGTGGCAGAAAAACTAACCCGTTTTTGGTGTAAAAGGTACCCCAGGATGTGTGGAAAGGTTTGGTTCATGAACTGTGCTCCTCTTACTCTCTTACTCTCTTACTCCTCTTACTCTCCCAGTGGTCCATGAGTCTACTTTGGACCACTAGAGGTGACCCTCACTATCCTATCTTAGGCGTGATAGCCACTTGACAGAATAATGACAGGTCAACTTTGATGTGAGCACTGTGGATCCCCAAGCACTGTGGACGTTTCCCCTATCAAAATGGATTATTCTGTTTTCAGTTGTATATAGGTCTGCATCTTTTAGCCTAGTTGATCAGTGCAGATGCTAACTGCGGAATTGTATAGAACCATTGTAGTGTAATGAATAGAATACTGTATTTAGACCAGGGAGATATAGGTTCAGACAGATCTCTGCCTTTGGGATTATCATTTCAGATATAAATGGAGGGGGAGAGCTCCATAGCATGATTTAAAAGTCTTGGATATATTCAATATGAAAGTGCAAGCAAGCAATGCATTTTGAGACCATTTGTTCTTGTGACTTTTTTAGTAACTGTGTATGGGACTCCGACTGGCCCATAGTAACTGTGATGGGACTCCGACTGGCCCATTCCTACCATGTGGAGAGAAGCGTAAGTGTTCATAACATCCCTCACCCAACACAACATCACAATATCAGCATGTTCCATGGGAGTGGTTTGTCCAAATAGCCCTTCTGTGTGCAGTTTTAATACTACTTCAAAGAAGTATTAAAATTGCACACCGAAGGGCTGTTTGGATGAACCACTCTGACACTACTAGCTGACTTGAGATATCACACCAGGTTGGAGGGGGCATGTGTGATCATGATCATGCTCCTCCTACATGTGATAGAAATTGGCAGTTGATATTTTGTCCAAACTGGTCCAACATAAGTCACAGGTCATACCTTTTTTTTCCTTTGATGAAGGAATTTGAGTGAGAAATCTTGTGATCTATCAGCATAAGGCCAGGCCCACAATTGCATGAGTTGCTCCAATAGTGAGTGGCTTGCTGATGGCATGGGAGTCAGGAAGCCCTGTGCCGGTGGCGAGCTGCCAAAGCAGGTAGGTCAGTGGAGGGGGCAGTTCGGGGAGGATCAGGACAAGGATCAGGCTGAGCCAGAGTGGATCTCAGTGGCAACTGCATCTGTGAGATCCTATGCCCCTGGCCCAACATGCCCAACATGCCCCTTGGACCTACCGGATTTACGCCAGCAAAACAGCTGGTGTGGATCCAAGTAGGTCCATTGGGGCCCAGGGAGCAGCGGAGTATGTAAGTAAAAATTTCTTTATTTACATTGCCACTGCCTGGGCCCAGACGCGTAACTACGGTGGAGCGCGTGGTTCAGTTGAACCAGGCGCCCACCGCTGCGGGGGTGGCGCCGGACTCGAGTCCGAGAGACTCGAGTTGGACTCGAGGCGGCGCACACACCACTCACTCACCTGAGCACTGCTGCTGTCTTCTTTCCTCCTGACTGAGAGAGAGGTCCGTTAGGGTGAGCCCGCCGGCGGTGTGAACTTCTGCTGAAGGAGTCCGGCGGCGGCGGGGAATTGAAGGCACACACACACTCACTTCCGCTGAAGTGTGTGCCTTCAATTCCCCGCCGCCGCCGGACTCCTTCAGCAGAAGATCGCGCCGCCGGACAGCTCACCCCAACGGACCTCTCTAGAGGAAGGAAGACAGCAGCAGCGCTCGGGAAAGGAGGTAAGCCGGCCGGGGCTGGGGCGCTGGGGGGGGTGCCTGGTGCAGGGTCCCGCCGGGTCACCCCCCCTCCCGGAGGTTGCCCTCCCTCAGGGAGCGCGGCGCCCCCTTCCCGGAGCGCCCCCTTCCTACTGGCCGCGGCGATCTTTACTGGTTCAGGGGGGAAATTGTCGCCCCCATACTGTATGGGGGCGACAATTTCCCCCCTGAACCGGGCGCCAACGAGGCAAGTGACACCTCTGCCTGGGCCCCAGCTGGCCTGCATAATGCAGCAGAGGCTATTTCAGCGCCACTGCATCACACAGGATTGTGATAGGATTGGGCCATAAACATGATTGTAGGTGCTGCTGAGGAAAAATCAGATACGACCTGATACAAGGATGGGAGCAACTTCCTGTCTTTGTCTTCCCTAAATGATGGGAAAGTCAGTGTGTCTGTTCAGCAGTGATGTAGACTTCAGTCTATTGACTCAGACTTGAGTCGGACTCAAGTCGTGTCAATGACTCGACTCGGACTTGACTCGGCGATTGTAAAAGTCTCGACTTGAGACTTGAAGCCTTTTACAAGAAGTTGAATTTTATTCAGGTTTAAACCCGTTTCCCCCATTAAATAGATAGGGACTCGCAACTCATAACCAAAGACTTGGGACTTGGGGGCAAAAACTTGGGATTTGACTTGAGACTCAGACCCAGAGACTTCGGACTTGACTCAAGACTTGGAGTCAGAGACTTAACCCACATCCCTACTGTTTGGAGAATACTTTCCAAACTTTAAGGGGAGTGAGATTGCACAGGTCCTGCTCCTCCTTTTGGAATGTAATCTACACAATCCATACAATCATCATCATCATCATCATCATCAACATCATCATCATCATCACAAGACCAGTTTAATCTCATTGTGTGGAAGGTAGCCAATTCAGAAAAGTATTGTCTGAACTGGCCACAGTCTCCCAACCATACCTGCAATACGGGATCATTGTGAGAAAAAGAAAAAGATATACACCCATTTATGCTGGTCAGTGATCATTAGTGAAAGGGAGAGAGAGAAAAAATGTGAGGGAGAATCCAAAAGAGCCACCTTCTTTTACAGCCACAAAGAAGTTTTCTTTCTGTTCAATAAGCAAAAAATGAAAAAAAAATCACAGTAGAATTCAAACATACCCTCAAAGAAACCAACAGGAAAATGCAAAGCACAAGACACAGGAATGGTCGACCACACTTGATTTCCTGCTGCACCTTATTCGAGGTTTGAAAAGAAAAGGGAATGGAGCTGTTTGCTTTTTATTTTGTATGCAGACAGTGGCGTCATTAATCATATGATCAGATGAATGTCCTTTCAAAGGTGTGAGTGTCAGGGCAAATTGATTCATGGCTCATATTATGCCATGTCAGCGTCTATTGTTATCTTTCCTCTTTATCCGTGTCATTCCAATTAACAGCGTAAGTGGCACTCTGCACTTATAGCTTTCTTTCACTCAGTTCAGAAGTTGCTGTGCACAGGTAATTTCTCTGCGCCGGATTTCAACACAATACATCTGTGATTAGTTGAAAGTGGCAGCTGAAGGTCTCTTTCTCTTCTTCTAAATGCTCACATTGATTAAATATTCCTTTAGCTTTGACATTGTCAAGTTGTGTTGGCCAAATCTGGGAACACGGCAGAGAAGGGTCTCCTTTTTTGCACAACTTGCTTCTCAATGTCTGCTTTTCACTGTTCATTTCAGTAACTCATGCAATTGTAGTCTTGTGAAAAAGCAAGTTCTCCATTATGGCATGCAGAAGATGTGATCAATGAAAAGAGGGAAATACACTCAATAAAGGAAATGCCAACTGGGTTATTTTAGAATGACCAGACGATGACCGGACAGAGGGTATTCTTTGCCTAGTCCTGCCCCTGCATGAGGCAGAGCATGCTTTCTGGCACCTTCAAGACAGCTGGGAGGGGAGCATGAAGAATGTTAGCATGCCAAGACTCGACCCCAGCATTCTGATGATGGGCTGAATCATGGGCAGGCATGCTTACTGCTGGCTTGGAGTAACAACCTGGGTCTGTACAATGGATTTAGATTCCACTGTAAGTGACTAGAGCCTCATGGAGGCTTATATCCTTTGCAAGAGAGAGAGATCAGAAAATGGAGGAGATGATTTGGGGGCATAAGCAATGGGAGAGTGAGAGAGGGGTTGATTAAAAGGGAGTGAGGGTGGGGAAGGGGCACTGGTGTCGCTGGAGGTGGGGCGGAATGCTAGGTTCCGCACCATGCTGACCTCCATTACTCACCGGCACGAGGCGGCCCCGCGCCCTCGCCTTCGGAGCCATTCAGTGAGGCGAAGGCAATGCACAGGGAGTCTCATGAACATTGCCATTGCCCCACTGAATGGTTCCAAAGGTGAGGGGGTGGGGCCGCCTCGTGCTGGTGAGTAATGGAGGTCAGTGCGGTGCGGAACCTAGCATTCCGCCCCACCTCCAGAGACGCCAGTGGGAAGGGGAACAGGTCCCCCCTCCCTGTAGATAATCAGCCCTCCAATCATGGCCTCCCCTTTAAGAGGATGTAACCCCCCCACTTATTCATCCCCTCCCCATTTTGTCCCTGCTTGCAGCCTCCTGATGTGGCTAGGTGGCTAGAGGCCAGCTTTGTTGTTTAGTAGTGGCATTCAAGGCCTGTCTCCACCTCTTCTTTTGTAGTTAAAGCAGCTTTGTGTGGTAGCTATTGTGCGTGCTTGGCCTGCCTCCTCCCCCTTTTCTTGGCAGGGTTGCTTTCATTTGTAGATTAGTTTTCTTAGGGATTGCAGAGGCTTGCTGTCTCGTTCCTCCCCACCATCTGCAGCAGAGCAGTATTCATGATGCCATATCATCAGAACACTAGTTCCGGCGGTATGCATGCCAAACCTGATTGGGCCATAAGTTTGTTGAAGTTAAGACTATTTTTAAAAAAGGAGAAGAGGAGTGATAAGATGGGCAGGTTTATTAGGTTTACTGGGGTCTGAGTTTTTACACAATTCCGGTTTGGAGGTGAGGTTAGTCAGATCTGTTCAGATTGGTATTGAAGCATTGCTGTCTGGGTAATGATGCTTGAGGCTTTTATGTATCTAACTGAAAAGCTGGTGTTCCTTTGCAAAGCGCAAAGTGTGTTAGTTAATAAAATGCCCCATTCAGATATCTGGTCTCGTGTCATTTGTGGGGAGGTGTCAGGGCAGTAGTGAGCTACCTAAGTCTATATAGTGAATTCATGACTGAAGCAACATTTCGTTCAAATGTTCAGTTCAACATTTGGTCCAAACATTTGGCTTCTGTGTAAACACATATAAGATCGTGCTTTAAGTGTATATGCTCATGTCTCTGATTCAGACATATGAACATTTACAGTACAGGTGTCCCCTGCTTATTAACGACGGGGATACGTTCTGGAAAATCTGCCATATAGTGAAACCGTCGTTAAGAGGGGCTTTAGATAAGGGCTTGGATCTTCAGCGCTGTGGCTTTAATCACAGTGCGTAACATCCAAGCATGTATCTCTAGCGCGAAACAGCTGATGACTCAGGGCTTTAAAAAGACACCTTTTTAAAGCCCCAATTAAAGCCCTAAGTCATCAGCTGTTTCGCACTAGAGATAAGTGGCTGGATGTTCCGCGCTGTGATTAAAGCCACAGCGCTGAAGATCCAAGCCTTCCTCTAGCACGAAACAGCTGATGTCTTGGGGCTTTAAAAAGACGCATCTTCTTACTGGGGACCTCCATCGTATATGTGGATCGTCGTTAAATGATACGTCGTTAAGGGGGGACACCTGTACTCTTAAAGCACAATCATATATGTGCTTACACAGAATTAGGTCCCATTTTATGAAATAGGCTTACTCTCAGTTAGTCCAAGTGCTAAATAATAACAATGGTGATGGTTCAATGTTGCATGCAGATTTTCATGGCTGTGGGTAACTGACAAGGTTCTTAACTGTATGGGTTCTGCAGCCATGTCAATATAAAAGTAGAGAAATAAAATCCTTTACCGCTTTTGTTGTTTGTTTAGATTTCTTATATTGTGCAGGTGTCACATACACAGAAAAGGTTTTCTTACAATAACAACAACACGGGATCCTACTTCCCAAGCCGACGTTTCACTCCATTCACGGAGCTTTCTCAAGGCAATTTGGCAGTAAAAAACAATTTGGAAGGTACTTAAATCATGCCTCGAACCACCATCCCTCACAGAAGGGTTCGTTGATTAATTCCTTAGTTCACAGAGCGATACATGTCTGTGACAACCGATCTCTTGAAGCTGAAAAACAAGTTCTAACACGGTCACTGACGGCAAACGGATACAAAAAGAAACAAGTGGACGAATGTTGGAGGAAACAGTTAGCAAGGAAAAATCACATTGTGGCACCTGGAGAAAGTGACAGTGAGAAGCAGACAGAAAACAAAGAACAGCCATGGCTTTCGTTACCCTTCATTAGGGGTACAACTGATAAGATAGCCAAGATCTTTAAGAGATATGATGTGAAAACTATTTTCAGCCCAACAACGAAAATAGAGCAACTGCTACACAATCCCAAGGACCCCAGACCAGCGTTATCTAACCCCGGAGTATATGAAATTGGCTGTGAATGTGGGAAAGTTTATCTGGGACAAACGAAAAGACCAATAGGGGTCCGGGTACGGGAACATCAAAGAGCAACAGATGCAAAGCAAGAAGAAAAATCAGCAGTAGCTTTGCACGCGAAAGAATCAGGACACAGGATAATGTTTGAGCATGCACGAGCCTTGTTTCATGAACCCAGATTAAAACATAGATTAAATTTGGAGGCTCTAATGATTTCCCAGATGAAATCTTCAAAGTTACTGAACCGCCAGCAGGAAATGACATATGCTAATAGGATATGGATGCCAATTTTAAATAACCCAAGTAATAAGTGTTGAATAACTCTGAGGACAAAAATAGTGGGTCCCTTTAACTTTGAGCAACAGACTGATGTTTAACTGTCACCACTCCGTAACATTCTTTTTCACCCAGCAGTTTTTTACTGCCAAATTGCCTTGAGAAAGCTCCGTGAATGGAGTGAAACATCGGCTTGGGAAGTAGGATCCCGTGTTGTTGTTATTGTAAGAAAACCTTTTCTGTGTATGTGACACCTGCACAATATAAGAAATCTAAACAAACAACAAAAGCGGTAAAGGATTTTATTTCTCTACTTTTATATTGACATGGCTGCAGAACCCATACAGTTAAGAACCTTGTCAATGGTGATGGTGTCAACAACAACAACATTCAGGTTTCAAAAATATTTGGACTTAAGACTTCAATTGCATGGAGGGCTCGAAAGATAATACAGAAACATTAGCATAATTGGAAATAAGATGCTCAGGGGCATAGCACAGAAGTGCCAAACCTAGTATGTTATTTAATAGAACAATTAATAAAGTAAATTTGACTATAAATGTCTAGTTTTGCAAGCTACTCTATCATTAACCTTTACAATGTAATTGTTTTCTACTATCAAATTTAACTAAGTTGGTGTTTAAGGTGATAATAAAATCTCTTTAAAAAAATCAGGTGAATGAATGAGAGTTACAGTGCAATCCTGTGTAGGATATGGCGGCTGGCCTAAAGGGCCGGCCGCTGTATCCTATCGAGTTCCCAAGCTGCCCCGGGGCAGCACGGGAACAACTTGGGAGAAGGGGACGATTGTCCCCTTCTCCCGGTGTCAGTGGCGGGAGCTCACTCTAGAGCTCACGCACAGTAACGCCGACCATGTCGGTGTATCTGGGGCCTGGAGGGAGCATTGGATACTGGGGATCTGGGTCCCCAGTATCCCTGCCCCCTCCAGGCACCGGGCAGCCAATGGCCGCCCTCCCTCACCGCCCGTTCCGTCCTCCCCTGCCCCGATTGGCGTAGGGCTTACATGCGCAAGCCAGCGCTGGGCCAGGGAGACAGTGGAGCGAGCCGCGACGGCTGCAGCGCCAGCGCTGCTAACTCACCGGGTGTAGTGTAAGTGCCTTACAGCACTTTTGCGACACCCAGCACCGGGGAAGCACGTGCTGCCCCGGCGTTACTCAGGATCAGGCCATTAGTTAATATTGGATCTATATCTAAAAAATATAGATGGTTTTAATAGTCAGATCCATTCATACGACTTGGATGATATATATATATATATATATATATATATATATATATATATATATATATATATATATATATATATATATATATATATATATATATATATATATATATATATATATATATATATATAACAAGTAAAGTTGCAGTCTAGCAGGTTAAGTGGCTCCCTTGAGTAGGCAAACTATCTACTTAATTAGCCTGAGTTGCTTGTATTAATTAGTGGACTCTTCTTTGAAAATCCCACTGCTACAAAAGGAAAGACAAGTCCCTGCTATTCATGGCAAAAATACTAACCTAAGCAAAAATCAATGGCAAGGATAGTTTACAAAAGAAATTTCATGTTGTTCAGTAGAAGTTATAGGCTCAGCATGCGGCAAGGGAGATGTAACATTTATAGACTTGTTGGACCAGTGTAAAAGTGGCCTCACCATATTGAATCTATTCAATCAAACTTTGGAATACAGTTGACCCTTTGTATTTGGGGTGGGGGGTGGGGTTTCCATTCCACAAATCCCCATGGATGCGAAAATCTGTGGATGCTCACATCTGCGTTTGGTTGTGGTTCGCGTGGGGACAGGGGGTGGTACCACAGTACCTTGTTTAACAGCTGCGTGGGCCTCTTTTTTATAAGCATTTTACAAGCTTAGAAAGCGGCGTGAGAGGCAAGAAGCGGGTGGCAGGCGCCGCACAGCTATTATACTATATAATGTACTGTGACACTGCCCACTGCCCTCCCCGCCCCCAGTGGTATCCCTCCCTCACGGATGGCCATCCGCAGATAGTCAAATCTGCGGATGACAATATACACTGTATATGTACTGGTATATACACTTTATATATGTATATACACTTTTAGAACTTTAAATCTATAAAAAGTGTTGTGAAAAATGTTGCCTGGCCAGCACCTGTGATAGGATGAGCACACTCTTCCTTCCTCCCCCATACCCAGAGCAACTTTGCAGATGTGGAAGGCAGGGACGTGTGATGTGGGCGTGGCAGCTGAGGCAGCCCCACCCCATTGTATTCGGCCAAGAATAGCCACAGCCTAACCTGGAGATTGCATGCACTCGTTACTTGCTTAATTGCGTACAAGTGGGTGGCACATGTGCACAATCTCTGGGTTAGGCTGTGGCTATTCTTGGCAGAATACAACAGGGCAGGGCTGCTCCACCTGCCATGCCCACACCTCACGTCCCTGGTGGAAGGGAAGGTTAACATCTGAACTAGTTGTCACAAGCATGTAAGACACTCATGCAAATCGTGAAACTAGCCTTTCACTAGAGTTAAGGATTTTGCAGCAAGTCTACTTTTTAGAAGAAATTCACTCATATTCCGATGACTGAATACTGTGTGCCATAGCTCAGGTTGATATCACTAAAGGTATGGTGTAGTGTGACTCCTGTGTCAGCAACAGCAATATAATGCAGCTCTATAACCAGTCTACCTCAGTGAATATCTCTCCTTGTATGAATCCAGGATCAGGAGCTGGGGTTCTACTAACACTATCCTTTGTGAAGTGATCTAGGTGGGGACCATGACAAGGCCTTTTCAGTCCTTATGTTTATTATTATATTTTATTATTATTTTTCAAGGAGGGTCTTCCCTCCTTGCAATGTGGTAGATGTTTAGAAAGCAGCTACAGCAGCAAATTGCTCCAGTTGTTGCACTGGAGACCAGGAGTTTTCTTTGTTATGGAATGCATTGATTCTTGGAAGACATCCTTTGAAACCATGGAAGCTTGACACTCCCTTCAAATAATAATCTTTTGGATTCTTCACATTTTTGGTTTCCATTAAGAAAAGAAACTGAGCATTTGGATGTATTTTAATCCTCTGTTTTTGGAACTGATATCTGCAGACCACAAATAGCCTGTGAAGCTACTTGAAGTGTTCTGTAGCTGGCCTACCGCAGAAGCCCATGTCAGATGTCCAGGGAAGAATGGCTCTCCATCTGCCTGTCCATCTGTTCCTACTGTATAGGGTTTAGCTTCTACAGGAGACAGAAAGGAGCAGAGACTTTCAGTGCCATTTTGGATGTCAGTGGACAGGTATTTTGGGAAATGGGTACCTACAAACATTTTAATAATGCATTTTTATGAATATTTTAATAATTAATCATTCAAAAGATGTGACAATTCCAGAGTCTTTAAAAACATTGTTTTTACAAAACACTATATTGTATTAATATTTAATCAACATGTGTAATCTGAAACTAGGCTGTGTCTCACACGTTCACAGTCACCTGTCTCTAACAGTGCAATTTTAGGCATGTCTGCTCAGAAGTAAATCTTATTGAGTTTAGTAAGCTTCCTTCCATGTAAATGTTCAACCTAATGGCCCAATCTTATCCCCTGCCATTCTATAGCATGCAGGTGTGCCAAAAAGGTGCATGCTGCATCCTATGGTGTGTGTGTGTGTGTGTGTGTGTGTGTGTGTGTGTGTGTGTGTGTGTGTGTGTGTGTGTGTGCGTACGTACGTAAGTATGTACGTGTACCTGAAGGCAAACCGGAGATAAGTAAAAATGGTTTTACTTTACTTAAAAAGGTAAAGGTATCCCCTGACAATTAAGTCCAGTCGTGTCCGACTCTAGGGTGTGGTGCTCATCCCCATTTCAAAGCCGAAGAGCCAGCGTTGTCCGAAGACGCCTCCGTGGTCATGTGGCCGGCATGACTCTCCTTGCCGCAGTGTGTAGCATGCAGATGGAACACGGAGCGCTGTTTACCTTCCCGCAAGTGGTACCTATTTATCTTGGCCGCCTTGTGTCCCGTGGGGAGAAAGGTGGGATAGAAATATGGTAAATAAAATCTACTCACATTGACATGCTTTGGAACTGCTAGGTTGGCAGGAGCTGGCCAAGCAATGAGCACTCACCCCATCGCGGGAATCGAACTGCCGACCTTTCGATCGACAGCTTATGGTTCAGCGGTTTAACCTACAGGCCACCTATGGGTCTCCTTGGACATATGCCAGCCAGGAATGTCCAAGGAGAAAAAAGGGTCCAGGAGGTTTTGAAAAGAGGGAATAAGATCCAGCGTGCACATCTGCTGCCAGACCTACCCACTCCTTCCCCTTACATGTCTCCAATTCCTCCCCCAATATGCCACATTGCTCCCCCTCCCTGCCCACAACCTCCCCGTGCTGTCTTACATGCTCTGGTGCAGGCCGCCGGTTGTGGCTGCAGATCTCGGATACTGCCACCAGTTTGCGATGGCAGCTTAGAAATGGCCACCAGCAGCAGGACAGTATTCCACTGCCGTAAATCCACTGGTAGGATTGGATCATGAATGTCCTTGGTATATTTTCCCAATCACAGAGTCCCAAACCACAAAAGTAAACAGCAAGATCTATAGATGCATTGTATTCAATTAGGCTTACTCCCAGGGAAGTGAGAATAGGATTGCAGCCTAAATAATGTCCAGTGTGAAACAGGGAGAACCTACTCTCAAGAAAGGAAAGCGCAAATGCACAATCAAATTATCAGGTTTGTTTCTGGGGTATTGGACTCTCTGTATTACTGAGATCTGCCTCCACATCCCTTGCTGAGACATCCCTCTGACACCTTAGGCATGGGGTGCCTGAGACACCTTATTATGGGGTGCCTAAAACACTCACAAAAGAACTGCTTTGAACAAAGAAGCACTCAAAACTCTTTGGTTATGTAGACCCAGTGGTAGCATGAGTAGGGCTGAGTCTAGAATCTAGATCAGGGGTTCTCAACCTTTGAAGGCCCAGGTACCCCCTATCACGGTTCAATTTTCTGAAGTACCCCCTACTAATTAACTGCTAATTAATTGAATTAATCAATTAATTAATTTGGTGATTAATTGTTTAAAAAGTACTAAAACAATTTTAAATGTGAAAAATGTCTTATTTAACTCTGTGAGTGAGTGAGTGAGTGAGTGAGTGAGAGAGAGAGAGAGAGAGAGAGAGAGAGAGAGAGAGAGAGAGAGAGAGAGAGAGAGAGGCTCCTCTCTCCCCCACCCCACCAAAGTACATTTTCCATAGTACAAAAATAAGCCCAAAACCAAAATCAGAGAGACAGAAGGGCTCTGAAAATAATTACAATTTAAAATCCATGTTAATTAACACTTAATTAGCTGCTGATGGGGCAGATAAGGGGCAGGGCTTGGCATACCCCCAGCAAGATGTCCGCGTACCCCTAGGGGTACCCATACCACAGGTTGAAAACCACTGATCTAGATTAATCCCCCCAGGCACAAACAATATAAAAGTAATATAGCATTTATTTAAGGAAGCTAGAGTTTACAGGCAATTGAAATAAAAAAAATAAAATCATAAAAATAGCAATGCAAACATCGTCCTGGTTCCAGGAAGCTCTTCTGGCTCGCCAAAAGGTCTTTTAGCTCTTGGTGTCACCAAAATAGTTCCAAAGTTCAAGGCATTTCTGAAGAAAGATGGCTGCAGCCAGCCTATTGAGGACAACTGGTGAAGGAGTCTCCTTCCCATAAATCCTCTGGAAGAGTCCCACCCATAAGGCAATGGCGTGCTTTGAGTATTCTTTTGGAAGAGACTACCAAGAAATTCCCATTTGGGTACTATAGCCAGAATCAATTTAATTGGAAGGAGGCAAGGGAAACTGAGGAGGAAATTGATTGGACCACACATCTGGTCTTGAACGCATAACTATCTGCAGCCATTCACATTAGGCTTAAAGGGGTAGGGACCAAGCCCTCTCAGTTATGCCAAAGTACCTCTTAACTCACATGATAACAAAGGCAGGGAACTTTATGACTTTCACATAGGAGCACATTGTTCACGATGAATGAAAGGAGAAGATGTTTGCTGGACTGGCGGAGTCCAAATTTACAGGGTGGTGGGTGGGTTTGCTTCATTACATATGAGTGTGCAGGTTTGAGCACGTGACTGTTTTGAAAAGAGGCTTGAACCCACAACTGGAATGTTAGTTGATCATGCTCCTAAAGGTGCAGCACCTTTCTGTCATACACTCCATTCTCTCAGATGGAAGCCCTGATCCACATCCTCCTCTCCCTCTGGGAGAAAGGAGGAAAAAAAAAAAAAGATTCAGAGTCCCACAACGCAATCCTATCCAACCAACACCACTGGTGTAACCAGCGGAGCAGCAAGAACGGGAGGTCCCAGAATGGAAATGGGATTCAAATCCCCTCCAAAGTGGGATTCAAAGGGGATTTGAATCCCCTTTCTGTTCTGGGACCTCCCGTTCTCGCTGCTCTGCTGGTTACACCAGTGGTGGAAATTGGATAGGATTGCGCTGCCAATCATGGAACTCTGACATAACATCTGGCTCGACCTTCAGGGACCCATGGTTGGCTGCAGCTTCCTGTTGAATGTACATTTTGGGGCTGTTGCCATGTGATGTGAAATGACCCTTAGCACTGTTTTGGTCCACAAAGACCCATAGAAGGAAATTGCAATTGAATGTACTGATGGGGATGAAATAACATCACAATGTGAGAGGTAAGAACCAAGAGAATTCTTTTAATTTATGTCTACACCAGGGTAGTGAAAGAAACTGCCAAAAATTGCTGATTGTATAATCGTACTGCAAAACTTCTGAAACAGGTTTGCTGCCTCGCTGAAGGTGGCATGTCTAGATAAACTTCGGTCATTCTGACTGATAATGTGCAGTACCTGATTGCGAATTATCTTTTATTCCTACAGAGATTTGCATTCATTATAATTGCAGAATGCTGAAAGATTAAATTCTGAATCTCTTCCAGTGACATGTACATTTGATAGCATTATGCATTTGTGATTTAATGGTCTTGGGATGCTTAAATTGTATTAAAGTTTTATTAACCGAGGATTTTCTCTGTGTAATTGAATAACTCCAAACACTCAAAGCTTACATGAATTAATGAAGATTAAAACCATACAATAAGTTACAAAGTGAGACTTCAATTTTGCACCAACTATATATAACTTGAAATAAAGTTTGAGGGAAAACAATGCTGACAGGCCACAGTTTGCTGTTTAAAGGGACACATGATTTAATTCCACCCTCAACTAAGCATTTCCATAACGACATTCTGAAGAAGTGACATTCTCATTATGTGGTTGTTTCCATCTGTAAATATTTATGTTTCCATTTTCATGTAGCAATGCACAAGTGTTATTTAATATGGAAGAAGACTTCTTTTTAAGCCTCTGTATGAATCGTAGTTCCATGGATTTCATTAAACTGATATTTTTTTGCTACTGCACAATTGCAAGGGATAGCCTCATACATATGCCAATTGTGAAGCTTTGCATAGCATTTGGGCTGTTTTAGGAGAAAGGTTTAGTGATCCAAATTGTGAGCTCTCATAAAGAAAAGGAAAGAATAAGCATGCCATTTGATTTCACGGCTTTGTAGAGCATAAAGTGCTTAAAATTGGTTCTTTCAGGTGAGAACCTTCCATTTTTTTAGGCTACAGAGAGAAGTTAAGTACCATACCTAAAATGTGGCATAGTCAACTGCTGCACAACTAAAACAACAAAGAGGGATTATGCAAGTTTCTGGAGCAGGACTACTGATTTTGTGAACCACCAAACTAAACGCTAAAAAAAAGCGGGTGGCGCAGTGGGTTAAACTGCTCAACCATGAGCTGTCGATCAAAAGGTTGGCAGTTCAAATCCGTGATGGGGTGAGCTCTTGTTGCTTGGCCAGCTCCTGCCAACCTAGCAGTTCCAAAGCATGTTAATGCAAGTAGATAAATAGGTACCGCTTGCGGGAAGGTAAACAGCGCTCCGTGTTCCAGCCGCATGCTACGCACTGCGGCAAGGGGAGTCATGCTGGCCACATGACCACGGAGGTGTCTTCGGACAACGCTGGCTCTTCGGCTTTGAAATGGGGATGTGCACCACACCCTAGAGTCGGACACGACTGGACTTAATTGTCAGGGGTCACCTTTATCTAAACTAAACACTACCCACCAGCTGTGTATGGCGGTCCACCAGGGACTCAATAAACACCTGTTTGAGTTGCCCACCTGACAACACGTTTTCCAAGCACCTGGTCGTTCACAGTACACGGCTGGTGGGCTACTGTCAGCTTCGTTGGTATGTACAGTTCTGCCATGGGAGTAATTTAAGACACATGAATATTGTTATTCCCTTGATTATGGTCTCTTTTAATGTTTCCATCACAGTGTGGGACATTCCACTTAGGTCTATCTGCATGTGCATGTCCAGGGACGGGGGATCCGCGGCGCTTGGGAGCACGCCACGCCGACACTGACGAATGGGCGGGTTCCCGAGCGGCGCGCGAGCTCCTAGTTCCCGGCCTTCTGCCTGGGCGCACCGGCCCTGGCTCCCAGAGCGGAGACGAGCTGCTGGGCTCGCGGCCCGCTGGGGAGCCGGTCGGGCAGCTGGCGGTGGCACAGCCGGGGGAGGTTCACTCGGCTTGGGAGCCAACATGGCCCGGCGCCTGGCCAACCGGCCCTGACCACGGCTCCTGCGCAAGGGAGCGGGTTGCGTCGAGAGCCGGCGGCGCCCATGCCGCCTTTCCCGTCGGCCGCAGCAGCGTCGGGGGGGACGAGGCAACACCGGGCGGGGGCCAGGGGCGCCAGCCGCTCTCCAGACCACCCCACCACAGCCACCACTTACCTGGAGGGGAAGGACCTCTCCTCACGGGCAACGGAGCCCAACGGCAGCAAGGACAACAAGACTCAGTCGACAACAGCCAACCCAGGGTCGAGAGAGGCTGGCTGGGCCCACAGACACTGGTGGGACTGGCTGAGGGGGAAGGGGGAGGAGTCAGAGGGGCAGGGCCAAGACCGGGGAGGGGTATATAAGGAGACTTGCAAGGCCAGTGAGGAGGTGGCTAGCTAGCGGAAGGCTGGAGGATCGGAGCGACGGAGCGACGGCCTAAAAGGACCGCACTAGCTAGGCGAGGGTGGAGGAACCGGGTGCAGTAAACCCCCTCACCCTTAGCCAATTCTGAGGCCAATATAACAGACTCCTCGGGAGTCGGCTCTCTCCCCACCCCACCCTCGGGCTGGAATTCGTTCCCGTTAATATCGAGCCAGACGGGGCTGACCGGGCACTGGACACCCCACTACAGGGGTCCCCAGTGAGCGTCTCCTCACAGTGCAATAACCTCTTGGAGCACAGTCCCTGGCTACAAGACCCTCTGCTAACTGGGCAAACAGGCACTTTTTCATTTGGTGCTCCTCGTATATTTAGTAGGGGGAGACTAACTGTCCCACTTCACCCCAGCACAGTGTCTTTTCTAGTGACTGTTTGCTGGTGTTCTGCATTTTTTAGATTGTGAGCTCTTTCGGGACAAGGAGCCATTTACCGTATTTATTGGCGTATAAGACACACTTTTTTGTCTACATTTGTGACCCAAAATAGTAGGGTGCGTTTTATACGCCAATACTAAAAAAATCCCTTTCCCCCCCCCCTTGCCCGTTTTAAAGCATTTTCAGGCTTACAGCGTTTTTCCGGAGCCTGAGAGCTCCCTTGTGCTTTCTTCCCTAACTAATCTATCCGATCTACAGCTGTTTGTATGGAAACTTTCATGGCTTGGTACAATTTGTAATGAAGCAGGCATTATGGGTTTTCTAGCCATGTTTATTATTTGAGAAATAAAACTAAAATTGTACTGTCTTCTTAAGAGATTTCTCACACACACACACACTCTGGAGATGTGCATAGAGGCGAAGATGAGTCTTTATTTCTCCTACCAACGTTTCATCCCACACGAGGGACCTTGTCAAGGTAATTCAGCATAACACTGCTGGATGACACTGAGAACATGGAGCTCTGTTGTGGTTGCCATGGCTTTTACTGGTATATGCTGGCAAGAGCTCCATGTTCTCAGTGTCATCCAGCAGTGTTATGCTGAATTACCTTGACAAGGTCCCTCGTGTGGGATGAAACGTTGGTAGGAGAAATAAAGACTCATCTTCGCCTCTACGCACATCTCCAGAGTGTGTGTGTGTGAGAGAAATCTCTTAAGAAGACAGTACAATTTTAGTTTTATTTCTCAAATAATAAACATGGCTAGAAAACCCATAATGCCTGCTTCATTACTACAGCTGTTTGTCGGGTTTAATTTATGCACGTGCATGAGTTGAGCTTCTCAGCAGCCAGCAGAGGGCGTTGTGCTCAGTTCAGTTCAGCTGAGCTGCCGAGGGCCTGCTCTTGAATGCAGCATGGGTAAGCTTCTGAACTGGGCCTAGTTGGGAGGCTTTGAAAACTGCATAGGTGGGGTGGGGGAAAAGTGTTGAGTCTGGGGGTTTTGTATTTGGGATTTATGTTGTTTAAGAGTTGATAAGAGTTGAGTCTGGGGGTGGTAAGGTGGTAAGAGTTGAGCCTGGTTTTTTTTGTACTTTTATGTTTTTTACTGTGGAAACTGCAGGGGTGGGGGTGGGAAAAGAGTTGAGTCTGGGGGTTTTGTATTTGGGATTTATGTTTACTTTGGAAACTGTGCATGGGTGGGTTGGGGGAAAAAGAGTTGAGTCTGGGGTTTTTTTGTACTTGGGATTTAAATTCTGGTGCATTTTGTTCATGTGTCTTATTGCTGTGTGTTTTAAAAGAGATCCTGGTATTTTTCTGCAATTTCTGTAAATTAGCTAATTAAGCAGCCAAGTAGTAAGTGGCCAAGTGGCCCAAAAATGCTTTAAATCTTTTTTTCTTGAAACCCAGGGCCAAAAGGAAGGTGCGTCTTATAAGCCGGTGCGTTTTATACGCCGATAAATACGGTAATTATTTGGTTTTGTCAGGAAACCACTTTGTGAACTTTTTTTTGTTGAAAAGTGGTATATAAATATTCTTATTCTTAATAATAATAATATTCTTATTCTTAAGAATATAGAATAATAATAGAATTCTTATTCTAAATAATAATAATAATAATAATAATAATAATAATAATAGGCGTCATTAGGGGGCGTGGGTGGTGGGCCCCTGGGTGTCAGGGGGCGACACTTGGGGTGTGTGTGCAAAACAATCAGCCGGATTTGCACCCTAGGGTCAAAAACCACCTCACCCCATGGTTTAGTGATCCAAAATGTGAGCTTTCATAAAGAAAAGGAAAAAATAAGCATGCCATTTAATTTCACGGCTTTGTAGAGCATAAAGTGCTTAAAAATTGGTTCTTTCAGGTGAGAACCTTCCATTTTTTTAGGCTACAGAGAGAAGTTAAGTACCTCCCCATGTGGTTTTTGCGGCTGCTTTTAGGCCATTTGCACCCCCCCTTGCAAATGTCCTAAACACGGCCTAAAAACCGCGCCGGGAGGTGCTTTTTTGCAAAGTACGTGGATGTCCGAGGCCGTTCCAGTGTGCATGCAGGGAAGAAAACCAGAAGAAGCAATGTGCGTGTCGAGCAAAGTACGCCCGTGGTCACGGCGTCCTCTCTTCTTCAGATTCGGTAGTCTGGCCAGAGCTCACCACACTGGCAACCCCTCCTAAAATAGGCTTTTTAGGCCTCTTTTAGGCTGTTTTTGGCAGGGGCCTTTTTTTGCCTCAGCGGGGGCTAGCTACACCTCTGATGATGATGATGATGATGTCTTCTCTCTATTGCAATAATTCATTTATAAAATATCCAGATTTCAAGGGAGTTAGTCTGGGATAGCAAAACAAAAATCAATCAAACAAAACAGAACTGGCTTAAATGAGGTAAGCATTGGACTATTCCAGGGGAAATTTCACCCTGATATACTCTCATATTAAAAAAAAAAAAAATGCCTGCAATGGAGGATTCGGATCAGCCCTCAATTGGATGCAAGCAGAGAAGATGAGTCAATATCAACCAGCTGGCTGTTGGTTTAGCAAGAAAGCTATTGTCAACAGATAAAGTAACTTCAATGTTGCATGCAGATTTTCATGGCTGTGGGTAACTGACAAGGTTCTTAACTGTATGGGTTCTGCAGCCATGTCAATATAAAAGTAGAGAAATAAAATCCTTTACCGCTTTTGTTGTTTGTTTAGATTTCTTATATTGTGCAGGTGTCACATACACAGAAAAGGTTTTCTTACAATAACAACAACACGGGATCCTACTTCCCAAGCCGACGTTTCACTCCATTCACGGAGCTTTCTCAAGGCAATTTGGCAGTACAAAACTGCTGGATGAAAAAGAATGTTACGGAGTGGTGACAGTTAAACATCAGTCTGTTGCTCAAACTATTTTCAGCCCAACAACGAAAATAGAGCAACTGCTACACAATCCCAAGGACCCCAGACCAGCGTTATCTAACCCCGGAGTATATGAAATTGGCTGTGAATGTGGGAAAGTTTATCTGGGACAAACGAAAAGACCAATAGGGGTCCGGGTACGGGAACATCAAAGAGCAACAGATGCAAAGCAAGAAGAAAAATCAGCAGTAGCTTTGCACGCGAAAGAATCAGGACACAGGATAATGTTTGAGCATGCACGAGCCTTGTTTCATGAACCCAGATTAAAACATAGATTAAATTTGGAGGCTCTAATGATTTCCCAGACGAAATCTTCAAAGTTACTGAACCGCCAGCAGGAAATGACATATGCCAATAGGATATGGATGCCAATTTTAAATAACCCAAGTAATAAGTGTTGAATAACTCTGAGGACAAAAGTAGTGGGTCCCTTTAACTTTGAGCAACAGACTGATGTTTAACTGTCACCACTCCGTAACATTCTTTTTCACCCAGCAGTTTTTTACTGCCAAATTGCCTTGAGAAAGCTCCGTGAATGGAGTGAAACGTCGGCTTGGGAAGTAGGATCCCGTGTTGTTGTTATTGTAAGAAAACCTTTTCTGTGTATGTGACACCTGCACAATATAAGAAATCTAAACAAACAACAAAAGCGGTAAAGGATTTTATTTCTCTACTTTTATATTGACATGGCTGCAGAACCCATACAGTTAAGAACCTTGTCAGATAAAGTAATCTCGTATCAAGGTTTTGGGCTGCCAGAACTAGTATTCAGCAGTACAAGGCACTTTACTGTGGCGTGAAAGCTTGGCCGCTGTTGCGCACTTCCAGCCGCTACCACAAAGAAGCAGTGGCAACAGCTCCTGAGGCCCCTATTGGTGCTGTTAAGAGGCATATTGTGGCAGCGGAGGCATATTGTGGGCAGGGAGGGGGAAGGTGGGGGTGGATCTTGGCAGTACCAGCATGTGCCAAATCTTATCCGCTCTTTCTCAAGTTACCCCACCCCTTTCCTCTCCTTGGACATATTGTAGCAAAATGGCTGGTGTAGGTCCAAGGAGACCCATAGGTGATTGGGAAGCCTACCAGGAAGTAAGTAATATTTTTACTTAACTTCTGCAGGTTGTCCAAATTCCACCACCACAGCATGCAGTGCAGCCTCCATTGGCATGGCTGCATGCTATAACATGGCAGGGGATAGGATTTGGCAGCCAGTTACTATGCAAAGTGACAACTCCTATCCACACTTACTTGGAGTAAGTGGGAGTAAGCCCGATTTACTATACTGAGATTTACTTTTGAGTAGTCATGCATGGTTTGGGGCTCATACTCATTCCCAACTGCATTCATGTTTTACAGCGTCAAATTTGATAATGAATTTGAATTGGATCCAATATTGATATATCACCAAACCTGACCAACTCAGCCGGGGGGAAGCAAAACTGGGTGGAGAGGATGGAGTAATGGGGCGGGGAGGCTATGGAAGGGAGTGGATACTGCAGCAATTGCCTGTGCCGAGTCCAATCCCCTCCAGCAGCAGCCTCCCTGGCCCTTTCTGTCCTTGGAACTGTGCTAGCGAAATCAATGGTTCCGTCGAAGAGCAGAAGGCTTATGGAGGAGTAGGGGATTTATCCCCTTTCCCCTTCAAGGCCTCCTAATCAGCCTCCCCGCTGTATACAGCATGTGTCTTTTCAGCGTGGCTGCACCAGAGGGGGAAAGGCAGTGGAGTCACTAGGGCGCGCGCCGCCCCAAAGCGGGGGGGGGGCGCGCATCACCCTAATGACTCTTGGCCGATTTTGGGGGGCGGCCCGATGGGACGCCACCCCAGGTGCCCCCCGGCTCTGCCCCCCCGTTGCAGCCGGCTCCTTTTCCCTCAGGAACGGTCTGCGCATGCGCGAAAAATGTTATAAATAACATTGTGACGTAGTGGGCCTTTGTCAGAAGGCCCTGGTGCATCAGCCGGGGAGGTCGATCCAAGGCCTTCTCCCAGCCCGAGGCCGGGAGAAGGCCTTGGAGCAGAGCCTCCGGAGGGCGACGCGCGCAGGGGAGGTGACGGCGCGTGGGTTCGCGCGTCGCCCTCCACGCGCATCGCCCTCCGGCAGTTCGCCTGCGCGTCACCCAAGGCAGGGTGCCACGCGCACCTCAAGCTAGCAACGCGCCTGGGTGAAGGTAGGGTAGGATCAGGCAGTGAGACTCATTCATTCCTCTTTTAAAAGTCTTTGGTCTATAATATGTTTACTCCATGGCTAGTTTCCCCTATAATTTCACCTCCAGAATTCAGAGGATCTCTTCTGAAGTAGAAAGAACAGAATTCAGAGGATCTCTTCTGAAGTAGAAAGAACAGGGCAGGTAAAAACAATGCTCGACTCAGGGGGTCTGTGCAGAAGGCCCAGTCAATGGATGGAGGGCCAGCCAGTGTGATTCTTTTCTCTCATCAATATGTTGATTGTCCCTATATATTTGGTTGTCTTCACAAGGCTTCAGTGTGAGCAAAAGGCATCCTACGCATACGCAGAGGTGCTCTAATTTTTATTCAGGTCATTCAGAACTGGTCTCTGGCATTAAAACAACGTTTTGATTAGAAATGGGTAATGCCTGCCTCCTCCATTCACTTTGGATTTGCTCAGAAATAGCGCTATTTCCAGAAAACCCAACAAACAAATCTACTGGCGCTTTTCTCCCTGGAGAGGGAAGGGTGGAAGGAAAAGGGAAGCTCCTTCCATCAACAGAAACATCAGTACAATGGACACATCACTTCCACTGCTGCCCTGAGCACAGTAAGTACAGTATAAAAGGGAATGGGTGGGGGGGGCTGGGGGGATTGTTGAGTGGATGAGTGAGAAGGGCATGGGGATTGAGTGGGGGAGTAACATGGGAATTCTTCATCTTGGATTTTAATTTGGATACCCACAATGCCTTTGAGGCCAGCATGTTGTCCCTAAAAATCGTAGTCCTGGAGACCTAATTGGCATATCTGCTTTGATCCCTTGTGAGACCTAGCACTGAAGGAAAAAAAAAACGTACATGTGCATTATCTTTACTGTTTCCTATGCAGAGTTAGGCTCAAATGTAAGTATACAAAAAACAAACACGGCAATAAATCAATGACAGATCGCTTTCAGCAGCACTCAGGAAATGAAGGAACTGCGTTAACAGGGTGTGTAATAAACCTCATGTTCCAGAACCTGTAAAAACCTACATACAGATCCCTGCTAGGCATCTGCAGTAAACTTTTGTGTCTGTGTGTATCTCTAAGAGCAATGGGCTCTCCTGATGTCAGTTATGCTCCTTGGGAGCAGCTATGCTCTATAAAGTCATCACTGCTGTGATACATTTGCAATAGATTTGCATTCTAAAAACCTCTTAGGAATGCTGATTAAATGCGTACAGATGGCAATGCAAAATGATTGTCTAACATTTTACAGGATATCACCTGGTTCTTCAACATTTGTGCTGTGTTCTTGATTGGACTCCTGACTATTTTTTTTTCTTTTTCAAAAGAATCTTGTTTAATGATTTGTGAAATAGTCTGATGGCAGTGAAATACTGCTTCTATAGGAACGTGAGGGGCAAATTTTAATGAACGAGTGACAATGGTAGTTATATGGTTAATGGCACAACACCAGCTAGGCCTGACAAACAAAACAGAAGCATATCTTTCAGGGAGAACAGCAAATATAGTTGGTGAAATGTCAAGACCTGGAGCCAATATGAAAAATCCAAAAAGGACTAAAGGGGTATGTTGATAGTACATGAAACTGAGGCAAGAGCTACTTTCTCCTGTATTTGCATAAGGACTCTGAATTCCCTTCACCAAAAATGTGGTATGATTTGCCCGAAATAAGAAATCCATTGTGTTTGGCCTAGAAGTTACCGATTTCAGTAGGAAGTACCTTGGAATGTCAAAAGTTGTTAACATTGATAGGTGTTGCTGGGTGCCTACAGGGCCAGCCCATCCATGAGGCAAACAAGTCCATTTGCATCAGGTGGCGAATCAAAGCAGGAAGTGTGGGGCATGCTGGGATCGCTCCAGCATGTTCAGCCTGTCCTGCTTCATGTAAAGAGGTCTGTGCAGAGGACAGAGTGAGATTGCTGCATTGCGATTCTTGGAATGGAGCAATCTGGTTCCCTCACCATTCTACGTCCTTCCACCAGGCCTTTTAAAAGAGCCAGGTGGAGGAAGAGACAATGTGAGAAGAAGGCGGAGGGCAGATGGCTGTGCTCTGAGAAGTGGAATGCAGTGATCCTGCCCACTGACCTGGTCCCTTCCTCCAGCTCCTGAACCAAAGCAGGAAAGACACTGGGATTGCTCCCAGCATGCTTCAAACTCCCCATGGTTTAAAGAGCCAGGTGGAAAAAGGAGCAAGGTTGTGCTTTCCTTCGTGTGAGCTCTTTAAACGAAGAAGCAGGAAATATGGAGTATGCTGAGAGCCAGAGACGTCCATCCCCAAGGGATGCTTGGCTCCAGCTGATGTCACTTGGGGGTGGGGTAACCTCAGCGTCACGAGGGGGGCAGTGTTCCTACGCCACTGCTGAGAGCAATCCCAGTGCGACTCTGTAGTTCCTACTTTGATTCAAGGAGGAAGGAGCCAGGTAAGGGGCACATGGGCTGGGGCGGCGGCAGTGCTATTGGGCTGCCTCAGACAGTCCAATAGATTCAGCCAGCTCTGCATGCCTGTCTAATAAGTACTATCTTACCAACAGCCCAATCCTAACTAAATTGAAATGGAGGGCAGGAGGTGTGGCCTGGAGGTTGAGCCAGTGCCCTGCCTGAAGAAGCTAAGCAGGGTCCACCTTGGTTCTCACTTGGATGGGAAATGGAAGATGCTGATGTACCTCGCTAAGACACTGAGAAGGCATTGTGAGAGCGTGAAATGCGGAGGAGTCAGAGAGATAACATCTTGGCAACCGTCCGAGAGTCAACTGGGGTGAACTGTGAAGCTTGGAAGTGCAGAGCACAAGCCAGAAGAAGGGCTGCACTCAGAAGGGAAAGATCTCGAGTATGGAAGGTTCTATATATGAATAGAACAATATTGTAACAACCCTTATTGGGTCTAGGATAGCCTGCCTGTGTAAACCGCTTTGAATAAATCTGATGAGAAATCTGATGATGAGAAAGGCGATATATAAATACAGAAAATAAATAAATCCCCACCCTGCCAATGCAGCCACACCAGCAGAGCATGTGCTGCATTCAGTAGGGGTGGCAGTCTAGAGGTCTCCTCAAGGTAAGCCACCACTACCCCAATGGGTCTCCACAGATCTGCACCGGCTATTTTGTTTGTGCAGAACTGAAGAGAGTAAAGGAAAGGGAAAGTGGGAAGGAATGGGGTTAGGATCCTGGAGTATGCTTATGCTGCCGGGATCTACCCTTCCCTCCCCCGTTCCACTTCTTGCCTGCCCTTCCCGACCCAGACACTCTCCCGTTCCTCCCCCTCCCTGCCCCATTCCTCCCCCTGCCTCCCCACTGTGCCAGCTTACCTGTGCTTCCGTTAGTAGCTGGCTGCAGCAGCGGGCTTCTGACATCACTGCCATTTGCTGGGGTGGTTCCAAATTGGCTGTCGGTGGCATGCTGTACGTGCTGCTGTCAGGCCATTTACAACAGTGGAGCCGCTGTTTGGCTGTCGTAAAGTCCATTTAGGATTGGGCTGCTAGTCAGTCCAAGGGATCAGCCTCCCAATATGGGTGTGAGCTTATTTGGAAATGAACAGTCATCCTACAGGTGGTGCTGAAAAAAAAACATATTACAAAAACAGTGAGAACAAAATGGAAACAGAATGGGCTTCTGAAAATAAAATTAACATGGGGGTCTCAAAACAAACATTACACCCTCACAATTAATGTGATGAATGAAATACTTAATAATAAAAACGAATGGGTCCCCAAGTTCATGATTTCCCTTCACACCTTCCCCCCCCCCATGAATAGGGTTGCTAAGTTGCAGCCCAGCATTTTCTTCTTCATTTTCAGCTATCACACAAATAAATGCAATAAAGAGCAAATTGTTACTGCAATATATATCCAACCCAAGCTGTATTCACACATTACAATCTGTGCACAGTGCACATTTTAGTGTGGATCTGTACACATGTGCGCATTATGTTCAACATGCTTTCAACAGTACGCATGTTCTGCACTCTATAATTTTCTGCATATCCAGTCCCTGTGTTGACTTTTAAAATGAACATATGTATTGTGATTCTCATGAAAAGGTGGTGTCTACGAACCAGCAAGACCCATAGGTAGTGTAAATAGTGTTATGCAGAATTCCACTGATTTCACAAGACTTTTCAAAACTTAACCTCACTTAACATCCATCAGCTGTTTGATCCAGTTACTTTGTCTCTTCTTTTACCCTCCCAATTTCATGGTGACCCTACCCCAAGCATCAACTATTTACGGTTCCCTTCTGTAATCTCTGTCCAGTTGAATTAATTGGGAGTGAAGTTTTTGCATAGCAGTATTATCCCTTGTGCAATGTTATTTTCTGTGCAGGGGTACATGTCTTGCCGAGTTTTAATGAAAATCTAAAATAGGCCCTGTGCACTCAGTGCAATTTTCAAGCACAGTAATCTCTCTCCGAGCTTTCTCTTTCCAACACGAAATTCAAAGCCACATGCGTTATTTTTAAGTGATCTGGGCTCATCTTTTGGTTGCATTCAACTCCTAGGCATAACCCATAATCCCCTGAAGCCTGCAGTTTAAGCAGAATGATGATAACACGGGGAGGTGTAAAGAATACTTTTGAAATCCATCTGTAATGGATCTTTATTTTACAATAGATATTTTCACTGCCAGCTGAGAGATGTGGTGTGCGTGTACCCATCCCTCTTTCCTCCCCCTTTTGTGATTGCCAGAAGATGGCCATCCCAAATCCAATGTTCAACGCTTAAGAAATCTTTCTTTATAGAGAGATTGCAAGACCTGTCAGTGATTAATGCGTTGCTGTAATGTCGCCTCACTGGAGTTTTGTAAGGTGAGCTATAAAATCTAATATGGTATAAGAATCAATAAAGTAACTATGTAGTGGTATACTTACCAGGCTGGGAGGCTTCAATCCGATTGCTAATTAATTGCCTGCAGGGCAGTAGACCAATGTTTGCTAAAACATATTCAACTCAAACGCTTCCTAGCAGGAATAAAAATAATAAATAAAAGTAAGCATGTCAGCATAAAAACTTATCACTAAGTTTTTTTTAATCTATAGTCAGCAGAACATAAACTCTTGCACTTCTGAGTGATCTTGATGCTTTATTATAAGTGAGGTCTTCTCTCATTCAGCTCAACATAACATAAAACAAATCCTTATGTCTTAAGACAAAGCCATGTTTCAATTTATTTCATTACGCGTCAGTTGCATATGAGGTCAACATGGCCTTTGAGTTCATCCCAAGCTTCATGATGTCAGGACCCCCAAATGGTTATTTATTTATTTAGACTTTCAGTTTGATGTAAATTATTCAGTAACCGCTTAAGGACATAGCTCACATTAAATTTGAAGACCAGAATGCTGTTGAAAACATGGTCACTGATCACTCTCTCCACCAAAGCCAGAGGTGAAACGAGACTGGAGCGGAGGCAAGTAGTTCTGCAAGACTCCATTACACTGGAGTCAGCGGCCCCTCCCCTTGCTGTTGGAGCCATTCCAGCAGCAACAGGGGAGTGTCCTGCGTGTTGCCTTTGCGTGTTGCCAGAATCAATGGCTCCAACAGCAAGGGGGAGGGGTCGCTGACTCCAGTGTAACGGAGTCTTCCAGAACTACTTGCCTCCGCTCCAGTCTAGTTTTGCCTCTGACCAAAGCTTTTGGAAATATTCATCATGTGGATGAAAATCATCATATTATGATGCTCCACTCTCTGCTGATCTTCAAAAAGTTACAAAAATAATGGTTCAGGACACTGGCAAATAGCACAGTTGTTTTTTAAAGTAAAATTAGGGGCTGTATCCAAAAGGCCCCTTCCTTCGACAGGGCAAGAACTTCCTGGAGAAAGCTCCCTCCATCAGAAGAATGGAACCTTTGGATACAACCCTATTATGCTCCTATAACTACAAACTCTTAAAATGCTGGTTATTGTGATGAGTGGTGTGATTATGATGTCTGTAAGAACAGAGTGCTTCTTAATTGTGGAGACTGCTGGAAGTACAAAGTGTCATGGCATGCACAGAAAGTTACTGCAAGCCCCTCAGGTGAAAGGGTGTCAGTATCAGTGTGTCAGTGAAAGCAAGTCCACCCAGTATTAGGAGCAGAGGTCAAAGTTTGCTTTTATCTCAATACAGCACTTAACTGTTTCCCATAGAAGTGAAATTATATGGGAGAAAGGAAAGGGGTGCACTTCAGGATATTATTATTACCCCCTAGGGGTACGCGTTGGAGGCCAGTGGGTGGCGCAGTGCGTTAAACCGCTGAACCATGAGCTGTCGATCGAAAGGTCGGCAGTTTGATTCCCGCGACGGGGTGAGTGCTCATTGCTTGGCCAGCTCCTGCCAACCTAGCAGTTCCAAAGCATGTGAATGCGAGTAGATAAATAGGTACTGCTTGCGGGAAGGTAAACAGCGCTCCGTGTTCCAGCTGCATGCTACGCGCTGCGGCAAGGAGAGTCATGCCGGCCACATGACCACGGAGGCGTCTTCGGACAATGCTGGCTCTTCGGCTTTGAAATGGGGATGAGCACCACACCCTAGAGTCGGACACGACTGGACTTAATTGTCAGGGGTCACCTTTACCTTTTAGGGGTACGCGTACCACAGGTTGAGAACCCCTGGTTTAGGGCATGCTTCTTGCTTGGTGACCCCAGTGGTAGAGAATCAAGGCTGCCCTATTCTGCACAGAATCTCCCCATCATCTGCACTGCCCTGAGCTATAGTCTATTATGTGTTGACCGCATTAAAGTGCGATGGGAACATTGGGAGAACGGGACAGACAGAATGATGCAAATTGGCTTATTCATATCAACGACCATGTTGCAATAGATAGTTGAGCAAACTAGAGATTGCCAAAGCACATTTAAACACTCTACTGTAAGACCTCCAAATCCAAATTGATAGCGTCGCAGCATCTACATTGACAGGCTACATTTCAATGTTTGTGCTTGCTAGCTAAATGCGTTTGGTGAATGAGCCAATAACAGGAACAGATTTGCTCCCCTCATGTCTACTTCAGAATGAGGAGAAAGTGGGTCACTGCCACTAGTGAGAAAATAATGTAACCCGAGATGACAAAAGAGGTTGTCTTCTTAAGTGCTTCCAAAATGGCAACATCTGTTGCTTAAGGGAATCATCACACTTTCCATTGTGGTGAAAAGCTGAAACTCCCAGCATTGATGGCTATTATTATTGCAGCTCTTCTGAAATTGTCACATGTATAATGAATGGTTATCACTGTCTATGGCTGTAAAAATCTGAGGGCTTTCAACGCATCTCCACTAATGAACCATTGTCTATGGGAAAGAGCCACATCAACCTTACGGCAAATTTTAGCTATCTAACAGCAGGAGTGGGGACAGGAAGTTCATGGCTCAAGTTAGGCTCTTCTGTGTAATTAGTTATATTTTCCATATGGAAATGTCTAGCAAAGGAACACATAAGATTATACTCTTATCAGTTATTCCAGTTATTATCAAGAGAATGGATTAGTCTTTTTCCTGAGTTAAAAAAATCCCCATCTTCCCCCCCCCCCAGTATTTAGTAGCTCCTTATAGTCTTTACCAAAATTATGGGTGCTCTGAGAAGGTCCACCTCTTGCTTCCTTCTGGAAGGATGTTAGAGAGTGAAAGAATGGTTCTGTCCATGTTTATCTAATCGTTTTAATTTGAGTTACATTGCAGCATGAAGAACACTCTCTGAAGCTCCAAAGCTAATAATAGCTGGGAAAGTGTTGGTGGCCAAAGATATTGTACTGCACTCCTGGAAGTCTAGTCATTTCTTTTTTGTAAAATGGTGTGGGCTGAAGATCTGGCCAATAAAGAGATTTTTCAGAAAAAGATTCTGATTTAGTTTAGCAGACAGCCTTATGGCCCAATCCTATGCTGGCTATTGTCGAATCTATGCTGGCGGTTCTCACGATCTGCCACTGTACGCCTGGGCCAATCTAGAGCTCCAGTTGATCTACAGAAAGTCCTATATTCAAGATTGGTTCCCAATATCAGAAACCTTCAAAAGTTAATCTCTCTCTGTGAGCTCACTTTCTCTGAAGCTCCAACTAAGGGTTTCATTGCATAATAAGTACTCCTACTCCTACTCCCCCCCTCCCTCCCTCTCGGTAGACTCTTTCATTTATCCTTGCAACCTTATTACAAACCCGTATTTGGCTTGCGAGAGCCCAACCATATTGGCTGGAGTTAAAAGCTGGGGAAGGAGGCAGGAGAGAACTCACTGTTGAACCATAAGGCAGTCAGAAGGAATCAGTAGAAAACCATCATAAACTGCCATAAAGAAGTCAGCATCAGCTGCAAAAGGTGCTGTGACAGTGCATCACTTGGTGTGCTGCCTGCAGCGCGAGCGGGAAGGCCCACGCCCTCCCACCCACTCCAACAGATCCCTGATGCTCTCCAGAGGAGGTAAAATGTTGGGGGAGACAGAAGGGGTGGGGGTGGAACAGGGGTGGGGAGGGGTGAAACAAGGTGGTGAGGGGGCATGGTGAGGGATGAGGAGGCTGTGGGAGGGGATGGATCCATAGTGGAAGGTATATGTCGAATTCTATCCCCTCCAGCAGCAGCCTCCCCACCCCCCACCCCTTCTCTCCTTGGACTTGGATACCAAAATCGCTCGCTGAAGCCTGATAGCTTTCCTTGCTGAAGCCTCCCAGTCTGTTCCCCCATAGAATGCAGCAGTCACTATTTTGGCGCCACTGTGATGATGGGAAGTGTACAAGTGTAGTTTGTGCAGAGCGGCCAGTGCGGGCCACTCTGGGCTCCAGATGAGGGGGGAGCCTCTGCGCACCTCCTAGTGTTCTTGGCGGTAATCACCACCGAAAACACTGCAAGAGAGGCACGAAAATGCACCCTCCCAACCACACTTGGTACCATTTGGCAGCGGGGGGGGGGGGGCGCTAATGCTTTTGCCCATGGAAGAATCTCCAAATTTTCCTCAAATTTTGCTTTGAGGAAATTTGGTAGGAATTGAGGTATGAATGAAACCCCATTTTGGAATTTTGCTGATATCATCACAAATCTTTTGGCTGTCGTTGATATTCTTTTGTTGTTTTGTCCAACCAGGGTGAAATTCAATGGCAATATTTAAGTCAAAGAATATTTCCAGTATACAGTTGGACCTTTTTATCAACCTTTTTTTATCCATGGATTTGACTCAACACGGACGGCAAAACTGTGGAAGAGGGAGTCCAACCGTACTACATTACCTCTTTTTTCAGCGCTGTCAGGGGTCTGCCAGCCACTTCCAGCCTCCTGCGTGTGTCCAAACCGCTGAAAAATGCAGCCGGGAGTCTCTGACGCCATTTCCGGTTTGCATCCAGTAGTGGCTTTTTTTTCCCCAGTTAATTTAAAAAAAACTCAGAAGAGGGAAGTGGTGAAGATGCTGAGAAAAAAGCAACGTGGCACCACTCCCGACACCCACCCACCCCACCCCCAGATTTCATATAACACTGATTTTCTTATCCAATGTGGTTCCAGAAAGAGAACCCCAGTGGATAAAAAGATCCGACTGTAAAACATTCAGGCTCTCATACCTTTTCACCTTTTATATAGAATTTGAGATGTTTCTGAAATTGTCTCTTTTTTTCTTTTTGCCTCTTTAGAAAATATATTTTGAATTTCAAAAGAGGTTTGTATGTGTTTTCAGCAAAGAAAAAAAATGCTGGCTATTTCAAACCTTAATTATTCCCCTCTTCTAATAATGCAAAAGAAGGAAGAAACTTGTCTTCAACCCTTTTACCCTTGCACAGAAACAGAATTTGGATTATTATTCCATTTTTGTAACCTCCGTATCTCATGTCAAGCAGTATCGATCCATACTATTTTTACTATTTTTAAGTGGGCTCTGTGCATTTTTATTATGAGGATTGATTCAAGGTTCATGTAGCAGAGGCTATTTCTATTTTTATGTATTAAAATAAATGTTGGCTATGGACTCCTTTGCAGGAAAAAAAATGCTTTCAAGTTGATTAAGCTTACTAATAACCTGCATGCCTGCAGCATGACAAACATGCCTTATATAAAGGTGTTGCTCAGAATGTTTTCCTCCTGTTTCAATGCCACATGTTTATTAGCAAACCAAGAACCAACTGTTTCTGTTTCTATGGCTTGTGTAAGGGGGGCAGCCCAATCTTATCAAGGGCTTACAGTCGTTGCAGGTCTTGCGATCTGCCACCATCAATTATCTTATGGCGTTGTAAAAGGAGAGCCACTGTTGTGTGCTGTGGGACCACTGGCACAAATGGTTGGCGGCCCCATGTGTGTGTCAGCAGCTCCTGGATGCTGCCCCTATGCAGCTAAAGTGGTGGAGGAGGGCAGAAGGGGGAGGATTGGGGTAGGGAGCAGGGCAGGCAGGGGCCCTTTTGTGAGTGGATCTTGGTGGTACTAGTGTAAGCTGGATTCTATCCCCATTTTTCAGCCCAACATGTCCCCTGCCTCTCCTTCGACTTACACCAACAAAATAGCTGGTGTAGGTCCGAGGAGACCCACATCCAGGCGGCCTATAGGCAGGTAAGTGAACAGTATCTTTATTTAGCTCTCCCGCGTCGTCTGGTCACACACACAGCCTTTTTGGATGCAGTGCATGCTCCAGCAGCATGCCTGCATCGCACAGGATGATGGGGATAGGATTGGGCCTTACTGTGGTTCACTTCTATCTGGGGGCATCTAATTCCAGAGAGTGGTGCTGAGACTCAAGCGCTTGGTCTCATGGTTACTGCATTATATAGTCCTTCAGGATTCCTTCTTATGCCCTGTGCTCTTCAGCATCTACATGAAACTGCTGAGTGAAGTGATCAGAGATTTACAGCCCAATCTGGAGCGTGTTGAGTTCCACTGTCGCAAAATGGCTGCCCACACTACGCAGAGTGCTCCGTTGGAAGTCATTTTGGGAGCGCTGCCACAAGAGGAGGCAGCACTCTCCGGTCATCGTTGGACCTCGAGTCGCCACACGCGCCAGAGCAGGTAAGGCAGTGGTGGAGCAGGGGTGGTGGCGAGGAGGCGAAACTGGGCTTAGACTGCTAACTGGGAGCAGCTATAGGGAACACATGCCAGTGCAGAAAATATTTCAGCGATTATTGGTCCATTTTTAAGCTCAATTAAAAGTACTGGTGCTTATCTTTACAACTCTTGTCAATTGAGGAACTGGGTACCAGAATACCATCTTTCCTGTGTTAAGAGTTTTGTTGGAGGTAGATAGGTGACAAGAACTCCAATTCAAATTATGTTTTTCAGAATACGCTGCATGAATTAAGTAAAATTCCAGTCAATCTGTGGTTGTAGACATTTCTTTGTTTGATCTGAGCGGCTGTGTGCTGTGAATGAAAAACAACATTTTCAGTTTTGGAAATTGAATCAGCTTCTCATAACAATGTCTTCTTGGTCATCTGTGCTTGATAAACAGAAATAGAATTTTCAACCCCGGATGGGGTGATTGGAAAGAATTTATATCTATAATACACTTTCTGTGTTCTAAGATGTGTTTTAAGGTGAAGGAAAAAGGAAGAAATGATGGCTTTACAACTGCTCTTTGTTTCCTGTTGACTTTAGAAAAGCCAGATGTACAAACAGAAGCTTTCATTAAGTGTAGATAATACTTCAAGCACAGTAAGGCAGAAGAATTCATGACACTGGCTGAACCAGTAGCTGAGTACATTTCAAGAACTTCTAGTCTTCCCCCAATGACTATATTTGTAAGCTGCTCAGGGAAGGAACCTGTCTTTTATGTCCCTCTGCAAAGTGCCATATCTTGTACTCTATTGATCTTACATGTCCATCAAGTTCAATTCTATCTGCAAACATTGACAGGCAGTAGCTCTCAGAGAACTTTCCAAGCCCTACCTGTAGATGGCAGAGACTGAGACGAAGAAGTTCTGTATGCAAGTTATATACTAAGCTACAGTCCCATCCCCTATGATTGCTTCAAGATTAGCCTCCAAGTTTACCAGGGCTTTCCCATAAAGCAGACATCAAATCATTGCTCACTCACAGAACAATCCTGTCTAGACCTTGACCAGAGGAGCAATTGCTCTGCTGGTCTAGGGCAGGCATTCCCAACCTGTGATAAGCGTACCTCCAGGGCTACGCGGACAGAAGGCAGGGAGTACACGACATGCTGCCTGCTATCAGCTGATGACAGGCAGCGGATCCATTTTTCCAGAGTTGCGGCCACAACCCGGGAAAATACATTTTAAGGGGGGTACGTAGGGAGGTTGTTGGGGGTACGTGGGGGGTGGTATGTCTGGTGCTATGCGGGGCAACTGGAGGCCCATGTAGGGGTACGTGGGCCTCCAATGGTAAGGAACCCCTGGTTTAGGGTGTTGCAAATGTGCTGTAAAGCACGTTTGCAGCACCCTGGAAGTAAGCAGTGCTGGCGCCATGGCAGGTGCCTCTCTCCCCAGCCCAGAACCAAAGCTGTGTCCACCAGGGAAGTTGCATTCACCATCGAGTGGTGGAGGGGTGTGAGGTGGAACGGGGTGTTCTGGGGGGTGAGATTGGTCAGCTGGCCAGGGAAGGGATAATCAGAGGCCTCCTTTGCCGTATTCTATCCCACTTCCTGGCCGACGTTTCACAGCTGGCTCGAATGTGCACCAGCAGCATAACTGATTTAAATTCGAGAAGACCCATTGGGGCATATGGGGCTTTACAGGGGGTACCTCAAGGAGGCCTCATCATGCAACAGGATGCGGTGGGTGCCCTATTTGCACCGCTGTGCCCTGCTAGACAGAATTGGACTGCCCGCGTCTTGCTGAAATGCAAAACATATACGTAAAAGAGGATTACATCAAGCGTATAGTCATGTATTCTTATAATTAGGTAAAGGTAAAGGTGACCCCCTGACAATTAAGTCCAGTCGTGTCCGACTCTAGGGTGTGGTGCTCATGCCCATTTCAAAGCTGAAGAGCCAGCGTTGTCCGAAGACACCTCCGTGGTCATGTGGCCGGCATGACTCTCCTTGCCACAGCGCGTAGCATGCAGCTGGAACATGGAGTGCTGTTTACCTTCCCGCAAGCAGTACCTATTTACCTACTCGCATTAACATGCTTTGGAACTGCTAGGTTGACAGGAGCTGGCCAAGCAACGAGAGCTCACCCCATCGTGGATTTGAACTGCCGACCTTTCGATCAACAGCTCATGGTTCAGCGGTTTAACCCACTGCGCCAGCCGCTGGCCTATTATTCTTATAATTAAAGGTAAAGGTATCCCCTGACAATTAAGTCCAGTCGTGTCCGACTCTAGGGTGTGGTGCTCATCTCCATTTCAAAGCCGAAGAGCCAGCGTTGTCCGAAGACGCCTCCGTGGTCATGTGGCCGGCATGACTCTCCTTGCCGCAGCGCGTAGCATGCAGCTGGAACACGGAGCACTGTTTACCTTCCCGCAAGCGGTACCTATTTATCTACTCGCATTGACAAGCTTTGGAACTGCTAGGTTGGCAGGAGCTGGCCAAGCAACGAGCGCTCACCCCGTCGCGGGAATCGAACTGCCGACCTTTCAATCAACAGCTTATGGTTCAGCGGTTTAACCCGCTGCGCCACCCGCTGGCCTATTCTTATAATTTACTAAATACTAAATACTAATAAAAACACTGCTGCATGGCCAATGCATCAAGAAAATAGAAAACATAGACAAGGCTCCAACTGGAAGTGGTTGCAGCATGAAGACTGAAGAAAGAAACAGAAGGACTGATATTTGTTGCACATTACAAACAAATGTTATGAGGCAAAAGTGGAAAAGATCTGGAAAGATGCCAAATGTAGACTGTAAAGAAAAAAGATGAAACAATTGATCAAATTGTAAGTGGGTGCAGCAAAATCACACAGAGCGATTACAAAAACCACCACAACAAAGCTGCTGCTATGCTCCATTAGAACTTGTGCAAGAAATATAGGATAACATCAGTAAAGAAATGGTGAGAGCTTAGCATGGAGCTAAAATGTGCCTCAATTTTTTTCTTTAAGCAACATTCTGCTGCATCTTAAAGATTTGTCTCTCCCACTTTAAGAAATTTGACTAGGTCTTAACTAAAATCCTTTTTGTCCCTTTCAAAATGAAGGTTACAATCCTAGACACATTTGCTTTGGAGTAAATCCTATTGCTCTCAGTGGGACTTGCTTCTGAGTAGGCATGCATAGGATTGCACTGTAAGAGCACGAACATTTAAGAGTCCTGCTGGGTTCATCTAGTGCAGCATTCTGTCTCCCACTGTGACAAAACAAGATGCTTCCACAGAAACTCACAGCAGGGCATGAAGGCAATATCCTTCCCCCTATTGTTGCCCCCCCAGCAATTGGTATTCAGAGGTTAGACTGCCTCTGAACCCATATAACCATCATGACTGACATTCATTGATAGATCTCTCCTCCATGAGTTTGTCTCCTTCCTTTTCAAAGCCCTCTCAGCTAGTAACCACAACTTGCGACAGCAAATCCCATATATTCATTGTACACTGTGTGAAAAAAAAGTCCTCTCTTTTGCATTTCCCATGTTTCACTTGAGCAGGAAAGGAACTTCCATGTCTCCTTCAAAATTTTCTGAGCTGAAATGAAGGGGCAGCACTAGATGTACAAGCTGAATGGACTGAGCAATCCCAGGCTATAAACGATGGAAGGAAACATGTGATTCTAGACCAAGTACACTAGAAATAAGTACAATGTGGAATGGAGAAAATGGTCCTAATTCAGCTCTATTCACTCACATCTAGTTGCACAAAAACATGGGTGGCTCCCAGTAACGTTACAAAGTTCTATCCTCATAAAAAGATCCGTTTAATGGGACTTTTTGTTTTAGTAAATAGGCACTCTCTTGCTGTATCTGGGTGAATAAATATGTCATTGGAGTCCAAAAAATGGATTCAAGACTTTTTGTGTGTGTGTGTGTGCAAATTAATAGCCCAATCCTATAAACTGCTGAACCATAAGCTGTCGATCGAAAGGTCGGCAGTTCGATTCCCGCGACGGGGTGAGAGCTCGTTGCTTGGCCAGCTCCTGCCAACCTAGCAGTTCCAAAGCATGTCAATGCAAGTAGATAAATAGGTACCGCTTGCGGGAAGGTAAACAGCGCTCCGTGTTCCAGCTGCATGCTACGCGCTGCGGCAAGGAGAGTCATGCCGGCCACATGACCACGGAGGCGTCTTCGGACAACGCTGGCTCTTCGGCTTTGAAATGGAGATGAGCACCACACCCTAGAGTCGGACACGACTGGACTTAATTGTCAGGGGATACCTTTACCTTTTTATCCTTCCCCAGTGGGGGTCATGCAGCGTGGACTACACAGCCCACACTAAATCCTATCCACGGAAGGATGCATCTGGAGATCTACTCGTGGTAAGAGGATGTTCATCCCCCTATTCCATCCAGGGAAAACCCCATCCACCACAATGAGGATACTCAGTTCTCCCCCAGCTGGCGGAGAACCAAGAGGCCCCATGTTGGCAGAAATGGCCTGGGAGAGGGGATGGGACATGGCGTACAGCATTATCATCAATCTCTCGCCCTCCCAGGCCCAATCCATGCTCCTCCTCCCTCCGCCCCGTCCCTGCCCTCCCCCAGCCCCTGCACCACCCAGAGCAGAACTTACCTGCTCTGGCGCACAGAGATCCAGGAACAGTATTGGCAGGACAGCACAGGCCTTCCCGCCAGTACACCTTGCTCTCCAGGTGTTGCAATGGGCTTTATGGCACATTTGTGACACCCTAGGCTGGTGCAATGTATGCTGCACCGGCCTTCCCGGACCATTGCGCTGTAAGTCTTTTAACTGATATTTTCAACAAGATAAAAATACATGAAGTAACAAAGAAATCATGTTCATTTTTGAGATGGAAATATATAGCACAACCTAGGGGAGAGGATGCAAGGCATGTATGTCAAAAGTCTTTACAAACATACTTGCATTTTAATTTTTTTAAGCCAAAATGGATTCTCATATCTGAGGGGAAAAATATCACAGTAACTGCATTACCAGAATTCTGTTGTCCAACCTTTTAATGCTAAAAATACACAAATATTATTCCCTACTCACCCAAATAAAAAGGCTGAAGCCTTTCTGTATGAAGGCTTACTGCTCCAGGAAATGAAAATGTGTATTATAAATAGATTAAGTGTAACAGAAACATTGTAAATAAGGAGCCACATCTAAAACAAACAAACAAAAAACCAAAACAAATTGAGAAAATTTTTCTTTCTTTATCTTTCCATTACTTTAAAACAAAGTTACGGCAAAATGTGCTTTTAGAACAAATGGAAATGCCTTCCAAATGTTTATTACCCTGATGTTGCAGAGGAGCCGAATCAATTCCCAAACCTTCTGCTCCTTGCAGAGAACTAAATGATAGCAGAAATAGCAATTTGAAAACAATATATAGCCTCACTAGAGATATCTTGGTGTAACTATCTTGACACTTCTAAGAGTTCTGGGGACTTGAGACTATCCCTTCTGCTTCTAAATAAGGGGGGTGGGGAGTCCAGGGTAGAAAACAGCAAGAAAAAAATTATACACTTAAAACAGAACATCAACATTACAATTTATCTGGGTAACAGTGATACATTACAAGAACTCATTTCAGTCCACAGAGGCTCAAGTTTAGATATATGGATCTCTCTGCAGAACAACAGAAAATGTTAAGGCATAGAATCATAGTTGGAAGGGACCAACAAGGTAATCAAGTCCAACCCCCTACCTGTAGCAGGAAGTCCTCCTAAAGCATCTCCAGCCTGTCGAGCCTCTGGAAGGACAGATACTAAGGCTGAAACTCAAATATTTTGGCCACCTAATGCAAAGAGAGGACTCTCTGGAGAAGACTCTGATGCTGGGAAAAATTGAAGGCAAAAGGAGAAGGGGAAGGCAAAGGATGAGATGGTTAGACAGCATCACCGATGCAACGAACATGAAAATGAGCGAACTTAGGAAGATAGTGGAGGACAGGAAGGCCTGGCGGGATATGGTTCATGGGATCACGAAAGGTCGGACACGACTTAATGACTAAACAACAACAAAATAGAATCATAGTTGGAAGGGACCAACAAGGTAATCGAGTCCAACCCCCTACCTGTAGCAGGAAGTCCTCCTAAAGCATCTCCAGCCTGTCGAGCCTCTGCTTGAAGACCTTCAGGTATAAAGAGCACCATCTCAGCCTCCTCTCCAGGCTAAATATACCAAGTTCTCTCAACCTTTCTCTGTAGGGCTTGTTCTCCAGCCCTGTGTTCTCCTTGTCACTCTTCTCTGAACCCACTCCTGTTTGGCCACATCTTTCCTAAAGTGAGGTGCCCAGAATCGGACACAGTACTCGAGGTGAGATCTGACCAACATGAAGCGGAACCACAACAATGCAGCCCCCAAGCAAGGCCCCTGTGCAGAGGGATTGTAGTGACCCAACAAAACTAGACCACAACATTCCACACGTTGTCTAATGCCAACACCCACTGGGCACACTGTGAATTGCGCACCTGGAAACAAACCGTGTTCATCAGTGCTGCCAATTGGAAACACCCAAACCTTCAACAGTCAAACTATTGTGCAGCAGGATTGTAATGACTTAAAAACAAACCAAGCCCATTATGTATCATCTGCCATGGGGAGCACAACACACTTTTTTTTCAGTTGCTAGTTCATATACCTTTAAAGTACATGCAGCTTGGCCAGGCATGAGTAGGTCATAAAATCCCATACATACCTTTTGGCTTCCAGCAAAAGCTCCAAAGTGATAAAAACAATAATTCACCTATTTACTTTCATGGCAAGGCAACTGAAAGTATAGCCTAGACCCCATAGAGATTTTTCTTTATTTTGTCTGTAGGGCCAGACACGACCCATCACTCTGACTGAGCTGTGGTTCTTCAGCAGCAGAGTCTGTGACAACACTTCTGATGCTCGTCCGTCCTCCTTTGATCCACATCACCAAGCACTTTCCACAGCCACTCTGTTCCAGTTCTCTTGCCTGTGCTTCTCCTTGAGTTCCTGCTGCACCACGTCCTGTGTCTGGACTTTAGCTGCAAAGTTGGTTAGTCAGAAATGCAGGTAAGGAAATGTTTCATTCCTCCTGCAGTGAGTATCTCTTCTCCATAATGGCATGAAGGTCCATAATGGCATGATGGCATGGTGATGAAAAGTCTCCCTCATAGTCTTCCTGTGAACTTCTCCCCAAAATATTCCAGTGCAGAGTCGCAGCCTATCCTGCCACTTTTACTGCCCAATCACATCCTAGCCATATTATAACACACAGCTATGCCAACGGAGGATGTGTTGCATGCTATGGTGGGGGGGACGATCAGACATCCCGCAGGAGGCAAGTAAAAACATATTTTTACCAAAAAAATATTATTTATGCCCTGGTAGGATGCCCAATCACCAATGGGTCTCCTTGGACCTATGCTGGCCATTTTGCTGGCATATGTCCAAGGAGAGAAAAGGGCTTGAGAAACAGGGGATAAGATCTATCACAGCCCAGTGCTGCTGAGATCCACCCCCTCCCACTCCATTTCCGGCCCTTTCACTCCCCCAGCCCACTGCAACCCCCCCTTATCTTTTCCCTTCCTGTCTATGACATGCCAACTTGATATTGACGGAGGCCTCTGAAATCGCTGCTGCATGCACCCAGGGCTTCTGAGAGGGGGGTTAAGGGGGTAATTTGTACCCAGGCCCAGGGCAAAAAATGGTTCAAAAAGGGGGCCTTGGAGCAAAAAAGGGGGGCCCAGGAGCCAAATTCATATGTAGGGAAGGGGCACAAAAGAAACTTTGTACCCCCTGATAAAATTCCTCTGAATGGCCCTGAATGATCCACACCACTGCCCATTAGTGGTAACAGCCCAGAAATAAATAACAGCAGCCCAGCTTTTTTACCACTGTAAAGCACCTTGCACTGCCAGAACACGAGTACCAGCAGCACAAGGCCTTGATAGGATTGTGGCTTTGGAGTGCAATCAGATCTATTTCTTCACCTGAGTAAAGTTAGATTGAATGTTTACTTGACATCTAGCCAAGTTCAACAACTGGTCGACAGCAAAATTCTTGAAGCTTAGTTTAGACAAGACTGATCTGATAGTTGGCAGACTGTGTTAGCTGTAAGGGAAAGAGGTAAACATAATTAATTAGTTGAGTAATTCAATTTTACAGAATTGGTGCTGCTATAGATAGGATGGCTTCCCTTGATTCTATCTGATAGGAAGACTTCAGTTTTTTAGAGTAGCCAGCATTCGTGACTTCATTACTTCAAAGCTTAGAGCAGCTTAGAAGAGAATACCTCAAAGTTTAGAATGCATTCTGCATGGTACCTGGTGAAGCCTGTTTGGAATCTGCAGCTCATTCGTAATGATATTACTCCATGTTGGCTTTCTACAACCTGGAGGTACAACTGGCTATTATTGACCTATACTGTAAATCACTATACTACATGTACATGGAGGCTACACAGGAAAAATGTTTATATGATCCGCTGTGTCTGATCGCTGTTCCCAAGTTGTTCTGAGATCTCTCACTATTGCACTTGCTTGTGCCCACCCTTCCACCACCCATGATGCCCCAAACCAGTTTCAGTTTTGGGTGGTGCTTCATAGGGGGCTTCCTGGACTGGGATTGTCCCCCTTGGCCTATGGCATGCACTCCTTTTGGATTGGTGCTGCCAGTGCTGCTGTGGATATGCGTCAGGGTTGTGAGTTGATCCAGAGAATTTGGCAATGGAAGTCTCCCATGTTCAAGGCTTATGTTCATCTGCAAAGTTGACACTGGAGATGGGCGTTATGTGGTTTTCGTGCACCTGCTGCTTACTCTTGATAAAGGTAAAGGTATCCCCTGACAATTAAGTCCAGTCGTGTCCAACTCTAGGGTGTGGTGCTCATCTCCATTTCAAAGCCGAAGAGCCAGCGTTGTCCGAAGACACCTCTGTGGTCATGTGGCCGGCATGACTCTCCTTGCCGCAGCACGTAGCATGCAGCTGGAATAGATACTAATTAATTAAGCTAATGTCTTTCAGCTGTAGACTGTTCTGTTCAGAAGGCCAGGCGCTGCCTAGATAAGCCTGGAATGAATCAAACAAACATGGCGCCATAAGTGGGCTAAGCGACAAGTGATAGCCTGATTTACCACCTACTATCAGACACATCTTTTCCTTGTGGGGTCTCTACTCTGCTTACAAAGCTAAAATTGATGGGGCTTGACAGTGAGATGCTAGGCATGATGGGGTTAGCTGCAGCATTTAGAACTATTAAGGAGAGAACTCTCGACATTGAGCGCCAAGAGTTAATCAGTGCAGCTGATACAACGTGTTCTCCATTGCATCTCCATCTGCCTATAACGTTTGGGAATCTGTCAACTTATCTATATCAGTTGCATAACCCACAGCTAAGAAGGGCTTTTATGCTGGCAAGGTGCAACGCTCTCCCTTCTGCCCTTTTATGGGGGTGGTACAAAGGAATACTTGTTTCAGCAAGGCTCTGTTCATGTGGCATGAAATGTGTGGAGACATCTGAGCATATCTTTTTATCATGCTCTCTGCACGAGTCTTTCCGTCAGAAACACCTTAATCCGATACTGACGTGTTTTCAGGGCTGGATGGAGGAGGATATTCTCCCTGCCCTTCTGTCAACAGAAGATGATGGGAGACTTGATGGTGTTGCAACTTTTGCTTCTGTGGTGGTGGCTACTCGGGAAATGAGTTTTGATGTATAGATTTATACACTGGCGTCGACGGGGGGAAGCGGGGGGGGCGGGCCGCTGGGGGGCGTCGCGCGTATAGGGGTGACGCGCGATGCCCCTTACTTACAATTTTTGCGGAGCAGGTGGGCCCGCCCGCCCTCCCTCGCCTCCGTTTGGCTCCAAAATGAGCCGAAAACGGAGCGGGGAGGGCGCTCCGCTCCTGCGCGTGACGTCATGCGCGGGGGCGGAGCCTCCCCCTTGGAGCGGAGCCTCCACCGCTCAGGGGTGTCGCGCGTCGTCGCGACGCCACTGGATTTATAGTGGGACAGTTTGGGGAGAAATTTTCTGCAGGATTGTGGTCGTTGTCATTGGATCTGTTGGGGGATTTTTTTGGTTGTTTGTTTATGTTTGTTTGTTTGTTCGATGTGTTTATGCCAATAAAGGTATCTATCTATCTTCTTTAAGTGGGCTAGAAGTGTAACAATATTCCTGGCCAGATAAGCATGTACAGAGTGGAACTGAATGTTCCTTTCTGGATAACTGGATGTTTCATCCCCTCTGAATGTTTTTTGCTGAATGATCTTTGCCTGTGCTAAAACATATATATGTTGGGGGCATTTTGTCCCCAACACTCTGTTAACAATTTGTTGTTTTCCTCAGGTAGGTGGCAGCTGGAGGGCACTGCTGAGGGTGCTGATCAGTGGGCATTTGATCATTTTTTGGGGCCCACAAGCGAGCAAGCAGCAGCGGCATAGACACCCAGTTGAGCCTTGGTGAGGTGGCCACTGTAAGCGGATAGCAAGGTGCGGTTTGCTCTGGAGCTAGTTGTTACCCATTGTTTGGGAGTGTCTCAGAGGCGTAGCTAGCCTCTCTGGAAGATCCCTCCGTGCATACTGGCACAAGCCCCACCCCTGGCAGTGGCGTCCCCACCCCCGGCATTGTTTTCAGTTGAATACAACTCCTAGGAGTCCAGGTGGGCAGGTGTGCCAATCAGGCAAGCCGTGTGGCCGTTTTTCGAACGCCGCAGCATTGCGCTTCCCCCCGCCTGCTGCCCGGGGAGCCACCGCCCCTTCGCTGACTCTGCTACTGGAGTGTCTTCAGCAGGACTCCCCTCCCCATCCATTTAGATGAGAATGATTTATGCGAGGGAACTGGTTTGTCCTTGAGGCAGTAGGCATGCAGGGACCCCACCACTACTCAGGAGTGGATCTCCGGACTAACTATTCTCTGGTTGGATCTGCTACAGCATAGAGCACCAGAAGTGTCGCCTGATAGGGGGCGGTGGGGCGGTGGACCCCAGGGCGTAGGGCTCAGGGCTCAGGGGGTGGGGCGGGGCTCCCTAGGTTTCGGGGTTTTTTCGCATTTTTCGGGTTTTTTACCGTTTTCGGGGCATGTGTTTGTATATGTATGCTTTCCCCCCACTTATCTTGAATATTGGACGCTTCCAGCGACGATCTTCCTGCACCCGGGTGCATCTTCTCCCTGCGCCCGGGCGCGAACTCCGTAAAGCCCCCTGCAGCGCTTTCCAGAGTTTGCGCAGGCGCATAACGTCGACTGGAAACTTTGTCGTTCTGCGCATGCGCAAACTCTGGAAAGCGCTACTGGGCGCTTTACGGAGTTCGCGCTGGGCTCAGTGAGAAGAATGTGCCCGGCGCAAGAAGAAGATCATCGCTGGAAGCATCCAATATTCAAGATAAGTGGGGGGAAAGCATACATATACCCCTAAAACAGTAAAAAACAGTAAAAAAAACCGCAAAAAAATACGGGGGCCCCCGCACCAACCCGCACCGGGTGCAGCGACGCCACTGTAGAGCACAGTCCTTCAACCTTGGGGTCAGGACCCCAGTTGAGTTGCGAAGCCTCATTTGTGGGGTCGCAGCAACTTACGGCAACCAAAATGGCCACTGGGGGTAATACTGGGGGGTATTGCTGGGGGGGTTCCACAGGGATTTCATCCCCCTCCCACTTTCAATTTGCTGGGGAGGCGGTGGGGAACTGCAGCTCAGCTCTCCTTGGTGGTGCGGGCCGGGCGAGCTCGACAAGATGAGGATGCCGGTGCCGGGGTGGGGGTGGCGATAGGGGTGGGGGTGAACGGATCGGGTTCTGGGATGGGGGTGGGATCAATGGTTGCTTCCCCATGACACAAAAAATGTTGAGGACCCTGGGCATAGAGTATGATAGGGTGTGGTAGATGGTGGGAAGTTAGATAGCTAGAAGGAAAGACAATAGGGACTTGGGGAGGGCAGTGATAGCTATGGTGGCTGTTACTGCTCACCTGGCTATTCTTTCTTTTTAGTCAGCACTATTTAGGAGTGATGGTGTGCACCTGCCTGATTTGGGTCATTTGCAGCAGGTTCTCAGTCTGTAGTGGCCAATGGGGTGGGGGATGTTAAGAGCCAGGCTAGCACCCCAAGTGACAGGTGTAGTGCAGAACAAGGAGCACGATTAGGGATCTGGTGTGCACCCTGAGGTAAGCGAGGGTCTGAGGGAAAACCAGTACCAATCACAAAAGGCTGTCCGGCTCTGGGATGCAGGCTGGTGACCCCTTGGATTTGAATTGTGAAGTCTGTCTCAAAGGCTATCTGGCTTGGGACAGGATGAACAATTTGGCGGCTTCGACCCCCTTTCCAGGGACTGGCATTGAGAAGCTGGTGTAACCGTAATGCAATGTTGGTTTTGGGCCAGAGTGGAGACAGCCAAGGGGGAGGCGCTTCCCCACGGTAGGTGCTGACACTAACATGGTGGGTGGAGTTCATGTGGTTAGGACCTGCTGCGAAGATGGCTATTTTTGCTGTTTGTAATAGTAAACATGGCCCATTTACCCAGCAAAGCCAGCATTGTCTTGTATCATTTGTGGGGGTACAAATGTCCATGTTCCCGAAGAATATTGTCTATGATGAGTCTAGTTCAACAGCCTTGTAGCATCCTTGTTAGCTCTTACTGTCTGGTGTACAGAGTTCTTTCTCAACCATGATGAAAAATGACCTACACCAACTCAAATATATCATGCACATGGAAGAAAATAATTAGGAGTATAATATGGGATGAAGTTAAGCTGTGTCTACAGTATGTGTGTGAAAGGATTCCTCTTATCTAACTGGGCTATGTCTAGTTAGATGCCCTTAATCATCGTCTGGTAGGGCCATTAGCCCAGTAGTTTATTTTGCTGTTAAAATGCATTTTGACTAAGTGGCAATAATAGACTGCAAGAATGATAAGGATGCCCTTTAGGAAGTGCAAAAGAGCCGAAAGAAGAGTAATTGGAGAGGAAATTCTTCATGACAAAATTATGCCGTACAGTTCACTCTGGCTGCGATGCTGAATTTTAAAGCCATTTTATTCAAAAAGGGAAGAACAAACAAACAAAACTTCTGGAAAGAGCAACTCAGGGGCTTTCTAGCACTCCAGGCAAAAGTTGTGATTATTAAATGTATGTAACACTCAATCACAGTTCTCAGTCTTTCCTCAATGTCACTTGTAGCTCCTGGGTGATGGCATTAACAAGTTCCCCCAGCAGTACCAATGCCATCTCTATCTTTGTGCAATTTGTAAATTAAAAGATTATCATCGACTGAGTTTATCCTATATATGCAGCCAAAACCTGGGTGACTTTCTAAACTTTTCTTTCCCATCAAGTTATAAAACTTTTTAGGTAGTTTAGAAGGGAAATAAATCATTGCTTAGTAATCCATCGGCAAATACAGCATCAAGAGATTATTTGGCATTTTTGCTTCTTGCACCTCTCTCAATTAGTTTATATTTGGGAGGGAGCAAATTGTCCCCGTTTCATAATCATTGATATTCATAAGCAGTCTGAAGCCCCAAGAACATTATACAGGAACACCAGGTCACTCAATGAAATTGATTGGCAGCAGGAATAGACAAAATAAAGTAATTATATACAGAATATTTAATTAAATTATGGAATGTCACCAGATGAAGTGCTGTACTCTAGCTTTGGTGACTTTTTTTAGAAGGTTAGAGAAATTCATAGAGCAGTGGTTCCAAACCTGGGGGTCACGACCCCCAAGGGGGTCGCGAATCAGTTTCTGGGGGGGGCGCGGGATGTTGCCTGGATGGCCACACCCAAGATGGCGGCTCACTCCTTCCCTCCCCACACTGCAGAGAAAGAAGTGTCTGACGGTCTCTTGGGGCTTGTTTGATCACCTTGTGTTACTTTCTGCTTGTCCTTTAACATCTGTTAATATTAGCTCACTCCCCCCCCCCAAAAAAAAACGGGGCTGCTTATGAGTACAACTTTAAAAATGTGATTTATTTTTAAAAGTGTGAACAGTGTAATTTATTAAAAACAATTTATTTATTTATTTATTTATTTATTTATTTACATTATTTTTACCCCGCCTTTCTCCCCAAAGGGACCCAAGGAGGCTTACAACAAAAAAGGAAATACAATACAATAAATACAATACAACAAATACAATACAACAAATACAATACACAAGTCACATTTTAAAACAGTAAAAAACAGTTAACGAAATTAATAAAACAACATCTAAAAATTAATTTAAAAAGATCATTACAATTAAAAAAAAGAGCATAAAAAGAGCATAAAAAGCAGCAGTGTCCCAGCTGTTCCAGCAGGATGTTAAAGGCAGGGCTTAGAAGGCTTCCTTGAACAGGAAGGTTTTTAGGCCTCGCCGGAAAGTGTTCAAGGAGGGAGCAGTTCGTAAATCAAAAGGGAGGGAGTTCCATAAGGTTGGTGCCACTACTGAGAAGGCCCTATTTCTGGCCACCGCCCCTCGCACCTCCCTGGGCGACGGCACCCGCAAAAGGGCCTTCTCTGATGACCTAAGGAGACGAGCCGGACTATACTTCCTGCTTGCTGACATCACTTCCGGCCCTAGGTCTTGGGGGGGGGTCTCGACAGGTTGGCATTCTACAAAAGGGGGTCTCGGTGCTCAAAAGGTTGGGAACCACTGTCATAGAGGATTGGTCTATCTCCAACTATTAGCCATGGTAGCTAAATAAACCATTTTCGTTTCAAAACAGCAGAATAGCTGGTGCAGATCTGAGGAAAGCCATTGGGGCAGTGGAGAATTGCCTCAGGTAAGGAAACAAATGTTCCCTTACCTAAAGCAGACCTGCAGACTGCATCAGCTAAATCAGTGGAGGCATGGAAAGTAAGGTAGGATCCAACAGAGGCGTATCAGGAGCGGATGCTGCCTGGAGCACCGCTCCTGATACCACCCCCTGTAGGGGGCGGCCCCGCTCCGGGGCGCTCCGAGGCCTTCTCCCCCGGCCTTGGAGCCGGAGGAAGCCCAGAAGCGTCCACCACGACCGGTGGACAGGGCTTTCTGAAGGCGGAGCGCTAGTTAGCCTTTTTTGCACATGCGCAAAACATTTACGTTACGTTTACGTTGCACATGTGCCGGGTGGGCGAGCGAGCACTCGCTCGCTCAGTGGAAAGACTGGGGCCAGTGGAGCAGCGCCGCCCGGCGCCGCGGTGCTGCCTGGAGCCGCTGCTCCGTTCGCTCCAGTCTTTCCACGCCTCTGGGATCCAATGCACACTGCTGCCACTGAGATCACCCCGTACCACCCTCTGTTCCTCCCTCCCTGCCCCGATCCTCACCTGAACCGCCCATGACCCTCCCCCTGTTTCCACCTTACCTGCTCCAATGGAGCCTGGGTGGGTCTTTGGAGGGGGCACGGAGCCTTCGGCCCTTTGTGCAAGCAGCTGCAGAGTGCCCAATGACAGAGCACCTTTCGTGCCACAGTAACTGAACTTACAGCAGTGGATCACAAGAGGCCCAGAATTGGGCCATCAATTTCCAACAAGTCCCGCATATAAAAATAAGTTAAGTTTTCATCATCAGATGCCCAATGCTCAGAATCAGAGTCATGTTTTCAAAAGGATTTAAGGTTTAAAAGAGACATTAAAATATGAACTGAGTTTTGCCAAATGCTGCGCATACATAAGCTCTCCCATTGTGACTCTGAATAGGAAGATTTTTTTTCCAATGTACAGAGCGAATGCTGAAAGGGCTTTAACATGATCAGCTTAGATAGAAACACAGAATGAAGGTTGAAATGGATTCCTATGTCTATATCCCATTGGAAGGACTTTATCTTGAACATTTTTTCCTTACAGAAAAGAGTGCTCTGGAGATTCCTTAATAACCCATGCCAAAACATTGGAGGTTTTTAAACATTCAACTTCAATAGCTTCCTTCCCTCTTTGTGAAACTTTTATACTGTAATCCTGCTGCATCTTTCAGTAATTTGCTCTTTCAAAGGCCAATTTAATTCCCATTATAGCCAATGGGAAGCATTCCATCAGTGCTAATGAACTTTATTCCCAAGTAGTAGCATTTTGTTTTACTATTTTTCTGCCAGGAAATAAGACTTACATAGACCAAAACAAACAAACAAACAAACAAACAAACAAACAAACAAACCTTTGCATGTCATAAAGATGCCATAGAGAAAATGGTTTTGGATAGGAAGTTAACTGGCTGGTCCATTGCCAGCATTATATAGATAACATAGAATATTTGCTTTGGGATCATAGGATTGTCAGAGGCGAAGCTGGGGGGGGAGGGGGGACCACCCCAGGGCGACATGCGTGTGTGTGTGCCAAAGTCGCTGCATTGGCGGCAATTCAGCGACGTCAAGGTTTTCCCACCACTCGCGCCGCTCTGGGAGGCCTCCAAAGTGGCGCGAATGCCGCTTTGGAAGTTTTGGGAGGCCCCCGCCCGCTCACCCACCCCCAGGTACCTTTTTTGACGTTGATGATATCACTGAGGTGCGGGCCAACTGATGTCACTGAAGTGATGTCACTGGGGGGGTCACGAGGGGTACCGCCGGCCCTCCCACAGGGCCTAGCAATGCCTCTGATGATTGTCATTTCAATGTATTTTATAATACACTACTTATACAGATATGTATGTGTATCAGTTCATTTCTTTATCTATTACTGTGCACCTGGAGTGATTCCCACGCACACACATGCTCATCACTCAGGAACTGAGACATTAAGTGATCACTCACATGTGTCAATGGACCAGCATAGAACTTACAGCCTGAACAGAATTTTCATATTATCTGATGTCACCTGCAATGCAATTGTTTGCGACAGAAACAAGTCACAGTTCAGCTGCCAGTCACCGAGTGTAGAGTAATTTAGGACAGATAAATCAAATGATGTGCAGGCATGTGTGAACTAGCTCCACATGACTGGCAACTGAATATGTGAACCAGCTCCATTGAAAAGCACTGTGTTTGGAATAACATGAGGCAATAGAAAGCTCTGCCTGTAGTATTATATCTGGCCATTCATATAGGAAACCATGATCACTACATGTTGTACTTATCAAGAGATAATTAGTCACAGTCAAATGCCACAGACCTTCATTAAAGTCTTGGTATCTCTGCATGGTTCTTATTTTGGAAAGTAGATCAAAGGGTGTGAAAATAATTCTTTTTGTAGTTTCATTTGCCCCCTCCCCGTTAGCCTTCCAGCAAGGGCTGAAGACTTTCTTTTTTCACCTGCTCTTGTCTTCTTAAATAGTCACTTTGGGGGTTTGTGGTTCTATTTTGTTTTAATGTTGGTTTATTTTAATTGTCCTATTCTTTGTGATTTTTATGACTACCGCACTCTATACTCCTGCGCATTGTTTTCACTGCTTTGACTGGTTCGGAAGGCGCGGGGGCGGGGCGCTTCGTTCCTCTGTGTAACAGAGGCTTGGATCACGGAGGAACTTAGAGCTCCGCCCCCCTGCAGTGACGCCAGTGGGAAAGATCATATAACTAATTGCCTCAAGCCCTGAGGCTATTCAAAAATCAGATAGCTGCTAATTGCCCTGCGAAGAGCTGAGCTCCTGCAGTTTGCAAGCTTGTGTAAATATAGGGAAATAAATGTTTGATCCTCTTTTTTATGGTTTTTTCCAAGTCCATCAATGACAGGTAGTGGGGGCAGGTGAAGGCTGGGTCACATAACTTAGTCCCTCAAGCTTTGAGGCTATTCATTAGGGCTGCCTCATTATAAGAACTGGATTGAGGTTTTTTGCAAATAAATAAATAAATAAATAAATAAAATATTGTTTCTTTCTAGATCACTTTAAAAAAAAGTCTCGTGAAGCTAGATGGGTCCTGATAGAGTGCTAAAAAGTCTGGGAACCTCTGCCTTTATGAAATCATCAGGAATGTGACAGGGTCCAACACTTCTAGTGAACTTTCAAAACCGTGATGACATTCCTTGATGTTCTGGCTATATTGGCAGAGGAGGTAGAACAACAAGCTTGGAGGGAGGTAGAACATCAAGAGATATTTCAGGGCTGTAGTGCTTGCTTGTGTTTGAGACAAGCATTACAAGCTGCCCAGATTCATAGTTCTGAACCAGAAAACACAAAATTCAGCAACATCACTCATTGCAAGCCTAATGGCAGATCTCAAGGTTCTTGTTTCCATCTATTTTTAGTGGGGGGCATACAACACTTCACTGCAGGAATGTCACATACCTTGACACTTAGACAGGTATATAAAATACGTTATTGACCATTGTAATGTAACAGTGGAATACTAGGCATGACGAGGTTTGGTTTTCGTTCTATTTTCAGTATAATAAATCTCATTTTCTGTTGTATCTTGGCCATTATAAATAAAGTCCATTTGCTTTGTGCACCATGAGCTATTCTCTTTATTGAACTGGATAGTAAAGCACTTTTGGATGGAAGTTGTGGATTGGAATTCCCGTGCATAAAGAGAAGTACTGTGGAGCTGGGATATACAGCCCAATCCTATCCAGAACCAGTGCAGTGTGGGCGCCAGGCCCATGATGTATCCTGTGCTGGAGAGGAGAGGGCTGGGGGTCTCCAAGGAGTAAGGGAATGTTCGTCCTCCCCTTACCTCGAGTAAAGCCCCAGCCTCCGCTATGGGGCTCTCAGGTCAGTGCCACCTTATTCGGCAACACAGGACCGAGAAGCTCCCATGTCAAGCCTGGGAGGGTAGATCGAATATGGTGTCCAACAAGGATGCAGATCCCACCCCCTCCCAGGCCCAATCCTCCCCCTCTCCATCCTCCCCCACCCTTACGCCCCCTCCCTGCCTTCCCCCAGCCGCAGCACCGTTCAGAGTGTTACCTACCTGCTCTCCACAGTGCTGGGCGGGCGGCGCAGGCCTTGGCACCAGTGCCGCCTACTCACCTGGTACCGCAAATGTACTTTATGGCACATTTGCAACACCCTAGGCTGACGCTGAAGCTGCAGAGCCAGCTCCAGCGAAAATTTGAATTGCGCCAAGAGTTATTTTGCTTTAATCACCCTACAGTTAGGTTTGTGTGGATTTTGATGACACTGGTGTCTACAAATTATTCTTCATAATTAATGCATTTGACATTTTGACTTATCGTCATGCCAATAAAGGTTTCATTCATTCATTTTGACTTATCACCTTGATGAATTACGCATCTCCTTTAAAAACTCATTTCAGCTAAACGAATAACTTCTTTTCTACTATTGGCTAAATGTCTCTGAAAAGGTGTGGTGGACACCAGGTTACTTTTCAATGAGTCACTTCATTCCTTCTGGCTACACATTCTCTCTGTTTGTCTCCTATAACAGATATGCCCATTACTGAGGGTTAGACTGACTGCCCTTGTTCATTCATTGCTCTGTGAATATAGATGTAAGAATTCTTGTCTCTGGCAGCAGTACAAGTATGGATCATTGATTCTCTTTGATCTTCACAGATGTTGACACTCCTTGAATGTGATATGAGGTGTACTAACAATTTATAGATCACTATAATTTGCCTTTGTGGTTATCGAGACAGCTCCTTTATATGTAATAAAACTTACACCCCAGCCATAAACATACAGTATGTATTTACAAAGAAAAATTCCTACTCATTTCAGAGGAACTTGCTTCAAAATGCATGTTTTACAAGATACCAGCAGTATATACCTGCACTTCCAGTTCTAACCTTGCATAGTTCAGGGAAACACTATGAATGTAGATGCATTTCTTGATTGTTTAGAAATTAGATTTTATGCTCTAATAGGCAGAGGGAAACATCTGAATGTCTCATACTAACTTCCCAAGTTGCGACCTAAAGATCCATCTTTCCCTTAGTTCTGCCATCAGTCCTCTTCTCACCCACTGCAACATGTTGTACTCTGGGCATATCACACAGCACATGGGTAAGTGGCAGAGATGTCAAGATGGGGAAGGAATGAGTAGGAGAGCTGCAGTAGGGATTTCAAGGATACTACACTATAGATTTCTGGCCTACAGTCTTGCAACTTCGGCTTTTTCGTTGCAGTGTGTACTGTATATTTTTGGGATGCTGGTCGGCATTTCTACTTCTATTTCTGGTGCTGTTTCTACAGGTATTATTTATTATTTTATATGAACCACTTGCATTGTTTAATTATTTGCATTGCTTTAATTGTACTGCTATTGTGGTTTGTTTGTTTTTTCTCCCTGTTATAAGCACCCTTGGGCATCCCATAGTGGTGGGAAAGGCAGGATAGAAATATTTTCAGTTAATAATAATAAAATCTCCTCCCAGCCCTGAAACAAGGGGGTATTGCTGCAGGCTCTGCCATTGCTGTGACGCTCGTACTCAGTGCAAGAGGAGGGTGTGGCACTGTGCATAAAAAATATTGGGGAAATGGTATCCAAAACACCCACAAAAAGAAGACCTGAAGCACTGGAGAACGGCTTCAGACCCTTTTTCTGTGGCTTTTTATTTTGATGTTGAGTGTTTAATTTAAGCAACCAGGTGCTTAGAAGGTTTTAGAAGTGGAACTTGAAGATGGTTCTGCTTTACAAGGAAGAAATCAGACTCGAGTATTCTTATGAAGCCACTGGCAGTCCTAGATCTGCGTTTCCTTTGTAACCAACTTTATGAACACAAACTCTTGCTTTCCCCTTTCTTTCTTTCTTTCTTTCTTTCTTTCTTTCTTTCTTTCTTTCTTTCTTTCTTTCTTTCTTTCTTTGAGCAACAATATACACATTTGGATTACCTTGTAGTATTAAAGTCATAGAAATAAACAGAATATTTTTCAATATTTACTTGTCAACAACAACAACAAAAATCAAACAGAAAAACAAGTGCCAATGTATGGACATTTTGTGGATAAATCATTTAAAAGATAGATGATTGTCCAGATGTTCTTGGTAACAGTTGATTTCATAACTCTAATCCTTTGCTGCCCCCTTGCTGTCCACGTGTTTTTTTTTTTTTGTAAAAAGCAACTAACAGTGCAAGTCTACACATGTCTACTCAGAAGTAAGTTCATTGAGTTCTATGGTGCTTACTCTCAAGTAAGTGTGCATAGTATTACAGCCCAAGTATTCCAGAACCAGGATTACAACCCAATCCTGCCTAAGATTCACCACAGCGTGCTAAACACGCTGAGCCGGATCCTGTGTGGGATCAGGCCCACACCAGCAGAGCTGGGGCACACCCCGGGGAAAGGGACATTTGTCCCTTTCCCCAGGGAGAGCTCCAGCAGCCCCTATGGGCCTTCTCGGATGTGTGCTGGCAAAATGGCCGGCGCAAATCCGGGGAGGCCACGTGAGGTCGACCAGGCCTGGGACAGGGTTTAGGATACTGACAGAGCACGCCGATGATATCCCCGCCTCTGTCCCTGGGCTGGCCAACCAATCGCCCCTCCCCCGTCTCCCGACCCACCCTCCCCATGCCCTTCTCAGGACTTACCTGCATCCAGTGGCGTGGTCTGTGGCCATCAGCAGAGTGAACGGCACCAGCCTCTGTGCTGACACCGCTTACTCCCTGGGTGCCAGTGGAGCACTCGCTCTGCTGGCGTTGAGCTACACAGGATTGCGCCATTATATTCTAAGTACTGTGCAACATTAAAACGTGTCCCTTCTTCCAGCATGAGCTACTGGAGCCCCTGAACCTATCAGCTTCATCTTGCTGATTGTACTGGTGGGGCATAGGAATATGTGTGTCAGTCCAATCAAGTCTATCTGTCTGGTTTTCTGAATTACATGGTTCCTCCCAATGTTGACTCATGAACTGGGGCCCTTGGGACTCCTCAACCTGGAAGATAGATAATGTGAAAACTGAAACTGATGCCTTTGACCTTTTGGGGGGCTCTATACCAATTTTTTTTTTTTAGAATAACAGCACTACTGAGAGGTGAGTGGGGGTCCCTTTGCCAGTCTTGGGGTCCAGCACCTCTCTGGAGCTGTCCCTTGGTTCTTCACACATAGCACCACCTTCCCCCCCCCCCCCCATTTCAACCATCACATAGGCTGGCTGCCCTCAGCTGTAGTCATAATCCTATTCTTTATTATGATGATGATTTAAAGTTTATTGGGTTTTATCAGCTTAAATATTAACTGTTGGACATTTTTGCTCACTTACAGTGACCCTCTTCCCCACACTGCCCACACACCTCCCACCTTTTGATGTACTCACCTCACTCCTCCTACTTCCGCTTGAACCCAACTTATTCAAAAGACTTGGATGATATACATGAGGTGGACATGACAAGTTGAGACAAGATAAAACCAATGAAAAGGGGGGGCTAACCTGAATGGGAAAAGTAGGTTGGTGGTGGGGGCACAATAGCAAGATATTGTGATGTGGAATGATATTAGTGAGCTCCAACCCTCAGCTCCAGAGGACTTCTTGTTGCTCAGCAACCTATCCCTCATTCCTGGCCTTGATGCCCCTAGATCTCCCAAACTGTGCACTGCAACTGGAATACCTTGTCTGCCCTATGCCTACCTATAGCACCCCTCACTCCCATTTCACCTTAATGAGCACCCTCTAAACAAATTAAACACACACCTATCTCAAGCTGATATTAGAAATGTTCCATTTGTTGCTACTATATAGCTGCCCTAGACACCAATCTGAAAACGTCTTATCTGTTGGACCATTGTTCCAGAAACTTCAATTATGAATAGTTGGATTATAAGTACAACAAATCCAACACCTATCAATCTGGTTTTATAACAAATTGTCAGCAATAAGCGTGGTGTCTTTCTAATGACTCTCCTTTAAGAAATACCATGAAGGACAATTATATTTAGCACCTTTAAAGTATCAAATTTCACTGGCAGAGAAAGGAGAAAACACTGAAGTGGAAGTAATCAGCCAACTAAAAGTAAGGGGATTTTTTTTTGGCTATAGGAATATTATATATAAGCTATGTTTCTTTAAAAGCCTACATGCATTCCAGACTGAAAACGACATTAGTAAAAGGCAGTTGAATTGTTTTAGATAATTTAAGGTTGTCCATACCTGTGAAGATTTGCAAAATTGCATAACCATTTAATCACTCAAATGATTATTTGTTCTTCCGAACAGCAGAATTTATATTGGATTGCGGTTGTGGTGGTGAAGTCTCTCAGTTTGATTGCTGAGTTGGTGTGGCTGTTCAGTTGCTCCAAGAACTGAACTGTTTGCAGTCCAGCTTCAGTGAGAATAGGAGAGGTCGTCAGTTTGGTTGGAAAAAACCTCACACAGAGAGGGGGTGGTGGTGGTGGCGGCGGCGGCTCAGGATGAAGAACACATATCACACATCTGTTTCTGTGAGAGATAGGTTAAGCTCAGCTACCTCCTGTCTAATTAAGCGATCTATCATCCAAGTCAGCTGCCCTGAATGGTGTCACAGGGCACCACATGTTTGGAGAACATTAGTTGCCTGTTTGGATAGGGGATTCAGTCCATCCAGTCAACCTCTCTGGAAAAACAAAATCCGCTGAAGTCCCATTGGTCAATATATAAATTGCACTTTTGCAGGGCTAGTATCAGGGGGCCAAGCATTGTTGGACATCGGCCAAGCACTCAGAGTAGTGAGAAGGGCTCACTACCAATCCTTGAGATCCCCACTACCTATAGCTTGTGTGTGGTGATGACTCTCTTGGGGCCAAGCCAGGAAGGAAGGGGACAGTGGTTTGCCAAGGGAACCCTGACATCTGGAGTAAACCCTGACCCCGTTTGGTGTTATGTTGAGGTTGCCACATTGTTTCCATGCTGTGGGAGGGACAGTAAGGAAACAACTGGGCAAAACAAGAATGTACAGTATCAGTCCATTTCTACCTAATTCCCAAGCGGCAATGAAGTGGTGTGGCATGGCTTCCACTACATACTGTGGGGTTTCTTTTTTTGTTGCTGGAGCCCTTCTCACTACAGTTGTCCCCTTGCCCCAGGGTAAGCCCCAGCAGCCGCAACTAGTCATCACGGACCTGCGCCGTGATGCTATTGCTGGCGCAGGTCCATGTTGAACCATGCAGGCAGATCAGACCTAGGAAGGAGGTCGGGATTTGGCGTGTGCCAATAAATGCCAAAATATGTGTATGCAGTTGTGGATAGTGTCTGCATTACACGTCTTGGTTTGAACTAAGCAGCCAGTTCTTGGACTACAGTTTTCAAATAGATGAGGGCACTGGCATTGCTAGAGGTGGGGCGGAACGGTAAGTCTTGCACAGCGGTAACCACTCCGTTCCATGGTGGCCCTGCCCACTCGCTGTCGGAACCAGTCGAGCGGCGAAGGCAACACACAGGAGACTCCCTGTGCGTTGCCTTCACCACTCAGACTGGTTTTGACGGCGAGTGGGCGGGGCCACCATGGAACAGAGCGGATACTGCTGTGCAAGACTTACCGTTCCGCCTCACCTCTAGCAACGCCAGTGGATGAGGGTTGTTCTGTCATTGCTTTCATGCTATTAGGGCTGTTCACATGTAAAACTGTATCCAGGAACATCCGTGCACCCACGTAAATCACTTTTAGTGTGAACATGAGTACAGTTATTCACACATTCCATTCCATGAAGGCTATGTATGCAGGCTGTTGACCTGCAAAAAGGAGCACACGTATACAGTCACTTGGGAGGAAATATGTGCCTTAGGGCTTAGTCCAGCCCAACTCAGCACAAGTCAGGCACAACTGAGGCCCATGTGTGGCGTAACTGTGGCCTAAGATAGGGCTGAGTTAGGCTGCAACTATGCCTGAGGTAGGCAGGAGGCAAGAGCAGTGGGCCAGCGCCAGCCCATGATCGAGGCAAAACTTACCACAGAGGCAGGCAGGCTTCTGTGGTGAGGTGTCAGTCTTGTGGAAGTGAAGAGCCCCCTCCTGAACTCGTCTGTGTGCACCTACCACAGCTGCTGCAGCGTTTGCAACAGATGGGCAGCCACAGGTGGGCCTGCAGGCACTGGGCGTGCGACAGTCAGCTGAAGGGCAGAGGTTGTGCCAGTGCCAGCTGCCCCAGGGCACCCTGTGCATTGCATTAGCCACCTGCTGCAGGGGGGAGTGCCACAGCCCTCCTACCTGCAACAGGTGTTGCCACCCCCATGCCACGTAGAGGCTGCACGTGGGATTCATGGGGGGGGAGCGGGGGAGAGAAGGGAAGGAGGGGGTGGGAACGTCACACACAAGGGGGTCTCATGATGGCTGGAACCGCCTCTGACATGACTTGCCCGTGCGCTGCCTGAAGCCCTGGGCCTCCAAGGCCGTGGCTATGCCCACAAAGAAGGCATCCTGGCGTGCCTTCTGCTCTGTGCCCCGGCCAAGACCGAGAGATGCCTTGGGCTTGTCTGCTGCGAGCGGGAAGGGCTCACGCAGCTCATCACACCCCCAGATGGGGAGACGTCAGCGCCTCGCGGCAGGCGCTCCAGCGGGGTGGGGGGGTGGCCAACTTCCATCATCAGGGAGTGGGAGGGGAGGCAGACACACAGGCAGGCGGACAGGGGGTGCTGGGGAGGGACATGGGTGGGTCAGAAACAGACAGACAACAAGGCTGGTGGGAGAGGGATACAGGGAGAGGTGTCTGCAGAGACCAATAGGGACACAGCGGTCACTTTGCAGATGAAGGCAATGCAGGAATCGGCGCCTCTTATGCAGACGGACCTTGGGCGGAACGGACGCCGTTGACGGGTGGCCCGTGGGCGGAACGGATGCCCTTGACGGGTGGACCGTGGGTGGGAGCCCCGGTTGCCGAAAGGGCTCTTCACGGACGTGGCGGACGCGAGCGGATCCAGTATGGGCACCATGTCGCCTGTCATTGTTTGCCTGCCTGAGAGGCCTCCCAACTCCCCACTCCCCTCTGAGCCCTGAGGGTCTGGCAGCCCGCCTGCTGTCGTCTCCCTGGGAAGGAAGTGGCAGTCCCTGGATGAGATTCATGCAGGGGCTTGTGTGCTGGGCGCTGTCTCTGTGTGTGTGGGGCAATACTTGTGTAACATTGGGCACAAGGGGGGCATCTTTATTGTTCTGGAACGGTAGCAGAGATGGCCAGGCGAGGCTGCCAGGGGTAGTCACAGCAGCCAATCTGAAAGCAGCAGCAGCAGCAGCACACATGCCCCATGGACCTGGAGATGCAGGCTCTTCCCCTGTGGAACCACAGCCTGCTCCATAGAAAGGGGAGGGACAGCAAGTAGGACAGCCAGGGAGGTGGAGCAGCAGCAGCAGCAGCAGCAGCTGAGGAGGGTTGCAGGGCTGGCACCCTGACCTCTGGCAGCATCGAGGCAGACGACAGTGGGGCACCCTGCCTGGAGGCCCAGGGGTGCTCCCAGGAAGGTAGGCAATAGTGGACGTTCCTGGGGAGACAAAAAACAAGGGGGAGTTACATGTCAGCTGGTGTGTGGTAGCAGTCGCCATTGAAGACAAGCCAGTGTGTTGGTTGCAAAAGCCTGCAGGGAGAGATCAGATTACACAGCTGCTAGGTATAACAAGCTTGTCACAGTGTGAGGAGCTTACCTGGACGTCAGAAGGGCATGATCCTGCAAAGGACAACAGTGAAGGAGAGAACAAACAGCACAACTACATACATGGCTAGCACATCATAACTGACCTGTTGTAGACCCTATGGGGGCAAGGCTGCGGGTTAGTAAACACACCTTTGTTAACAGGCAAGTCACATTTACACAAACACATATTTGTCTGCTCACATGGCAACAGGCAGCTATCAGAGGACACATTGGTAAAGAGGCAGCTATCATATATATTGGTACTTCTGACAGGCGAACACAGGCAGAAGTCATACATATTGGCATGAAAAGGCAGAAGCCCAACATTATGGCAAACACAGGCAGAAGTCCTACGGTATGGCTTACACAGGCAGAAGTCCTACATATAGGCATGAACAGGCTAAAGTCAAACATATATTGGCATGAACAGGCAGAAGTCATAACACATGCCATCCCAGACCCTGCTCTTACCTGCTGGTGTTGTTGCGTGGGGGGGGGGGGAGAGAGAGGCTGGGAGAAAGACATGGGTTAGCAAATGCTTGCAAGGAGGCAGCTGCCCAGGCACAGCTGTAAACAGTTTGGCCACAGCCTGAACAGCCCTCTCTGTCCTAGAGGGGGGCAGAGAGGAGAGGAGAAGAGAGAAGTGGGGTGTTTGTGAATTTTGCCCTCCACCAACAAAGTCCCACTTTGTGGCTGCTGGGGGACAGGACCCCACGCCACGTGCTCAGAGAAAGAGAGAGAATGGAGGCCTGGGGCTGGGCTTTTGTGGGAAAGAGGCTGGGTGCGGCTGGCTTCGGATAGGGTAACTATCTGTGTCCATGTCCAGAGTTATGCCACAGCTATTCTGTCCTAACTCAGGCATAACTCAGGAGTAGGGTGTTAGAACTTTTCAGGAGAGGGCTGGAGTGTGTAAGGTAAAATGGCTCCTATGGGTCTCCTCAAATTTGAGTCCACCTTTTTTGTCGACTTAAATTTTGTTCCGTAGCTGTGCTTGAGGGGGCGTGTCGGAGCTCTCCAGTATCTGAACCTGGACCCAAATTCGTAATCGCCCCCGTCACTCCCCCGACACTCCCCCGACATGCCCACTTTTAGGCCAAACTTAGGACGGAATAGCTCTTAGGCCGAACTTAGGACGGAATTGGTCAACTTTCCTTAACCCGTCCTATGTCTGTCACAATTGCAGCAGAAATTCGGCCTCAACGGCACAATTCAGTCCTAACTTCAGCCTAAGGCACTTAGGCTGCTTTTGTGACTGAATTGTGCCGCTGAGGCCTTAGGCTGGACTGGGCTGCCCTTGACTCAGGGAGTATGGGAAGGGATTAATTGAGAGAGAGCGAGAGAGAGAGAGAGAGAGAGAGAGAGAGAGAGAGAGAGAGAGAGAGAGCGCACAAAACTAAAGAATTTCAAACAAAATTACATAAAATAAATTTGGCTTTACTGATCATTCTTTAGGGTGTATGAAGGGAATGTACTCTTTCAAATATCATAGCAGAAGGTGGCTTGATGCGCTTTCTCAAGTACCCTGGGCACCTACCTGAAAGATGGCCATGTTAGCCTGTTGCTAACATATATATGGCCATGTCATATACTGTATATATGAGCATCCAGAACACGTGTGGAGAAAGTCCCCATGCATACAGCTGTGCATATGGAGGGCTCTCTTCACACATTATAATAAACATTTGTACGTTGGAGGAGGAACCACCAAAGTGCCAATTTCCCCACATTCCTTTCCTGTTGTCATCTCTGCTCAACATGTTCACTCCTGATGACCTCTCCACCTTTTCAGTATGCTTGCAAATGTACTGAGCTTTAACCACAGAATAGTATCACCTTCACACTATTCTCTGGACCTATCTTTCAACTCTGCATTGTTTATGTACCACATTTGAATTAAAATGAAGCATTCATACTTAAACTTGAGGTTCCTTGCTTTTGGAAGCTTAAATGCAGAGCCTCAAGGACGTGGAGTTTTAGCAGTTTAATTCATCCCCCCCCCCCCCATGTACATGAATAAATATAATTTTCTGATATTAACTTCCCACTGTGGGTGCTACAGCAGAAATGGTATGTGGGTCTTTTCATGATAAAGTCATGGAATTGCTTTAATGGTTTCAAGCCCACATTGAAGCAGTTATATAAAAAAGAAAGCATTTTTCAGAGTATTTGACAAATTATAAAGTGCAAAACAGTTGACAATTTTCATAAATTGTCAGGAGAAATCCATTTTCAAAGGAATATAGATTATTATATTGAAATGTTAGGGTTTCTTTTAAACTTAAAGAAAATCAATATGTTGATTCTGAAAGTTAACTTCTGTAAATGGAATATTTTCAAGTAAAATAGTTATATACGTGCGCACATGCGCTTACACACAGCGGCGCTGCTGAGTTGACTCCCAACCGGTGTGGAGCTTACCTCATGGAGGATCAGTGTTCCAGAAGCTCAGGGGTGATGTAATGATGTTTTGGAAGCTCAGAGGTGATGTCATGTTGCCACCGACTTTCCGGGCTTTCTCATTGCTTTGAATGTGAAAGACCGCCTCCTGACCGCCTCTGCTTGGAAATCGTCAGTTCTAATCGCTCACTTCAGTTCCAGGCAAGCAGTGAAAACAAGTTCTCTGGCAATGGCATAACGTGACTGGTACCAAAGATTGCCAAGTGGGGGCTCGGGCCATGTGGTGGCAACCCTCCCCCCCCAAGGCTTGCACCAAGTGCGGTCTGCACTAGTCATACCCCCATAGTGAGGCTACTGCATACACATTTTTATAAAGAAAATGACTCATGTCATCTGGAAGTTCAGATGCTTGGATTAAGTTCACTCTTGCCACGTGACCAGGTGAAAATTAGGTTGAAGCATTATATTGGAGAACATGGAAGCTTTCCCGCGTGGTATCTACAGTGGACCCTTGCTCTGGCAAATCTGGGGAATAAGGGGTTAAAGTCTAGGCTTTAGAAGTAGGCATGTTGCACAGCTGCAGCCACTAGAGCCAACCAAGTCTTCAGGGATAAAAGCAGCACCTGGAGGAAGGAAGGGTGTGGGTAGCAGAAGGAGGAAAGGGAGAAGGCTAACAGGCTAAACCAGTGGACTGGCTTGGCTTATGGACTGGCTTTTGGACTGACTTATGGATTCTGATTTGGCTTATGAACTGACTTACAAACTCTGACTAACAGACTTGTGAGTGGAAAAGGGGAACTATTTAGCAAAAAAGTAGACTTTTACCTCTTCAGGGGCAAACTGGGAATTTGGTGGGACAGGCATGTACATGGAGTCAGAGGTTGCCTTGCACTAGGGGCAGAGCAGATGCTTTGAATGCAGAAGCTCCCAGGTTCAATGCCTGGTATGTAGGTAGGACTGAACAATACCATTCCGAAAACCCAGAGTGCCAGTGCTGGTCTGTGTCAACCATATTTAGATATACCAGTGTTGGACTCGATAGAAGGAAGTTATGACATCACAGGAAAAGAAAACTGAGAATAAAGTGGGAGTGTGACTCCCAGTGTGAATAGCACTGTGATTCCCTGTCCTTGCATTTCATTTGGATTTTTCAGATAAACCCCTCCACTTGAATACTGAGTGTAACTCCCAGTGTGAATAGCACTGCTATTCCCTATTCATTTATTTGCTAAATAAAACCTTGCGTTTCATTTAGATTTTTCAGATAAACCCCCTCCACTTGTATACTGAACACATGGAAAAGTGGGATTGTGCTGATGCCTCCTACATTGGCACGCTAGTTGGCACTGCCCCCTCCAACCTACATACATACAGTGTAAGATCTGAATCAGGACTGTATGGCACATGAGATTTTCCCAGAAGCGCCATGCAACAGAAGATGTTTAAAATAGAGCGAAAACTGTTATGACCGGCAATAATATACCAAGAACGAAGCACCTTCCCCGGGATTAAGGTCATAAAAACAGGTGAAATTTAAAGTGTAATTAAAACTTTAAAAACAACTTTAAAAGTCTCTTTCAAAATGCAATAAAAACAATTTTAAACCGCACAGCATGACGTTTCATTCATAAGGTATGAATATCATCAGATGCAACGAAAGCCTGTGACCGGCACGAAGATGGTAATCAACACAATAGTCTTGCCGGCATTTAAAGGATATCAGGCATGTCATCTGCAGTAGAAGCCAATTAGCACCGGAAATGTAAAGCAAGCACTTAGCCACTGGTGACCTAGCTCTGTCTAGATGTTTACATGTTCAAGATTAGGTGGGGAGGGGCTGATCTGAACAACCTTGTTAAGACATTACAGAAGCCTTCATCCAAGTGCCACCAATAGCACTCAAGGAGGTATACATACAGGTTTCCCAGGAGTCTTCCATCCAGGCACTGATCAAACCTGCATAGCTTTCAGCTGGATTGTTGTATCATGTGCCTTCAGAACATGCCTTTGCAGTCAGACTTTCCCTAAAACTACAGAACAGTTACCCCCAACAAAGTCTGCCAGCCCTTTTCTTTTACAGTTTTGGACATCTGTGAAGGCCTTTCTATTCACCCACCTTGCAATATTTGATATGTTTAAACAGTTGCATCACTAGCAGACCATGTTGGGAGGGGGGGCGATGACGTGTTTCACATCATCACCCCTCTCCCTCTGATCCTGGAAGCCTTCTAAGACCTGGGGTGAGAGGGAAGGTCCAGAAAACACGCCAGTTTTGGTGCATTTCAGCTCCGTGGCTGAAAAAAAAATCCCACCACGGCTCCTCCTCATGAGGAGACCGTGGTTGTCACCCAGGAGCATTGCATCTCCCTGGTCTCCCTATAGCAACATCATGTTTAAATATGGCTGTGCGTTATCTTCCTGCTGCTGTTTGCTCTCATTGTTTGGCCTATTAATGGTTTTATTAAATTCTTCTTCTTCCCAAGGTGAATCTTCTGCAAAAGTTTTGCAGTAACCGGACAAATGAGATTTGCTGAATTCTTCCAGACCTCTTCAAGAGAGTAAATCTCCACCCCCTTTTTGGAACACGGTGACCATATTTCTCATTTGGGGCGGGGGAGCCTGACCTTTGCTAGAATCTTTCTGTCACTTGTAATGGAAGTAAAATGAATGGCGGCACCAGCATAACAAATGAGAAGTGGCTACTCGTCCTAAGTAACAAATGCAGGTACTGAAAGGTCAAGAAGGTTTGGAGCCCCAGCGCAATTTGTATCTTGGGAAATGCTGTAGAATTAGTAAATCAGATACCTGGACACCACTTGCATGTCAGCAAGACATAAATTGAAGGAGGCCGCAGATGGATGCCAGACTACATTACAACACTGTTTGTTCTCATCAGTCAATATCTGTTATATTTCACAGTGCCTGGACGTTAATCATTCTGTGTGAAAGGAGATTGAAAATGAGTACATCCCATGTACCTAAGCATGAGGAGCTGAGTTCAAAAGGGACATGCTTGAGCTACAGTGCAATAATGCACAGTGGTGAGCATAATCCGATATGCATGTGCTAAATGCCATTTAAGATGGTGGAATTTGCGTGATCGTCATTGTGTGTGTGCACATGAGAATTGCATGAGTAAGAAAAGAAAGGGGGAAGCAAGGAATTATTATAGTAAGGCTGTGTGGTGAACAACAACCATTCATGCTAATAATCAAGCCCCTATGCGGGTGGAGAATGTTGGCGGCTAGGATGAGCCAGCTTGGGCAGCGTCTCCATTTTGAACTCAGTAATTTTATGTCCACCAGAAAGGCTTAAGCTTAGATATGCATTAGATACACTAGAGCCTGGCTTTAGTCTGAGTGAAACAAAGGGCCAGGCCAAAATGACTAGAACAGTACTCTGTTCACACCTGGTTATTGGGCAAGATTATCCACTTGAACATGGCCAAGAGACTGAGCTTGGGCATTCTGCCATTAAGCATCTAATCAAAATAGTGGAAACTTGATCCTCAAAACTCCATATAATGAGCTGGCTAGTTTGAACCAGTGCATAAACTGTTCCAGCGCTGACAAAACTTACTTGTATAGTGCTGACTTCCTCTGGCTTCCTTGGAAGTGAACCAATCAACTGTAAATAAGTAACAGCCCAGTAACAGCAGTTATTAAGGGTTACGACAGTGGAATAGAGGCTCTGCCACTGTAAATGGCCATGTGGCAATGTGCTGTGCATGCCACTGCCAGCTATTTTGGCAGTGGTGTTGGTAGCCCACTGCAGCAGCCGGCTACTCGGAGGAGGGCAGGTAAGCCAGTGCAGGCACTGGGAGGAATAGGGCGGGAAGAGAGAGGAACGGGGGACGGGGGGTGGACAGGAGGTAGAATGGAGAGGGAGGGGTGAATCCTGGCAGCATCAGTGTGCACCAGGATCCTATCCCTGTTCCCTCTCCTCTTCCCTCTCCCCTACTCTCCCTGGACCTGTGCCAGCAAAATAGCTGTCACAGATCCATGTAGACCCAATCGAGCAGTGGAGTCTTGTCCCAGAATCAGAGAAAATTCCCTTACCATGAGATGTCCGCAACTGCCTCACCACCATAGGATGCAGTGTGTGCTCTGCTGGTGTGGCTACATCAGCAGGGGACATTTAGTTAGGATTGGGCTGTTAGTCTAGCAATCGATAACCAATGTGTATTAATTACCACATAATAAAATATTTAGAAAACGGTGGCATTTTGGCTCCAACACACTGAACTTTCAGTACCTACACCTGTTACTTGGACCAGGTAGTCACTTCTTATTGTTAGCAGAGCTGTGGATACAAACTTATTCACAGTGGAGCTTTCAGCACAATCCCATCTGGCTGTGCCGGTCCCTCTGCCACACGGAGAGTAAGCAATGCCGGCGTTGAGGCCAGAGCTGCTCCCTCTTCGCTGCACAGAGGCCACCACCAGTGGACACTGGTAGGACCTGTGCCAAGCAGTGAGGTGTGTGGGGAGGGTGGAATGGGGCGGAACAGGAGGGGGGACTGGCCAGTCAGGCCAGGGAGGGGAGAGGGATCCTCAGCGGCATGTTCCTTTGAAATCCTATCACCCTTCCTGGGCCTGGCAAGCTGTACATGGGCTCCCTGGATTGGTGCTGGCATTCGAGAAGACCCATAGGGGCAGCTGGGGCATTACCTGGGGGAAAGGGATGAATGTCCCTTTCCCTAGAGGTGGTCTCCAGCTGCACCGGCTTTGGCCCGATCCTGGATAGGATCCAGCACAGCATGTTTTTGCACGCTGTGGCAGTCCTAGACAGAATTGGGCTGCCCACCATTGCACAGAGAGCTTTATATATACTGCAAAACAAAACAAGAGAAGCAACTGGTCATGGTAATTTAGGCAGGGAGGCATAAAACAACAAGACAGGAAAGAAGCTAATAGAAGTCTAATCAAAGTAGGAGAGAGCAATCCACAACCGTAACTAGGAACTGAATAGGTGACTGCTTCCCGTACTGTTGGGGAGGAACATATATACCCACATCCTTTTTAATTGTACAGATCTAGTTTGCATGCCATCGCTCTTCCAACACTAATTTGTTACATTAAACAGAAATGCTTCAATTAATATTATGCTTATTGCAAAAGACAATGATAATTGTCAGATTTATGTACTGGCTCTCTGTGAATTTTTTCTGAATTGATCCACATAGATAATGTTTGGTTGAGATTCCAAGTGAGACTTTTCACTTCCCTGAACCGATAAAACACACCAGGCTTGTATAACTCATGAGCCACCAATCCAAATGTGGCCCACAGCCTTATGAGGTGGTTGAACCCCCAGCAATATGTTGTAGGATGTGTATTCCAAAAACAGCATAGTAAATTATGGGTGTGAGAGTTGATACCAGTGTCTTTAGCACAGCAGAATGAAACAGATTCGTGCCATAAATCCCGTCAAGTGTTTTAAGCACAAATATAAAATATGAGATGCTGATATTTGAAAAAGCATTTTTTAGCATTTTATATAATGTTGTCACTGGAATAGAAATGAGACAAAATGAGGGACTGGATATTTTCTGAGATCTTTCCTTAGTCTGTTGGGAGACACTGCAGCGTCTTACATTGTTGGAATTGACTCCAATTGTAGCTGTTGATGGGTTAATCAATCTTATGTTTGATGGAAACTTACTCCATGGACTGTACATTTTATCTCCTGGATGCCAAGTCTGAACTATATTGCTTTTCTCAGTAACTAAATTTCCAGGCTTTGGCCACCGCCCAAAGCAGCTGACTCCATGGGTGCAAGGGATTTGTGTACACAGTTGAGAGTTTTTCCAGCCGTTTTTGCCACGACAGCTCAAAGAAACAAAGGGCCAAATGGCTAATACCTTTTGAACAGCAACGTTGGCTTCTTGCCTCTGATGCAGCAAAAATCTGCAAGGAAAGCAGAACATGTCATTCCTTGGTGTGTACTTACTAACGTTCTTTGCACCACTGACTTAGATTAATGATCAGGCAGGCTGTCTAGATACCACTGCCCTCAAGTCCATTTGCACATATTGCCAGTAGTTTGGGAGTTGCTTCCCCAGGCAAATTTCCACACTGCTGCAGAATGCATCCAATTTCTGTAATAATGTGGGCATGGCTGGTCCCCCCCCCCAAGTGTCCACTAATCAGAAGGAGTTGCCTTGCCAGCCCTAAGGTATTCGATATTCAGCTACACACAACAGTGGCCTGACATGTTGTCATGTGGAAAATGGCTCTCACATCACTGGCAGTGTGATCTTTTTGTTTAAAACCCAGTCAATTTGCCATCCTCTTGATTTCGTTATCAGTTTCTACTAGAACTAAAACTATGAAGGTATGCATCTATCATTTCTGTGATAAGAGGTAGGAGGACTTGTTGAAACTGGTGAAGGCAAAATTCAGTTAATACACTTTACTCCTGAGCATAGTTGACTTCATACACCCGCAATAAATTGTTACACTACACATTGTAGACCTGAAATAACCTCCATTTCTTTTAGCCACAGTTGAAAGTTCTCCTGGGGCTGGAAAAGTGGGAAGACAATGGCTTCCAGGCAGACTTCCAGAGACTTCCGAAGCCAGACACCATTTATTGTAAATGTAGTACTGCTCTATGTGTTTCTGGGAAAGATTTGGAACCTAAAAGAACCTAAATGCAGCTAAACTCCCAGCCATAATGGAAAATGAGGGAGGGGATTAGGATTTGCTAGAGCAATTCGCAACAATCTTCTACAACAGAGCAATTCACAACTATCTTCTAATTATTAATTTGTGCTGAGGAAACATCCACCAGTCATTCTAGGCCAACAAAGGAATGGTGTCGTCCTGTCCCCCAGCTGTACTCAACTCTAAAGCTGCCATGTGTGAAGTGATCCTTGTGTCCACTTCTGGCAAGTAATAGCCAACTCCTCAGGTGGGCAGTCTACTTGCATGAACGATGCAACCTAAGATGTTATTCTCAAAAATGAGCTGGAAGTTAGTAGGAACTAACTCATAGTCTTGTATTGCATGTGCATGCAAAAATCATAGTCAACAACCTCATGGCAGATGGCTACCATTTTATTTCAGTTCAGAGAGAATGTTACTCAAAAGTATTGTATATGTATCTATAGGAGTCCTGTCTGTCTATTCCTCGTAGTTCCTAACTTGTTTTTCTTGGTCACACTGAAGACCCTGCAGTTTTAGATAATAGGGGCTGTTTCCACTGACTCACTTGGTTTCCCCTCTGTTTCAGAAACCCCTCTGTTTTGAGAACCAGCCTCTTCTGCTTGGTCAGGACAGGGGTGTCATAAGAGGGGTGCGTTGGGTGTGGGCCGTACCAGGTGACACCCACTGAAATGGTGAGAAGCCCGCCATGCCGCGAGGCTCAGCGTCTTCAGCCACTCGAAGCCACTTCCTGTTCTTGTGAGCATATTTGAAGCCTTGGTGGTCTTCACCTACAGACACTTGCTGAGCCAGAAGTAATTGGCAGTGACATGATGATTTCATCATGTTACCGCCAATTACTTCCGCACAGAGGAGTTTCTACAGTAGGGGCCCTACCGTACGTTGCGCCCCCTGTCATTTTTTGGCACCAGACTCAATCTCAGGCTGCAATTCTACATTCATTTACCTGAGAGTAAGCCTAACTTAACACAGTAGGACTTATTTCTGAGTAAACATGCATAGGATTGTGCTGTAAGATGTTGGGCGCAATCCACCGGAAGTATCCAGCGCCGGAGCAAGCGCTCCAGCACTGGAAGCAGTCGCAAACGTGCCAGAAAGCACATTTGATACTACTCAGGAGTAAGGGAGACTGGCACAAAGGCCGGAACACCCGGGCGGCCGCTGGAGGAGGTGAGTCCGGATCCAGCGGGGGTGGTTCAGCGGGCAAGGGAGGGGGCCATTGGCCTAGCCGGCCCGGGAGGGGGCAGGGGATGGCTCCCACCATATCCCCGTCCCTGCTGGGCCGACTAGGCCATTACATGGCCTCCTCTACTTCTGGCAGATATATAGCTGGAGGAAATCCGAGGAGGCCTATCAGGCCGGCCCCGGTTTACACCCGGGGATGGGGATGAGCATCCCCTTCCTCAAGTAGACCTCCGGCCCGCCATCAGATGGGCAGCCTGGGCTCAGAATCCGGCAGGCAGCCCTGGTTCACCGGCCAGATGGTTACACAGGATTGCACTATTTGTTTTGCCAGGCATTTCAGTTCAGTAGATGGTCCCTATGAATGAAACCAGGATCCCTGTATCAACCTATTTTCAAGAGAACAGCCCATTTAATCTGAAGTTGGGAACAAAAAGCACAATTGAACAACATGGTACAGGCAATTAGGCTTTTACATGAAAAGGCAGATATTCCTATAGAGTGTGTGTGTGGGGGGGGGAGGACTTTCCTGTCCCACATGTCCTAGTCTTCATACTTGGCTATTCATGTTAAAAACTAAAAGAATAAAGCAGTCCCTGCTGAAAAATCTCCAACTTTGTCCCAACTGGTTTGTCCCCGACTTCTGCTCCATTTTTAATTTACCTTAACTTTATCAATTTTAATTAATGGAATTATCTTGATTAAGAAAATGTTGTAATTGAATTTTGTGTAAGGAATGAAGTAATTGCCATACACAATCAGCCAAGCTATATGTAATCCTCTCTCCCCCCAGTAAAACTTTCTTTTTAGCATCTTAAGAATGTATGCTAGCTGAATTTAATCAAGATGTAATGATATTAAAATAGCTCATGGTTGAACTGGGCTTGTGATACAATGTTTGAAGTGAGCAAAACCTTCCTGTTTGACTTGAAACAATGAACAAGTTACAGAGGAAGTTACGAATCTGCAGTTGTTGGCCGACCTCTCTGTAACTGATGGAAGGGCTAGTCACAGAAATCTGTGGCACTGGGGACATCAATTCTATTGCATGTGCAAAGCATAATGAGTAGGGTTACCATATTTTTGGTGACCCGATCCGGGACACACACACCATTTTTTTTGACAACTTCTTTGTTTTTGGCAACTTCTTTGTGCCGGGATGCCCAGACCGGAGCCCGAAATCCGGGATGGTCCCGGCCATTCTGGGACGTATGGTAAGCCTAGTAATGAGTGACATTTCTTAAAAGTATCTATTGATGAATATATTTCCACAAGCATTTAAAATATTTGACTAACAAAATGCCTATTATGATTTTATTACTCAATCACAGGCCTCTGTCCCAAGGAGCTTACAATCTAACATTTGATGCAGGGGACAATACAGGATGAGGAAATAACGGAAAAGGAATAAACTGAGGGGAAAACCGCATTCATTTCAGTTACATATACACCGTATTGTCCCGAGTATAGGTCGCAGTCCCCCCCTAATTTAAGCTTTTAAATTAGGGGTGCAGCCTACAGTCAGGCTGTTGAAAAATAAAAATACCAGTATATGTGCTTGTCTTCAAGTCTTCTCTGCTGGCAGCGATTCCTAGGGCAGATAATGGCTTTCTTTTGTTTCCTTTTCCTTTGTTGCTAACAAGGCAGGAGCTCGGAGGAAAGGCAGTTTCGCTTTTGCTGTAACTGGAGCTCTGGCAATTCCTCTGCTGGTCACTGAGCGCCTTAAAAAAACAAATTAAAGTCACAGTGGGGGTGGCGCTATGCGGAGGGGGGAGCACGATGTCACCTGGCCCTGGGCGACAGGGAGGAGCTAGCGATGTCACTGTACATACTTCTGGTTCAGTCCTATGCACACTTACTTGAGAGTAAGCCCCATTCAACAGACTGAGACATACTTCTAAGTAAACCTGCATAGGATCACACTGCTAGGCTTATGGCAGTAGCCTATTCATATCTATTCAGAAGTAAGCCTCACTGAATTCAACAGGATTTACTCTCAGGATAGTGTGTATAGAATTGTAGCCTTACTTATCAGTAGGATATAGGGACTATGGTTTGTACTAAAGGCTTCACTGTTTTGAAGAGGGATTTGAAGGAATAAAGAGAAATAGTATTACATGTGTGTTCTGGGAGGCAGTTCTAGACATAAAGTGTAGCAAAATACTCGTGTGTGTGTGTGTGTGTGTGTGTGTGTGTGTGTGTGTGTGTGTGTGTGTGTGTGTGTGTGTGTGTGTGTATTAAGTGAGTAAGAGAGATTTGTCTGAGGGAACAGGAGATCTTTAGATAGCTGAAAGTGGTGGAGCTGAAGGAGCAGTGGACACTCAGATGAACAATGGATGATTCACACATAAAACTGTACATCTATATCCCCAGATGGATACAGTTGTTCATATGTTACACTCAGTGTAAGCACAATTTGTACACATGGATTGTCGATCTGTACAATTAAACCCAGGTACTGTCATTCATATGAAAAAAAACCACATCTGGGTACAGACAAGGCAATGTCATCTTTATAGCTTAGGTGGGCTTTCAAGCAATGTCTCTCTGGCCCGAGCATGACTCTCTACATCATGCTGGCTCTCTTCTGTGATCAAGAACTGTCTAAAACAGTGGTGGCCAACCTGTGGTACGCCATGTGCCACATTTTATGTAGATAATCTTGAACGAGCCACTTAAAAATAAAAAAATAAATCTAAGGCAAATAAAATATTCAAAGCACAGTGACAGCACAAGAAGAATAAGGCTCAGTAAGGGTGCAGAGACCTCCTCTAGTGCCACAGGCTTGGAGAGGTGCGCTGGGGTCGAGAAAGAGAGAGGGACTTCAGCGCTCGGCTCGAACAGGAACGGCAGTGTGTGCCACTTCAAAAGGCTCGGCGTGCCACTAAGTGGCACCTGTGCCGTGGGTTGGCCACCTATGGTCTAAAACATCCTTCCTAGCATACCCTTTCTTCCTTTTACTTATGGACTTGCACTGGGAGTTTATTCATTGCAACTCAGACTAGTCCATGCATTCTTTTACTTATTGAACTGTAAAACTGAAAATGAGGTTGGTTGGATGCTGGACAATGACACTATTCTATGTGTCACTGAAATGATTATGCTTTAATACATCAATCCAATGGCCCAGGGCAAGGTATGCTTTGGCACAAAATTGCATTACATGCTTTAAAAAATTGGCTTCACCTATCGCGGCAAATGATTTATTGAAGTGCAAAACCAAAGCCAAAGTTCTCAGTAAATGAGCCTGGCTACATGTTCCACTCACCACCAGAAAGCTCTGCGTCCAGCAATTCTAAAAGGACCTCAACAACAGGCAGGAAAAGGTGGCAGAGACATGAATCATTTACATAGAAGGGACTTGTTGTGCGGGCGCGGCAGGTGAAGCAACCCTACCCCCTAAAGGCCTGCGGCATTACCCCTGCGGTGGTCAAGCGCCGCAGTCTAACCAGGAGATTGCGTGCTACCTGCTTGCACTCAAGTACGTGGGTAGCACGTATGCGCAAACTCAGGTTAGGCTATGGCGCTTCACCATGTACTATGAGGGGCCAGGGTCAGTCGCGTCACAGGGACGCGCATCACCCCAGAGCGGGGCGCTCGCGTGACCTTTAAGGACGCGGCTCCGCCCCCGCGTGTGACGCCACGCGCAGACGCAGAGCACCCCCCGCGCCGTTTTCGGCTCATTTCGGAGCCAAACGGACGCGAGGGCGGGCGGGCCCAGCTCCAGCAACAAACTGTAAGTGCCAGGGGGACGCGCGTCACCCCTGTGCGCACTTCACCCCCAGGCGGACCGCCCCGCGCGCTTCTCCTTGTCGACGCCCCTGGCCAGGGTTGCCTCACCTGCCACGCCCGCACTACCAGACCCTGATACATAGTGCCGGTGGAAAGGCTGTGGCTCAGTGGTAGAGCACATACTTTGATTGCAGGCTCTTCACTTCTGCTGGTGAAAGCAGGGGGTTCACAGCTGTAGCTCTTATTCCACCAGTTGAAGATAAAAGCCTCTTAACGTGTTAGCTCAATTCACCATTTTGGTATAATCTCACATGAACGAAAATGAAAATTCTTGCCTCTGAAAATGGTCCAGGATTGGACCAAAACGTTGGCTTCACTGCTTTAATTTACTGAAGGAGTGAGTAATAAAGTAACATGGCATCTTTACCCGTTTTTAAATCGTGTTGTATCGCTGCAGGCCATGAAAGTGTCCGTTCAAGATTGAAAATGAAAGATGTCTAGTATTTAATTTGTGCTCTGTCATAAGACAGAATTACATATTTGTATTCATAATGATTTAATATACATTGAAACTATTTAAATGGCAAATAGAAAACCTAATGGCCCAATAATGAATCAATATGAAAATCAATATTGTGGAATGTCACTCTGATTGGTTCTCTCTCCTTTTTCCTTCGTTGTTCCAAGGGATAGTAAATAGGTGATTGTAACACAGAAATCACTTACCTGAAAGTACCCAATCTGATGTCACCTTTAATTAACAGTAATATATAGCAGCAACAAGCAATATCAAAAGTTAACTAAACGACTTGTAAGAATCAAACTAATTCCTCAGTGTTAGAATGGTGCAAATTTATTACACAAGGGATAAATCCAGCTCCTGTCAAAAACTACAGGGTCATTTCTCTCGGGCCTTATTCATCTTCTGTATTAATTCAATTTTAACACTTTTTGACGATGCTCAAATTTCATTTCTATCCCCACCTGTCTCATCCCACACTTATTCCTGCACAAAAAAACTATCTGTCCGGATTGTTCTACACTCCCATGGTGCGCATATTCTTCTGAATTACCGTTTTAAGTTGCCTCGGTTGGATCATGCAAAACCACTCGAAAATGAAACGTTGCATTACGTGAGGTCTATCTCAATTATTCAGAGGGCTCTTTAGGAACTGTTTTTCCCCTGCAGGACACATTTTGGATTATCAATACATTATAAAAAAAATTATCTTAATCTCTGCTGAGTACTAGCAAAATGCCTGATATGATTGACAGAGGTACATTGGAGAGACTATGGGTGAATCTCTCTCTTCAACTCTCTAGTAAGTGAACAGAGAAGCATTGCCTCTGCCTTTGGGTTCCCTGTCATTGGAGATGGTTCCGCCTACATTCACAGTGGGGCATATGAAAGTTTTTTGCTGCCAAGTACAGCTTTTATCATTATTATTTCCATTGGAGTGAGTGTTAGCAATTCACTTTTACGGGTGAAAATGAAGGCATCTTTTAAAATCATGATCTTAAATGTCTTCCACTGAAATCAACAGAACCCCAAAGTATTTCACTGTGACTGGAGTATGCCCTTGGTTTCTTTCAAGTGAATAATTATGAAAAAAAAATTGTGATATTCCAAACATAAAAATATAAGTACAACGCTGTTGGGTCTGGCCCAAGACTGTTTTCCACAGTGACCAACCAGATGTAGGGGCATCACTAGGGGGGTGCTGTGAGTGCGTAGTGCAGCGGGTGACACCAATTTTTTTTGGGGGGGTGACACCATGGCTGCCACGCCACCCAAGGCTCAGCAAAGAACACAAAGAAGCAACCAAGAATGGCCAAAAATGGCCAAGCAAGGGTGTCAATCCCCCCGCCAGAAGGTGGGATGACACCCCCTTGACTCACTCATTTTCGACCACTTTTGTATCTTCTGTCTTTGTGCCTCAGCAAGCTGGAAGTACCTTGCTGAGACGCGTCACCACCAATTACTCCAGTTCGGCAATTACTTCCGGCTCCTGCACCAGGTGACACCAGAGTTAGTGATGCCACTGACCAGATGACTCTGAGAAGCCCACTAGCAGGAAACAAAGGTATACCCCTCTCCAACATTGCTCATTGCAACTAGTATTCAGAGGCCTATTGAATGTAGCATACATACAGATAGCATATAGCCATCATGACTAAAAGCTGTTAACAGACTTGTCCTCCATGAATTTAGCTCATCTCCCTTTAAAGCCATCTAAGCTAGTGTCCATTATCACCTCTTTTGGTAGCAAATTCCACAGATTAATTATGTATGGTGTACTTCTTTTTTAACATTCTAAATCTCCAGCCAATCAGTTTCATGGAATACCTCCCTGGTTCTAGCATTCTAGTTTTGTGAAAGGTAGAAAAAACATCTCTCTGTCTACATTGTCTACTCCATGCATACTTTTATAAGCCTCAATCATATCCCTCTGGGCAGCCCAATCCACTGCAACTCCTCACACAGAGATGCAGTGGTGCCAACAACGTGATGTCCGCTGAATCTCACAGGGGAGCTTTGGCCTCCAGAACCCTCCTTGGGGTAAGGTAACATTTGTTCCCTTGCCCCAAGGTAAACCTCTGCAGGCTCAGTGGATGAATATCACTGGCACAAGTCCGTGTTGACCTGTGAAGGCAGATCAGGCCCGGAAAGTGGGTCAGGATCCAGTGGGCGCCACTGCCACTGAACCCACCCCCTTCCCAGGCCCAATCTGCCCCCTCACTCTACATGTTACCCTGATCCATCCAACACTGTTCCATTCTTCCCTCCCCCTGCCTCCCTCCAACCCTGTATGTGGCATTACTAGAGGCCGTGCTTTCCAGCTAAGTCTCATCTGCAACAGCCAAAAAGCACACTATACTGACATAGCATGCCGTTCAATCATGTGTTCAATCAACATGTGTCCCTTCTTTTTCTACACAAAAACATCCTAAGCCTTCTAGTCCGTTCTCCCAAGGGAGGCATTACAATACCCTCCGTTGCCCTTTTCCAGTCCTACAATATTCTCTTTAGATGTGGTGATCACATTACTCCAAGTAATGGGCTCTTCATACATTTGAACAAGGGCATTATAATATCCCTAACATTAAATTGACCTTCTTCATCTACCACATGCTGGGTTGACATTTCCATTGAGCTATCTACCAAAACTCCAAGATCTCTTTCCTGGTTCACCACCACCATCTCACATTCTTTTGCCTCCCTTTTTTTCCCAATTGAGATACTTAATTGGTATGTAGGATAGCAAAATTGCATGAATTTGATTATCTTTCAGGCATGATTACTGATGTTTTAAGTTTCACTTTTTTGCAGGGGGAGGGAAACCATCAGTGCAAATCTGCGCAAGTTGCCGCAGTCATCCTAAATGGCTGGCCGCTGCATCCTGTGCAGGATGTGGGGCATGCCAGTGCAGCCTGGGCTCACCTCAGGGGATGGGGACACTTGTCCCCTTTCCCCAGTGTAAGCGCCAGAGGCCCAAATGGGCCTCCTTGGATATGCGCCTGATCTGGAACTGGCGCACAACCGGGGAGGCCATGTAAAGCCGATCTGACCTGGG